>JAVHKY010000034.1:2461069-4922138 GCA_035079385.1 Aspidiotus rigidus
AGCCCTGTGGAGTACGAAAAAGAGGTTTCCATCATTCGTTATCTCGCAAGAGTAAATTATCGAGATTCCTTGGACATTGATGCTCTGATAAAACGTAAAATTCGGAGGAAAGCTCTGGATTCTACCACGTTTTTACCAAGGGAAAGGAAAGAAAAGAAGAAAAGATGGATCAGGGTACCATTTTTAGGGACAATCTCCTCACAGCTTAGGAAAATCCTTAGGACACACAATCTAGAACCCGCATTTTACACCATCAACAACATTAAGTCGTTATTTAGCAAACAGAAAGACCCAGTACCACTCATGGAGCGAAGTGGAGTGTATTGCTTACCCTGCCATGATTGTGAAGCGGTATATATAGGAGAAACAAGTCGACAATTCAAGATTAGAATAGCGGAACATCTGGACGCAGTTGAGAAAGGAAAATATCCTAAGGACTCTACATTCGCCAAACATTTAATTGAAGAGAAACACACCTTCCGAAGGGGATCAGAGAAGATTTTACATTTGGAGGAATCACACAGGGAACGCTTAGCTTTCGAATCGTTAGAGAGTATTCGCCATAAAAATCGCAGGTTTAATGTTCTCAATTATTCTTGTCCTAGTCGAGGTGTTATCGATCATCTTCATCCTCCTCTTCCTCCTACTCTCCCCGAAGATCAAACAGAATGATTTGACTTTTTATTTATTTTATTTATTTATTTATTTATTTATTAAGCCATTTTTTGACCTTTATGAATTTGAAATTTTTCGACTTTGTCCCTTCATTTATTTAATTTCTTTTGTTTATGATTTAGATTTCTTTTTATGACCCTCCCCCAGTTCTGATTGACGTTTTATTACCTCTGATTTTTAAGTTTTCTTTACCCTTTGACTTCGTGTTTATTTTACCTCCATTGAGTTATCCTTAGTTTATTTTTTCTCGTTCCTTGACTTTTATTCCTTAATTTTAATTTTAATTTAATTTTAATTTATTTCATTCTAATTCTAATTATAGTTTCATTAAGTTCCTCTCCCTCCCTTTTGTAAGTTCTTTTGTATTACTGCAGTTCTTACTACCGTGTTTATTATTCATGATTTATTTGGTTCATCATTTACTCGTTCATACGAGTATGTTTTATCTTTTATGAGCCAGTTGCTTTTTGTCCACCCGGAAGATGACGTTAGTCGAAAGCGCTCGGTATAAATTTATATGCGGTGATTTGTAAAAATAAACTTTGAATTTAATCACTCATACACTTGAAGAGATCAATGAGAAAGAGAAACAATGAAAATAACTGTCGAAACGCTCCAATCAGCATCAATAGACCAATTGTAACTACATAAAAAATATTCATAGAAACAAAAGATTATTGCTCAAGTCATTTCGGGTAAACTGTTCCTTTTTTATATTATTTCTTCTTATTTTCCATATTATCGGTAATTATGTATTACGAGCGTTTAGACGACTGTTCTGCAGCAGAAAGATATACGAAAGAGAAGAAGCACTCACCCCTTCATTTAACGCATTCACCTCACATTACTCATCCAACACACAAATCATATTCAACTGAATATGATGCAGTCGACAGAGCCGACAAAAACGACTCCTGCTTCGCTAGAATAACTGACTACGATCTGAAGTCGACTTCGAAAAAATTTTCCATCGACCTGAAATCGACTGCTCTGCATCGTCGATTGACAATCAATTCTTAGTTTTCTGGGAATGTCTGCTGATTGACTTCAAATCAACCTCATATCGACGTCGATCTGGAGTCGAAGTACAATCACCCCTTTAGAGCATTCTGTGTGATTTTGCTACTCGCAGACAGGATACGTAGAGGACCGTCCATTCGAGCCAGTCATGCGCAAGTGACCGCAAGGAGTTCTGGCAAAATGCGTGATCCATTCAACAGAGATATAGAACTTTTGCAAAATTTAAAAACGGGACATGGGCTACGGTAGAACTCGCAAAGAAACGGAATTGAATCATTATCATCTTAATTAATTTGTAGATTTTGTAGAAAAACAGAAATCTCAAGTAGGTTTTTCTCAAGTTTGATGTCAACGACAGATTCACTGGCATGACTCTGGCAATGATGGAAAGCCTGGAAAAATACCCCTACAGTACTAGTTCGAGATCGCGTGTCTGATTTCAATATGGCAAATATCATGACCTAGTCGTTTCTTGCACTCGTCAATAAAAAATTGTTCACATAGAATTATATCACACAACTTTCTGGCCAATTTTTCATGCAAGCGCTAGCGACAGTCGAAGAGGGATATTATCGTGAACTGGGGACCGAGGAAGTTGAAGAAAGTCACGACGGCGGTATTGTGCGGCGGGTGCCCGACGCCACGCCAACGCTTCCTCTTCTTCCGGCAGAATATTGTCTGTATATTGTTTTGAGAAAACTCTAACCTGCAATGATGTTGTAGTGTCAAAAGCTAATTTTTGATCTAATGTATTCTCGAGGTTCTTTAAAAATACATAGCCGTAGTAAAATGGCACCTCAAATTTTGCGCCTAGAAGCTCGCATCGACGTCGAGTGTGACAATACATAAGTCCATAATCTTGGACCGATGTCCGACTCAGAAAATTACTCCGGGCCGAAGAAATTTACCATGTCAATGGAGTTGGGTAAAAGAGGAAGAGTCTTATCAAAGATTGTCAGTCTTTAGAAGGAGATAAGCAGAAGCTTTGAGTTGATGGTTTTTTGTAGGATCTTGTGAGCTCATATTCGGTTATTTATTCGTAGATGGATCCTGAGATCATTAACAAAAACCATTGGTTCAAGGGAAGCGATAGTTCTGAAAAATAATCAATTTTACATGACTTAAGCCTCAATGTATGAACGATTAGAAGAAGATATGAATGCATCCTGAATATGGCATAATATTGTTTGGTCCAATGCAAGGAGTTATAGAAATGTACCAATCACAGGACTCCTCAACAAGTAAATGTATGAATCTAATTTGATGATCGATCATCCTGTACTGGAATTTATCAAAATTCATTGTCACAAAACTTGATATAATTCCGAATCGTAGATAAAACTGGAAGCTCCAACAATAAATCTACCAGGTTGTAGTCCCTAGATCCACCACTGGATCGACAGAAATTGAGACAAACCAGCTGATTTTTTTACTGATATAAAATGCGTGTTTTGCAATATCTGATCACCTGAGATCCAAAGTTCATAGAATGGGAATAATTTGTGCGAATTTATACAAATTCCATGTGCAAACCGATGATGGTGTATGGATTCAGTTCCAAACTTCAACCATCTACAAATGACCTTCCAAAGCCAAATATTTTTTACATTATTCTTCCTATACTCTTGAATTAGATGACCAATCTTCAATAAGAGTCAGTTTTTTCATCACAACCGAGAGTTTTCAAGTCAACAGTCATACGGCAAAATGAAAACATTACAACTTTTAAACAATTTCAAATTTTTCTCTAATATGAGATATAAAAATGCTCTTTCACAATAATGAAGAATATCGTAATGACAAGCTGACGAAAAAACGAGGTCTCTTTGATTAAAATTTGAGAATTTCATCTTCCGAAAACAAAATTGATGTGCATTTGCCTCTCTTTGTAAAGAACAGAGTAAGCGAGGTCAACAAGAAGATTGAGTTATAGTCTATCATACTCTCCCTCGATTGCCTCGTGCTCCTTATTCAACTTTCGAAGCATCAACTCGCGGTTCAAAATATGACTCATTTTAGTTCTTCCTTTTTTTTTTCACATTATTACCGCGGGCGGGGCAAAACGTCTACTATAGAGTCCTTAAACATATAAAGAATTTGTTTCGGAACGATAAGGGTTAACGAACGGGCGGAGAAAAATGGAACAAAAAATGAAAACTACACCACGGGGAAAATTAAGGGTCGTTGATTGCCACCGCGACAATATATTTACTGTATATGTTGTAGACTTGCGTCTGCTGCCGCTACTACCAGTGAAATTGTAAATATTCTTTTGTATTCTATTCGGCGCTCATTACAACTTTTACATCTGTATTCAGAAGCGTCGCGAGGGGTTCACACTTCTCCTCGGCCTTCGGCTCGTTATACATATTGTCAAACAATTGCGACTTCTTATAGCACGAATGTATTTTAAATTGTAGAACAGGACAAGCTTTCGATAATACTTGTGCAGCAAGTATATTTTTATATTACTGTTCTAAATGTTTTATGGATTTAATGCACGACCTTTCTTTGTACACAGAATATTTTGAAAATCGTATAAAGCACAATACAGTCAAAAAAAAAAAAGTATCAGCGGAAATATAGTCTATGCTTAGAGTTGAATATACGCTATGGATATTTGAAGTTCGAGAGATAAGAAATTAAAATGGAAAATAGCTTGATATTTATTTGAGGGCAATGAAAGAATAAGAAATCTCATCGGAAATTCTTCTGGCATCTTCTCACCAATGGGAATTGCCGAGTTGAATATTCAATTATTGAGAGAGTAAACGTATTGCTGACACAGACTTTCAATGAAAGCGGTTTCATTATAATATTTGGACTAAACTTTGGAAAAGCCAACTTTGAAACAAACCCCATCGCATTAAAAAGACTCCACCCCCTGGTCAATCTTCTTCAGAAATTCTAAACGTAAAGATACGTCATCATCTGATTAAGAATAGGCCATACTCGAATCACACACACACACACACACACACACACACACACACACACACACACACACACACACACACACACACACACACACACACACACACACAATATGAACGTCGATCACATCTTCTCAGGTCCCGTCTCCGTTCATTGAATGCCCTAGAAACTACTCAGACACTACCTACCTCACACTTCAATACCTTCATCTCATTCATCCCATGCATATAGACTTCAGTCTTCCTCTCTTAAAGACATAGTGCATCAATAATTCGCATTAGCTATACACAAAGACAATAAGAACCAAGAAGTGAATAGTCTGAAGATTGAACTTGAGTTGCATTACATGTGGGTATGTGCGAAACATTCAAAAAGCTGGCCAATAAGAGAACGAATAATCACATAAGTACCCTGAACAACAGGTGGATTACGACATGACCAAATACGACCCGTATCTAAAGCAACTTGAACGATTATCCCTACTTGATACCGTTGGAACTCTGAAAGCTAAGTATACTCCAGGCAGGATCAGGTCATAGAGAACTCAAAAATAGTAAGGCTATCACGCATCACCGTCGAGAATAGATTCGAGCATCAGGCAGTAGTTGTTCGCTATCGTGCTCCTTGATTCGGGGTCCACGTGTTATATTTGCGGGGGTAATGAAGTCACCAGACAGACAGGTGAGGGCTTTCCTAAATTGAGTTCCAATAGGTCTTCTATAAACAAATGTCTTCCCCTTCTATAGCCTAGTAGAGTTCTAATTTTAGGACAACAAACTCATTTCCTTTTTCAATCACAGGTTTTTCTACGGTCATCCTTCTTATAAACTCTCCAAATGCCACGTTCAATTAAATTGGGAAAGACACGGAATCATCATAGCAGCAAGTAATGAAGATTTAAAACGAAACGTTTCCGCAGGCGTACTCATACGCATGTTTACTTTTCAAATTGCTAACAAAAAAAAAAAAACAATTGAATAAAAGAAGATTTCAACTGTTGTATAGATGCGCGCGGATTAGAGTGTATGCTAACGAATTCAATTTAAATGTACAGGGTATTAAAACTGACCACAGTTCACTGTACTCTTTGCTATATTCACATACGGAAGTAGCAGCAATCGATTTTTTAACGTATACCATTAAGGATCACTGTCTGAATGATTACTGGAAAGATGTTGAAAGTTTTAAAATTCGGCTTCGAACGCCGTCCTTTCGCGAGTTTGACAATCACTCCGCCCCGTATAGAAAAAAAAAAAAAGAAGATCTGGTAGCATTATTGTCGAATATAATCCAACATTTTCACGCACGGTCAAATAAACTTAGAAATTGAGTCCCGAGTTTGAGAAAATTATAAACATATATACGTACAGTAGTTGCAATACGAGAATGCAAATTAATTACAAAAAGACCGCGCGAAGTTAATCTGTAACGGGATTGGCGTCCTCTAATTGTCATGCGATGTCTACTTAATTGGATAAAAGAACCCAAAAAGATATTCAATCTCTCTTGAGTACACGATATACGCTTATATTTGGGTACGAGTTCAGAGCGAAGGGAAAAAAGAGCACAATTCGATATTTAAAATAATAAATGTATGTTTTGCGGTCGTCGAGTTGAAATTAATAATTATCTCACATCGTGAGTCATACATGGGTAAAATTTCTACAAGCCCTTGCTCTCCTCATGGGATCACGTATCATGTTTACCGGAAATGCAAATCCGAATGGTTAGACTACTAGAACGACCTTTTCAGAGGTATCGTAGTGACACACACAAAATCTGTAGGAGATCGAATAACGAGCCAATTTCTGATTTAATTACCGCTGTAATTCGTGAATTTTTCTTTTTTGACAGCGCTGTGTGTCAATTAATACCTACAGGGAGTGAATAAAGCTGGCTTGTGTACGAATCCGTGCACGAATTTACAAATTTTTGTTCAACAATTTGTACAACCACAAGCAGTAGGTAGGAAAATATAGTGTAAATGTAGGTAACCATTTTAATAAGTAAATAAATCATGCAGACTCTTTATTTCCGTGGTTATATTTTTTAAATAAGGGATTCGACGATAAATAAAAGGTGTTCGTGCGAACGATATTAATGTACGAGCACTACGGTACTTATATCTAGAATCTAGCAAACGAAGACAAATTAGAAAAAATTCGTCGTACAACTAGGATGTAAGCGTGTATCTTGCGGTGAAGCGTTGAAGAAGGACGTAAATAATGTTAATTTACGAAAAACAGCTGTGACAACTACTGTTACAACCAGTGTCACTCTTATCATCCGTGACCTGGCGCCACCCAAAAAAGAAAAAAAAACAGAATGGTCATACCAGCCCATGATATTCGTTTTACTTCTATTCACACCATAACCTACTACGATCAAGATTCTCGTTGATATTGCTGATTCTGATCCATCCTCAGGAAAAATATAGGCATTTCTGAAATAAGAATTTGTTATAATACCTACAGGTTAGGCTACCGGTATAGGCATCAGAAACATACATCGCAGAAACTCGACCAACGCGTAAGACCTAGGTAATTGAAGGGTATTTATGTTCAGTCGATTGAGCACTTCTGATTAAAATTATTTGTTTAATGACTATAGACTAATCAATTGATGAGTCTCTATAGTCATTCTGCTTGTATACTTTTTGAGACTTTGCTTGAATCATACATGAAGCACAAGTTTTCATGTCGCACTGAGGCAAAATTCACGCTGCGACCGGCTCTATCGAATTTGAAGATTAAAACGCGCACTTGTACTCTCTTCTGATAATCTAGAAAAGTACGTAATATCAACCATAACAAGAAATGTTTGCAATATTTTCATTCACTTTTGAAACATTTGATTATGTATCCTAAATTTGATCATATCATTATCAAATGATGCACGTAACCAAAAAGTTTTGTAATTTATTAAGGAAGGTGAGTGTTATACATACACATGATTGAAGTTCCAGTTCATTCATGATTGCGATGTATATAGCCTAGGTATACAACTTCGTACCGTACGTTGAAAAACCTTTTGGTTAGCCAAGGGTTAGCCAAACTAGAATCATAATCATTATCGTAAGAGGTTTAGGTACTCACCAGAACAATGAAAGTCATTCATTCATTCTTCCCTCAAATAGAAATGACAGCTATTGCTTGATTGGCACGTACCAGTACAAAAACACAATCAACCATCACCATGATTTACTTACATTCAAACTTCAAACATGAAGCCTCAGCTTGATATAAAAAGGTACAGATTCAACAAAATAACAACACACGCGAAAAATCTTTCATCTTCAATCAGTTACAGTGCTTTATGTTGGGTAACATCTGCTGGTTGACAGCAACAGTGGTCAGTTCATCCATAAAAATCATCCGGTACTGCGGAACGTCATAATTATTCAGTTATTCACAATTATTCTGAAACGGTCATTCACGATTCATCAGAGATTCAAGGAAGGTACTAAAACATGGCAGTGAAATGAGAGCAGCATTGGCAGCTGCGCTGCAGCGCAAGTCACCAAGGTCATCAAGCACAAAGATCATAAAGAGAGATATAGGTTGAAAACAGAATCAGCAGAATACACAAAGTTCCAGCACACAAATAATTCCCTTACGTTATATCTCTCTGTGTTTTTCTGTTATAGCCCAAAAGTTACCTTATGTTGTTCTCAAATTACTTTCAGTTTCATCCTGTACTCATGCTGCCATACAAAGTTGGATTGACGCATATGCAAATAATGAATACGAGAAAAAGAGGCTATATCAAGTATTCCCTTAACCTCTTTTCCTTGTATTCATTATCTGCATATACGTCAATTTCACTTTGTTCGGCAGACTACTCGATTGTCGACTCTCGACCTGTAGTTGTAGGTAGTACTTGTTACCATCAATATCCAGATAGAGCGCTAGTGTCGAGAAATTCGAATATTATTGATCTATAAAATGGGCTATCAACTACCTATTTTTGAATAAGTATAGAGTGAACGGAAAGTTGCCAATCTTATGTTTATTTAATGATCCGTAAATTTAATGAGGAGTTATGTGTCAAGAAGGCGCCTGATCAATGTAATTCTCATAAAACTTTTGACATACCGGTAGTGTAACTCCTCAAAGGGGGGTTCATTTAATAGGTAACGTAAGCCTACATTTTGATATGTTTATAGCTCCACCAGATAGCACGCAAGAATGGATTTAATTCAATATCTTTCTTCTGATCTCATTTTTTTGATGATTCATAATGTTGTAAAATAATATAAGTGAAGTGTATGAAACTGGAACTATAAGTTTATAAGTTAGAAGTATTTTTAATTTTCATCATTCCCATATATTATAACTCAAGTTATTACAAAAAAGTAGGAAACGAGGTACTTGTAGATATCATTTGTTTCATTTTTCATTGTTCAATAGTAGGAAATTTTGAAATGATATAGAAATTCGATTGCGGCTTGAGAAAAAGGTGAAGTACCGCTGATCTAAATGAATAAAATACCGGTACGTCTGACATTATTTTCTATTGGATCTTAAATCCTTGTACTTCCGGTACCAACGTCTATAGATTCAAATACTGGTGCCGAAGATTTTTTGAACGTTGTATTTCCCAGAATATTGTATGATGATGGTACAGTAAGTTATCCAAAAAATATTGATGTTTTCCAAAGAAGAATCTTGTATTTAAAAATAGGTACCTATAAAACAGTTCGACGGATCTGGAAACCATACTTACCTATTTTTTTTTTTTTTTTTTTTTATTAAGCAATTCTAACAGAATGTTGCTACAACAATGCAATAACACAAGAAACAATGATAACAATAACATTATATTTCGCTGAGAATGGACTTCCTTTTTCTTCCTCTCGGTGATTTCCCTACGATGACACCTGAACTGGCTGTTGCGAAGAGGCGATCATTCCTCCTTTTATACTCTAAGAACTCCTTCTTGTTCTTCTTGATCCATTACTTACCTATAGGTAGTCAAAATTTCATCAAACTGCTTAAATAAGATACCTAGGAATCTAGATATCCTGAAAAGAATCCCTAAAAATTACTTATTAAAATTTCATTTGATGAGTTTGGTAAATAGTTAATTTAGGTAGCTTAATTTATTAATTTAAAACAGTATTGAATGTACCTAGCTAGGTAAATAGTTTTGATGATGATAATAGCTGTTATCTTGAATAATTATCAAAAGATTGTAACATTAGGTACTTTTTCCAGATTTATTGCTCAAATAAAGTGATCGACTTCCATTCAATACGTACCTACTCTTCCAAAATGTAGTGTCGACTGCATATCGATTGGTTGCAATCTGCAAAAATTTCTCAAGATGTATACTATTTGGTAGAAAAGAATTTTGAGTCAGTTCGATCGGCCAATTCAAGGAGTATACAATTAATAGGAAACGTTCGTTTTAGTGAAGATGAAAAATATTACCAACGATATTGAAAAACCAAACTGTAATCAGTGTTTTTTTTTTTTTTTTCTTCAAAATTCTCAGCTTTCTTATCACCTATCTCGAGTTTCCTGTCATTTTATACTTCAACTTTCATGATTGTCTCAGATTTTGAACAGCCCTTATTTGTAGTCAGTTGATTTTATCTTCGGAATTATATTTCCATATCGTAAACAGATCAAAGTTTGAGGTTACGTACTCCAATTCTTCACTAATCAGCCAGCTGATTTTCATTCCTTCCCCCTACATTGTCTCCGACGTGTAAATTACCTACGGTAATAAATTCTCGACGCATTTTCAAAAATTAATTATCAACGTTGCACTTCCGTCATCTTCCCCTTTTAAAAAAGAAGAAAAAACCCCAAAATCCGAGCTTCAAAAAAATTTTACGTCATGATGCACAAAAACCTGACTCGAATATTAAAATACAAGGTTGGAAAAAAAATGATGATGTCTTTGTAAAGTTGGAGTGGTCGCGAAAGTACGTGCGCTGTATAGATCGACGGGATTTCGATGCGTTATAATTTATTCCATTTTAAAACAAACTTGCGCTATGGAATTAACATTTTGCTTTTTGATTGGAATTCAGATTTTATCAGAAAATTAGCGAAAACGTCAAGGCGACAGTCTCCCTTCAATCATTCGTACTTCGTTCGTCTGTTCTGTCTCTCCTGTGACCTTAGCACACCCATATGATGGAGTCGACCCTATTTATTACTTTAATCTAGCCCTACGGATGTCTCTACAAAGGCCATTAATATTTGCCAGGCAATTTTATCAGTTTCGTACTGTAAACGTTTCCTGAATACGAAATTTCTAATCCTATATGCTCCACTCTGTCTAGCTCATCGTGCTGGTATTTTCGGCAAAATTCCATCTCCTGTCAAATTTAGTAGTTTTCTACTTTTTTTTTCCTCTTTTATCATTCTTTTCTCTCCCTCCTATTTCAGTATCACAATTCTTACGTCATAATAGCAACCCTACACACGAAATAACGAAGAAACTGAAAAGAACGAAATTCGGACTTCTCTCTTTCTCCAGTTCGTACATTGTTATTATTTTCATCGGCTGTACCTTTTATTTTCTAAATGATTTTGCAACTCGAACAATTTCCTCTTTGATCCCCTATTGCTTTCTTTTTCTCCTTTTTTGCATTCGAGTGTAAGTTCGTTTCTATTCCCTTTACGTTACTTTCGTATATATATAACATTATTCGTCTAAACTTTGTGTAGGTACTGCTCCCCAACTGCGTGTCATAAATAAAAATTGTCAGACAATTTTGCTCACGCAGTAACACGCAGTTACGGCGCGAGTTTAAATTGAATTCAAATTGATCGCTAGGGAAGAAAACGAACAAACTGATTTTCATAAACTAATAATAAACACCTTGTTCTGTTCTATAGAATTTTTACCGAGGGAAAAAAAAGAAGAAAAAGAATATATTGTACTGCGCATTATATTATAGGAACTTCGTATCGAGAAATGTGGGAGGGTAGAAAAAGAAACAGACGCATTTAATCTTATTTCCATACTTAGTCATCAATGATTACTACTCCAGTATAATGTGATTAAAAAGTGAACAACATTGCAAGAACTCCATTCTATAGTTTTTTATTCATCGTGACCGAGGATGAGAAAAGGGACCTTGGTGGGCAAAAAAATTGATTTTTCCCGAGTACACCATGTGAAAGAGAGTGAAAAATTATTTAAAGAACTATCATAAACAGGAAAATTAATTTTTTGCTCTCTAAGGTCCCTTTTCTCATCCTTGGTCACACTCTGTAGGAAATTCCTGGGAGTCCTGACGGATTTACTCATTTTGCGGAATTGCGCTTCATAACATGGAAACATTTGATACCCTTGTGACGACATGTGCATGTGTTGACAGATGACAGAGCAAAGAAAAAATTTAAAATGGGTGTGTTTGACAACTACCTATGATGCCAAGTATTCCTCTAAAAATGTTTTAAATCGGAATTATCCCAGAAAACCCTTCAGTTCAGTAAGTGGTTGAAACGGAGTCATTTCCATCATGCACACGTACCACCAAAACGCAAACCTCATGAGTGAGTCAAGCACTTGTCAACGAGCTTTTCCAGATCCACTCAGCTGCATTGAATTCAATCCGGTTTTAATCTTGAGTTACCTGTGTATGAAGCGATCAGCACTGATGGAAAAAGGATGTTGAGTCCGATTTTCTAAAGATTAGAATAGTAGGTACGCATCCCTGTAGAAATTAGGTCTATCGAGCAGAACCGTTCGAATACGCGTATTTTATTGTTTATTATTGACGTTGAAAAAGCTCAATTTACTTCATGTAAAACGTTTACCTGTGGATTATTAAAAACGTCCGTATTCGTTAATACGTACGAATAAGAAAGAGAAATTTTCGGTACGACCGATCGTCAAATGCCTCCAGCCAGACGTTCAGTTTTCGCTTCCTCGTTGGGTTAGAAACCACTGGCGTATTATACAAACTGGCGTATTTTACACAATATTTTTGGAGGCACGTTTCGGTAAACATTATTAGATCCGTTTTCAGGGCCTTTGTTACGTAGGCCATATACTGATAGAATATAGGGAACAGTCCCGAGGGAATTACATCGCTTTCACCAGCACGCCTTGTCGCAACTCGAATACAGCCGTCCTTGCTGTCCTCATCATCGAAAGGGCGAAAACGAACGAATGTTTCGCCTTCCACGTACAGAATTCCTATACTTTTTTCCGCCGAAGGAGGAGGGGTTCGAAGATCCACCACATCGAAGCGGCTCTTTACAAAGACCTGTATCAGCGAATCTGTTTATTACATTACTAAAGGATAATGATATTGATAAAGAAAGGAGATTCGGTGGAGTGTCGAGGATACACGCGAAGCATCGCTAACGATTTTTTTTCGTCATTTTTCACGTCTACAAAGTAAGTCGAGCATTAGAGACCATCGTGAGCGACAATCCTGCAGCAATTTTTTTTATTTATTATTGTTATTTTTCGCTACACTTCGTTCATCTCATTAACTTTTTGCAAGCTGGCGAAGAGATAACATATTCTTCACGTAGACAAAAAGTTCAACGAATAGAAATTCAGTATTTAAACAAAAAATATCGCAAGTTTTCATCTGTCCCGAGTTCTTTTGTCGCGTTTCTTCCCTCGGTACGCGAACTTTTTTATAATACCATCAATTATTTCTATTCTTATTTCGGGGAAATTTTGCAGCTCATAACTCGGTAGCCAATTTTTTATCTGTAATAGAAGCAAGCGTGTACTTTCACGTGCGACTCCAGGGCCGCAGTTATGTCTCCTGAGCTGCAGCCTTAATTAAAGTAACAATCTATTTAAATCGTGTTAGTTGTGTCTTGCACGTCCATATTCAACATAATGTTATTCGCTTCTTGTAAAACGTTCATAATTCTTACGCGTTAGTTGCACGGTTAATTAGGAAAGTTTTTCTTTCAGTTTCAAAATTGTAAAATTCGCGCGCGCGACAAAAGGGAGATGAGGATAGAGAAAAAAAAAAAAAAAAAAAACTTCAACCAAAGAGGAGGAAGAAGCGTTATTAGTCTTTCTTGTAATTACAGCTCGAAAAAGATATAAGAACGAGGACAAGAGTGTTGGAAGACAAAAAAAAAAAAAAAAAAACGCAGGAAAAAGTAAAATGGCGGATGATTTAATTCGAGAAATTTGAATAATTCGTCCTCTTTTACAAGAAGAACGTTGTATTTCTGCAAAATTAGTTTTAAGATTTTATCCTTTTGAAGGATCGACAAAACGGTGAATTAATCGTCTAACTTTTGCGACGAAGAATGATAATTGTCATTCGGAAGGATAACCGATGGTACTGCGGAGAGAGTCCTGCCACGAAGATTTCCAGAAGTGAAATGTGCAGAGACGTCGAAGAAATAGGAAAAGGTCGAGTCGCGCGTAAGATGGTTTTAAGAACGCGATTTTTTCCCACTTCTTTCTTACTTATACTCGTACTTCTTTCCTCTCCTTTTTCTCTCCGATTCCATTGACGTTAAATGCGGAAGTCGAAATTCATTCGCGTGGAAAGTAATTTTGTAACGATTTCAACTTATACGGTACGACGTGGATGCGTAAAAGAAAATGAAAACGACCCCAAAGTCGTAACACTTTCAACGTCGACTTCTGCACCTCTAAGAATAGGAAACGTATACATTTGTTGAGAAGACCTTGGATTTTTCAGAATCTTGCCGTCTGCGTTATAGTATGTGCTATGTGAGCGTTTTTAAAAAGTAAACTTGTTTACCAACGGTACAACGTCATTTTTCATCGCAAACTATCCCTGTAATATTAAAGTTACTTTGAAAATTAATGGGCTAGCGAGCAAAATAATATTTATTTTCGTTTTTTTTTTTCACCATATTAACGACCTTGCAACCATACTCAGAGGTTATGGGCTCGGAGTGGGCAGGTAGGATGAATATGAATTTGGTGGTGTCGTCGAAACAGGTGGATTGGAGATGGTTCATCATGCTAATGATTTTTTATAATGATTATTTCATAGAAAGTTCGTGACGCAGGGAAGCTGGATCTTTTTGGAAACTCAACAAAAGAAGAAGTGTTGATCGGAATAAAGGCAATGAGAGGTGTGAAAAGAGAAAATTGTGGGTGAGACGATTATGGCCTATTCCGAGGCGGGTTAGGATAACTTCGTCGTGTCGGGGAATGACCACGGAATTGAAGCTGGTAACAGGGGACCTGTTGTATGGGGGTTATGTTGAAAAATTTGTCGTGCTTCGTGCACCCTGTGGCGTTCGGCTAAAACTGACCTATCCTAATAAGAAATTCGAACTTGGAAGAATGTCAACTCTTGAGCTGTAATATATGTACAATAGGAAGAGGACCTGGAAAAATGTAGACTTTCGAAACATAATAAGATATAATAATTCAAAAAATTGGCTTTACTATCACACTATATTGTTTTAATTGCAGAAAAGCTCGCCCAAACTGCATTCTCAAGAGCAGTGAGAATGAGGTGCAGAGGATGAGAAAGCAGTAATAGGATTTGAGGTCATCCAAGAGAGAGAGGGAGAGCCACTTGTGAAAAGTGAGTGCAGTGACTGCTTTGCAGCAAGATCCAATGCGTCATGTTCCTTGAGATGAAGGTGTCCCGGTATCCATAAAAAAGTGATGAAGGATGAGGAAGAACTTGACGAGTGTACAAGAATGAGAATTCGTTTGACGATGGGATTGGTAGAATGAGGGTCTTGGGTAGTAAGCAAGGATGAGAATGAATCAGACAGTATAAACCTCTCACACTTGGCGTTTGTTTACATTTTTCTTTATCACACACGTAGTCATATTATCAAAATGAGAAAATTCAGATTGAAAAATTGACAAAATTCTTGGAAGTTTTGGGCAAATTTTTATTTTTGCTTCTTTACGGGATGGTAAAATGTAAATATAATCCACAAAATTACAAAAATTATTTGAAAATAAAAACTTGAAATTTTGTTTGACTACGAGTTTGATAACAAATCAGGCAAACGCTTATACTATCCGCATTAAGAACCCGAAGTGTGAAAGGCTTATAAGAAATTTGTTGGAAGTATCCCGATCTACAAAGATTGACAGTTGACAGGTGTGCTAACTCTGTCACCAATTTCTGTCAGATATTGTCAGCCAATTGACCAATCACAGAGCAGCATTTCGTCCTCCAGATGATGACAGATATTCTGGCAGGATCTGTCAAACAAAATACGTTTGGTAGTGTGTGACACTGTTTGTCAAAGTTCGTCAATCAATATTTTTGGCACAACATGGCAATATATTTGTCACATTCTGTCAAACCTAGAAAACCACCCCCTACCGCGCCTCCCCTGCTCTCGTACTTCAGTAAAATACCAGTAAAATACGCACGAGAATAATTGATTATAATTATGTGTACCAAGATTACAAATATAATTATTATAACAAAAACAATACTAGGCCCTTAGTCTACAGTCGACCAATCAATATTTTTTTCAACTTTAGAAATAACTCTGCTGATGAACTCGCCATCCGACATGGACATCCCGCGTTCTACAGAAGATAATTCTTGGTAAAGTGGCGGACTATTTTCTGAAATAAAAAGCAGAATATTACAGAAAGAAGAAGAAAAAAAAAAAAAAAAAGCAAAATAAAAAACAATATATAAGGAAAGTAGATCGACGAGCATTCGAGCACAAAAATTGTTTTCTACGCAGGTACCTACCTTGAATATTTGAGACTATATCTCCGTCGGCGTCATCTGCACTGGCACTGTACTGAGTGGACCTGTATCTGTGAAACAGAACACAATGAACTTTTTCAGTAAAATTGAATTTGTATCACCATAGTCTACAATTTTTTTTTGAACTTTGAAAGATCTGTGTGTAAAAAAAAAACATATAGCCTAAAATGTTTTATGCAGAATACGGAATTTTAATTCATATCATAATTGTTCAGAGATTTTGAATGGAAATTTTTTTGAGAGCAGTAATAAGTATTCTGCAGGTACCTTGAATATTTGATTCTGGATGTACCGCGTGCGTCATCTGCACTGGCAATGTGCTGGGTTGATCCGCTATAGGTATATCTGTGAAACAGAACAAAATGAGCTTTTTCAGAAAATTGAATTCTTATCACCATCGGGTCTATAATTTTTTTTCTAACCTTTGACAGTAAAAAACATATACATAAAATGTTTTATGCAGAATACAGAATTTTAATTCATATCGTAATATATTGTTCAGAGATTTTGAATGAAATTTTTTTTTTTTTCAGAACAGTAACTATTCTAAAAATTATTTCTCTAGATTCCTAGATTTCAAAATATTTAGACATGAATTGAAATTTGTAAACCTTCCAATAAAAGTAAAAAAACTTCGGAGAAAATTACACTATATCCTCTGCCCCGATCTACAAAATGTCAGCAATCTGTCAGTCTGCCAATGACAAATACAGACAATATGTGCCAATTTCAAACGGAATAAGTAAGCTCCGCCTACTCCCGTCCTTGACAAAAATATTGTCAAGTTCTGTTAAACAATGTCCAGATCTGCCGTACAAAGTTGAATAGACGTATTTGCGAAAACAACGATCACCGAAAAGTATCAAAAAGGATGTAAAAATGTATTCGAAAGATATTAAGATCGCATAAGTTGCTCACTCATAGCAATTTTCAACGCAGAATTTGATGATTATAATAATTTTCTTCAATAAGTGCTCAATCTTCAGATACGGTACATTTTTCACCTCGCGATGCATATACGTCCAAAAAAGGGACGTATATGCACTGATATGCAATCGACTGTGATAGTAGTGGTGTGTGAATACAAAGCTTTGTTACCAACACACATACTGCCCATTGATCCGAACGCCTCGTCTCGGTGATCGCTGTTTTCGCATATACGTCTATTCAACTTTGTACGGCAGAGATGAGAGGATGAGTGACAGATTATTGACAGAAACTTCTGTCAAATTTTTGAAGAATGAAGCAGCCTGCTGGAGACCGTGGTCCTTAGCAGAGGCGCACTCTGCACGCAATTTAAATTTATGTTGTCGGTGTGCTTACTTCTCTATTTGGTTCCTCCATTCTATGGACACATTCTTGCTTTTTACCGTGTCATTTCAAAATTACGTGGTGATCGCAGGGTGATCGAAGCCAATGACGAAGATTTTGTTTCGCTACTGGTATTTTGTAGTATGTGACTTCGAATTTAAATTTACTTTGAGTCGAATTCTCGAATTTACCTCGTTTTTGTTGCATTTGCATTGGGAATTACAAATTTACGTCGTCTCAGTTGTTTTGTGTTTCCAAATTTTCGATATTCGTTGGCGGAACGGAATTTGAATGAACTCATGAAGAAAAGAAGCATAATCAAAAAGGTGAGTACCCATCTTATAGTATGAATACGCGGTATAATTACTGAATAGCCTATGTGTAGTGACAGGAGAAGATATCCCATATTAAGTACATTCTCTCACTTACTAAACTAACTGATGAAATGATACTCTGTGCGGCCTGTATGCAGCATAAAATTCATTTTCTGAATACGATAGATATACTTTTCGTATACTTATTCTCCAGATGTCATCTCTCCAGCTGAGGTCGACTTTCCTTTCACTTACACTCAAGCAAGTGGTAAATTTTTATTAATTCGAAATAGGCATATTTCAGTGCGAGCGAAGTTCAGTGCAGATAAAGTGGATGAAAGAACTTGTCCAGACGGTTTAAATTGATAGAATCGTGTTCGTGTCATAGAATGGGCATTGCCGTCTGAAAATACCTAGGAACGTAAGTATACATTTATTTGACGGCATTTCAAAACATTAACATTGTGTTCCATCGCCGCATGATACAAAATCTTGTAGATAGACATTGGATAAATTGAAATAATACTCGTAAATTGAATACTCTATTCCATGCATCCTATACGAATTCTCTCTGGATATTTTTTCTATCAGTATTACTTGAATAATGCTCATGCACGATTGTTTTAGTAATCGGATGATGTAACCAGTACCTAACACATTGGAGATCGAAGTTCCGTTTGTATTTGAATTCCGAGTTCCGTGGTGTTTATCGAATTCCGAGACGTGTCAATCATTGGGTGTTTGAATCGCGTGAGCTGATAATCGAAAATCGTTATACCTACTTAGTAAGTATTTCTAACTGCTAGATTAATGCACGAATTTCTCAAGTACCAAGAATGGATATTTACGTTTAATGAAAGTCCACTCTGTTCCTTCGTTCAATGATGCCTTTATTTAGAGCCAAGAGTGCTCGCACGTTTAATTTCAAATTTTTATCGGTATTGTAAAATTTGCTTCATTTATTTTCATTGAACCTACTGTTAGTATTTTCAGAATTCCGTTCATTTTTATTCTTATGCCATAAAATATGTTTTTAGCATTATGTAATCAAATAATATCAATATCCCACGTACTTTCGCTTCAAAAAACGTAATTTTTCAATTTGTACTAGCATTGAGGGAAGGAATACTTATCATGCCAATATTTTTGATATTTTTTCTCATTCGTTTCGTTTTGTTTGTTTGTTTTTTTTTTCTGAAGAGGGAAAGGACGAGGAGAAAAATGTTTGGTCTCCATGATGGAAAGATAATGTTCTCTTTTGTATTTACTACCCATATGATTATTTTTGTATTACGTTTTCATCATGCATAATTGAAATATTCTTGAACTTTACCCCAATATTTTTCACGTACCTAACGGAAGAATAACTTCAAGTTTACCATAAAAAAATTAATAAGAAACCGTGTTTTAGTTACAAGTACGATTTTTGAATTTTTATCCATTTTCTGTGAATAATGAGTGAATTTTCTTGATCGTGGTCTTTGAAATAATGTACCTACATCAATTCCACTTTGTACAGCAGAACCCTGAACTTTTGTATATTATGCCTGTATTAGGATAATCTTACACGTGATTTCATCCACATGTTGAAACTACTTGTCGAGACGAGATTAGTACACATCATGTCTTGGCCTAATACACCTGGCTTAGTACACGTGAACACCTGGTTATCTGTAGAACCACATTCGGCCCGCTGTTCCTGGTCAATTTTTCAATTCTATGGAGACTTGTTCTTTGAAAAAAATATTTTCAGTGGAGGCAATTTCCCGAACTTTGTGTTTTTCAAAATTTTGCTCTTATACCAGTGTCGGTCAATTTCAAAGGAATATTATTTTCATTTTAAAATTTTCAATTTCTTTGTTGTTTTGGGGAATTTTCAGAATATTTCTGAATTTTGAAATTGTACATAGAAGCGAGTGAAAAGAGAGAGCGGCAGGTGAATACAGAAGTCAGTTTAGCGGTGAATGTGGAAACGGAGTCAAAGGATGAGGTATTACACCAAATAAATACTTCACATCCTGGTTTGAGCGCCGAAGTGCTCTGTTGTGTCAATTTCAAGACGATTTGTGGTTCTCCGGTATATCAAGTTCAAATCGACGTTGATCTAGAGTCAATGTACAGTCGAACCTCTTTAAAGTGCTTTGTATATTTGGTGACTTTACTGAATCTTAATGATCAGTTCTGTACTGGTCGAATCGACGCAATGTCAACATCCATTTTCAACGACGTTAGATATCAAAATCAATTGTCAACTCATTTTGGGTCTCGATTCTGGCAAAAATTTCGACGTCGATCGCAAGTCTCTTGCTGATGAGGGACTAAGAACCGAGGTCGATTTTTAGTCGATATCAATCTATAATGTGAGAGTCGACTCAATTTCGACGTCGACGGTGAGTAGGAGCGGTTAATTAATTAATATGAATTTATTTAACGACGCCACAGCATCGGCCATTTGACGTCGACAAACATGGGTTTACATAATACTTACATACGTGTACACTTTTTCGATCAAATAAAATCTATGATATTTACTGCATGCAAGAATACTAATAGTTTTTCAACCGAAGACCCTTCGTGGTTGATTTCGAGTGAACTTCCTATTATTTCGGGTCCCTATGCGGTTGACATCGGGCAGTTCTAAATCGACTCCTTTTGAGTCGATTTTTGGTCAAAATAGTGAGACGATTCTCTCGTTGGGGGATATTGTAGGAATTTGTATGGGTTAGGTTATAGAAATTTCTCTAAGCTAGATATCAAGTTCAAAGAGAACCTTCAGGAGATCGAACAGCAAGATAAATATTTTCATCTGTGTGCTGAGGCGTAGTGCAGGCAATACAGATTGCTGAACATTTATCAATATTTCTCTCATACGTCTGAGGCCTCTTTTACAGCAACTTTCTTTTTCGAGGATAAACTTGCTTTCTTTGAGCCTCGCGTTCTCCTTCCACCGCAAGACTTTACAAAACTATTTCAATTAGTTTCGTACATTTCAGAGACCTAATACGTCTGCTCACTTGAACATAAAGAAAACAAAAATAAGATACGCTGTTTTCCATGGGGTCGCAAAGCTTGCGGATTACCCGCTGCCCAACTTTTTTTTTTTCGTCAAGAATTATAACAATTTTGAAGCGGTTCTCGTCTATAATTTCGGCGAAGAAGTTGAGGCCACCTCTTCCTAACCAGTCAAATGGAGCAGGAAGCTGTACGGGAAGGGTCACCTCCAATGCGGTTGTTGCTGTTGGTTTGTACCTTTTGTGACGAATAAAATCCAGGCTCACGTTCATTGAGAAGAAGGATAAGTCAACTCGCCTAGTATTATGCTATTGACCACTATGTCTGCTAAATGATCTGCCAAGTTCTTAGAGAGAATAAATGTCACTAAATTTGATAATCATCCGAAAGAAAAGGAGATAATCTCCAGCTGTTGGGACGGTTTTTAAACTGAATGCTGTTGCTGGGATGAGCAATGAAGTCACGTTAGTTTTGCGCAGCTGATGTGAGCCTCGACGTAAGAAATGCAATAAATTTGATTTATTATGAGAGTATATTCGAGGCTCTACGGGATAAAAAAGTGTCTGAATTCGTGGTCAAGATTTTCAATAGCTATCATAGCCATTAAGAAATTCAATCAGAGATGTCTGCTGGTTCAGTAAAGCATCCACTTACGTTAAGTGTGCCACAGGAATCAGTTTTGGACTGCTGTTGTGGTGTACTGCATTTAATAAATATTTTGGATGAAGTTGCTACCACATAATGAACTCAACTGTTAGGTGGGTAACACCTTGGTGGTGTGCATCGCCGAAACAACTGCATAGGTGCAGAGCAGGGTCAATCAGGCTCCAGAGGCAGTGACTTCTTGGATTGAATCGCTCAGACTTAGATTTGCAGAGGATAACCTGTCAGAAGTTCAGTTCTCGCACCTTCCACCTATAAGGCATAGGAATAAAGACTTAGACCGAAAAAGAGTATCCAGTTTGATAGAAAGCTGAGCTTCATGTATCATTTACTGATAGCAGCAGAAAAGGTAGTCAAGATGGTAGCTAGCTTTAGATCTGATATCAAATTTAAGTGAACCGGGGGAAGCCGAAGGATGATAAGCGCCACCTCATTCGTCCTCGTATATGGCGCTTCAGAACGGGTCAACTCCATAAAGATAACGTTTGGATCCAATAGAGAATTGCGCTAAGGTTTGTTTGTGCCTGTATTAATGCGTTTATCGTTAATTAAAATCTCCATGCAGAGGAGAGAAAATGTCAACTGTTAGTGACTTCACCCAAAAGGGAGATGATTTCAAAAATCTTGACTCAGAACAAAGAGAGGGGGAGTTATCTGAATTATTCGAGTGATTCGGAAAATCTTGAGTCACCGGGTACCCAATAATAGAGAGAGGACTTCAAAAATCTCGTCTCAAGAGCTGGACGTGAAAAATATTTTGGTATTAGACTTTTTATATGTGAGGTAATTTTTCACCATTTTCCTGGGACTGCAAGATATAGAGAAAGTAATAGTGTAAGAATGAAACTCAGAAGTTCTGAGCTTGAAGTCCCGGGAGTAATATGTCTGTTGAAAATTTCTAAATACTCAACGTTACTACAGGGGAGAAAGTAAACTGCACACACTGTTCGAGTAAACTGCACACAGGTGTAAACTGCACACAGCGATCAGAGATGAGTAAATTGCACACAGCTGTAAATTGCACATTGCAATTAGACGTGAGTAAATTGCACACATGTGAAATATTGTGTATTAATTGAAAAATATTCAGCATTCTATGCTTAAAGCACTACAGAGGTCATCAGAACGAAGGTACAAATATTTACACAAACTATTGAAGAAAAAGAAAACGTTCCTGAGCTTGTAGTAGCAAATATTGTAAGGAGTTACAAAATCGAAAAAAAAAATAAAACTACTCGTAAAAAAAGAAGAGTCTTTTAATAGAGTCACGAGATTGATATGAGAACAATTGCTGCGATATAATGTTACTCTAGACAAATGTAATATCCTGCTTGTTTAATGAAATGAGGCCTACTGATTTCACTATCTTCATACTATCGGATAAGGTTTTCTATACATGACGTTTAGTTGCATTGTACACATTTTGAACTTTTTTAGGAGTATGGAGACTTTGAATAGTAACGTAAGTGTCAGTCTAAAATTCAATAAGTCTATCGGTGAATTAAAATATGCCCAGATGAGCCTTGTACAGCGAGTCGTTGAATCTACTGTGAAACGATTCACAAGCATTTGTAGTATGCTCAAGACTCGCTGTACAACAAGCCCAAAGAGAATATGGATAGGGGGCAACATTCTGCACTAATTTTGCAATATATATTCCAAAAACTTCACTAATTTCTCACAATTGGGTCTGATTGGAATTAAATGAAAAAGAAATGCGTCATTCACTTTATCTGGGTCGAGAAATGTCAGGCCAAAGACATACCGTAACTACTTCCCTCCGTGTGATATGATAACGGCTCCCTTACTGGACTTTGTTTTTCTGTACGTCATTTGTAAACCCAAGTCGTGGATTCAGCGGTACCATGCCTGCCGTAGGTGAAATCTGCATCCAACTAATGTCAAATTAGGCCACTTGGACAAGAGTGAGGCGTGTATTGCAGTTTTGAAGTTGACAATAACATTTCTTGGAGCAAGGGGGCAAATTTCTAAGAGTTTTTCAAGAAAATCTTCATAAGTCGGGATACTTTTGTTTGGCAACAGTGCGTGACACAACTGTACATGTAGTGTAAAGAGCTGCTCAAACCTTTTAAGTAAGGAATTTACTAGTTAACGAATGATGAATCACTTATTTTCACAACTCGGCTCGCACCTACTTCTTACGTGTGCAGTTTACCTGTGTGTGCATTTTACTCATCCGATTTCTTTGTGTGCAATTTACATGTGTGTGCATTTTACTCAAAAAAAAATTCTTTTTTTTTTAAATTGTGTGCAGTTTACATGCGCCCTACTACAGAGATTGAACACTAGTAATAGAATACGCATGTAAATTAGAGACGATTTCACGTACCTAATTATATTTGACATTGCTATTGTCAGCGCGCTGAAAAATGCGCAAATCTTTAGGGTACCCACCAACCTAGCCAGTTTTGATATTTGAGACACCTTACATAATATAAATGGCTCAATTACGTTTTACGTACATAGATTAGAAAAGGGAGTAGACTATTATTTTAATAAGGGTTGTTCTGCAAGCGATATACACAAGGGATACCATGGGAGACGGGGAAAAAGAGAGAAGCCAATGGGAGGTGGGCTCGCCGAACAGTTAAAACAAAGATAAGTCGAAGTTATACGTTCACGCTCTATACACTCGTATACTCATTTCATCAATCATATCGGCGACACGTGGAAAGGGCGCCTTCTTTCTCGTTTGCAATATCGTGTTTAAAATATGTTGTACCAAGGAGGCCTCGTTCTCTTCTTTCTCACCCTTCGCACTCTCGCGAGCGAAGACTAATGTATCATCGTCTATACGCTGTTGTTGCAGGAAACAGTTACAAGGACGTTTTTGTAAATAATAAACTGTTTATTCTTCGTTGTAGACTAAATGCGGTCACTCGGAAGAATTATATAGAAGACGGAAGACCAATTAGAAAGGTACTGTAAGAGCATGACGACGCAGACATTTACGAAATTTACGATTATCCGACGCGAAAGGAAGGAGAAAGAAAAATTTGAACTTCATTGTGCTCGATTACTGTTGGTACGAACTTTGAGTGCACTCATCTAGACTAAAGTTTTACTTAATTCTGTACTCTTACGTGACCCTGAGGTTCTATAAAATTCATTTTTTCATTCTCACTCGCTCGGTTATTAATATCTTGAGCAGCGGATCGTGACTCGTGACGAATACTACTTTATCAATGTCAAGCTAGTTTATTATTTAATTTGTAATACTAATAAATTTTAGTGAATAAAAAAACAAGAGAAAGATAATTTTCCCTTCTTATCAATTTACATGTGCAGTGAAGTGGAAGTCGTAAGTTCCCTCCAATAGGTATACGACTCGAAGAATTTCTCGAGATTCATTAAATGTCCGCGCACGTTTATAAAACCTTCGTAAAGTTGAGTGCGTGCAACAGAGAGAGAGAAAAAAGTCGAGATTTTAAAAATAAAATTTGCAAAATTAGCTTTAAAACCAAAAATTCTTGCTCGAAAACCTAAGATAGAAATAATATGCAGGAAAAGGACGGAATATGTATGCAAGAGTAAAGTGGAGGACAGAAAATGAAAAAAATAAATGAAACTGAAAAGTAGAGTAACTTCCTAATGGTATTCTTCTCGGGGTTGCGCTACATAAGTATTATACTGTATAAAAAGAGATAAAGAAACGCACTTCGCTGCGACGTTCATTTTCCAAACCATTAGTCATTTTCAAGAGCGGCACTTTTGACGTTAATTTCGTTTCTTGTCTTTCGCCTCTGCCTCGCTGCTATCTAATAGTAAATATAACGTGCCTTCTCCTTTTCCATCTCTAATTATAAAGGAGATGACGCACCCCAACCCCTAAAAATCCAACGTAGACAGACTGCACCATCTTGCGCTCTTTCCACGGTTTTTTTGAGCAACAATTAACGTGTAATTACTCGAGAGAGGATAAAATTACATACCAGATTTCGCTCGCGAACAAAAACGAAATGATATAGGTAGATTTTGTTAAATTTTTGGAATTTTTGTTGAAAATGAATAGTGTACATAAAGAAGGCGTATGAACCAGTATAAATACCGTGATTTATGTGGATTTAAATCAGTGGTTCCCAATCTCGCGCACAAGTTGACGACGCTTATTGTTATATCAAAATAAGTAATATTTTTGTCGCTGTCAATGCAACGATAATGCGTTCGAGATGGCATTTTCAGTACATCGACTCCAATTCATCTTATCGATTTTTCGGTTAGGTTACGTCATCGAAGTTATTCTACGCCTTTGAGAAATGGTTTTATTTATTGTCTCTGTGTTCATGTGTGTAGATTACCCTACCGAATTTTATACAATACTTTGTTTAAGCTAAATCCTGTCTGATCTAACGCTTCGACCGAAGATTGAATCGATGATACTTAGCATTCATAAAAAACCGTGACACAGAAGCTAATGTGTCTCTTCCAGAGTCAGGTGCTGTAGCTTTTTATATTCGTGCTTCATCTCAGGGGCTAACTAGCTCGCGGACTCATCCGCTCTGAGCTAGTTCGCTTTTCCCTGCTTCTGTGTTAGACTTCGATATAATTATTACATCGACGTATAGATTATATCGTTAGATCGATTTCTTCATTAGTCATCCTAAATCGATTGTATTGATCATATCGACTCTCGGTTATGATGACCTCATAGTACGTTCCCTTCACCGGTATTTTTTACCTCAGTATACCTAGTACAGGCCTAGAAAGCTAGTATAGGTCTACCAGCAACCCACTTTAAATTTAGTAAAACCGTATGTGAAATAACAACGATTTACCGAACGAATTTTGGTCGTGTGAGTGTGTGTACGTGTCCGCTCGTGATACCGAACCTAACGTATTCGCCGCTGTATCAAATAGAAAAATTCCGTCTCGTCTCAATCCTAAAACGTTACACCGATTTTACGCGTATCCTGGTATTTACTCCTAGTTAATGTCCGGTTTTTCCCAATTTTTGTCCTTACTATTCCGTACCTTCTCCTTCTACGTTGATTAAGCGGCGAAGACGATCGGGTGCGGGGAAAAGAAAGGAACTCCTCGAGTTCATCGCGGGCTTTGCTCAACAATGGCTCGAGAGTGCGCTTTTTGGAAGTTTCGCGAACGGTCGCGTACGGAATGCCGTGAAAATGAATGTATAAATTCGTAAGTTATAATTATTTCAAAGTTCCGACGGCGGGAAATATTTTCAAACTGCTTTCGATTAAGCCTTCTTGGAAAGTTTCGTCAAAAGCTGTATGTCGATTCGTGATCGGCATGCAGGATAAACAGATTCGAGTGGCACGAGTCAAAACCTTGAACTTTGTGGGTCCCGCCTTACGAGTTCCCGCCCTCTCAGTTTTTTCGTGGTTGTTTTTACCTGAGAGGTGATTTGAGTGTTCGATTATGGACGGAGCATATCGAATGCCAGACAATGAGCTTTACCAACGTTTCGATGAAAAGTAGCATTGTGAAAAATGAAGAAATCTGATTCGACGATGGCAGTATCATCATACTTAATCAAGTTTGCTATCTAATATCATTTTAATTAATAGAGACGAATTCAATTCTACACACCTAGCAGGACTCATATTTACCCTGTCTAGTTTGTTGTTAGATTCAAGTTTCGATATTAAAATGTGTATTGTAAAATGAACTTTTGTCGGGTTCGCTCCTTTTCTCCGAATAGCTTAGTTCCGAAGTTAGACGTTGATAGCAATCAAGACTCTAAATTTGAAATGAACAACGAAGAAGATTTTTCATACGTCGAATAACCTCCCTTTCTACTCTACGATGATTTTCCTTTCGGCCTATTTTCTAAATTCCTATTTTCAGCTTACCTCAGCTACCTTCTGATTGAATTTTATTTCAATCCTCGTGTACTCTTTTATTTTAGCTTCGACCATCCGGCTTTCGTAGGTCTCTGCTCCGGATGAATAGCGATGTAACAGACCCCTTCCTTTGAGTCTGGTAAGATTGTAGAGGTATATTTGGTTTCTTCGTCGGTGTTTAGTGTTGCATTTGAGACCTAAGTTCGTTAAATTCCGGTTTTATTCCGATTGTAAGGTTACGACTAAGAAACTGGAAAATTATATGAGGGAGAAGTGGATCAGAACAGAGTTGCGAAGATGGTCTGGTAAATTTAATATTACGACCAGATTAAACCTTATGGTCCATTCGAGACTCTCTGGCATGCTCCCCCCTCCCTTGAGTTTGATTACTTTATGAGGGACGTCAATGAAAAGTGTCGGAAATTTGAGGCGAAGTTGAAGGAGAGGAAATATAAGAAGCTGTCCTCCCTAATGACGGGTGTTGAGGATGTGGTTGAGGAGGGGGTGAGTGATGGTGTTATCGTTCATAAATTCCACCCCCCCCCCTCATAAATAATAGTCAGGTAGTGTTCAATAGTGACGAAACATCCCTCCTTGAGAAAGGTTTGAAGTTCAGTATGCCTCCCCTCAAGAATGATGAAACCTTGGCGAATGTTGTTGCGGATCTTGCGGTTAAGATTGGTCCTGGTTTTAATACCGAGAAAGTCTGTGCCGAATTAGTCCGTAATAACCCCCTCCCCCGCATGAGTAATAATTTGGGAGGAGTGATTCAGGGTTTAAGGAGGAAGATGAAAGAGGCAGATTTGATCGTCACGAAGGCTGACAAGGGCAACGCTGTTGTAGTGATGGAGAGATCGGCCTATTCTTCTAAGGTCCATGAAGTCCTACAGCAGTGTGGTGCTAAAGAGAGTGAGGATTTCAGCTTTCCCAAGCACGTCAAAGAAGTTCGGAGTGTCATCAACAGGAGTGAGGCTGTTATCAAAACTCCTGCTTTGAAAAAAGCCCTCCTTGTTCCTAACCCCACACCCCCCCCCCCCTCCTGTACGGGCTGCCTAAAGTGCATACGAACAATACCCCGATGCGACCCGTTGTTTCGTTCGTCTCCTCTCCCACCTACCTCCTTGCCAAATTCCTTGACCGTTGGTTCAAAAATCGAATTGATTTTGAATCCCCTCATTCGGTCTTGAATTCGGCCTCTTTAACTGACGTCCTCAAGGATGTAAATCTTCCCCCGGGAACGACCACCTGCTCGTTTGATGTTGTTGGTTCGTTCCCGAATATTCCTAAGGCTGCTACTATCCAGCGTATGGGTGAGCTACTTGTCAAAGCCAACATTCCTCATAATGAGCTTCACGAATTCTTCGACCTTCTAAATACTTGCTGGTCCCCCAACTACTGTAAATTTGAAGGGAAATTTTTCGAGTTCCCTGATGAAGTAGGGATCCCTATTGGATCACCTTTAGGCTCTCTTATCTCCGAGGTTTTCATGTCTAAGTTTGAACTTGACCTTTTACCTCTAACCAGGTGTTACTCAATCATATTCACTATTGGCACAGGTACGTTGATGACGTTCTATATACCTGGACTGGTCACCCAGATCTCCTTGGTGAGTTTCTGAGGTATCTCAATTCCTGGTACCCTTCCATCAAATTTACGTTGGAAATAGTGGTATTTTCCATTAACTTTTCGGATTTATCGATCTCTATAATAGACGGTATCCATAAGTTTGGAATTTACAGGAAAGATACTACGACCGATGTTTTAGTCCACGGTGGTTCGTTCGGTCCTGTTGCTCACAAGATGGCTGCTTTTCATAGCCTAGTTCACAGACTGACTCGTATTCCTTTGAGTCAGTTTGCCTTCAAGAAAGAGTTAATCACAATAAAACACCTGGCCAGAGTGAATGGGGTCAATGTCGATGTTGACGTGATGGTTCGGAGGAAAGTTACGAGGAGCCTTCTGGATTCCACCACCTCCCTCCCCCGAGACACGATCCGTGATCGCCGTTTGCGTTGGATCAGCCTCCCTTTCCTGGGGAAGTTCTCCCTGCAATTGGGTCGGGCCCTTCGCCCGCTTGGCTTCAGACCCGCGTTTTACAACCCTACCACAGTCAAGAGGTTGTTTGTGAGACTGAAGGACCCCATACCTGTCGATGAGAAGAGTGGTGTGTATAAGTTGGAGTGTGAGGATTGTGGAGGTTTTTATATTGGTGAGACCAGCCGCCAAATGAAAGTTAGAGTAGCTGAGCACCTGAAGTCTTGGAAGGAGGGACACTTAGGGGAGTCAGCTTTCGCCGATCACTTAATAAACAGTGGCCACAGCTTCCGCGAGGAATCGGAAAAGCTCCTCCATAAGGAGAATTCCTACCGTAAGCGTATCGCCCTCGAGAATATAGAGATAATTCGTCATCTCAACACTGACGGTATCACTGTACTCAATTCGTACATTCCGGAAGATGGCCTGATAGAACTGGTTTATGACTCATACCGTGATTTCTCGTTTGGACGATCTTAATACCTCGTTCTTCTCTTTTGTTCGTCAGTTGCTTTCATGTCAGGCTTGAAGATGGTTATTTAACCGAAAGCGCTCGTCGTCTTTTAATTTTCTGCAGTTTGCATGTTTTACTCCACGTCGGAGTATTCGTCTTTCACGTTTTATTATGGATAGCCGTAACTTGAAGGAACGGATTCGTTTAAGTGAATATCGATTAACTTTTTAGAGGGTGGCAGCTTCTTCAGTGTCTCAAATTTTTCCAAGAATTTATCCAGTGCGTTATACCTCAGCTGCTTGGTCGTGCAGGTATGATTGTGTATCTAGTAGTGAAGAAGAGAGAAAGATAGGATGAGATAGGGTTCTGCTTCTGGCTTCGGTTACACAAGAGTGCGAAATTTCCTTCCCAAACAAGAAGCTAGTGATACTAAGGGGTGATGAATCACCACATCAGTGGAGAAGGCTGATGGAATAAGAGGAAAGGATAAGATGTGAAAGTGAGAATCAAGTTGGAGAATGAGCTCGTGTGCACGTGCGTTGGAACTGCCGTAGGAGCCTTGCTGTTATTGGGCAGTTAGTGACCTGCACTCCACACGGAGGACACCTGTAGACTCGTGGGACGAAGTGGTGGTTATGTATGACCCACAGGTATTGTGGGCCACACTTACTTCCAAGTCAAATTGACATATAAAATAGAACAGGTCCTGTCGTAAGGCCCATCACCGCATGAAGGCTGCAACTCGACTCAAACACACTGTGATGTGTGTTTCCCCCAGTGAACAACTCCATAAGGGGGACAAAACCTAACTTAATTATAGGACGACCTAACCTAACTTGATGGGAAATCCAGATCAGAGAGAGAGACGTGGAATCTCTACGGAGTTGAAATTTTCCAAGTCCAGCTCCGAGTTATATAGGGGTGTTGGACTTGGAAGAATTCTGACCGTCGAACTACTATGAGGTAGGAACTCAAAAAAAATTTGGGTACATCACATACGGCAAATTCTTCAAAATGACCCCTGTAGAACAGGTCCCCTGTTAAAACTTGGATATACTGGTTTTTGAAATAACCGAGGCAGATAGCACACGGTGGTGATGATGACGGAAAAGTATGAAGAACAAAATGGAAGGTAACTCTTACAGCAGTGCTTGACGCATTTATTGCAATAAAATCATCTTCATTGCCTTTTAAATTTCTTCTTCAGAGTATTTAAAATTTAATCTCGATTTAATTATACTCCACAGTCGTAATTAAACGCTATACAGTACACTCTAACGGTGTCGGATAATTAAGTCGAATTTATATTCGTCCCCTCTATACGCTCGTCATATTTGATCAAAAACTGCTATATGGTAAATCGAATTACGTCGGACGGGAACGAGATGTCGAATCCAGGAGAGAATAAAAGAGCTTTCCCTCTCATCTTTCTTTACTGATAGTGATATTGTTAATCTCATACAACGTTATACGAAGCTATACTGTAAGCAATACTACCTGCTGATAGAATGCGAAATTGTCGATACAATTCCCGAACCGTTGCCGAAGGTGTTTTTAAATGTAAGCAAAGTAACGGAGCGAAAGCACGCGGGTAATAAAATTAAGCTTTCGTATTGAAATAGCGAGATATACTCATATTCTGCGTTTCCAACCTAGTCAGGGTACCGATAGATTCTTATTTGTGTAGACAAATTTCATACTCGCGGAAACACGATACTATACCGCATTTGGAAAGAAGCACACTCGCCCCAGCTTTAGCATTCGTAATTTTGAAAAATGGTAACCATTTTCTCTTCATCTCGTTGTTCCTTGCATTCATTCTGATAAATACCTCTCGGCTAATCACATTCGTGTATTATATTTCTATCTCCACCTCAGAATTATTTCTCGTCATTTTATTACCATTGATTTAGGAGGAAATCGCTTCGGAGAATATTCGTGCCACTGCACTGGTATAAATGTGAAATTTTGTGGTTTTACTGACTAAATATCGAGCTTGAGCTTAATCTGAAGGCCTCTAATCTTTCTTTGAAGTATTGATGAAATTCTGTACAAAGACCTCATCCAAAGTAGATCTCCCACGATATTATTTTAAAAATCATCCCGACGAGTTTTGAAACTCAAAACATTCGAATTTCGACAAGTCAGATTAAAGGAGATCAAGAAATTTAGTTCGAGTTAGCTGTTTTTCGAGTTCCTGAAGTTTGACTTAGAGTTACAGGATTTCGTCTTTTTCAAACCTGTATTTTCTAATTTCGACTTTAACCATTTGAGCGATCGAGTAGATGGCAACTCAAGCCCACCAGGGTACTCTGATCACTAGTTTTAATCCTTCCGTTTGCCCACAGGTACTTCCTCTGTAACAGTAAAGTTGCCCAACAAGTGAAATAACCAGGCGATACGTTTAAGGGGATAAACTATAAGTGAAACGCTCGAGGATTTCTCCTTTTTGACAAGTGATAACGGTAAACCGATAGAGTAGGTGTAAAGACAAGAAAGCTCGAGTAGAGGTATGCAGTACACGCGGAGATTGATGATACGTTTCAGGAAATACTTGTTTATTGCATCAGCTTTATTTGCACCGAAAAACTTTCATTCCAGCTTCTTGGGACCACGTGTTCAAAACATAGCGGCACGTGTACACGCGATACATTAAAGATGACAATGGTATCATCCACCTGTCGGTTATTATTATGCGAAAGCAAAATAGAACACGATGACTACGATAAATTTTCCCCGAGTACATTTCTTTCATCCTATAAAATGTACGGTAATCGTAAGTTATCTCTCACTGTATTGGATATCAGTCCTTATTTCCTAACGTATACGATAACGTCTTAAGAAGAACTTAGCTGTCGGGAGCAGGTACTTTTGTAATAAATTTTATCGTTGTTACCATCGCATCACATTACGTTCGAAACGCGTTAACGCGCGTATGCCACCGCCAGCGCTAGCTTCAATACTGTACGTATTCGCTAAGTTAACCGAAACTCGGAATTTACTTCATTTTGTCAAACTTTATCAACAAACTTTGTCTGAAGATGCGCTTATGCAGCTGTTACTAAAAACAATTCGCCAATAGTTCGAAACTCTAACAATAACTTACTACTTTCAATACATGCATGAGATCGCGTATTGCGCCCAACAAATATGTTACACAGAAAGATTTAACATCGAGGGGAAAAATTGAGCAACCTGTATAAGGATATTGCAGAAATGCTCTGGTCATTTTTTTGTGAGCAAAACTGTAAAATCGTAACATCAATTTTTATATTGACTGATAAGAAAGTATGAAATTATTCAATTTGAATGATAAGTGAAGAGTTATTTGTTTCGCAATCTTCTTCTTCAGTGCCCTGACCGATCTCGATCTTTGGCTCTTCATATGGCAAGTTGAACCAACTCTGCGTATGCTTTTCGATCCGCTGCTGTGTGGAATAATTCATCAACGGTGCAACCTGTCCACTTCCTTAGATTCCTCAGTCAGGACAGGCTTTTTCGTCCAATTCTCCGCTTTCCTTCCACCTTGCCCATCATGATATTCTGTAGTAGCGTATATTTTGGTCCCCTCATCATATGACCAAAGTATTCCAGTTTCCTTCTCTTAATTATCATGATTAGTTCTCTTTCTCTTTTTACCATCTGCATGATTTCATTATTGGTCTTCTTTGCCGTCCATGGTATTTTCATCATGCGACGATAACACCACATCTCAAAGGCTTCCAGCCGGCTCAATGTTCCTGCTTTCAAGGTCCACGTCTCCACTCCGTACAATAATGTGGACCATACATAGCACTTCATTGTTCTGATTCTCAAGTCAAGTGGCAAGTGGTGCGATGTGAGAACTTTTTTCATTTTTACAAAGGCGGCACATGCCAATTCTATTCTGCATCGTATTTCTTCATCTGGACTTCCTTTATCGTTTATCCAAGCGCCTAGGTACTTATATTTATTTACTTGTTCCAATGCACCATTTCGCACCATTATGTTGACAGCTACTGGATTTTTTGCAATGACCATGACTTTGGTCTTTTTCGCATTGATCGATATGCCATAACAGTCGCATTCCTTCTCCACTGCTTTTATCAATTCTGCCAGGTCTTTTTCATTCTCTGCTAATAACACAGTATCATCTGCATATCGAATGTTGTTTATATTCTCGCCACCAATTTTCACGCCCTCTTTTTTGTTGTCAAGGGCTTTCCTAAAGGCTTGTTCGGCGTAAATATTAAATAGTATTGGTGAGAGTATGCATCCCTGCCTTACGCCTCGTTTGATTTCAATAGTGTCGGTTGTTCCATTTTCCAATTGAACTACTGCGCTTTGCTTTAGGTACAGGTTTCTTATTATTCTTATATCTGCCTTATCTATACCAATGCTGTCGAGTATAATCAGCAAATCGTCGTGCAGAACCTTATCAAAGGCTTTTTCAAAGTCCAAAAAGTATGCAAATATTGGTTTCTGGAATTCTTTCATCTTTTGTATTAGGATGGACATACAGAACAGTGCCTCTCGTGTTCCAAGGCCACTCCGAAATCCAAACTGCTCTCTACTGATGTTCTCCGCACACTTATTTCTTATTCTGTTATGCACAATTTTAAGGAAAGTCTTCAAAGTGTGGCTCATTAGACTTATCAGCCTGTATTCACTGCAGAATTTCGGCTGTGATGTTTTAGGCAGCATGATGAATGTCGATAGCAACCATTCTGAAGGGATTTGTCCGGTGTCGTAGATTTTGTTAAACATTTTGTCGCAATACTGTAGAAGTTTCTTGATAGAGCTGGGGTCATAGCAATACTCATGGGGAATTCGATAACGTTGTTATGCCCCAACCCCAACTAATTTGCCCTCTTTTTATTTATCTGCCAATACATAAATTAGTTTGTATTTTTGCAGGCGAAGTACATACATAATTATACCTAGTTTGCTGTAGTGGTCAATGAACAAATCAAAAGAGGAGGGGAAAGCAATGGATCATCAAACGATACTGGGGTGATTGGACGGGTACTATGACCATAGTACTTCGAAAATTTTCAAATCCATAAAGAGTGGGGCATCCTCTCAGACAACCCACCACAATATTGAAAATCCGAAAATTCGAGTTGCCCCCCCCCCCCCCCTCTTGGATAGACTTAAAAATCTCGAACACTTGATCCAATCCAGAAATCTAGAGACCAAGTTTGACGTCACAAGATTGATGACGTCACGAACAGATTTGACGAATGATGATGACGTCACCATGAGGTTTAAACTGGTTGATGTCGTAAATGTGCGTTTATCCGCTATCGAAAATTCGCAAGTTTGGGACTAGGTTTTCTCTTTTTAACGTCATTAGCGACACCTCTGTCCCCAGCCCATTATTGGAAATTTGCAAATCCGAGGCCGATTTCACTCCCCACTGGCGTAACACCAACTTAATCCAGAAATCTGCTTGTCCACAAGAGAAAAAGAGGAATGTTGATGACGTCACGGTTGTTGATAACGTCATAAGCTCGATGGCGTCAAAAGCAAATCTAAGATGATGATGTCACAAAATAATGACGTACAAGCAGTTCAACAAATGACGTTGACGTCACAAGGAGGTTTAAACTGATTTATATTGAAATTCGGTTCTCCAAATTATGACCAAAAACATCAATGTCGTTGCGGGTCTCGAAATAAAAATTGGGCCTGGGGTCAATACTCAGGAAGCTTGTGCTGCCTTTGTTCGTCATACCCCCCTCCCTCGGATAAATGTTCTTACTTTGGAGGTAATTAAGAGGATTAAGAGGATGGTCAGGGAGGAGGGCTTAACCATTATTAAGGCTGATAAAGGGAATGCCATTGTAGTTATGGAGAAGTCCTCCTATGTCTTCAAGGTCTATGACGTTCTCGACCAGTGTGGTGCCAGGGTAAATGCGGATTTTAACTTTCCAAATCACGTTAAAGAAGTTAGACGTGTTATAAACAATAGCGAATTTATTATCAAAACCCCTTCGCTTAAAAGATTTCTCCTTGAGCCAACCCTGTGCCGCCCTTATTGTACGGGCTGCCTAAGGTTCATAAGAAGGACACTCCGATGCGGCCGGTCGTTTCCTTTGTGTCTTCCCCCACGTACTTCTTGGCAAAATTTTTGGACCGTTGGTTTAAATCTAGAGTAGAATTTGAGTCATCCTACTCTGTGAAGAATTCGGTCTGTCAGGCTGATAAGCTCAAAGATGACATTCTTCCGCCTGATTCTACCCTATGCTCTTTTGACGTAGTCGGCTTATTTCCGAGTATCCCTAGGGCTACTGCCATGCAGCATATGGGAGACCTTTTGGTCCAATCTAATACCTGTCACGAAGAACTGGCAGAATTTTTCAATTTACTCAATATTTGTTGGTCTCCCAATTTTTGCAAATTTGAAGGGAAATTTTTCGAATTTCCAGAGGAGGTAGGTATCCCTATTGGCTCTCCTCTGGGTTCCCTCATTTCGGAGGTTTTCATGTCTAAATTTGAGCTCGATCTTTTTTCCTCTGGTCAGGGGCTTTTGGGTCATATACATTATTGGCACAGGTATGTTGATGATGTGTTGTGCATGTGGACCGGTCACCGAGATCTCCTTTTGGAGTTTCTTAGGTATCTCAAGAGTTCGTATCCTTCCATCAAATTCACGTTGGAAGTAGGCGGTTTATCTATAAATTTTTTGGACCTTACTATCTCTAATAGAGAAGGTGCCCATGAATTCGCCATATATAGAAAAGATACCTCGACCGATATTACTGTCCACGGTAGATCTTTCTGCCCTGTTGCCCACAAAATTGCCGGTTTTAATAGTTATATCTACCGGTTGACTAGTATTCCATTGGGTCACCTCACTTTTCAACAGGAGCTTTTGACTATAAAGCACTTGGCCAGAGTGAATGAGGTCAGCTTAGATATCGACTTGATGGTCCATAGAAAATTGACTCGGAATAGCCTTGATTCCACTACCTCCCTCCCCCGCAATCCGGCGTCTGACAGTAGAAAACGTTGGATCAGGCTCCCCTTTTTAGGAAAATTCTCTTCCCAGTTAGGTCGTGTCCTCCGCCCATTTGGGTTTCGCCCAGTGTATTACAATCTTAACACTGTAAAAAGTCTGTTCGTCAAGCTGAAGGACCCCATCCAACTGGTCGAAAGAAGTGGGGTTTACAAAATGGAGTGTAATGACTGTAATGGAATCTACATAGGTGAGACTGGACGTCAGCTCAAAATTGGAATAAATGAGCATAGGAAGGCGTGGGAAAAGAAGAAATTGGGTGATTCGGCATTTGCGGACCATCTTATCACCACTGGCCATAGTTTCAAAGAGGGATCCGTGTCCCTCCTCCATAGAGAGTCCTCGGTTTTCAAGCGTACCGCGTTAGAACATATTGAAATTATTCGCCATCTGAATAACGACAACCTAAATGTACTCAACAGGTACATACCTGATGAGGGGTTGATTGAACTAGTTTATGAGTATGATTCACATTGTGATGACTCGCTAGTTCAGTCATGATTTCCTCGGCAGTGTTTGTTGCCGGCCGGTGTTGGTCCAGTTGTTTTGATTCCACCCGTTGACAATGGTTCTTTAATCGATAGCGCTCCGGTGTATTTTGTATTTTTGTGGCTTTAATTAAATTACTCCGTCTGTTTTACTCCTTCGAGTATGTCGTCGTTTGCTGATTTATATTATTACTGAGCGTTTATCCGCTATCGTAAATTCGCAAGTTTGGAACTGGCTCTTCTATTTTTAATGTCTTTATCGGCCCACCAGCCGTCTACTAGAAATCTGTCAATCCTACTCTATCGGAAATCTGTGGAAGTCCGAGTTGATTTCCTCCTCCAGGAAATTTGTGTGAAATATTTGACAGTATAATACACTTATACTAGACTAAGAATGGTGACAAATGAGTGGAAGTGTCTAGTATACAATAGATACAAGTCGATATATGGGTAAAACACTAAAAGACTTTCCATGGAGTGCAGAAATTGACTCTTAGCTTTAAACTAGGCTTAATTAGGCTACACTACTTTTGAAACCGGCCTAGTATATGCCTATACTACGCTAAACTAATACTAGGTTATACTCGGCTCAAACTAGGCTTAGCGTACAAAGCACTAGATTATATACTAGGCTTTTGCTTTCTTCCCGTTGATGGACTTGGAATCTGTGACCTAATCCCGAAATCCGAGAACCTATGGGAAACAGACGTAAAAAGAAAAATAGTAATTTTTTGATGACGTAACGAATTATATATGAGGGGGAATCAGAGAAATTTCCACTCTCGAGCTATATATGACAGGTGGGCACGGAAAAATGTTGACTCGCGACCCATACTGTATGACAGAAGGGGTACTTATGGTATTTGAAGCATTGGATGTCTGGCTTATTGAAGGGGGTAATACAAAGCATTGCATGTCTAGTTAGGTGTAGGGGCCTTCCTTATGTGGGTCCTATAATGTATTAGTTTTCAACCTATAGAAAAAGTTTCCTGTGTTCCTCTAATACCGTCAGGGAAGCCGTCGTTTTCTTCCTCCTTTTCTTTGGCCAATATTCTATAACATGCAAATCCCAAGTGATATCCTCATCAAAATTTCCTCCATCTTTTCATTTTCGAGGGGGAATGGCCCGTGACGAGAATATACCGGGCAAAGGCAGATTTTTGAGGTTTGTTGTTGCGAATGGCGGATACATGCTCCCAAATACGATCTGCAAGAGCCCTGCCCGTCTGGGCAATATATACAGCATTGCGATCGCCGCACTTGATCTTATAAATCACCGTTATTTGTTGGGAGATGGTGAGGTTCTTAGGGTTAGAAAGATTCTGCAGAGTATAAGGATTGTAAAAGGCAGTCTTGTACCCAAGATTTTTAAGAAGTCTTGAAATGTTATGGGACAGGTGACCCAGATAAGGGACACGAACCCAACGCGTGGAGTTTCCGAGGGGAAAAAAGGAGGCTAGCTAACCTATGAGCCATGACAATATACGCGGCGCTTATGTGTGAGGCGTGGGGAAGGGAGTCCCCGTGTATACTTTGCCCTGTGTAAGCTGGCTTACGGAAGACATCAAACTCAAAATCCATATCACTTGTGGACGTAGGAAGAAGGGTGATTTTGAGGTCACGAAAGTTTATGAATGACCCACCCAACTCCAAGGTAAAATTCAGTTTCACGTGATAAGTATTCAAAAATTGGTGGAAGGCTCGAAAGGAGTCCTCATCCCCCGTCCAGATACCAAAAATATCATCCACATACCTATACCACCGATGGATGTCCACGCTGAAGACATAAAACTGGTTGGAAACAGTATCAAAGACATCCTATTCACAAACACTTCGGACCAAAGAGGGGAGAGGGGGCCGCCCATAGGTGGACCTTCTGGAAACTGAATGTGATGCCACATTAATCAGCAGACGAACGGAGACAAACCCTTTGAACTCAAAAACGGTATTGAAGGGCACACCAACCTCACTCAAGATATCGCGCATATATCCAATACACTCCTCCACTGGGATGTTAGTATACATACCCGAGATGTCGAAGGAGAACACTTTAGAAGAGTGCGGAAGAGGAGCTTGAGCACTGGTCAGTTATATGTAAGAAATATTGAGTATCTCTCTCTGTCTTAAATGATTGAGTTCAAGAAACTCTACCGCGAATGAGTAAGCTAGCCCTCTCTTTTTTCTTTTTTAGCTTCATTCAAATGTTTGAATCGTCAACTTTTATTACACGCGCGGCTAATCAAAACAGTACCTCTACATCTTTGGTAAACACCGACGTGTTTCACAATAATGGTAATTCATTGGCTTATCTTTTGACATTGTTTACTTCAACAAATGGAAAATCATTGTACCTATTCGATTCAAAGAAATAGCAGATTCGACCTCGAAACGCCGACAAGCTTTAGGACACATATATGCAAATTTTTCAGCTCCCTGAATAAATGTATCGCTGTGTTAAAACAGCTTTAAAATTTAAATTCAGTTTCACTCGGTTGAGTTCTTCTCCTTTCACTGCGTCAATAATTCGTACGGGCGAATATACGGTATTCCACGATAAATCTGGATTTCGTTCGCAGTATTTTCGTGTCGTGTTGAAGAGTGAATCACCGACAACGATTACTTCTGTTGACTCGCATTAATAATCATCATCATCATCATCATCATTGCTGATGAGGATTGTCCGTGAAGTATTTCATTAGTGATGGGACGGGCGAAAACTCGAGGATATAAATAATCAGCTATATAACTCACCACTTCTATGGGACGTACCTACCTTTGGACAAACTCGTATGTACTCTCGAACAGCATTGCCGCAGGTACAAAACTTCGGTATTTGTCCAGTGCAGAATAGTGCGCGTCGTTATTTCGGAGGCAAAAATAATAATAATAAATTAACGCTAGTATTTATCGAATAAACGAGTAGTATATTAAAAGTTGATCGCTCGGCGATTGGGATATCCTAATACGTCGAGTAGCGCGTGATGAAGGGTTCGATACCGCGTGAGGGGGCTGAGGATAGTTGGATCATCTACTTATACTCGGTCACAGGAAGTGCGTATCGACATTCTCGAATCGCTGAGAGAATACATAATTCGATACCTTTCCACAACTCATCCGACTGTCGTGTATCGCTAGTTTTTATCTCTGCGATCGAACAAAAAAATCTAGAAGTTATGAAATACGACGGCATGAATACCTCCTCTCTTTTATTATTAACGGCTCAATTAATGTTTGAGTTATCAGTTTTTACTCAGTTTTTGTTGGTTCATTTTTCGTGCCTTCCAGTAGTGTATAATTTAAATTAAGAAAAAGGAAATAAGAACTTCGTGTTGAACTTCGCGCAAATGTTTAAAAGCCTGAATGAGTCCGCGGTTTTTGTTTTTACAACTATCTATAGAATATGGTAATGAGATTTATCGAGTATAATTAAAATAAAATACAGCAGAGTCGACGAAAGTATACGAGTATTTTTAGGCTGATGCGACATTTCTGGAGTGGTTGTGATAAAAGCACTATTTTCGTTTTCCTTCTTTCTTTAGAAAAATTTTCCAAATTTTCTGGTACATCACGTTTCGTCGTAATTTCAAAGCTCGCCTTTGACGTTCTTCTTCCTCGTTGCTTTTGCGTTCTCGAGGTTCGTATGGTAATTTACGTTTTTGCGCTAGAAAACTAATTTTGTGGGTCAATCGTAGAATCAAGCATTCATTCTTTTCTTTCTGCGTTCGCGAGTAAAAGTTCGTTAAACACCGAGAGATGTGTGGAAGAAGTTTCGTTACAATACAAAATTGATGTATTTGCAAACTTTTGCGAAAGCTTTTTTCAAAGAGTGTTTAAAAAACACTTTCGAATAGCTTAAAGATAATATTTGCATGGATCAAAGATGAATTGGAAAAAAAATCTTCCAAAAATTGTGACTCCCAGAAAATGGAAATAACCTGACAAACAGTGTCAGCTTTTCCTTCACCTAATAAATTTACAGGTGACTTCATCATCCTCATACTAACCTTCAACTCCAACGAGCAGCGAGACTAATCCAATGAACCCTTGAAAGAATCTCCAAATGAACGAATCCGTTCCTTCAAGTTAAGGCTATCCATAATAACCATGAAAGAGGAATACCGCAGAAAATTAAAAGACGACGAGCGCTTTCGGTTAAATAACCATCTTCAAGCCTGAAATGAAAGCAACTGACGAACAAAAGAGAAGAACGAGGTATTAAGATCGTCCAACCGAGAAATTACGGTGTGAGTCATAAACCAGTTCGATCAGGCCATCTTCCGGAATGTACGAATTGAGTACAGTGATACCGTCAGTGTTGAGATGACGAATTATCTCTATATTCTCGAGGGCGATACGCTTTCGGTAGGAATTCTCCTTATGGAGGAGCTTTTCAGATTCCTCGCGGAAGCTGTGGCCACTGTTTATTAAGTGATCGGCGAAAGCTGACTCCCCTAAGTGTCCCTTCTTCCAAGACTTCAGGTGCTCAGCTAATCTAACTTTCATTTGGTGGCTGGTCTCACCAATATAAAAACCTCCACAATCCTCACACTCCAACTTATACACACCACTCCTCTCATCGACAGGTATGGGGTCCTTCAGTCTCACAAACAACCTCTTGACTGTGGTAGGATTGTAAAACGCGCGTCTGAAGCCAAACGGGCGAAGGGCCCGACCCAATTGCAGGGAGAACTTCCCCAGGAAAGGGAGACTGATCCAACGCAAACGGCGATCACGGATCGTGTCTCGGGGGAGGGAGGTGGTGGAATCCAGAAGGCTCCTCGTAACTTTCCTCCGAACCATCACGTCAACATCGACATTGACCCCATTCACTCTGGCCAGGTGTTTTATTGTGATTAACTCTTTCTTGAAGGCAAACTGACTCAAAGGAATACGAGTCAGTCTGTGAACTAGGCTATGAAAAGCAGCCATCTTGTGAGCAACAGGACCGAACGAACCACCGTGGACTAAAACATCGGTCGTAGTATCTTTCCTGTAAATTCCAAACTCATGGATACCGTCTACAATAGAGATCGATAAATCCAAAAAGTTAATGGAAAATACCCCTATTTCCAACGTAAATTTGATGGAAGGGTACCAGGAATTGAGATACCTCAGAAACTCACCAAGGAGATCTGGGTGACCAGTCCAGGTACATAGAACGTCATCAACGTACCTGTGCCAATAGTGAATATGATTAAGTAATACCTGGTTCGAGGAAAAGAGGTCAAGTTCAAACTTAGACATGGCAATTTCGGATATGAGAGAGCCTAGTGGTGATCCAATGGGGATCCCTATTTCGTCAGGGAACTCGAAAAATTTCCCTTCAAATTTACAGTAGTTGGGGGACCAGCAAGTATTAAGAAGATCGAAGAATTCGTGAAGCTCATTATGAGGAATGTTGGCTTCGACGAGTAGCTCACCCATACGCTGGATAGTAGCAGCCTTAGGAATATTCGGGAACAAACCAACAACATCAAACGAGCAAATGGTCGTTCCCGGGGGAAGACTTACATCCTTGAGGACATCAGTTAAAGAGGCCGAATTCAAGACCGAATGAGGGGATTCAAAATCAATTCGATTTTTGAACCAACGGTCAAGGAATTTGGCAAGGAGGTAGGTAGGAGAGGAGACGAAAGAAACAACGGGTCGCATCGGGGTATTGTTCTTATGCACTGTAGGCAGCTCGTACAGGAGGGGGGTGTGGGGTTAGGAACAAGGAGGGTTTTTTTCAAAGCAGGAGTTTTGATAACAGCCTCACTCCTGTTGATGACACTCCTAACTTCTTTGACGTGCTTGGGAAAGCTGAAATCCTCGCTCTCTTTAGCACCATACTGCTGTAGGACTTCATGGACCTTAGAAGAATAGGCCGATCTCTCCATCACTACAACAGCGTTGCCCTTGTCAGCCTTAGTGACGATCAAATCTCCCTCTTTCATCTTCCTCCTTAAACCCTGAATCACTCCTCCCAATTTATTACTCATGCGAGGGAGGGGGTTATTACGGACTAATTCGGCACAGACTTTCTGGTATTAAAACCAGGACCAATCTTAACCCCAAGATCCGCAACGACTTTCGCCAAGGTTTCATCATTCTTGAGGGGAGGCATACTGAACTTCAAACCTTTCTCAAGGAGGGATGTTTCGTCACTATTGAACACTACCTGACTATTATTTATGAGGGGGGGGGGGTGGAATTTATGAACGACAACACCATCACTCACCCCCTCCTCAACCACCTCCTCATTAACCGTCATTAGGGAGGACAGCTTCTTATTTTTCCTCTCCTTCAACTTCGCCTCAAACTTCACACACTTTTCTTGGACGTCCCGCATAAAGTAATCAAACTCAAGGGGGAGAAGCATGCCGGAGAGTCTCGAATGGACCATAAGGTTTAATCTGGTCGTGATATTAAATTTACCATACCATCTTTGCAACTCTGTTCTGATCCACTTCTCCCTCATATAATTTTCCAGTTTCTTAGTCGTAACCTTACAATCGGAATAAAACCGGAATTTAACGAACTTGGGTCTCAAATGCAACACTAAACACCGACGAAGAAACCAAATATGAGAGGAAAACGAAGCGCGTTGCTTCCGAAATTTCAGAAAAAGGAACTGTAAATACGCCGCAGAAGCGTTCTCAATTAAACGAATCCGTTCCTTCAAGTTACGGCTATCCATAATAAACATGAATGAGGAATACTCTGACGTGGAGTAAAACATGCAAACCGCTGAAAAAATGAAAAGACGACGAGCGCTTTCGGTTAAACAACCATCTTCAAACCTGAAATCATCGTCTTTTCATTTTTTCAGCGGTTTGCATGTTTTACTCCACGTCGGAGTATTCCTCTTTCATGTTTATTATGGATAGCCGTAACTTGAAGGAACGGATTCGTTTCATTGGAAACTCTTGAAAATCAATTCGCAAGAAGTCTCTAAAAAGAAGAAATTAAAGAGTACACCCCGGAGCAACCGGTGTCCAAGTCTTGTTTACCCGATGCATCCTTTTTCGCACATGTTTATAAGTCCTTCCAAAAAATTATAAAACGATCATATCAAAAGAGTACGCTCATTTCTCATTCTTTCGAAGATTAAGGACTGCGTTCATGTTCACCCTTTATTTCGATACTCTTTCGAATCACGAACAATAAAAACAAAATAAGAAATAAGAGTATACATTACTGTGTACTATCTACGCAATAAGCATGTACGTGCAATCCTCCCAATCTACCATTCTGTACAGTAAACAAGTTATGGCAACCGTGAAGGCAGATGACAATCATGTACTTGCGCGCTTACGATCATCATTCCTTATAGTTAACCGAGAGCAACACTTTTATCAAACTGTTGTGATCTTTGAATAAGATTCACGGTCTAGAGTTCATGAGAAATATCTGCCGAGATCTACGCCTAAGTATGTATTCTCTTTTCGCTTTTTCATTTCCTATATCTTGAAAAAATGTAAAATCAAATAATCAGGTTCCAATCAACCGCTACCTACTAATCTAAGAGGAAAAAAATTGAAAAAATTTCATAACGTCTGCTAAATATCTTATTTGTAGATAATCTAGTAAGGTTAAAAATAACCCCCCCGAATTTTCTGAAAGCCTTATTCTCATCAACCTAGAGATTCTTCCGTTCACACGTACAGCACGACCGCGACGTGTATTTCCCCTCTGCTCAGGCTTACTTGCACATATTCGCACATAATTTTCCTTATGCTCACGCTAAATACGATTTACTGCAGAGACAGCGAAATACACATTCTGGAATATGGTTATGTGGTATACGTTTGTGCACACCTGTGATGTATTCACTTCAGTGGTTTAGCTTACAAAGAGGTTTATCAACTTCTAGGATTAAAAAATGGAATTCAAAGTATCATAAAGTAGTGCGTCATAAAGTGATTTATTTTGTAGCGGCATGTTATAATTCTTTTTCTTCTCTTTCTAGTTGTGTATTTCTTTCATTACCCACCTCCATTGCTGACTGTCGTGGTTCTGAATTTCTCATCAGCTTGAGAAAGAAACAAAACGACGAAGAAAAACGTCGCGCCTTGCGTCGCACCGTCGCCGACGCTGGTCTTGGAAACGAGTGCAAGACGGACGGACAAACGAAAATGAGTGAATAAACTGGACTACGAAATTTTCACTGTACATCTTGATATATTAAGTTATCGCGTACGGTCGGACTTTGCGGCAAAGTGAGTGTCCGTTGAAAGTTCATGAACTCGGACGTGTGTATTTAAAGAATGCGTACTTCGAATTACAGTCTTGGCGATGCTTTGAGACACTTAAGCTTTCTTCTTCTGAACGCAGGTCACAATTGTAGAACTGAAATCTCATATAGCATACACGTAGTCTTGACATTAATTATGAGTGAGGGCCTACGATAATACAGATAGCATTTATATCGAGCAAAGAAATGTTATGACAATGTCAAAAGGATGCTTTGAAACAAATTAAGTGTACTAGAATGGAAATGTATTGTAGAGCAATCCCTAACTTTTAGAAACCGAAAAGTGAGACGTTTTGAATACCTTGCATTTGTCTTTCTTGCGAAAGCATTCAAAAGTCGGCTTGAATTTTCCTCTATCTTCACTACGCTTCCAAATCACGTTACGCTAGTCCAAAAAATGGTAGGTAACACTAGTTTTTTGAAAATTGTATTCCTTTTGTAGAAGATTTTAAACTGTTATGCTTCCAGAGTTTCTTGAGTCCATGGATTTTGACTTACTTTATATTTGAAGGGACAATTATTTGTGCCACTTGATCTTTTTCTGTCTTCCTTGATCTTGAACAAATTCTCAAGTACGGAGAAGAATGCTTATTTGCGATCTGGAGCAAATTCTCAGGCTGATTTGATCTTTTCTTCCTCATCTCCTCTTCTCCTTCTGCCAATATAAACTCCTGCAGATTAGGAATATTATACTGCTCTAAATAGTTGAGGACTCCTCCTGTATTTCTTAGTCTGGTAAACGCTATATCGTCTGTTAGGCTACACTTGCAGCCTAATTAATAGGTACGAACGAAGTCGATGGGAGGACTGGCCCCCACTCTCCTTGGCCTGGCATACCATGATCATTGTCATACTACGTCCCTAGAAAGACCAAATTGGAATAAAATTACCGGCACGTAAGAATTTAACAATGAGTTGCGACGACAGGTTTCGAGATGCTGACATCCCACCATCAGGTACGAATCGCAAAAGGCCCGAGAATGGCTACACGAGATACAAGAGAAGTCGCCAAGGTAGCGTTATCCAACATTCTGGTCCAAGAATATAAGTCACGAATGGGCCGAACAAAATCATGCTCGGTGTCGTTCAATAATTTGTAAAAATCTCTACCTCTTCTAATCTAATTAGATTTGTGTCTCTTGGCGAGCTGTGCAGAAGAGGATTTCTGATAAGAGCGAGGGAGTGACCCGTGGGGAGAATGTGGTGGGCGAAAGCGGACTTACTCGTATGGGTCTGGACGTTATGAATGGCAGATTTATGCTCATTAATACAGTTCCCAAGTGCACGATCCGTCTGACCTATGTACACCGCATTCGACTGATCCTATGAATCCCTATTCTTTGTAGGAGGGAGTAGGGTCCTTGTGGTTGAAGAGATGGAGAAGAGAGTGAGGACTATAAAAGGCAGCCCGGTAGCCGTGATTCTTGAGCAGAAGGTGGACTCGAATCCACCGTGTCCTATCTCGACTGCAGGGTATTGCTTCTCTGTAGGGTAATGGCCCTTCTTCTTCTGCGAACTAGTTTTTGAACATCGATATTATTATTGTTAAAGGCATTATGTGGGAAATAATAACAATTTCTTTTTTATAATTGCGGGAGGTCAAGGGAAGACTAGCCAGCCTACGGGCCATGGCCACATAAGCCGCACTTTTATGGGAGGCATGGTGGAGCGAATCTCAGTGGATGGTTAGCCCAGTCTGGGCAGGCTTCCAAAAAATATCGAAATCAAAAGTTCAGGTGCCCGTGGAACTAGGAAGGAGGAAGGTTTTGAGGTCCTGAGAGTTCGCCTCTACGGTAAATTTCAGTTTGGAGTGGTAATTATTAAGCGCTTTGTGGAACGCTCGAAAGGAGTTATTATCACCCATCCAGTTACTGAAAATGCCATTCACGTATCCATACCATTGGTCACTTTGATGGCAGTTTTTCCAAGATCCAATCTTATAAAACCGGTTTCACAGGTTTTTTGTGACTTTTTTTTTTTTTTTATATAGTCTCAATCTTACACGCGAATTCAATCAGCTGTTTCGGGAAGACCGTCTCGGTAGCATATAGACAATCTCCGGAAGTTGATACCGCTGTTTAGGGAAGACCGGGTCGGTATCAGGCTCAATTGGGATCCAAGGCTGTTTTTAAGATATCTAGATTGAATTCTAAGGTATTAACTTGAAGGAACGGATTCGTTTAATCGAGAACGCTTCTGCGGCGTATTTACAGTTCTTTTTCTGAAATTTCGGAAGCAACGCGCTTCGTTTTCCTCTCATATTTGGTTTCTTCGTCGGTGTTTAGTATTGCATTTGAGACCCAAGTTCGTTAAATTCCGGTTTTATTCCGATTGTAAGGTTACGACTAGGGAGAAGTGGATCAGAACAGAGTTGCGAAGATGGTATGGTAAATTTAATATTACGACTAGATTAAACCTTATGGTCCATTCGAGACTCTCCGGCATGCTCCCCCCCCCCCCTTGAGTTTGATTACTTTATGCGGGACGTCAATGAAAAGTGTCGGAAATTTGAGGCGAAGTTGAAGGAGAGGAAATATAAGAAGCTGTCCTCCCTAATGACGGTTAATGAGGATGTGGTTGAGGAGGGGGTAAGTGACGGTGCTGTCGTTCATAAATTCCATCCCCCCCTCATAAATAATAGTCAGGTAGTGTTCAATAGTGACGAAACATCCCTCCTTGAGAAAGGTTTGAAGTTCAGTATACCTCCTCTCAAGAATGATGAAACCTTGGCGAATGTTGTTGCGGATCTTGCGGTTAAGATTGGTCCTGGTTTTAATACCCAGAAAGTCTGTGCCGAATTAGTCCGTAATAACCCCCTCCCTCGCATGAGTAATAAATTGGGAGGAGTGATTCAGGGTTTAAGGAGGAAGATGAAAGAGGGAGATTTGATCGTCACTAAGGCTGAAAAGGGCAACGCTGTTGTAGTGATAGAGTGATCGGCCTATTCTTCTAAGGTCTATGAAGTCCTACAGCAGTGTGGTGCTAAACAGAGTGAGGATTTCAGCTTTCCTAAGCACGTCAAAGATGTTAGGAGTGTCATCAACAGGACTGAGGCTGTTATCAAAACTCCTGCTTTGAAAAAAGCCCTCCTTGTTCCTAACCCCACACCCCCCCCCCCTCCTGTACGGGCTGCCTAAAGTGCATAAGAACAATACCCCGATGCGACCCGTTGTTTCTTTCGTCTCCTCTCCTACCTACCTCCTTGCCAAATTCATTGACCGTTGGTTCAAAAATCGAATTGATTTTGAATCCCCTCATTCGGTCTTGAATTCGGCCTCTTTAACTGACGTCCTCAAGGATGTAAGTCTTCCCCCGGGAACGACCATCTGCTCGTTTGATGTTCTTGGTTTATTCCCAATTATTCCTAAGGCTGCTACTATCCAGCGTATGGGTGAGCTACTCGTCAAAGCCAACATTCCTCATAATGAGTTTCACGAATTCTTCGATCTTCTAAATACTTGCTGGTCCCCCAACTACTGTAAGTTTGAAGGGAAATTTTTCGAGTTCCCTGACGAAGTAGGGATCCCCATTGGATCACCACTAGGCTCTCTCATATCCGAAATTTTCATGTCTAAGTTTGAACTTGACCTCTTTTCCTCGAACCAGGTGTTACTTAATCATATTCATTACTGGCACAGGTACGTTGATGACGTTTTATGTACCTGGACTGGTCACCCAGATATCCTTGGTGAGTTTCTGAGGTATTTCAATTCCTGGTACCCTTCCATCAAATTTACGTTGGAAATAGGGGTATTTTCCATTAACTTTTTGGATTTATCGATCTCTATAGTAGACGGTATCCATAAGTTTGGAATTTACAGGAAAGATACTACGACCGATATTTTAGTCCACGGTGGTTCGTTCGGTCCTGTTGCTCACAAGATGGCTGCTTTTCATAGCCTAGTTCACAGACTGACTCGTATTCCTTTGAGTCAGTCTGCCTTTAAGAAAGAGTTAATCACAATAAAACACCTGGCAAGAATGAGTGGGGTCAATGTCGATGTTGACGTGATGGTTCGGAGGAAAGTTACGAGGAGCCTCCTGGATTCTAACACCTCCCTCCCCCGAGACACGATCCGCGATCGCCGTTTGCGTTGGATCAGTCTCCCTTTCCTGGGGAAGTTCTCCCTGCAATTGGGTTGGGCCCTTCGCCCGTTTGGCTTCAGACCCGCGTTTTACAACCCTACCACAGTCAAGAGGTTGTTTGTGAGACTGAAGGACCCCATACCTGTCGATGAGAGGAGTGGTGTGTATAAGTTGGAGTGTGAGAATTGTGGAGGCTTTTATATTGGTGAGACCAGCCGCCAAATGAAAGTTAGAGTAGCTGACCACCTGAAGTCTTGGAAGAAGGGACACTTAGGGGAGTCAGCTTTCGCCGATCACTTAATAAACAGTGGCCACAGCTTCCGCGAGGAATCTGAAAAGCTCCTCCATAAGGAGAATTCCTACCGTAAGCGTATCGCCCTCGAGAATATAGAGATAATTCGTCATCTCAACACTGACGGTATCACTGTACTCAATTCGTACATTTCGGAAGATGGCCTGATAGAACTGGTTTATGACTCACACCGTGATTTCTCGTTTGGAGGATCTTAATACCTCGTTCTTCTCTTTTGTTCGTCAGTTGCTTTCATTTCAGGCTTGAAGATGGTTATTTAACCGAAAGCGCTCGTCGTCTTTTAATTTTCTGCGGTTTGCATGTTTTACTCCACGTCGGAGTATTCGTCTTTCACGTATTCAGAGGCTTGGCGTACTGCACCATACTTAGTCATAATAATTGGACCAGAGGCTGGGTGACGGTCCTATGGATTGAGACATTGAGCTTACTGAGAAAATTGCTTCTTCGCCCACCATAGTAAGGTTTCCCAAGGGAGACGAATGGACGGACATATGCGGATGGAAAATCTCATACTTGGAGGAGAGACACTAACTGGTCGTATGCGATTGAAGTATTTTATGCAAAGTACGTATTTTCTTCATTTTATTGATTCAATAAACCATAACCTTAAATAAAACATTATTCTTCGTTCGTCGTCCATCTTGTACTGCTGAAACATCTTCCTGGAACAAAACGTTTACATTTTTTTCAAATTCTATTTTAAAGACCTTAAAACTCAACTCATAAACACTTAAGGAAATATGTCATATTATCTATCGTTATGAAAGTAAGCTTTATGCTTCGGTATCTCGGTTTTTCAGAATCAAGCTCACGCTCGAGTTTGTCTATAACATTTGAAATGCTATTCAATCCGCGCGACAAAGTTGGAAACTCGATCCATGTTATTAATATTCCGATATCGAAGGACGTAATAATACGTTTTTCCGGAACAAGAGTTCGAAAAATACGAATAAGTTCCAGGTATATAAGGAAGTCGCTGGTTTATAAGACAGACGACGATGCAAAAGACCATCATAGATAAACGGAGTGTCGTAAAAGCGAGCATTTCTGGGCGAAAAATAATAATAGTAATAGTAATAATAATGATCGGGAAAGAAAGAGTTCTTCTCCACGCCCTCTGTGTAATATAGACTGTACAAAAGGCAGTTAGGTGTGCAACATCGAGCTTTTATCTCTTTCGGGCATATAAAAAAGGGAAAAGTTTAGCGACGAAGTTTCTTCGTTCGTGTACCGGAAGGTATTACTGTTATGCTAGTCAATTGCTCGGAAGTTATAAATATAAAATTGTGTTGCCCGAACTGTGGGTATTATATAGAATACACTGTATGATCAACACCCTTCCACGGTTTCATGGGGTGCCATTTGCTCTTTATGAAGAAGATTCTTCTCTAATAGTCGGTGGTTCGAGCGTACATTTTCGAAGACGCCAAACCCGCTCGCACGAGATAATCTTTGTCCGAATGTAGTCAGTCATGCTTGATTACATTTCCCATCAATGTATCAATTTTCTCTTTCTAGTGCCCGTGCTCGACGCCGATAGTCCGGTATTGCGCAAATATCGGCGACTGTGTACGTAGGTGCACGATAAGTCCACCAGGCAAAACTCACTCGCACGTACAAATTATTAAATATTTTTTATGAACTCTCGCGCCGAACTTAATTATCAGTTTACTCCCTTATATACGAAAAACGATATCGTTTAGTCGACGAGAATAACCTACGTACAAGTAAGTACGAGTAACATCATTTGCCTGCAGGAATTTTAGTTAAACTTAATTTGCGGTTACCGCGGGTGCTATTATTTCATGACGGACGGGACGTCCGCGTTGTAAGTTATAATATTCGCGAAAGAGCGAAGAAATAAGTATATTTATAGAAGTACAGCCAGCTGTACAATGAACGGCGAAATTAATCGCAAATTTTTTTCCTTCAAATCCCGATCGATTATTATTACTCATTCGATAATTTCCGAGGTCAATAATTGCGAAGTGCCTACTCTTAATCTGTACCCCATTCGCGTATGGAAGAAAAGAAAAATGATTCGTACAAGCTATTATTACCGTTTAATGTATAATTCGTCTAATGACAGATCCTCAGTACCAAACCTGTTTACGTCGAACCTATAACTACAACACGAATCGAAATATATCGTACTTCGGAGAATTTTCTTTTTTGTACTCATCATATTATTCGATTCGAGACTGTGTGCATCAAGTACCTGACCATCAGTCTTGAATTTAGAGCAACTTTTTCATGTTCGGAGGCGTGTATTTGTGTTCATGTAAAAAAAAAACAGTTGTTACTAGATTCAATGTCAGAGAGAGAGAAAGAGAGAAAGAGAGAAAGAGAGAAAGAGAGAAAGAGAGAAAAAAAAAGGGTGCTGAGACAGGAGTTTAGAAACGGACTTGCAAATTTTTGAAAATATTATCGAGTGCAGTTTCTTATGTGTGAGCGAGTTGAATTCTTTATTGATAGAAATGGACCTGTAGTCCAGGCACGCACGAGTAAGACTTTACCAATAAAAAAAAAAAACAAAAAATCACTCTATGGATATTCATCGTAGCTTTAGGACGTACCTTTAAGGATCGAGAACCATCGTTTCGTTTGGCCTTGTGTGGATCTTTTAAATTTATATGATTATTGCAAACTGTTCCTGATCAAACAAGACCATTCCTCTTCAAATACTCCCATATCATAAGACATGCAGATATATTTCCCTTGTACATACAGCTCGAGAGCAGAGATTTTTTTGCTCAAAAATAAAATTGCAGAACGAAATTTTTCCAAGTCTTACTTCTTCCGATCTTCTTCTTCAATGCTATGACCGATCTCGATCTTAGGCTCATCCATGGGCCAGTTTCATCAATTTCCCATACTTTTGTCCCATATTCAGGTGTATTTGAGACCATGGATCATGTACCCGAAATATCCCATCTTCCTTCTTCTGACTGTGCTGAGCAGTTCCCTCTCCTTCCCCATCATCTGAAACACTTTGTCACTGGTCTTCTTTTTTGTCCATGAGATCCTGAGCATCCGTCGATAACACTAAAGCTCAAAGGCTCAAGCCGATTAAGTGTTCTGGTTTTCAGATTCCATGTTTCTACTCCATACAAATTATCCGTCAGACATAAAATTTTTAAATTCTAATTCTTAAAGCGAGCGTCATGTCGTGAGATGTGAGTATCTTTTTCATTTTCATGAAGGCTATTTGCGCTTCTCCCCGAATACGCAGAATAAAGTTTTCCAAATTCTTGTCCCCGAATAGTTTTTTTTTGGGGGGGAGGGGGCAGAGAAAAGAAAAGCCTTTTCTAACTGGACGCGGAAATTTTTGAGGATGCATCCCCAACAACATAATTCTCTCCTCCTTCCTTCTTTCTCTCGAGCCTCGAGGATGTCAACATCTCAAATTGAACCCTTTATCGATGTAAGCTGATTGATTGCCAATCCAGTCGCCGTGGATCACTCGTGATAGATTTGTTGCATTTTTTGGTGACAAATATCCACCCTGGAACGTTTGATAATCATCGAGTCCTTTTTCTGCCTATGTACAAATATTTTCCAAGACTAAGAACAAAATTGAGGCTTACACTGACACTCATGAATTTGATGTTATCATAATCCTCTCCAAATTCTCTAACAAATAAATGTGCATCATATCCAGAAAAATTATGAAAATAGACAGGAATAAATCTAGGAACTTTATAATTCAAATTGCAATTACTATGAGCTACACCTCTATATTCACCAGTTAAATGATCATGATCTCGAACTTTTATTTTATTTGGAAATTCATTGATATATGCAATTTTTACCTTTACTACCAATTCTGATAGTTCATCATAAAGCTTGTTCTTTCTATCTCCATCCGCAGGATAAACCTGCTTTGCTGGTGCATCTTCAATCTTTAATCCACATGATAAATCCTGCTCATGCAGGGTGCATAAAATACTACAAATAATATCAATTTTTTTGTTCAATATTCTTATTTCTTTCTCAATCAAAGGAGGATTATCTTTGAGATTTCTTTCACAACCATCTATTAGAATAATTCAATCATCACTCTTCACCCCGGGAACTGCTACACAATTTTTGATTCAGATTTGAAGCTGCGTAAAAATTTGAATCGTAACACAAAAATACGTAATAATTTGCGGTTTTCCTTCAATTCCTCGATAAATAATGAATTTGAGAAAAAAGTGAAGAGAACAAAGTTGAGCTAGCGTAAAATTATCTTTCAGATGAGTCTATTTTTATAAAGATCCGTTTGTTGGCTGCATGGCCCGAATTACTAAAAATTTACAATCGAAAGAGCCGTCATGGTGAAAGAAAATACAATGATTGTACATACTAATAATGTAAAAACTAATTACTAATAAATGGAGTCCAGAAAAATGATTATAATTAAGATATAAAATAAGTAATAAATCTATGTCTAAGTTGATAGAATGGACTTTCTCAACTCTCTTGCTCGGATCAGAAGAGATTTTCGTCAGGAAGTTGTGATTCTTCTTTGGATTGCCAGGATTCGAATTTTGACATTATTAGAATGTTGAGTAGGGTTTGTTGTCGTGGGATTGCTTGTATCTAATCTAGCAACACTGCATTTGTAAAAAGAAAAGGAAATGAAGTTCTGATTTACTATAAGTATTAATCAAATGAAACTAAGCTGAAACATGAAACATAAAATAACACCCAGTAAATGGTAGTGTAATTAATGATTCCTTATTACCTTTTTCTACGATTCATTTTCCTTGATTTACAATTTGGATTATTTGTATTATTTGCATCATTGGCGTCATCAAATCTAAAAAATAAACAAACATATTATTCCATACATGAAATTGCTGTGGTCAATTCCCTAACTACTAATATTATCCATACATCCTCACCTGATATGGCGATTAACCGGCGGGTGCTGCAGAATGGTGTGATTTACGGTTTGATTTTGATTGAAGAAAAGCCTGAACATTAATTTGAAAAATAAAAATATTTAATACATTTTTAAACAAAATTACCTAAACAAAGGAACCTTAGAAGTAATTTCTTACCTTATATGACCCTCCTTTTGAGGGCAGCACACGCTGCCAAATAGAATTTTGACAGCCTTCAAAGCTAAATATCGCCCTGGAAAAACCCCGCTCATCACAGAGACATTATGATAGTCAATTTTTTTTCCCGGTGAATATATTGGTGGATACGCGAGCTCAGATGATCATGAGCAATGGCCGTGTACTCTGGATAATTGAACAAATTCAATTCACCATATTGATTTCATCATCAGAGAACTCCATTCTTACACTTTCAAATTGTTACACGGTCATAAAGGATGGTATCATAAATTTCTCGGCGCAAAAAAAATTCAAAAATTCACGAATGAAAAATGGATTCTGTATTTCTGTTTCCTTTAATCAGCTTTATTTACAACTTTGAAATACTAGGATGATGAGAGAAGAGCTGCTGCGCTCGTCGCGCTATCTTTACATCATGCTGGAAATCAGACGCTGTTAAAACGCAACTTTACCCACTCTTTTGCGTGGGTAAAAGAGCTCTTTAACATCATGTATTTAGAAAAATTATTTTAAGACTATAGGTAGCCGACAATTCATTTTAAATCATTTAATTCTTGCCCCCATCTTGTCCACCTAGAAAAATCGCTAGTTACGGGCCTGATTTTGTAAAATATTTTTCAATTGATTTTTTTATAAACCTCGATTTTTATATTTAATAAATTGATTATAATCAATAATTCAATAAAATAGATATTTAATTTTTTTAAAAAGGTATTCAATGGTGAAATATTAAAATTAAAGTTTATTCCTAATGAAATTTATCATCAATGAAATAATAAATATTAAAAAAAAATTAAATAGCTTATTTAAAAGGACGCTTTTTATACATTAAAATTGATTTACTTGAAGGCACTGACGTCCAATTATTTTGTTTCACCCCGATGAAGACGACGGTGTCGTCGAAACGTCGGTGCTATAATTCTGTGTAATAAAATAATTGGACGTCAGCGCCTTCAAGTAAAGCAATTTTAATAAACATTAATGATTTAAAATTGAATAAAATTAAACTATTAATAAGTATTTTTCGAAAATGATGAATATTGTGATTTTACAAATAAATTTAAATGGGTACTTCTAAATAAAGGGAAATATTTATTGAACATAGGTACATTAATGTTTAACATGAACAAAATAAATAGAGAAAATTCTCGAAATTTGAAGCGATATAATTATTAATAAAATAATTTAATTTTTTAATACAAAAATTTAAATTATTGCCAAAAAAATTGCCATTATGATTGGAATAATTGGAAAATTAGAAAAATTTACTGTAATAGTAAGTAATTCAATAAATAAATTTATCTTCATGATTAGACTGATAATTATTTTATTAATGACTTACAGAATAATTTCTTATTGTCTCTCTTTCATTTAAATTTTATATAGTTTTATAAGTTACGTAGGTAATATTTTTTTAAATTTTTTATTATTATAGTCATTTTATCATTTAATTCATGTTTTGGAATGTTCTAGCTTATAAGACTGGGACTACTCTGGGGACAATCATCACAAAGAACTGGCCCAGAAGAACCGACGCGACAAATCTTTTTGTGAAACTGGCTCTTATGAGATTGAGGCTAGTATATCCATATACTCCTATCTTTCTCATTCTTTCTTCTTATTCAGACATCGGGTATGCAGGACCTTGACTCAAGTAATCCTGAAGACACTATCATCCACCTCAACAGTGGTCTCCTCCCTCTCGACTCAGAACCATATCAACTTCCCGAAATAAGACACGGTTGACTCAGTTACATTCTTGATGAGGGTGCGTTTTGATGTTTCTAGGCAACCAGGTATTCTTTTAATTTGGGGCAACATGATGCAAGAAGTTGCAATGGAACTCACAGACCGAGTCTGGAGATCGTAACTAGTTAGTGCATTCATGAAATGGAAATGAACAATAATAGAATGGTGTGACTTGATCATTTATTGTTCATTGTTTTGTGTTTACCATGCTATTGAAAGATTTTCATAAGAATATCGTCAGTTCAGAATCGGCAGACTTTGATAAGCAAGAGAGCCATGCCATGAGTCAGAAACAACCGGGATGCCAATACTCTGTCTGTCCAAGAAAAGCTGCTTAACAATGGCGGAGGAAAGCCCCACTAACTCACTAACTGACCTCATCGTGATGTCTAAGGGTAACGTTATCTGGCTTGCGCAACTTACAGTATATAGGACACACATCGCTTTCATGTGGTACACGTGAAAAAAATTAATGAAAAGCGCTTAGTTTAGGAGAGAAAAAAGAATGAAAAAAATCGAAAAAAAAAAGATTTTTTTTAAATGACAAAATTGAGAATCTGTAACGTCGGTGTCGTTTTTCTGATAAGGAAGAATCATCCAAACAAGTTAGTTCAGCAAACTTCGTGAAGGTAGATATACCAGAACGCACATACTAAAACAGAACGGGGACTGGAGCAAAGACATATATGTACCTTTCAATTTTATTTGTCATTTTTGACACACATTTTTACTCTATAATTATTAGTTGTACGTGTACTCTAGTCTATATCTGCTCTCTCTTTTGCTCTTATCACAGTTTCCGATACTCAGCTGTACTCGTCCTTAGGCGCTGGATGGCTAACCAGATTTTGAGTTGACATCGCGTTAATAATATTTTTTCTTTTAAAGAAGAAAAAGCTATGGAATATTTGAAACTTCTCTTTTCTTCTCGTTTCTTTTAAGAAAATAAGCTGAGGAAAAAGAACGATGAATTATTAAATACTTAAACTAAGATTAATACACCGTGCTTGGGCTAACAAATGAGTATTTTTCAGGTTGACCTACATTGGCGAATGATTTGACGATGGAGAAAAAAGGAGAAAAAAAAAGAGAAAAGAAGAAGAAAAATACATACAAACGGAGAAAATGAGGGAAAGGGAAGAAAAAAATGCAACGAAAAATCTTTTGCGGGTAGTAACATAAAAGCTACTAAGTAGTGCACTTTTGTATGTTATACGTACTGATAACGATCAGCAATTACTTTGTGAAGGAATGTGCTGCTGCTTTCGTTTTATACCGTTTAAAGAATCCGTAAGACTTTTGAATACGTTCGTACGCGATATCAATGCCAGATCTGTACAAATAACTTTAGTTTAATATTGTAATGAATATTTAATACGAATAATACCGAAATAAAACGCTAAAACTAGGAATTTAATGTACAGTGTTCTGCGGAAATTCGTAATTTACGAGAACGTTTTACTATCATAGACGTCGAAATTATAGTTCTTTTATGACAGATTTTTTTTTCGCAATATATCATCAATGTAAACATTAAATACATCTAGGACAAAATTTCTTATCCGTCATCGTCCGGTTTTGTGTACTTTACGTGAAGCCGAAACCCTTATTTGCGATAAATTGCTGAAAGAGGAGAGACAGAAAAGAGGAAAACAAGAAAAGTAGGCTAGCGGAAGTTGTTGAGTTGAAAATGACCGCAGACCAACAACGAGATACCTTCAGGAATATGAACGACCACTTGAGATCGGTCACTCGAAAACTACGACCCAAGAAAACGGGGTGGCAGTCTATATTTCGCAGCTCCGTTGGTCAAACTTATTCGTACCGAAAACGCTGACTAGTATACCTTGAGGAATATCGACAACTAGTTGAATGTCAATCATTCAGAGACCATAAAGCTAGCCTACGGACCACCAATTTAAATTTCGCAACTCGGAGGAAAGTTGCTAGGGATTCTGTTTATGTGGAACTTCGCTATTTCTCGTCGACGGTATACGGGAAAGTTGGAATAAATTATATCGAAACGAAATCGTCGGTTACGATTAAACTTTTCGAGTTACCTAAAATGAAAACGAATTCGATTTACTCGAATGGTGTAATTTACCGTCTCGAACTGTATAGAGAAAATAGAGCGCTTAGACACGCAGAATTCTATATCATTTTTGTGACCGCGCTGCGGCACTCGTATCTGAGTTAGATAAAAATCCCGCCACCGTTTCCCTCTTTCTCGCGCTCCAAAATTCGGTAAGCTACTCCATAGTCCTAGGTGAGTTACGACTCTTTATTTACGGCCGATCTCTCGAGTTCTAGTTTCTTTTTTTTTTTTTTATTTATTTGATATTAGCTTTTCTTTTTCACACGGCATAATCTACTGTAGTATGCTCGACTGTTTCTGTGGTAATAATCATAATTTCAAAATTCTGTATTGTCTTTGTACGCGATTTCGCGATTATGACGATAAGAAAAAGAGGATATTTTATTGAGTAACGATATTATGAAACGATGGTTGCACGTGTGGGCAGAAATTATTCCGAAATAATCCTTACCTTCTGGTTCGGTCGGCCCATCGCAAAGTCTCTAAGGATAAGTGAAAATGAAGAGAATTTTGAATCGAAGGAATACTCAAAAATGGATCGATTCACGGACCGTGATTTACTGGAAAAAATGACCTGAACACTATACAAAATTCCCTGTTTTATAGGAGACAAACAGCACATGTAAGAAGCAACTTTCGAATGCCGAAAAAATCACAAAAAAGTTCGTCGCCATTCCTACTAAATCTTTACTCAGAGATTGGAACCCACCCATTGAGAAGTATTGGACAGGAGATCTAAAGCAATTCGAACATTTTTGGTCTCGCTCATCTTCCACTCTTAGATTCACCTCAAAATTCTGCCATGCGCATCTAAATCGATGTCTTTCGATCCACCTCCACCGAAAGCCAGCGTGCGGTGTCAGAGTTCCCACTACAACATTACCGCTGTCTTTTACTGACAGCCATTTTCCTCACCTCCATCCCCCCAACTTCCTCAACCCTCAGTCCACAACAGCTTCTTCAAATCCAACTACTATCAGCCTACTTACCGTAAATCGTTCAGCCACGTTTGTCACATCCTAAACCAAAATTATCAGCTCCCTCTGTCTCCTTCCCATCTTACATATTTTACTCGTATCTCTAAAATAATTCTCGAACTATGTAAATTCTTTTAAAAATATGTGGCCCAACGCGACAAAACCCACCAATCTGCCCGAGCGGTTCATCACGTGACATGTGTTTAAAGTTAAAAATCGTGATATCTAACGTTTGAGTGAAAGGATTTTCGTGAGATTTAGACATTTTGTTTTTGAAAGTGTCTAAATTTCACGAAAATCCTTTTACTCAAACGCTAGATATCACGATTTTCAACTTTAAACACATGTCATGTGATGAATCGCTCGGACAGACTGGTGGGTTTTGTCGCGTTGGGCCACATATATGTACACTCCGCTCCCCCACTTCCTTGAATTACTCAACTTTGACGTCACCCAAGCATGATATCGTTGATGACCTTGACATACTTGTGCATTACAAGAATCGAAAGCTGAAGAAATGCTCGACATTGGGAAAGGACGTCATCAGAAGATGTCATTTAGCATGAATTCACATTAGGGGAATGACTTACCCAACATCAGAGCTTGACTTCAAGAAATATGACGTCATCGAAGTATGATATCAGTAATGACCAAAATTACAAGCAAAAGAGAAGCTCGATATCAAGGAAGTAAAGTCATCGGAAAATTTTATTCAGCTTAAATCCCCCATAGAAGGAAAACTTACTCAAATACTGAACGTGACGTCAAGAAATATGACGTCACCAAAGCATGATATCAGTAATGACCTTGTCCTAATTAGGGATTTAGAAAAATTGCAAGCAGAAGAGGAGCTCAATATCAGAAAGTGACATCGTCGGAGAATTTTATTTAGCTTCAATCGCCATTAGAGGGAAAACTTACTCAAATGTAGAACGTGACGTGAAGAAATATGACATCATCGAAGCATGATATCAGTAATGACCTTGACATAATTAAGGATTTAAAAAAATTACAAGCAGAAGAGAACCTCCATATTTGAAAGTGACGTCATCGGAAAATTTTATTCAGCTTAAATCCCCATTAGAAGGAAAACTTACTCAAAGTCAGGGAGTGAGGTCAAGAAATATGACGTCATCAAAGCATGATATCAGTAATGACCTTGACAGGATTAGGGACTTACAAAAATTACAAGCTGAAGAAAGGCTTGACATTACAAAATGACGTCATCAAAAGATTTTATTCGGCTTAAATCTCCGTTCGAAGATAGGCTTACCCAAAATGGGGTCAAGGAAACTTAAGAACTCGAATAGATCGTGATATCATCAGGGTATGACGTCATCGATAGGATTTAGTCGATTGATAGATGGTTGATTTATCGCGAGAGCCTTGGAAAAATACCGTTCGAAGCTATACAGAGAAAAGGGACTTCTATAAATCACTACTTGATAACAGAAAGATGATTAATTACTAAGGGACATTGAGCCATTTGCCTTATTCACCTCTCAGAAAGAGGAGAAAACTAAGTCATGGTAGACAATTGAAATAGCAGAGATCGCGGCTTTCCCACTATCTTCAGTGAATATAATATATAGGATTTCACAATCTCATCTCTGAAGAGCATTTTGACATCAATTTCATATGAATCCGGCTAAAAATCATGACCATCAAGAGTAACGTAGTCATTCCGAGATACGTTCTGGAAGATTTTGAATATTTATTTCAGAAAGTACGATTTGAATGTTGAATGGGTTGCATACTCTAAAATCGAAAGGCGAAGGAACAATTATTAATTATTCGATATTTCGAGTGGGGACAAGGTTTTAAGCAAGAATTTATTTTATCATCATCGTTATCTTCAATATTGTACTAAAAATCGTTGAATTCTCGACGTTATTATTTTTTGAGCACAAATATTGCACACTAGAGACTAAAAGAAAATGAGCTAAGATAAAGAGAAAGTAGTATGAGAATTGTGCATGAGAATAAAATTTGGTGGTCAGAATTACTTGTGGTTATTGGAAAGATCTTTGCAGAGATCAGGCGTTATTTGGAGTGTCACTGACAGAGTTGAAGGTTTTTTCATTTTTTGTAAGTTCGGAATTGTCGTTCTTCCAAAAACTTTCATTAGGATATCTACATAGAGCAGAGGGTACACTTAATTTCAAGTGCGGTTTTTGGATGATTTTTCTTGAATTTATCTTCCTTCAGGCTCTATGAGAAATAGGTATCACCCTTACCTAATCAATCTTCTTTCAAATTGAGACATTCGTAGATAGTAAAAAAAAAATCCATTTTTTTGAAAAGGTTTAATCAAATGAAGAATAATTTCTCGATATTAACAATGAGATAATGACTGATAATACAAAATAAAGCTGAAATATTCGGTTCACTCGCATCTTTATCAACGTAGCATTCCTGTCTCGTTTCTTCTTTCTCTTCCTTACACTCTTCTTTTTCTTCTTTTCCTTCTTTACCCTCTCATTCTTTCACTCACTTTCTGTCTTTCTTCTTTCTGTTTTACCAGAAAAACGTTTATTACCCTCGAGAGATTAAATATTTTTCATTCGTCGCCATTCAGCGTACATTCGAACTTTGCTTTTTCAGACATTCATTTAATCTCATTTTTAAAGTACGAGAGAAAAAACAGAGATGTTACGTTCTTTACAAAAAAAAAAAAAAAAAGAAAAGAAAAGTTGTTAGTACAGGTTTTAGTTTTCTTATTGCAGTAGAACGACGGCGTATTCACGATCTGCTTAAATTTTTATTTTCTACCTCATTTCTTCATCGAGTGAATTATTCTAAAATTTTTATATCCCCGAGCTTCGCTTTTTTACTTCTGATCTAATGAGTATTAACAGTATAATCCTTCTTTTTCTTCCGCTTTTTTCTATCTATTTGGGTATCCGTACGAAAAAACAAGTAGTAAACGAAAATAAACCGATGAATTACAAGATAAGAGAGTGGCATGAGTACACAAGAAAGAAAAATAATAATAAAAGAGCAGGGGTAGTCGAGACTTGATTAAGCATATACCGGTATAAGCACGCTGCACGGGTCTATGGTGCAGCAGTTAATATAGTCTGCTGGTAATTTGCCAATCGGTTAATCTAGCTATTATCAAGCCATTTGTTAATTAGGTACCTTTAAAAACAGGATACGAAGACGAACATAGGAAAGTAGCTGATTGCTTGCATTTCTACCTTCAAGTACACTCAAAATATAAGAATCGGGTGAAAAGGGTTCTCGCAAAGTGGCTTTTCGTGACGGGGCTAGGGGTGCGGAGACCAACATTTGAATAAAGTTATTCGCAGACTGTTGGAATGAATATTAGCCATTCTTTAGTTACCCCTTTACTATTTTATTATGCACGCATGTATTTTAGTATACTTTGTACATGCTCCACAATGTACTTCTGCTCGCGCCCCCTCCCGCCTTCTGCATACACGATAGGTACGTGAACATACACCACACAGCGTATAATACTTACTCACTTACCTATTAGCAGAACCTACTTCACGAAATATTGTCATTTCCCTCCATCTCATCTAGAAATGTACACACATTGTGAGTCTTTTCAAATACGCGATGTCGTCTGCGTTATAGCTAGCTAATCTTCCGTCGGTTATAAAAGACGCTTTTGTTTTAAAAGAACATCGACGAGAATTGTAGCAGCGGCCGCATTAGCAGCAGCAAAATGCTGAACAACAAAATTGTTTTTTCTATAGGCCTGGTATACGCGAATCTCGTCGTAGTGGTTTTTTTTTCTTCTTCTTTTTCGTCAAAATAAATAATTTTTGACATGCGTTGCACAATTGGATTACCGTCGGCCTTTTGTACGTTGAATCTCCCTCAGTTCGTGTACAAGAAATTTGTCTACTCCTCGTACATTAATAGGTAAACTGATACCGTATTCAATAACGAATTTGCAATACTCATACTAGAACCACATACTGCCACCACTGCGCGTCGATTTACAGTTTAACCGAGGAAAATGTTTTTTCGATTCGGTCTTCCGGTCGGTAGTCTTTTAAATCAACAGTGCAAAAAAAAAAAAAGCTTTTGCTACTCGGATTCATTGTCGTACTACTGGTAGGTACCTAGACCGCATGATTCTACTCTTGCTCTTGATTGTTCGCCATTATTTCTGTTAATTTGTCTGGTAATTTAAGAAGGATTATTGAACGGGAGCAAGATGGTATGTTATTCGACGAACAAAAAGACATTCAAGAAGGTTTGTGTCTTCGTACATAATTATGAAAAATTCATCATCTTAAAATTAGCCTGTTCGCAGAATCTACAAATAATACTTATGACACGAGAGTTAAAAAGTGTATAGTGAGACAAAGGCGCAGGTCTGTACATTCGGTCCAGAGGGTGGTAACAAAGGATCTGTCGGATGTGCGGAAGCTTGAATTTGAAAATAGCTTCGCGAGTTGATGGAAGGCGAGCCACAATTCAAAGCAGACGTTTTAGGTTCCAAAATAATATTCATACACAATCATTTACCAGGATCGACGAGTACAAAAATGCTGGAAAGCTTTATAACATTGTTAGAAAAATTCCGTAATACTTATCTTAGTCATTTTTCTCTGCTTTAGAGCCTTCACACGTCGGGTATACTACATTTGTGACATTGCTATAAGTATCATACTTCTGTAAGATTGACTTGCCTTTGCCAAAGAGTCTCCAATAACGGCTAACGAAGTCACCGAGTTAAACGTACTTCTTATAGAGACCATTTTTAAAAACACATTCAAACATAAAATTTCCCAAGTGTATTTTTTAAAGGCAAACTGGATTGATTTCTCCCAAATGAAAAATATTTCTGACCCCTACGTTAGGTTATAATGGTACGGACACAAATCTAGAAGATGAGACAGGCTTGAAAAATCAATATTATCCCCCAGTCTAAAGACGAGAAGTATGTCACTTTTATCAGTTTATCAGGGTTAAACTTCCAAATGAATTTTCAAGACTTAGGCTTTGTACGAAGAGAGTAAAGGCAGGAAAACTTTCCCGATGTGGGGTTAATCAGCAAATCGGGAAAAGTTTTCTGATCTTTGTTTCATACGTCGTCGATCCAAAAACAGTCTGAGCTTACTGTTGAAACCGAAAGAATTTTGAGGCGAGAAATTTGCATGAGTAAGAGAAATACCGAGTCTTTAGCCGTTCACAGGTTATTAGAGACTAGATGCCCGAAAACTAAGTCAGGCCCAAACCAATTTCTTACAATTCGCAAGCTGCAAGAGCTTGACCAAAATTTTGCGGCTTGTATTTCATTTGCAACGAGCATAATTCTGAACTTCATAACCAGAGAACAAAGATGAGTTCTTTGTGGACGGAAAAAGGAAGTGAGGATCATGCTTATGTCCTCTAGTATGTGATCTCATTTATATTTTAAGGCCACGCCTGCTTTGTGATGAGAATATGGCTTAGTTAGGGAATTTTTCTCACAGGGGCGTGAGACCTGTTCTTGCACTAATGTAGGCGTGGTGTACTGTAAGATAAGCTTTATCTATCTAGCCGCATATGGATATCAACGTTAGTGACGTCACTAGCTCGTGACGTCATAACACTCCATGATGGCTGGCAGTGACGTCATTAGCGTAGATTGGACTCTCTCTTCCTTACCCTCCTCTATTCTTGGGATCACTCACTCCGCTCGTAAGCCACTTAACAGACACCATTATACTATGCCTAATAGTAATACTGCTCGGGTCTTCTTCATACCAGGTTGATGACGTCATACTTTCAGATTTCAGAATTGAGTACTACTCCTTAGCATCCATTATACTGGGCTATACAGTTTACTAAACTATACTAAGCCTACTATTAGCCTTCATGAAACTAGGCCTAACGTATGCTCATACTAAACCACTTTTAGATGACAAAGATGAGGGAGGTGGATTGAACTCGCAGATTTTAGAATCAGACTTGGGGTCATAGTTGGAGGGGGGCTCGGGGTCAAGGCTGATGACATGTCATAGTTTATTATAAAAGAAGAGAAGATATATACAGTATACACGATTATTAGAGGATGTGGGGGTGACTCGCAGGGTGGTACAAACTTGCAGGGGCTAGGAATCAGGAAACTTCAGGAAAGTCATGAAGTATGCCAACAGACCCAAATATGATTTGATGGATGATTTGACGGAGTGTTGGGGATTGAGTTTAGGGAGGTAGAGCCCATGCGATTCAGAAAATTGTAGTAAGATGTTATGGCGAGAAAGCGAAGTGGGGTGAGTAGGTAGCTCTGGAAATTGGGCTGTGGTTGCCAAGAAGTTAGCCAAAAGCGCTCGATGTGTTAAAAATTCATTGCAGTTTTTGTATTTGTTCCTTCACTTCTTTAAGTATCTTTCTTAATTACACACATGAACAAATTTCAAACTTTTGGAACGAACATGAATTATTATAGAAGGTATTTCTAGAAGTATTTCCGACGCTGAGTACCATGCCATTTACTGTTTTTTAATATTACCTCTCATTATTGTGCAATACTTATGTTTACTTACCGCGGATTGTTGCGACGCGTAACGTATCTTATCGAGCTACAAAATTTCAACGCGCGAGAAGGTACACCTGCCTGTCGCGATGAAGCACGGGAATTAAAAGTGGGTATTGCACAATAATGAGAGGTAAAATGAGATGGTACTTAGCGTCGAAAATACTTCTTGAAATACCTTCTATAGTTCATGTTCATTTCAGAAGTTTGAAATTTTTCATGTGTGTCCGTAAATTGCGAAAACGTATTGGTTCTATTGAGTGGGAGTAAAAAGGAGGCTCTGCTTCTCCAGAACAGACGCTGAGAAGAGGACTAATACGAAATTCTCCAATTGATGTTTGGACAATATCTTTGGTAATTTGGGAAATTAGAGCACCATTGTCTAGTTGGAAGCGAATAAAGCTTTTATGCAGTTGGAGGAGTAGTTTATGGTTGCACCCTTACCTAGGGTGAAACAGGTACTTGGCGTGCGGCAGATTTACGCACAGATATTACAGGCAACTGCCTGGGCCGGCAAATTTTTGATGTATTCTGGTTGATAAACACCAGAAAAATGCCAAATTGGAAAAAATTTGATGAAATGAATGGTGGGTGGCACATGGCCATCTGCCAATACAAAAATTTAAATCCACCGTTGTACTTGACAATACCAGCGGCATCCAGGAATTTTGCTCAAAGTGATTTCATGAGAGGAATCCAAGAGAATTTTTCAAAAAAAAGTCCCAGGAATTTTTAAGAACGCCTTAAAGGAATAGAGGGGGAATAAGGATTGGAGAACGACGGTACTTTTGGGAGATGACGAGTCTTCTTTTATCCGAGAAGAATCGAAAATCACGGTCTGAAGCTTACGATGAAATTTTATTCAAAATTTGTTGAAGCAGTCGCGCTGCTCTAAAGGGTTTGAGGACTAGATAAAAATAGAATAGTCGTCAGCGAAAAGGTATCATGTCATGGGACATGAGAAACACTTATGTCTTTGATAGATATTAGTATTAATTAATAGTAGGACTCGCCAAATTATGTCATTTCAGATAAGAAGAGAGACATTCTTCAATTTTGACTGTATGGTGCAGAAAGCTTGGAAGTAGGTTTGGAAGGTCGCCTTTAAGTCTTATGAGTAGTCACTGTCCGCGGGGAAAAGCTAGTTGAAGGTAAAGAAAAAAAAATAAAGTGAGTGTTCCTAACATCATTAATTTATTGTTAGAGGTCTGTTAGGATTGCAAAGTATTTCGGCCTTATTGAAGGCCGTATTGGACGTTGGAAAGTCTTTTGTTAAGAATTTGTTCAGCTCTAAAAGATGATATGAATCGGGTGGAGAGGGGTCTCTATAAGGTTTTACAGTGAGTAGGGTAATCGCTAATTTCAGTGATTGTGGGTATGTTTCTTGGAATAGGATTGAGTTGAATATTGAGAGGAGGTACATGTGTAAGAGAGCAGTATGAAATAGAAGCGTGAATATTATCAGGTCTGGGAGAGGCCTTTCAAAGTTATCATTTTGATATTGGCTCAGTTACTTTTGTATCTCTCTTCACACCTTTTTGACTTTAGGTCATATCGCAATATCAGAATTTCTCATGAATATTTTGAGAGAGTACCAAAGCAGAGGTATAATGATGCTTCGTTTTAAAAATTTAGAAACTGTATTGAAGAGTTTGACGAGAGCGCTATTTTACCCGTCAAAATTTCTGGTTCAAACTTCAAGAAATTTATAATGGCTTCTGTACATATAGTAGGCTCGCTTTTCTCCTATTCCTACAGCACAGCTTCATCCAAAACATTAAGAAAAGCTTTTTGCGAGAAACTTCAGTCAATTTTTCATCTCATCATTTTTAGAGCACGTAAAAGGCAAATAAGCATGAAGCTGAGGCAACTATAAAAACGAGAATTAATGCACCTAAATTACTGGGAACAAGAATGCCGTATTACAATCAGTTATTAACTCGTAAAAAGGGCATTTTGTAAATACTGAAATACACAGCGAGTGTAACGTGCGGCAACGTTAGAATTCTCTTTCTTCCTCTTATAAATGCAGCATGTCGGGCGCACTATAATTAAAATTTTATTCCGACATTACTCGTCAAACATTCTTCTTTCCTTTTGACCATTTTTAATTCAGAAGCGTAAAACCAAAAGTTGTACTGTTCCAATTCCTATTTAATCAGTGGCCTTATATAGTTGTTCCTCGTGCTCCATCACCGTCTTCAAATGATTAAACAATAGTTTGCTTTTTTATTAACTTTATCCATCGATTTCAGCAGCTCCATAGCTGGAATTTTCGAGATTAGCGTAGAAAACTTAGAGGGGAAAAAAAAGTAATAATACTGTGTAAGACATTATTTCGATAGAAAAAGCTTACGCGCTTAGATAACTTTTTGTAGACGAGCATTATTGGTCTTGAAAAGTTTTTGCTTTGTAAGTGCCGATAATGATTGAAATTCTTTTTACGATACGATACAGTGAACTTGAAGTACATCTTAAAGACCATTATATTGAATAGACAGAGCTTATATTAAAATTTTTCAAAAATGAGTTCTATTGGATAACTCGTAAGTTTTCAGACAAAATAAATAAGAAGTTTTTAGAGTTGTACCTTCACAAATATTTGTAGCGCATTGCGTCATAGGTAAACTCGCAGATATTCTGTGCAGTCACCTTTATATACGCTGGACGAAGTGTTTCACCCTATATCGTCCTCGGCCGGCCTGTCTATTTTACATGCTTATCTACGGATAGGTGATTATGAACCGCAAAAGTGGTGGAGGCGCCGGGTACTCCCTTGGAAATGCGTCAGTTCTCCAAGCATCCGAACGGTAAGACCCACGTGGCACTAGTAATGAGGAGAACTGCTGAATCAGTCCTATTCAGGAACGTTGTTCATAATTAGTATTATCCGCTACGAGCATTCAATCTCAATTCCTCAGTCGTGCAAGCATATCATATGTAATCCATTTCTCTGCAAGCCACTACAAGCCTCTGCAAGCAAGCCACTAATATGCCTCTGATAATCATTCAAAGCCTCTGCACGCCAACGCTCCGCTTCCAAGGGGGGGAGACCTGTAGCGCATTGCGTCCTAGGTAAACTCGCAGATATTCTGTGCAGTCACCTTTATATACGCTGGACGAAGTGTTTTACCTTATATCGTCCTCAGCCGGCCTGTCTATTTTAGATGCTTATCTACGGATAGGTAATTATGAACCGCAAAATATTAACTGCAATGAACCACGTATACGAGAATTTGAAGATTCAGGTGGGATTTAGGCTTGGAAGAGTGTACAAGTATAGGTGGTATTTGATTTGCCAAAGAGACTTTCTCCGTGTAAGCTCTAATTTGGGGCTATTTGTAAACCTTTAGCACAAGAGCGAATATCGATCAAGGTCACTTATTTTTATTCACGGACTGTCATGTTGAAAGCCCGTTAACCTCTATTCCTCTTCTAAAAGTCTATTACATGAAGGATCATTAGTATCCTCTGACTTCTGAGCAACTCGAATAAACTTCATATATCTCACTTGTTTAAGCTTCGCACGAAATTACAAAACGAATGTCTACATAAATGTTCTTAAGGGTGATAACGCTGATCATGTCGCCCGCAGACGTCTGAACTCCGAAAATGGAACTAGCAACCATTAACGAAACTCACGTTAAGCTCTTATACGATCTTTCAAGATAACCCGTCACGGCGAATTACCTTTCGATAATTTTTTGCTCCTGTTTTGAAACGGCAGACTTAGGTATTATTCCTTTTCGTACGCCATCGGTGCTGGGTTTCAAATCCATCCGGTAACAGCGTAACCACAAGACCAGAGGATTCATTAATGCGACTGATAATGTTATATCGCTATCATGCAGAACGAATAACGAGGTTCGAGTATCTCCGCTATTTCTGTGCCAGTGCACCGTGAGTACATAGCATAGATATTATATCCAGGGAAAATATTTCATTGCCTTCTAAATTACTATTAATGGAAACCATAACGTATCGACATTTTAATAAATTCATAATGCGACAGTAGCCTACCAATGTGCATGCCAGTAAAAATATCGCTGGTCGAACACTATAATATACAGTTACGATATATATTTTCTTCAACTGATAAATACCACACGATCGTCGTGCAGCCGGTAATTTATCGACCTTCCATATAGGTGGTATGGTCCACCACGAATTGGATGATTTTTAAAATATTTTATAAACATTTCGATGCGGTTTTGTTTGGGAGAATATGATATTTATTTATGAGTGCGAGGAGAGGAAGAAGAGTTGACTCTCTTTTTAAAAAGGTGTAAAATCTCAACTTCTCTCAAGTGAATTAATATTAGTTCGATGTCTTCATTAGGCAGCGAAGACAAGTGAGCGCAAGATTGCCTAAAAGCGCACTTCTTGTGATCACGATTCTTTATATCAGTTCCTATCGACCGGGACTTCGAGCTATATTAACTCTGAGACAAAGATATTATTGAAATTTTAATCGAACTTTTTATTCTCGTGCATAACTCGTATTTTCAACACACTCCAATCGATGGATATATTGTAGTAACTTACTCGTTTTCTACGTCCTTGGAATTATTAGCTTATCAAAGGTGAGTCGAATGGTATGAGAATCTCTGACTCAGCTATATAACGGAAAATTCTAGAGGCTAGAACGTTGAGAGAAAGAGGGGGCCATCATAAATTAGGGAAGGAGACATGAAGATCATGGAGATGATGATAGTAAAGAATAGGAAGATACACGCGCGAACGATGTCTCAAATTTCAACTTTATCCTGCGAAGAACCGCCCACTGGGAATTATGTTCGTCTTCCTTTTCTTGGTGGCGCCTCATACAAAATTGCTTCTATCATAGGTAAAGCTAACCTCCGAGCTTCTTTCTACTCTCCCTCCACTCTACGTACTCTCTCCAACGTCAAAGGTCCACCTCCCCCCATTTGGGAGAAGAGTGGAGTTTATAAACTCGAATGTGCTAATTGTGAGGTCAAATACATTGGTCAAACACCCAGATCTTTATCAACTCGTGTCGACGAACATATTTCCTCCTGGAAAGGACACAACACCACCAGATTTTCTCATTTTGCTGACCATCTGCTCAAACTTAACCACTCCTTCTCCTTGGACAACGTTACTCTTCTTCACCAGGCCTATCACCCTTCGCTCCTGCGGAAGTTAGAAAATATCGAAATACGCAAGCACATTAATAAGAAAGAAAAACTAGCTAATGATATCATTCTAATGAGTAATACTGACATAGCGGCACGTGTTTATCTTCGTTTTTGTTCTCAGTACTGTTCAACTGATGATGCGATGACGACCTATTCACCGCGAAACTGCAGTCTCACAATAATATATTTTTACTGCGTGTCTACGTAAAACCGTACTCTTTTTCTTTAGTTGACTTCTATGTCGGGGCAGTCCTCTCTCCCCCTCAAAAAGTTCAAGTGGATTTTTCTTCCCTATGTGGACAAATTTTCCAAAGGCTTGACCGAGATTCTCAAGTCTCATTGTCCTATAAACTCCGCACTTTAGGTGCTCATTCGGATTCGCCCAAAGATCGCACCCCTCTTCTAGGTAATTGCGGAGTTTATAAATCATGGCCTGTTACATAGGGGAGACTAAACGAAGCTTTTCCATCCGTTTCGATGAGCTTAAGAGGGCGTTTGACACCAACTTAAAAACGAGAAAGTCTACGTTCGTGGAGCATTTAATTGAGGCTGGTCATCTGTTTGACCTCAATAAATACCATCCGATTCTGTATGAACCAAGGTTCCGTCGTCGGAGAGCAATTGAGGACATCGGGATTTGCCACCATTTGAAGTATGGAGATTACGTCCTCAATAAAGTCCTCCCTGAGCATGGGCTCATCCCTATTTATTTTGGGCTGCTTTCTACTCAGTCGTATGAGGAAAGGGTGGAACGTCAAGAAGAAGAAGCCACGGCACCGTAGACCACACAAGATCACCTCCCCCTTCTAAATTACGGCACATACTGATAACGAAGGTGAAAAAATAAATTATCCAAAAAGAACAAATTTATGAACGTTACTCAACTTGATATGGACGAAGAAAATCTGATTCGTAAAGGGCTCAAGCAGAGCCTCCCCCCGTTAGAGATGGATAGTACTCTTACCAAGCTCGTCGCAGATTTGGCCTCCAAAAACGGTCCAGGATTCAATGTACAGAACAAAGTGGCTGAAACGATCAAAACAGCCCAAATCCCGTTCGCCGATCAGAATACCAAATTGTTGATTAAGAGGATAAGGAGAAAGATGAGGGATGGTGATTTATTTATCCGATAAAGGTAACGCCATAGTTATTCTCGAGAAAGCTACTTATGTTAGGAAAGTTAATGAAGCACTTCGTGATATGAACGCCGTCGTTAATGAAAAGTTCAATTTTAATGCCTATGTGACCGAAGTCAGGAGGGTCGTTAACCGGAGTGAATCTCTCATCAGGAAAGTACCCTTGAAAAAGATGATTCTCGTACCAAACCCTGTACCGCCGAGGCTGTATGGCCTCCCTAAGGTCCATAAGGAAGGTACTCTTATGAGGCCGGTAGTTTCTTATGTCTCCTCCCCTGCTTACTACTTGGCTAAATTCCTTGACCGGTGGTTTAAGTCTAGGGTTGACTTTATATCTAAACACTCTGTGAAAAATTCTGTTAATCTTATTGAGAATATTGTTGATAGTAATCCTCCTCAGAGGTCCTCCTTGCTCTCGTTTGATGTAGTAGGTCTCTTCCCTCATATTCCAGTGGCCCCTACGCTTCAATGTTTGGGTGAGCTTTTAGTTTCTGCTCAAGTTTCCCACGAGGAGATTTCTGAATTTTTTGAATTGCTTAATACCTGTTGGAATCCTAACTTCGGTTTATTTAATGGTAAAATTTATGAGTTCCCCTCGGAGGTGGGGATACCTATAGGTTCACCTTTGGGCTCCCTCATTTCTGAGGTGTTCATGTTTAGGCTTGAAACCGAGTTATTCTCCTGCCTTCCTGCCTCGCTAGACCATATCGTTTACTGGTACAGGTTCGTCGATGACGTTCTGTGTCTGTGGAGCGGCCCTGACCATCTGAGAGATGCGTTCCTTGAATACATCAATAGTTTATATCCTTCTATAAAATTCACCATGGAGGTTGGTGGCTCTCACATCAATTTTTTGGACCTCTCCATTACTGTCTTTAATAACCATCATGAGTTCGGCATCTTTAGGCAGGGGACGTGCACTGACATGACCATAGATGGGTCTTCGTTCTGCCCCCCTTCCCATAAATATGCTGCTTATAACTCCTTAGTTCACAGGCTTGTCCACGTTCCTCTGAGCTCCTCAGAGTTCTCTAAAGAGGCTTCGGTCATTAAAAACTTGGCCATTCGCAATCATTTAGATATCGATATCGATATCGATGGTTTGATAAGGACAAAATTAATCAAAAAATTTCTCGATGGGACTACCTCCCTCCCTCGTAATACTAATGATAAATCTAATAGATGGATTCGCCTCCCCTATTTGGGCAAATTTTCTTCTATATTAAGTCGGGTCTTAAAACCTTTTGGCTTTAAACCAGTTTATTACTGTCCCACTACTGTGAAAAGAATTTTTAGTAATACTAAGGATCGCATCCCGAAGAATGAGTCGAGTGGTGTTTATAAACTTAAATGTCAGGACTGTGAGGGTGTTTATATAGGTGAAACTAGTCGCCAACTTAAAATAAGAAAGAAAGAACATATGAAGGCTTGGAAGTCCAATTCTGTAGGTGAGTCTGCTTTTGCTGACCACCTTATATCGCAAAATCATAAGTTCGAAGAGGGCTCTATTACCTTGCTTCATAATGAGAGTTCCTATAGGAAACGTATTGCTCTTGAAAATATTGAAATCGTCCGCCATAAACATGATACTAAAGTTACTCTTCTTAACCAGTTTATTCCCGAAGATGAGTTTATCGAGAAGGTTTATTGTTCTAGTCATGAATCACCATAATTCCGTCATCTTCTTCCTTCCCTCCCTCACGCGTTTTCGGTTTCCTGTTCGTGTTGTACTTGTAATTACTTCAGTCTGTGCTTCGTATTGCTTTGATAACGGCTTTTTAGCCGAAAACTGGCTCAGCCTGTATTATTTTAACGTTCATACGGTAGTAAATTCATTTGAATTAATAAATTTGTTCTTTTTGGATAATTTATTTTTTCACCTTCGTTATCACCTCCCCCCTTCTCCTCCAAGTATTGACAACGGCGCGTGAAGCTGACGAAAAAGAAGAAACTGTTGTTGATGGTCTGGCTCGATTGGAAAGCGTCGATTGATGATGATTCATCGACGTCTCTTGTCTATCAACTATTCATCGGTACCTCGTGTGATCGTTTATTCCTGATTGTCTGTATGTAGGTTTCTTAGATATTTTTTATCAATTTTCTGTCACTTGTATTTCATGGTTCACTGATGATGGTCACTGCGCCGAAAGCACTTTAAAAGTATAATAAGTTGAGTATTTGTGTTTTTTTCCTTTTTTCTTACTAAAAATCTGCCGCAACGTATTAAATTGTATTAAAAAAATTGATATAACTTAATGATACGAATTTTCGTCATATCGAAGAATGCGGTCCTTACTTACCAACGCGCATCCCGATTAGAGTGGTTTAATATTCTCAGTGCTTGTTACGGAAATTACTGAATAAATTCAACTTGGTACTTACCTATCAGGCTTATTCTCGCCAAAACTTGTTTATCGCGCGCCTTATGAAAATATTTCTTCTTGTGTAACTGTTCATAAATGTGGCTGCGTTTAATAGTAACAATATATTCTATTCGATAGACGTCTGAAGACGTGATTTAATGAAACTGAAATATTAGTTCCCAAATTAATTGTCGTTTGATCGGAAATTTGAAGTGATTGTGACCGTCAAAATATTATGGCTGATCCGAAGCTCGATTCTACTGTCGACCGAGAAGGAATGAACTTGGGTATGAATTTATGGTACCATTCATTCTTTTCACTCGTCAGAATTATTTTTAAATGTGTTTGTCCGAAGTTCTAGTCTACGACTTGAAAATTATTTACTATGAGACCTGGGCATAGAAATTACAAAAATACGTAGTCATATTAAAGCCGCCGTTTGAATAATTTCTAATTTCTTTAGAATCGACGAACTAGGGCCCAAGTACGAGAATTGGAAAAGTCAACAATCAGAGAAACCTGTAAAGAGATGGGGCAAAAAGAGAAGATGGAGAGAAAGAGAGAAAGTATATGTCCTTTCTTGCATATAGAAAATCTTTAGAAATGATATCTTCAATGAAGCATTCTCTCCATTCGACTGAGTCTGTCTTCCTAATCTTACAAAGAACTGTTCTTCTGTTTGACAGGTATATTCTCAGAGATCTCCACGGAAGTGGACCAGGTCATACAGAAATTTATCCACGCATACGAGTCTCAAAACAGAGTAACCATAATAGAATACAAATTGGAACAAAATAAATTATCCGAAGCCGAAAGCAGTAATTACATTTCGACGGTTATAGCACGGTTGAACTTCACGTTCCAAAAACACGAAGAGGACAAGTTAAAGAAATTTTCTTCGTCAGTGGTTTTAAAAATCCCTCAGTTAGGAGAAATTTACCATTTCGGAACGGAATTATTATTTTATCAGAAAGAGAAGTTCATGTACGAGGAAGTTATCCCCCGTATGTGCGCTCTCTGGCCACATCGCGAGAAACCATTCATAAATTTTTACGCGGCTACCGACTCCGGCATACTCGTGTTGGAGAATTTACTAGAATCTGGATTCAAGATGAAGCAGAGAGAATCGATGATCTTTAACCTAGCCGAGTGTAAGGCGGTATTGAAATCGTTAGCGCAATTTCACGCCCTATCTTCAAAACAGATGGTGGGTACAATACCCGCGAAATTAAACTCTTTGACTCGCGTCGACTGGGGCAATAACGTAATCGCGGCATCTTTCGCGCTCATCTTTCCAAAATTCGAGAAACACGTGATGCCGCTAGTTTCGGAGAATGCGCGTTCAATAATATTAAATTTGAAGGACAACTACAGTGCGGCAATCGAATTTGGCTATTTGCCAAACGAAAACGGCTTCAACGTGATTGTACACGGAGATTCGCATGGTTTCAATTTATTACTGCGCGAAAATCGAGAAGACAAATCGATCATCGATTGTAAGCTGATCGACCTCCAAGCCAGTCGGTGTGGATCGCCCGTGATCGATTTGTTGTACTTTTTGGTGATCAATGTCCACCCTGAAACATTCGATAATCATCGAGAGTCTTTCTTCAGTTATTACTTGCAGATATTTTCCGAAACTAGGAACCAAATCAAAGATTGCACTAACAATCGTGAGTACGAGTTGAACGATCTGAACGCAGATTTGAATAAGTACAAATTTTTCTTCCACTACGTTTTAATAATTATGGTACCTCTTGTATGGGCTGGTGGAATAGAAATCGGGTCGGGCGAGCAGGAAAATAATTTTGATGAACTTCTGAAATCCGAGGAATATATTTCGCATTTTAAAGGATGGATCAAGTATTTCGAATGAAAATTGAGTGGCAGGCGATCCTTCGGATCTTTGGATATTATTTAGAATACATCATAATTTTACATTACTGAATAGATTGAAAATGTCAAATAAAATGCATACCTTCTTGACCTTTGCTCATACAAAATTTTTTTCACCAAATATATTATTTGTAGCTCAAGGGTTGAAATTTTCCCTCGTCCTTAAAATAGTAATTCAACTCTTATGAGAATGATTGAAAAATCAAATCCTTGGAGTCGAAATACTTTATTTTCAAACGAATCCGTTCCTTCAAGTTACGGCTATCCATAATAAACGTGAAAGACGAATACTCCGACGTGGAGTAAAACATGCAAACCGCAGAAAAATAAAAGACGACGAGCGCTTTCGGTTGAATAACCATCTTCAAGCCCGAAATGAAAGCAACTGACGAACAAAAGAGAAGAACGAGGTATTAAGATCGTCCAAACGAGAAATCACGGTGTGAGTCATAAACCAGTTCTATCAGGCCATCTTCCGGAATGTACGAATTGAGTACAGTGATACCGTCAGTATTGAGATGACAAATTATCTCTATATTCTCGAGGGCGATACGCTTACGGTAGGAATTCTCCTTATGGAGGAGCTTTTCAGATCCCTCGCGGAAGCTGTGGCCACTGTTTATTAAGTGATCGGCGGAAGCTGACTCCCCTAAGTGTCCCTTCTTCCAAGACTTCAGGTGCTCAGCTACTCTAACTTTCATTTGGCGGCTGGTCTCACCAATATAAAAACCTCCACAATCCTCACACTCCAACTTATACACACCACTCCTCTCATCGACAGGTATGGGGTCCTTCAGTCTCATAAACAACCTCTTGACTGTGGTAGGGTTGTAAAACGCGGATCTGAAGCCAAACGGGCGAAGGGTCCGACCCAATTGCAGGAAGAACATCCCCAGGAAAGGAAGGCTGATCCAACGCAAACGGCGATCACGGATCGTGTCTCGGGGGAGGGAGGTGGTGGAATCCATGAGGCTCCTCGTAACTTTCCTCCGAACCATCACGTCAACATCGACATTGACCCCATTAACTCTGGCCAGGTGTTTTATCTTTCTTGAAGGCAGACTGACTCAAAGGAATACGAGTCAGTCTGTGAACTAGACTATGAAAAGCAGCCATCTTGTGAGCAACAGGACCGAACGAACCACCGTGGACTAAAACATCGGTCGTAGTATCTTTCCTGTAAATTCCAAACTTATGGATACCGTCTATTATAGAGATCGATAAATCCAAAAAGTTCATGGAAAATACCCCTATTTCCAACGTAAATTTGATGGAAGGGTACCAGGAATTGAGATACCTCAGAAACTCACCAAGGAGATCTGGGTGACCAGTCCAGGTACATAGAACGTCATCAACGTACCTGTGCTAATAAAGAATATGATTAGGTAACACCTGGTTCGAGGAAAAGAGGTCAAGTTCAAACTTGGACATGAAAATTTCGGATATGAGAGAGCCTAGTGGTGATCCAATGGGAATCCCTACTTCGTCAGGGAAGTCGAAAAATTTCCCTTCAAATTTACAGTAGTTGGGGGACCAGCAAGTATTTAGAAGATCGAAGAATTCGTGAAGCTCATCATGAGGAATGTTGGTTTTGACGAGTAGCTCACCCATACGCTGGATAGTAGCAGCCTTAGGAATATTCGGGAACAAACCAACAACATCAAACGAGCAGATGGTCGTTCCCGGGGGAAGACTTACATCCTTGAAGACGTCAGTTAAAGAGGCCGAATTCAAGACCGAATGAGGGGATTCAAAATCAATTCGATTTTTGAACCAACGGTCAAGGAATTTGGCAAGGAGGTAGGTAGGAGAGGAGACGAAAGAAACAACGGGTCGCATCGGGGTATTTTTCTTATGCACTTTAGGCACCCGTACCGGAGGAGGGGGGGTGTGGGGCTAGGAACAAGGAGGGCTTTTTTCAAAGCAGGAGTTTTGATAACAGCCTCACTCCTGTTGATGACACTCCCAACTTCTTTGACGTGCTTGGGAAAGCTGAAATCCTCACTCTCTTTAGCACCACACTGCTGTAGGACTTCATGGACCTTAGAAGAATAGGCCGATCTCTCCATCACTACAACAGCGTTGCTCTTGTCAGCCTTGGTGACGATCAAATCTCCCTCTTTCATCTTCCTCCTTAAACCCTGAATCACTCCTCCCAATTTATTACTCATGCGAGGGAGGGGGTTATTACGGACTAATTCGGCACAGACTTTCTGGGTATTAAAACCAGGACCAATCTTAACCGCAAGATCCTCAACGACATTCGCCAAGGTTTCATCATTCTTGAGGGGAGGCATACTGAACTTCAAACCTTTCTCAAGGAGGGATGTTTCGTCACTATTGAACACTACCTGACTATTATTTATGAGGGGGGGATGGAATTTATGAACGACAACACCGTCACTCAACCCCCCCCCCCCCCCCCCAACCACATCCTCATTAACCGTCATTAGGGAAGACAGCTTCTTATTTTTCCTTTCCTTCAACTTCGCCTCAAACTTCCGACACTTTTCATTGACGTCCCGCATAAAGTAATCAAACTCAAGGGGGGGGGGGGAGCATGCCGGAGAGTCTCGAATGGACCTTAACGAACTTGGGTCTCAAATGCAGCACTAAACACCGACGAAGAAACCAAATATGAGAGGAAAACGAAGCGCGTTGCTTCCGAAATTTCAGAAAAAGGAACTGTAAATACGCCGCAGAAGCGTTCTCAATCAAACGAATCCGTTCCTTCAAGTTACGGCTATCCATAATAAACGTGAAAGACGAATACTCCGACGTGGAGTAAAACATGCCAAACCGCAGAAAAATAAAAGTCGACGAGCGCTTTCGGTTAAATAACCATCTTCAAGCCAGTCAAGAGGTTGTTTGTGAGACTGAAGGACCCCATACCTGTCGATGAGAGGAGTGGTGTGTATAAGTTGGAGTGTGAGGATTGTGGAGGTTTTTATATTGGTGAGACCAGCCGCCAAATGAAAGTTAGAGTAGCTGAGTACCTGAAGTCTTGGAAGAAGGGACACTTAGGGGAGTCAGCTTTCGCCGATCACTTAATAAACAGTGGCCACAGCTTCCGCGAGGGATCTGAAAAGCTCCTCCATAAGGAGAATTCCTACCGTAAGCGTATCGCCCTCGAGAATATAGAGATAATTCGTCATCTCAACACTGACGGTATTACTGTACTGAATTCGTAAATTCCGGAAGATAGCCCGATCGAACTGGTTTATGACTCACACCGTGATTTCTCGTTTGATCTTAATACCTCGTTCTTTTCTTTTGTTCGTCAGTTGCTTTCATTTCAGGCTTGAACATGGTTATTTAACCGAAAGCGCTCGTCGTCTTTTATTTTTCTGCGGTTTGCATGTTTTACTCCACGTCGGAGTATTCGTCTTTCACGTTAATTACATTATTTTTCTTTATGAGCCTCTGCACGGAGCTTTGATTCCTTGGAAATAGAAACAATTCTGGTGATACTTCAAGAGAGATTTCTCCGTCCTACACCATCCTTCCTTCTCCTTTTCCTTCAAAACTTCAAAATCAACCTCTGTACTTCCTCTAATTCTTGAACCCTTGCTAAGAGCCAAATGTCTCAATTCTATCAACATCCTCGAATACCTAGCTCACCCCCAGTCTGACTATAGACGTAAACTTTTTCTCCAGTTGTACAAAAGCGTAATTCGACCATGGTCCCCGAATATCGCATATGTCGCATAATGCAGCCGCCCTTCTTCGATTGTGGAGTGTGTACGAGTTGCGTTTGTCTCGGGAATCGACTCTTTCGTGTGTAACTTCAGTATTGAAAGCATATTCACAGTGAAACCCCCTCTTTTTGACAACCGCCAGGCTGCAGTGCTGCTCGGCGCACAATGTTGGCACACACGAGACACATTTAGAACTATGTTAGCATTGAAAGCTTTTCTTTTTTTTTCTTCATGTCCTACGCTTCATATTCTTCCTACAGAGTGTTTTTCGTACGTGGATGATACACAGATGATGAGTCTTTGTTTGCTTATTACGTTCGTGTCCATCTTACTGTGGTTGCAAATGCAGACATCTGGATCCATGCTTCTTCGGAACTTGATATGAAGGCTACCAGGTTACCGGGAGCAAGCGCTTCATCAATCCCAATCTCTTGAAGAGACCGACTATTCTCGCCTTACTCACGCTTCCAAGCCTCATAATCGAATAAGGTGTACTGTGTTCCAACATCGTACGCTTGGTCGCAATGCAAACACTTTACCTGCTAAACTTTCCATAACTTTCCACGTGAAGGTTATTGTTGAAGCAGCCTTGGCTACTTAACACGTACGTCGTGTGAAAGTTCAGCTGACTATGGTCTCGGTTTATCACTCATCAGAATCGCGACATGTCTATTTTTCCAACTCGCTCTGAACAATTCTCGTTTTCCATTTCTCAAGCACGCCTCCTGCGGGACCCTAAAAACCTCTTGATCAGTCGTTCTTCTCTTCTTTGTTTTGAACACCACCGCTCTCTCCTCATCGAGGAGATACGTAAAGAGCATTCGTTGAGATAGTACGGTGGGCACTTACACACTCAAAGTAACTCTTTGTTGGATACTTTCCAAATCATTCCTTTTGTATTCTATAGGTACGTGTCTTTCTGAAGGCAACTTATACTCCGGCATCACAATGGAGAATCGACGATGCGGTGCTTATCATTATCCCTCTTCTTGTTTCCCTAAGCTCTCCTAGATTCGGTTTAGGTAGGTCACTTCCATGTTCGCCTTTTTCCGCTGCCTCGGTGCCGAGTCTCAGCTTTGAGGTAAACCAAATTCTCAGATACTTCTTCATTAAGATTACTATACTTTGCAGGCGAAATGTGGGTGGACTGATATGGCCTCCGTCCTTCCTACTGCGAGTTCTAGTTTGGGCGACTCTATGCAATGTGTCACGGCCTCTAGTATCTGGTTCGTCCTGCTCTCCTCCGCAGCAATTATTTCAGCCTTTCACACCATTAGGGTGTGATCCACATAGCAGATAAGCTTGACCCCTGGAGATGGATAACGATTTACGAAATGGTCAAGATGATAAAGGAATTGCATGAAAAATTGCAACTTGATCTAACTTTCTGATAATCTGATATTTTAAAATCACATTTTATATTTATGGCTTCTCAATGTTTTTGGTGATATAGGAATAAGTCGGTAAAATATGAGTGCGCTCTTGGTAAATTCGTTATTCTCTCGTTTCTGCTTACATGAAATGTCTCCGTTTTTAAAACAAATTAAGGTGAATCTATCACGACACGTGTTTATCAACGCTGATAGAAAAGTAATTTTATTTATGGAGAATTTCTGTTATACATATTATATCATATTTCGTTTTTCAAAATTTCCATTCGACGAATTATTGAGAAGCGCATAAACCCACCCATAAAATATTTATAGCGCTATTTTCACTTCCTCTATAGCCTTTACAATCGCAAAATTATTCAAATGCTCGCATATTACTTGATAAAGACAAGAAGGTAGACGAGAGATGGTTTTCGTAAGAATTTGAAGTTGCTGCTGTGCGGTAAAACAAAACAGAAAAATTTCAGAATTAACGATCAAGGTGTATACTTTATTACAAGACCCTTTTTCTCGAACTAATATCTAAATTTTTCATACCACGATGGAGGAAGAAAATTTTTCATCTTACGAAGTAAGTTTCCAGCAGAGATTATATCATATTTGGAGTGTCAAGTAATCAAATATTCTTATAGCGTATATCCTAATTTTTGGTCAGGTTAACCGCCCAAAAAATATAAACGGCACAAAAACCGTTGTCGTCGTCAGCTGAAATTTGTCCTTTGTAAGCTGATTAAAAGAAAAGAAAAATTGTAATCGCATGAGGTACTTTTCCTCAAGTGCTGCTTGTTCTTTCTAATACTGCTATTGTTGAAACTAGGCCAGAGAATTTAGGTTGGTATATCGACGAATATTTTTCAAAGCATCCTATTTATTGTGTGCTTAAGTCGATAAAAGACTTACTTCTTTTCTCGTACGTAAGCAGCGCGAGTACGCTGAGCACTTCATGCATATTCTTGAACTTTTCGTTGTTTTTGTGTTCCTCTAAACGAGGAAGTTTGAAAGCGCCGATTGAAAAAAATAAGGTAAGTAATCGAATATAAGAGTAAGTATTTCTTTTTCTGCATAGTTTCGCATAAAGTTTTAAATAATGCGAAAAAAAGTTCAGGTATTTTCTTTTGATTTCGAAGTTTTGCGTTTGCGGTCGGCACGAGCACGGAGAAAAATACGAATGAGAGTCCTAACAAAATAAGTTTTTTTTTCTTTTCTTTTACGAGCTATTAAACTATTTGGAGGTTATTAGCTCGGAAAGAAGTGTTCACTATAAGAAATTTAAAGCGTTAGAAATGTATTCTGATTTGTTGGAGAGGATAGAGAAGGCTTGAAAGCGGATCACAGAAAATGATTTTTCTGAGGTTTAGGAGGTACGGATAGGGAAAAAAATGGGATTCCTCAGCGTAGCAGTATTGGCATGTGGGTGAAAGGGAGAGCTCAAGGGTAGGGTTGAACGGGTGTTGAGAGCCAAGGAATTGGGCAGAGGATTGAAAACTAATCTGGAAGTTCTAGAGGAGAGGAGAGGAACGGTGCGGGTGTCTTTTATGAAATAATGCTATAATTTTTTTTGCTAGAAAAACTAAATCCACGAGCCGAGGCCCATGAGGAGATCTTATCGAGGGTGAGTTGAAGTGTAGACGTGTGGCTTGTTTGGAATTTGCATAAGCGAGGAAAGCAATGGAATAATCTGCAAAAATTCGTTTTTTTTTTTATTTTTTATTTATTTATTTATTTTTTTTATTTTAATTAACGAGCTACTAGCAGCCTGCCTTCAGGGCTATGAGCTCGGCTAGATTGTGTGATTATATGCGTGAGAGGAAGTTGGCTTGTTGTAAAAAGTTGAATATGTTAGGGATGGAGGGAAAGAGATCTGAAAGTGCTTCTGTATGGTTGTGGGGGATGGATAAGGAATTACGGAGTTTGGTCAAGTTGGGGCAGCAGAAGATGTGTTGAACGGATAGGGGGTGTTCAGATTCGCAGTGAGGGCATGAGAGAGGCATAAGATGAGAGATGAGATGGGTGTGAGTGAGTCTGGTGTGGCCGATTCTGAGACGGGTGATGACTATTTCTTCTCTGCGTGTTGACAGATTTGAAGAGTCCCATGCGGTGGGAATATTTTTAATTTGGGCTAGTTTGTTTGAGTGTGATTTGAGATCAGACCAATGGGTGAACCATGCTTGAGTGATGAATTTGTTGATGTGTTTGGAGAGATCTGAGCGTGAGGGGAGGAGAGAGCGGTTGACTGATGGGTTATGGGTTGCTAGTTTGGCTGCTTTGTCGACATTTTCGTTTCCTGGGATACCCTTGTGACCAGGTACCCAGATGAAGAATAATGGGATGGGGATGGTATGGAAGGTGTTCATGAGAGTGTGTATACGACTTATGAGTGGGTGGGAGGAAGTGTGGTTGGATATGGCGTCGAGTGTTGATAGGGAGTCGGAAATGACTAAAAATGGGTTGAGAGGAAGACGGGAGGGTAGGTTGGTGAGGATGTGCTCTAAACAGCTAAAGATTGCTTGTAGTTCAGTGGTAAAGACGGATGCGGTGTTGCGGTGTCGGTGAGAGACTGTGATGTGATCTATTGAGTAAGCAAAGCCGGTTTTGTTTTGATATTTAGATCCATCGGTGAAACATAGTATAGGGTTGTGAAAGTTGTTAAGGATTTTGTTAAACTGTGCTTGGTATTCTTCGGGAGAAGTTGAAAGACGAGGAAGGCGTTTTAGGTCGCGAATGATTTTGGGTGGAATAAAGAGCCAAGGAGGGGTTGACGGAACGATGTGGTTAAGGCAATGGAACTTGAAGGGGCGTGCTAGTTGGAGTTCTAGGTTGGAACGTAGATTGGTCGAGGAATTTTGGTTATGATGAGGGGCGAATATGCGCTGGTGAACGGGGGTTTGCGGATATTGTAGGACAGTTGTGAGGAAGTTGGTTGTCAGTTTGAGGCGTCGATAGTGAAGTGGGGGGAAGCCAGTGACTGCACAGAGGCTTTCAGCGGGACTGGTTTGGAATGCTCCAGTAGCTATTCTGAGTGAAGAATTTTGGATGGTGTCGAGTAGTTTTAAATGAGAGGGAGGGGCGAGACCGTAAATGGGTGATCCATAATTGAGGATGGATCGGATTAAGCTCTGGTAGAGGTGGAGAAGGTTTTTTCTTTAGGGTGGGAGAGAAATTTTAGGACATTGAGTGCTCGAATGCATTTTGATTTAGTTAGTTTGATATGGGGGATCCAAGAGTGACGGTTGTGGAAATTGGGGCCAAGAACTTTAGTAGTTTTGACTTGTGGGATCGGGTAGTTAGCTATTGTGAGAGGGGGAAATTGAATAGTTTTCTGGCATGGTTTTTGGAAAATTACGAGTTTGGTTTTGGGGTAAGAAATGCGGAATCCTAGGAGGGAAAGCCAAGTGTGTACTTTATTGATTGTTTTTTGTAGGAGACGATGGGCGCGAGTTGTGTTAGTGGAACGTAAATGGATGCTTAGGTCATCAGAGAATAGGAGGGTTTGAATTGGAGATTTCATGATTTTTGTTATGTTGTTGATGGCGATGAGAAAGAGGGTGCCGCTAAGTGGGGATCCTTGGGGGATACCACTTTTTTGAGGGAAGGTTGAGGAATAGTGATCGCTTACGCGGACTCTAAAAGATCGATTAGTAAGATAATTTTGAAGTAGGAGAGGGAAGGGTCCTCGAAGTCCAAGTTGGTGTAGGATGACGCATATTTGGTATGTCCAGACTCTCGGGAAAGCGTTCTCCATATCAAAAAATATTGAGTAGAGGTTCGCTCCGTGAGTATGGGCGTCGTAGATTTGGGAATCGAGGTCAGCAAGGGCCATTAGAGCTGATCGGCCCTTACGGCACCCATATTGTGTATTACTTAATATTTCGTTGGAATCAAGGAACCAAGAGAGTCTACTATTGATAATTTTTTCGAGAATTTTGCTAGGAGTGCTTAGTAGTGATATGGGTCCGTAGGATAGAGGGTGTGAGGGGTCTTTGAGAGGTTTCAGGATTGGAATGATTAGAGCTGTTTTCCAGTTATTGGGGAAGGAGGTGGAAAAAAATATTCGGTTTAGGAGTGAGGTGAGGTGTGAGATGGCATTTGTATGAAGTTTGTGTAGCATAGCGGGGCTAATTTGGTCGAGACCGGGAGCTGATTTTTTGGAGCAGAGGGAGATGGTGTGGGTGACTTCTTGTTTGGTGATTGGTTTGTTGTAGGGAAGTGTGAGAGTTTGTGAAAGATTAAGGGAGAAATCTATTGTGGTATTTTCGGCTTGTTGTTTGATTCGAGTGAAAGGTGGGTCGTAGTTAGTGTTGGAGGAAATTTGAAAATAATTCTCAGCTAGTATTTCGCTGATTTCTGATGGTGATTCATAGATTTGGTTGTTTTGATAGAGGGGTTGGAAGGAGAATGTTTGTTTCGAACCTGTTAACTTTTTAATGCTACTCCACATAGCGGAGCAAGAAAAAGGTCGATTAATTGACGAGACAAACGAGTTCCAGCTTCGTTTCTTGGCGGAACGAAGTAGACAACGGGCTTTGGCTCGTAGTCTTTCATAGTTAGTGAGGTCTGATACACTTGCGGTCTTTTTGTAACGATTGAGGGCTTTATTTCGGTGTTTCAATGCAATTTTGATTTCAGGGGACCACCAGGGGACGGGACGATTTTTTCGTTGAGAGAGTTTTTTAGGGCAATTTAGGCTTCTCCGGGAGGGAAATCCTGGTTGGAATTAAGACAAAAGCAGAGGTTATGAATCTGTCATGAAGAAAGGACTGGAGGAGGGAGCTTTTGACATAAGATTTCTCACGTAAAGTCCTGTATATTATATCAATATGTATACCAAACTACTCCATTAAATTGAACCACCTCACTTAACCGTGAGCATGCAACCGTGAAATCTGGCTTTTGCAACTTTTTCAGGAGCAGCAGGAGCTTGTGATCTCTGCTTCTTTTAACTGTCTGCTATTCACGTTCCAACTAACTCTTCCTTCCGTTCTTGAATTGTAATTTTTGAAAGTAAATTTCCTTTGTACTACTTGTTACGATATTCTTCTAGGGTCCTTAAAATAGATCAACGATCTTCCTCCTTCTTCTACTCCTCGACCAACATTTTCCTAAATGCCTCGATGACGTCAGACTCTATAGAGACAGTTTTACCCGAAAAATGAATTCAGAGAAATTCACCTCCTCCCGATATCCCTAGCCCGGTTGTCTTCCTCTTCCTCAGGACTCTACATTACTAAGAACTCTAGTTTACGATTTTTTTTTTGAGGGGGCACCTCGAATCCGGTACTTTTGCCAGAATTGATGGGGCCCTACATTGATCGAATAAGGGATAACCAGATTATGGCCAGTTTGTTCGAGTGATAATCGTTAATTCTTACCAAAGCTCGCACATCATCAATGAACTCAGTAGAAACGAAACGGAATGTGTAGAATCTGAATTAGAGTAAACAGCACCGGTACCTATTTTCAAAGAGATAGAACGATCGTGTATTATGTACCCGTGTCGCTTTACACGTCAACAAACATTCTCCCATGGAAAATAATAATCCAACTTTATGTGGTGTTTTCTAAATAGAATGCGTCGTGTCAGAGTAGAAAAGTTGAAAGAATATTACGAGTATCAAAAATCTGAAAAGCATCGTTCGAATCCCGAGAGAAATTTGCCGCGAAGTACTCGCGAGATGTGGATTTTGTGTTTACACGCGTGGCCCTCGCGTGCACTCGGAGCGATTGAAACGAGGCAAGGGTATGTCGTGTACGTGTCAACGTAGGCGGACTATTCAAAATTCTTCGTGTCTCGTTATCCCTCTTTTATTTTCAATTTTTCTAATCTTAATGTTTCCCCTTTTTAGTTTCGAAATTCAACCAGTCTGTCACACCTCGATCCGAAAACTTAGAATGCTACCATTTTCGGAATTGCCTAGATATACATTCTTCGCAACGCACAGCATGCAGTTATTCACCTTACACCTGCGAGCATGCAACCAGTGTCAAATTGTAGCCTACGAGCCGTTTTAGGGATAACAGGCGGTTGGCATAGAGGCGTATAATTACGGTATAATTTACAAAATTAAATGATTAAGACCGACAGCCAGCGCGACTACACGTCGTTATTTCGGCGTTTATTACGGGCCACTACCTTTTATTTACAACTTTTCACCGCGATTATTTCTGCGCAAATTTTCGTGTCTTCATAATAAAATACGAGACCATTATTGACATTCGCGGTTCCAATGTAAATCCATCCTAATAAATTGCACCGTTTTGAAAATATAAGTGTGGGTATACCGCTCGTGAAATCTGCCATTTTGATATTTCGCGATATTTGATCATCATACGAAGGCTGAGCCCAGCACGTCCGTCGCGAATTTAGGGGACTCGAATAGCGTGTCTCGAACGTTGAGCTTTATCGCACTCCAAAAACGGTCCAAAACTTCATTATTTCTTTGTCTAATGCATCGAAACATCTCCCGTGGGGCTCAAGGTTATCTGCGCGAAGTTGTAAAATATTCCATAGACATCGGGGACAAGTTATGCTCGAGTTGACGTGGATTCCGCTATTAGGTACGACAGGCGGAAAATATAAGTTTCGAAGGAGGAAAGCTCCCAGTGAAATCAGGTGAGAGCTAGATAGCAACCTATCTATCTATTCGTATTGGAAAACTTCTCCCCTCGAAAAAATTTCATAATTCGCGCCGCGTGACTTGTGCCGATGCGTGTACATCAGTTTTCGTCTACAATTATACGAAAACACTCCCCGGAGAAACGAAGATTTTCGGATAATTAAAACGGTGTAGACGAAAGCGTTGTTGCTGTTATACTGCTCTCGAAGTGGGTACCGCTTCTTCGCAGTTTCGAGAGTGCGTTCAACTTATTCGTAATTCGACGTCGTCTCAATTTTACCCAACAGAATTATGATACAATGATATTTCGAGTAGGACAAACGCTTAAAATTGTTCGACGAAGGAGTTTTGTATCTAAACTAAACATAAAATGGTTAATTTGAGGTAATTACCTACTGTTGCATGAGAGCTTTTTGTTCTTGTTATTGCTGTTTAGAGACATGTACCGTCAGTGGGGGCGTATTTCATCAATTGAAGAATCCGCCCCCAATCGATAAAGACCACTTATGGAGAGATGAATGTTTCAAAACGGATATTTGAGTTTGAAGACGTGTTTTAACAGCGATAGCAAACAAAAGTAATCGAAAATTCTCAATACCGATTTTATGTGAAAAATGCGATCAATAAACTATATTACATAGAGGGGTAAAACATTGAAGCTCACAAAACTATCAATATTTTAATTAGTAGTAAAGTTTTCGCAATACACCACCCGCAAGGTGCTCTTCTGAGAAATCATCACTGATGTCGTAACCTTTAATGCGTACTCCATGGAAAATACCGATTTTGACAGAATTTGATTTTAATCCAACCCAGAATTCCGTTCGATTCCTGTAAACGGTGGCTCTGAAAATAAATGGAAATATCTGAACAGTGGACAAATGTTTTTGGTTTGATGGCCTTATTCTTTACTCGTTTACGTACATTGCATGAACTACACCTCTAAATCTTGGCGGGCAAGCCCATGTTGTCTTCAATATTTTCCTGTTTCTCTCATTAGTGTTAACCAGTACGTTCTGTAAAAAATTTCTCATGATTTCGAAGATTCCTATAAGGATGGAAGTGAAATTATTATGTTCTTACCCTTTTACCCGGCAAACAATACATGTATTTTGTGTCGCTAGTTTGTACGAACACACCAAATGGTTTGGTGGAATTTTCACATCTAACTTGTATCATGAAGCCTTGAAACACTTCGTTGGATGAGTTATCGGAACGAGCTAAAGTAATATCGATATGAGCTCCACTTTTTATATGCGTATGGGATACAGTTAATCGAAACGGAGGCTCCGAAGATTGAGGAGCAACATCTTTCAAATACGTCGGTATCATCGAATCACATACTTCTGGTACAGCAGGTTCTTTGTAAGCTTTCGAGAGGAGACCAAAAGTCAAAGTGAACGTCGCAAGTCCGAGTGGTCCAATTGCTTTTCGACCCATCGTAAAAAATAAATCTAGAAAAAAATACACACCGGAAAAAGTCTATCCGAGACTGAAAGAATTCAGCAACATATTTCGAGCATAGTAGCGATAAATTTGTTGATAAGTCGGCCGATAAGCGATTTTGTAAATAATTTCGTCTTACAGCGTTGCAATTAATTTATCTCTTGAAACTATGATAAACACGTACATCGACTCTTCTAACGTGCGAATTCATGTACGTGCACCGGAGTGATTTAAATGGAGGAGAAACTCGCAGCTCGCGAGGTGTCCGTCATTAAAACCAAGTTAAGGTGAGCAGAGGATGAGCCAAATTTTTTATATTCGCACAAATTAATTTTCGATAGCAGATAAAGGCACAGTCAAGACATCAACCAGCTTGAATCTCTTTATGACATCATCAATATCCGTGACGTAATTTATTCGTGACTTCAGCAGCTTGGACCTACCTATGACGTCATCAGATTAATAACTTACTATTTTTTGACATGTTCCATGTCTTTTCTCTCGCCAGACCCCGATTTTGAAACTCGCGAGTACACCCCCCCTCTCCCCCCCCCCCCCCGTCAAGAGAAATCTCTACCCAGTGGGTGATTCAGAAATTCGCGAGTACACCCCGCGTAATAATAATAATCAATAATAAATAAATAAATAAATAAATAAATAAATAAATAAATAAATAAATAATTAAATAAATAAATAATTAAATAAATAAATAATTAAATAATTAAATAATTAAATAAATAAATAATTAAATAATTAAATAATTAAATAATTATTTAATTAAATATATTTAAATAATTAAATAAATAAATAAATAATTAAATAAATAAATAATTGAATAAATAAATAATTAAATAATTAAATAAATAAATAAATAATTAAACAATTAAATAAATAAATAATTAAATAAATAAATAATTAAATAATTAAATAATTAAATAATTAAATAAATAAATAATTAAATAATTAAATAATTAAATAAATAAATAATTAAATAATTAAATGAATTTAATTAAATAATTAAATAAATAAATAATTAAATAAATAAATGATTGAATAAATAAATAATTAAATAATTAAATAATTAAATAATTAAATAATTAAATAAATAAATAAATAAATAATTAAATAATTAAATAAATAAATAAATAAATAATTAAATAATTAAATAAATAAATAGTCGAAATTTTTCTAAGTCCCCCTTCTATCATATATAGCTCAAGAGTCGAAAGTTTTCTAAGTCCCTCTCCTATCATATATGAATAATTAAATAATTATTTAATTAAATAATTAAATAATTAAATAAATAAATAATTAAATAAATAAATAATTAAATAAATAAATAATTAAATAATTAAATAAATAAATAAATAAATAATTAAATAATTAAATAATTAAATAAATAAATAATTAAATAATTAAATAATTAAATAAATAAATAATTAAATAATCCTTATCATATATGGCTCGAGAGTCGAAATTTTTCTGAGTCCCTCTCCTATCATATATGGCTCGAGAGTCGAAATTTTTCCAAGTCCCCCTTCTATCATAAACGGCTCGAGAGTCGAAATTCTTGTAAGTCCCCCTCCTATCATACATAGCTCGAGAGTCGAAATTTGTCTAAGTCCCTCTCCTATCATATATGGCTCGAGAGTCGAAATTTTTCCAAGTCCCCCTTCTATCATAAACGGCTCGAGAGTCGAAATTCTTGTAAGTCCCCCTCCTATCATACATAGCTCGAGAGTCGAAATTTGTCTAAGTCCCTCTCCTATCATATATGGCTCGGGAGTCGAAATTTTTCCAAGTCCCCCTTCTATCATAAACGGCTCGAGTCTCGAAATTTTTCTGAGTCCCTCTCCTATCATATATGGCTCGAGAGTCGAAATTTTTCCAAGTCCCCCTTCTATCATAAACGGCTCGAGAGTCGAAATTCTTCTAAGTCCCCCTCCTATCATACATAGCTCGAGAGTCGAAATTTGTCTAAGTCCCCCTTTTATCGCATATGGCTCGAGAGTCGAAATTTTTCTAAGTCCCTCTCCTATCATATATGGCTCGAGAGTCGAAATTTTTCTAAGTCCCCCTTCTATCATATATGGCTCGAGGGTCGAAATTTTTCTAAGTCCCTATCATATATGGCTTGAGAGTCGAAATTTTTCTAAGTTTTTCGCTGGACGGCGGACGGCGCACGGCGCACGGCAGATTTCTCAAATAGCCCCCCATAAAACAGGTTCCCTGTTAAAATTAAATAATTCAATAATTAAATAAATAAATAATTAAATAAATAAATAATTAAATAATTAATATAATTAATAATTAGAAAATTTTCTAAGTCCTTCTTCCTCCGCTCGTTCGCGCTACCTCATATTTCTCAAAAAAGACTTGAATTTTCTCATACCATTCCAATACAACAGCGAGATCACTCATTCGCCCCACCGAAAGTTGATACCTCAAAATATAGAACACCCATAATTACCTCAAAATATTTCTCATACAAGACTTATACGACGCCAACATAGGTAAAGGGGTAAACGAATAATATCTCACGAACACTTGACCTAGTAGAAGAATTAAAATAAATAAATAGATAAATAAATAAATAGATAAATAAATAAATAAATAAATAGATGAATAAATAAATAAATAAATAATATTGAATAATTAAATAATGAAATAATAAAATAATTGAATAATTAAATAATGAAATAATTGAATAATTAAATAATTACATAATTAAATAAATAAATAATTAAATAATTAAATAAATAAATAATTAAATAATTAAATAAATAAAGGCTGAATAGTCGAAATTTTTCCAAGTCCCCTAGACTTGAATTGTCTCACACCATTCCAATACAACAGCGAGACAGGGGGCGAACGAGCGGAGCGAGTTCGCGCTACCTCATATTTCTCAAAAAAGACTTGAATTTTCTCATACCATTCCAATACAACAGCGAGATCGCTCGTTCGCTCCACCGAAAGTTGATACCTCAAAATATAGAACACCCATAATTACCTCAAAATATTTCTCATACAAGACTTATACGACGCCAAGATAGGTAAAGGGGTAAACGAATAATATCTCACGAACACTTGACCTAGTACAAGAATTAATAATAAATAAATAAATAAATAAATAATATTCAATAATTAAATAATTAAATAATTGAATAATTAAATAATTAAATAAATAAAGGCTGGATAGTCGAAATTTTTCCAAGTCCCCTAGACTTGAATTGTCACATACCATTCCAATACAACAGCGAGACAGGGGGCGAACTAGCGGAGCGAGTTCGCGCTACCTCGTATTTCTCATAGAAGACTTATACGACGCCAAGATAAGTAAGGGGGTAAACGAATTTTTTAAATTACGCTCTTTGGACAGGTAATAGGGGGGGATTGAAAGATGATCGATGCCGCCTGTGCACTGACCACACTTCTTCGCATTCTGATTTCTCTACGCTTCGTACCAGCGATCGTTTTTCTCAAAACGCGTTTTTTCGAGATACGCCCTTCTTGAAAAGAAGGCTTCAATTAAATAATTAAATAATTTAAATAATTAAATAATTAGTCCGAGAGTCTGTGCGTCCGTGCAAGCGTGCGTCCGTGCACATCTCTACCCCGTGGGTGATTCAGAAATTTGCGAGTACACCCCGTGTGCTTAAATAATTAAATAAGTAAATAATCAAATAACCGCGAGTTCGCCTCACGAAAGGTGATACCTCAAAATGTTTCTCATAAAGGCGATACCTCATAGTTCTCATAGAAGACTTGAATTTTCTCACACCATTCCAATAGAACAGCGAGACAGGGGGCGAACGGTGATACCTCAAAATATACAAAAGGTCGCTCCGCTCGTTCGCCCCACGAAAGGTGATACCTCAAAATATTTCTCATATAAATGCGACACCTCATATTTCTCATAGGAGACTTGAATTCTCTTTCGGCATTTCTCTTATAAGCTTCTACATTTTTGTACGTAATGTGTGACAAATCACGACGATCAACGATTTTAATTTACATTTCCTTGGAAATGAACGACATCAAGACGGAGACAGTATTCTTCTAAAAATATCATTGCAATAAAAAACTAACTTTATTGCAGTTCTTACAATATTTTATTAATCAGCGACATTTTGGAGCATTAGTTGAATCCGAGAAGCCAAATGTGATCGGTGGTACAGGAAGCTATCGAGGCTCGATTGATGGGCGGTGATTCTTTCCGAAAATGTCCATTTGTGAAAATGTGAGAGAATTGGATGGCTTCGAAGTATTCTGGACATAAACGTTGTTTTCTTACAAATTGGTTCCTGGCTTCGGTCGATAAGCTGAGGAATTTTCGACAGCAATACAAAGTTTGGGCGTTGTCGCCATAGAAGGAGCATTCGCGTTTCCTTTCGTTTGAATTTGATGCAGTCATAATGCCTCCATTACTATACAAATTCTTGCATCCTTCGGAATCTGCAGCACACTCGCGACCGGGTCTTCATAAGTGATGAGACTCTCGCGCAGATTAAACAACTCCGTGGATCCTTCATTGACAGCGTTCACCGTCACTGGTGTCACGAAGAAATTACGCACCCGCGAGTTCACCCCACGAAAGGTGATACCTCAAAAAAGCCTTCGCAGCGCGAAAGCAAAACCGACTTTTGTATCTTATTTTTGTACATCTCTATTTCTTTTAGTTTCCATTTTGTTCATTATTGGCTAGCCCACATTATATTTCACTTATAGTCGTTTTCGTTAATAACGGCAATAATGACGTCGTAAATCGAAAAATCTCTAATTCTATCAATCCGATTATCAAAAAAATAACCCTATTCCATACAGCAAATATAAAACTTCAATTATTCTCAATTTCATATAAATCGACCCAATACCAACCGAGAATACAAGACTTATACGACGCCAAGATAGGTAAGGGGGTAAACGAATAATATCTCACGAACACTTGACCTAGTACAAGCCTAGACTAAAATATTTCAAGATGACTGATAAAATATAAAAGACATGGAACATGATCTTCATTTATTTGGCTATGCCAGAAAATTTTTTTTTCTTTCTCTCTCGAATTCGCAGATTTCTGAATTACGTCGAGCATTCTATGGAGGGGAAGGCTGAGCATTAGAATAGCCCTGGGAATAGCCTAATATTAGTATAGCGTAACACAGGCATATGGCAGGCCTAGTTTGAAGCTAGTATAGCTTAATTAAGCCTAGTTTAAAGCTAAAATGAGTGACTATCCCCATTCCGTGGAAAAATATCGACTTTAGGCGTTTTATCAATACATCGATTTTGATTGTATCGATATATCGACAATATGCTAGGCTACTTCCGCTCGTTTGTCCCCATCTTTAGTCTAGTATACACATTTTAATTCAACTAGCTTTCGGGGACTCACACGCTCCGTTCTTTCGCCCTCATTCTCCGTCTATACTATAATAAGCCAACTATTCTGGATCAAGTAAATTTTCTGGGTGAGGGGAAAAATTAACTCAGACTTTTGACTCGCAGATTTTCAATAGACGGCTGGGGTGCCAGTATAGACATTAAAGAGAGGAAACTCAGTCCCAAATTTCCGAATTTTCAATGACGGGGTAAACGCATGAACCACTTTCCACCTCCTTGTGACGTCATTAGTTCGGAACGTCATCAACATTTCTCTCTTTTTCTCTTTTGCACAAGCAGATTTCTAGATTAAGCTACATGCTACGCTGGAAGGGGCCAGGGGTAGGGTAAAGTCAGCCTCGGACTCGCAAATCTCCAACAGAGGGCTGGGGACTGGTGCGCCGGTAAAGACATTAAAAATCTTATTATATATCATGTTAGACCTAGTTCACACCTAATACAGTCTAATATTAGGATAGCGTAGTATAGGCATATGGTAGGCCCAGTTTAAAGCCAGTATACCTTAATATATTGTATGCTAGGACGGAGAGACCCCAAACTCAGGCTTGCATATTTCTGGAAAGGTTGAGGTTCCGGGATTACAAGTCATTAACGGAGGGGAGGACGAAGCCTAGCGCAATCTAGTACATTGTGTGCTGAGCCTAGTATAGCCCAGTATTAGTATCGCCTTTGAAACGGAGCGTATGAGCGTGCACGGACGCCCAAAGTGGTTTTCCTTAAACCTCGCCTGCAGCACCGGTATACACCCTTGAAGACATTGCGTCAGTAGTTCGAAAGGCTCGGATTGAGGGTGACCTGACTCCATTTTATCCTCGAGGTTCAAGTTCTGGGCAATATCCATCAGTGAGGCCATTACTAGGCTCTACCCTACTGACGAGGGAACGCTCGTCAGATAGTCCTGTACCATGAACGCGCGCATATCTTCTCCTCCACCAGAGCTTTCAGCCACCGCTGCGAGCTCACTAATAGCTCACCAGTTGTGCTTCGCAACTCAGGCTTCTTCCTCCCTCTCTTCTTTCTCTTTTGGTTGGCATTTTGTTTTGTGCTTACGCTCTTTTTTTTCTTCTTTTGTTGCCGCTGTCTCCTGAGCGCCATGTTTATGGCTCGATGATATGACAGCAGCAGCAGTGGGAGTATGGAAGATGGTACCCGTAGATGTGAAAAGTCATACATCTGCCGTGCCCAATCCGCGTTGATTTTCTTCTTCATTACCTTAGCGGCAAATATAGATACATGGTTTCTTACCTCCGTTGTTTTGAGCATGAATAGGGCCATTACTTTGGGAGAGTTCTCCATCTTTCCCGATTTCAAGAAGGAACTGTTAGAGCTCACTCCGCTCACGTCATCATGGTTCCGTATCGATTCGACGCTGCCAATTTGGTGCCAAAAACGTCACAAAAATGAAGATTGAATAGGAAGATTAAATTCCCTTCGGCACTGAGCGGATGCTGTTTGAATGGTCACTGGCATTATTCTCACCTAAATTTTTAGATCCTTCATTGCTCTCGTGGTCGGATTATTTTGAAGATTGCGATTGGCAGTGAACATCGGTTTCGTATCATATTTTTCTAGGAATTCAATCCATAAGTTCGATTAAAACGACAATTACCACGCGGGTCCACTCGCTCTTTCCTATTTGAGTAAGTCGCTTTTCCTCATGGCAAGCAAGAAGCGCCTGGCCTCCTGCTTGACCAGCAAGGCTTGTCGGATGGTCCTTGTCTTCTTCTTTGCCTCGAAAATCACTGCTCGCTCTTGTGCCAGCAGATCAATTGGCGATATTCGTACTAATACGTATAGAGAGCGTTCGGCGACACAGTGCGGTAGGCACTAACACACCTAAGCGCTGCTCTTTGTTCAATTCTTTCCATTTCTTTTCTTCTGTATTTAATCTTCGTGGAGTCGGCCCACAAGGTTAATATAGGCATATGCTAGACCTGGTTTAAAACTAGTAGTGTGGTCAAATGAAGCCAAGTTTAAAGCATTATAGCCTAGAATGGGAAACACGAACTCGGTCTCGCAGATTTTAACCGGGAACCTGTTTTATCAGGAGGGGGGAGGAGCGGTCTTTCGGAAAAAATTTTCACCGGCCGGTAACCTCAAGGTTTTTTAGAGATCGACCTCCTATCATATAGCCCGGAGGTCGAAATTTTTACGAGTTCCCCTCCTATAACATGTAGCTCCGAAGTCCGAATCTAGGAAGTCACAATTTTCTGACTTTATAGGACAGCCTTATAATGTCACAATGTGATCACGCCATAGATCCCCCATAAAAAAAGTTTCCCTTCCACCTCTCGTTTAACTCCGTTAAAAAACCAGTGACTTTTTGGATTAGGTCGATCAATGGGGAAAGGGAACTCGCGGATTTCCAAAATTGAGTAAGGTGCCGCTAGAGAATCAATACGCTTTCTATAATCGATTAGGATCGATAACTCAGTCGAAATTTTTTCAAGTTTCCCTTTTGATGTGTACAGCTAGACGACAGCATTGTTTCGAATATAGTCAAAATTTATAAAGACTTCCCCCCAAGATATTAGCTGGAAGATCGCAATCTAAGGTAGGCCAGAGTCTCCAGCCCCTCGTGACTACGATGAACCCCTTTCATACTTCCTACACATAGTTGAATCGGTTTTTCCTAGTTCTAGAATTGAGTGAGGGCCCTGCTCGCCTTGAAACTCAATACATCTCCTTCAGCTAAATTGTCTAAATTTTTCAAGTCCTTGCAGTAGACGAAACCTCAAAACCACAATCTACCTCCCTTACCAACACAGCTGAATTGTAATTTTTTCAAGTCCGACCTTCCAAAATTTTCAAAAAACCCAAAGTAAGTCTCCACCCCCTTGAGACCACACACTCTTCATCTGTCCCATATGACTCGGTCAAAGATCTGACTTTTTGTAGCTGTTACATGCTGGGGACGATTCAATGGTGACCTACATTTACTGCGAGTACATATTCCGTATTCGAGAATCGCACTTGTGAACAATTTTAAACCATCTTTATTACATCACCATGCAAATTCTCACGACAAACAACATTTCATATTATAACAGTATCTCTTTCCTCAACGACTAATATTGCATGCATTAGGCGATGCGAGAAGTGTCGCGCGTCTTATTACACGTGACACAGAAAATGATACATTACTATTCGGTGCTCATGTATCAAAAGAAGGCTCACGTAATTCAACATTGTATATTTCTTGCTTGTGTCCTGATTCCAGGTCAACTTATTCGTATATAATTCGAGGTAAACGTATATTTTTGTGGAAATACCTTGAAGCGTGATGCATAGAGAAGAAGAGTAAGAATCGGACCTCCTTTGACTACGAAATTAGAGATAATAAGCGTAAGTTGATGTTCTTCTTCTAGAAGGCCTCGTAAATATCGTGAAGCAGAAAACGGAGCATCAAGACCACCGGATGCGGTGAATCACTGGAGCGCAAAAATACAAAAAAAAAAAACTCCGATACAGCAGCGTATGCTTTATAAATTATTCGTATTAATTGTAATCGGCTAATAAACATACTCCCTTTCAGGAATCTTTAAGAAAACGAATCTACGGTACCGTCCTATGGGAACTGATAATAACTTAATGCAGTCACGGCGTGAGTACATTTGAAGAAGCCGCGTCCCGAGTATCTACAAAAATAACCTCCGCGCACTCTTTTCTTTTCCCTCCCTCTCTCACTCTCGCTGTTAATCCTGTCTGCATGCCTTTACTAAGCTTACATTTATTTTTCGTTTGATTCACTTCGTACTAATCGTACCGCGTTAATAATCGAAAAATAATTGATGATCATTAGTCGATCTTTATATCAACCATCGACTTCGTTTTTAAAGGTTCACTAATTTTTCTCATTGGTAACTCCCACGTCGTTGATTTTCACCAGAGTAAAAACTGTAATTAACGTCGGTGACATTTCCTGCTACCGCATTATTTTTCCGTTTTTTCCTTCTCATTTTTTCTTTCACTTTGAGGTCGAATGCGATGAGAATTTTTATTCGATAAACTTCTTTCTTCTTATTAGAAGTTTCTCTCATTCGACCTCATGTTCATTTTCAACCTTCGGATTCCACTCGATAGCTGTTATGTAAAAAAAAAAGAGCACGATTTTCATTTGGCTTTTTGGAGATAGAAGATTCTCACCAATCGATATCAGCTTACGATGAACTCATTTTCAGAGCTCTCCCAATGAAAGTTGAGTCAAACTTTCTTCTACTACTGCGTTCTGGATTTGAAGTTTGTTGTAATCTCACGTGAAATCACAGGTAATCAATACTTAGAGCCCTTAAGTTTTGTCCTGACTCCTGTTGTAGATTATACAAGTAATATGCAATTCTCATCCCCTACTCCCTATTATTGTACCTCATGAATCTATACTCATACGAGTAATATACTTTTTATGACATCACTTATCCATTTTCAAACCCACCCCACTGTCGAATTCTCGGCGATAGTTGAATAAATATCTTCTTGTAACCACCAATTTGTGGACCAGTCAAGTTACGATTTGTTTGTGAAACAATCGGCATCAAATCTTTTGATCATATACAGTTTCTCACACCAGAACGACACTCCTTATAATAGCGCACTATTTGTATAATATCTAATTTACACAATCAATATTTTTCACATTCGTACAACCCTCGCATAGTCGTCTCACGGGGAAAAAACGACGGTGAAATAAACAAATAGAGTGACACGTAAATTTTTTCCTTTTCGTGGAACGGAAAAGTACCTAATAATAAAAACAGAAAATCAAGAGAAAAAGCTGGAAAATTGGATCAAATTTATTTTATTTCTCTATTCAGACGATTTGTATTCCGATCGACTGTACCGCAAGAGAATGTTACGGGGTTGGAAATTTGCATTATATTCTTTCCACCGAGAAATGTGTCGTCTGAACGAAGTAATAGTACGAACTATTTGTCAAACGTGTGGGTATATGTAATATGAAGATAAAAAGATCGAGTTGCATGCTTTATGAATGGGAATAATTTGTACGGAAAATTTATTTACTTCAGAAATTTGGTACGAAGAAAACGGTTTCATCTCATCTGTCGAGACACCAATTCCTGTACGTTCGAACTTTTCTTTTTGTGTGTGTCCACATTTTTCCCGTGCGAAAATGAAATTCAAGAAATATATACAAGTTCCACTTTTTCACTTCTGAAATTACCGATCTTCTTTTTTGAATCAAGTAACTCTACGCCATCAGTAAAATTTTTCCAGAACCTTAAAGTACGTAGATCGGAGATTTTCCTCTCTGGGACACCGATAGTTATCTTCGAAAATTCCCTTGGCTCCTAAATTAAATCAAAAACTTTAATTTGCCAGCAGAACTCGGAGCTTATAAAGAGGAGGCCTCCTTCTGACATAATTATGTCGCTCGAAAGTCGAAACTTTTCCAATTCTCTAAATTAGATCGAAACTCATTTCTCTAGGTAAGCCAAAATCAGTCGTTCTCAAAAATTTTTGCAAGGTGTCACGGTTCTCTTTTCCTCTTTATTAGAGTGCTTGTAAACGTCAACACTTCTGTTCAAGGCTCTCCCCTTCTTTCTAGATACCTATGGTCATTTCCGAAAATTTTTTTCAAGTCCTAAGACTGGTCCAGAGCTCCCTTGAATGACCATACGGTAAATTTTAGAAATTCCTTCTTATAATAGGTCTTGTACGCTAACTACGGATGCTTGGTACAGTGGAATGCATATCTTCCACGAGGCCACTACTGATCAAAGCTATTGCTGATACGCTTCTATCAATGAGGAAAACTGTGTGTGGACCTTTACTCCAAGACCTCTTAACTCTAAGACCATGACTCATCGTTAAGGAGCACGTCAGTTAAAAAAATAAAAAAATATTCGTTAATTATTTGACTTCAAACTACAGTATAATGAACCACTCTTGATTGTGAACGAAGGACGAAGGTTAGTTTTGAAGATACTATCCGTATTGAGCTCATGAAATGAAAAGAGCTGCTTCCCATTTTTTTTTTTTTTTTTTTTTGATTTATTTAATTGGATAAATATAATGTACAATAATAATCAACGAATATAATATTTATGTATGTCAGATTTATAATATTAGGAATAATTAGAAGTTAAAACTAGGCTTACTACGCTAGACAAGCCATTACACGGATTTTTTAAAGTTCATTTCATCGCAGGTACCGCTCGACTTGTTGATTGCTAAAAAATATTAAGAAAAAAAAGGATAAATTCTAATGTATTTCTTCAATAGAAATTGAGTGCTATTTTCAACTAAGTAGAACAAATTCCCCATTCAGGAAAATAACCGTCAAACTTATCTATGGATTGCTGAGAGATTATTATTGTTTAAATAGAATCTTCAACTTATCCAGATTCCCAGATAATTGGAAACTAGCAATAGTCTCAATTCAACCAAAAATCCAACCTTCCCTTTTTCCTACCGACCACTCACCTTACTTAGTGCCTTCGCCAAAATTTTAGAAAAAATTCTTGAAACACAACATCTTTGGTTTTTAGAATCCAACTATCTCTTAAACAATTCACAATACCGATGCCATGAAGGCCGGTCTACAACCATAGCAGTAGCCGAACTTGATAGCGTTATCCATTAAGCGAGCCTATTTTTGGTTTTTCTCGATTTAGTAAACGCTTTCCCTAGAGTATGGCGACACCACATCCTCCTCACTCCCCCCCAATAGGGTTTCTACGGTCTTTCTCACAACTTTCAAAAAACTATCACCAAAACCGTTCCTCTCCAGTCAGAGCAGCAAATCAACTCTCTTCTGTTCACATCCATCCAGTAGAGTCCCACAAGGGTCACCCATCAGTGGAATACTTTTCATGATTGCAATAAGTTATATCGCATTTTCCATTAAACCAACTTTATAAGCGATTTCGAGTATCCTCCCCCAAATCCTGTATCGTGATTATTGACAAAAAACGAGCTAGTACCCCATTTCTTCCCCTCCTCCTCAACTCCCTGCCTATCCCAATTGATGACACCGTAAAAGTCCTCGGCCTCCACTTCCTCTCCAAACACTCATGGCTGGCTACCACATTCCAAAAGCCCCAGAGCTTTAAGCGTTTCAAAATACCTATTCAGTCTTTCTACTGTTCGCAACCGTAAGTTTCCTCTTTACCATACCCTAGTTCGAATCATGAATCACCTATGTATGGAGTTACCTTCATCACATTTCTCATTTCTAGACTTGATCGAAATTCCACCATTCGCTTTTGCACGGGCGCTTTTCGCCCTGCTCTGCTTCAAGTCTAGGCGCAGAAACAGGTTATCCACACCTACGTTATCGTCGACTTTATACTTAGCTGCCAGTCTCCCACCTCTGTCTTCCAGTTTCTTCGAACCCCAATTTACAACATTCTCTTTAATTCCACGCCAAATCGTCCTACTTATCGCAATACTTTCCATAACATGTTCTAATCGTTCCCTTCACGAAAAAATTCACTTCCACTGCTTAGTCCTCATAAATTCCCACATTATCCCCTTGGGTCTTATCTACTTCTAAAATATTAATATAAATTACGTCAATTACTCAAAAAATCTGCCAACAGCCTTCTAGAAATGCTACTTGACTCTTTTCCCAGCACTAACCATTCTTTCATAGATGGGTGAATACTCCAAAAACGAAGCCATGTTCGCGTTTTCGGCTGGCAACAAAATCTTCTCTCATCGACACCGCAACTCCGTATCAATTTCGAAAGCCGAAGTTCAAGCCATCTTTCAATGTCCATTTCTTCCCTAGCATACCGCACTTTTCCGGTCGTTACTGAATCCTTATCCGCTTCTCTGGCAATTTCAATGTACACTCTACAAACCCACTTGTCTCGTGCACCATTCTCTCATCATTCCCCCGTCATCCATTCATTACGACATAACTTTCGTCAGGTTCCCCAACCGAACGGGTATCCAAGATAATTAAAGAATCGATTTAGCCGCCAAAACTGCCAAAAAACTTCTACAAATCAACTCTCGTCTTCCTCCCACTAAACATGATCTCACTCACACCATTCACCTCAAAATTACGGACGAATGGATCAAACTCTGGCAAAATCAAATCTCATCAGACAAATTAGCCCAATTAAAACTATACCCATTCGTGTGGGCTTCAACAAACCAAGAATTTTGCCATCGCGAAATCTACCTTACACGGCTCCGAATCGGTCAAGCGCGACTTACACACGCTCACCCCTCACCAAACTTTTCCAGCTCTCATACGAACATTGTAGCTTCGACTACCATCTGACAGAGACGCATGCCCGTCTTTAGTTCCTCTCCGCCACACCCCCCAAATCTCACCATCCACCGAAACAAGTCTTGCCAATGACCTCCCATCCATCCAAAACATCATCTCTTATCTAAAAGCAGCGAATTACATCAAACGAATTGTTTCACAATCAAGCTCATAACCCGAGTGCAGTTGAGAGCTTATACTAGAAATGAAATTAAAAAAAAAAAAATGCGGTAGACAAAACTGAGGAATCCCAAATTCCTCAACTATGGAAGTAAAGACAGATATCTCGGGAAGATCTACAAATTTCAATCTTGTTTTTGTACTTACCTTTTGATTATAGGTCGAGGGAGGTGCTTCGGGTCAGATTCTTCGCCAAGTTTCTGAATAAATTTATCTAGATCCAGATCCAGATCTAAATTTCCAATCTGAAAGTGTAAACATTTCTTTTTTAGTATTTTGTAATATGCTTCTAAAAGTGAGATTACTCATGGCAAATTGTCATTTTTGTCATCGTTTTTAATTTTAAAATACTGTATTGAAATGCCACCCACACAGCCATTGGCCGATTACTTATTTTTTTACTTTTTCTTTTTATTGGGCTAATTTTTTTGGGTGGTGCCGATAACAGCCTGTGGGCCAATTACCGCAGACACCACCTTGACAGGATAATCCAATGTACAATTGATTATTATTATTATCTATCACTATAACTACAGCTAAAAACACACACACACAAGAGCGCGCGCCCACAGAGGAAAAAAAAAGAAAATACGAAAAAGGTAGCCGTCTCAAAGACTCTACGTGAACGATGGAGGTCAAGAGCACGGCAAGGAATCAGCGAATCTCTAATTGGTCAAAGGTTCGAGGACTAGCCATTGTTTCAGAGTGTGTAGGGTCTTCAGCCGCACAGTGGGATGAAACACTTTCGTAGCCGGCAAAAAATAAAAAAACTAAGAAAACTACTTTGACCGTCTTGACCAGGGGGTTTTAATACTTGTAAAACATGAATCTAAAATCCATTTTCGGATTCGGAGCCCCCTCCCCTCTCCACACATATTTACACATGTTTGGCAGAGAATAAATGCAGATTTTTTGTCAGAAAGATCGGTTTGGGGGTTTTTGCTCCGCAGAACACACATCTGGAATCCATTTTCTTGATTTGAAGTCCCCTCCCTCAACCACAAGTATTTGATACTATAATTTGTTATGATAATGATGTAAATAGAGATTCTCCAGTAGAAATAGGTTTTTTATTAAACCACAGAACAAATCCGAAATTCATTCCAATTGAGAGTCCCTTCCCCTCTCCACAAAAGTTCAATTCTGTCGTACATCTAATATGAACCCCTTCGTTCACTATTTGATTTGTCACATTTATATGAATTATTGTGTGCCTCTGAAGGAAGTTTGAAAAAAAATAAATTTTTCTATAATTTGTTTAGTACTACCTATAGCTATTTACACTTATTTTGTTCTTTTTTTTTTTCAATTCTCATCATATAAATCTTCAATTGAAAAACTCATCGTTGTAGTCATCTCCTTCTTCTTCTTTTCCTTTTCTTCTCCAACAGTTTTCTTTAGCAATTTTGATACTTTTTTTTAGGTGTTGTCAGCGTCTTCTCAATGAAATAAATAATAAGGGCAAGTTTAGTAACTAAAAAAATTATTTTACCGATTAAATATTTTCAACTCATTGCAATTCTCCACAACCATCCTTAAATTTTAATCTGCAAAAATACAAATAAAATTCAAATGGGAAGAAAAATAGCTTGAAATCATCTTCTTCAGTTACTACGTATTGTGAAAAAAGTTTTTCACTGCTCGAGTTTTCAATGAATCTTTCTAATTTTTTAGAAAGCTTCAATTGAAGACGGTATCAAAGCCGAATTGGAAAATTTTCTTTAATGAGCTTTTTATCTCACTTTAGAATCATTGAAAATTTGTCTTTTTTTTAACGCTGTAAAATTTTTTTGGATCAAAAATTTGGAGATTAAAAAAATTCTTCTATAAATGGAGTTTTGAGCAACTTTTTTGTGAAGTTTTTTGAAGTCACTCCTTATAAAGACTACCTATGCACACCCGTCAAGCGTTGCAGAGTAACTACTGGTACACCAAACCGTGTAGGGTACTTGGGGAGAATATATGCAATCTGTTGTACACCATTCTGGCCTTTCCCAACGGCCGACGCACACTCTTCAGGATGGTACTTTCCTTCATACCTTGAAAAAAATCCAAATTATTTCTTGTTGTAAGCCACATATACTTTTAAAACCATGCTCATATCACTGCAAAATGCAAGTTAATGCAACAAGTGTTAATGCACGATTAAAGTGAACGTTTTTGTGCGTTTGTTTGTGGTTATACTTTGTCGGCACATATTGGCACAAATTTTTGCCAGTCTAAATAACTTACATTTTGAACACGTATGTAGTACTTACTGGCAATGCTTCATTCCAGCTTTAATTGACAACACAGCTAAAAACCATTAGAACCACGTAAAAGAGCGTTAAAAATACTCCAGATTCAGTATTTAAAAAAGTACATGCCAATGAGTACGACACTGGTTCAACAGTGAGCTCTACAGCGACGGAATAACTAATCCCCGCACCTTCTACTCTCCCCATTATTCAACTAACCGTAAGGCGTCCCTCAATGCGACTACAGACTCTTCAATACATGATTCAGGATTCTTAAAGTAGTACAAAACAATGTTCAAAGTTACATTATATTTTGGCGGAGTCACTTTTTCGATTTTTTGCCGCCTAGATGAGCGATTCATCCCAATATGAGCCGTGGCCACTACCTCGGTTTGTTGAGCTGTCCTTGACTCGCCCCTCAGTGTCCTTGCAGTACACCTTTGAGATATTACTCTCAACCTTGCGGACGTTCGCCTCTATAGATTGCCGCCTACCTATATGCCAGGATTAACCCGTTTTCGGTTCCCATCAGGAACCTTCTTGGGGATGTCATAATCCTTTCACACTTTCTCAGTATACTACGAGTCACAATATACTAGGTTACACTAGGTGATCCGTTGGTTTGGATCCGTCTCGCAACCAGTATTTTTTTACAGAGACTATTCTTGGGAAAGTTGTCCGAAAAATCACGGTTTTTGTCACGTTTGATGACGTCATCAGTGACCTTGAACTATTTTAGAGACGGATGAATTTTGGACAACGTTAGTTTGAGACCTGTACACTTTGCATTTGCTGTTCTAAGCCTAACTTATTCTGTACGGTAATAAAAGATTATTCGTTTGACTTTGGTCTTTCTCTCTTCATAGAATATATTTGCACTGTAGTAGATTTGACATACAATCTAGTAGGGGCTTCATACACTGTATACTAAGCTAACTTGCTCATCCTGATCCGTATACTAGGCATTTCCCATACTAGAGCTAACATGCAGTTTATAAGGCTTCACTCTCGGGTTTTAGAAGGTTTTGACCTCTGCCGCTTCATAAGTTATAGTCCCTAATATATGTACAAGGCTAAACTAGGCTTTGCTTCTTTGAGTAAGGCGAGTGAACCCACGAACTACTCAGCTTACTAGACATATACTGGGCCGAGAGTGAGCCCGTGAGCCACTCAATGTAACATACTACACCTATACAAGGCTAAGTTATAGCCTAACATCCAAAATATGCTAGATTTATACTGCAGGCGGAGAACCGGATGGTCGACGGTATAAAAGTTTGTATGATAAGTATAAGCGGTTCAATATGAACGAAGAAATCATCATCGATTTATTACATCGAAGTCTAAAAGGCAAGTATTTTACAGACTTTCTATAATTGTGTAACCCGTTCGCATCATCAGACAAACAAAAAATATTGACATGATTTGTAAAGAACATGTGTATCTCCTCCCTCTCATTAGAAAGCATTCTGTGTACAAATATGTGTACATACCATTCCGGAGAAGACAATTGCATTCGTTCAGTCATGAATCGATTTTGAGTTTGTGGTCCATGAAACAACATTGCGGGCATAAAAAATAATCATTAGCATATTCATTTTCTGAATAAAAATATGTTGTTGGATGAGTTTGTTTGTAAAATAAAAATAAAAAAAAACGACGGCTTCCTTAACGAAGTTATAGGAGGAACGCAGAGAACCTGTTCTATGGGTCGAATTGGTTTTAGTAATGAGAATTGAAATTTAAATCTTGAAGAATCTGAAATTTTTCTCATTCTTTTGTAAGATTACTCTCAGCTTATATTATGAACATAATATAATAATAATATATTTCGTTTATGTTGTGGAAGGAGGAATTGAAAATTCTGCTTATCAAATTTCACCTGATTTAAATGGACAAAAAAGAAACACAAAAATGGAAGCGTTAATCTGCTAAAAGCGTATGTTCCCAAACGTCGATTTAGTCGATTTATTCTATCATAAATTGTAATTTTGAACGGCAGTGTCGGTTTCTATTGAAGATTTTTTTTATTTGTATAATTACTTAGTCAAAATATTCTAAAGATTTCAAGTTTAAGAAAGATATACTCACCCACGCCCACGTGGCGATCGAGTTGGAGGCAAATTAGGATTTACTACCTCGACATAGTGAATGTTTGCGGGTTGAGGAGCAACTTGAACAGTTACAATTGCCTGTGGAGTTGGAGGCGGTGGCGGCGGAATAGGTGGAGCTGGTTCCAAATCAGGATCCGGTTCCGCTTGAATTATCTGGGTCGCCATCGCTAGCAAAAAGAAAATTTGAAAAACAAACTTGAAAATCTTTCTGTTGTACATCTTTGTAATGAAGAACATTTTTTTACAACTAAAGACGCCGCGAATGTGATTTAGAAAGATTTCAGAACTCAAAATAATGAAGAAGTGTGCCGAACGTTCCTTTTTATAGCAGAAAAATAAGTTCAACTGCAAAAACTGTGTATACGAAGAAACTAAACAGATGTTCGTCCTTGTGGTAAAGAAGAGATAAACACCATAGGTACTGATCGTAGACGAGTGAACAAACTTTCTTTCGATTGGAACCGTTTGAGTAAATGTTTGAAAGGATTTTTCAAAATAAGAAGTACTTTTTCCGCGAGAAAATTTTAAAGTATGAATTTTTTACCACTTGTTTATACATGCATGTCATACTCGCAGTTTGCCTCCACTATGGGTTAACAATTTTTTTCACGATAGTAAATAAGTAACAACACGCACTCGAGTGCTCCGTATTAAGGGGCATCTGAAAGGATCGGAGAAATAAGATGATTTACGAGATCGTGCAAGATGTACTATAATCACTTCGAAGAAACGATCACTGTATACCTCTAAACGTATTTTTCTAATACATACAAAAAAAAAAAAAAGATAACGCGATGGTTGTCTTAACGAAGTTGAATGAGAATGGCAGGGATTCTGTTCTACGGGAGAAATTTGATTTTAAAACTGAGAATCAGAAGTCGACATTTTTTCAAGTCCGTCAATCATCACATATAGCTCAAAGGTTGAAATATTTACAAGTTCCCCTCCTATCATGTATACCGCAAAAGTGAAAATTTTTCAGAGGGACGCAGGTATTAAGCTACGTAAGGGTGTTGGACTTGGAAAAATTTTGACCATCAAACTGTAGGGTAGAAAAAAGGTGGAAAATTCATGAGTCGAAAACAGCGTTCATTGATGATAGATGCATGCAAGATCACATGAATAGAAAACAAATAAGTCTTTGAACAAGCGCGTTAAAATGTACGAAATATATTTGTATATTTAAAAAAAAAAAATCGAGATATGAAAAAGGAATAATCGACAGATAAATGTAAGAAATAAACACCGGACTGTGAGTTACGAAAAGTGTAACGCTATCGAGTAGGCTAGAGTAAGTGTGGTATCGAGATACGTAATCAGTGGATTGACCAACAGGAAAAAGAAAGGTTAGAACCAAAGAAAGAAGTTCGACGGTTCAAGTTGCTTTCGAATACATGAGGTTGGAACTTGAAAAAATGCTTGCCCAGTTTTTGTTGGACATCATACGGTGCACGGCGTATGGCAAATTTTCCAAAATAATCCCTCGGAACGGGTTGCCCTCAACGACTCTCGCAATTTATCACGCCCAAAAATAATTTCTATCATGGAGACGTTCCGAGGCGAACCCATATATGAATCAGAGAGGTAAATCGACCGTTCGTTCGAGGACATTTCGTCCAAGATTCTTCGTCCAGAGACATTTAGTTCACACACTTTTTGTCCACTTCTTTTCTTGTCATAAACTATACCGTGTATAGATGGCACTGAAATTGCTATTTATGTCATAATGAGTGTCGTCAGACAGGGCTGCGGTTTAAGGTTTTTTTATTATACCATTGGTAATCAAAATGAATGGCCAATACACCAACAATATACGTATTATGACATACCGAAGATGAGTTGCTAATTGCGGACTCCGTCAGTGACCTCTAAAACATTATACTGAACAGAGTCAACAGCCACAACGAGAGATACAGTTTCAGACTTCATACTGCACAAACTGAGTTCATAGTTGTCAACAAAAACCAGCAGATAGTCGTAGATCTACTAACAAAAATAATCAAAAATCGGTACAAGTCGGAGAGTTCAAATATCTGGGGTGCTACGTCACAGGAAACTTGGATCCTGAAGTGGAGTTCAAACCTTTTCTTATTTCATTTTTCGCGATATGGACGAAAAAGTAGGCAGCGAAGAAGCCGCGAACTTCGCAATTCCGTGGGAAATGGCTAGTATTGTGAGTAGACGAATTAGGTCTGATCGAGAGTTAGGAATTTTCAGGTTCCGTCTACAATCATGTATGGCTCCTTATCATCATAATTATATAGCTCGAGAGTCGAAATTTTTCCAAGTCGCCCTCTTATAATTATACATAGCACGGAAGTTGAAATTTTTCTAAATCCCTCTCCTATCATAATATATAGCTCTCCACATAGCGATTGAACCAAAATATTATTACCTATTAAATTGGAGTTTACACTAAGGGGGCCCTAGCCAACTTTCTACAACTTTTCTAAGCTGAGTTACGAAACGAAATATACCAAAAATTGACCAACTTGTTTTGAAGATACTATTCCTATTAAGATAATGAAATGAAAAAAACTGTTTTTCTTTTTTTGCTGATTCATTTAATTGGATAAATATAATGTACAAGAATAATCAACGAATATATTTATGTATGTACGACTTATAATATTACGAATAATTTGAAATTAAAACTAGGCTTACTACGCTAGACAAGCCATTAGGCGGATTTTTTAAAGTTCATTTCATCATAGGTGCCAGTCGGCGTGTTGATTGCTAAAAAATATCAAAAAATGAAAGGATAAATTACCACGAGGGTCAACCATCAGTGGAATACTTTTCACAATCGCACTAAGTTATACAAATATATTTAGTAACTCGCGTTTTCCACTAAACCAATGCAATAAGCGATTCCAAATATCCTCCTCCAAGTCCTGGATAGTGATTTTTGACGAAAAACGAGCTAAAACTCCATTTCTACCTCTCCTCCTCAACTCTATCCCTCGGCCTTCGCTTTCACTTCGAACCCGTCGTTCTACTATTTGATACCATAAAATTCCTACTTCCCCTCTACCATACCCTAGTTCGATCTATTCTATAATATGGATCAACTATGCATGGACTTACCCTCATCCCATCTCTGACTTCTGGACCCAGTTCGAAATTCCGCCACTAGCATTTGCACGGACGCTTTTCGCACTGTCTTGCTCCAAGTACCCACCTCTACGTTATCATCAACTTTACTTAGCTACCAATCTCCTCACCTCTGTCTAAGAACTTCTTCAAACCCAAGTTTACAACATTCTAATGAAAATCGTGCTACTTATCGCAATAATTTCAACAACATGCTCTACTTTTTTACTTTTTGAATCATTCCCTGCATAAGAAAATTCACTTCCACTGCTTCGTTTTCGTATATCCCCACATTACTCCTTGAGCCTTATCTACACCTAAAATAATATACAAACTATATCAATTACTCAAAAAATTTACTAACTCCCTCTCCTAGAAATACTACTTGACTCTTTTCCCAACACTAACCTTTATTTCATATAGATGGATCAAATATCGAAAACCAAGTCGGTTTCGCGTTTTTGATTGGCAACAAAATCTTCTCTCATCAACACCGCAACTAAGTCCAAACCAATTTTCAATGTTTAGAAACGATACTAACCTGCCCTCCCCCATCATACCACATTTTTCTGGTCGCCACTGAATCCTTATCCGCTTCTTCGGCAATTTCAATGTACTGTGTACTTGTCTCATCCATTTTCTCACCATAACCCTGTCATCCATTCACTACGACATAACTTTCGTCTGGGTCCCCAACCGTACTGGGATCCAAGATTATTAAAAAATCGATTTAGCCGCCAAAACTGCCATAAAACTTCCACGAATCAACTCTCGTCTTCCTCCCACTAAACATGATCTCACCCACACTATCCACCTCAAAATTACGGTCGAATGGATCCCACTCTGGCAAAATCAAATCTCATCAGACAAATTAGCCCAATTAAAACTATTACCATTCGTGTGGGCTTCGACATACCAAGAATCGCGCCGCCGCGATATCTACCTTATGCGGCTTCGAGTCGGTCAAACGCTACTTATAAACGCTCACCTCTTTTCAAACCTTTCTATCCCACAGTTACTCACATTTCCGCATGCCCGTTTTAGCTTCTCTCCGCCACACCCGCCTAATTTCACCATCCATCGAAACAACTCTAGCCAATGACCTCTCATTCATCCAAAACATCACTCACCTAAAAGCAGCAAATTTCATGCAATGCATCTAGAATCATTGATTCACCTTCAAGCTCATAACCCGAGTGCAGTTGAGAGCTTATAATAGAAGTGAAATTAAAAAAAAAAAATGCAGTAGACAAAACTGAGGAATCCCAAATTTCTCAACCGTGGAAGTAAAGATTGAAATATCACGGGAAAATCTACACAATTCAATCTTGTTTTTGTACCTACCTTTTGATTATAGATCGGGGCGCTTTGGATCAGATTCTTCGCTATGTTGCTGAATAAATCTATCTAGATCCAGATCTAAATTTCCAATCTGAAAGTGTAAATATTTCATTTTTAGCATTTTGTAATATGCTTCTAAAATTGAGATTACTCATGGCAAATTGTCATTTTTGTTATCGTTTTTCATTTTAAAACGCTGTATTGAAATGCCAGCCACACAACCATTGGTCAATTACTTATTTATTTATTCATTTTTTTAGTAGGTCAATTTTTTTGGGTGTTCCGATAACAGCCTGTGGGCCAATTACCGCCGACAGCACCCTGACAAGATAATCCAATGTGTAATTAATTATCATTATTACTATACCTACTACTGAAAAAACACTCATACACACAAGATCCGAGAAAAAAAAAGAAAAAAACCGCCGTCTTAAGGACTCTACGTGAACGATGGAGGTCGAATTACCGGAACAGAATGTTCCCACATGCCGCTCGAAAATCGTTAATCTCCTGGGAGAGGATATCCAGTTCTACCCTTCTGTTTTCTCTCTCTAAATATAAAGGATCAAGGGCTAGCCATTCTTTCAGAGTGTGTAGGGTCTCCTGCCGTGGCCGATTACTCGGCTTGTTGAGCTGTCCCTCACTCACACCTCACTGTGTTCTCCAAACTCTCTTGAAACACTACCTTCGACCTCGGAGACGCACGTCTCCATAGATTCTCGCTTACCTTCACCCAAGGATTAACCTGTTCCCGGTTCCCACCGGGAACCTTTTTGGGGATGTCTTAACTCTCTAACCCTTTCTCAGTATGCTACGATTCACAATATGCTAGGCTATACAAGGCGCTCGACTCGTTTAGATCTGTCTCGCAGCCATCATTTTTTGACAAAGTATACTCCTGGGAAAATCGACTGAAAATCACAATTTTTTGTCTCGTTTGATGACGTCATTGGTAACCTTGAACTTTTCGAAACGAAAAAATTTTGGACTTCGCTACCTTGATACCTGTACCCTTTGGCTTCATTATGTTAAGCTTAACTAATTCCTTGCGGTAGTAAGAGATTATTCAATTGACTTTGGTGATTCTCTCGTTTACAGTATACTTGTCCGTACTACAGTAGGTTTGACATACGATCTAAAAGGGACTGCATACACTGTATGCCAGGCTAACTAACTCATCGTGATCCGTATAGTAGACTTTTCCCATACTAGAGCTAACATTCAGTATACTAGGCTTCATTCTCGGGATTTAAAAAATGTTGACCTCTGCTGCTTCATACGAGTAAGTTATAGCCTGTAATATTATGTACGAGGCTGAACTAGGCCTCAATTTTTATTGAATATTTAGCGTTCTCTGCACGAATAAAATGTTAACATACATCGGCAGCAAGTTCGCAAAACAAAATTGTGTGAACTTCGTGTCGTCAGACAAACAACAATGTTGACATGATTCGTTAACAACATGTGTAACCTCTCGCTCAATAGAAAGCAAGTTCAGGTGCATTAAGTGTCTTAATAGGAAACATATAGCTTCTGTGCTATGACATCTTTTTTTTCTCAATAGATCGATATTAAATTGAGAAAATTTATTTGAATCCAATGGTATCCACTAGATTCCAATTTCAGTACAGAAAAGTTTTTTTTTTCTATGTACAAGGTCGGAGGAGGAGTCTTCTGTATTTTTCAGATTAAGATATCTGCAAAACAACGATCATTGGAATAAAAATTCTTTTAGCCTGTACTGGACAATGTCGCAAGAGCCTCATTATCGTAGTCATTGTTTTGCGTCAGTTCATTTTTATAGAGCAGATACAATACCGCGTCTCTTCGCTCTACCTTTCATATCCTCACCAGAATTTTTTTAGATTCCTCACATCATTTCCACTCACGTTTGGTTTTTTGCTTTTGCTTTCAGACTACATTAACATAAGATTTAGATGATGTTTGTTGCGATTCATTTCAATAATAACAACCCCGGATTTAGGATTTTTGGGCCCGGGGACCAGCAGCGGTGGAGGCCCCTCTTTGGTGGAGGCCCGGGGCCATGGTCCCCTTGCCCCCCCTAAATCCGGGGTTGATAATAACAAACGCATGTTTCGGTAAAGTTTTTGTTATTACATTAACATATGTACTCAAAACATGTCTACTTTCTATCTCTTTGTGATAGCGAAGGTTCACAAAAATGGTAGGTGTACGATAACTGAAAATGATTAGATATGTGTACATATAAATATATTTACCATTCCGAATAAGACAATTTCATTCGTTCAGTGATTAATCGATTTTCGGTACGTGGTCCATGCAGCAACATCGTGGGCATGAAAAACAATTATTAGCGTATTATTCTTTTCTCAATAAAAATAAGTTGTTGAATGAGGACGAGACGGGAATACTTGGAAGAGGAGTAAAAACAGTTTTTACTCCTCTTCGGAGTATTCCCTTCTCGTCGTTATGGACAACCGTAATTTGGAGGAACGAATCCGCTTAATTGTTGAATGAATTTGTTAGTAAAAAAAATGACGGCTTCCCCAATGAAATTACACGAGGAACGCTGGGAACCTGTTCTAGGGGTCGCATTGGCTTCAGCAGTGAGAATTGAAATTGAAATCTTGAAGAACCTGAAATTTTTCTGAGTCTGTTGTATATGATAGGAGGGGGACTTGAAAAATCACTCATAGAACAGGTTCCCTCTTGAAATTTCGACTTTCCAAACTTATATGATAGGAGAGGGACTTGGAAAATTGTTGACTTCCGAGCTATATGTATACTAAAGAAGTGGGACTTGATAAAAATAGGACCTCCAAGATGTTATGATAGAAGGACTTGAAAAAAATGTCGACCTCCGATTCTGTGACGTCATGATCTGGTGACGTCATCTGACGAGATATATATAGCAGGAGAGGGACTTGAAAAAATTCGGACCTTCGAGTTAAATATGATAGAAGGACTTGAAAAAAATTTCGACCTCTGACTCTGTGAAGTCACGATCTGATGACCTTATTCGACCCCGATCTTCCAAGCTATATATTATAAGAGAGGACTCGGGAAAATTTCGATCTCCGACCTCGTGACGTCAAGATCTTATGACAAATTTTTCAAAAAACCTCCCCTAGAATTTCGATCTCCGAGACATATTATGGTAGGAGGAAGACTTAGAAACAGAAGTCGACATTTTTCTAATTCCTTCTCCTATCATATATAGGTCGAGAGTTGGAATTTTTTAGAATTTTTTTTTATCACATATAGCTCGAGAGTCAAAATTTGTCTAAAAACCTTTTCTATCTTATATAGCTCGAAAGTAAACGATTTTTCAAGGTTTTGGTTGAATATCGTCGAAAAAAAAAAAAAAATTCAATGGGAAAAAACTGAGCCACGAGGGAGGGTACCGTTTTATAGATGTGGTGGGTAACCCACCGACACCAATGACTCTATATTTAGCGGCTCGAAGAACGGACTTGAAAAAGATTATTCTCAGCTAATATTGTGACATGATATAATAATATACTCGTAGGTATTATTTTGTTTATGTCGTGGAAGGAGGAATTGATAATTCTGCTGATCAAATTTCACTTAATTTAAATGGACAATAATAAAAAAAAAGAAAAAAAGCAAAAATGGAAGCACTAATCGGCCATTAGCAAACCCTACGAAATACGAAGTCCTATGTCTGCATAGTGTGTTTTAATCTACTAGAATTTCGTCTTATACTAAAAAAGTATGTTCCAAAACGTCGATTTATTCGATATTTTATCGTAAATTGTAATTTTAATCGAGAATGCCGGTTTCTAATGGAGATTTTTTTTATTTGTATAATTACGTAGTCAAAATATTATAAAGATCTCAAGTTTAAGAACATGTGACAAAAAGATATTATACTCACCCAGGTGGAGCTTGAGCTGGAGGCAAATGAGGATTTATTACTTGTACATAGTGAATGTTTGCGGGTCGAGGAGGAACTTGAACAGTTCGAATTGCCTGTGGAGCTGGAGGCGGTGGCGGCGGAACAGGTGGAGCTGGTTCCGAATCAGGATCCGATTGCGCTTGAATTATCTGGATCGTCATCGCTAGCAAAAATACAAATTGAAAAAAAAAACTTGAAAATATTTCTGTTGGACATTTTTGAAATGAAGAAAAATTTTTTATAACTTTCCTTTATGCAAGCACACCGCAAATATAATTTAGAGAGATTTCAGCCACCTAACTCGAACTTTTCATAATAATGAAGAAGTGTACCTAACGTTTCTTTTTATAGCAGAAAAATACGTTCAACTGCAAAAACTGAGTACACGGAGAAACTAAACAGATGTTCGTCCTTGATGTAAAAAAGGGATTTTCATAAACACCATACGGATTGTAGACGAGTAAAGAATCATACTTTCTATTGGGACCGTTTGTGTAAATGTTTGAAAGTGCTTTTTCAAATTTATATGAAAAGTGTTTTTACCGCTACGAAATTTTACAGTTAGAATTCTTTACCATCTTTTTATACTTACATGTCATAGTTTTCCTCCAATGTGTAAATAAGTAACAATATGCACTCGAGTGCTCCGTATTAAGAGGCACTTGAAAGGATAGGAGAAATAAGAAGGTGATTTACCAGATCGTGGGAGAAGTATTATAATCATTTCGAAGAAACGATCACTGCACTGTATATCTATAAGTATTTTTCCAATACAAAAAAAAGATGACGAGACGGCTGTCTTGATGAAGTTAAACAAGAAACGCAGTCAAAATTTTTTTAAGTCTGTTCATCATCACATATAGCTCAAAGGTTGAAATTTTTATAAGTCCCCCTGCTATCATGTATAGCTCAAAAGTTAAAATTTTTTCAAGTTTTTCTTCTATCATATATTGCTCGAGAGTTGAAATTTTCCCAATGCGAGAAAAACATCCGGTGTCCGAAGACAAAACCTAACCTAACCTAACTATGTAAGGGGGACATGGGTCTCAAACTACATAGGGGTGTTGGACTTGGAAAAATTTTGACCACCAAACTATAGGGTAGAAAAAAGTTGAAAAATTCATGAGTCGAAAATAGCGTTTATCAAAGATAAGTGTGTGCATGATCACATGAATCGAAAACAAATAAGTCTTCGAACAAACGCGTTAAAATGTACGAAATATAATTATATTATGAAAAAAAAAAAAAAAAATCGAGATATGAAGAAGAAATAATCGACAGATAAATGTAAGAAAACACCGGAAGGTGAGTTACGAAAAGCATAACGCTATCGACTGGGCTAGAGTAAATGCACGTGGTATCGAGATACGTAGTCAGTGGATTGACCAACAGGAAAAAAGAAAGGTTAGAACCAAAGAAAGAAGTTCGACGGTTCAAGATGCTTTCGAATATTATGAGGTTGGATCTCGGAAAAATGCTGGATCAGTTTTTGCTGGACATCATACGGTGCACGGCGTACGGCAAATTATCCAAAATAACCCCTCGAAACAGGTTCCCCGTCAACATTCCTCGCAATTTATCAATCCCAAAAATAATTTCTATCATGAAGACGTCCCAAGGCGAACCTCTACGTGAATCAGAAAGGTGCATCGACCAATCGTTCAAGAACATTTCGTCCAAGATTCTTCTTCCAGAGACATTTAGTCCGCAACACTTTTTGTCCACTTCATGTAGATGGCACTGAAATGTTGCAGGTTATAAAATTTTTAGCTATTTATGTCATGTGTATTGAATGAAAATAAAGACAGTCATCAGACAGGGCTGCGGTTTAAGATTTCTTTATATACCTATACCACTCGTAATCAAAATGAATGGGCAGTACACCAACAATATATGACATACCGACGATACGTTGTTAATTGCGGACTCTGTCAGTGACCTCCAAAATATACTGAACAGAGTCAATAGCCACAACGAGAAGTACGGCTTCAGACTTCATATTGCAAAAACTGAGTTCATGGTTGTCAACAAAAACCAGCAGATAGTCGCAGATCTACTAACAAAAATAATCAAAAATTGAAGCAAGACGGAAAGTTCAAATATCTGGGATCTTACGTCACAGGAAACCTGATCGTGAAGTGCCGTGGATTTAGAAAAGATAATCTTTTCCTATTGATCAATTCGCCAAATTTCCCAGAAATTGTTTTTCTTTCACTTTGAGAAGCACCCAGAGAGACTGAACCTGTGTAAGCTTGAAAGTATGGCCATTAGCTGCGAACAAGTAATCCAAACCATGGAACGCGACGTGAGACCAAAAGCCCGGACCAAAATTGGGAAAATGATGTTGGACACCAAGGAGAATGTGTGCGAAACCAATGACAGAACGCAAGTAATGCAGAGGAAGGTCACAAATCTACAAAAGAAGATCCGACAGAACAACCTGATTTTGACAAAGGCGGACAATGTCAACACGGTAAATTGGTAATGAAGAAGAAGGACTGCACCTAAAAAGTGGAGGCGTACATCGCAGTGAATGAATACCAAAAGCTGAAAAAGGACCCAACACAGAAGTACCAAGATGACTTGAAAGCTGTGTTGAAACGGAACAAAGTACCGAGAATGGAAGGACGCTTGAGATGAACCCGGTTGCATCAAAACTCAAGGGGCTTGTAAAACTCCACAAAGCGAACCTCCGATGAGACCCCTCGTTAACAGTATTCAATCACCATGCTACAAGATAGCGAAGATCGTAGCCACATTCCTGGAAGAAAACTACCAGTTTGCATCCAGGCAAAGCATCAGAAACAACGGAGAGCTGATTGAGCAAGTAGACAAGTTGGAAATCAAGAGTAACGACTAGCTGGTATCCTTTGATGTGGCAAACATGTTTGGTACTATACCAAAGGAGGAACTTCTCACCCTGCTCAAAAACAACAGGTACCATGGGAACCCCGATGGGTCGAAGTACGGCAATATAGAGGAAGAGATCTTGAGCCAGAACTACTGCCACTTCAATAACAGGTTCTACAGTCAGGAAAAGGGACTCGCGATAGGCTCACCGCTGTCACCAATACTGGCGGAGATATTCATGAATGATATGGAAAAGAAGATATTGAAGGGCAGCAAGTTCAGAAACTCGGGTAAACACTGGGCCAGATATGTAGATCATATCCTACTTGTTCGGTCAGGCACTGATAGACAGGTGAACCTATTTTTTTCGGAAATGAATGCAATGAATGAAAGTATCAAATTCACATTGGAAAAAGGCAAGGAGACCAACGACTATTTGGAGCTTACACTCACACTGGAGAACAACAGGATAAAATACAAGATCTACGGGAAGCCGAAGCACACAGACACCATCATCCTAAATGACTCCAACCACCACCCCAGGCACAAGTTAGGGGCAATCCAGAACTACTGCTATCGAGCAATTTCTGTCCTCAAGAACAACGAAGAGAAGAGGAAAGAGATCGAGATAGTAAATCAGATCGCAGAAGCCAGCTGGGGGATGGAGTCTCTGGGAAAATGAAAACAAAGAAGGGAACGTATGATGGCATAGTGAGAAAGTACTCCGGATTGATACCATACATAGGAAAGAACACAAACGAGGTGATAAAGGCGTTCAATGACTACGATGTAAATATGGGTACCCATGATAACCAACCCATGGTGAAGAGAATCAGTAATGAACAGACGGAAGAAAAGGACAAGGAAAGCTTGAGTGGAGTGTACAAGCTCAGTTGTGAGCAGTGCGAGGGCATCTACATTGGTGAGACTGGGCGAAAGTTTGAGGTCAGGAAGAAGAAGCACAAAAAGTCAAGGGAGAAAGAAGATGGCAAGTCACTGTTTAGTAAACACTGTAATGAAAAACACCACAATGGAGAGGGAATATTTGGAGTCATACATGTAGAGAATCACACAAAAAGAAGAAAACTCTGGGAACAAATGGAGATTACAAAAACAAAGAGGAAGAAAGCCAGCCACTTGAACAACGTAATCACGTTTGATAGCGAAAGATTATTCGGCCTGAAGACTGGACGAGAGAAGAAGAACAGAACCAACCAATAAGATGGCAGGAAACCAGGTAGCCAATAGAAATGCAGTATTACTCATGTTTAAGGCCTTGTTCTCCAGTTGGAAATGTACAGATAGTGGGCCCTAATGGAGAGCAATGCATTACCTTGCACGAAAAAGAGGATGAATTTGACACGAAGCCAAAAAACAAAATATTCGTTAATTATTTGACTTCAAACTATAATGAACCAATCTTGATTGTGAACGAAGGTTGGTTTTGAAATACAATTCGTATTAAGCTAATGAAATTAGAAAAGCTGTTTTCATTTTTTTTTTTTTTTTGCTGATTCATTTAATTGAATAAATAAAATGTACAATAATAATCAACGAATAGGTATTTATGTATGTACGATTTATAATATTACGAATAATTAGGTGTTAAAACTAGGCTTACTACGCTAGACCAGCCATTAAGCGGATTTTTTAAAGTTCATTTCATCGTAGGTATCAGTTGACGTGTCCATTACTAAAAAATATCAAAGAACGAACGGATAAATTCTATTGTATTTTGTCGGTAGAAATTGAGTGCTTTTTTCAACTTACATAGAACAAATTCCCCATTCAGGACGAAAGGTCGTGAAACTTATGTGTGGGTTGCTGAGAGATTATAATTTAAATAGAATCTTCAACTCATGCAAAATCCTAGCTATTTGGAAACTAACAATAGTAATTCCTATTCTAAAACCAATAAAAAGACCCAACCCTCTCTCTTGCCTACCGAGCAATCCCCTTACCTAGTGCCTTCGCTACAATTTTAGAAAAAAATCTTGAAACATGACTCCTTTGGTTGATAGAATCCAACAATCTCATAATCAATTCACAATATGGATGCCGTGAAGTCCGACCTACTACCATAGCATTAGCCGACCCTAATATCCTTATCCATCTAGCAAGCCTATTTTCAGTTTTTCTCGATTTATAAAACGCTTTCCCAAGAGCATGACGACACCACATCCTCCTCCGTCTCGCGGTCTGTTCCCACAACTTTTGGAAAACTATCTACAAAACAATTCCTTTCAAGTCAGAGTAGGTAGCAAATCAACTCTAACTCGATCTAGTCTATATTATGGATTATCTATGTGTGGACTTACCCTAATCACATCTCTGACTTCTAGACCCAGTTCAAAATTCCGCCATTCTCATTTGCACGGACGCTTTTCCCAATGTCCTCCTACAAATCTAGCCTTACACGTTTCTGAATCGGTCAAATGCGACCCACACACGCTCACTTCCGTTCCAAACTTTTGAAGCTCTCATGCGAAGATTGTAGCCTCGACTACTATCTCACAGTCTTTCATATCTTCGTATGCCCGTCTTTAGTTCCTCTCCGCCACACCCCCCAAATTTCACCATCGATCGAAACAACTCTCGCCAATGACCTCCCATCCATCCAGCAAATTACATCGAACGCATTTAAAATTGATTCACCATCGAGCTCATGACCCGAGTGCAGTTGAGAGCTCATACTAGAAGTGAAATTTTAAAAAAATGCGGTAGACAAAACTGAGGAATCTCAAATTTCTCAACTATGGAAGTAAAGATTGAAATATTTCGGGAAAATCTACAAAATTCAATCTTGTTTTTATACCTACCTTTTGATTATAGATCGAGCTGATTTGGATCGGGTTCTTTACTAAGTTGCTGAGTAAATCTAACTGGATCTACATTTTCAATCTGAAAGTGTAAACATTTCTCTTTTAGCATTTTGTAATATGCTTTCAAAATTGAGATTACTCATGGAAAATAGTCATTTTTGTTATTGTTTTTCATTTTAAAATACTGTATTGAAATGCCACTCACACAGCCATTGGCCAATTACCACCGACACCAACTTGACAGGATAACCCAATGTACAATCCACTACTACTACTACTACTACTACTACTTTTCTGTGTGGATGATGGAGGTCTAGAGCACGACAACAAGTTAACGAATTACCGGGATAGAATGTCTCTAAAGCTACATTCCGATCGAAAATCGTTAATCTCCTGGGAGAGGATATCCAGTTCTACCCTTCTGTGGTCCGTCTCTAAATTCCTTATAAAGGATCGAGGACTACCCATTCTTTCAGAGTGTGTAGGGTATTCAGCCGTGGCCACTACCTCGGCTTGCTGAGCTGTCCCTGATTCCCATCTCAGTGTGTTCTCAATACTGTTTTGAGACACTACCTCCGACCTCGGGGACGCTCGCCTCTGTAGATTCCCGCCTACCTACGCGCCAGGATTAACCCGTTAAGAGATCCTCTCTCATATGTTGGTGAGACTCTCAGAAATTAGGCTCTACGTACGCCTCTCTCATTCATGATTAATATTATCACTCATCGTTTTGTTTTTTCATTTTCTTTTCCTCCCTTATCTTTTTGTTCAGTTGATTTTCCCACTTCATCTTTGCACCATTCTGAAGGAGACGCCTTCGTTGCGTCGAAACGTAAATAAAAATTCTCAAGTTAAAATTTTAAAGGTGCATACGAATAAGTATTATCAAAATTAAAAATTGTATCCACTTTAATATCTGAATTTATTTTCGCGGCGTTTCAAATGCATTGCGTTCATCTTGAGGCGAAGAAAATAAATTTAGATATTAAGGTGGATACAAGTGTAAATTTTCGATCTTTATAGTAAATAAAAATTGTTTCAAAGTTCATCGTTGATTGTTTCTCTGTGCGAGCAGATCGAGCCTCAATTTTTATCAAATATTTATCGTTCTTTGCACCTTAATTGACAGCAAGTTTTGTGGAAAAAATGGTGTAGACCATTCGCGTCTACAGACAAACTACAAATATTGACATGTTGTGATGCCGAAGGCTTACAAAAATGGCCTGCAATAACTGAAAATGATGTGTACATACCATTCCGGAGAAGCCGATTGTATTCGTGTAGTTATGAATCGATTTGGGTACGTGGTCCATGCAACAACATTGGGGGCATAAAAAACAATTATTAGCATAGTCTTTTATAATAAAAATAATAATATGTTGTTGGAAAAACGACGTCTTCCTTAATAAAGGTAAACGAGGAACGCAGGGAACCTGTTCTATGGGTCGAGTTGACTTTAGTAGTGAGAGTTGAAATTAAAATCTTGAAGAATCTGAAATTTTTCTGAGTCTTTTGTAAGATTACTTTCAGCTAATATTATGAATCTGATATAACAATATACTCGTGGGTATTATTTTGTTTGTATTGTGGAAGGAGGAATTGAAAATTCTACTTATCAAATTTCACCTAATTTGAATGGAAAAGAACAACAAAAAAAATCAAAAATGGAAGCGCTGACGAAGTCCTACGTCTTTATAATGGGTTCTGTTCTACTAGATACGCAGAATTGTGTCATAGACTAGAAACGATGTTCCAAAACGTCGATTTAGTCGATAATTTATCGTACCTAAATTGAAATTTTAAACGGCATTTGGAACCCGCAATCTCATACGTAGCTCGAGGTAGACATTTTTCTAGTCCCCCTTCGAACATATTAGGCTCGAGAATTGAAATTTTTCCAAGTCTCCCTCCTATCATACATAGCTTGGAGGTCAAAAGACTTCCAAGTCGAGCTGTATATGATAGGAGGGTGACTTGAATAATTTTGACTATTGAGCTATATATAACGCTAGTAAAATATACGGAGGGGTCTAGCTTAGTTCAAGTCCAGTACACTGTACAGACGCCCGGACGCAAATTCTGGAATCAGGGATAGGGCTGAGGTTCGACGTTAAAAAAACTTCCAAGTCCCAGGGTCATGCGCCGGGACTGAGATTAGGGCAGAGGTGGAGAAACAACATGAACATGTCAGAAAATTTTAAAAAACTAGACTACATTATTTTCTATAATTATGTTCTACTTCTACTTTTTGAAAGATCTTCCGCTGGTATATGGATCTTGCGGGCTCCCCGCTCGCCGTTGCAAACTAATTTATTATTTGTATAATTACTTAGTCAAAATATTCTGAAGATCTCAAGTTTGAGAATATGTGACAAAAAGATATACTAACCCAGATGGAGGTCGAGCTGGAGGCAAATGAGCATTTATGTCTTGTGCATACTGAATGGGTGGGGGTTGCCATACTACAGTTCGAATTCCTTGGGGAGGTGGAGTTGGTGGTGGAGTTGGAGGTGGTGGCGGTGGGGTTGGTGGAGCTGGTTCCAATTCCGGATCCGGTTCCGTTTGAATTATCTGGATCGCCATCGCTAGCAAAAATACAATTTGAAAAAAAAACTTGAAAATATTTCTGTTGGACATTTTTATATAGAAGAAAACGTATAACTTTCCTTTATGCAAGTATACCACGAATATGATTTCGAAAGATGTCAGAACTCGAACTCTTCAAAATAATAAAGAAGTGTGCCGAACGTTCCTTTTTATAGCAGAAAAATAAGTGCAACTGCAAAAACTGAGCCGACGAGATACTAAACAAATGTTTGTCCTTGATGTAAGGAAGAGATTTTCAAAACAACATACTGATGGTGGATCTCTAAAGAATTATTTCTTTTATTAGGACCACTTGAGTAAATGTTTGAGAGTAATTCTTCAAATTTAAGTGTTTTTTCGGCAAGAAAATTTCATAGTATTAACTTTTTACCATCTTTTCATACTTACATGTCATATTTTTTCTCCAAATATAGGGCTGAAAATTTATTTCACGATAGTAAATAAGTAACAACACGCACTCGAGTGCTCCGTATCAAGAGGCACCTGAAAGTATCGGAGAAGTAATCGTGGAAGATGTGCTATAATCACTTCCAAGAAACGATCATTCCAATACAAAAAAAAAAACAAAAAAACGCGACGCGACGGCTGCCTCAACGAAGTCAAACGAGAAACACAGGGAAATTGGATTTTAAAAACTAACAATCGGAAGTTGAAACTTTCCCAAGTCCCACAACCATCGTATATAGCTCAAAGGTTGAAATTTCTATAAATCCTCCTCCTATCATGTATAGCTCGAAAGTCAAAATTTTTCCAAGTCATTCTTCTATCATACATTGCTTGAGAGTTAAAATTTTCCCAATGCGGGAAGACCGTCCGGCGTCCGAAGACAAAACCTAACCTAACCTAATTGTATAAGGGAGACATAGGCCTCAAGCTACATAGGGGTGTTGGACTTGGAAAAATTTTAACCATGAAATTATAAGATAAATATAAGATGAAAAATTGATGAGTTGAAAACAGCTTTTGTGTCGCATATGCAAAGCCGCCCGTCCTCCATGGAGTGGGTGCAAGTTGCGTATACATTTTTAATTTTGTTTCCTCCAACACCGGAATCGACCCTTTCGGGTATAACTTCAGTGAAAGAAGAATCTCCTTGGCAAACCCTCTCTTCTACTCGGCAACGGCCACTTGGCACGGCCAGCTAAAATAATCCAATATTGGAACAGTCGAAATTTTTTCCCGTGTGAAAATCATGAAAATTACAAATATCTTCAAGCTTCACTATTTCACTTCTGAAATACCCGACTTTCTTTTTTGAATCAAGTAACACTACGCCATCAGCAAAATCTTTCCAGAAACTTAAACTAGATTGGAGAATTTGTTAGCAGAATTCGGAGTTTTTAAGAAGAAGTCCTCCTTCTGATACATGTCGCTCGATAGTCGGTACTTTTCCAATTCTCTAAATTAGATCGAAACTCAACTCTCAAGGTCAAGGTTTCTTTTTCGAAATGTATAGAGAGTAGGCCAAATGGAGAGCATTGCATTACCTTTCACGAAAAAGAGAATGACACCAAGCCCAAGAAACAAAATACTCGTTAATTATTTGACTTCAAACTATAATGAAACAATTTTCATTGTGAACGAAGGTTGGTTTTGAAGATACTATTCCTATCAAGATACTTAATGAAATGAAAAAAACTGTTTTTTTTTTTTTTGCTGATTCATTTAATTGGATAAATACAATGTACAAGAATAAACACCGAATATATTTATGTAGTACGACTTATAATATTACGAATAATTAGAAGTTAAAACTAGGCTTACTACACTAGACAAGCCATTAGGCGGATTTTTCAAAGTTCATTTCATGCAGGTATCGGTCGACGTGTCGATTGCTAGAAAATATCAATAAATGAAAGGATAACTTCTATTGTATTTCGTCGATAGAAATTGAGTGCTTTTTTCAACTAAGTAGAACAAATTATATATTCAGGAAAAAAATTAGAAGCCATTGCAGACGTTGCAATGGCAGCGGGGAGTCCGCAATTTCCCCCCCCCCCCCTATTATATATAGCTCGAGACTTGAAATTCTTCCAAGTCCCCCTCCTATCATATATAGCTCGAGACTCGAAATTCTTCTAAGTCCCCATCCTATCATATATAGCTCGAAAGTCACGATTCTTCCAAGTCCCCCTCCTATCATATATAGCTCGAGACTCGAAATTCTTCTAAATCTTCTAAGTCCCCCTCCTATCATATATAGCTCGAGACTCGAAATTCTTCTAAGTCCCCATCCTATCATATATAGCTCGAAAGTCACGATTCTTCCAAGTCCCCCTCCTATCATATATATCTCAAGACTTGAAATTCTTCTAACTCCCTCTTCTATCATATATAGCTCAAGACTCGAAATTCTTCTAAGTCCCCCTCCTTTCATATATAGCTCGAGACTCGAAATTCTTCTAAGTCCCGTAACCTAACCTAACCTTAAATTACTAACTTCGCGGACGCGGACGCGGACGTTTTCTGAGGATGTAATCTCCTAACAAAATGGATAGCGGGTTCCCCGCTAAAAAAAATGGCAAACTTATATCTTTGGGTTGCTGAGAAATTATTATTCAAATAGAATCTTCAACTCATCCAAATTCCCAGTTATTTGGAAACTAACAATAGTAATTCCTATTCTTGACCTAGTACATTCGCCAAAATTTTAGAAAAAATTCTCGAAACACGACTCCTTTCGTTTTAAGAATCCAATAATATCGTAAACAATTCACAATAGGGATACCGTGAAGGCCGGCCTACTACCATAGCATTAGCACACCCTAATATCCTTATCCATCTAGCAAGCCTATTTTCAATTTTTCTCGATTCACAAAACGCTTTCCCGAGATTATGGCGACACCACATCCGCCTCACTCTCCACAAATAATATGGTCTCCGCATTCTGTTCCCACAATTTTTAGAAAACTATCTTCAAAACCGTTCATTTTTGGCTGTGCGGCAAATGAACTCTCTTTTGTTCATATTCAATCCAGGGAAGTTCCACAAGGGTCACTCATCAGTGGAATACTTTTCATGATCGCAATTAGTAACATCGCGTTTCCCATTAAACCGATTGTATAAGCGATCCGGAATATCTTCCACCAAGTCCTGTATCGTGATTTTTGACGAAAAACGTGCTAAAACCCCATTTCTTTCCTTCCTCCACAACTTTACCCCTCGGCCTCTGCTTTCACTTGGAACACTCATAGTCACCGCATACCAAAAGTCTCACAACTTGGAACGTCTTAAAATACCTATCCCGTCCGTCCACTGTTTGCAACCATAAAATTCCCGTTTCCTCTCTACCATACCCTATTTCGATCTATTTCAGATTATGGATCACCTATGTATGGACTTACCCTCATCACATCTCTCTTCTCTGGACTCAGTTCGAAGTTCCGCCATTCACATTTGCCCGAGCGCTTTTCGACCTGCCTTGCATTCAAGTCTAGCCGCCGAATCAGGTTATCTACCTGTACGTAATCTACAACTTTACTTAGCTACCAATCTCCTCACCTCTGTCTAAGAACTTCTTCAAACCCAAGTTTACAACATTCTGATGCAAATCGTGCTACTCATCGCAATAATTTCAACAGCATGCTCTACTTTTTTAATTTTTCAATCATTCAGTGAACAAGAAAATTCACTTCCCTTGCCTAGTTTTCGTATATTCCCACATTACACCCTTGAGCCTTACCTACACCTAAAATAATATTTTACAAACTATGTCTATTACTCAAATCCCTCTCCTAGAAATACTACTAGATTCTTTTCCCAACACTAACCTTTATTTCATAGATGGATCAAAAATCGAAAACCAAGTCGGTTTTGCGTCTTGGATTGGCAACAAAATCTTTTCTCATCGATACCGCAACTCCGTTACGATTTTGAAAGTCGAAGTCCAAACTATCTTTCAATTGAACCAATGAAATACTCAAAATAGTAAAACTAGAGGAGATGGTTTATTAATCGAAAGCGCTCCAGCGTATAATTCGTATTTCTGTGGCTTTGTTTAGTTTACTCCTCTAGTTTTACTATTTTGAGTATTTCATTGGTTCAGTATGCTTGGCCATAACTTGCAGGACCGTATAAAATCTATCTTTCAATGTTTAGAAACGATACTAACCCGTCCATCCCCAGCATACCGCACTTTTCTGGTCGCCGCTGAATCCTTATCCGCCATTTTCTCATCATAACCCTTTCATCCATTCATTACGACATAACTTTCGTTTAAGTCCCCAACCGTATGCAGATCCAAGATAATTGAAAAGTCGATTTAGCAGCCAAAACTGCCATAAAACTTCCACAAATCAACTCTCGTCTTTCTCCCACTAAAAATGATCTCACCCACACTATCCACCTCAAAATTACGGTCGAATGAATCACACTCCGGCAAAATCAAATCTCATCAGACAAATTAGCTTAATTAAAACTATTACCATTCGTGTGGGCTTCGACATACCATAATTTCGCCGTCGCGATATCTGACTTACACGGCTTCGCGTCGGTCAAACGCGACTTACACCCGCTCACCTCTTTCCAAACATTTCTATCCCACAGTTACTCACATTTTCGCATGCCCGTTTTAGCTTCTCTCCGCCACACCCACCTAATTTCACCATCCATCGAAACAAGTCTCGCCAATGACCTCCCATCCACCCAAAACATCATCACTTATCCAAGGCAGCAAATTACATCCAACGCATATAAAATTGGTTCCCGATCAAGCTCATAACCCGAGTGCAGTTGAGAGCATGTACGAGAAGTGAAATTAAAAAAAATAAAAAACATTTGTGAATAGGGTAGACATAACTTGGGAGTCTCGAATTTCTCAACTATGCAAGTAAAGATTGAAGTACGAGTATCTCAGAAAAATCTTCAAGATACAACTCTGTTTTTGCACTTACCTTTTGATTATAGATCGAGGTGGTTTGGATCAGATTCTTCGCTATGTTCCTGAGTTAATCTATCTAGATCCAGATCTAAATTTTCAATCTGAAAGTGTAAACATTTCTTTTTTAGCATTTTGTAATATGCTTCTTAAATTGAGATTACTCATGAAAATTGTCTTTTTTGTTATTGTTTTTTTTTTTCAAAAATACGGTATTGAAATGCCGCCCACGCAGCCATTGGCTTATTACTTATTTTTTGGGGTGTTGCTGAAAACAGGCTGTAGGCCAATTACCTCCGATATCACTCTGACAGGATAACCTAATGTACAATCCACTACTACTACTCCTACTAAAAAAACAACACACGTACGCGTGCACATGTACTGAGAAGCAAAGAGAAAGAAAAAGACAGCCGTTTCAAAGACTCTACGTGGACGATGGAGGTCGCGGGCAGGATAACATGTTAACGAATTATCGGAAAAGAAAGTTCCTACAACATGTCGATCAAAAATCGTTAATCTCCTGGGAGTGGATATCCAGTTCTGCCCTTCTGTGTTGCCTCTCTAAATTTGTTATAAAGGATCGAGGACTAGCTAATCTTTCAGACTATGTAGCCGTGGTCGATTACTCGGCTTGTTGAGCTGTCCCTTACTCACACCTCACTGTGTTCTCAGTAATCTTTTGAGACATTACCTTCGACTTTGAGGATACTCGTCTCTGTAGATTCCCACCTACCTACAGACCAGGGCTAACCCGTCCTTCTTGGGGATGTCATAACTCTTTAACACTTTCTCAGTATGCTACGATTCACAATTTATTAGGCTACACTAGGCGCTCTGCTCTCGCAACTAGCATTTTATACAGAGACTACTCCTGGGAAAATCGTCCGAAAAATACGGTTTTCTATATCGGTTGATGAGTAACCTTGAACTACTTTCGAGACGGAAATATTTTGGAATTTTCTAGCTTGAGACCTGTACCATTTGCCTTCCTTATATCAAGTCCAACTAATCCTATGCGATAGTACAACATTAATCGGTTGACTTTGGTCTTTTTCTCTTCATATAGTAAACTTGCACGTACTAAGTTTGACATACAATCTTTCAGGGGGAGGAGTCTCCTGTGTTTTTCAAATAGACGTATCTGTAAAACATTATCCTAATCGTTGTTTTGCGTCAATTCATTTTTGTAGAGTAGATAATACCCTTCATTTACCCCTCGTTCAACCCTCCATATCCTCACCAGAGTTTCTTTAGATTCCTCAGATCACTATTTCTGCTCACGTTTGCTTTTTTGCTTTTGCTTAAACTACATTAACACATGTACTCGAAACACGTCTACCGTCTATCTTTTTGTGATGCCGAAGGCTTACAAAAATGGCCTACAATAATTGAAAATGAAAAAATATGTGTACATACCATTCCGGAGAAGACAATTGCATTCGTTCAGTTATGAATTGATTATGAGTACGTGGTCCATGCAATAACATCGTGGGCATAAAAAACAATTATTAGCATATTCTTTTCTCAATAAAAATATATTGTTGGGTGAGTCTGTTAATAAGAAAGACAATGGCTTCCTTAACGAAGTTGGTTTTATCAGTGAGAATTGAAATTGGAATCTTGAAGAACCGGAAATTTTCCTGAGTCTGTTGTGTATGAAAGGAGACGGATTTGAACCATTACCCAGGTTCCCTCTCGAAATTTCGACCTTCCAAACTTGTATGATAGGAGAGGGACTTGAAAAAATGTGGACCTCCGACATATTTGTATATACGATAGAAGGTTTTGAAAAAAATGTGGACCCCTGACCCTGTAAAGTCAAGATCTGATGACGTTATTCGACCCCGATCTTCCAAGCTATTCATTAAAGGAGGGGACTTGAAAAAATGTCGACCTCTGAGATATATACGACAGGCGATGGACTTTTGCTACATGTATAGTTTCAAAGTCGAAATTTTTTAAACTTCTCCTTCTGTCACATAATATAGTTCTAGAGTCAGAATTTATCCAAATCCCTCTCCTATCTTATATAGCTCGATAGTCAAAATTTTTCCATGTTTTTGGTTGGACCGCGCAAAGCGTACGGCTAATTTTTCGAACCCCCCCACATTGAACAGGTTCCCTGTTAATATGATACATTATTGCTTGCGTTGCTCGAACGATCGCTCACAAAATGAAGGACTGAAAAATGAAATGCAAAACGAACTAAGCAACGACTATACTGAGCACTAAACTCACGACACTCGAAAAAAATAATTTTAATGGGGAAAACGTAATCCACGAGAGAGTGCAAAACGTGGTATCGGTTTCTAGACGTGGCGGTAACCCACCGACACCAATACCTCTATATTCAGTGGCTCGTAGAAGGGACTTGAAAACGATTATTCTGAGCTAATATTATGAACATGACATAATAACACGTACACTCGTGAGTATTATTTTGTTTGTGTTGTGGAAGGAGGAATTGAAAATTCTGCTTATCAAATTTCACCTAATTTAAATGGACAAAAAAAATTTAAATAAAAATGGAAACGCTAATCTGCAAAGCATACAAAAAAAAAAAAAAAAAAAAAAAAAAAAAAAAAACTAGCCTATATTACTTTCTTTATTATGTTCTATTTTTTGAAAGATTTTTCACAGTGGTATACGGGTCTTGCGGGTTCCCCGCTCGTCGTTGCAAAACTTGCAACGGCATCCTAATTTTTTATTTGCATAGTTACTTAGTCAAAATATTCTGAAGATCTCAAGTTTGAGAACATGTGAAAAAAAGATATACTGACCCAGACGGAGGTCGAGCTGGAGGCAAATGAGCGTTGTGTTCTGTTACACGGTAAGTGGTTGGGGCTCGCACTCTTACAGTTTGAATCCCTGGTGGAGGTGGTGGCGGTGGCGGTGGAGCTGGAGCTGGAGCTGGAGCTGGTTCCAATTCCGGATCCGGTTCCGCTTGAATTATCTGGATTGCCATCGCTAGCACAAATACAATTTGAAAAAAAAACTTGAAAATATTTCTGTTGGACATCTTTGTAAGGAAAAAATTTTTGTTACAACTTTCCTTTATGCAAGGACGCCACGAATATGATTTAGAAGGATTTCAGAACTCAAACTTTTTAAAATCACGAAGAAGTGTTCCGAACGTGCCTTTTTATAGCAGGAAAATAAGTGCAACTACAAAAACAGAGCCGACGAAGATTCTAAACAGAATGATGTTTGTCTTTCATGTAAATAAGAGATTTTCAAAACAACATACTGATGGTGGACCAATGAAGAATGATTCCTTTTATTGGGATCACTTGAGTAAATGTTTAAAAGTGCTTTTTCAAATTTAAATAAGAAGTGTTTTTCCGTGAGAAAATTTTTCACCATCTTTTCATACTTACATATTGTCATAGTTTTTCTCCAATGCAGGCTGTAAATTTATTACACAATAGTAAATAAGTAACACAAAATGCTCCGTATGAAGAGGCACTTGAAAGGATCGGAGAAATAAGAAGGTGATTTACCAGATCGTGGAAGAAGTACTATAATCACTTCGAAGAAACGATCACTGTATATCTATACGTATTTTTCCAATACAAAAAAAAAAATAAAAAATAAGAAAAAAAAGATGCGATGACTGTCTTAAACGAGAAACGCAGGGAAACTGTTTTACAGGAGAAATTTGATTTTGGTAGTCAAAACTTTGCCAAGTCCCTCAATCATCATATATAGCTCAATAGTTGAATTTTTTATAATTATCCTCGTCTTATCATGTATCGCTCAGAAGTCAGAATTTTTCCAAGTCCTTTTTCTTCACATCATATATTGCTCGAGGGTTGAAATTTTCCCATTGCGGGAAGGACATCCGGCGCCCGAGGACAAAACCTAACCAAACCTAATTGTATAAGAGGGACATAGGCCTCAAGCTACGTAGAGGTGTTGGACATGGAAAATTGTAACCATAAAACTATAGGATAGATATAAGATGAAAAATTGATGAGTTGAAAACAGCGTTAGATACGTGCAAGATCACATGAATCGAAACAAATAAGTCGTTGAACAACACGCGTTAAGCGTGTGCTTTACTTGTGAAAATATGCTCGTAAAACATGGTACCGAAAATCACATTTCACTGCTCGAATTTTTAACGGATCCTTCTGAATAATTGAAAAGTTTTCCAGGAAGGTTCAACCAGGAGCGTACTTCCTCGAATAAACGTCGAAATTGATAAAAATCTGTCTATTTTCTGACGAGAGTAAAATTCTTCTGGAACCAAATATCAAGATTCAGTTCCGATAGCGCCTTTCGTTGGACCCTTCTGTACAACATTTCCAAAGATCGAAAAAATTCATCGGAAAATGCAGTCCTGAGAACTGACTTTGCAATATCATCTCTTGTCATTCGTTACAAGGACTACCGACAAGCGTCGCGCAGTGACCACTGCCTTATTGAACCTTGCGGGGTTTTTGGGGATGTTTACGCAAATTATTGTACACCAAAAAGAAAAAAAGAACCGAGATATGAAAAAGAAATAATCGACCGATAAATGTAAGAAAACACCGGACGGTGAATTACGAAAAGCGTAACGCTATATCGAGTAGAATAGTAAAAGTGTGGTATCGAGATACGTCATCAGTGGATTGACCAACAGGAAAAAGAAAGGTTAGAACCAAAGAACGAAGTTTGACGGTTCAAGAGGCATTCGCATCTTACATAATATATGAGATTGGAACTTGGAAAAATTTTCGGTCAGTTCTTGCTGGACATCACACGGTGCACGGCGCATACGGCAAATTTTCAACCCCCCCGAAACAGGTTCCCCGTTGAAATATCTTCCATTTTATCAAGGCCAAAAATAATTTCTATCACGTGAATCTGAAAGGTGAATCGACCGTTCGCTTAAGGACATTTCGTCTAAGATTCTCGTACAGAGATATTTAGTCCACAACACATTTCCTCCTCATCTTTTCTTGTCAAAAACGAGATGTTGCAGGTTATAAAATTTTTAGCTATTTATGTCATGCGTATTTAATGAAAATAAAGGGAGTCGTCAGACACGGCTGCGGGTTAATATTTTTTTTATCTACCACTGGTAATCAAAATCAATGGCAAGTACAACGTTATATAACATACGGACGATACTCTGTCAGTGACCTCCAAAATATACTGAAGACAGTCAACAGCCACAGCGAGACGCACGATTTCAGACTTCATATTGAAAAAACTGAGTAATGGTTGTCAACAAAAACCAGCAGATAGTCATAGATCTACTAACAAAAATAATCAAATATTGCTACAAGTCAACATTGCGAAAATAATGAAATTTAAAAAATGTCTTCACACTATTTCACTTCTGAAATAACAGATTTTCTTCTTTGAATCATGTAACTCTACGCCATCAGCAAAATTTTTCCCATTTTCTTCAAGTCCCTGGACTAGTCAAGAGTTCACAGTCAATTTCAGAAATATTTCAAGTTCCTATACGACCACAATTCCTTGTGAAGATATGCCATGTATGTACGCTAACTACGGATGCATGGTACAGTAGAATCCACAATCTTCCATGAGGCCACTTCTGATCGAAGCCATTGCTGATGAGCTTTTATCAATGAGAAAAAATGTGGACTTTTACGCCAAGACCCCTTAACTTTAAAACCATGACTCATTGTTGAGAAGATCGTCTGTGGATGATGAGGGGTTGTAGCAGTATGTAGGCTCATGATTTCATACATATCTACACGTGTTGCAAAATTGATCGCAACTTTGGTACAATGCCAAGATTATTATTATTATATTCGCGACAAATTTTCCTTCCCAGATTTCTAGAAAATGAGGTTCACCACAAATAAAAATAATTATTCCTGACGAGATTAATAATTGGACAAAAATTTCATCAACAAGAGCCATACAATTTTCGAGGTTCTAGCGATTTTGATTTCGCGGGTGTGTTCTTTGTAAAGCCTCATATAAGATCATGATATCTTCTGTCGACCCTTCATCAACAATTGTTGTTTCTTTTTCGAAATGTATAGAGAGTAGGCCCAAATGGAGAGCATTGCATTACCTTGCACGAAAAAGAGAATGACACCAAGCCCAATAACTTCCACGTAAGTAAAGAAAAACCAGAATGTTCGTTAATTATTTGACTTCAAACTATAATGAACCAATCTTGATTGTAAGCGAAGGTTGGTTTTGAAGATACTATCCGCATTAAGCTAATGAAATAAAAAGAGCTGCGTTCTTTTCTCTTTTTTTTTTACTGATTTATTTAATTGGATAATTATAGTGTACAAGAAACAAATATGTTTATGTATGTAAGACTTATACTATTACGAATAGTTAGAAGTTAAAACTAGGCTTGCTACTACGCTAGAAAAGCCATTAGGCGGATTCTTAAAAGTTCATTTCATCGTAGGTACCAGTTGACGTGTTGATTGCTAAAAAATATCAAATAATGAAAGGATAAATTCTATTATATCTCGGCTTTTTGCAACCAAGTAGAATAAATTCCCCTTTGAGGAAGAAAAATCGCCAAACTTATCTGTGGGTTGCTGAGAAATTGTTATTCAAATAGAATGTTCAACTCATTCAAATTCCCAGCTATTTGAAAACTAGCAATAGTAATTCCTATTCTCGAACCAAACCAAGACCCAACTCTCCCCCCTACCGACCAATCTCCTTACTTAATGACTTCGACAAAATTTTAGAAAGAAATTCTTGAAATACGACTCCTTTGGTTTTAAGAATCCAACAATCTCATAAACAATCGATTATCTCGGGAAAATCTTGAAAATCCAACTCAGTTTTTGCACCTACCTTTTTATTAAAGATCGAGTTGGTTTGGATCAGATTCTTCGCTATGTTGCTGAGTAAATCTATTTGGATCTAAATTTCCAATCTGAAAGTAGAAATATATCTTTTTTAGAATTTTGTAATAGTGCTTTCAAAATTGAGATTACACGTCAAAAATAGTCATTTTGGTTATTGTGTTTTAATGTATAAAATTGCCACCCACACAGTCATTGGCCAATTACTTCTTTTTTTACTGCTTTTTAATTGTGGTTATTTTTATGCGGTGCCGACAACAGCTTGTGAGCCAATTACCCCCCACAACTATCCTGACCGAATAATCCTCCAGTCTTGGCCGCTATCTCGGCTTTCTGATGTATCCCTCACTGAAACCGCAATCTCTTTTGAGATACTACCTTCGACCTCGGGGACGCTCGTTTCGTAGATTCCCGCCTAACTACACGCCAAGATTAATCCGTTCTCGGAACCCGCCGGGAACCTTCTTGGGGTTGTCATAACTGTCCAACACTTTCTCAGTATGCTACGATTCACAATACACTAGGTTACACTAGGCGTTCAGCTCGTTGGGATCTCTCTTGCAATCAGCATTTTCAGACAGGGACTACTCCTGGGAAAGTCATCCGACAAATCGCGGTTTTTCATCTCGTTTGATGACGTCATCGGTAACCTTGAATTACTTTTGAGACAGAAAAATTTTGGACTTCACTACCTTCAGACCTGTACCCTTTGCTTGCAACTAATTCTATGCGGTAATAAAAGACTATTCGATCTCTTTGGTCTTTCTCTCTTCATAAAGTATACTTGCCCTCACTAAAGCTAACATTTAGTATACTAGGCCTCACTCTCGGGATTTAAAAAATGTTGACCTACGCTCCTCTGAGTAAAGCGAGTAAGCCCACGAACTACCCAGCTTAACAAACAATATACCAGACATATACTGGGCCGCGAGTAAGGCCGTGCGCCACTCAGTATATCATCGAGGGATCAAGAGTCTGTGTAATAGTTATAAGCGGTTTAATATCGTATTCGAAAAAACACCCTCTTAGGTTTAATATGCATCGAAGACTAAGAGGTAGTATTTTTTCAAGGAAAAAGTTTTACAGGTTAACTTGTATTGGTCTTATTTTCTAAAACCAAGGATCATACTCCACCCCTCACGATCCGAATTTGATATTCCTTGTTCTAACTGCCTTCTCTCTTATGTTGGTGAGGCTCTCTAATATCTCGGATCGAGAATATCCCAGCGCTAGGAGAGGTGCGAGGGATTATAACAATAATACGGCTTTGCTTCAACACGCTACTAATACTAATCATAATTTTAATTTTGTTGACCCTCATATATTAGCTTACGAAAAGAATTCTCGAAAAAGAAAAATCCACGAATGCATTGAAATTATGAAGCATCATACGATTGATTTTAAGCGCGACACTCAGAAATTAGGCTCCACGTACGCCTCCCTCATTTACGATTAGTATTATTAATCATCGTCTTGTTTTTCATGTATTTTTTTCTCCCTTGTCTTTTTGTTCAGTTGATTTTCCTTCTTCATCATGGTACCATTCTGAAGAAGACGCATTCGTTGCGTCGAAAGTAAAATAAAGTTCATCTTTGTTTGTTTCGCTGAGCAAACAATTTATTGTTCTCTGCACCTTTATTGACTGCAAGTTTCGCGTAACAAAAATTGTGCAAACCATTCACATCTTCGTGCAAACAACAAATATTGACATGATTCTTAAACAACATGTGTGTCCTTTCTCTCATTATGAAGTAAGTTCTGAGCACATTAAGTGTCTCTAGAGGAAAAATATAAGCTCCTGTGATGATACTCTTTTTTTTTCTCAATACATCGATATTAAATAGAGAAAATTTATTTGAATCCAATAGTACCCACTAGATTCTAATTTCAGAATAGAAAAGTTCTTTCCGTTCTACCTACAAGGTCACAGGATGAGTCCTCCCTATTTTTCAAAGTGTCTTCAAAACCACGATCATTGGGATAAAAATCCTTCCAGCCTGTAGTGGACATTATTTCGTATCACCCTCATTATCCTAATCGTTGTTTTGCGTCAATTCATGTATGTAGAGCAGATAATACCCTTCATTTACCCCTCTCTCAACCTTCGACATCCTCACCAGAGTTCCTTTAGATTCCTCAGATCACTATTTCTGCTCACGTTTGCTTTTTTGCTTTTGCTATTAGACTACATTAGTATTATGTACTTGAAACATGTCTATTTTCTATCTCTTTGTGATGCCGAAGGCTTACAAAATTTGTCTACAATAATTTGAAAATGATTCGATATGTGTACATATAATTATATTTACCATTCCGGAGAAGACAATTGCATTCGTTCAGTTATGAATCGATTTTGAGTACGTGGTCCATGCAACAACATTGTGGATATAAAAAACAATTATTAGCATATTCTTTTCTCAATAAAAATATGTTGTTGGATGAGTTTGTTAGTAAACAAAAAACAACGGGAATCTGCTCTATGAGTCAAATTAGTTTTAAGAAATTGGTTTTGTATTGAGAATTATAGCAAGCCTAGATCTAGTATAAAGCGAAGAAGCTAGTATGAAGAAGGCCTAGACCTACTATAAACCTCGTATCATATACAGCTCGAGAGTCAAAATTTTTCAAGTCCTCCCCCTATCATACAAAGCCTGGAGGACGAAAGTTTTCCAAGTCGAGCAATATAAATGATAGAAGAGTGACTTGAATAATTTTGAAAACGTAAGTTTTTTCGTGAAATTATCAAGTAAATCTAAATTGAAAATTGGCACTAAATTCCCGCTGATGCCAATTTTCTATTTTAGATTTAAATAATTTTGACTTTCGAGCTTCATACGATAGGAGGCGGACTTGGAAAACTTTTCGCTGCGATGGACAATTCACTCAAATTGTATACACAATTATAAGGAAATGCTCAGAATATTTCCAAACTGTACAAGGCAACTGCAGTAGGCTTTTGAAAATCTTACTTTGTAAATTTCTATAAGACTGAAAAAAAATCAACAAATTTTTGTTCACACTAAAAACGACGTAAAAAATACCTTCTATTTAGGTCGATTATAAACAAATGACCTTCAACACGTTTACGAGTTCATCAACTCCCAAGACACTTTTACTAGTAATTAAAATCAAAAATTCATTCTTGAAAAAACACAAAATGCTAAAACATACCAATCGACTCGTAAACTCATTAAACCTTCCCTTCCTAAAAAATGTACAATTTGACAAACATATTACAATATTATCACATAATTGTTTTATTTACTTATTACTTTTCATTTTTCCTTTTTTAATTAAATTACTTATAAATTTTACGAGTGCCTCCTTTCAAAGATTCTTAATTACACTCCACATTTTCAGAAAAAAGAAGTTGTAATGAACAAACGCATTATTGTAATACCTCTTGAATATCTTATGTCAAATAATAAACGAATTATGAGCAGAGCGACCCATTCCTTACAATCATATACACGACACAAAAATAATTTTCTATGTGTTCTACTTTTTGAAAGACCTTCTGCAGTGGTATACGGGTCTTGCGGATTTCTCGCTCCTCGCTAATTTTTTATTCTTATTATTACTTAGTTAAAATATTCTAAAGATCTCAAGTTTAAGAACATATGACAAAAAGATATATTCACCCAGATGGAGGTGGAGGTCGAGATGGAGGCAAATGAGCATTTACTACTTCGACATATCCAGTAGGTGCGGGTTGTACTACTACAGTTTGAATTCCTGGTGGAGGCGGTGGCGGTGGCGGTGGATCCGGTTGAGTTTGAATTATTTGGATCGCCATCGCTAGCAAAAATGCAATTTGAAAAAAAAACTTGAAAATATTTCTGATAGACATTTTTGTAATGAAAAAAATTTTTTACAACTTTCCTTTATGCAAGTACGCCGCGAATATGATTTAGAAAGATCTCCGAGCTAAAACTTTTTAAAATAATGAAGAAGTGCACCGAACGTTCCTATTTATTGCAGAAAAATAAGGTCAACTGCAAAAATAAAGCAGACGAAGAATCTACACAGATGTTCGTCCTTGATGGAAAGAAGAGATTTTCAAAACAACATACTGACGGTGGACCAGTGAAGAATGATTCCTTTTATTGGGATCACTTGAGTAAATGTTTAAAAGTGATTTTTCAAATTTAAATAAGAAGTGTTTTTCTGTGAGAAAATTTTTTACCATCTTCTCATAGTTACTTGTCATAGTTTTACTACAATGCAGGCTGAAAACTTATTACAAGATAGTAAATAAGTAACAACAAGCACTCGAGTGCTCCGTATTAGGAGGTACTTGAGAGGATCGGAGAAATAAGAAGGTAATTTACGAGATCGTGGAAGATGTACTATAATCACTTCAAAGAAATGATCATTACAAAAAAAAAAGACGCGCGACGGCTGTCTTAACGAATTTAAACGAGAAACGCAGGGAACCTGTTTTACGGGAGAAATTTGATTTTAAAACTGAGAATCAGAAGTCGAAACTTTGCAAGTCCGTCAATCATCACATAGCTCAAAGGTTGAAATTTTTATGAGTTCCCTCCCATCATGTATAGCTCAAAAGTAAAAATGTTGCTCGAGAGTTGAAATTTCCCCAATCCGGGAGAACATCCGGCGTCCGAGGACAAAATCTAACATAACTGAACAATATAAGAGAGATATAGGCCTTAAGCTACATAGGGGAGTTGGACTTGGAAAAAGTTTTAACATCAAACTATAAGGTAGAAAAAATATGAAAAATTCATGAGTTGAAAACAGCATTCATTGATGATAGATGCAAGCAAGCAAGATCACTGAATCGAAAACAAAAAAGTCGTTGAACAAGAGCGTTAAAATGTACGAAATATCCGAATATATTACAAGTTTCAGGAAAATTTGCCTCACGAAAATTCGACTCCGAAAACTTGCTCTACGATTACTTGCCTGAAGGAAAAATTTGCCCAGCAAAAAATGAACAAGCTAGCGCTAATAAGACATTTGCACATGTAAAACAGCAGTCTTATACAGGATGAATGGAAATAAGTTTTGTGGTCTGATGAAGGGGCAGGGTTTTCATGAGTGAGGCGAGGAAGGAAGGTATTTTGTTTCGGCCTGATCGACGAGATCGTGGTCAAGGAATCCGATATATCCCGAGATCCATACAAGGGTAACAGTGAAGTTACTTGACTTAATCAAAGTGTTTTAAAAAGTTTCTTGAGTAGGGGATAGATGACGCCTCGACTATTGACAAACTCTTTTTGTTGACCAAAAAAAAGCAGAGTGAAGCAAATTATCTGTCTTACATCATGCGAGCACATACCGTTTATTGAGAGACAACGCCGCGAATCTTAAGAACAAGTGCTTGGCATTCACCAACGACACAGACATTCAAGAATACCTCCGAGGAGTCGCCTGTAATATTTCCTACCTATTAATAAATTTAATCATGACAAAGCTAAATGGGCAAATATTCATTTCAGGCAAGTTTTCGTGGTGCAAGTTTCACGTGGCAATTCTCTCACCTAGCAAATTTTCGGAGTCGAATTTTCGTAAGGCATATTTTCTCGCGGGATATTTTCCTATAACCATATTACAACACAAAATAAAACAAAAAAACAATCGAGTTATAAAAAAGAAATAATCGACAGATAAATGTAAGAAAACACCGGATGGTGAGTTACGAAAAACGTAAGGCAGCTAGGGTAAGGGTAGTTTCGAGATTCGTTATCAGTGGATTGACCAACAGGAAAAAGAAAGGTTAGAACCAAAGAAAGAAGTACGACGGTTCAAGATGTGTTCGCATTTTACGTATCATATGAGATTGGAACTTGGAAAAATGCTAGGCCAGTTTTTGTTATACATCATACGGTGCACGGCGTACGGCAAATTTTCCAAAATAACCCCTCGGAACAGATTCCCTGTTAACATCTCTCGCAATTTATCAAGCCCAAAAATAATTTCTGTCATGAAGACGAACCCGAGGTGAATCAGAAAAGTGCATCGACCGTTCGTTCAAGACATTTCGTCCAAGATCTTCGTCCAGAGACATTAAGTTCACAACACTTTTGGTCCACTTCTTTTCTTGTCAAAAATTATGCCGTATGTAAAAGGCACGGAAATGTGGCAGGAAATACAATTTTTAGCTAATAATGTCGTGCGTATTAATTGAAAATAGAGAGTAAGACGTCAGACAGGGGTGCGGTTCAACATTTTTTTGTATACCATTGGTAACGGAGTAATCACTGAGTTCTTCCCTTAAGACAATGACTGGAATTTAATTAATGGTCTGATAAGAGTCTAATAGGTCGCTATGAATTTAATGTAGGTAAAGTAAAAGTATTATGTAGTTACTTTGGTCAATGCACAGTTGAGTAATGGTCTAAACTGGTTGAGCGTTTAGTACGCAGATCGTGGATTTGTTGGTCTTCAACGTGGTTGGATATAGGCCAAGTTGTGGACCGTGTTGACGGTATAGGTTTCTAGTTTATCCTCTGGTGAGATGCTGGAGAAGACTCCTGCGGGAAAATTGTTTTATGGGTACCGTGCTGTTGAGTGTTGTAGTACAAATCAGACGGTAGGTTCTCAGCTTACAGGTGGGATGCTGGTCGAGTTGGGGCCGGGAGCCGAAAACGTAGATCCGAAGCTGAGACTGCGCAACCTTGGTTAGGGTAAAAGCGTTTAGGTTCCTCCTTGTTGAGACACTACAGTTGGTGGGATACCGCTGTAGCCCGTTGTGGGGACTCGTTACTCATTTGGTGAATAGCTCGGTAGTTTTTTTACAGTGAGCTGTCCCGCTGAAGGGACTGATGACTGCATTTTGGCAGTGAGGATATCTGTGCACTGAATTACTCAATTATAATGTAGGCTAAGGCGGGAAGGGACTCAACCGCGACTTTTACAGTTCTAGATGACTGGCTGAAGGTGTTTTCAAGTCGGTTTCAATATCCAAGGGCAGGCTGTTCGGGCATTTTGACAAGTAATTATTTTTGGAGTTAGCTCCGGTAAGATCCTATAGCTTAATGGGGTCTTATACTATATATTACTGTAAAGACCTTGAACTACTCGTAGATTGGAGAATTTGCCAGCAGAATTCGGAGTACTGAAAAAGAAGTTCTCCTTCTGATACAAGTCGCTCGAAAGTTCATACTTTTCCAATTCTTCAAATTAGATCGACACTCAACTCTCTAGGTGAGCCAAAGCCAGTCGCTTTCGAAAATTGTTGCAAGGTTTCTTTTTCGAAATGTATAGAGAGTAGGGCAAATGGAGAGCATTGCATTACCTTGTCGAAAAAGAGAATGACACCAAATCCAAAAAAACAAATTGTATTCGTTAATTATTTGACTTCAAACTATAATGAAACAATCTTGATTGTGAACGAAGGTTGGTTTTGAAGATACTAGTCCTAGTAAGATAATGAAATGAAAAAAGCTGTTTTTCTTTCTTTTTTTTCGCTGATTCATTTAATTGTATAAATATAATGTACAAGAATAATCAACAATAATATATTTCTAAAGAAAGTTTCATTTTTTCGTGACAAACAGAGTTTAGCTGTTAAATAAAGACTCAGTATCGCTTTTGTTGCGAACTTTTAATTAACATTGTTTACAATAAACGACGTTTCGATGCACCTTGTAGTCATCATCAGGAGAAACGTACTGAAATAAAAATAAAAATACAAAGAGAGAGGAGACCAGATACGAACGTGAGAAAAGGAAAAGGCACTTGCCACAAGATCAGGACCGGAGATGAAGCTACATTTCACGAATGAGTGACGCATAAGTGTTGGCGCGATTAGAAGTATCGGTATTGAAATATTAAAATATATTATAGGGCTTCTAACATCTTAGCGAACTGACTCTTTATTTAATTGAATATATTTATACATACGACTTATAATATTAAATTAGAAGTTAAAACTAGGCTTACTACGCTAGACCAGCCATTAGGCATATTTTTAAAAGTTTATTTCATCGTAGGTATCAGTGGACGTGTTGATTGCTAAAAAATATCAAAGAAAGAAAAGATGAATTCTATTGTATTTCGTCGGTAGAAATTGAGTGCAGAACAAATTCCCTATTCAGGACGAAAATTGTGAAACTTATGTGTGGGTTGCTGAGAGATTATTATTTAAATAAAATTTTCAACTCATCCAAATTCCCAGCTATGTGGAAACTAACAACAGTATTTCCTATTCTCGACCAATCTCCTTACTTAAAACATTCGCCAACATTTTAGAAAAAATTGCGAAACACGACTCCTTTCGTTTTTACAGTCCAAAAATCTCATAAACAATTCACTATATGGATGCCGTGAAGGCCGGGCTACTACCATAGCATTAGCCGACCCTAATACCCTTATCCATCTAGCAAGCCTATTTTCAGTTTTTCTCAATTTATAAAACGCTTTCCCGAGAGTATGACGACCCCACATCCTCCTCACTGTCCACAAATAATATGGTCTCCGCATTCTATTCCCACAATTTTTAGAAAACTATCTTCAAAACCGTTCATTTCTCGTCAGTGCAGCGAATCAACTCTCTTCTGTTCGAATCCAATCCAGTGGAACCCCACAAGGGTCACCCATCGGTGGAATACTTTTCATGATATCAATTAGTAACGTCGCGTTTCCCATTAAACCAATTGTATAAGCGATCCGGAATATTTTCCTCCAAGTCCTCTTTCGTGATTTTTGACAAAAAACGAGCTAAAACCCAATTTCTGCCCCCCTCCTCAACTTCATCCCTCTTCCTCCACTTCCACTTCGAACACTCACGGCTAGCGCATTCCAAAAGCCTCAGAACTTAAAACGTCTTGAAATACCTATTCAGTCGTTCTACTGTTTGCAAACATAAAATTCCTGTTTTCCCTCTACCATACCCTAGTTTGATCTATTCTACATTGTGGATCGCCTATGTATTGATTTACCTTCATCACATCTCTCACTTCTAGACCCAGTTCAAAATTCCTAAACTCGCTATTGCACGGGCGCTTTTCGCCCTGCCCTGCTACAAGTCTAGCCACCGTTACTCAAAAAATCTGTCACCCTTGTTCTAGAAACACTACTTGACTCCTTCCCCAGCATTAACCTTTGTTTCATACATCGAAAACCAAGTCGGTTTCGTGTTTTCGATTGGCAAAAAAATCTTTTCTCATCGACACCGCAACTCCGTATCAATTTCGAAAGCCGAAGTCCAAACCACCTATCAATGTTTAGAAACAATACTAACCCGCCTTTCCCCAGGATACCGCACTTTCCTGGTCGCCACTGAATCCTTATCTGCTTCTTCGGCAATTTCAATGTACACTCCACACACCCACTTATCTCGTGCATCCATTCTTTCAAAACTACCCCGTCATCCATTCAGTACGACATAACTTTCGTCTGAGTCCCCAACCGTGCGGGGATCCAAGATAAATAAAAAGTCGATTTAGCGGCCAAGACTGCCATAAAACTTCCACAAATCAACTCTCGTCTTCCTCCCACTAGAAATGATCGCACCCAGACTATCCACCTCAAAATTACGGACGAATGGATCGCACTCTGGCAAAGTCAAATCTCATCAAATAAATTAGTAGTTAGCCCAATTAAGACCATTACCATTCGTGTGGGTTTCAACACACCAAATTTCATACAACACATCTAAAATTCATTCACCGTCAAGCTCACAATTCGAGTGCAGTTGAGAGCTTGTACGAGAAGTGAAATTGAAAAAAAAATTGAAAATATTAGCGAATAAGGTGGACAAAACTTAGAAATCTCGAACTATGCAAGTAAAGATTGAAATGCCTCGGAACAGGTTTCAAAATTCAACTCTGTTTTTGTACCTACCTTTTGATTATCGATCGAGCTGGTTTGGATTGGGATCTTCACTAAGTTGTTGAGTAAATCTAACTGGATCTAAATTTCCAATCTGAAATAACAAACATTTTTTTTTTTAGTACTTTGTAATATTCTTTTAAAATGAGATTACTCATCGGTAATTTTTGTTATTATTTTTTATTTTAAAAGACGGTATTGAAATGCTCCCACACAGCCATTGGCCAATTACTCATTTTTTTACTTTTTTTTTATTGGGCTTATTTTTTGGGGTTTTTCTGACAACAGCCTGTAGTCAATTACCACCGACACCACCCTGACAGAATAATCCAATGTACAATTAATTATTATTAGTACTACCTATAACTACAACCAAAGAAAGACACACTCACGGGTGCGCATACACACAGAGAAAAAAGAAGAAAAAATGCTTACGCAGCCGCGTAAGCAACACACGACTTTTCACTTCTACCTACAATCAAGTTTTTTGCTTAAAAGCCAACTCTCGTACTCCAATTCATTCAAGTTTTTTGCTAAACGTTAACTCTTGTACTCCAATTCATTCAATGGGTCAGTGTTCACATTTACATTTTATTATATCAACATTCGAAGAAAAAAATCTAACGAACCATATCAAAGTTATAGGAGTAGGAAATTTTTTTTAAATTGGGTACTGATCCGATCTTCAAAAAAAAATGCAGGTGCACAACTTCAGATATAACACTACAACGTGGCCAAGTTTCAAGAAAATCTATCTAGTAGTCTCGGAGGAGATGCCCGGACAAATTTTGATTTGTTTAATGACGTAGCGATGATCTATGATCTGTAGAACGACGAGAAACTTCATTTCCCTCTCTTTCTGCCACAACTGTGAGGGTGTAATACACGCTCTCTACAAAGAGTCGGTAAAATGTGGCCATCTTGAAGACTGATGATGAAAATGTCCCTACATGCCGATCGAAAGTCGTTAATCTCCTGGGAGAGGATATCCAATTCTAATGTTATGTGTTCCCTTTCTAAATATGCTTATAAAGGATTGTGGACTAGCCAGGATTAACCCATTTCCTTTTCCCACCGGGAAACATCTTGGGTATGTCATAACTCTCTAATACTTTCTCAGTATGCTATGATTCACAATGCACTAAGCTACACTGGGCACTCGGCTCGGGATCCGTCTCGCAACCAGTATTTTTTGATAGAGACTTCATCTTTTATTCTGAAGAAGACGCCATCCTTGCGTCAAAACGTAAATAAAAAAAAAATTGTTTCAAAGTTCATCTTTATTTGTTTTTCTGTGCGAGCAGATCGAACCTCGATTTTTATCGAATATTTATCGTTCTATGTACCTTTATTGACAGCAAGTTCCGCGGAACAAAAATCGTATAAACCATTCGCATCTTCGGACAAACAACAAATAATATTGGTATGATTCGTAAACAATATGTGTATCCTCTCTCTCATTAGATAGCAAGTTCTGAGTACACCAAATTTCATATCCTCGCCAGAGCTTTTTTGGATTCCTCAGATCAATATTTCTGCTCACGTTTCCTTTTTAGCTTTTGCTTTTAGACTACATCAACATATATTATGTACTCGAAACATGTCTATTTCCTATCTCTTTGTGGTGCCGAAGGCTTACAAAAATGTTCTACGATAATAGAAAATGATTAGATATGTGTACACATAAATATAGTCGTATTTACCATTCCAGAGAAGACAATTGCATTCGTTCAGTTATGAATCGATTTTGAGTGTGTGTTCCATGAAACAACATCGTAAGCATAAAAAACAATTATTAGCATATTCTTTCCTCAATAAAAATAAGTTGTTGGATGAGTTTGTTAATACAAAAAAAAACAAAAAAAAAACGATGGCTTCCTTAACGAAGTTAAACGAGGAACGCAGGGAATCTGTTCGATGGGACGAATTGGTGTCAGTAGTGAGAATTGAAATTTAAATCTTGAAGAATCAGAGATTTTACTGAGTCTGTTGTATATGATAGGAGGAGGACTTGAACCACCACCCATAGAAAAAATTCTCTCTTGAAATTTTGGCCTTTCAAACTTGTAAGAGACTTGGAAAAATTCCGACTTCAAAGCTATATACTATAGAAGTGGGACTTGAAAAAAATTGGATCTCCAAGGTATACATGATAGAAGGACTTGAACAAAAATTTCGATTACCGACTCTGTGACGTCATTATCTGGTGACGTCATCTGACCAGATATATATGATACGAGAGGGACTTGAATAAATGTTCGACCTCTGACCCTGTAAAGTCACCATCTGATGACGTTATTCGATCCCGATCTTCCAAGCTATTTATTAAAGGAGTGGCCTTGGAAAAATATCGACCTCCGACCTTCGTGACGCCACGATATGATGACGTCATTTTGCCCGGAAGGCTGACAGTAAATTTCTGAAAAAACCTCCCGTCGAATTTCGACCTCCGAAACATATATGATAGGAGAAAGACTTGGGAAAACGACGGCTTCTTTTACGAAGTTAAACGAAGAACGCAGGGAACCTGTTTCATGAGTCATATGGGATTTATTATTGAGAATTGAAGAAAGCCTAGACCTAGATAGAGCTAGTATATAAAGAAAGCCTAGACCTACTATACGCTTAGTATAATATAGTTCGAGAGTCTAAATTTTTCTCGAATCTCGATTGAATACACAATTACTTATAAGAAAATGTTCAGAATATTTCAAGTACTCAAAACTGTATAAGGCAACTGCAGCAGGCATTTAAAAATCTTATTTTACAAATTTCCATAAAACTGAAAAAAAATCAAAAAATTTTTGTTCACACTCAAAACGAAATAAAAAATACCTTCTCGTTAGGTCGATTATAAACAAATCACCTTCAACAAGTTTACGAGTTCATCAACTCCTTAGACACTTTGGTTAATAATTAAAATCAAAAATTTATTCTTAAAAAAACACAAAATGCTAAAACATACCAATCGACTCGTAAACTCATTAAACCTTCCCTTCCTAAAAAATACACAATTTGAAAAACATATTACGATATTATCATGTAAATATTTATTTACTTATTACTTTTCCTTTTTCCTTTTTTTATCAAATTAAATTTTGACTAGTGCTTTCCTGCAATGATTCTGAATCACACTCCACATTTTCAGAATAGAAAGTTGTCAAGAACAAACGAATAATTTTAATTCCAAGAGTATATCTTATGTCAAATAATAAACGAATCTTAAACAAAGCGACCCATTCCTTACAGATATGCAAACGACAAAAAGAATACGGAAACAAATTAAAAAAAACTAGGCTACATTATAATCTAATATACTAAAAAGCTAAATGACCCTTTGCCTCTCATTCCTGATTTGCCCGATACAATTTAGCTAAAAAATAGCTAACGCGTGTATTCTATTACTATATATATGAATTGCCTAGCAAATTATAAGAAAAAATATTCGTGAAATTCTAATGACGTCACAGCGACTGAAGGTTAACAGGCAAAATAGAAAATAGAAAATTAATAATTATTGGTTATTTAAGTGCAACGATTCATTATCACAAACGTGCGTGTAAAAGTTTTCCATTTTCCTGTTATCGCATCCGACGTCAATTATCATACTGTGACAAGATTATATTATTATTTATAAGAGTAAAATGAATTACCTAGCAAATTTGGAGGAAGAAAAAAAAAAAACAAAAAATGAATTGCCTAGCAAAATAAAACGTAACAACGATTCAACCTTACATCGATTACCTCGCCTCTTTAAACAACCTCACCTCAGGTTAGATGTCCAAAGTCTCGATAAAAGGTAGCTAACTTTCTTGGACGCGAGACAAGAAAAATGAATTCGACAAAAAGTTTTAATGATGTCACAATGTCCATATAATTATAATGATAATATAAGTATCTAATGAAGGAGAGCCAACAGGTAAAATAGAAAATGGTAGTCATAAAAATATGAGAATCCCTTATCAGTGTCAACTTTTTGAATAAAAATCATTCAATTGTAAGAAGTAAAAGAAGAAAAGCGATTAAAATAATTTGTAAAATGGTATTATGGTTGTATTCTGAAAATAAGAATAACTGGAGTGGAGTGAGAAACAAACAAAAAGAACGTGAGGATAGGGAAGATGATTGGAAGAAGAGGTAGCAATCGAGTCAGATGGTGGTACTCAAATTTTAAGGCAGGAGAAAGAAAATGGATGTGTATAAGTTGGAGTAATTGAGTACCATAGGTAGTTGCGGGAGTTGGAAACCATGTTGGGAATGATTACATGGGCCAGAGGATGAGACTGAGATTATATTGTGGGAAGTACGTTGATTTTGGAGAGTAGGATAGGAAAAAAGATGATAGATCGTCAGATTATCTGCATAATAAGATTTACATGAAGGTAGAGCATGGCAACCCAGGAGGAGATGAGAATGTTCAAGTTGAGAGTGACCAATTCTATATCGAGCGAAAATAACCTCTTTATGGTGGGAATTTCTGTTCAATGAAGACTGAGGATAGGTTAACTTTTAATGATTCTAAGTTTGTTGCAGGGTTGTTTTTTCATGTGAGTGATACAAGAATTAAGCTAGGATTAAGAAATAATGAAAGTTTTTATGGTCGTAAGTACGTAGTTACAAGGTGGGGTCCTTAATTTTGGGTGAAAGGGTGCAGTTTTTAGGCGCGCAATCAGTTTGATCATATTGAGGGCAACCGATGTGAACTGAGAATCAAATAACAGATACGTTTTGTACAGATGAGCGTAGAAAAGTGTGAGCTTGAACCTAATCAGAATTCCAACTATAGACACATCATGTGAGAAATTGAGAGGGACGTATTCAGGAAAAGTAGGGGGTACGATTCTAAGAAAAGGGCACAACGAAAGTTGAAAAAGAATATTACCATAAATAATATCAACAAGTATAAAGAGTTTCGGAAAACCCTGAAGAATGGAATAAAAGTAGCGCATAAAACATACCTCAGTTCCCTAGAGGAAGGCTTCAGACGAAATCCATCACATACCTAATTTACCCGATACAATTAGGCTAAAAAATAGCTAAAGCCTAATATTATAACGGTAACGATCTTCTCTTTGCACTTCATACCTCATTTTATCCGATACAATTTAGCACTTCGCAAATTGAAGGATAATTAATTTGGCAAAAAGTTCTAATGACGTCGAAATGTCCTAATGAAGGAGAGCTAATAGGCAAAATAGAAAATAATAGTCACCAAAATATGATGATCCCTTATCAATATCAACTTTTTGAATCAAAAATCACTTCCATTGTAAGAAGTAGAAGAAGAAAAGGAACTGACTAAGTTGCGAGAGTTGGAAATTGTGTTGGAAATGATTACACAGGTCAGAGGATAATTGAGAAAATACTTTGTAGGAAGTATGTTGATTTTGAAGAGTAGGACAGGAAAAAAGGTGATAGATTCTCAGATTATCTGTATAATAAGATAGTAAGGATTGTAATGAAGCTTCCAATCAGATTTCTATGATTCAACCAAAAGAAGTTCAATTGAAGGCTGTAATAGAAAACAATCACATGTTTGAATAAGGAATTCCCACATCCTCTTCTATAGGACGGATTGGTTTTGATATTGAGAATTGAATTCAAAATTTGAGGGGTTCCAAAAAGAGGAATTAGATTTGATAAAATTTTGAAAATTAAGCCAACTATAGCAGGAGGGACTCGGAAAAATTGAGACATTTGAGCTCTATTATGATAGATAAGGGATAGGAAAAATTTTCAATATCAAAGGAGTCAGATTTGAAAAGATTTTTAATATTGGGAATTGAGCTATATATGACAGGAGAGGAACTTGGAAAAAATTGAACCATCAGAGGAGTTGAAATTGAAAACGCATTTTGTACATCGACCTATGCAATTATGACAAGTGGATAACTTTAAAAACTTTCAAATCCCTCCCCCTATGGAATAGGTTTCCTATTGAACCTCGATTTAGGTTAGGTAGTTGAAATCATAAAAAACTGGAGATGCTCTTAACATCATTAGGATTTAACAGAAGAATCCCTAGAGAATAGTGAATTACACAAATCAGGACTCGATGTCAAGAATAACTGTTAGTTGGAGGTGGGTGGACTCGAAGGAATAAAGTGAGGGCCTTGAGAAATTTTGTTCTAATTAAGGTAAATGAAGGAAGGGATTTTCAAAGTCTCAACTAAATCAACTCGAAAATAGGAGAAGTTACATTATTTGCATGTAAAAAAGTGAGGTCAAAGAAATAATCATCGCTGAAAATTGGAACGACTGTAGTAACAAATTATACTGTCAACATATAATACACACAAGATTTCAAAAAAAATCTTATGTAGAAAAAAAGTGAAAGAGAAAAAGGGAAATGAATGAACTAATCTTAGAATCGAAACGTTTTTCTTCCATTAATTTGTAGATTAGAGGATGACACGTAGAATTAATTATCACCATACGGATAATTGGAGAAGATGGATGCAGAGGACTGAAAAAGAAGAATAGGAAGAGAGGGAAAACTGGAAGAGTGTAATACTGAGGCAGAGAACAATTTGGAAGACTCAGGAAACGATGAAGAAAGAAAGAAAAAAAAAAAAGGTTGTATGGAAGGACAAGTAAAGAATGAAAGAGTGCAAAATTGAATGAAATTAGGAAAGAAGAAAAGCTTGAAAAGAAAACTAAGCAGATTGAATTGAACTATGAGATATGAAAAGATACAAAGAAAATAGTGTATCTAAGAAATTTCAAATAACCTTAAACCCCAGAGTTACTCCCTTTGTTTCATGTATCTACCTTACCCAAAACCCTAAATAACAGAATTAAAAGTAGCCATGAGAACTTTGTGCTTGCATAAAAATTTTGAATACAGATATCCAAAAAAAAGTTGTCTGGAGAATTTCTACTTTTTTTTTTTCAATATCCAAAGTAGAAATATCTAGATAATTTACCGAGATTTTTAAAAATTATTCCTGTTTATATAGCGCTCTCGAATAAGATAAAAATGAAAAAACAAAAAACTAAGAGGCGCGCCGTAGGCGCGCCGGACTTGCTAGTCTAATATACTAAAAAGCTAAATGACCCTTTGCCTCTCATTCCTGATTTGCCCGATACAATTTAGCTAAAAAATAGCTAACGCGTGTATTCTATTACTATATATATGAATTGCCTAGCAAATTATAAGAAAAAATATTCGTGAAATTCTAATGACGTCACAGCGACTGAAGGTTAACAGGCAAAATAGAAAATAGAAAATTAATAATTATTGGTTATTTAAGTGCAACGATTCATTATCACAAACGTGCGTGTAAAAGTTTTCCATTTTCCTGTTATCGCATCCGACGTCAATTATCATACTGTGACAAGATTATATTATTATTTATAAGAGTAAAATGAATTACCTAGCAAATTTGGAGGAAGAAAAAAAAAAAACAAAAAATGAATTGCCTAGCAAAATAAAACGTAACAACGATTCAACCTTACATCGATTACCTCGCCTCTTTAAACAACCTCACCTCAGGTTAGATGTCCAAAGTCTCGATAAAAGGTAGCTAACTTTCTTGGACGCGAGACAAGAAAAATGAATTCGACAAAAAGTTTTAATGATGTCACAATGTCCATATAATTATAATGATAATATAAGTATCTAATGAAGGAGAGCCAACAGGTAAAATAGAAAATGGTAGTCATAAAAATATGAGAATCCCTTATCAGTGTCAACTTTTTGAATAAAAATCATTCAATTGTAAGAAGTAAAAGAAGAAAAGCGATTAAAATAATTTGTAAAATGGTATTATGGTTGTATTCTGAAAATAAGAATAACTGGAGTGGAGTGAGAAACAAACAAAAAGAACGTGAGGATAGGGAAGATGATTGGAAGAAGAGGTAGCAATCGAGTCAGATGGTGGTACTCAAATTTTAAGGCAGGAGAAAGAAAATGGATGTGTATAAGTTGGAGTAATTGAGTACCATAGGTAGTTGCGGGAGTTGGAAACCATGTTGGGAATGATTACATGGGCCAGAGGATGAGACTGAGATTATATTGTGGGAAGTACGTTGATTTTGGAGAGTAGGATAGGAAAAAAGATGATAGATCGTCAGATTATCTGCATAATAAGATTTACATGAAGGTAGAGCATGGCAACCCAGGAGGAGATGAGAATGTTCAAGTTGAGAGTGACCAATTCTATATCGAGCGAAAATAACCTCTTTATGGTGGGAATTTCTGTTCAATGAAGACTGAGGATAGGTTAACTTTTAATGATTCTAAGTTTGTTGCAGGGTTGTTTTTTCATGTGAGTGATACAAGAATTAAGCTAGGATTAAGAAATAATGAAAGTTTTTATGGTCGTAAGTACGTAGTTACAAGGTGGGGTCCTTAATTTTGGGTGAAAGGGTGCAGTTTTTAGGCGCGCAATCAGTTTGATCATATTGAGGGCAACCGATGTGAACTGAGAATCAAATAACAGATACGTTTTGTACAGATGAGCGTAGAAAAGTGTGAGCTTGAACCTAATCAGAATTCCAACTATAGACACATCATGTGAGAAATTGAGAGGGACGTATTCAGGAAAAGTAGGGGGTACGATTCTAAGAAAAGGGCACAACGAAAGTTGAAAAAGAATATTACCATAAATAATATCAACAAGTATAAAGAGTTTCGGAAAACCCTGAAGAATGGAATAAAAGTAGCGCATAAAACATACCTCAGTTCCCTAGAGGAAGGCTTCAGACGAAATCCATCACATACCTAATTTACCCGATACAATTAGGCTAAAAAATAGCTAAAGCCTAATATTATAACGGTAACGATCTTCTCTTTGCACTTCATACCTCATTTTATCCGATACAATTTAGCACTTCGCAAATTGAAGGATAATTAATTTGGCAAAAAGTTCTAATGACGTCGAAATGTCCTAATGAAGGAGAGCTAATAGGCAAAATAGAAAATAATAGTCACCAAAATATGATGATCCCTTATCAATATCAACTTTTTGAATCAAAAATCACTTCCATTGTAAGAAGTAGAAGAAGAAAAGGAACTGACTAAGTTGCGAGAGTTGGAAATTGTGTTGGAAATGATTACACAGGTCAGAGGATAATTGAGAAAATACTTTGTAGGAAGTATGTTGATTTTGAAGAGTAGGACAGGAAAAAAGGTGATAGATTCTCAGATTATCTGTATAATAAGATAGTAAGGATTGTAATGAAGCTTCCAATCAGATTTCTATGATTCAACCAAAAGAAGTTCAATTGAAGGCTGTAATAGAAAACAATCACATGTTTGAATAAGGAATTCCCACATCCTCTTCTATAGGACGGATTGGTTTTGATATTGAGAATTGAATTCAAAATTTGAGGGGTTCCAAAAAGAGGAATTAGATTTGATAAAATTTTGAAAATTAAGCCAACTATAGCAGGAGGGACTCGGAAAAATTGAGACATTTGAGCTCTATTATGATAGATAAGGGATAGGAAAAATTTTCAATATCAAAGGAGTCAGATTTGAAAAGATTTTTAATATTGGGAATTGAGCTATATATGACAGGAGAGGAACTTGGAAAAAATTGAACCATCAGAGGAGTTGAAATTGAAAACGCATTTTGTACATCGACCTATGCAATTATGACAAGTGGATAACTTTAAAAACTTTCAAATCCCTCCCCCTATGGAATAGGTTTCCTATTGAACCTCGATTTAGGTTAGGTAGTTGAAATCATAAAAAACTGGAGATGCTCTTAACATCATTAGGATTTAACAGAAGAATCCCTAGAGAATAGTGAATTACACAAATCAGGACTCGATGTCAAGAATAACTGTTAGTTGGAGGTGGGTGGACTCGAAGGAATAAAGTGAGGGCCTTGAGAAATTTTGTTCTAATTAAGGTAAATGAAGGAAGGGATTTTCAAAGTCTCAACTAAATCAACTCGAAAATAGGAGAAGTTACATTATTTGCATGTAAAAAAGTGAGGTCAAAGAAATAATCATCGCTGAAAATTGGAACGACTGTAGTAACAAATTATACTGTCAACATATAATACACACAAGATTTCAAAAAAAATCTTATGTAGAAAAAAAGTGAAAGAGAAAAAGGGAAATGAATGAACTAATCTTAGAATCGAAACGTTTTTCTTCCATTAATTTGTAGATTAGAGGATGACACGTAGAATTAATTATCACCATACGGATAATTGGAGAAGATGGATGCAGAGGACTGAAAAAGAAGAATAGGAAGAGAGGGAAAACTGGAAGAGTGTAATACTGAGGCAGAGAACAATTTGGAAGACTCAGGAAACGATGAAGAAAGAAAGAAAAAAAAAAAAGGTTGTATGGAAGGACAAGTAAAGAATGAAAGAGTGCAAAATTGAATGAAATTAGGAAAGAAGAAAAGCTTGAAAAGAAAACTAAGCAGATTGAATTGAACTATGAGATATGAAAAGATACAAAGAAAATAGTGTATCTAAGAAATTTCAAATAACCTTAAACCCCAGAGTTACTCCCTTTGTTTCATGTATCTACCTTACCCAAAACCCTAAATAACAGAATTAAAAGTAGCCATGAGAACTTTGTGCTTGCATAAAAATTTTGAATACAGATATCCAAAAAAAAGTTGTCTGGAGAATTTCTACTTTTTTTTTTTCAATATCCAAAGTAGAAATATCTAGATAATTTACCGAGATTTTTAAAAATTATTCCTGTTTATATAGCGCTCTCGAATAAGATAAAAATGAAAAAACAAAAAACTAAGAGGCGCGCCGTAGGCGCGCCGGACTTGCTAGTCTAATATACTAAAAAGCTAAATGACCCTTTGCCTCTCATTCCTGATTTGCCCGATACAATTTAGCTAAAAAATAGCTAACGCGTGTATTCTATTACTATATATATGAATTGCCTAGCAAATTATAAGAAAAAATATTCGTGAAATTCTAATGACGTCACAGCGACTGAAGGTTAACAGGCAAAATAGAAAATAGAAAATTAATAATTATTGGTTATTTAAGTGCAACGATTCATTATCACAAACGTGCGTGTAAAAGTTCTCCATTTTCCTGTTATCGCATCCGACGTCAATTATCATACTGTAACAAGATTATATTATTATTTATAAGAGTAAAATGAATTACCTAGCAAATTTGGAGGAAGAAAAAAAAAAAACAAAAAATGAATTGCCTAGCAAAAGAAAACGTAACAACGATTCAACCTTACATCGATTACCTCGCCTCTTTAAACAACCTCACCTCAGGTTAGATGTCCAAAATCTCGATAAAAGGTAGCTAACTTTCTTGGACGCGAGACAAGAAAAATGAATTCGACAAAAAGTTTTAATGATGTCACAATGTCCATATAATTATAATGATAATATAAGTATCTAATGAAGGAGAGCCAACAGGTAAAATAGAAAATGGTAGTCATAAAAATATGAGAATCCCTTATCAGTGTCAACTTTTTGAATAAAAATCACTTCAATTGTAAGAAGTAAAAGAAGAAAAGCGATTAAAATAATTTGTAAAATGGTATTATGGTTGTATTCTGAAAATAAGAATAACTGGAGTGGAGTGAGAAACAAACGAAAAGAACGTGAGGATAGGGAAGATGATTGGAAGAAGAGGTAGCAATTGAGTCAGATGGTGGTACTCAAATTTTAAGGCAGGAGAAAGAAAATGGATATGTATAAGTTGGAGTAATTAAGTACCATAGGAGGTTGCGGGAGTTGGAAACCGTGTTGGGAATGATTACATGGTACAGAGGATGAGACTGAGATTATATTGTGGGAAGTACGTTGATTTTGGAGAGTAGGACAGGAAAAAAGATGATAGATCGTCAGATTATCTGCATAATAAGATTTACATGAAGGTAGAGCATGGAAACCCAGGAGGAGATAAGAATGTTCAAGTTGAGAGTGACCAATTCTATATCGAGCAAAAATAACCTCTTTATGGTGGAAATTTCTGTTCGCTGAAGACTTAGGATAGGTTAACTTTTAATGATTCCAAGTTTGTTGCAGGGTTGTTTTTTTATGTGAGTGATACAAGAATTAAGCTAGGATTAAGAAATAATGAAAGTTTTTATGGTCGTAAGTACGTAGTTACAAGGTGAGGTCCTTAATTTTGGGTGAAAGGGTGTAGTTTTTAGGCGCGCAATCAGTTTGATCATATTGAGGGCAACCGATGTGAACTGAGAATCAAATAAAAGATAGCGTAGAAAAGTGTGAGCTTAAACCTAATCAGAATTCCAACTATAGACACATCATGTGAGAAATTGAGAGGGATGTATTCAGGAAAAGTAGGGGGTACGATTCTAAGAAAAGGGCACAACGAAAGTTGAAAAAGAATATTATCATAAATAATATCAACAAGTATGAAGAGTTTCGGAAAACCCTGAAGAATGGAATAAAAGTAGCGCATAAAACATACCTCAGTTCCCTAGAAGAAAGCTTCAGACGAAATCCATCACATACCTAATTTACCCGATACAATTAAGCTAAAAAATAGCTAAAGCCTAATATTATAACGGTAACGACCTTCTCTTTGCACTTCGTACCTCATTTTATCCGATACAATTTAGCACTTCGCAAATTGAAGGATAATTAATTTGGCAAAAAGTTCTAATGACGTACAAATGTCCACATAATGATGGAAAGTATCTAATGAAGGAGAGCTAATAGGCGAAATAGAAAATAGTAGTCACCAAAATATGATGATCCCTTATCAATATCAACTTTTTGAATAAAAAATCACTTCCATTGTAAGAAGTAGAAGAAGAAAAGCAACTGAAATATTTGGAAAATGGAACTGACTAACACAGGTAGTTGCGAGAGCTGGAAACTGTGTTGGAAATGATTACACAGCTCAGAGGATAATTGAGAAAATACTTTGTAGGAAGTATGTTGATTTTGAAGAGTAGAACAGGAAAAAAGGTGATAGATTCTCAGATTATCTGTATAATAAGATAGTAAGGATTGTAATGAAGCTTCCAATCAGATTTCTATGATTCAACCAAAAGAAGTTCAATTGAAGGCTGTAATAGAAAACAATCACATGTTTAATAAAGTTGAATAAGGAATTCCCACATCCTCTTCTATGGGACGGATTGGTTTTGATATTGAGAATTGAATTCAAAATTGGAGGGGTTCCAAAAAGAGGAATTAGATTTGATAAAATTTTGAAAATTAAGCCAACTATAGCAGGAGGGACTCGGAAAAATTGAGACATTTGAGCTCTATTATGATAGATAAGGGATAGGAAAAATTTTCAATATCAAAGGAGTCAGATTTGAAAAGATTTTTAATATTGGGAATTGAGCTATGTATGACAGGAGAGGAACTTGTAAAAAATTGAACCATCAGAGGAGTTGAAATTGAAAACGCATTTTGTACATCGACCTATGCAATTATGACAAGTGGATAACTTTAAAAACTTTCAACTTCCAAGCTATATTTTTTAAGAGAGGAACATGAAAGAATTTCAACTTCCAAGATATATATGACAGGAAAAGGACTTGGAAAAATATCAACCATCGTTCTAGGTAAATGATGGCGAGACACCAAAATTTTCAAAAATCCCTCCCCCTATGGAATAGGTTTCCTATTGAACCTCGATTTAGGGTAGGTAGTTGACATCATAAAAAACTGGAGATGCTCTTAACATCATCAGGATTTAACAGAAGAATCCCTAGAGAATAGTGAATTACAAAAATCAGGACTCGATGTCAAGAATAACTGTTAGTTGGAGGTGGGTGGACTCGAAGGAATAAAGTGAGGGCCTTGAGAAATTTTGTTCTAATTAAGGTAAATGAAGGAAGGGATTTTCAAAGTCTCAACTAAATCAACTCGAAAATAGGAGGAGTTACATTATGGAAGAGTGTGATACTGAGGCAGAGAACAATTTGGAAGACTCAGGAAACGATAAAGAAAGAAAGAAAAAAAAAAAGATTGTATGGAAGAACAAGTAAAGAATGAAAGAGTGCAAAATTGAATGAAATTAAGAAAGAAGAATAGCTTGAAAAGAAAACTAAGCAGATTGAATTGAACTATGAGATGAAAAGATACAAAAAAAATAGTGTATCTAACTAAGAAATTCCAAATAATCTTAAACCCCAGAGTTACTCCCTTTGTTTCATGTATCTACCTTACTCAAAACCCTAAATAACAGAATTAAAAGTAGCCACGAGAACTTTTTGTTTGCATAAAAATTTTGAATACAGGTCCAAAAAAAAGTTGTCTGGAGAATTTCTACTTTTTTTTTTTTTCAATATCCAAAGTAGAAATATCTAGATAATTTACCGAGATTTTTAAAAATTATTCCTGTTTATATAGCGCTCTCGAATAAGATAAAAATGAGAAAACAAAAAACTAAGAGGCGCGCCGTAGGCGCGCTGGACTTGCTAGTTATATTCTACGTTTTTAAAGGCTTTCCGCAGTGGTATACGAGACTTACAGGCTCCCCGCTCACTGTTGCAAAACTTGCAACGGTATCCTTAATCAAAATTTTATCAAGGTCTCAAGTTTAAGGACATTGTGACAAAAAGATGTACTCACCCAGGGCCGCCCGGCCATGGAGTTGGAGCTGGAGGCAAATGACGATTTACTACTCGTACAGTTCCAGTGGGTGCGGGTTCCCATACTACGGTTTGAATTCCTGGTGGAGGCGGTGGCGGTGGTGGCGGCGGCGGTGGAGGTGGAGCCGGATCCGGTTGCGTATGATTTATCTGGATTGCCATCGCTAGCAAAAATATAATTTGAAAAAAAAGCTTGAAAATATTTCTGCTGGACATTTTTGTAGTGAAAAAAATATTTTTTCAACTTTCCTTTATGCAAGTACACCGCGAATATGATTTAGAAAGATCTCAGAGCTAAAACTTTTTAAAATAATGAAGAAGTGCACCGAACGTTCCTATTTATAGCAGAAAAATAAGGTCAACTGCAAAAATAAAGCAGACGAAGAAAATACACAGATGTTCGTCCTTGATGGAAAGAAGAGATTTTCAAAACAACATACTGATGGTGGACCAGTGAGAATGATTCCTTTTATTGAAACCACTTGAGTAAATGTTTAAATGTGATTTTTCAAAAACAACTAAAAAAAGTATTTTCTGCGAGAAACCATAGTTTTTCTCCAATGTACGCTGAGAATTTATTTCACGATAGTAAATAAGTAACAACAAGCACTCGAGTGCTCTGTATTAAGAGGCATCTGAAGGGATCGGAGAAATAAGAACGTGATTTACGAGATCGTGGAATATGTACTGCAATCACTTCAAAGAAACGATCATTACAAAAAAATAAAAAGAGGAGCGACGGCTTCCTTAACAAATTTAAACGAGAAACGCAGGGAATCTGTTTTACGGGAGAAATTTGATTTTACAATTGAGAATCAGAAGTCGAAACTTTTCCAAGTCCGTCAATCATCACATATAGTTTAAAGGTTTACATTTTTATTAAGTTTCCCTCCTATCATGTAAAGCTCGAAAGTCAAAATGTTTTCAACTCTCTCTTCTATCATACGTATATTGCCCCAGTGTTCAAATTTTTCCAATATGGGAAGAACGTCCGGCATCCGTGGACAAAACCTAACTCAACTATATAAGAGGGACATAGGCCTTAGCTACATAGGGGTGTTGGGATGGGAAAAATTTTGACCATCAAACTATAAGGTAGAAAAAAGATGACAAATGAAAATCAGCGTTTATTGGTGATAGATGCGTGCAAGATCACAAGAATCGAAAACAAATAAGTCGTCGAACAAGGCGCACGAAATATAAATTAAAAAAAAAAAAAAAGAATCGAGTTATGAAAAAAAAATGATCGACAACAAATGCAATCAAATCCTACAGGCACTTACCCGTCGCTTAAATAACGAAAACCAGCAGATAGTCGTAGATCTACTAACAAAAATAATCAAATATTTTTTTTATTTTTTTGTTTATTTTACGAGCATTATAAACTGCACGAGGGTTATTTGCTCGGCGTTACAATCTTATTTTAGAACTTTAATTAGGTTAGATTAGGTACGTATTGGTGGAATTGAGTGGCGATCGAACGGAATTTGTTGATGAATTATATGAAGTTGTAGAATTTAGTGGTACGTAAATAAGTTAGGGTTGAGTCGATGGTTTCGGAGTTGTTGTTTAGTGCTGCATTGATATTGGAAGATATATTTAGGGAGGTTCGAGTGGGTTGTAGGACGGGGCATGAGAAAAAATGATCAACTGATAAATTTTCTTGGAGACAGTGAGGGCATGATGGAGGAGCGAGATTAGTGAGAAGATAAGTATGAGTAAGACGAGTGTGGCCTATTCGCAGCCGAGCTGAAATGACCTCCTCTTGCCTTGAATTTCGTTGGGATGAGGACCAAAATGTGGGTTCACGTTTTATTTTTCTTAATTTGTTATTCGACTGATTTTCCCAAGATGAGTGCCAAATTTTTTGTAATAATGAAGTGTGATATACCTTTAAGTCTTTTGCAGGTGATAGAATTGGATCAGTAATTTTTGGTAGCGAAGTAGCCTTTTTAGCTGCTTCATCTACATCATGATGTAATGGAAAATTGACGTGGCCTGGAACCCAAGCCAGTGTGAGGTGAGAGTTTATTTAATGAATGGTATGATATTTTCTCGTTTATGGAGAACGCGTACTCTACTTTATGCTTGTGTTTAGAGCCATCTGTGAGACAAATGGTATGGTTGGGGAATTCGTCAATTAGTTTTAGAATATGTTGCCTGACGATTGACTTGTCAACTTTAGGAACTTCTGTAAGGTCTAATCGAATGTTGGGAATGGTGAAAAGCCACGGAGGGATGGCTGAAATTATGGGGGAGAGCTTGAATTTTGAATCTATGAGAAAGTGAGGATTGTAAGTGAGTGAGAATATGTTTGTGTGGTTGACGTGTAGAGACTGAATTAGTATGTGATAAAATGGATTTGTGAATCGGAAGATGGGGGAATTGAGATATAGAAATTAGAAGATTTGAGGAGAGTATTGTTCTACGCACAAAGAGAGGCGGTTCAGCCGCTTCCGCGCACAAGCTCAGTTTCGGACTCGTTTTGAATGCTCCCAGTACGAGCCTGAGCGATGAGGTTTGGATTGTATCTAGTAGCGATAGAGTAGTCGCACTAGCTAGATTATAGATAGGGGATCCGTAATCCAACCGAGATCGAACAATGCTTTTGTATAAATTTAGTAGTAATTTTCGGTTGCATCCTGTACAGTGATGGGAGAGGTATTTCAGAGCGTTTATTGCACGTAGGCATTTGGCTTTTAGTAATTTAATATGAGTAACCCATGATAGTTTTTGATAAAGTAAAAGTCCTAGAAATTTTGCTGAATTTGCGATTTTAATTTCGAAGTTTTGGAGAAAAAGGGGTGGAATAGATGGAACAGGTTTCTTTTTGTGGAAGATAACGAGGAATGTTTTTTTGGTGGAAAATTGGAATCCACGTTCCGACGACCATGTTGAAATATTGTCTAGTGTTTTTTGTAAAAGTGTCAGAGCGTGTGTGTTGGTATGCAGGCGGGCCTCTCTCCTCTCGCTTGTACACCGTCGACACTAGGCACTCGCCTTCGTTCTCACGTCAGTGCTCGTGGTGCGAACCTCTCGCGAACACGGTCTACGCGTTCGCTCGAGTGCTGTCGGCATCTACTTCCTCTGAGTAGATTCACCCGTGTCTTCATGGTCACGAGTGTTAACCCGACCCCCGTTCCCTCAAGGGAACGGTCCTCACCTTCCAACATGGTAGCAGATCGTTTTGGCGAGATCTATCGGAAGAAATAAATGAACGAACTAAGATAAATAATTTTTTTTTTACAAAAAATTCGAATATGTTAGCTCGAGAATCATTAGGTTAACGGGGAGTAAGTGATATCTAACTCCACAACTGTTATGTATGATTCAAACCTCAATCTTCTCTTCTAAATGGTTTTTGTCTGAAAAATAAAAATCGCATCGTTTTCCCCCTTATGCACGATGAGTTTGACAGGATTTATATACCAATGAATCCGAATGGAAAACTGACGGATATCGGTAAAAGAAGAGATTACAATTTTGAGACTTTATATCAAGTATTCGAAAGAATACTACGAATATGATATAGAAATGATGACGCATCCGACTACACTACTTTTCGCCGGATACTATCATTTTATTCAAATGGGATATTTTGATGAGGTTCCGAATTTACTCCGGAAACTAAAACGTCATAAAGCATCTCTATGAATTTCTCTCGCATTCGAATTATACTACAATGATTCGTTATCCTTAGAACGAGAGATAAAATGAGCAACGCTTGAGTTTATCTCGTAAAGCACTGCTAATACTTGAATTTTGCTTCGAATTTTTCTCACCGATGGCCATCACTTCGAGGAATTTTCTGATGACAGAATTCAAGTGGATTGATCATACTTGTTTTTAAATGAGCTCTTTAATTCTAGCTAGCTAATCATCATTCTTAGGTGTGGTAGCCTATTTCAGTTTTGTTTTATTTCAAATTTGGATTTGATGTTCTCTCCATCAAATTTCATCTGTACACCTAAGATTGCCTCGAGGAATACCGCTTCCACTCAACTTTTGACTCTCAAGGTAATTACCAATCGTGATGTGTTTTCTCCTTTCAACTCGGATGAGAAACGGTCATATGAGGACTTATGGCATCGCGGGAATATGGATAAATGGTACAGTTTGTCCTCCTAAATCAAAGCATGAGAGAAATGCGTTTGTCTGGGTTTAATCCGGTGTTGTTGGACGGTCAACATTTCAGTTGAGGCAGACAATTGATGATGCAATTTAAGTGAGTCCGCCAAAAATTTATTTACCTATTCGAAAGTTAATGAGTAATAAAGTTGAACGTGCGCGTTTTGTTCAACATTTCTCGTTTTTCGAATATTCGTATGTAGAGTAAAGTGAGAGTCCTCTATTCTCATACGATTCGCGAGTATAGAAATATTATTTAATTTCGCGCGAAAAATCTGTACCAGCGACGTTACTGAGTATTTATTATTCCCAGTCGCATATGTGATTTTTCTTTTTTACTCGGCGAAAGACACGTGGCACCTAGCCGTCAGTCGATAAAGAAAAATTGCGTCACCAATGGTGTGTCGAAGCTTCTCGAAGGTGGTGTTCTTCACCATCTGCTCCAGATAAACCAGTCCACCTTATTGTGGCCTCTGTATTTCCGGCACACCGAAAATATGAGAATAATGGTATGAGCTGCGAATATGCAACTCGCCTAAAATCTCATGTTACAACAAGTACACTCAACACGGCGCAGTCCCGGGCTACTTATTATATGTACGGTCTTCAGAACCATATTACAAAGGTACACTTTTCTCTCTACTCTAGATGGGACAGCCGAACATAGCTCTGAACATCAGACTTTGTTACTGAGCGAAATACAAATCAGTTACTGGGTCACACCAAACTCGTTCGAAAATCACTTCATGTCCATCTTTCATATAAGAGCACGTTTCCTACGTTTTTGCCTCGTTATTGAACTTCTATTTGGCTGATTTTTGGCAGATTAATTCGTATTTTTTCTTTTTCGTTTGATTGTGCCAATTGTGCCTTACTTTTCAATTTGACATCGAGTCCGTTCGGAAATTATCAATTTTTTCCCTACTCGAATTTCTTTATTGATCTTTGTCGTTTATCAATTGCCCGCTTTTGCAATTCTTTCCTCGTTCAGTTGTGTTCGAAATCCCATTGTTTGAAAGAGTAGATGGCTGCGGAAATGGACCAAAACAGCGATGTTAGCCAAAATTTCGAAGAAGATCTTTTGGCATCTGATGGTGAAACCGTAAAAGTAGCATGGGACGAGCCAATGAGTCAACGTAGACCAAAAAAGACGATCAATCGTAAGTCACGCAAAAATATTTCTAGCCAAAATAAATTACGTGTGAAAAAGTCGTCGAAAAAACAAGCTTCATCTATTGCGCGACATACGCGGGCACAGACTCGCGCACGTGGTGCACAAATAGATGAGCCTGTTTCTTCGAAAGTGTCTTCAAACCGCAAATCTAAGTCAAGAAAACGTGTTGCAGTCGATGATGTATTGAAAGATAAAGCGCCCAGTCGCACTGTCAAGGTTCAAAAGCATAATCTGGCGAACGACGTTTTTGACCAAGCTGTTGATGAAATGGTGTCAAGAAAATGCGATCAAGTGATGGACACTATGACAGATATTTTTGAGGCGCAAATCCAAGGAAGGATTGAGAAAGGGTTTGATGTGATGGCGAGGGAACTGCGTTCACTAGTCAGCCGAGCAGTAAATGATACAGTCTCTAAACTATCACACGCGACAACGCCTTCTCAACCGAATCCTCCCCCAGGTTTTGCTCCTCTTCCAACTCTGCCGTCCTCGTCGCACGCTGTTGCCGTCGCATCCCCAACGGCTCCGTTGCTTCCAGCTCCATCTGGTAAAATTATTTCTACTCAAATTGCTTCTTTTAATAATAAATCAGTGGCTGTAATTCGATTAAAACGCGGAATTTCGTACGAATCGTGGAAGAGATTCTTTTATCTTGCTCTACATGCCTCCGGAGTCATGCATGTGGCGGAACCTGATCGGTGTCCACCACCCACGCAGGACGAGGAGACAATGATGTTGCACACCACTCGTTTTTGGGAGCTGCTCGCCGAGAGACTCTCACAGATCCGCGCGAGGCTCTGCGTCTGCTCGAAAACCTAAAACGACCAGTGTACGCCGGTAGACAGGATCAAAAGTATCAAGAGCTCATGAACATGAAATACGCGTCAGCAAACGTGAGCCCGCAAGCCTATATTGCGGCATTCGAGAAAAAGGTGAGCGAAGTGCGTGAAACCTCATTACCAATCTCACGTGAATTGATATCAAATCGATTTTACCAATCAATATTACCAATTTACCCGCAGGTCGTTCAATACACTCATATGTATAAAACAATACGTAACGTATCATTCATTTCATATGAAGAGTTGAAAGAATGGTTTCTCGCAACAGCTCTCTCCCCTTTTTCTACCGCAAAGGCTAGCGGACAACAATCGTACGCTAATCTTGCAGCCATCAGAAAGAAAAAGCAATTTACCAATAAGGGTAAACCACAGAATAAAGGTATATCTAATAAAGGATCTTCTACAGTATTCTGTACCAGGTGTAATTCATCCCAGCACGACTATCGGGCCTGTCTTAATAAGACATGCCCCATCTGTCACGAGAATCCAGTCAATTCTGGACATATTGCGAAGTGCACCAAAGCCCATAAAGCTAAGAAACGTTCTGCGACAGCGACTGGACAAAATTCGCAACCAGGCGCACAATCTGATCAACAAGCTGCAGTTTCAGCACAACCTACGACGACGTCACAACGTAATAAGTTTAAAAGAGCTAGAAATAAGCCACCTTCTAAAAATGTGACTAAGCGTGAATCTAACGATTCGTCTCCTGGGTTTACAGCACGTTATTTCCAAATAACTGAGAACAACGAGCTTGAGCCGTGTGAAAGGCACGACGTTGGAGCTATGAAAGTTGACGATGGAGGTAAGCAATCATCCTGCACCACTGTGTGTGCGGATTCAGGATGTAATGCCACCATTTTTCATGAAACAAATTCTTTAAATAATGTGTGTACTCTGCCTCAATCAAAGAAAGTGTTTGTCGCTAACCCTGACGAACAAGCCTCGCTAAGCATAGAGAAATCTGGGGAATTGGAAATTTTTTTAAAAAATGGGAAATTATTTGATCTTGGGAAAATTTATGTGAGTGAGAAAATAGCTGATAATCTTCTTAGTCTTCGTCCGTTCGTGGAAAAAGGTTATCCAGTTATTTTCTTCAAAGATTCCGCACATGTAATTCAAAAGGGAACAATTTCTCCAACTTCGATACGATCTGTTCTTAATGGTTATACAAAAAATAATTTATGGTTTTTTGACTTGAAAACCACAAATCAACAGATCGAATCGAATAAATGCACTACCTTGCCTCAAAACAGAAGCGCGGAAGCCCTTCCTTCAAAACAATTTGATGATACTTTCTCATTTAACGATGTCGATAATCTAACTGACCTAAACAAATATATCACTTCAGTACCTCAATGTTCCATCGAAGACCTTAAAAAGTTGGAGGAATATGAGATTAGAACTATTCGTGGCCAGTTAGGTAAACTATGGCATTATCGTTTAGGGCATCCAAGCGTTGAAGTTATGAGGGAACTGGCACAGATTGTTCCTGAACTACACGGGATTCCTATTTCTGACGCAATAAAAGACTGCCATCCTTGTAAAATTGCGAAGGCTAGGAAATTACCTCACTTGAGCACACGAAATCGAGCTGCTATGCCGTTAGAGTTACTACACACCGACGTGCTAGGTCCGATTTTACCCCCCGCATTCCCTAACCGTGAGGAGTATTTATTAGCAATCATTGATGACTACACTCGATACGGTTATGTGTATCCTATGCTCAACAAATCAGAGGTTCATTTGGGTTTAAAAGCATTCTTTTCCCATATAGATCAGAAAATAAATTACCCTTATATGACCAAACGCATCCGTTTGGATAATGGAACCGAGTATAAAACTTCAAGTGTAATTCGATTTTTGAGGTCGAAGAATATTGTAGAAGATAATTCTCCCGCGTACACTAGTCCTTTAAATGGGGTTTCGGAACGCTATTTAGAAACGCTGGGAAATGTCATCCGTTCAATGTTGACTGATGCAGGATTTCCGAAAAGAATGTGGCTTTTTGCAGCGCGATATGGAACTCTAATCTACAATATTCTTCCCAAGAAAGCAATTCAAAATCAAATTCCGTACATGGTCTTGTTTAAACAGTTGCCTGCACTCTCTTTTCTACGTCGCTTTGGATGTGTAGCTCATCAGACTCTACCAAAGAAGGTGGGTAAGCACTCCGAGAGAGGGATAAGAAAATTTTTTGTAGGGTCAACTGATAATGGAGGACTTCTGCTTGATCCGTCAACTGGTATTGTTAAAAACACTTCGAATGTTACTTATACAGAATCTCAGGTATATGGCCATCATTATGGTCCATTCGAAAATGTGCCGTTCAAAGATCCAATAAGGCTTCGACGCCGGAAGCCACCTTCCGACGATGTTGAACCTGAAGCAGATCAGCCGTTTCGCCCTCCTCAGGCAAAGCGACGTAAAACTGCAACTTCTGAAGTATCCGTCAATACACCTAAAACAAGTGTTAGATTTCGCTTAGATCTAATGAGCGAGCTTGACGACTATCTTCAACAAGTGATTAGCTCGTCAGATTTGAAATCTAATCAAGTTTCTGGTTTATGGGCCTATAATGTAAACCATCCTCAACTTCCCCTAAGCCATTGTACTACCGAAGAGTATAGACCTCTTCGATATGATGACTTCTCCTCGCTTTCCGAAGATGCTCCGCGCTGTAATATGTTGGTAGCCCGCTACTATCTGCAACAATCAATGAAATCTCACATCGGTTCTGCAGATAGTGACGGCTCATACACTTTCACTCCGATGTTCGATGATCCGGAAATTTCGGAACAACATTGGGCGCTGTTCAACTTCGATAATATTGACGTTCCTCAGTCATACAAGGAAGCGATATCGTCCCCTGATTCCGCTAAATGGCAAGTTGCAATTCGGGAAGAATTGCAAGCAATGCTTGATAACGAAACGTGGGTTGCTGTACCGAAAAAGTCACTTCCGCGTGGCACACGGTACATAGATTCTACTTGGATTTTTCGTATCAAAGAGGATGAGGCTGGAACGACTCGCTATAGAGCTCGTCTAGTAGCCAGAGGTTTCAAAGACCCAACCCCATACGACGTTCTGGAGACTTACGCTCCAGTCGCTGATATCAGCGATATTCGCGCCGTCTTGGTTTATGCGGTTATAAATGGGTACTATATGAATCAAATTGATGTAAAGGTCGCTTTTCTAAATGGCGTCCTAGACAAACCGGTTTACATGGTTTTTCCTACGGGTTATAGTAATCATGAATTTGATTCGAGCTCATACGTTCTCCAACTGAAAAGATCTATGTACGGTTTGAAAGTAAGTCCAAAGAGGTGGTATGAGCGTTTTCGTAACACACTTAAAAAAATGGGGTTTAAGGCCTATGTATTTAAGCCCTGTATTTTTAAATGGAAGGTTACGAAAAACAATATCTCTCACGAAGTAATTCTAATTCTCTATGTTGATGACATAATTTTAGTCGGCAACAACACAGACAAAATTAGTGAAGTTAAGCAGAAATTAACGGAACACTTTCAAATCACACAATTAGGAGTACCTCGCAAATTTTTGGGCATACAATTTGATTATGATCGATCAAAGAGACTTCTCTTTCTTTCTCAACCAAATTATGTCGAAAAATTGTTAGACAAATTCGGTTTCACTCTTCGATCTCCAGCTAAACCCACTCCTATGCTGACTAATGAGGCTGCACGAAAACGGAAAGTTACACCAAACGATAGACAATATCCATCTGTTACTCGTTTTCGTGAAGCAGTAGGTTCTCTTACCTTTCTCATGAATTGCACTAGACCTGATATAGCCTTTGCTGTAAATACGGTCGCCAGGGCTCAGTCAAATCCACAAATGTCAGACTGGGAGGCAGTCTATCGTATCTTCGGTTACTTAGTAGGCACTCACACAAAGGGTTTGCTTTATCGTCAGCGTCGAGATAATATAGAGTGCTATACGGATGCGTCGCTGGGTACCAACGACTCGGCGGCACGTTCCACATCCGGGTACGCTCTCTATATGTTCGTGAATCTCGTCTCATGGCGTACGAAAAAGCAAACCCACGTGGCTCTTTCATCTGCCGAAGCCGAGTACATAGCTGCTTCCCTAGCCTGTCGTCAAGTTGTGTCATTAAAATCATTAATCGAATTTTTAGCTAGAACTTGCCCAGTTCCGATTATTTTTGAAGATAATAAGTCGGCAATTCATTTAGCTAAAAGTTTAGAACAAAAATCGCTTAAACACATTGTTCATTTGTGTTTTCATTACATCCGCTTTGAAGTTCAAAATAATAATGTCCAACTTATGTGGGTTCCTTCCGCTGAAAATATTGCTGATATTTTCACTAAAGCGTTACCTGAGGCAGCGTACACAAAATTTCGTGATCAACTCGTTTTCGATCATATTACTTCTAGTAATTAATGAAAACCTGTTTCTGTTCTTGATTTACAGACGAAAAGAAATGATGAGTACTCATTTCTTTCGCAAATTCGCCGATGTCACCCGATTCTTTTGACGATCCGTAAATCAATATCTTTTTTATTTCCCCTCTTACATTTGTAAAATTCTGACAATGCTTGAATTTATTGAATATAAAATTTCCTTCCGAATTTTATAAATAAATTCCTTCAGCCTTGGTACGAATTTTTCGTTTAAAATAAATACTTCAATTGTTTACTTTGGTACCTAGTTTTGTTTTCTACAAATCACTAGTTTTCCCTAAACAATTTTTTTTCTCGACCTATGTGTCGTCAATAATTTCTTTTTTTATTATTATTAAGATTTTCAGTCGTTTTCGACATGTTTCTTTAACCTTTATTTTCTTATATTTTATTTTATTTTATTTTGTTTTATTCTCTTTCAATTTCTTATGTACTAAGAAATACCGACTATAATAATTATAGTCGATTCTTTTAAAAAAAAGAAATCGGTTCTTTTCGACATATTGGTTATCTTGACTATTCAAATAAAGGGTTTTTTTGTTTTCTTCTGACCTAACTCTTTCATTTCAATCAGTCGAAAGTTTTGCCCTCAACTCATTTTAACAGGCTAGTTTCTGACAATTTTGGGTTTCAGTCTCCAAAATTAGCATCACTCTTCCAAAGCCAAAACTTCTCCAGTTTTGACTCAATCTTACGTTTACTGAAAATATCCTTTTTCAGTACTGTACTATGATTTATACATTCACACTCTAGCTGTCCGTACGGTGTTGCTGTCCGGGTCCGGCCTCGCCTGACGGGGAGTGTCAGAGCGTGTGTGTTGGTATGCAGGCGGGCCTCTCTCCTCTCGCTTGTACACCGTCGACACTAGGCACTCGCCTTCGTTCTCACGTCAGTGCTCGTGGTGCGAACCTCTCGCGAACACGGTCTACGCGTTCGCTCGAGTGCTGTCGGCATCTACTTCCTCTGAGTAGATTCACCCGTGTCTTCATGGTCACGAGTGTTAACCCGACCCCCGTTCCCTCAAGGGAACGGTCCTCACCTTCCAACAAAAAGTCTATGAGCCCTTTCAGGGTTGGGAGAATGGAGTGAGAGGCTATAGTCGTCCGCGAACAGTCTTTGTGAGATTGGGTAATCTGCGTTGAGGGGGAGATCATTTATGGCTACCAGGAAGAGGAGGACGCTGAGGACCTCTCCTTGTGGGACACCATTTTCGACTCTGTAGGATGAGGAGAATTTATCCTGTAGTCTAACTGATATAGATCTATCCTGTAAAAAACTTTGTAAAATTTTTTCTAAATTGCCTTTAAGACCGAAATTGTATAGTTTTTGGCATATATAATGTCTCCAAACTCGGGGGTATGCTTCTTGAAGATCGAAGAATATAGTGTATAGAGGGGATTTTGAAAGGAAGGCTTCTTCGACTTGGCTTTGAAGGTCCGAAAGAGCTCGTATTGTGTTTCGACCTCTTCTGAAGCCATATCGTATTGGTGATAGCAAGTTATTTTGTTCCAGAAACCACCAGAGACTTTTATTAATTATTTTTTGGTATAGTTTGCCCAAAACACTGGTAAGTGCGATGGGTAGGTAAGATGCCGGAAGTGAGGGGTCTGTGTTAGGTTTCAAAAGAGGGAGGATGAAGGTAGTTTCCAATCTGAGGGGTAAATACCTTGTGAAAGAATATTATTGAAGAGTGATAGAAGATATTCGAGAGCGTTTGGATGTAATTTTTTTAGCATGGCAGCATGAATATTATCAGGTCCTGGTGATGCGTTTTGAAGATTTTTGTGAAGCGTTGTGGAGAATTCAGCTAGTGTTATTGGTACATTATATGAGAGATTCGAAATTTATTGGAGACATTTCTGCATGGAGCTTTTCTTGGAGAAATAATGAGGAATAATTTTCATTTGATGAGACAGAGGAAAAGTGGATAGCGAGAGCGTCTGATATATCTTGTGGATCAGAGAAGACCGAGTCATTTATTTCAATGTGATTGATTCGATGAAAGGTGATTTTCCCCGATAAATGCTTAATGTCTCTCCACATAGAGGCACTCGAAACGGGTTTGTTGACACCCTCGACAAACGATCTCCAAGATTCCTTCTCAGCTGAACGAATTAGGAGTCTAGCTTTTGCTCTAAATTTTTTGTAAACTATGAAGTCTAGTGGGTCGCGAATGTAATGATATTTTTGGTAAGCTTTATGTCTATTCTTGAGGGCAGTATTGATTTCGTTGGACCACCATGGGACTTGGCCTGGTTTTCTTATTCCTGAAGTAAGGGGGATCGAGGACTCTGCAGCTTGAATTACGAACTTTGTGAACTGAGAAATTGCTGTTTGATCGTTTAAGGGGTCGGGTAGAGAGCTGATGTCGCTAGTGATGTCATAGTATTTGGACCACTTGGCTTCCTGAATTTTCCAACGGGGGTTAGATTTGTAATTTTGCTACAAGTCAACATTACGAAAATCATGAAATTTGAATACCTAAATGTCTTCAAATTTCACTATTTCACTTCTGAAATAAGCGATTTTCTTCTTTGAATCAAGTAACTCTACGCCACCAGCAAAATTTTTCCAAAATCTTGGTACACCGATAGTCATCTTTGAAAATTCCCTTGGTTCCTAAACTAAGTGAAAAACTGTAATTTGCCAGCCGAATTCGGAGTTTTTGAAAAGAAGTCCGAATATTAATCAATGTCGCTCGAAAGTCGAGACTTTTCCAATTCTCTAAATTAGATCGAAACTCCATTCTCTAGGGAAGCCAAAATCAGTCGCTTTCAGAAATTTTTGCAAGGTTTAACAATTCTCCTTTCCTCTTTATTCGAGTCTTTGTAAATGTCAACACTTCTGTCCAAGCCTCTCCCTCCTCTTCTAGATACTTATGGTCATTTCGGAACATTTTTTTCAAGTCCCTGGACTAATTAAGAGTTCACAGTCAATTTCAGAAACGACCACAATTCCTTGTTAAGATATGCCACGTATGTCCGCTAACTACGGATGCTTGGTACAGTAGAATCCACGATCTTCCATGAGGCCACTTCTGATCAAAGCCATTGCTGATGAGCTTCTATCAATGAGACAAACTGTGTGTGGATATTTACTCCAAGACCTCTTAACTCTAAGACCATGACTCATCGTTGGATGGCTCGTCTGTGGATGATGAGAGTTTTTAGAACTATATGTAGGCTCATGATTTCATAAATACCTACACGTGTTGCAAAACTGATCGCAACTTTGGTACTATGCCAAGATTATAATTATATTCGCGACAAATTTTCAATTTCTTCCGAGATTTCTAAAAAACGAGGTTCACCACAAATAAAATAATTATTCCTGACGTGAATGATTGGACCAAAATTGAATCAACAAGAGCCATACAATTTTAGAGGCTCTATGTAGCGACTTTGATTTTGCCGGTATTTTTGGAAAGACTCATAAGATTATTATACATTCCGTCGACCCTTCATCAATAATATTGTTGTTTCTTTTTCGAAATGTATAGAGAGTAGGCCCAAATGGAGAGTATTGCATTACCTTGCACGGAAAAGAGAATGACACCACTTCCACGTAAGTAAAAGAAAAAACAAAATCCTCGTTAATTAGGCCTATTTGACTTCAAACTATAATAAACCAAAACCAATCTCGATTGTAAACGAAGGTTGGTTTTGAAGATACTTTCCGTATTAAGCTAATGAAATGAAAAGAGCTGCTTTATTTTTTTATTTTTTTGCTGATTTATTTAATTGGATAAATATAGTTTACAGCAAGAAACGAATATATTTATGTATGTAAGACTTATAATATTACGAATAGTTAGAAGTTAAAACTAGGCTTACTAAGCTAGACAAGCCATTAGGCGGATTTTTCAAAGTTCATTTCATCGTAGGTACCATGTTGACGTGTTGATTGCTAAAAAAATATCAAAAAATTAAAGGATAAATTCTATTGTATTTAGGTTTTTTCAACTCAGTAGAAGAAATTTCCCTTTCAGGAAGAAAAATCGGCAAACTCATCTGTGGGTTGCTGAGAAATTATTATTTAAATATAATCTTCTACTCATCCAAATTCCCAGCTATTTGAAAACTAGCAATAAGAATTCCTATTCTCAAACCAAACCAAGACCCAACCCTCCCCTTTTCCTACCGAGCAATCTCCTTACTTGGTGCCTTCCACTAAATTTTAGAAAAAATTCTCGAAACACGACTCCTTTTGTTTTTAGAATCCAACAATCTCATAAACAATTCACAATACTGATGCCGTGAAGGCCGGTCTACAACTATAGCAGTAGTCGAACATGATACCGTATCCATTGAGCAATCCTGTTTTTAGATTTTCTCGATTTAGTAAACGCTTTCCCGAAAGTATGGCGACACCTCATCCTCCTCACTCTCCACGAATATGGTCTCCGCAGTCTGTTCCCACAACTTAGAGAAAACTATTTCCAAAACCGTTCCTTTCAAGTCAGAGTAGCAAATCAACTCTCATCTGTTCACATGTACCACAAGGGTCATCCATCAGTGGAATACTGTTCATGATCGCAATGAATTACATCCCATTAAACCAATTTTATAGGCGATTCCGAATATTTTCCACCAAATCCTGTATCATGAGTTTGGACGAAAAACGAGCTAAAACACCATTTCTTCCCCTCCTCAACTTCATCCCTCGGCCTCTGCTTCCAATTCGAACACCCATAGTTACCGCATACCAAAAGCCTGAAAACTTTGAAAACGTCTCAAAAGACCTATCTCGTTTTTCCACTGTTTGCAACCATAAAGTTCGTGTTTCCCCTCAATCATACCCTAGTTCGATCTATCTATATTATGGATCCTCGATGTATGGACTTACCCTCATCACATCTCTCACTTCTACACCCAGTTCAAAATTTTGCCATTCTCATTTGCACGGGCACTTTCTGTATTGTCTGGCTCCAAGTCTGGCCACCGAATCAGATTATCCACCTCTACGTTATCATCGACTTTACTTAGCTGCCAGTCTCCTCAATTATGTCTAACAACTTCCTCAAACACCAGTTCACAACATTCTCCTGAATTCTATTCCAAATCATCCTACTCATCGCAATACTTACGACAAAATACTTCAGTTTTTCAATCATTCCTTTCACAAAAAAATTCACTTCCACTTCCTAGTTCCCTTACTTCCCACATGACCCTCTTGGCCTTTACCTACACCTAAAATAATATACAAACTGCGTCAATTACTCGAAAAATCTACCAACCCCCCTCTTCTAGAAATACTACTTGACTCTTTTCTCAACATTAACCTTTTTTTCAACGGTGGATCAAAAATCGAAAACCAAGTCGGTTTCGCTCCGCAATTCCGTTTTAATTTCGAAAGCTGAAGTCCAAGCCATCTTGCAATGTTTAGAAAGAATACTAACCCACCCTTCCACAGCATACCGCACTTTTCTGCCTGCCACTGAATCCTAATCTGCTTCTTCGGCAATTTCGATGTACACTCTACACACCCACTTGTCTCGTGTATCCATTCTCTCATCATAACCCTGTCACCCATTCATTACGACATAACTTTCGTCTGAGTCCGTACGGGGATCCAAGACAATTAAAAAGTCGTTTTAGTCGCCAATACTGTCACAAAACTTCCACGAATCAACTCTCGTCTTCCTCCCACTAAAACTGATCTCACCCACACCATCCAACTCAAAATTACAGACGAATGGATCATACTTTGGCAAAATCAAATCTCATCCAACAAATTAACTAAATTGAAACCGTTATCATTCGTGTACCCACCGTCACGAATTCGACCTTATACGGCTCCGAATCGTTCAAACGCGACTGACGCACGCTCACCTCTTTCCAAACTTTTCCAGCTCTCATGCAAACATTCTAGCCTCGACTACAATCTCAAAGTCGCTCACATTTTCGCACGCCCGTCTTGAGCTTCTCTCCCCAACACCCCCCCCCCCGCAATTTCGCTATCCATCAAAACAACTCTCGTCAATGACCTTCCAACCATCCAAAACATCATCTCATCTAAAATTTATTCACCATTGAGCTCATAACTGGAGTGCAGTTAAAAGCTTGTACGAGAAGTGAAATTAGGAAAAAAAAAAAAAAAAATTGCGAATGAGGTGAGGAATCTCAAATTTTTCAACTATGGAAGTAAAGATTGAAATATCTCAGGAAAATCTTGAAAATCCAACCCAGTTTTTGTACCTACCGTTTGATTATAGATCGAGTTGGTTTGGATCAGATTCTTCGCTATGTTGCTGAGTAAATCTATTTGGATCTAAAATTCCAATCTGAAAGTACAAATATTTCTTTTTTAGCATTTTGTAATAATGCTTTCAAAATTGAGATTGACAGGATAATGCAATGTAGGTACAATTAATAATAATAATTATCATTATTACTATAATTACTACTAAAAAAAACACACCCACGGACGCGCACACGCACAGAGAAACAAAAAAGAAGAAAACGGCGCCCGTCTTAAAGACTAACGATGAAGGTCGAAATACCGCAGTAGAATACACCTACATGCCGATAGGAAATCGTTAATCTGCTGGGAGTGGATATCCGGTTTGAATGTTCTTTGTTCCCTCTCTAAATATGGTCATAAAGGATCGTGGACCAGCCAGGATTAACCCATTCCTTCTTCCCTCCGGGAATCTTCTTGGGGATGTCATAACTCTCTAATACTTTCTCAGTATGCTACGATTCACAATAATTATACTAGGCTATAGTGGCTATATATTAGGCGCTCGGCCCGTTCGGATACGTCCCGCAACTAGCATTTCTTGATAGAGACTTCATCTTCGTACTATTCTGAAGAAAACACCTTCGTTGAGTCGAAACGTAAATAAAAATTGTTTGAAAGTTCATCTTTGTTTGTTTTTCTCGGCGAGCAGGTCGAGCCTCAATTTTTATCGAATATTTATCGTTCTCTGCACCTTTATTGACAGCAAGTTTCGCGGAAAAAAAATTGCGTAAACCATTCGTATCTTCGGACAAACAACAAATAATATTGGTACCTTATGATTCGTAAACAACATGGGTATCCTCTATTACGTAGCAAGTTCAGAGTACATCAAGTGTCTCTGGAGGAAACGTATCGACTTCTATGCTGTGACACGTTTTTTTTCCATTGAGATAGTTTTTTTTTTTATTTTTATTAGCTCGACGAATATTACATGTGAATAGATAGGTGAAATCTAGATCTCGTTTAATTGAGTCCGATATTGCCTACTAGATTTCAATTTCAGAATGTGAAAGTTCTTTCCTTTCCACCTACAAGGTCGTACTTTTCAAATTGACATATCTGCAACCCAATGATCATTAAAATAAAAATTCTTCCATCCTGTAGTGGATAATATTTCGAGTGAGCCTCATGCGTCAATTCATGTTTATAGAGCAAATAATTCACTTCATTTATCCCTCTCTCAACCTTCCATATCCTCACTAGAGTTTTTTCGGTTGCCTTTTTTGTTCTTGCTTTTAGACTACGATGTACTATGTACTCAAAATATGTCTATTTTTCATCTCTTTGCGATGCTGAGGGCTTACAAAAATGTTCTACGATAATTGAAAATGATTAGATATGTGTACATAATATAAATATTATATTTACCATTCCGGAGAAGACAATTGAATTCGTGCAGTTATGAATCGATTTTGAGTTCGTGGTTCATGAAACAACATTGTGGGCATAAAAAACAATTATTAGCATATTCATTTCTCAATAAAAATATATCTTGTTGGATGTGTTTGTTAGTAAAAAGAAAAAAACGACAGCTTCCTTAACGAAGTTGAACGAAGAACGCAAGGAACCTGTTCTAGTATGAAGAAGGCCTAGGCCTACTATGAACCTCAGATCATACACAGCTCGAAAGTCAAAATTTTTCCAATTCCCTCTCTTATCATATTAGGCTCAAGAGTAGAAATTATTTCAAGTCTCCCTCTTGTCATATAGAGCTCGAAAGTCGAAATTTTTCCAAGTTCTCCTCCTATACATAGCTTGGAGGTCGAAAGTTTGCCAAGTCGGGCTATAAGTATATGATAGAAGAAGGAACTTGAATAATTTTGAAAACGTAAATTTTTTCGTGGAATTATCAAGTTAATCTATATAGAAAATTGGCACTAAATTTCAGCGGTGCCAATTTTCTATTTAGATTTACTTAATAATTTTGACTCTCAAGATGTATACGATAGGGGGGGGACTTGGAAAAATTTAGACTCTCGAACTATATATGATGGGAAGGAACTTGGAAAAATGTCCACTGCGATGGACAATTCACTAAATTGGATACAGAATTATAAGAAAATGCTCACAATATTTCAAATACTCCAAACTGTATAAGCAACTGCAGCAGGCTTTTGAAAATCTTACCTTACAAATTTCTATAAAACTGAAAAAAAAATCAAAAAATTTCTGTTCACTCTCTAGACGACGTAAAAATTACCTTCTAGGAAGGTGGATTATAAACAAATCACCTTCAATACGTTTACGAGTTCATCAACTCCCAAGACACTTTGGGTAGTAATTAAAATCAAAAATTTATTCTTGAAAAAACACAAAATGCTAAAAGATACCAATCGACTCGTTAAGTCATTAAACCTTCCCTTCCTAAAAAATACACAATTTGGCAAACATTTAATTATTTTATTTACTTATTACTTTTCATTTTTCCTTTCCTCATCAATTTACTTATAAATTTAAGTGGTGCCTTCAAAGATACTGAATCAGACTCCACATTTTCAGAAAAAGAAAGTTGTAAAGAACAAACGCATAAGTTTAATTCCTGTTGTATATCTTATGTCAAAGAATAAACGAATCTTAAACAAAGCGACCCATTCCTTACAGATATACAAACGACACAAAGAATACGGAAAGAAATAAAAAAAAAACTAGGCTACATTATTTTCTATAGTTATATTCTACGTTTTGAAAGACCTTCCGCAGTGGTATACGGGTCTCACAGGCTCCCCGCTCACTGTTGCAAAACTTGCAACGGCATCCTTAGTCAAAATTTTCTTAAGATCTCAAGTTTAAGAACATGTGACAAAAAGATGTACTCACCCAGGGCCGCCCGGTCATGGAGATGGAGCTGGAGGTAATGGGAGGTTGAAATTATGGAGCTGGAGGACGATTTACTGCTCGTACAGTTAAACTGGGTCCGGATTGCCATACTATTTTGTGAGTTCCTGGCGGAGGCGGTGGTGGTGGCGGCGGCGGTGGAGGTGGAGCCGGATCGGGATCCGGATCCGGTTGCGTTTGAATTATCTGGATTGCCATCGCTAGCAAAAATACGATTTGAAAAAAAAACTTGAAAATATTTCTGCTGGGCATTTTGGCAATGAAGAACATTTTTTTTTCAACTTTCCTTTATGCAAGTACGCCGCGAATATGATTTAGAAAGATCTCAGAGCTCAAACTTTTTAAAATAATGAAGAAGTGCACCGAACGTTCCTATTTATAGCAGAAAAATAAGGTCAACTGCAAAAACAAAGCAGACGAAGAAAATACACAGATGTTCGTCCTTGATGGAAAGGAGAGATTTTCAAAACATTATTGAAACCACTTGAGTAAATGTTTAAATGTAATTTTTCAAAAATAACTAAAAAAAGTTTTTCTGCAAGAAACCATAGTTTTTCTCCAATGTACGCTGAGAATTTATTTCACGATAGTAAATAAGTAACAACGAGCACTCGAGTGCTCTGTATTAAGAGGCATCTGAAGGGATCGAAGAAATAAGAACGTGATTTACGAGATCGTGGAATATGTACTGTAATCACCTCAAAGAAACGATCATTACAAAAAATAAGAAGGCGAGCGACGGCTGTCTTAACAAATTTAAACGAGAAACGCAGGGAACCTGTTTTACAGGAGAAATTTGATTTTACAGTTGAGAATCAGAAGTCGAAACTTCTCCAAGTCCGTCAATCATCACATATAGTTTAAAGGTTGACATTTTTATAAGTTCCCCTCCTATCATGTAAAGCTCAAACGTCAAAATGTTTTCAAGTCACTCTTCTATCATACGTATATTGCCCCAGAGTTCAAATTTTTCCAATATGGGAAGGACGTCCGGCGTCCGAGGACAAAACCTAACCTAACTATATCGTATAAGAGGGACTGGCCGTGATTGCTTTCTCTGACATATTATTATTTTGTTTCTTGCATAACCTGATGACTTTTCTGGCGAACGCAATAGGGTCTTCATTCTCTTTCTGTTTCAATTTCTGTATCAAAATTTCATAACTGTTCTCGTCCTTGCCGTACTCTGCTTTTAATTTATTTTTTATCGTTTCCCAATCTGGTGAAGCCTCTCCTATCATTATCTCATGCATGAAAAATTCTTTTGCCGGACCTTTAAGCTTACGTGAAAAATGCCTAATTTTTTGTTCGTCATTCCATTCATTTATTTTCGCTATACGATCGACGTTCTCGAGATGTTCTACAATATCCTCAGATGCTAGTCCCTGAAATTCATCGAGTTCCACTCCTATTCGATCTCTGCTCGCAATTTTACTTAAAAGTTCGTTGAGTTGTTCTCTCTCCATTGCTTGCGTAGAAGGATTCTCTTCACTATTACTATTTTTTACGTTAAATACTGAGGTGTTCGCGTGTGAGTTAGGCAAACTGTTTCGACGTGATCTTTCTCGATGTTCCTCTAAAATTTCAGAAAAGGAGTTAGATCTTCTCTCAATCCTATTAATTTCCAAAATATCTAAAATAATGTCCCTGTCTTCTTCGCGACTACTATCAAACTGACGTTTTATATAATTATTCAAATTATTTTTAGCCTTAAGATGTTCAACTATTATTCTCCTTTTTTCGTCTAAATTCGAACTCAAAATATCTATTTCTAATTTTAATACTGAAATTATGATATTGGCTTCTCGCGCACGTAATTTATAAGCCCACGACATTTACGTTGACACTTGGAAAGAAAAAATTAAGGTACATGTTTCGATTTCTCTTGACTTACTGATCGTAGATTCGAGCGATGGTTGGGCGCCAATTTGTGAGACAAGTTTCAGTCTCGATGAAATGATACTTGAGTGGCTGAGTCGTGAATGTTGATTCGTAAAAATAAAAGCGTATACTTTCCAAATACTTCTTATTATTTCTCAAAAGCAAGACACGAAATGTTATTTACATAAAAATGACTAAGTTCATAAAACGGTAATGATTGAAAATATGAAAAACGGATCTAGTTCTTTACTGGTAGATGCTAATCGTATACTTCTTCTTGATGGATCTTGGTTCATATTCATATTCGAGTTACATTTTTACTCTCGAAGTCGATTTTCTTCGAGGGTTGGTCTAAGTTACGGTTTGGGGAGAATTTACATTATTGGGTGATTTGATTGAAAGTTTGTAAACAATGCAAAGAGAGGGTACTGTACATCATATAATTGGTTTGACGGCATATGACGCTTTATACGTCATCTTCGCTACGACTCGCGCTTCGTGAATTCGTATGATTTACGTATGAACAATAACAATGCAGCCTAACGGTACTTTTTCCGTATGTACGAAATATATCTTCGATTAATATTTACACCTAGAATTCAACTTATTGAAACCTCGAGAATTTCTACGGTCTTTGTGGCGCCACATAAAATAAAGCCAAAAGTGGCGTCACAGGGACATATAGGCCTTAAGCTACGTAGGGGTGTTGGGATGGGATAAATTTTAACCATCAAACTATAAGGTAGAAAAAAGATGACAAATTCATGAGTTGAAAATCAGCGGTTATTGGTGATAGATGCGTGCAAGATCACAAGAATCGAAAACAAATAGGTCGTCGAAAAAGGCGCACGAAATATATTAAAAAAAAAAAAAAAAAAAAAGAATCGAGTTATGATAAAGAAATAATCGACACCAAATGCAAACAAATTCTACAGGCACTTACCCGTCGCTTAAATATAACGTAAGAATAAATATGCAGGTAAAAACCTGATGATGAGTTACGAAAAGCGTAACGCAATCGAATAGGCTAGATAGTGATACGTAATCAGGGGATTGACCAACAGGAATAAGAAAGGTTAGAACCAAAGAACAAAGTTCGACGGTTCAAGAGGCTATTGCATCTTACATAATATATGAGATTGGAACTTGGAAAAATTTTGGGCCAGTTCTTGCTGGACATGACACGATGCACGGCGAGCGGCAAATTTTACAACCCCCCCCCAAAACAGGTTCCCCGTTGAAATCTCTTCCAATTTATCATGGCCTAAAATAATTTCTTCCACGTGAATCTGAAAGGTGAATCGACCGTTGGTTTGACATTTCATCTAAGATTCTTCGTACAGAGATATTTAGTCCACAACACCTTTTGTCCACTTCTTTTCTTGTCAAAAACTATACCGTATGTACATGGCACTGAAATATTGCAGGTTATAAAATTTTTAGCTATTCATGTCTTGCGTACTAAATGAAACTAAAGAGAGTCGTCAGACAGGGCAGCGGTTTAATATTTTTTCATATACCATTGGTAATCAAAACGAATGGCCTGTACACCAATAATATACGCATTATGACATACCGACGATACGCTGTTAATTGTGGACTCTCTCAGTGAACTCAAAACACACTGAACAGAGTCAATAGCCACAAACAGAAGTACGGTTTTAGAATTCATATTGCAAAAGCTGGGTCCATGGTGGTAAAAACAAGCAGTAGTCGTACATGTACTAACAAAAATAATCAAATATTGGAAAAAGTCAATATTTTTCCCGAGCGAAAATCGTGAAATTAAAAAAATTTCTTCAAGTTTCACTATTTCACTTCTGAGATAACAGATTTTCTTCGTTGAATCAAGAAGCTATACGCCATGAGCAAAATTTTACCAGAACCTTAAACTAGATTGGAGATCTTCCTCTCTGGGACACCGATAGTCATTTGAAAATTCTCTTGGTTCCTAAACTAAGTGAAAAACTCTAATTTGCCTACAGAATTCGGAGTTTTTAAAATGGTCCGAATACTAATCAATATCGCTCGAAAGACGAGACTTTTCCAATTCTCTAAATTAGATCGAAACTCCTTTCTCTAGGTAAGCCAAAATCAGTCGCTTTCAGAAATTTTTGCAAGGTTTAACAATTCTCCTTTCCTTTTTATTCGAGTCTTTGTAAACGTCAACACTTCTGTCCAAGCCTCTCCCTCCTCTTCTGAATACTTATGGTCATTTCGGAACATTTTTTTCAAGTCCCTGGACTAGTTAAGAGTTCACAGTCAATTTCAGAAATGTTTCAAGTTCCTATACAACCACAATTCCTTGTTAAGATATGCCATGTATGTACGCTAACTACGGATACTTGGTACAGTAGAATCCACAATCTTCCATGAGGAAGCCATTGCTGATGAGATTTTATCAATGAGAAAAACTGTGTGTTGACCTGCCTAGACCTCTTAGCTGTAAGGCCATGACTCATCGTTGGATGGCTCGTCGGTGGATGATGAGAGGTTGTAGAACTATGTAGGCTCATGATTTCATGAATACGTACACGTGTTGCAAAATTGATCGCAACTTTGGTACAATACCAAGATTATTATTATACTCGCGAAAAATTTTCAATTTGTTCCGAGATTTCTAGAAAATGAGGTTCACCACAAAAAAAAATTACTATTCCTGACGAGATTAATTTGACAAAATCTTTATCAGCAAGAGCCATACAATTTTCGAGGCTCTACAACTTGGGTTTTCTATGCAGCGATTTTGATTTCGCCGGTATGTTCTTTGTAACTCATGAGATCATAATATCTTCTGTCGACCCTTCATCAATAATTGTTGTTTCTGTTTCGAAATGTATAGAGAGTAGGGCCAAGTGGAGAGCATTGCATTACCTTGCACGAATAAGAGAATGACACCAAGTCCGATGACTTCCACGTAAGTAAAAAAAAAAAATAAAATATTCGTCAATTATTTGACTTCAAACTATAATGAACCAATCTTTATTGTAAACGAAGATTGGTTTTGAAGATACTATCCGCAGGTATTAAGCTAATGAAATGAAAAGAGCTGCTTTTTTTTTGCTGATTTATTTAATTGGATAAATATAGTTTACAAGATTTATGTGTGTAAGACTTATAATACTACGGATAATTTTAGACGTTTAAACTAGGCTTACTACTACGCTAGAAAAGCCATTAGGCGGATTTTTAAAAGTTCATTTCATCGTAGGTACCAGTTGACGTGTTGATTGCTAAAAAATATCAAAAAATTAAAGGATAAATACTATTGTACTACGGTTTTTTCAACTAAGTAGAACAAATTTCCCTTTCAGGAAGAAAAATTGGCAAACTCATCTGTGGGTTGCTGAGAAATTATTCAAATAATATAATCTTCTACTCATCCAAATTCCCAGCTATTTGAAAACTAGCAATAAGAATTCCTATTCTCAAACCAAACTAAGACCCAACCTCCCCTTTTCCTACCGAGCAATCTCCTTACTTGGTGCCTTAGAAAAAATTTTAGAAAAAATTCTCGAAAAACGACTCCTTTCGTTTTTAGAATCCAACAATCTCATAAACAATTCACAATACAGATCCCGTGAAGACCGGTCTACAACCATAGCAGTAGCCGAACTTGATACGCTTATCCATTAGGCAAACCTATTTTCAGTTCTTATAAAACGCTTTCCCGAGAGTATGGCGACACCACATCCTCCTCACACTCCACGAATGAGGTCTCCGCGGTCTGTTCCCACAACTTTTAGAAAACTATCTTCAAAACCGTTCCATTCCAGGAAGAGTGGCTAATCAACTCTCTTTTGTTCACATCCAATCCAGTGGAGTCCCACGAGGGGCACCCATCAGTGGAATGCTAATTATTTTCATGATCGCAATAAGTTATATCTTTAGTAACATCGCGTTTCCCACTAAACCAATTTTACTCGTATACGCGATTTCGAATATCCGCTTTTTCGGCAATTTCAATGTACATTCTACACACCCACCTGTCTCGTGCATCTATTCTCTCATCATTACCCCTCCATTAATTACGACATAACTTTCGTCTGGGTCCCCAACCGTACGAGAATCCAATATAATTAAGAAGTCGACTTAGCCGCCAAAACTGTCACATAACTTCCACAAATCAACTCTGGTCTTCTTTCCGCTAGAAATGATCTCAACCACATTATCTACCTCATAATTACGGTCAAATGGATCGCACTCTGGCAAAATCAAATCTCATCAAACAAACTAGCCCAAATGAAACCATTACCATTCGTGTGGGCTTCAACACACCACGTATGTCGCTGTCGCGAAATGTACCTTACACTCCGAATCGGTCAAACGTGACTTACAAACGCTCATCTCTTTTCAAACTTTTCCAGCGGTCATGCGAACATGGTAGCCTCGACTGCCATCTCAAAGTCACTCAAATTTTCGCGTGTCCGTATTTAGTTCCTGCCCGCCACATCCCCAAATTTCACCATCGATCGAAAAAACTCTCGCTAAGGACCTCCCATCCATCCAAAACATCATCTCTTATCCAAGAGCAGCAAATTACATCTAACGCATCTAAAATTGATTCACCATTAAGCTCATAACTGGATTGCAGTTTTGAGTTTGTACCAGAAGTGAAATAAAAAATTAGATGCCATTGCAGGACTGCTATGGCGCCCGAGTCCCCTAGAGCCTGATGTTTTTCCAAGTCCTGAAAATCATCGTGACAACTTGAACGGGCTGCAATTTCAAGGAAGCCGTCGTCATTCCAAGTTCTTCTCCTATCATATATAGCTCGAGAGTCGAAATTTTTCCAGGTCCCCGAGTGGAAATTCTTCCATGTCATCTTCCTATCATTTATAGCTCGAGAGTCGAAATTTTTCCAAGTCCCCCTCCTATCGTATATAGCTCTAAAGTCGACATTTCTAAGTCCCCCTCCCCTCTCCTTGACGTCATCAACTTATTAGCGAATAAGGTAGACAAAATTATGAGGAATCTCAAAAAGATTGAAATATCTCGGGAAAATCTGCATAATTCAACCTTGTTTTTGAACCTACCTTTTGGTTATCGATCGAGCTGATTTGGATCGCGTTCTTCACCTAGTTGGTGAGTAAATCTAACTGGATCTACATTTTCAATCTGAAAGTAGAAATATTTCTTTTTTAGCATTTTGTAAGATGCTTCTAGAATTGAGAGTACTCATGGAAAATTGTAATCTTTTATATTGTTTTTCATTTCAAAATACTGCATTGAAATGCCAACCACATAGCCCTCGACCAGTTACTCATTTTTTCCTTTTTTTTTTTTTTTTTTTTTTTTGGCTTATATTTTCGGGTGGTGCCGATAACAGGCCACTTACCGCCGACACCACTCTGACAGGATAATCCAATGTACAAATAACTATTATTATTACTATAATTACTACTAACAAAACACACACACCCACGGACAGAGAAAAAAAAGCGGCTGTCACGATGACAGTCGAATTACCGCAACAGAATACCCCTACATGCCGATCGAAAATCGTTAACCTCCTGGGAGTGGATATCTGGTTTTGATGTTCTTTGTTCCCTCTCTATATCGTTATAAAGTATCATGGACCAGCCAGGATTAACCCATTCTTCGTTCCCACCGGGAACCTTCTTGGGGATGTCATAACTTTCCAATACTTTCTCAGTATGCTACAATTGACAATAATTATACTAGGCTATAGTGGCTATACACTAGGCACTCGGCTCGTTCGGATGCGTCCCGCAACTAGCATGTTTTTTGATACAGACTTCCCCTTTGTACTATTCTAAAGAAAACACCTTCTTTGCGTCGAAACGTAAATAAAAATTGTTTGAAAGTTCATCTTTGTTTATTTTTCTGTGCGAGCAGATCAAGCTTCAATTTTTATCGAATATTTATTGTTCTCTGCACCTTTATTGACAGCAAGTTTCGCGGAAAAAAAACTGCATCTTCGGACAAACAACACATAATATTGGTATGATTCGTAAACAACATGGGTATCCTCTCGATCTAGCGTAGCAAGTTCAGAGTACATCAAGTGTCTCTGGAGGAAACATATCAGCTTCTGTGCTGTGGCACTTTTTTTTTTTCAATTTTTTTTTTTTTTTTTTTTTTTTTTTTTTTTTTTATATTAGGGAGCTATGCGACTACGCATACGGGTCATCAGCTCCATTTAATCTTTAATTGTACAATTGAGATAGATTTTTTTTTAATTTTATTAGCTCGACGAATATTACATATCAGTAGATAGGTGGAATTTACATCTAGTTTAATTGAGTCCGATATTGCCTACTAGATTTCAATTTCAGAATGTGAAAGTTCTTTCCTTTCTACCTACAAGGTCAAAGGAAGTCTTTTGTATTTTTCAAATTGACATATCTGCAACCCAATGATCATTAGAATAAAAATTCTTCCATCCTGTAGTGGATAATATTTCGAGTGAGCCTCATGCGTCAATTCATGTTTATAGAGCAAATAATTCACTTCATTTACACCTCTCTCAACCTTCCATATCCTCACCAGAGTTTCTTCAGATTCTTGGGATCACTATTTTTGCTCACGTTTGCCTTCTTTGTTCTTGCTTTTAGACTACGATGTACTGTGTACTCGAAATATGTCTATTTTTCATCTCTTTGTGATGCCGAAGGCTTACAAAAATGTTCTACGATAATTGAAAATGATTAGATATGTGTACGTAATATAAATATTTTATTTACCATTCCGGAGAAGACAATTGAATTCGTGCAGTTATGAATCGATTTTGAGTTCGTGGTTCATGAAACAACATTGTGGGCATAAAAAACAATTATTAGCATATTCTTTTCTCAATAAAAATATATGTTGTTGGATGAGTTCGTTGGTAAAAAAAAAAAACGACAGCTTCCTTAACGAAGTTGAACGAAGAACGCGAGGAACCTGTTCTAGTATAAAGAAGGCTTAGACTTACTATAAACCTCAGATCATATACAGCTCGAGAGTCAACATTTTTCCAATTCCCCCTCTTATCATATTAGGCTCAAGAGTAGAAATTATTTCAAGTCTCACTCTTGTCATATAGTGCCTGAAAGTCGAAATTTTTCCAAGTTCTCCTCCTAGACTTAGCTTGGAGGTCGAAAGTTTTCCAAGTCGAGCTTTATATGATAGAAGAAGGAACTTGAATAATTTTGAAAACGTAAATTTTTTCGTGGAATTATCAAGTGAATCTATATAGAACATTGGCACTAAATTTCACTGGTGCCAATTTTATATTTAGATTTACTTAATAATTTTGACTCTCAAGATGTATACGATAGGAGGGGGACTTGGAAAAATTTAGACTCCCGAACTATATATGATAGGAAAGAACTTGGAAAAAGTGTTCACTGCGATGGACAATTCACTAAATTGGATACAGAATTATAAGAAAATGCTCAGAATATTTCAAATACTCCAAACTTTATAAGCAACTGCAGCAGGCTTTTGAAAATCTTACCTTACAAATTTCTATAAAACTGAAAAAAAAAGAATCAAACAATTTCTGTTCACTCTCTAGACGACGTAAAAAATACCTTCTAGGAAGGTGGATTATAAACAAATAACCTTCAATACGTTTACGAGTTCATCAACTCCCAAGACACTTTGGTTAATAATTAAAATCAAATGTTATTCTTGAAAAAACACGAATTGCTAAAACATACCAACAGACTCGTCAAGTCATTAAACCTTCCCTTCCTAAAAAATGCACAATTTGACAAACATATTACGATATTACCAAATATTTTTTTAAATCTACTTGTTACTTTTCTTTTTCCTTTTTTAGTCAAATTATGTACTTATAAATTTAACTAGGACTTCCCTTCAAAGATTCAGAATCAGACTCCACATTTTCAGAAAAAGGAAGTTGTAATGAACAAACGCATCATTTTAGTACCTATTTTATATCTTATCTCAAATAATAAACGAATTATGAACAGAGCAACCCATTCCTTACAGATATACACACGACACAAAAAATACGGAAACAAATAAAAAAAAAGTAGGCTACATCATTTTCTATAATTATGTTCTACTTTTTGAAAGACCTTCAGCAGTGGTATACGGGTCTTACAGACTCCCCGCTCACTGTTGAAAAACTTGCAACGGCATCCTTAGTCAAAATTTTCTTAAGATCTCAATGTTTAAGAACATGTGACAAAAATATATACTCACCCAGATGGAGGTCGAGCTGGAGGCAAATGAGCATTTATTACATCTACAGTTCCAGTGGGTGCGGGTTGCCATACTACAGTTTGAATTCCGGGGGGAGGCGGTGGCGGTGGTGGTGGAGGTGGAGCCGGATCTGGTTGCGTTTGAATTATCTGGATCGCGATCGCTAGCAAAAATGCCATTTGAAAAAAAAACTTGAAAATATTTTTCTTGGACATTTTTAGAATGGAGAAAATTTTTTTACAATTTTCTTTATGCAAGTACGCTGCGAATATAATTTAGAAAGATCTCAGAACTCAAACTTTTCAAAATGATGAGGAACTGTTCCGAACGTGCCTTTTTATAGCAGAAAAATGAGTGCAACTGCAAAAACAGAGCCGACGAAGATTCTAAACAGATGTTTGTCTTTCATGTAAATAAGAGATTTTCAAAATAACGCACTGATGGTGGACCAGTGAAGAATGATTCCTTTTATTGGGACCACTTGAGTAAATGTTTGAAAGTGCTGTTTCAAAAGTGTTTTTTCCGGGAGTTACCATCTTTTCATACTTACAAGTCATAGTTTTTCTTCATTGTGGGCTGAAAATTTATTTCACGATAGTAAATAAGTAACAACACGTACTCGAGTGCTAGGACCGGAGAAATAAGATGGTGATTTAGCAGATCGTGGAAGAAGTACTATAATCATTTCGAATAAGCGATCACTGTATACGTATATCTACACGTATTTTTCCAATACAAAGAAAAGAAAAAAAACTGACGCGACGGCTTTCTTTTAACGAAGTTAAACGAGAAACGCAGAGAACCTGTTTTACGGGAAAAATTTGATTTTGGAACTCGATACTTTTCCAAGTCTTTCTTTTATCATATATTGCTGGAGAGTTGAAATTTTCCCGAGAACAAAACGTAACCTAACCTAACTGTATAAGGGGATATAGGTCGTTACGTAGGGGTGTGGGACTGCGAAAAATTTCGACCATCAAACTATAAATAATTGATGAGTTGAAAACAGTGTGTATTGCTGATACATGCGTGCTAGATCGCATGAATCGAAAATGAATAAATCGTTGAACAAGACACGTCGAGGGTGTGCTTTACTGTAATACATGGTACCGAAAATCACATTTCACCGCTCGAGTTTTTGAATAATTGATATGTTTTCTAGAAAGGTCCAACCAGGAGCGCTATGGAAGCAGAATTTTAAAATGTTTCCTTATACTTTCTCAAATACATGTTGAAATTGATAAAAATTCGTCCTTTTTCTGACGAATTCTTCTGGAGCCTAAATTCAGGATTTTGTTCCGATAGCGCCTTCCATTGAACCCTTCTGTACAACATTTCCGAAGATTGAAAATATTCGTCGAAAAATGGAGTCCTGAGAAGTGACTTAACAAAATCATTTCTTGTCATTTGTTACAAAGACTACCAACGCACGCTCGACAAGCGTCGCGCAGTGACCGCTGGCTTATCGAACCTCGCAGGGTTTTTCGGAAAGTTTTTGCAACTTATTGTATATCGTTTCAGAGTTTCCGAACAAGTAAAGCACATATTTAGAATATACGAAATATACTCGTATATTGAAAAAAGAAAAAAGGAATCGAGATAAGAAAAAGAAATAATCGACACATAACGGTGAGTTAGGAAAAGCGTAACGCTATCGAGTAGCCTAAGAGTAAGTGTGGTATCGAGATACGTAATCAGTGGATTGACCAACAGGAAAAAGAAAGGTTAGAAACAAAGAACGAAGCTCGACGGTTCAAGAGGCTTTCGCATCTTACAAAATATATGAGGTTAGAACTCGGAAAAATGCTGGGTCAGTTTTTGCTGGCCATCACGGCTCACGGCAAATTTTCCAAAATAACCCCTCGGATCAGCTTCCTCGTTGATATCTCTCCCAATATATCAAGGTAAAAAATAATTTCTATCATGAAGATGTTCCGAGGCGACTTCTACGTGAATCAGAAAAGTGCATCGACAGTTCATTCAAAGACGTTTCGTCCAAGATTCTTCGTTCAGAGACATTTAGTCCATCCAGAACACTTTTTGTCCACTTCTTTTCTTGTCAATAAGTATACTGTATATTGCAGGTTATAAAATTTTAAGCTATTCATGTCATGCGTATTAAATGAAAATGAAGAGAGTGATCGTCAGACAGGGCTGCGGTTTAATATTTTTTTATAATACCATTGGTAACCAAAATAAATGGCCGATACACCAACGATATAATGACATACCGACGATACGTGGTTAATTGTGGACCCTGTCAGTGACCTCCAAAATATACTGAATAGAGTCAATAGCCACAACAAGAAGTACGGTTTCAGACTTCGTATTAATAAAACTGAGTTCATGCGGTTTTCAACAAAAACCAAGAGATAGTCGCAGTCGTAGATCTACTGACGAAAATAATCAAAAATTTGAGCAAGTCGGAGAGTTCAAATATCTGGGATGCTACGTTACAAGAAATCTGGATCCTGAAATGGAGTTTAAAGGATAATAGAAAATCTTTCCTTATTTCATTTTTTTCCGTGGGAAACGGCTAATATTATACGTAGACGAATTAGGTCTGATCGAGAGTTAGAAATTTTCCAATTCCCTCTACAATCATCATCATAATCGTATAGCTTGAGAGTCGAAATTTTTCCAAGTCCCTCTCCCGTAATAATATAAACGTAGCCTCCTATACAGCGGTCGAACCAAAATTATTTCAGCGGTTAAATGGAAGTTTGCACTAAATCTGTGCTCGTTCAGATTTACCTATAGTAAATAAAAATCTTTTTCTGTGACAAACAAATGTCAATAATAAGAAGTAACACTTGCTGTTGTTGCCACAATTTTACTCGTACATACGAAAAATATTTGTATTATTGAACGTTTCGACAGAATTCACCCGTGCGAATAAATTCATGACCGAAGATAAAACTACAATACTCGAATGAGTGATGCATATTATGTGTTGGGGGTTCTATCTTTGGTTTTCGAAAAGAATTTTTTTCTCAAGGTGTGGTAACTGCCGAAAGATATACCACGTGTTAATTCTTATTGTTGGAATCTACGAAATTTATACATTCTATCTCAATTTTATCTTCAATTAGCGCCCCTACACAACTTTCTACGACTTTTCTGAGCCGAGTTATGGACCAAAATGTACCAAAAATTGACTCATTTCAACTTCCATATTTTACTTGATTTGAGAGTGAAATTCAACGCTGAAAAAAAAACCTGAATATGTTCCAAGTTGCGGTCCCTATGACGTCACATTCTCTGACGTTACGATCTAATTACGTTATCGAACAATCCCCAGCTTGGAAGTCAAAATTTTACATTGGAAGCTATTCTATAGGGTGTTAGGATTTCGAAAAATTTACCGGCGTCCAGCAAAAAGTCCAAATCGGAGAAATGGTCCATGTCCAATACCCCCAAGTTCTAGCGATCAAAATATTTCAAGTTCAAGAAGGTCGAAATTGTTCTATGGCCCCTTCCTGTCATATATAACTTGAAGGTCGAGATTCTTCTAAATCCACCACTATCATAATATATACGTATAGCTTGCCGGTCGAAATCTTTCCCAGTCCCACTCCTGTCATCATCATCAAGGATATTTTTTCGAAAATGATGATGTCAAAAATTTCAGACGCGGACGCGCCGTGGACATTAATGCCACCTTCAGGTCTTCTCTACGGATAATTGACGCTCGTGAACTCTTTCCACTTGGTGGCTTTTGTTTTAAGAATCTTATTTCGTAGATCACATTTTTTGATCTTTATTAATTTGTCTGTGAGATGTCTTATCCTGTCTTCATTAGCTGAGATTCTTCTCTTAAGCTACTGCGCCATCAGCTTCCTAATAGTGGATTGTGGCTCATTCACTTTTCCTCTCACTGTTCCAGGTTCCATTTCTTAAGTGGGATCTATTCTAGGATTAGGTTAGATTGTATGTTTTCATTGTCTGCAGCTTCTTAGAGTTTGCTGTGTGGTTGTTATTTGTGTGGGACATGTAGCTGTTCATTTTCGAGTCCCCAAGAGCGTAGTCAACCGTTTCTCTTCTTTACCTAGGAAGGTATCCATATTTTTGTATTCCTTTCGTCTACGCGGTATAAACTCCTGGGAAGGTTCTCCACCAAGTCTGTGTTCCCAATACTTGAGATCTAAACGAATCCATTCCTTCAAGTTACGACTATCCATAATAAACGCGAAAGCACGAATACTCCGAAGGGAGAGTAAACAATGCAAACCGCAGAAAAATATAAAACGACGAGCGCTTTCGGTTAATAAACCATCATCAAGCCTGAACTGAAGGGGAAAAACAAGGTATTAAGATTGGCCAAACGAGAAATCGAGGTGTGAATCATAAACCAGTTCAATCAGGCCATCTTCCGGAATGTACGAGTTGAGTACAGTGATACCGTCAGTGTTGAGATGACGCATAATTATCTCTATATTCTCGAGGGCGATGCGCTTACGGTACGAATTCTCCTTATGGAGGAGCTTTTCGGATCCCTCGCGGAAGCTGTGGCCACTGTTTATTAAGTGATCGGCGAAAGCTGACTCCCCTAAGTGTCCCTTCTTCCAAGACTTCAGGTGCTCAGCTACTCTAACTTTCATTTGGCGGCTGGTCTCACCAATATAAAAGCCTCCACAATTCTCACATTCCAACTTATAAACACCACTCCTCTCATCGACAGGTATGGGGTCCTTCAGTCTCACAAACAATCTCTTGACTGTGGTAGGGTTGTAAAACGCGGGTCTGAAGCCAAACGGACGAAGGGTCCGACCCAATTGCAGGGAGAACTTCCCCAGGAAAGGGAGACTGATCCAACGCAAACGGCGATCACGGATCGTGTCTCGGGGGAGGGAGGTGGTGGAATCCAGGAGGCTCCTCGTAACTTTCCTGCGAACCATCACGTCAACGTCGACATTGACTCCATTCACTCTGGCCAGGTGTTTTATTGTGAATAACTCTTTCTTGGAGGCAGACTGATTCAAAGAAATACGAGGCAGTCTGTGAACTAGGCTATGAAAGGCAGCCATCTTGTGAGCAACAGGACCGAACGAACCACCGTGGACTAAAACATTGGTCGTAGTATCTTTCCTGTAAATTCCAAACTTATGGATACCGTCTATTATAGAGATCGATAAATCCAAAAAGTTAATGGAAAATACCCCTATTTCCAACGTAAATTTGATGGAAGGGTACCAGGAATTGAGATACCTCAGAAACTCGACAAGGAGATCTGGGGGACCAGTTCAGGTACATAGAACGTCATCAACGTACCTGTGCCAATAGTGAATATGATTAAGTAACACCCGGTTCCAGGAAAAGAGGTCAAGTTCAAACTTGGATATGAAAATTTCGGAGATGAGAGAGCCTAGTGGTGATCCAATTGAGATCCCTACTTCATCGGGCAACTCGAAAAATTTCCCTTCAAATTTGCAGTAGTTGGAGGACCAGCAAGTGTTCAGAAGATCGAAAAATTCATGAAGCTCATTATGAGGAATGTTGGCTTTGACGAGTAGCTCACCCGTACGCTGGATAGTAGCAGCCTTAGGAATATTCGGGAACAAACCAACAACATCAAACGAGCAGATGGTCGTTCCCGGGGGGAGACTTACATCCTTGAAGACGTCAGTTAAAGAGGCCGAATTCAAGACCGAATGAGGGGATTCCACATCAATTCGATTTTTGAACCAACGGTCAAGGAATTTGGCAAGGAGACAGGTAGGAGAGGAGACGAATTTACAACCCTCCCACAGTTAAGAGGTTGTTTGTGAGACTGAAGGACCCCCTACCTGTCGATGAGAGGAGTGGTGTTCATAAGTTGGAATGTGAGCATTGTGGAGGCTTTTATATTGGTGAGACCAGCCGCCAAATGAAAGTTAGAGTAGCTGAGCACTTGAAGTCTTGGAAGAAGAGACACTTAGGGCAGTCAGCTTTCGCCGATCACTTAATAAACAGTGGCCACAGCTTCCGCGAGGGATCCGAAAAGCTCCTCCATAAGGAGAATTCCTACCGTAAGCGCATCGCCCTCGAGAATATAGAGATAATTATGCGTCATCTCAACACTGACGGTATCACTGTACTCAACTCGTACATTGCGGAAGATGGCCTGATCGAACTGATTTATGACTCACACCGTGATTTCTAGTTTGTACGATCTTAATACCTCGTTCTTCTCATTTGTTCGTCAGTTGCTTTCATTTCAGGCTTGAAGATGGTTTATTAACCGAAAGCGCTCGTCGTCTTTTATTTTTCTGCGGTTTGCATGCTTTACTCCACGTCGGAGTATTCGTCTTTCGCGTTTACTCGAGATCTACTTCGTCAAAACCTTGATAGACCAATCTCTGTAGCCTTTTTTGGTAGTGGGTGTTTCCTCTTCTTCTTCTCCTTTTGTATCTCGGGTTTGTGCAAGCCGGCACGCTTATCCATCACTGCTGCTTGGTCCAATGATGGAGCGATCGAATCAGTATGTGGCCTGCTAATTGAACTGTCATTGTGTTTTTGGTTGTCCAGACCTTTCTACAGTAGTCCGTCAGGAAACTACAAGACATTAGCAACAGAATGATACCCTAGTCCCCTTGTACGTAACCGATCACTTTAGACAATATGTGATCTGGATACCAGACATGAGAATTGAGGATTGGACGTGAAGGCTCCAGTATTCCGGAACTGTGGCTTGAGGGTGTTCAGACATGCGGGCTGCTACCTTGCAGTCGTTTACAGCTATAGGCGGCTGCTTGGTCCTAGCTATACAGGGCAAACGTTACGTCTTGGAGCAGTTAAATAAGTTTTCCTTCTCTAGAACTGATCCGGCTCTCAAGTTTACGGTCGGACATATCGAAGAAAAGCTCCACAATACTCGAAAGAGTAAACTGGAGGGCATTTGCAGGCCCTCCAGTTTCCTCTTTCGAGTATTGTGGAGCTTTTCTTCGATTTTCCTTCTCTGTTTCTGATGTTATGCAACATTCCTTGCTCGAGTAGACAATGGAGACCTGCAAACTACCTCTATTATTACCCTGCTGCACTTGTGCATCATAGGGAAGCCTGCTTGAAAAGGCCGGGTAGCTGCAGGTGGTTTATAATTAAATCGGAGTTTTCCTTCTCCTACGCCCTCTCACGTCGGTCGTCGCCCAACTACGTTGCTTGGCTTAACCCAGGTCACCACGTGAAGGTGTGAATCGGACTTTGAATATGTAGATGATACCGATGACGATGGCGTCCCTGTTTCGGCAAAGTCTACTCCCTCTGCATATCACATTTGACCCGGATAGTTTGGTATCTAGTATATGTACAAGTCTATTTGGCTCCGTGACCTAGTATTGTATATTCGTTCCCTACATACTAGAGCGTGCAACTGCAAGTTAAATTGCCCCTTTGGTATCAAAAACGCAGTTTCCTACAAGGCTTAATAATTTCGACGGGAGGATCTTCAAAGTGTAGCACTCTAACCAAAGATTAGTACTGGCATACAACCACCTCTTCGCCACCGTAAAGGGAGCAATGATGAATGGTGCTAATTCAATCATTTCTTTTCAAAACTTCGCAACAGTAGATCATTTATTATTTTCAAATTTCCTTGCTCGTTCGAATTCAGTACAACGGATACCTAGTGTATTCTAACCGGACCAGTCGACAGAAAAGAATGGTATACCTACTTATATAGTTTTATTAAGGTATTAATCGTGTTATTTCTTACACAGTCTCGAGAAATTTCGCGTTGAAATACACCGCAACTAATGTAGCATCGACGAAGCTTTGCATAATTTTACACCTGTATGGAGAAGGACGAAGAAAAAACACAAGATTTCCTGCTACGCGACTACGGCTGGGAGTGCGCAGGGTGAATAAGCATCGCTATAGTCTATTCTGTATTGAAGTTACGTTTTGCATAATCGCACTTTTATGACCGTGTAAACTGTATTAGTCTTACCTCTAGCTATCCCGGACAATGAACAACGATGTCGTGGAAGAGAGAATGGGAGACAAAATTAAACTTCGCGCGTCATCTCTAATCAGATTATCGTGAAAAGGCGGTTGATATTTGGCGCGACATTTCAGTTCGTCCTCGTGTATACAGTAAACTAACGGTCTTATATATTCTTGTTACAAGCGAGCAAGATTTGAATGAAATTAAAGTGGAACGTGTATATATGTTTTGTAAAATACGATGTACGATCTCTTCAAGTTTATATATTTTCTTCTCTACGTACGTATATGGTAAGACGCGTGGTGAATTCATGTCACATTCGCGCTCCCTTCAGCTTTTACTCCCGGTACATGAGAGTCGGCGGCTCGCTGCTGCAATTTGAAAGACCTCAGAATACGGTAACGTACAAAATACGTGTAGTCATGTATCGGTACGGCAATATATGTAACAGAAAATGTATTTTATCGTTGGCTTCTTTGCCCGGTCCATGTTAAATGGTTTGTAAGCTTTTTCGAAAATAAAACAAACGGAGATGACAGAAGTACATAAATCTTTTCGAAGAACACTCTGTAACTTTGATTATTTTTAATCCACTGTGCCGGAGAAGTTTGTGAATTCTAATAAAGAAAATAAGAAAAATATCAACGTTCCTTGTTTTCTCGCAATACGCGCGTCCAAGAATTTATTGTTTGATTCGTATCATAAAAGTTTCAGAACGAGTGAACGATACGATTTTTTCTTTCGAAACGGGAAATCGCACAAAAAGCAAAATTCAATATATGTTGGTTTCTCTTGACCGCCGACTTGGACGATGATTATTCTGGAATTTAAACGTTTGGGAGGCGCGGATCCACGGGGTGGGAAATAGGGGAAATTTCCCCCCCCCCAAAAAAAAAAAAATCCCCCAAAAAACCAAAAAAACAACAAAAAATCTGTAGTGTCGAAGAAAATGTAAAAAAGGTCCTTTAAACTTTTTTTGGATTGTTTCCCCTCCCAAAGTGATCGTCTGGATCCGCGCCTGGTTTGGTGGTAGGAGTTGGGAACCTAGTCCTTTCTGTAGCTCAACCATTAACAAGGGGCGGGAAAAGCGGACCATTGAAGCAAACTAAAAAATGGGGTTGGTGGTACCTATAGTTTTTCAGAGTTTGTAACTAAAACAATCTTTAATTCAGAAGAGAAAATGAAACAACTCGATACAATTTAGAGGAGAAGAAGGCATGAGGAAGATAGTGAAAATGATGACAAGGGTACAATCGTATCACGAAGTTTGAGGCTGGATACTTTCGCCCACTGCAGAGTGACCATGAAGTCCCGTTTCAATCATGTTCTAGAACCCAGTAAATTCGGACTTCACAGCGAAAAAGTCGCTACAGGGGGAAATTTATGGGAGCTTTGCCCAAGACGGTGATCGGGGTATTGAATTGCAATCTTTTCTCATGGAAACAAACTCATAAGAAATTTAAGATCGCGATACTATCGAGTCAAGAATCATAGATGTCTTCTGGTAACCTTCAGCTACAAAGAATAAAAATTTCAAAAGTTCGGCTCTCCTTGATAAACCCAACTAAGCGAAAATTTTCATTGAAAGCATGGTTTTTGAAAGTGTTGACGAGATCTAAAACGCTTCTTACTTGTTTTACTAAAGATATCGGTGGTGTCGCATATGCAGAGCCACCCGTCCTCCATAATAAACTGGAAGCGAGTTGCGCATGCATTAATTTTATTTCCTCCAAGACTGGAATTCACCTTTTTTGGATATAAAGTAACTTCAATGTTAGAAGAAAACTGCCAAGCTGCAGTGGCCCAACTTAGAATTAAGCCGCTGCTGGCGTCTCTCTTCTTCTCCTATCTTCAAACCTTACGTTTCCTCTTCGTCCTGTAGAGTGCAGTGACCTGGTGTTAGGAGGGTCGTAGCAAGGTTCTGCATTTGGCTATTCCATTCCATGTCCGTCTTCTTCCTCATGACCGTAGCTGCAAATGCAGACACCTTGTTCCATACTCCTTGAGAACTTGATTGATGGCGGCTACCAGGCTACTCGAAGCAAGAGTTTCATCGACCTTAATCTCTTGAAGAAACTTACTAAACCAGCCCCACTTACGCCTCACACTCATTTAAGCTGTATTGTGTCTGCTTTTGATTACAAAGCCAACTGGTCACCTGTTCAACTTTCCATAACTTCTTATGAAGGTACTTGTCGAAATAGCCATTGCCGTTTAACACCTGCATCAGGTGAAAGTTCAGCTGACCATGGTATCGGTCTATCCACTCATCAAAATCGCGTTTAACACGCGGATCGAACATTTCTCTAGCTCACTCTGAACAATTTTTCCTTTCCATTTCTCAAGCAATGAGCGCCTGGCCTCCTGCTATACCCGTAAAGCCTCTTGATCAGTCATTGTCTTCTTTTGACACGCATATGTCTTTAGGCTGGGTTTCAGTGTGAAATCTGCGTTGACCTATACTTTAGGGACGGAAAATTTCGAACTTATCCCTATAGTAGGTTTAATCCTCATCATACAGGCCTAATATACAGTATACTAGCCTTATACTGGACTAAGAAGGGGGGCGAACGAGCGGTGTGAGTGAGCCCCCGAAAGCTTGTCAGCTTAAAATATAGCTTACTAGACTTATACTAGGCTTATAATATATGCCTATAATGAAGGCTACTTACTGCAGCGGCCATGTAAGGAATCGATATTTCGATACAATCGAGATTGATAAATCTTTACATTTTGTTTCTTTGCAAACGCCCAAAGACGTACACATGATTCAATGTTTTACCATGAGGTGGAGAAATTGACAAACTTTTCTGCTTTGAGCACCACCGCTCTCTCCTCAGCAAGGAGCTCAATAGAGAAGCCCAAGGACCAACCCCTGCGGTACCCCCACAAGTAACTGGGCGCTTTACTGTGCTAGCAGAAGTCTCTGCTTGGATTTGTCGTCAGCTAAGACAGCTGCTGATCATCCTGAGCAAATATGTAGGCACTTCTGCGTCCACGAGGGCTTCCAATATCCTCTCTTATGGAAAATCGAGTTGAACGTATTATTGATGTCGAGGCTGACGGCTGCGCAAAAGTGTGTGTAGCTCTTACTGACTCGGCTACCTTCTTCAGCCACGACACAAGATAGGAGAAGGGAGGTGAGAGTTATGTATTTTCTAACAAGAACAGAGTTCAAACAACAAGGCAGAAGCTTTTTTTCTTGTTTCACAATCCTTCCACAATCTCTTTTCCCCGATATGCTAAAGTTTCAAATCACCTCCTGATGTAGTTAAGCTCGGTAGTTAAAATTTCAACAAGTCTCCCCTCCGACATAATTGCCCAAGGACGAAATGTCTTCAAGTGTTAACCTCCTGATAAGTATAGCTCGAAAAATGGAACTCTCCCAGGTCCGTGAAGTAGAAGGAAGCCCTCACTGAACCATAGCTTGTCGAAAAGACGCCGGTATAGACGATTCCAGTGAACGTTTTTCTCAAATAACTCTCCATAAAACAGGTTCTGTGTTTACCCCCTGCTTATATTACATAGCATGAAGTCGACGTTCTTCAAGATCTCTTTGATGAACTTGTCAAAATTTTCCAAGTCCTCTCATCTTTTCCTCTATATATATATACCTCGAAATTTGAAAGGAATGAGTAGATGCTCTTAAACAAAGGGAAGTAGTAGTACTAATAAACCTGTAGTAAACCCCGATTCGAAGCCATCTATAAATCATAGGAAGGGGCCAGCGATTTGCGGGATAATTTCAGTTTTTCGATAGCGGAATATCGAACTTGATCGTTGGCAGGATGACTAACTAGAAAGCGGGAAAGTACATCAGACTTGTGGATTATAAAAATACCCCGCAGGAAGATCATCCTCTCACTTCGTCATAATCATTCTTTCCCGCATAATACGAGTCGAGTTAAGATCCGTAACCTCATTTCATCGAGTTTATTTCTTCGTCTAAGATAACTAGGTTAAAAAGTGACTCGAGTTTCGTAATTCGAGACGAGACGCGCGACCCAAGAAAGAGGGAAAATTTACGGTGGTAAATTGGAAGTCTTTGAATTCTGTTGCTTTTCGCTTCTCATCTGTTCCGACATAGAGGTACGACATAATTTTTGTCGTAACCGTAAAAACTGAAAATATCGCTGATGACGCTTTTTTTGGCTTAATTTAGCCGCGCGCGACAAGAAGTAAAAAACATGTCTGCGCGAATTATGAAAGTATAATATTTTTTTGCAGGTCCTCGAAAATTTCGCTCTAGTAAATTCGTATATCGCGGGATTACACGTTGAAATTTTCGTTGAGTACGTCGAAGCTTGTTCAAGATGCGAGAATGCAAATAGGAAAACGTGTATACACAGCTTTCTTTATATTATTTAGAAAAAAAGTAGAGTGAAAGAGAGCGAGAAGGAGAGCGATGGGAGAAGGAAAAATTCGTTCACAAAAAAGAAATAATAGCGAAAAAGAACGGAAAAAAATTAAAAGCAGTTTTATTATTTTTTCATTTGCCGAAATATCAGCATTGTCTTTCACCTTGGTATATTTTTATTTTTCGTCTCCTACATATTTTTTTTTTTTCGTGCCAGTGTTGGTTAGTCCTTCTCATTCTCTTTTTCATGTTGCGACGAAAAAGAAATGAAAAAAAAATGGACGACATTCTCGTTTCTAGAGCTCGAAGCTTTTGTATTCGAACTTCAAAGGAACTAAATTATGAGAGCTTTTAGAAATTTCGACACAGTGCTGTCTCGACTGTCTCGAGAGTTATAAGACTCATAACTCGCGTACTTTAATTACAATATCCTTGGTTCGGAAATAGATAAAATATACGCGAAAACGTTATCAGTCATCGGGCGTGAGAAATTCTCGCAAATTATAACGACATTCTATAAAATACTGACGCTACGTCTTTCTCCTTTGATGTACTCGTTTCGAGAGAGAAGAAGAGGAAACAATTTTTTTGTGTTTTTGTTCGAGGAATTCAAAAAACGGTATCATTAGGTAGGCCATCTTCCTAAAATGATGAAAGTCTCTAGAATATTAGATTTGCTCGAATCACTCAGTCCTTGACTCAAGTAAAAAAACAGATTTTAAAATCCGTAAATGAAGGAAAGATTCATCAATACCTTTCACAGAGATGAAAAAATGAAGATTAATGCAAAATCATACATTCGGTTTATCTTATCATTGAGGTTTAATGGGAGGGGGGATTCTACATCACTACAGATATGAGGGATTTATTTCTCGACAAAGTAAAGTTCAAAAATTAGTGGGGGGAAAAGACTAAAAATTGTATGGTAGGCCTATATTCGTAGAAAAATATAGACCAAGAAAAAAAGTTTAAAAATTCTCAAATTTTAAGGAAGGATGTGCATCTATCTCTGGTTCAGACAAAGCCATCGAGAAATCGGAGTGAAGTGCATTATGGATCCTCGTTGAGACTCCCTTCAGCTACGTTAGGATAAACTTATTTGTGCATCGGGGAAGACATGTCCTTATTACGAAGTTGGAACGAATCATAACAAGCTCTAACCTGCGTGTCCCAGAATGTCGAAATCAGACTTTCGATTGACTCTGAGTTTTACAACGAGACAATGTGGCAAAGCACAAGGAAGTTTTTCTTGAGCACGGGGTATAAGAGGGTACTCAAATGCGAAAATGAGGTACTTGTATTTCTTTCGAGTAAAGCCCAATTCTGCTACCTTTCTCACGCATATCCTCTGTAAAAGACGCGCCCGGATTATTCGGGGGAGCTGAAGGGGGCTCGGCCCCCCGCAGTAGCTGTTTAAGAAACATCAATGAACAAGAAAGATTATATGTATACGTATTTCGAAACACGGAGAAGGTTGGGACTCGCGCATTTTGAAAGACTTTCAACAGGGAACCTGTTTCATGAGGAGCAAATTGAAGAAAAATGACGGGCGCCGAGCGCCGTCCGGCAAAACGTGGGACTTGAAAAAATTTAGACCTCGGAGCTATAGGTGATAGAGGGGGACTTGGACTTTCGACTTTCAAGCTATTATGATGGTAGAGGGACTTGAATATAATTCAACTACCAAGGGGGTGAGGAACAAAGTTTAATCTTTACTTAGAAAAAGTATAAACCAAAAAAAACACGTTCCCTGTTTGCCTCAAGTAACAGAGTTAATGAAGGCAATCCGGAGAAGCTGACAAAGCTGCAGGTTGTGAGTTTTTTAAATAAATTTTAGTAAGAACGATTTAAAGAGGAAGAGCTTTTCTTCCAAAAGAATTTTATTGACACCAACGTTTTGATTGTACGACAGTCATTATCAAGTTGAACTAAAAGAGAAATATCGACGTCAGAAGGTGAGAAACGTAAGAATATGTAAGAACAAGTGTTCTTACGTTTTTCTTCTTCTTTCGTCGATATTTTTCTCTTTTAATTCACCTTGATAATGACTGTCGTACAGTCGAAACGTTGGTATCAATAAAATTCTTGAGGAAGGAAAAGCCTTTTATTTCTTTTTTTTTTTAATAAAGACGTGCGTAGTAAATTTCATGACGACGGTGTTCTTGGTGAGACAAGTACCAAAAGAAGGATAGTGGTTTTATTTGCGCTAATTCTTTCTGTAGGGTTCGTTTCTGCGCATACGGAATCTACTGATTTGTCATTCGGAGTTAGATCGGATATACTGAGAAAAATTCGGGCGTTAATGCGCGAAAGTCTCTTGACAGGTTTTACGGCTTGGTCGAGTTTTTCGCCACTACTGATTCTGCAGTGGCTCAGGTCCTAGATGATGGTTATGATGAATGACAGGCTTATAAGGAAAAGGGATGAATGTAAACTGACGTAAGGGGTTCCTTTCCTTGACTAGTGTCACCGATCTGAAATTCAGCCTATCGATTCGTGTGTTCTTTTTTAGCGGGGAACCCGCTATCCCTTTTGTTGGGGAGTACTTTCAGGTCGTCCGCAACCGCGAGCGGTCCGAGGACAGTCCAAGGTTGATGACGTCACGGAGAGAGAGGGACTTCGAAGAATTTCGACCTAGAAGCTATATATGATAGAAGGGGAACTTGGAGACTCTCGAACTATATAATTATGATAATCAATTGAAAGACTCTGATTTGTGTCGTTTTTTTAACTCAAATGCCAGTACAATTTAATTTTCCTCAATTATAGAGGATAGAACATATTTCGTTGTCAAAATAGAAAAACACACTCACAAATTCTTCGTTTTTCAAGTTTTTCCAAATCTTTTGTAGTTGAAATTGGAGTATTAAATGTTCTAAAAATTATTCCGAGATTTTAGGGGCGCCGAGGGGCTGATAAGCCCTAAAATGGGGGTGAAATTGAAGTGAAAAAATCTTTCAACATACTTTCACAAATATCCCCATGAAATTTTCCAAAGAAATTGGGAAAAATACTAAAAAATTTCTCTGACCATCCAAAGGGCCCGGAGAGCTCACCCCTGCTCCCCCCAAAAAAAAAAAAAGATTAAGGATGTGTTTTTTGGAAAAATCTTAACGGGTTCCGAAATAGAATTTAGCGCGAAATCCGAAAAAATTCCTGGGTCCTCGGAGGGGGTTAAAGGGCGCAGAAACCCTGAAAAGTGATGAATAATTTTTTGCATTTTTTTTTCAAGTTCAACAAATTCTTTTGTAGAATTTACCGTAGAATTCGGAAAAAATGATGAAAAAAATTCCTGAAGGTCTCTGAGAGGGGGTGAGAGGACTCAAACAAGCAAAAAATAGGCGTTTTTGAGAACATTCAAACGGATTCTCGTGTGAAATTTACCGTAGAATTCAGAAATAAGAATCCTGAAAAAATCTCATGGCTCTTCGAAAGGGCCGGGAGGAATATAAACGTCTTGGAACAGAAGTTGTAGAACTACTTTTCCATACTTGAACTTTCATGAAATATTATATAGAATTTCCTGTTGCATAGAACGTGAAATAGATATACCTTGAAATATTACAAAAACTACTGAAGTGTTACTAAAATATAAAATACTTCAATAAATTCATCAGCATAGTCCTGATGACAATTGTATAGTGCCCATGTACAAATAATTTATTCAAACGAGAACTCAATAACACATGCACACATATCAGTGCATGTTATTCCAGCCTTTTGGCATTTACAGTGTCTCGTAAAGCAGCCTTTCTGGCACCCGCATTTCAAGAGAATGTTCATGCCATATAGACAGGTGGCTGAGGGGTCCATGAAGGTTCCCAGTGTATTCCATCAGCCGCTCGCTTCCAGCCCCATTCTTGCGGATCTGGCAATTTTCGATTCTTCTTCAGACACTGCCCCCACAAGTAGAAACCCTAATATACCGCGCGAAGACAGTGCTGTTGGAGAGCATTTTGGGTAGGTGGGATCGAAACCTAACCTAACCTCGCCGCCATGAATAGAGTTGATAAAATAAATAATTTATATGAAATGGGCGCCAAATTTGAAGAGGACGGAAGATTGAAACGATGGACAGAAAAGTAGAAAGTATTAGAAAAACTAATGAGTCCGCAAAGCGACACATATTCGAACCAACAAAAAAGGCAGATTACGTGAGTTATAAAAATATAATTCTACAATTTCACAACTTTTCCCAAAAAAGTTTATGTTCCTCCCGACCCCCTCGAAGAGCCATGAGATTTTAGCGGGGAACCCGCTATCCATTTTGTTAGGAGATTACATCCTCAGAAAACGTCCGCGCCTGCGTCCGCGCAGTTAGTAACCTAAGGTTAGGTTAGGTTACGGGACTTAGAAGAATTTCGAGTCTCGAGCTATATATGATTGGAGGGGTACTTAGAAGAATTTCGAGTCTCGAGCTATGTATGAAAGGAGGGGGACTTGAAAGAATTTCGAGTCTCGAGCTATATATGATAGGAGGGAGACTTAGAAGAATTTCAAGTCTCGAGCTATATATAATAGGGGGGGGGGGACTTGGAAGATTTAGAAGAATTTCGAGTCTCGAGCTATATATGATAGGAGGGGGACTTGGAAGAATTTCGACTCTCGAGCTATATATGATAGGAGGGAATGTAGAATGATAATTTCGATTTGAATTATATGACAAGATTATCAACTCAATTCCACACCACCTGAGAGGTCGAGTTAAGGAATTGCGGGTTCCCCGCTGCCATTGCAACGTCTGCAATGGCTTCTAATTTTTTCAGGATTCTTTCTTGAGAATCCGTTTGAATGTTCTCAAAAACGCATATTTTTTGCTTCAAGTTTTGGGGGTTTGAGTCCTCTTACCCTCTCTCAGAGACCTCCAGGAATTTTTTACCATTTTTCCGAATTCTACGGTAAATTCTATATAAGAATTTGTTGAACTGGAAAGAAATGCAAGAAATTACTCATCAATTTTCAGGGTTTGTGCGCCCTTTAACCCCCTCCGAGGGCCCCAGGAATTTTTTCACCATTTTTCTCGAATTTCGCACTAAATTCTATTTCGGAACCAGTTGAGATTTTTCCAAAAAACACATCCTTATTATTAATTATTATTATTATTATTATTATTATTATTATTATTATTATTATTATTATTATTATTATTATTATTATTATTATTATTATTATTATTATTATTATTATTATTATTATTATTATTATTATTATTATTATTATTATTATTTTATTTTTTTTCTTGGGGGGGTGAGCCTCCTGGGCCCTTTGGACGGTCGGAGAAATTTTTTAGTATTTTTCCCAAATTCTACGGAAAATTTCCTGGGGATATTCGTGAAAGTATGTTGAAATATTACGTCACTTCAATTTTACCCCCCTTTTAGGGGTCATCAGCCCATCGGTTCCCCTAAAATGTCGGAATAATTTTTTGATAATTTTTTTCGAATTTGGTGGTCCGAATTACATAAGAATTCACATAAACTGTGAACCAAAAGGAATACGTATTTCGGTCATTTATATGCAAGAACTCCTTCCAATTAGGCAACCCGCCATTATGGGGCCCTATAGGGTTTGGACCGTGGCGCCATGGCTCAAATGTTTCATTCATGTGTCCTAAACGTTCGTTCCAAATTTCATGATTTTAACATGAAATGCAAGGTGATCGAATCGTCTACCTCCCGGACTAAATATGGTTATGTATAATCCAAGGTAATCTTTATACTGATCACACCATCCCATGACCAGATAGCTGGGAACGGGATGAAGTTCGTTTGGCGCGAAAAGTTCAACATAGGACGAAGTTACAGAAAAGAAAGCGTTATCGCATTTCCCTAATCAGGTTCATCGTACCACTTCACGTGATGCGATAAGGCTAGGAAAGAAAAGAAATTTTGTTTGGCATCGTCAGTGTCGGACAGGTAAAAATAAAAAATAACAATACTAAGGAGGGGAAAAGAGAGAGGAAAAGTTACAAAAGAGAGAAAAAACGATTAACACTCAAACACACTAAAAACTTCGCCTGGGGACTCCGTTCTGGACAAAGAGAGGGCGAACTTCATCATTAATCAAACCCCTGCACTGTTTCTGGATAACGAGAAACAGCTTACCAGGAAGAAACTGTATGTATGTATTTTAAAAAGAAGTACGGCGTCATCTTGACCTAATTTTTTCAATTATCAATGCTACAGACACTCTACATCACAGCTAAGAAAAACCGAAGAAGTAGAACAGTTTTCTTCCAAAAGCTAGAGCTAGCATAAAAGACTGAATTTCCTCGAAACTCGTCCTCATTTTTACTCATCAGAGATTGCAAGCTAAGATAAACTCGGAAGTTGATGCCGATGTTGCGCCGTCTGAAATGTATGATTCTGACATTAATTTACCATTCTTTTACACCTTTTAAACACCTATCTCGTCTCTACACGTTACTTTTTCATTAAAGCGAACCTAAGACGGAATTAGTTTCTTTATTCCTTTCGATACCGTCTTTGAATTGAAATGACTCTGTAACGCTAGTGTGACGACGAGCTTTCGCGTTTTAATGATAACATTTTACATAAAATATTAGCCCGATTATTCTGGCTATTCATACAAACATGCAGTTAACGCACAGAAAGATGCTGTAGTGTCGGATGAGAATTTCTTAAGATACCTGAAGGTAAAAAGCTCTTTCTGAAAGAAAACCGTATCACTGGTATGACGTAAAATCGAATACATGACGATAGAAAAAGAGTGGAGAATTGTACGAGTGTCAAGAAGAACGTCGTGATGTTGTACGATGAACTACAAACTTCGCTCGTTGCATCTTCAGATAAATAATCTCGTAAAAATGGGACGACAAGCATTAAAAGTTAAGATACGCGCGTAAAGAAAAAAGTTTATAGTAAGTTACCGCCAGGTAGAACTCTATAAAGATCGTTTCGATGGTACGACGAGAGGAGTATACACGCGAATCACGCAAATAATACTTCCCTTAATTCGGAGTTAAAGTCTGTAATTTGATTTCCTTTTCTCTTTTTTTTTAATTTTCTCCACTTTTTGATTCCGCGCTCGTTTTCCACCGTCAATCGTTTCGTCTAGCGTATATGAGAAGAAAAGAATGAAGCATTACGCGGCGCGCACGAACTGTCTCTAAAAGGTAGATACCGTACGGTACAGTGAAGATTCTTAAAAGTTTCAAAAGTTGACTCTATACTTTCACAATAGAGGCACGTATCACACATGAAGAAGGTTATATATTTGTACTTACGAAGAAGTTCTTGTAACTTTTGTTTCCTCCCGTGGAGCTTTACATTTAAGTAACTGTACTTGCTCGTATATTCCCCCAAGGAGCTCACAGATACCTCCAGAAAACCCTCAACTCAATCACTGCATGGACATCGAAATAGATTCAGGTTTTCTTCCAAAACTTATTCAGTCATTTTCAAAAATAGAAATTCTATCGCATGCGTCCCGCCACTAAATTCCATCTTGTAACTACGGCAAACTCCTCAGCTTACACTTTGATCAAAAACTTACCTTCGCTGTAACAGGATAAAGGTTCGTTATGGACTTGGAAAACTTGCGAATATGAAGCTTTACTTACGACACGAGGGGTGACTTCTTCGATCTCTACGTTCCTCGTTCAACTTTGTTAGGGTAGTCGTTGTTTTCCCCAAGTCCCTGCAGTGAAGCCTAGTATACTATATGTAACCCAACTTAACTGTCACGATTCTGTTACCGTAACTTCATCAGTTCGAGGTTTTTTGAGAACATTATTTATCGCCCGCCATCCCTCTAGAAAATTATGGTTCCAAGGACCGAGATTTTGATCGACTTTGAAGGATTTCGACTTTCGAACTGTATGTCTGAAAGGGTGGGGGAAAGAGAACTTCGACCATCAAGCTATCTACTCGTAAATCATGTGGGATCTTTCTTGAAGAAAAATTTGCTTTCTTGTTGTCTTTGATCTTTCAAATTACTTCATTGTTTGATTATCGAAGCTTGTGAAAAACTGAAAATACTGACTAGACAGTGCTTCACCAAGACTAAGTACCTGATTCGCATCTGTGCGACCAGAATATACTACATTTAAAAGTAGGAAGTAAGATTAGCACAATACAAATGTTGTGCTCTCTGTTGATTCAGAAGTATCTATTTTGAAAAACGAAAACAAAGGAGTGGAACGAAGTCGGCCCGGCCCGATTTCAATAATTTTCCTGTATAAGTTACAGATAGAAAGATATCGACTCCGAGATCAGAACGACTTGTCTTTCAGTGATACAAATACATAAAACACCTTATATACCATGAATTACGCGTTCTTTATTACACTCATTTTTGTCGTGCTGATTTCACCAATGACAGTGAGTATATTCGTCATTTTAGCCTTTCCTCTTTCTGTTACCTACCTACATACAATTAATACGAATAATAATTAGACCAAAATTTTAACTCGTCGAGGAACTTTGTTCTATATTGCTTTCTTATCTTCTTTCAAATTAATTAAAGTCAAAGGCAACCTAACTTCGAGAATAGGCAACCTGTTTTACGAGGGGTAAACTTTCGCCGTCTATCCAGTGTTTAAAAAAATATAAAAATGGCTAATTAATTTATTAATATAATTTTTCGCGAAAATTGTGTTGAAAATTATTTATGGATCGAAAAATATCGATTATTTTTACCCACAATTTCAATAATGGAATTTTATGATTATATCAAGTGAGTGTTTTGAACAAAATTTTTAAAACAATAAATATTTGAGATAAATTTTTTCATGGTATCCTTCTTCTTAATGGAAATACTGGAAATTGACTCTAGGCACCACTGAAATTAGTTACATTTTGGAGAAATTTAAAGACAATTGAGAAAAAAAGTTTGTTCGGAAAAATTTTTGTGAAAAATGATTCATAGATTCAAATATCAATTATTTTTACACAAAAATCAAGTGAGTGACTGGAACAAATTTTTAAAACGATAAAAATTTGAGTGAAATTATTTCATGGCATTCTTCTTTTAATGAGAACACAGAAATTTGATTTTAGACACCATCACTGAAATAAGTTACATTTATACTTCACTAAAATTAGTTACACTTTGAAAAAATTGAAAGGAAATTCAAAAAGAAGTTTTTTATTCGGGAAAAATTTGTTTAAAATCATTTATTGATCGTAACCATTCTGAATAATAGAATTTTATGATTATATCAAGGGAGTATTTTTAAAACAATAAAAATTTGAGTTGAATTTTTTCATTCCATTCTTCTTCTTAATGAAAACACCTGAAATTGACTCTAGGCACCACTGAAATGAGCTACATTTTGAAAACATTCAAAGAGAATCGAAAAAAAAGTTATTGCTCGGGAAGATTTTTTTGAAAAATGATTCATAGATTGAAATATCAACGATGTGTACACAAAATTTCGATAATGGAGTTTTTTTTTAATCAAAAGAATGACTGAAACAAATTTTTAACGATAAAAATTTGAGTAAAATTTTTTCATGGCATTCTTCTTTTTAACTCCATATATATAAAAAAAAAAAAAATTGATAAATACATGTATAAAAAAGTAATATTCCGCACACCATTACCATCACCATATTCTTTTCAATTAATTAATTAACTTAACCTATCCCTAACTCATCACTCTACAATGTAAAATTCACCTAGCTTTACTCACGTGTACTATTCGTCGAGCTAATAGCCCGCTGTGTAGCTTTAATGCTCGTAAAATAAAAAAAATAATTAAAAAAAAAAAAAAAAAAAAAAAAAAAAATGAGAACACGGAAATTTGACTCCAGACAACATCACCGAAATGAGTTATCTTTCGACTTCACTAAAATTGTTTGCATTTTGAAAAAATTGAAAGGAAATTGAAAAAAAAGTTTTTTATTCGGCGGGAAAATTTTGTTTAAAAATCATTTATGGCGCGGATCGAAATATCAACTATTTTTACGCACAATTTCGATAATGAGGTGTTATATATATATCAAAGGAGTGATTTTTGAGTTAAATTTTTCATGGCATTCTACTTCTCAATGAAAACACTGGAAATTGACTCTAGGCACCACTGAAATTAGCTACATTTTGGGAAGATTCAAAGAGAATCGAGAAAAAAAGTTATTGTTCGGGAAAATTTTATTGAAAAAACGATTTACAGATTGAAGTATCAATTATATGTACACGAAATTTCGATAATGAAGTTTTCTTTATCAAATGAGTGACTGGAACAAATTTTTAACGATAAAAATTTGAGTAAAATTTTTTCACGGCGTTCTTCTTTTTAATGAGAACACGGAAATTTGACTCTAGACACCATCACTGAAATTAGTTATCTTTTGACTTCACTAAAATTGTTTGCATTTTGAAAAAATTGAAAGGAAATTGAAAAAAAAGTTTTTTATTCGGGAAAATTTTGTTTAAAAATCAATTATGGCGCGGATCGGAATATCAATTATTTTTACGCACAATTTCGATAATGACGTTTTATATAGGTATATCAAGTGAGTGATTTTTGAGTTAAATTTTTCATGGCATTCTACTTCTCAATGAAAACACTGGATATTGACTCTAGGCACCATTGAAATTAGCTACACTTTGGAAACATTCAGAGGAAATCGAGAAAAAAGTTATTGTTCGGGAAAGTTTTTTTGAAAAAACGATTTATAGATTGAAGTATCAATTATATGTACACGAAATTTCGATAATGAAGTTTTCTTTATCAAATGAGTGACTGGAACAAATTTTTAACGATAAAAATTTGAGTAAAATTTTTTCACGGCATTCTTCTTTTTAATGAGAACACGGAAATTTGACTCTAGACACCACCACTGAAATTAGTTAGGTATCTTTTGACTTCACTAAAATTATTTACATTTTGGAAAAATTGAAAGGAAATTCAAAAAGAAGTTTTTTATTCGGGAAAAATTTGTTTAAAAATCATTTATGGCACGGATTGAAATATCAATTTCAATTTTTCTACTTTATTAAATACTAAGTTTTTGTAAAAGCAGAACTATCTGCCGAGCAAATAGCCCTTAGCGCAGCTGCATTGCTCGTAAAAATAAAAAAAAATAAAAAAAAAGAAATTTGTAACTTGGTCATATTGTAGTATTATTAAATTTTCTGGCATAGCCAAATAAATGAAAATCATGTTCCATGTCTTTTATATTTTATCAGTCATCATGAAATATTTCAGTCTAGGCTTCTACTAGGTCAAGTGTTCGTGAGATATTATTCGTTTACCCCTTTACCTATCTTGGCGTCGTGTAAGTCTTGTATGAGAAATATTTTGAGGTAATTGTGGGTGTTCTATATTTTGAGGTATCAACTTTCGGTGGGGCGAACGAGCGATCTCGCTGTTGTATTGGAATGGTATGAGAAAATTCAAGTCTTTTTTGAGAAATATGAGGTAGCGCGAACTCGCTGTTGTATTGGAATGGTATGAGACAATTCAAGTCTAGGGGACTTGGAAAAATTTCGACTATCCAGCAATATATGATAGGAAGAGGGACTTAAAAAACTTTACCTATCTTGGCGTCGTATAAGTCTTCTATGAGAAATATGAGGTAGCGCGAACTCGCTCCACTCGTTCGCCCCCTGTCTCGCTGTTGTATTGGAATGGTATGTGACAATTCAAGTCTAGGGGACATGGAAAAATTTCGACTATCCAGCCTTTATTTATTTAATTGTTTAATTATTCAATTATTTAAATATTTAATTATTTAATTATTTAATATTATTTATTTATTTATTTATTTATTTATTTATTTATTCATTTATTATTAATTCTTGTACTAGGTCAAGTGTTCGTGAGATATTATTCGTTTACCCCTTTACCTATCTTGGCGTCGTATAAATCTTGTATGAGAAATATTTCGAGGTAATTGTGGGTGTTCTATATTTTGAGGTATCAACTTTCGGTGGGGCGAACGAGCGATCTCGCTGTTGTATTGGAATGGTATGAGACAATTCAAGTCTAGGGGACATGGAAAAATTTCGACTATTCAGCCTTTATTTATTTAATTATTTAATCGTTTAATTATTCAATTATTTAATTATTTAATTATTCTATTATTTTATTGTTTAATTATTTAATATTATTTATTTATTTATTTATTTATTTATTTATTTATTTATCTATTTATTTATTTATTTATTTATTTATTTATTTTTTCATTTATTTATTTATTATTAATTCTTCTACTAGGTCAAGTGTTCCTGAGATATTATTCGTTTACTCCCTTTACCTATCTTGGCGTCGTGTAAGTCTTGTATGAGAAATATTTTGAGGTAATTGTGGGTGTTCTATATTTTGAGGTATCAACTTTCGGTGGGGCGAACGAGCGATCTCGCTGTTGTATTGGAATGGTATGAGAAAATTCAAGTCTTTTTTGAGAAATATGAGGTAGCGCGAACTCGCTGTTGTATTGGAATGGTATGAGACAATTCAAGTCTAGGGGACTTGGAAAAATTTCGACTATCCAGCAATATATGATAGGAAGAGGGACTTAAAAAACTTTACCTATCTTGGCGTCGTATAAGTCTTCTATGAGAAATATGAGGTAGCGCGAACTCGCTCCACTCGTTCGCCCCCTGTCTCGCTGTTGTATTGGAATGGTATGAGACAATTCATTCTAGGGGACATGGAAAAATTTCGACTATTCAGCCTTTATTTATTTAATTATTTAATTGTTTAATTATTCAATTATTTAATTATTTAATTATTTAATTATTTAATTATTTAATTATTTAATTATTCTATCATTTTATTGTTTAATTATTTAATATTATTTATTTATTTATTTATTTATTTATTTATTTATCTATTTATTTATTTATCTATTTATTTATTTATTTATTTATTTATTCATTTATTTATTTATTTATTATTAATTCTTCTACTAGGTCAAGTGTTCGTGAGATATTATTCGTTTACTCCCTTTACCTATCTTGGCGTCGTATAAGTCTTCTATGAGAAATATTTTGAGGTAATTGTGGGTGTTCTATATTTTGAGGTATCAACTTTCGTGGGGCGAACGAGCGATCTCGCTGTTGTATTGGAATGGTATGAGAAAATTCAAGTCTTCTTTGAGAAATATGAGGTAGCGCGAACTCGCTCCGCTCGTTCGCCCCCTGTCTCGCTGTTGTATTGGAATGGTATGAGACAATTCACTCTAGGGGACATGGAAAAATTTCGACTATTCAGCCTTTATTTATTTAATTATTTAATTGTTTAATTATTCAATTATTTAATTATTTAATTATTTATTTATTTATTTATTTATCTATTTATTTATTTATTTATCTATTTATTTATTTATTTATTTATTCATTTATTTATTTATTATTAATTCTTCTACTAGGTCAAGTGTTCGTGAGATATTATTCGTTTACTCCCTTTACCTATCTTGGCGTCGTATAAGTCTTGTATGAGAAATATTTTGAGGTAATTGTGGGTGTTCTATATTTTGAGGTATCAACTTTCGTGGGGCGAACGAGCGATCTCGCTGTTGTATTGGAATGGTATGAGAAAATTCAAGTCTTCAATGAGAAATATGAGGTAGCGCGAACTCGCTCCGCTCGTTCGCCCCCTGTCTCGCTGTTGTATTGGAATGGTATGAGACAATTCAAGTCTAGGGGACTTGGGAAAATTTCGACTATCCAGCCATATATGATAGGAAGAGGGACTTGGAAAATTTTCTAATTATCAATTATATTCATTATTTAATTATTTAATTATTCAATTATTTATTTATTTATTTGATTATTTCATTATATTAATTATTTAATTATTTATTTATTTAATTATTTAATTATTTATTTATTTATTTATTTATTTATTTATTTATTTATTTATTTATTTATTTATTATTAATTATTATTATTACGCGGGGTGTACTCGCGAATTTCTGAATCACCCACGGGGTAGAGATTTCTCTTGACGGGGGGGGGAGGGGGGGTGTACTCGCGAGTTTCAAAATCGGGGTCTGGCGAGAGAAAAGACATGGAACATGTCAAAAAAAAAATTATTTTTACGCACAATTTTGATAATGGAGTTTTATACACCCCATGAAGTGAGTGATTTGAATAAATTTTTAAAACGATAAAAATTTGAGTTAAATTTTTTCATGGCATTCTTCTCTCTAACGACAACACGGGAAATTGACACTAACCAGTAATAGATACCGTCATAAATTGAAAGAAAATTGAAAAAAAAAAGTTTTTCGTTCGGGAAAATAACGTTTTTTTTTTTTTTTTTTTTTTTTTTTGGTCAAGTAAGTTACTTAATGACTGACGTCTGTGTACAATATTACGGCATTGCACTTTACAAAATGTTGACTGTTTAAGAATCATTCATGGATTGAAATATGAATTATTTTGGTAACTGATCATTCTTGCCCCACTTATTCGTGATTTTCCCAATAATACTGAAGGCAAGATTTTTGAATTTTATTTAGACACTATCGTGAGGACTGTGACGCACGACTCTGTCGCGCGCCACAAGTTGGTTGAAAAATACAAGTTAATTCGAATAACGGTAATTCACTTCGCGAAACCGCGAAATATCGCGGATGTTTAGACTACGAGAATGACATACGACGAATTGTATATACAATGTTTAACGATATAAGAATTAATCATATGTACCAGCAAATTTTCCACGATATTCAACGGATGTTATGTCTAAAAAGAAACTGCAATTGAGAAAATAGGCGTTTGCCGAAATATGTGTCAAATGTATATTTTCGAAACCCCACATCCTCTGGATGTTTAGTCTATCACTAAAACTGTACATATTACCGTTAGCTGTACCAATTAATTTGCTTCATTTTTGTTCAAATTCCACGACTTGTTCAATAGCATATCCCCACTAGACATATTTGTACCTGAACTTTTGGTATATAAACTTAAGCTGTAAATGAAAGAGTTAGTTACCCAATCCAATCTAATTGAGAATACTTGAAAATATTGTTTGTTCGTGTAAAGTTCGCAATCGCATTAATCGTTTGAAATACATTAGACTCCTTTTGACTAGATTGTTTATTTAGTTTCGCGAGAATTACATTTACAAGTGCATGTACATCTAACGTCCCGCTCAGGGTTCGCGTTTTCGTTTACAAGGATCTCATCTTCTTGCGAGGAGTTTTCTCCGTCCCTGTTCGAATCGACCACCACAAGGACCCTCGAAGCTCAGTTCACCCTGTAGGGAGGCAAACTTACCAAAAAATTCGTGAATCTGATTCAGTATTTCTCGCTCTTCAATAGAATTAACAGAGTTGAATGAGAAATTCAGGAAATCTGATCTAAGAGCGAAAATTCTTGAGATTTTGTACAACTTTCGTTCATATGAAATCCTATATACAGTACGAACCACCTGCATAAATATTGAGAAGCAAAATCAGGTGGTTACGATTTACAATTTGTCGATCATACAAATACATTGTGTCATTTCTCATAAGTTTTTCAAGTGCAATTCAAAAAAATTCCTGAAAGTAATTGTTGAATTGCATTTTCATGATCTATGACGAAGACGAAAGAAAATCGACTACAGTATTTTTGTCGCTTCAAATATTTCATACCAATTCAATTGTCGGAATTTTTAAATCCTATGATTTCATTAATTGTACAGCTCACAAAAAACAACAATTTCCGACGGGCGGAAAAATTCTTATAATACATGGTTAACATCTCACCCTCTGTCCTCCTTCATGACTGAGTACCAAGAATACAGTTTGAGTTTCAATTCCGATGTCTCGAAAATAAAAGTTGAAATCCAAAGGTCCGTGGTCTACTCTTACCATTCACCTTCGATGACCAACACATGTATACAGCTCGAGCTTCACAATCAAAGTTTTCGTTGTCCCTAAAATGGATAAAGGGACGGACTTAAATTCTGAGATGGAAGGAGGATAGACAAAAGATGTAAGAATCTCCAGAAAATCACATCCAAAAAGTATCTTTCCTGTTACGAAACTCACAGTCTTCTTAATTTGCTACTCGACTACGTCAATCGAGACGAGCGCCGAACCTGTTCTAAAGGAAACTGTTCATTTCACTTTAACAACCGATTTCAATGACCGAAAGGGATCGATTGTTTCGTCAAAATGTTTCCAGGTCTCGGAATTTTCCAAAACGTTCATCCTCTTATAGATAAATCGGAAGTCAAAATTTCTCTATGTGCTTCTGTCCCCCTCGAATAAATAAATAATACGAAGCTGGAATTTTTTCACATCCCTTTCTTGATATAATACTGTTCGACGATTAAATTTGTAGAAGTCTGGAACGTATGTTAGAGTCCTCGCTTCTACCATCAGAGCCGAAATTTACCGCGTCTCCCACTCTATACAGTGAATGGCCGAGATTTTTTCCCCCGGATGATTTGTATAGCTCGATAGACAGACTTGTCTAAGTCGTCGAATAGACGACGGACCTGTAAATCCTTGCCTTGTTTTTCCTATTCAACCTCTTACAAGACATGCTCCCTGTTAGCGTTACAGTTCGTCCGATACATTCAAACATGAAGTAGTTGATTTTATACCAAGTCGAATAAATGACCTACATACTGTTTGTATTATTGTAAAAATTTCTATACTTTCGGTGTTATACAAGGGGTCGGATGAAAGATGCGAATTTTGACCACGCCCTTCGAAAAATTTCTAGCACTTTCTTCAAATTACCAACGGCGCCTCGAATTTTCAGATTCATAGTTTATTCAAAGTAAGTCACTGTTACCGACAATGATAGTAGGTAGGTTTTCTTTTTTTCAGCTGGCGAATGACGGATGTTTCTACGATGGAGATCCTTGCGAAATTGATGGAAAAGCGGGAACGTGCGAATGTATTGTCACCTATGCTGAAGGTCGTAGAAGAAAATCTTGCGACTGTTTCACAGATTAGGTCTAATCAACCGAAATTGATCACGATAAATTTTGTTTCTACTAAGCAACAGTACCTATTTATTTGTATGTAAAAATTTCACGAAAATAAATCAGCGTTCTCGTGAATTTTCTCAACTAATTATGAATTTTATTTCATCTAAGGTTATGGATTCTCTTGTCGGTATGAGTTCAGAAGATTGAAAGAGCTGTGCTGGATATTGTTTTAGGATAGTTTGGTCATATTTTATGATTTGAGAAGTAAACAGGTTCATGAACTGTGTTCGTGGAAAATTCAATTTTGATGAAAACTAACGATATGAGACGTGCTCAGCAAAACCATATATTATGTCGCGAATTTTTTTTGTCGGATTTTGATCGTTTTTTTTCGAGGAGTTAATCAACTTTTAGACAGAGAAGAAGGTAGGTCGCTACGATAAAAGTTTGCTGCAGTACGAGCATTTTAAGTAGCAAAGAACGAGAAAAATTTTTTGGATTTTTTTTGTTTTTTGGCTGTTGTAAAAAATTTTATTTTGCGACATAATATATGGTTTTGCTGAGCGCGCCTCATGTATAGAAACGATAAGCTCATTACTCGCCCATGAGTAATTTTGAAAAATTTTCCGTACGCCATTCGCCAAAAACTGACCTACTCGAAATTTTTCCAAATCCAAAAACCTTATATAGCTCAGCGTAGGACTTGGAAAATTTGCACTCCCTAGGTACGTATTTTCAAGTGTCCCTCTTATGGTTAGGTGAGGTTTCCTAACAAATAAAAATTTTTTCGTTTCGCTATCCGACAAAAACTGATTTATCCTACTAAAGGAGTTGGTCTCGGAAAAATTTCGCATAGTGACTTATATATGATAGAAGAGGGACTTGGAGGAATTTCAATCACCAAAGGAGTTTGACTGGGAAAAATTGCGAATAATTATGGGGCTATACATATGAAAAGAGAGAAACTTGGAAAAATTTCGACTTTCAATTGATGGGAAGGGACTCGAAAAAATTTAGACAACATTGGTCTCCAATGTGGAGTTCAGTTCTCAATATCAAAACCAATTCAGATTCCATACATTCCTCGTTCAAGTTCGTTAAGGTGGCCGTCCTCCTTTCACGTCCCTATAAGGAAACCTAGTATACTGTAGTTAACCCAACCTAAGCACTTCCCATAAAACGCTTCCTGCCACGATTCTGTTACTGTAACGTCATTAGTTGGGGGTTATTGGGGAACAATGTCTGTCGGAAATTATGGTTTCAATTGGGTCCCAGCTCACAATAACATCACCGGAAATGAAATAGTCGATACTGCCGCAAAATCTCAGTCCCAGACCAATCTACAAATCCATCTAACAACAGACCTCAAGAAAAGTATCCTTAGTCATCTGTTGAAGCAATGGGAGCGCAAGTGGCCTCTCCAACGAAGCAAACTATACGAACGGAAAAAGAACGTAGAAGACTGGACACTATCTATCCAGAAAATATGCGAACACAGACCACTAGAAACAGCAACAATCCGAACACTACTGGGACACTCTAAAATCACCTATCGATATCTCCTGACAAAAGAGCCTCCTCCAATATGCGAAAGCTGCCCGGAAAAAGGAAGTTCGCCGATCTCAGAACCGAAGAGCTAACTGATCTAGTGAACTACATTCATACCAATACATTAGAGATAATTCTGTAGCTAATCATATTACTCGGGGGTCTTCAACCTTTTTTGTATTGCGGGCCAAAAGAGAATTTCTCAAGACGTGCGCGGACCACAAATCTGCGCATTAAAAATTCTGTCACGGATATTTCATGAAAGGGAAAAACTTGATATATTTATTAAAAAACTCGCAGCCCACATAGTTAGCTGCTCGGAATTGCCTTCATTAACTCTGTTAATTGAGGCAAACAGGGAACCTGTTTTATGGGAGTCGCTTGAAGGTCATTACATGTCTCCCTTCTATCATATATATTTTGAACGTGCTTTTCCCATCATAATATTGTAGCTTGATATACAAAATTTTTAAAATTCCCCCTTTTATAGCTTAAAATTCTCCAATTATAATTTACTAAATGTTACAGCTTGCCCCCATGAAACAGGTTTCCTGCTATTTATTTTTACAGCCTGTGTGGTACCCCCGGTAGGCCTATCCTGTTATCAGTTCGGAGATCTGATGACGTCACGATTTGATGACGTCATAATCTGATGACGTCACACGATCTAATGACGTTACGATCTGGTGACGTCACGATGGAGATCTGTGACGTCACGATCATCGTGCCATCACTATCTGATGACGTCACAGAGCTAGTAAAACCACTAATACAGACCTCCTAGACCTATAGTATAAAGGAAGCCTACGACCTAGTAAAGAGCTAGGAGAAACTGCTAGTATAAGCTATTGATAAAGATCTTGTAAGCTTATGGTATGAAGGATGCCTAGACCTAGTATAAAGGAGGCTTGGACCTAGTATACGCCTAGTATAATACGTAGTAAACCTAGTATAATATACTGCATGAAGCAGAGAGGATAAGTCCCCCTCCTATCACTTCATCAAAATTTTTCTAAGTCCCTTTTTCTTGCCGGACGGCGGCCGGCGCCCGTCATTTTCCTTCGGTTTACCCCCCGATAAAACAGGTTCCCTGTTAAAACTTACACGAAATTTTGAAAATCAGTAACATTTGAATCGCGACGGTATTTACATAGGAAAGAATTTCATTCACTCAGTGTGAGATCTGACACTGCATATTTTTCAAAAGCGCATCAATATCCAGCTTAATTTCAGAGGTGGCAATGCGGAGAGAACTTTCCAAATGACCATCAGTAAGTCAACTTCGCAGCTTAGATTTTGTTATTTTCATTGACGAGAAAAGTTGTTCGCATCTGTAAGTCCCACCAAAAAGAGCAGACATTTTCGAAGCGTGTCGTCGCAATGATGGAAAATGGTCTTCATAAATGTACCGCGCGAAGAAGTCTAGTAAGCCAACATCTCCCTTGGTAAACCTACTAGCTAGTTCGGCATCTGATAGCAGGTCAATAAGTTCTAATTGCAACTCATTCGGGACGGAGTCAACGTTGACTGTGAAAGGCGTCGAAAACACATTGAACAAAATGGCCCTGCTCCGGAAATCATGGAATCGCTTACTGAAGGCAGTCTTCAAATTACAGAGCGCCAAACAGAAAACGTCAGTAGTAGGCGGTGAACATTGCAATAAGCTCGGAAAATGAGCGAAATTTTTATCCTGCAGCCATCTTTGCCACAACAAGTTTTCTTTCAAGGGACACTACCAGGTCGAACAAGGAATGAACAAAATTATTCTTTCCTTGCAATCGAAGATTAAGAAAATTCAGATGTGCGGAAATATCTGCCAGGTATGCCAAGTTTGTTACCCAAGAAGGACCATCAAACTTATAAACGAAAAAACGAATACTCTAAAGGGAGAGTAAACAAATGCAAACCGCAGAAAATAAAAACGAAGGGAGCGCTTTCGGTTAAACAACCATCTTCAGACCTGAAATGAAAGCAACTGACGAACGAATGAGAAGGAAGAGGTATTAAGATCGTCCAAACGAGAAATCACGGTGTGAATCATAAACCTGTTCGATCAAGCCATCTTCCGGAATGTACGAGTTGAGTATAGTGATACCGTCAGTGTTGAGGTGACGCATTATCTCTATATTCTCGAGGGCGATACGCTTACGGTAGGAATTCTCCTTATGGAGGAGCTTTTCGGATCCCTCGCGGAAACTGTGGCCACTGTTAATCAAATGATCAGCGAAAGCTGACTCCCCTAAGCGTCCCTTCTTCCAAGACTTCAGGTGCTCAGCTACTCTAACTTTCATCTGGCGGCTGGTCTCACCAATATAAAAGCCTCCACAATCCTCACATTCCATCTTATAAACACCACTCCTCTCATCAACCGGTATGGGATCCTTCAGTCTCACAAACAACCTCTTAACTGTGGTATGGTTGTAAAACGCGGGTCTGAAACCAAACGGGCGAAGGGCCCGACCCAATTGCTGGGAGAAATTCCCCAGGAAAGGGAGACTGATCCAACGCAAACGGCGATCACGGATCGTGTCTCGGGGGAGGGAGGTGGTGGAATCAAGAAGGCTCCTCGTAACTTTCCTCCGAACCATCACGTCGACGTCGACATTGACTCCATTCACTCTAGCCAGGTGTTTTATAGTAAGTAATTCTTTTTTATAAGCAGATTGACTCAACGGAATACGAGTCAGTCTGTGAACTAGGCTATGAAAAGCAGCCATCTTATGAGCAACAGGACCGAACGAACCACCGTGGACTAAAACATCGGTCGTAGTATCTTTCCTGTAAATTCCAAACTTGTGGATACCGTCTACAATAGAGATCGATAAATCCAAAAAGTTAATGGAAAATACCCCTATTTCCAACGTAAATTTGATGGAAGGGTACCAGGAATTGACATACCTCAGAAACTCACCAAGGAGATCTGGGTGACCAGTCCAGGTACATAGAACGTCATCAACGTACCTGTGCCAGTAGTGAATATGATTAAGTAACACCTGGTTCGAGGAAAAGAGGTCAAGTTCAAACTTAGACATGAAAATTTCGGAGATAAGAGAGCCTAGAGGTGATCCAATAGGGATCCCTACTTCCTCAGGGAACTCGAAAAATTTCCCTTCAAATTTACCGAAGTTAGAGGACCAGCAAGTATTCAGGAGATCAAAAAATTCCTGAAACTCATTGTGAGGAATGTTGGCACTGATGAGTAGCTCACCCATCCGCTGGATAGTAGCAGCCTTAGGAATATTCGGAAACAAACCAACAACATCAAACGAGCAGATGGTCGTTCCTGGGGGAAGGCTTACATCCTTGAGGACATCAGTTAAAGAGGCCGAATTCAAGACCGAATGAGGAGATCCAAAATCAATGCGATTTTTGAACCAACGGTCAAGGAATTTGGCAAGAAGGTAGGTAGGAGAGGAGACAAAAGAAACAACGGGTCGCATCGGGGTATTCTTCTTATGCACTTTGGGCAACCCGTAGAGGAGGGGGGGGGTGTGGGGTTAGGAACCAGGACGGCTTTTTTCAAAGCAGGAGTTTTGATAATAGCCTTACTCCTGTTGATGACACTCCTAACTTCTCTAACGTGCTTAGGAAAGCTGAAATCCCCACTCTCTTTAGCACCACACTGCTGTAGGACTTCATGGACCTTGGAAGAATAGGCCGACCTCTCCATCACTACAACAGCGTTGCCCTTGTCAGCCTTAGTGACGATTAGATCTCCCTCTTTCATCTTCCTCTTTAAACCCTGAATGACTCCTCCCAATTTATTACTCATGCGAGGGAGGGGCTTATTACGGACCAAATCAGCACAGACTTTCTGGGTATTATAACCAGGACCAATCTTAATCGCAAGATCCGCAACAACATTCGCCAAGGTTTCATCATTCTTAAGGGGAGGCAGACTGAATTTCAAACCTTTCTCAAGGAGGGCTGTTTCGTCACTATTAAACACTACCTGACTATTATTTATGAGGGGGGGATGGAATTTGTGAACAACAACACCGTCACTCACCCCTTCCTCAACCACATCCTCATTAACCTTCATTAGGGAGGACAACTTCTTATTTTTCCTCTCCTTCAACTTCACCTCAAACTTCCGACACTTTTCATTGACGTCCCGCATAAAGTAATCAAACTCAAGGGGGGGAGCACACCGGAGAGTCTCGAATGGACCAAAAGGTTTAATCTAGTCGCAATATTAAATTTACCATACCATCTTCGCAACTCCGTTCTGATCCACTTCTCCCTCATATAATTCTCCAGTTTCTTAGTCGTAATCTCACAATCGGAATAAAACCGGAATTTAACGAACTTAGGTCTCAAATGCAAAGCTAAACACCGACGAAGAAACCAAATATGAGAGGAAAACGAAGCGCGTTGCTTCCGAAATTTCAGAAAAAGGAACGATAAATACGCCGCAGAAGCGTTCTCAATTAAACGAATCCGTTCCTTAAGGTTACGGCTATCCATCATAAACGAAAAAACGAATACTCTAAAGGGAGAGTAAACAAATGCAAACCGCAGAAAATAAAAACGAAGGGAGCGCTTTCGGTTAAACAACCATCTTCAGACCTGAAATGAAAGCAACTGACGAACGAATTAGAAGGAAGAGGTATTAAGATCGTCCAAACGAGAAATCACGGTGTGAATCATAAACCTGTTCGATCAAGCCATCTTCCGGAATGTACGAGTTGAGTATAGTGATACCGTCAGTGTTGAGGTGACGCATTATCTCTATATTCTCGAGGGCGATACGCTTACGGTAGGAATTCTCCTTATGGAGGAGCTTTTCGGATCCCTCGCGGAAACTGTGGCCACTGTTAATCAAATGATCAGCGAAAGCTGACTCCCCTAAGCGTCCCTTCTTCCAAGACTTCAGGTGCTCAGCTACTCTAACTTTCATCTGGCGGCTGGTCTCACCAATATAAAAGCCTCCACAATCCTCACATTCCATCTTATAAACACCACTCCTCTCATCAACCGGTATGGGATCCTTCAGTCTCACAAATAACCTCTTAACTGTGGTATGGTTGTAAAACGCGGGTCTGAAACCAAACGGGCGAAGGGCCCGACCCAATTGCTGGGAGAAATTCCCCAGGAAAGGGAGACTGATCCAACGCAAACGGCGATCACGGATCGTGTCTCGGGGGAGGGAGGTGGTGGAATCAAGAAGGCTCCTCGTAACTTTCCTCCGAACCATCACGTCGACGTCGTAGGCTGGTCCTTACATTTTAAAAATTCCTTCATTTCGTTCCACAACTGAAAAACTCTTTGGAGAACCTTCCCACTACTCAGCCAACGTACTTGAGTGAAGTATACAACATCCCCGTACTCGGTGTCCAGTTCTCTTAAGAATGTTTTAAATTCCCTGAGTTTTAGGCCTCGCGATCGATGTAATTGACAATTTTAATTACATCTTTCATCACAGTTGACATGATGATGGAAGCCACACATAGGTGTTCTTGGTGGATGATGCAATGATGCTGCAAAATATTGTGAGTGACTCCACTTTGCTTTTGCTTCATTTATCAATAACGTCGCCGCGCCCTCTTTCACTCCAGTCATTGAGGGGGCGCCATTTAGTAGAGTTCCGTCCATTTTTCTTGAAAATAACGAGTTCTCACATCACCAATTTTACGTTTTTTATGTGTCGGCGAGACCACATCAGATTTTTTTTCCCGTTTCAAAAAAGCACTTGAAGCCATCGATACAATCACGTTCACCTCATAGGATGGAAAATAACATTATGACTATTCTAGTGTTGTCATCGAAATAATGCAAGAATTAAATCTTATTTCAATAATGCACATATTTTTACATGCTCACTTGAATTGATAAAATTGAAGCCTACCAGAGAGATTCATACGTACTTCTCAAATGAAGGTCTCGGCGAGCGCCTTTTTCTGTCCTCTTTCCTCTCTTTTTTCCTCTCTTTTTTTTTCTCTATTTCTTCTTAAATTTCATCATGCAATTTTCTCCATTTTTTGGTTATATAAAGTACATTAGTGTACTTCGGTAAGCCTCTTGCGGGCCACTCGGAAGCCCTCCGCAGGCCACGGGTTGAGAACCCCTGATATAACTCATACTAGCTCGATGGGTATAGCCGTTTTATTATGGCATTAAGTCCTTCAATAAAAAAACAAAAAAACAAAAAAATAGCCACTTTGATCTACTTTGGAGAATTCCGACATACGAACTTGTATATGGGGGGGGGGGGGGGAGAACTCTGAACATAAAGCTTGAGGGATCTTTCTTTCTTGCGAAAAAATATGCTGTCTTCATTTTTCTCGAAAATATTTTACTCTTCAACCTACTCGAGTTTGTTTAAGTGTTAAATCTTACGAAAAATGAAAAATATTGACTAGATAATGCTAGGCCAGACTTGATGCATGTGGCGCCAGAATATTGTCTGTTGATTCAGAAGTATTTATTCTGAAAAATGAATTTAAAACAAACGAATGACAGTCGAACTCAATAATTTTTTCCTATATAAATACTTGTTTGGACCCTTCAGGTGAATATTGAGTATATGATTACAGATCGAAGCACATCGACTCAGGTATTGGAACGAATTGTCATTGACACAAAATCCAAGTGAGATACCATGAATTACGTGTTCTTTATTGCACTCATTTTAGTCGGGCTGATTTCATCAATGGTAGTGAGTATGTTCGTTATTTTAGCCTTTCCTTTTTCTGATAACTAATTAATACGAATAATGATTAGAACAGATTTCAACTCGGTGAGCAACTCTGTTTTTTCTCGCTTTCTACTCTGCTTTAAAATCATCTGCAACATGACTTTAAGAATAAGCAACCTGTTTTATGAGGGATACACTTTCGCCGTCCATCCAAAACTATACAAAGTAAGAATATTTTTTGGGGAAAAATGATCAATCAATGTACTAATACATAATATATTAATTTTTCGGAAAAATTTTGTTTAAAAATCTTATATTGTATTAAAATATCAATTATTTTTACACAAAATTTTAATAATGAAGTTACATATGCACAAATATTAAGTGAGTGACTTGAAAAAATTTTTAGAACGATAAAAAGTTGGGTTAAATTGTTTACGGCACTCTAATTTTTACGAGAACACAGAAAATTGACACTAGAAACCACTCAAATGATTTGTAATCTGAAAGAACTGATGAATGTCTTTGCTTCTTTCCTTTTTTTTTGTTCAGTTTTAGTTCTGTATTGAAGATGAGGTAGGAGCTTCGAAACGTCGGCGCTTAGTTTTTTTATTCAGTTTTATTTTTAGATTTTCAATTAATTTTAATGTTGCGCCAATTTTTATGTCCTTGTGAAAAGAATTTTGCTTTTTGAGTTATAAATGAATGAGCGGGACTTGGGAAAATTTTGACTTTTTCGAGACCTAGTTTGAGACTGGGAGAATGTTGAAATAAGAAAAATCTAGTATTTTCCCACCCTATTTTTTATTTTATTTTTTTTTCACGAACCATTTAAAACTACTGCACGGGTGATTAGCTCGGCAAGAAATATTAGGAAATAGATTTATAGTAGTAGTAGGTGGATCGGAGGAAGTTGAAGTGTTGGTGATGGTTTCTGAATTCTTGGAAAGAGCATAACGGGCTTGAGAGGAGACAGAAAATGAATGTTTTATAACGAGAGAGGGGCAGATGAAAAAATGTGGAACTGATAAATTTTCAGTTTGACAGTATTGGCATGAGGAGGGAGCAGAGAGGCCAAGGAGTAGGAAGGAGTGGCCGATTCGTACTCGAAAAACGACTTCGAGACGTGAAGAATGAATTGAAGAAGACCAGGGGATTGTTTTTTTTGAATTGAACGAAATTTGTTGCATGGTTGAGAAAATCAAAGGTATGATTTGGGAATGGTAGAAAGATTTTGAATCGTATGCCGAAGAGAGGGAGCGATCAGTGATTGAGGGTGGGAGCAAAGCTTGCTTGGCAGCAAAATCCACTGCGTCGTGTTTCGGTAGACCGATATTACCAAGGCCCAGAGAAAAGCAATTGAAGACAGAGAAGATGTTAAGGTATGCAGGAGGATGAGAATTCGCTGAACGATAGGATTGGTAGAGTAAGGGATTTTGCATGGCTCGGAGAGGGAGGAGTGGGGAGAGAGGAAGAATTGGCAGGGTTGAGAGAGAAGAGTGAAGTGAGTAAGGAAGGAATAGATGACAGATAGTTCCGCCGAATATGGAGGTCGAGTTTCTCATACAAAAAAGTAAGACTTCACCATTGATGGAGAAGGCGAAGCCAGTGAATTTTATTCGCACTCTTCATAATATTTTTTGTATTTCAAGGTGTGGTGGTTCTAATGTGAAAAGTATCCATCTCAACAACTCTTCTCTTCATTAAAATATCACTGATATCAACAATGATAATAAGTACGTTTTCCCTGTTTCAGCTGGCAAACGACGGATGTTACTACGATGGACAAGCTTGCACACTTTATGGAAAAGAGGGAACGTGCAATTGTATTACCACCATTATTGGCGGTAGCAAGATAAAATCTTGCGACTGTTTCACAGGCTAGGTCTAATCAACCGAAATTGATTACGATAAATTTTGTTTCTACTAGATAACAATACCTACCTTTATGTATGTAAAAACTTCACGAAAATAAACCAGCCTTTTTGCGATTTTCTCGGAGTCAAACGAGGGTCTGTAGAGAACCTGTTTGAAGTGGCACGTGTTCTATAGAAAAGGTGGGAACTTACCGCAGCCACGACCTAGCGATTCTCGCTCATCGTCGGATGCGTTATCGTTTCCTTCCGTATATCGATTATTATCGGATAAAAGAGAAACAACTGGGTTTTATCTTCGTCATTTATTTAGCTTCAATATTTGCACCCTTTTTTTCAGTACCTATATAAAATCGAGACTGCAAACTTTGTATGCGAGTGCTCGTCCTATTTTATTGTAGGTATCTTTCTCACTATTCGTGACACGTGTGATCTGAAAAATGTTGACCTCCAAGCTATATACGGTGGGAAGGGGACTTAGGAGAATCTTGACCTCTGAGCTATATGATACGAACTCTAAGCTATATATGATAGGAGGGGGACTTGGAAAATTTCGATCTCCAAGCTATAAGATACGACCTTAAAGTTGTCGACCAGCGGCCATTTTTTTCGAAACCTCCCCCCCCCCCCGATAAAACAGGTTCCCTGTTAAAATTTTGATCTTTAAGCTATAATTATATGATGCGACCTTAAGGTTACCGGCTGGCGGGCATTTTTTCCGAAAACCTCCCTCGATAAGACAGGTTCCCATCAGTTAAAAAGTATATTGTATACGTATACTTTATGCATGCGCATCTGTAGAAGATTAAAGGAGCTGTTCTAAATATTGTTTCAAGATGTTTCAATCACATTTTACAATGATTTGATGAATCAAAAGGTGTATACGTCATTAGGCGCGACGAGAAACCGTGACCGTTTTTCCAAGAGTAATTTCAACAGGGAACCTGTTTAATCGCAGGGTTTCCACCGTCCGCCGTCCGGCCGGTGGGCAAAGCTCAGAGCTCGAAATTTTTCGAAGTCCCCTTCCTATCATATACAGCTCAGTGGTCCTGAAAGAAACGCCCTTTGAGTAACTAGATAAGCAATGCTTCATACACCAATTGACTAAGTCCCTTCAGTGATTAAACGGATTCGTTCCTCCAAATTACGATTGTCCATAACGACGAGAAGGGAATACTCCGAAGAGGAGTAAAAACTACAAAGACCGCAGAAAATAAATAAAGCCGAGCGCTTTCGGTTGATAAACCATCATCGGGACTGAAGTGAACGCAACTGACAAGAACGAGGAAGAAAGCTCGGATCATTAAGGTTAATCAAACGCCATAGACGAGTTCAATCGAGCCATCTCCTGGGATTTACGCGTTTAGCACAGTAATATCATCAGTATTGAGATGACGAATTATTTCTATGTGCTCGAGGGCAATCCGTTTAAAGTATGAATTCTCCTTATGGACGAGACTTGCGGATCCCTCACGGAAGCTATGACCGCTGTTGATCAAGTGATCGGCAAATGCTGATTCTCCCAAACGTTCTTCAGGTGTTCGTCTAATCTCACCTTCATCTGGCGGCCAATTTCACCAATATAAAAACCTCTACAATCCCTGCATTCAAATTTATAAACACCACTCCTTTCATCCGCAGGTATACGGTCCTTTAACTTAACGAAAAACCCTTTGACGGTAGTGGGGTTGTAATAGGCCGGTCTGAAACCGAACGGGCGAAGGGCCCGACCCAATTCGGTAGAGAGTCTCCCTAAAAAAGGGAGACATCGCAATCTCCGATCACGAATCATGTCTCGGGGAAGGGAGGTGGTAGAATCAAGGAGGCTTTTCCTCGTAATTTTCCTCCGAACCATTGCCTCAACATCAACATTGACACCATTCACTCTGCCAGGTGTTTTTAGTCGCCAAATCTTTTTTGTAAGCGGCCGGACTCAAAGGAAAGCGAGTCAATCTGTGGACTAAACTGATAAAAAATGCTAACTTATGAACAACAGGACAGAATGACGCTCCGCGGACTAAAACATCGGTCGTAGTATCTATTCTGTATATCCCAAACTCATGGATCTCACCTCTAACTGAGACTGACAAATCTAAAAAGCTGATTGTAGAGCCATCAACTTCCATAGTAAATTTTATGGAAGGGTATAATGAATTGAGATATCTCAGAAACTCACCAAGGAGATCTGGATGCCCAGTCCACGTACAGAGAACGTCATCAACGTACCTATGCGAATAGTGAATATGATTGAGTAACACCTGGCTTGAGGAGGAGAGGTAAAGTTCAAACTGCGACATAAATACTTCGGAGATGAGGGAGCCCAAAGGTGATGAAATAGGGATCCCTATTTCATCAGGGAACTCGAAAAATTTCCCTTCGAATTTACAAAAATTCCAGGACCAACAGATATTTAAAAGATTGAAAAATTCTTGGGATTCATTATGAGGAATATTGAAGTTAACCAACAACTGGCCCATACGCTGCATGGTGGCAGCTTTAAGGATATTTGGGAACAGACCCACGACATCAAACGAGCAAAGGGTCGCGCCCAAAGCCAGTTTTACTTCCTTGAAAGCATCAGCCAAAAACACCGAATTTAAAACGAAATGGGGAGACTCATATTCAATACGGTTTTTGAACCAACGGTCCAGGAATTTAGCAAGGAGGTAAGGGGGTGAGGAAACGAAAGAGACCACAGGCCGCATCGGGGTGTTCGTTTTGTGTACTTTAGGCAACCCGTAAAGAAGAGGAAGCGTAGGGTTAGGAACAAAGAGAGCTTTTTTCATAGCTGGGGTTCTAATAATAACCTCACAATTATTAATGACACTCCTGACTTCTTTGACGTAGCCAGGGAAATTAAAATTCTTGTATTATTTGGTACACATTGTTGAAGCACTTCATGAACCTTGGCAATGTATGAAGATTTTTCCATCACCACGACGTCATTACCCTTGTCTGCCTGAGTGACAATCAGATCTCCCTCCTTAACCTTTTTCTGTAAACCTTTGATCACCACTCCCATGCCGTTAATCATACGAGGGAGGGGGGTATTGCGGACTAATTCAGCACAAACTTTTTGGGTATTAACCACAGGACCAATTTTCACGGCGTGGTCAGCGACCACATTCGCCAACGTTTCGTCATTCTTGGGGGGAGGTAAACTAAACTTCAACCCATTCTCCAAGAGGGCGGTTTCCTCACTATTGAACAATACCTGACTTTTTTTTATCAGGGAGGGTTGGAACACTTGAACCGAAACAAAGTCACTGTCTCCTTCATTGACCATATCGGTCTTTTCCTTCGTTAGGGAGGATATCTTCCTACTTTTCCTCTCCTTCAAAATCCTCTCAAACTTACGACACTTCTGGTTGACGTCACGCATAAACCGATCAAAATCAACGGATTTTTTTATGGTTTCTCCTGTGGTCTGATTCAAATGTTGACTATTAGTTTATATATGGTCCCTCGGACCACGGGAGAAACCATGAAAAATTGATGGAATCAACATTTAAATTAGACTCAGGGAGAAACTATAAATAGATTGATGGAATCAACATTCGAGTTGGACCAAGGAACAAACCATAAAAAAATTGATGGAAACAAAATGTGAATTAGACTCAGGGAGAAACCAGAAATAAATTGATAGAATCAACAGACCAACAGAGAAACCATAAGAGTCACATCCATTACTGGCACCGATATGTGGACGATATATTATGTGCGTGGACCGGTCCTCAAGAGCTCCTTGGTGAGTTTCTTCAGTATCTGAATAAAATGTATCCCTCCATAAAATTCACTACAGAAATTGGAGGTTCTTCCATAAACTTTCTGGATCTCACTATCTCTGATAGAGATGGGGACCATGAATTTGCGATATTCAGGAAGGATACATCGACCGATACAGTTGTCCACGGATCGTCCTTCTGTCCATTTTCTCATAAGATCGCTGCCTTCAATAGTTATATTCATCGACTGACTAGCATTCCGCCAAGTCAACCAGCTTTCCAAAAGGAGCTGGTGACCAATAAGCACTTGGCCGCTGTGAATGAGGTCAACTTGGACATTGACCGTATGGTCCGTAAAAAACTTACGAGGAAGGGCCTTGATTCTACCACTTCCCTCCCCCGCGATCTGAGTGGTAATAATAATAAGAGATTACGTTGGATCAAGCTCCCGTTTTTGGGTGAGTTTTCATCCAAGCTGACTCGTGTCCTCCGCCCCTTTCGCTTCAGGCCTGCTTTTTATAACCTCACTACTGTGAAGGGTTTGTTTGTTAGGCTAAAGGACCCCATCCCGCGGGGGGAGAGGAGCGGGGTGTACAAATTGAAGTGCAAGGATTGTAACGGCGTATATACAGGCGAGACGGGTCGCCAGCTTGGAATTCGAATAGAGGAGCACCTTAAGGCCTGGAAGAAAGGTGATTTGGGTGATTCGGCCTTTGCGGACCACCTTGTCTCCAGTGGTCATAGTTTCAAGGAAGGTTCGGCTACCCTTCTCCACAAGGAGAATTCTTACTTCAAGCGCGTTGCGTTGGAAATTATCGAAATAGAGCGTCATCTGAACAGTGACAATGTTACCGTACTCAACAGGTATTTTCCCGACGAAGGTTTAGTTGAATTGGTCTACGAGTTTGAGTCACCTCGTGAGGGCTCGCTCGTTCAATCCTGATCTCGTTGGTATTCTGTTTTATGAGTCGTAGGCCTAGCTGGGTCAGTGGCGTTCTAACTTTGCCCGATGATGGTTTGTTAACCGAAAGATCTCGCATCTTCTCCTTTATATCTGCGGTCTTTGTAATTAGTTTCTCGTTTACTCTACTCATTGAGTATTCTGTCATCCTATGGTTAGGTTAGGTTTTATCCTCCTATCAAGAGACAATTTTGTCGAGAAATTTCCATCATCAAATGAGTTGGGCTGGGGAAAATTCCAAATGCGCAAATATGGAACCTACGACAAGAGGGAGACTTGGAAAAAAATGACGGCTTCCTTAACGAAGTTGAACGAGGAACGCAGGGAACCTGTTTTATGATTCGAATGAGATTTGGTATTGAAAATTCAAGGAAGCCTAGATTTGGAGAAAGGTAGTAAAAAGAAGGCCTAGACCAACTCCAAATTTTTCTAAGTCCCCCTCCTATCATATATAGCTCGAGAGTCGAAATTTTTCCAAGTCCCCCTCCTATCATATATGGCTCGAGAGTCAAAATTTTTTCAAGTCCCCCTTCTATCATATATAGCTCGAAAGTCGAAATTTTTCTAAGTCCTTCTCCTATCACATATGGCTCGAGAGTCGAAATTTTTCTAACTCTTCCTCCTATCATATATAGCTCGAGAGTCGAAATTTTAACAGGGAACCTGTTTTATGGGGGGCTATTTGAGAAATCTGCCGTGCGCCGTCCGCCGTCCAGCGAAAAACTTAGGAAAATTTCGACCCTCGAGCTATATATGATAGAAGGGGGACTTAGAAAAATTTCGACTCTCGAGCCATATATGATAGGAGGGGGACTTGGAAGAATTTCGACTCTCGAGCCATATATGATAGGAGGAAGAGTTAGAAAAATTTCGACTCTCGAGCCATATATGATAGGAGAAGGACTTAGAAAAATTTCGACTTTCGAGCTATATATGATAGAAGGGGGACTTAGAAAAATTTCGACTCTCGAGCCATATATGATAGGAGAAGGACTTAGAAAAATTTCGACTTTCGAGCTATATATGATAGAAGGGGGACTTAGAAAAATTTCGACTCTCGAGCTATATATGATAGGAGGGGGACTTAGAAAAATTTCGACTCTCGAGCCATATATGATAGGAGGGGGACTTGGAAAAAATTTCGACTCTCGAGCCATATATGATAGGACGGGGACTTAGAAAAATTTGGAGTTGGTCTAGGCCTTCTTTTTACTACCTTTCTCCAAATCTAGGCTTCCTTGAATTTTCAATACCAAATCTCATTCGAATCATAAAACAGGTTCCCTGCGTTCCTCGTTTAACTTCGTTAAGGAAGCCGTAATTTTTCTAAGTCCCTCTCCTATCATATATGGCTCGAGAGTCGAAATTTTTCTAAGTCCCCCTTCTATCATATATAGCTCGAAAGTCGAAATTCTTCTAAGTCCTTCTCCTATCATATATGGCTCGAGAGTTAAGTCCCCCTCCTATCATATATAGCTCGAGAGTCGAAATTTTTCTAAGTCTTCCTCCTATCATATATGGCTCGAGAGTCGAAATTTTTCTAAGTCCCCCTTCTATCATATATAGCTCGAAAGTCGAAATTCTTCTAAGTCCTTCTCCTATCATATATGGCTCGAGAGCTAAGTCCCCCTCCTATCATATATAGCTCGAGAGTCGAAATTTTTCCAAGTCTTCCTCCTATCATATATGGCTCGTGAGTCGAAATTTTTGTAAGTCCCTATCATATATGGCTCGAGAGTCGAAATTTTTCTAAGTCTTCCTCCTATCATATATGGCTCGAGAGTCGAAATTTTTCTAAGTCCCCCTTCTATCATATATAGCTCGAAAGTCGAAATTTTTCTAAGTCCTTCTCCTATCATATATGGCTCGAGGTCGAAATTTTAACAGGGAACCTGTTTTATGGGGGGCTATTTGAGAAATCTGCCGTGCGCCGTCCGCCGTCCGCCGTCCAGCGAAAAACTTGGAAAAATTTCGACCCTCGAGCCATATATGATAGGAGAAGGACTTAGAAAAATTTCGACTTTCGAGCTATATATGATAGAAGGGGGACTTAGAAAAATTTCGACTCTCGAGCTATATATGATAGGAGGGGGACTTAAAAGAATTTCGACTCTCGAGCCATATATGATAGAAGGGGGACTTGGAAAAATTTCGACTCTCGAGCCATATATGATAGGAGGGGGACTTAGAAGAATTTCGACTTTCGAGCTATATATGATAGAAGGGGGACTTAGAAAAATTTACTCTCGAGCTATATATGATAGGAGGGGGACTTAGAAGAATTTCGACTCTCGGGCCATATATGATAGAAGGGGGACTTGGAAAAATTTCGACTCTCGAGCCATATATGATAGGAGGGGGATTTGGAAAAAATTTCGACTCTGGAGCCATATATGATAGGAGGGGGACTTAGAAAAATTTGGAGTTGGTCTAGGCCTTCTTTTTACTACCTTTCTCCAAATCTAGGCTTCCTTGAATTTTCAATACCAAATCTCATTCGAATCATAAAACAGGTTCCCTGCGTTCCTCGTTTAACTTCGTTAAGGAAGCCGTCATTTTTAACAGGGAACCTGTTTTATGGGGGGCTATTTGAGAAATCTGCCGTCCGCCGTCCGCCGTGCGCCGTCCAGCGAAAAACTTAGAAAAATTTCGACCCTCGAGCCATATATGATAGGAGAGGGACTTAGAAAAATTTCGACTCTCGAGCTATATATGATAGGAGGGGGACTTAGAAAAAATTTCGACTCTCGAGCTATAGATGATAGGAGGGGAACTTAGAAAAATTTCGACTCTCGAGCTATATATGATAGAAGGGGGACTTAGAAAAATTTCGACTCTCGAGCCATATATGATAGGAGGGGGACTTAGAAAAATTTCGACTCTCGAGCCATATATGATAGAAGGGGGACTTAGAAAAATTTCGACTCTCGAGCCATATATGATAGGAGGGGGACTTAGAAAAATTTCGACTCTCGAGCTATATATGATAGGAGGGGGACTTAGAAAAATTTCGACTCTCGAGCCATATATGATAGGAGGAAGACTTAGAAAAATTTCGACTCTCGAGCCATATATGATAGAAGGGGGACTTGGAAAAATTTCGACTCTCGAGCCATATATGATAGGAGAGGGACTTAGAAAAATTTCGACTGTCGAGCTATATATGATCTAGGCTTCCTTGAATTTTCAATACCAAATCTCATTCGAATCATAAAACAGGTTCCCTGCGTTCCTCGTTTAACTTCGTTAAGGAAGCCGTCATTTTTTCCAAGTTTTTCGCTGGACGGCGGACGGCGGACGGCGCACGGCAGATTTCTCAAATAGCCCCCCATAAAACAGGTTCCCTGTTAAAATTTCGAGTCTCTAGTTATATATGACAAGAAGGGACTCAGAAGGATTACGATATTTCGGGACACCAGTTTTAAGTTCAAACCAATTCGACCAATAGAACACGTTCGACGATTTCCTCATTCAACTTTGTTAAGGAAGCCACCCCTCTTCCAAATCCCTATCAGTGAAATCAAGTATATTGTATGTAATCTAACCTAACCATTCTCCATGAAACGTTCCCCGTGCGTCACGATTCTGTTACTGTATCGCAATCAATTGGGGGTTATGATGTCGTTCCCAAATACTATCATATGCTGTTCTTCCAGCAAATTATAATTTCAAGGACAAGCACTTTGATCTACTTTCGAAAATTCAGACGTGAAAAATGGAAAATATTGATAAGACATTGCCACACCAAACTTCCTAATTCGTAGTCTGTACCTGGGGTTTATGAGCAATACTCAGTTTGTACTTGAAAATATTATAAAGTAAGCACAGAACAATCTAATATTATCGTGCACACGCCACTGTATCATCATTCGAAAATATAAAGTGAACACGAAATAATCTGTAACGTGCACACGGCACTGTATCATCAAGTCTTGCCATCTTGAAAAAAGGTATGTTTTCGCAGATGCTCTCTGTTGTTTCAGCATATTACCGTTAACGAAGAAATGACGTTCGACTTCAATAATTTTCCTATATAAGAGCTTGTTTGGCTCATTCAGGGCTCATTCAGGTGAATATTGAGTATATCGTCCTTAGTGTTACAAATGAAATATACCGACTCCGAAATCAAAACGAATAATCTTTGAGTGATACAAGTACGCAAAATACTGTATACCATGAATTACGCGTTCATCATTACTTTCTTTTTAGTCGGGCTGATGTCATTATTGGTGGTAAGTTTTTTTTTTTTTTTTTTTTTTTTTTTTTTTTTTTTCTTTTCTTTATTTAACAAGCATTGAAGCAACACTAATGGGCTATTTGCTTGATGTATAACATTATCAGTTAATTAGACAACTTATGTGAATATGGTAAGATGAACGAAAAATGAAAAAGGGAAAAGTAAATCTTATTTTAGATGTAGGTATATCATAAATACCTATACCTATTATAGCCATGAAAAGGAAAAAAGAAAGAATGTTTTAATAATAAATTGTAATGAAAAGTATAGGTGTTACAGGTTTTGTTCAGTTTGTCAAATGAGGAGGAAAATTTCGGAGTCAGTTAAGTATTGTATCAGTTGGTGAGTGAGTGAGGTATTATTCGTAATTTTATCTTTTTTTTTGTGATTTTTTTTTCCTAATTTTGTAAAAATTTGTACCTAGTAGGTTACTAATCACTATTATATAAAAATCGTTTTTTTTTTTTTTTTTTTTTTTTTGGCGTGGAACACTTCTTATAGATTAGAAAACAGGTTTCTTTAAAGAAAAACGAAAAAAAAGGTTGACCAAGAGTGCATCCGTATACCTGGTGAAATTTCTTTGTGAGATGTTTGTAAAAGGTGAGGGAAGTAGACTCGACGAGCAAGTTCACCAACTAAAATCAATCAGCGCGTTCTTTTAGTTTCTTTTAGAAACCTGACTTGTAGAAGAGATCGAAAGCTATCGAACAAAAAAAAATCAAGTCTCAAGGACAAAAATTTGCTTTCTTTACAACGATGTGTAGATGGACACAATCTTCCTCTGCAAAATTTGAATTTGCGAGAAAAACGCATAATCAGTCAGTCTCATACTAGGCAACATTTAACTTTCGAAGGCCCGTTCAACACGTTAGGAACCTTTTCCCGCTTCGAGAGTAAGCTCATTGAAAAGCTCGCTGAAATTGCTATTGTAATCGCTAATAAAAAAAAAAAAAAACTTTATTAACGTTGTCGTTTTTCGCTCGTACTGCGAAAATCAATTTACCCACTTAAGGCTAGATTTGTCTGACTACGACTCCAACTCGTCTAGGAATTTTGTTTCATATCGCTTTCTGCTCGTCTCCCGAATTAATTAAAATCACATGCAACACAACTTCGAGAGTAGGCAATCTGTTTCATGAAGGGTCATCTGAAAATTTTCGCCGTCTTTCTCAAGAAAATTTCCAGAATTACACAATGTACCCATACCTACGAATATTCGTTTTAAAACATTTTAGTCGTATAAATTTTTCGGGGAAATTTTGTTTAAAAATCATTTATTGATTGAAATATTAATTATCTTCACACGAAATTTTATGTAGGTACATACATGTTTCAAGTGAGTGACTTGAAAAAATGTTTTAAACGATAGAAAGTTGAGATTTTTTATGGCACTCTTATTTTTAACGAGAATACAGAAAATTGACACTAGACCCCTTTAAAATTAGTTGTGCCGTAATTTGAAGCAAATTGAAAAAATTAAAAATAAAATATTTCGTGTGTCTTTGTGCTTTTTCTCCTTTTCTTGTTCAGTCCTAATTTTGTACTTAAAGATGGCTTCGAAACATCGTTTCTTAAATTTTTCAATATTATGTTCGTCTGTTTTTTTTTTCTTCTTTAAATTTACAATCAATTTTAATGATGCCCCAGTCTTCTTTATCTTTGTGAAGAAGGTTCTGTTTTTTGGGATATACTCGTAAATATGGAGGAATGGGACTTGAGAAAATTTGGACTTTTGAGATTTCGTTTAAGTATGGAAGAACTTTAGTACAAGAAATAAGAGGAGAAAAAATAAGAAGTCGAATTTCATACCTCTCAGCGGTGTTAATTATGACCCGAGTTTTCTCGGTATATGTTTTCTCCATGGTTTAGCAACAAATATTTCTCCAGGAATGAAAGATACGAATTATGGCCAGTGACCACACTCTTCAAAAAATTGTTAACATCTAGGCCTAGGTACCTTCTTCTTACTAATGCCTAGAAATAGGATTTGCTAGTATTTGCTGTATGAGTATGAGAAAAAGTGAAAGATGAGTACAAATTAGGGTAGTGGAAGGTTGGCGGAAAAATTTATTTTGCCGAAAATTGACGAAATTGGGATAGCCTAAGGGTCGAGTAATGCTGAAAGAGACATCTTCATGCAAAAATTGAACACATTTCGAACCCTTAATAAATCTTCAGTGCGAATATCGCTTGAGATTAATAATAGTGAAATTTCTTCGTGAGATTTTTGTAAAAGGTGAGGGAAGTAGACTAGACGAGCAAGTTCACCAACTAAAATCAATCAGCGCGTTCTTTTAGTTTCTTCTAGAAACCATGCCGCATAAATACAAATTGTAATTCAGTTTATGATTTTGTATTTGCGGACTGCATTTTGTAATTTAATTTTAAAAAATGAGTGAAATTTTTTTTTTTTTTTTTTAACGAGCATTTTAGCTGCACATAAGGGCTATTTGCTCGGCGTAACTTAGATTATAAGCTTAAATTTAAGGGACGGTAAGTATATTTATGTTGAAGTTTAGTTTATTCATGTTAAAAGTAGTAAGTGTAGTTATATATGTTCGTAAAACTGGGTGGAGCGTAAGTAAGTTAAAGTTGAGTCGATGGAGTCGGAGTTGTTTCTTAGAGCAGAGCGCCGGTGTCAGATGGTATTTTGAGAGCAGATCGGGACATGTAAAGAAATGTTCTACACTTAGATTGTCGTCTTGACAATGAGGACATGATTGAGGGAAATGATTTGTTAGGAGGTATGAGTGAATGAGACGAGTGTGTCTGATTCTTAGTCGGGCCAATATGACTTCCTCCCGCCTGGAAGGGCGATGGGATGTTGACCAATTTAGAGGTTTGTTTTTGATTTTTCGTAATTTATTGTTGGATAGAGGACATGAAACCGTAATATATTTTCAAATCTTTAGCCGGGATCAATATGCGGTCAGTTACTTTTGGTAGTGAAGTAGCTTGTTTAGCTGCTTCATCCACAGTATAGCATCGTGAGGGGAGAAGTCGACATGGCCCGGAATCCACACTAGAGTAAGGTGAGAATTGATTGATTTTAATGTGTAAAGAGCCAGAAAAATTCGTTGAATGAGTGGCTTGATAGAGAAAACGTCGTTAATAGCACGGAGAGATGAGAAAGAGTCCGTTGAGAGGTTCGACACGCAGGTCAGGATTCCAACTAGTTCAGCTGTAAATGCTGACGCTGCATCACGTAGACGGTGAGCTTGTATTTTTCGACCAATAGAATATGCGTACGCCATCTTGTTGTTGAGTTTAGAGCCGTCTATTATACATAGGGTATGGTGAACAAGATTGATTTGAAGGAAAATTAAAAAATGCTGAATATTGTAAAAATTACAGATTGAAACAAAAAATAAGAAAGGAAAATATCAAGATTAATAAAAGGGGGGGGGGGGAAAGGAAAAAAATATTCAGAACTATCTATGTAAAAGACTGTCAAAAGAACTATCTTGCGTCTGATATTGAATTTAATAAAAAATTTATTGAAAATCCATTTCGGTACCCCTGTAATGTGTGTGATCGACTGTGGTTTCTTAATGATTGGAGGACCGTACCAAAAATGGATCTCGAATATTGACACTTGAATTTTCCGAAGAAAATGTTCATATTTTTGAAGTAATTGTTATCCCGATAAACCAGATCGACCAAATATCTCAGTTGATTTTGAGTAGATGTTGACCAAAAATAGACTGAGCGGGCGCTCTGATGAGTGATTAATAATAGGCCAACTTTTTCGGTCGATTTACTTCCGCTCTTCCCTACCATATGTAGACCACATTTAAACCAACTTAGACAAAATTTTGATGGAAAAAATTGGTCGATCTGCAGGTGATGTAGGTACCATAAAATGGTCTATCCTCAGTCATTGTCCATACTTCCTCTGCAATTGACTACATTTTGACCATTTTTGACCAAAAAAACAGTCGATTTCTAGGGAACCCTGACGATATAAAATAGTTTCTCATAGTCAATATTTAATCAGTGTCAACAGACCACCATAATTAGAAAAAGCATATTTTTTTATTTTTTTTTTCTGACGAAAAAGATTGGTCGATTTCTGGGCAATGTAGACGATATTAAAATAGTCGTTGTAGCCTATATTCAAGCGATATTAACGGACCACTACAAATACACCACTTTTGACAAAGCAGAATAATCAAGTTTGGGCAATAGAGACGCCATAAAACGCTCTGTAGTTAGGTGATACTAATAGACCACTATTTTTGACGGGAAAAACCAGTCACTATCTAAGCCTCCCTCAAGTGAGAGAGGAAAAGAATGAAGATAGCAATCTTGTTAGTGGGATTATACCTAGGTATTGAGAGGAGTGCGATTTTGGTCTAAAATTACAATATTAATTATTATACCTTCAATTATTTATGGACAATGTTCAGAAATTTGTGGACTTTATTATGGATTCATATCAATTCACATTGAATCAATTAATTTAAATAATAATTTTCTTAAGATGAATTTATTTTATTTAAATTTACTTATTATAATTTAATTGATATATTAATAATAATAATTATTATTATTATTATTATTTTTTTTATTTGTCATAAATAAACCTAATAATTTTCTATTAATTGAATGTAAAATTGAACAAAAAATGAATATATCATTCTGGTTCAATATGATTACAAGTTTTAAATATTATTTAAAATCATTGAAATTATTAGATAGTTTTTATCAATTCTTATTTAAAGGATCAAATATATTCATTAAATAAATTAAATGAAATATAAAAATTATTTAGTTTCAATTTTTTTACTCTTCTTATAATGATTTTTTTAATTATTAGAAATGAATATAAATATTTTTATCAAATAAATAATTCTAAACAACAAAATTAATGATTTTAATTAAATAAACTACCGTATATCAAGAAAATTTAAATAAGATCTTTATTTTTTCAAAATAATATTATATTAGATATTATCAACTTTTAAACCTCAACAAATTCTTACAACTTAACACAACATACGTTATTAATATATAAGTCTGTCAAAAATATTCATTTTATCATTCTATTATCTATTTAATTATTTATAAAATGTACAACTCCCGCCATATTACACAAAATAACTTGTAATCCGTCGAGTAAATAGCCCAATAGGTAGCTGAAATGCTCGTTAAAATAAAAAAAAATAAAAAATAAAAAAATAAAAAAATAAATTTAGAATTTAATTTCAAAAAATAAAATTGATATAAAATTGAATTAAAAAAAATATTATTTAGTAATTAATCCTGATGGAATTCCTTAAATTGAATATTAAATCTAATATTTTTATGATTAGTAGAATATGTTAATTCATTAAACAATTTGATTATTAGGAATATTGATTTTTAAATTTCAAATTTTATTTCAGATTTTATTTTAAATATCTTTATTTATATGCGAGTTTGCAAGCAATATGACAATTGATTCATTTCAAAGAAATTGACCGGAAATTTTGGGCAAAATTGAGTGACTACGGTTTACATGAGAATAGACCAAAAAAAAAGAGTAAAAATATTGGTATAGATGTTAAGGACAAGTCGACTGAAAATGGACCAAGATATGTCCTAGGGATATTCGCCGAGAAGTTAACTGGAAATTTTGGTCAAAATTGTGTGGGTGACTATGCGGCTCGCCCCATAATACTCATTTTAAACCAAAAAAGAGAGTAAAAATGATTTATTGGTGGATGTTGAAGAAAAATCTACTCAAAATGGATCAAGGTATCTCCCAAAATATCTGCCCAGAAATCGACTAGAAATCTTAGTCAAAATTGAGTAATAAATACAATATCAATTTTAGACTAAGAAACGAGGAAAAATTTCATTCTGTATTGACAATATCACGACCAAAAATGGGTCGAAATGTGTATTCCGCATAGTGATAAAAAATAACCAAAAATCATGGTCAACATTTAGTAGGAATAATATCAGACCAACAATCAACTGAAATGAATAGGCAAAATTTTGTGGATTTATCTCAAAAATTTACTAAAAATCAACCACTTTCTGATGCTTCCATAATATTTGGTCTCTTTTCAGTCGTAGGACCAAAAACCAACCAATATCGACCATTGAGTGATGGTCGATTTGGTTTATCGGGATAATACGATATAGCAAAATTAAATTTCTTATTCGTCCAGATCTAATAGTTTTACCTATCTTCCATGACCCGCTGACCTACCTGAATTAGATCTTGGCCTCGTTTATCTCACGTGCAAATAAAACGTCTAAAATATGAATTTGGAAGTAATAACATTATTGATTAAATCATAAATATTCCTGTTGGTACGTTAACATTATGGTTAACCTTCTACCAAGAAATATCAATGAGGATTTTGCTTTCACTGTTCATATTAAAAAACATTTAATACACAAATCATCTTACCTGTGAGGTCATATCAAAAAATCTGTTGTAAAAGAGTGGTTAAAATTGAATCGGGTCAAGTGACGCGTACAGCGAGAGCACACAATTTTTAATAAGCACTTTTTTTCTATGGGAGCTAAAATTTTAATTTATGGCTTAAAATTTGTTCTGGAATAATACCAATATGTGGCGAAGATTTCAAGTCGATAGGTACAGCGGTTCTCGAGTTATAAAAGGACAGACAAACAGACAAACTTTCCGCTTTATATATATATATATATATATGATGAACATAGAAAGGAGTTATTTTTTCCTGGTATTTATTTAGGTAAGGCAAGAAAATTTAAACCAAATATAAATATTACTATTTTCATGATAGCTATACGAGCGAAATTAGACTTCAAGACAGAAGAGGTGTTAGCTCACAGCATATTCTTCATGTTGCTATGAAAATAATGAGTTTAAGAATTACCTCCGGATTAAATTTAACTTTTAAAACTCTACGGGAAGCAAGAAATATACGGTAACTAAAAAGATTATATATCGAAGATAAAAAAATCAATACCTAAATCAACTTATTACTAGATGAACGGAAAGAAGGATTTATTCGTCATGTTACGACAACTAGCCAAGCATACAATTTTTCTTACTTTGAGCGCCAATGAAACACACTGGCCTAGATTACTTCAAAGGCTTTATAGACTGAAACATGGAAAGGAGTAGGAATGATACTGATGGGCCAATAGAAGAAATTCAAAGTTTATTGCAAACTCCGAATCCTAATCAAGGTAAAATTTCAACAATTTTGTTGTTGGCCTCAATGCACCAGCAGGAGAGAAGAACAACGAGTGGAACAAAATATTTCATTCATGATTAGGTGTCTGATTAAATAAATTTTACCAAAAATTTGTATTATCCAGAGAATAGTATTTTTTTACAGGAAAAACTCAATCGGTCATTTTCAACCAGAGTTTATTGGAGGGAAGATTAAAAAATATTTTACTGAAAAAGGAATTTCAGTTAGGTACCCGTATAATTATTACCTACCAAGAATTACATTACACAACAACAAAAAAAATTGAAAAATGTTTGAATGAAATTATAGGTACGATTTTAGAAGTATTTTCAACGCTGATTACGATGCCGTTGACCGTTTTTCGAAATTGGGTCTGGTTATTGAGAAATGATCTTAACAAGACCCCGCGATTTGTATGTTACCCAGCTATCCAATTTCACGGGTCTGAAAACAGTTGAAAATACTTCTAAATTTTTTTTTTTTTTTTATTGTTATTGATGGCGAGGCGCGTAGCGCCGAGTTTTTTAAAGTAAGATTTATTTTTGGTGAACAATGCCGACATTGATTATCACTACAAGCGTCGCTCGAATTTTTAGATATTAATACCTAGGTATATTTAGAGTATTTTTAAGACAAAGATATACCGTTTTTATCTGAAAAGAATTGATCCCATTAAGTGCAGAAATTTACAGCTCTTCTCTTCATTAAAATATTTCTGATATCAAAAATTATAATAAGAACGTTTTTTCTTCTTCAGCTGGCAAACGACGGATGTTACTACGATGGACAAGCTTGCACACTTTATGGAAAAGAGGGAACATGCAATTGTATCACCACCATTATTGGCGGTAGCAAAAAAAAATCTTGCGACTGTTTCACAGGCTAAGCCTAATTAACCGAAATTTATTACGATAAATTTTGTTTCTACTAAGCACCAATACCACCTACCTATTTCTATGTAGAAATTTCACGAAAATAAAACAGCTTTCTTGCGGATTTTCTCAAGTAAAAAGAAGATATGAATTTCATGTCGTCCAATCTCTGTCGGCATGACTTCAAACTCCACTAAATTGAAAGAGGTAAAGTTACGAAACAAAGAAAAATGATCTGCGCATCTATAGAAGATCAAAAGAGCTGTGCTAGATACTGTCGATCGCATTTTACATTTTGATAGGCACCAAATGAGTAAACAAATATAGACTATGCTTGTGAAAAAGTCAATAATCAACCAATAACTCATTGAGAACTCAGTACAGCCATAAAAAAACCTAAGAAATTCATCCCCAGGGACAGGTAATATCCATGCAGCTATGTTCAAAAATTTATATCCTAACTTCACAATTTACCTCCCCTCGCTATTCAATGAAATAGGTACTGAATCAAGCTATGTATCCCAATGGCTGGAAACTAGCTTATATCCATCCCCTTCTAAAACCTAACTCAGGTCCATCATCTCCTGAGTCCTATCGACCTATTGCTCTCACAAGTGTACTAGGTAAAAATAATGGAAACATTTTTAACGTGATTCATATGAAATTTCAAATTTATGTGGCACTGCCTCTCACAATATTTTTACAAATGAAACAACTGACCAACGTTTTGAATGCATACCATTCATCATCAGGGTCGAACACACAATGAGATAATTGCGCGGTGAAAGAAGTGTAAAAAAAACGACCAGTGTAAACCAGATTAGGTGGACGGAAATGAATCACGTATCGTCGTGGCATAAATTTTCGATAAGCCGCACGTATCAGTTTTGAAGTTTATGCTATTACGATTCTTAGTAATAATTATTTACTACCTCTAAAATCTTTCTTTTTCTATTTCCAAAACATCATCAACAAACGACTTTTGTAGTTCCTCGATCAAAATAACCTATTATCTCCCCTTCAATATAGATTTAGAAAAGGACGCGACACCATTCAAGCGCTTTCTGATCTTCAAAACCAAATCAAACAAGCTTTTCTTTATGAAGTTCCCCCTACCTTTTTTTTTTTTTCATCTTCAACAAGCATACCCCCAAGTTTGGAGGCACTACGTAAGTAAAAAAATGTATGATTTTGGACTCAGAGACTAGGATGAGACCATAGCACAACGAGGAGGGACTGCTACTTTATTGTGTGGTCACTTCCTCGAGAGTTATTTCAAGAACCTCTTCTGACGTAATTTTTAATGTAGGCTTGCTCTCCTCAGTAGATAAAAAATGTAGGAGCTGGCACAGTCTAGCACAATCACTAATTTCTCTATTTTTTTAGCTGATATATTTATGAAAATCAAAATCACAAAATTTCCCTTTTTCCTCTACTCTTAATACCTATTTAGCTTTTTTTCAGACAAATATAACTCATTTCACACTATTTTTTCTTACTCACTACTCCAAAAAATTTCAAACTTTTGTATCATTTTTGTATCAATTTCATCTATTTTATTCAAGACTCTAGGTGCTCTAATATTGAGTCACTTATTTGTCATAACATTTTTTCCTATGCATCAGACTTATTTTTCATAATTGCACAACTATTAAAATTCAGTGGCGGAACTATTTTCAATTTTTATACTTACAATTTATATCAATTTTTAATAGAAATTCATATTCTCAAAAATTTTTATACATTTTGTATCAATTTGTATCAATTGTAAAAGAAAAAAATACAAAACTGAGGTAAGAAGCTAAGAATTTTGAAAAAGATTTCTTTAAATTAATGAATAATTCCATTTTTGGAAGAACAATGATGAATGTTAGAAAGCATGTAGATATAAAATTGATTTCTGAAGGTAAAAAACATACTAAGTATGTTTCTAAACCAAACTTTGAGAAGTCAACATTTTTTGGTAAAGAATAGGTAGCATTCATAAATTAAATTAATAAAAAATAGGGTATGTCTCAAAAATGAATAAACGTTTGCGCTAGAACATCTTCATTTCAATTAAAATTGATGAAATTGTTTACAAATTGATGTTGAATATTTGTTTTAAAAATAGCAAAATATTAGGAGTTAAAAATTAGATGAGTGTTCAGGAAAATTGTGTTATTATTGATACAAATTGTATAAAAATTGATACAAAATGTATGAAAATTTTTAATCCTCTAAATTTTGTTTTTCTAATAAAATTCATAAAAATTTTATAAAAATAGATACAAAATGTATGAAAATTCTTAATCCTCTGAATTTCTTTTTTCTATTTAAATTGATACAAATTGTATAAAAATTGATACAAAATGTATGAACTCATTGAAAATAGTTCCGCCACTGCATTTTGAGTGATGTGCAATTGTGCAAAATGATTTAAATGAAAAAAGTCAGTGGAGGAAAAATTTCCGCCACTGGATTTAGAATGATGTGCAATTGTGCGAAATAATTTTTATGATGAAAATCAGTGGAAGAAAAATTTCCGCCACTGGATTTTAATAGTTGTGCAATTGATATGAAAATGATACAAGAGTTTGAAATTTTTTGAATCCTCTGAATTTCTTTTTTCTTTCATAATTGATACAAATTCTATAAAAATCGATACAAAATGTATGAAAATTTATAATCCTCTGAATTTCTTTTCCCTTTCAGAAATGATACAAAATGTATAAAAATTGATACAAAAAGTATGAAAATTTTTAAACTTTTGAATTTCATTTAGAATTGATACAAAATGATATAAAATGTATACAAATGTTGAAAAATTTTCGAGAGTATGAATTTCTATTAAAAATGATACAAAATTGTTACAAAAATTAAGAGTTGTAAATAAGGAAATGAGTGGGCATAAAAGAGATGAAATTGATACAAAAGTATGGAAATATTCATACTATCTGAAAATTGCTCCGTGACTGAATTTTAATAGTTACGCAATTGTGAAAAGTAAGCCTGATGCATAGGAAAAAACGTCATGACGAATGAGTGACTCAATATTAGAGCACCTAGAGTCTTGAATAAAATGGATGAAATTGATACAAAAATGATACAAAAGTTTGAAATTTTTTGGAGTAGTGAGTAAGAAAAAATAGTGTGAAATGAGTTATATTTGTCTGAAAAAAAGCTAAATATTAAGAGTTGAGAAAAAAGGGAAATTTTGTGATTTTTGATTTTCTTAAATATCAACTGAAAAAATAGAGAAATTAGTGATTGTGCTAGACTGTGCCAGCTCATACATTGCATATCCACTCTCCTCACTTACGGCTTTCGGTTTTGAGGCATCCTTCCAAAGAGGATCCTGTCAGGGTCGCTTGTGTAAGGGATAACGTTGGCTCGACCATTAACCGGTATCGAAAGGCAGAGTGTACCAGTATCGTTGCAGCGTTGCGACAGACATACTGCACAACTATACGATCTGCTATTTATCAATTCTTTTTATCATATTCAATCTGACCCGACTTCGATCTATGTTTCTGCTTTCCTGAGAGGGGGTGATATGTAGCGACCCCTTTGTTCCCCCGCGATTCCGCTACCCGCATACGGCACACCCATTCTCGCTTACGTAACGAGGTAATGATTGACGAACGATCGATCAGCGACGCAAAACGTTTCTCGATGACTCATCAGGACCAGAGCATGCCTAACTGTTAAATACTCCTAGTTCTAATGATCTTTTCAAATTAAAATTGATACAAACGAAACCACTGGCCATGAACTTATAATATCATGTCCGCTATCGAAGGCGTACCTTGAAAATTTTCGAGAGGGGGGGGGGGCGGTTGATCCAGAAAACTTTCCTGAGGGATGGGGGTTCAATCAAAAAAATTCCACTGATAGGGGAGAATTTTGTGGGAATGATCTCCGAACCTCCCTCCCGTAAATACGCCACTGACCACTATTTTTTCTCTGATTTTGCTCGGGTGAGTTATTGTTGCTTGAAATAATCAATTTTGGGTCGCATTTCGCTTAGAGGCTCATCATTTTCATCTTTCCAGCACCATTGGAAACGTTGAATGTGTACCAAAGTAATTTTTAATGGAGACTTAGTCACGCAAATTTTTTGTTGCCTCATTCTGATGGTAGGTAATCAATGAAGTGACTCCTTTTTATTATGATCTTTAGTCAGGACAATACTTAATATGTCACAACCAAGTAACTCGGATGAAAAACCTAATCAGAACGTCAGATCATCACCAGATTTTAACTTGAGAGCAGAGAAGGCACTATACGGATATATATATATATATAATCTACAACTCAAATTTTGAAATTATTTCATGTCCTGCCCTATAATATTAAATACAGTTTGAAGCTCACATGAAATGATCAAAAATATTCCAGTACTCGTTCAATATGATATTTTGTCTCAGAGTTGTCTTTACTTTGGGTGAGATTGACTCAGAGGTATTTTTGGTATTAGAGGATTATGGAGATGATGATTTTTTTTTTTTAGGAAGTTTATCCATGACCTGCTAAACCACCTTTTTATTCCCTCAATCTATGAAGGTGCCCCTGAATATGAAACAGTCGAATTTATATTCGTTCGTATAGTTATTTATGATGTAACCTTCGCTTCCGCGATTTAAATTCGTGTGCAGCGAGGATATTTTCTTTGAAAAACTGGAGAAAAATCAAGTCAAATATAGGCAAAAGTTTGTTCTCGATCTTTGTTTGTTCAGACTTCAATAAAAAACAGATATTTCTCGTGGATTTTCGCCTCCTTCCCGTTTTCATCATTTTTCGAGTTCAAGTTCTAAAATTGTCTAAGACATATTTGCGGCGTTCTTGTGGCACGAAATTATAAATCGGATTCATCGATTAATTTTTTTTCTCATTAAAATGCTGGGAAGACGTTTCTACAAGTACTGTTTTCTAACCGTATTTTTGATAGCAATGGCGATCTTCGTGGTTCAAGCGGAACCCGATCCAAATTATGAACCAGCTCCACCTCCACCACCACCTCCACTAGATGAAGAGTGAGTATATCGCTTGTCACATTTTCTTCAAAATTCGTTGAGTAATTTTTCAAGACACGATTCTGTAAATCTAGTAGAGTAGGACTCACTTTGGAAGTAAACTTTTTCATTGCTTGAACAGGTCATTCCTATGGAAAAACTGAAAAGTTTAAAAAATGCTCTGGCGTAGCCAAATAAATGAAGATCATGTTTCTTGTCTTTTGTAAGGTAGTATACTAGTTCGTCTTTGTCATACGTCTTGCTTCGCTCGATCTGGGAGTACCACCTTCTTGTTCTGCACACGCGAGTGAGCCCCCTTCTTGGAGTAGTACCTATGAGTCCACTTTAGAATATTTCAAATTGATAGCTTTTGGGGGCTCACGAAGGCTGGTAACGAATTGCGTCCCAGCCAATTTCATGATGTTTGAGTTACGGCCCACCAAAAAATTGACATGAAAGATTTGCGTCCCTTCGAGAAAATAAGATGTGAGATTTGCATCCTGGTACGAGTTCCATCTCTCTGTTAGTTGAATTGCGGCCGCCATTTTTTCAGGCGAAGTAGTCTTCTGTTTTCTTCAAATATTGACCCGTATGTTTCTCATCTCATTTGTGGTGAGATTTTAATGAACGACATTCAGAGTGAATCATTCTCTTTCGCGTGTCAACATGATTTTTGGTCCCGACGAACACTTGCATCATGATTCCATAATATTATTTAGTTCAGCCATCCTCACATTTTTTTACTAACCGATGCACTATTGGAGGTGCAAGACATATCTCACATCAAGATGAGGAGTAGGTCGTCCCCTGCAGCATACCAAAAATAGAATTTCATTACCGAAATAATGGCACAATAAGATGGAAAAAAAATTACCCTATTTGAATTTGTACGCTTACTTTCTCAAAAGTTTTTACCGCCTAAAAGTTTGTGAATATCTTATTAAGCTCCGTTAAAATGTAGATCCATATTTTGCAAATTAGTATTTCAATTAAAGAGTACTGTACTGTATTCAAGATCTCATTCAATAAACGTGAAAGACGAATACTCAGACGTGGAGTAAAACATGCAAACCGCAGAAAAATAAAAGACGACGAGCGCTTTCGGTTAAATAACCATCTTCAAGCCTGAAATGAAAGCAACTGACGAACAAAAGAGAAGAACGAGGTATTAAGATCGTCCAAACGAGAAATCAGGGTGTGAGTCATAAACAAGTTCGATCAGGCCATCTTCCGGAATATACGAATTAAGAACAGTGATACCGTCAGTGTTGAGATGACGAATTATCTCTATATTCTCGAGGGCGATACGCTTACGGTAGGAATTCTCCTTATGGAGGAGCTTTTCAGATCCCTCGCGGAAGCTGTGGCCACTGTTTATTAAGTGATCGGCGAAAGCTGACTCCCCTAAGTGTCCCTTCTTCCAAGACTTCAGGTGCTCAGCTACTCTAACTTTCATTTGACGGCTGGTCTCACCAATATAAAAGCCTCCACAATTCTCACACTCCAACTTATACACACCACTCCTCTCATCGACAGGTATGGGGTCCTTCAGTCTCACAAACAACCTCTTGACTGTGGTAGGGTTGTAAAACGCGGGTCTGAAGCCAAACGGGCGAAGGGCCCAACCCAATTGCAGGGAGAACTTCCCCAGGAAAGGGAGACTGATCCAACGCAAACGGCGATCACGGATCGTGTCTCGGGGGAGGAAGGTGGTGGAATCCAGGAGGCTCCTCGTAACTTTCCTTCGAACCATCACGTCAACATCGACATTGACCCCATTCACTCTGGCCAGGTGTTCTATTGTGATTAACTCTTTCTTGAAGGCAGGCTGACTCAAAGGAATACGAGTCAGTCTGTGAACTAGGCTATGAAAAGCAGCCATCTTGTGAGCAACAGGACCGAGCGACGACTAAAACATCGGTTGTAATATCTTTCCTGTAAATTCCAAACTTATGGATACCGTCTATTATAGAGATCGATAAATCCAAAAAGTTAATGGAAAATACCCCTATTCAGGGCCGGACTAAGGAATTTCTATGTAGGGGTCCCAAACTTGTGGAGGCCCCTAACTCTCAAAGAAGAAAACAATAGGGGAGGGAGGAGTTACAATAAAAAGTACCTATTTTACATTCATTTTATTGGTCTTATATAGACTGTGTAATGTATAATGTATAAAGTATAAAAAACAGGAACTTCAACGACTGTTTTTTTATCTAAGATTCTGACTGAATACTTTCTTTCTCGATTTTTGGTAGGCAAAGTCAGCTATCACATCATTGAAATCTAATTGACGCGCAATATCCCACTCTAAACTTAGTCGTGTTAAATTCACGAGTCGGGTTTCAGACATGCTCGTGCGCAATCTATTTTTAAGCAATTTCAACTTAGAAAAAGAACCGAACGAATGAAATACTCAAAATGGTAAAACTAGGAGTAAACTAAACAACGCCACAGAAATACGATTATACACTGGAGCGCTTTCGATTAATAAACCATTGTCAACAGTGACATGAAAGCAACTGAAACCAATTACCGCTAGGAAGGAGAACATCCGACGAGATCATGACTGAACCAGCGAGTCATCACGATGTGAATCATACTCATAAACTAATTCAATCAATCCCTCATCAGGTATGTACCTGTTTAGCACATTTAGGCTGTCGTTATTAAGGTGCCGAATAATTTCAATGTGCTCAAGCGCCGTTCGTTTGAAGTACGAGTTCTCACTGTGGAGGAGGGTCTCGGACCCCTCTTTATAGCAGTGACCACTGGTAATGAGATGGTCCGCAAAAGCCGATTCCCCCAATTTCTTTTTCTCCCAAGCTTTCTTATGCTCGTCAATTCTAATTTTAAGTTGACGGCCAGTCTCGCCTATGTATATCCCTTTACAATCATTACAATTCACCTTGTAGACGCCACTTTTTTCGAGCAATGGGATAGGGTCCTTTAACTTGACAAAAAGACTTTTTACAGTATTAAGGTTATAATAAACTGGTCGGAACCCAAACGGCCGGAGTACGCTACCTAATTTAGAAGAAAACTTCCCCAAGAAGGGGAGCCTTATCCAACGCTTCCTACTCTCCAATGTCGGATTGCGGGGGAGGGAAGTAGTGGAGTCCAGGCATTTCCGAGTCAACTTCCTCCGGACCATGAGGTCAATGTCTATGCTCACCTCATTCACTTTGGCCAAGTGCTTTATAGTCGATAGCTCCCTTTGAAAGGCGGTCTGACCAAGCGGAATACTGGTCAACCGGTGGACATAGCTATTGAATGCAGCGGATTTATGGGCGACAGGGCAGAATGATTTGCCGTGGACAGTAGTATCGGTTCATTCGTTCGGTATGCTTGGCCATAACTTGCAGGACCGTATAAAATCTATTAATGACGCTAATGAGGCGTATTTACGGTTCCTATTTGTAAAGTTTCGAAACCAAAGGCTGTCGTTCACCTCCCATATTTGGTTCCTTCGGAAATGCTTGAAATTGCATTTGAAACCAAAGTTTGTTAAATTCAGGCTATTCTCTGACTGCAACCAGACCGCCGCAAAATTGGAAAAATTCTTAACTGAAAAGTGGATCCGCACTGAATTACGGAGGTGGCATGGTAAGATGAATATCACCACAAGGTTGAACCTGATGGTTCATTCCAAACTTTCTGGTATGCTGCATCCGGGTGAGTTGGATCTGTTCATTAAATCTGTTAACGTTAAATGTCGGTCTTTTGAGGCAAAGTTGAAACGAAAGAAAAACAAGAAAATTTGTTCCCTCCAAAAATTGAAAGCCTCCGCGGTCCAGGATGTAAGTTCTGACGTCAGCGTCACCCAAAGGTTTCAACCGCGTGTTATAAATTGCAGCAATGCCGAGTTCGATAGTGACGAGATGAATCTCCTGGAGAAAGATCTAAAATTCGGGCTACCTCCCCTCAATAATGCCGACACTCTCGCTAATGTAGTTGCGGACCTCGAAATAAAAATTGGGCCTGGGGTTAATACCCAAAAAACTTGTGCTGCTCTCGTCCGTAATACCCCCCTCCCTCGTATAAATGACCTTGTATCTGATGTGATTAAGAAGATTAAGAGGAGGGTCAGGGAGGAGGGGTTAACCATTACAAAGGCTGACAAAAGTAATGCCATTGTTGTAATGGATAGGTCCTCGTACGTCTCCAAGGTTTACGACGTTCTCAGCCAATGTGGGGCTAAAGAAAATGCTAATTTCAGTTTTCCAAAACACGTAAAAGAAGTAAGACGTGTCATTAATAATTGTGAATTTATTATTAAAACCCCTGCTCTAAAAAAGTTGCTCCTTGAGCCTAACCCGGTGCCTCCTCTATTATACGGGCTACCGAAGATCCACAAACAGGATACCCCGATGCGCCCGGTCGTTTCATTTGTGTCCTCCCCCACTTATTCTTTGGCGAAGTATCTAGACCGATGGTTTAAATCTAGAATAGATTTCGAGTCTCCCTACTCTGTGAGGAATTCGGTGTCTTTGGCTGATGGGCTGAAAGATGAAAATTTCCCGCCGGATTCGTCCCTCTGCTCTTTCGATGTGGTCGGCTTATTCCCCAATATTCCTAGAGCCACTGCTATGCAATATATGGGTACCCTTTTAGTACAATTTAATATCCGTCATGAAGAATTGATGGAATTTTTCAACTTGCTTAACATCTGCTGGTCTCCCAATTTTTGCAAATTTGAGGGTAAGTTTTTTGAATTTCCTGAGGAGGTCGGCATTCCTATTGGCTCTCCTCTGGGATCCCTCATCTCGGAGGTATTTATGTCAAAATTTGAGCTAGATCTTTTTTCCTCTGGCCATGTGCTTTTAGGTCATATACACTATTGGCGCAGGTACGTCGATGATGTTTTGTGTGCGTGGACCGGTCCCCGAGATATCCTTTTGGAGTTTCTCAAATATATCAATAATCAGTATCCTTCCATCAAATTCACATTCGAAGTGGGCGGTTCTTCTATTAATTTTTTGGATCTCACGATCTCCAATAGAGACGGTGTCCATGAATTCGCCATCTATAGGAAAGTTACATCGACCGATACTACTGTCCACGGCAAATCATTCTGCCCTGTCGCCCATAAATCCGCTGCATTCAATAGCTATGTCCACCGGTTGACCAGTATTCCGCTTGGTCAGACCGCCTTTCAAAGGGAGCTATCGACTATAAAGCACTTGGCCAAAGTGAATGAGGTGAGCATAGACATTGACCTCATGGTCCGGAGGAAGTTGACTCGGAAATGCCTGGACTCCACTACTTCCCTCCCCCGCAATCCGACATTGGAGAGTAGGAAGCGTTGGATAAGGCTCCCCTTCTTGGGGAAGTTTTCTTCTAAATTAGGTAGCGTACTCCGGCCGTTTGGGTTCCGACCAGTTTATTATAACCTTAATACTGTAAAAAGTCTTTTTGTCAAGTTAAAGGACCCTATCCCATTGCTCGAAAAAAGTGGCGTCTACAAGGTGAATTGTAATGATTGTAAAGGGATATACATAGGCGAGACTGGCCGTCAACTTAAAATTAGAATTGACGAGCATAAGAAAGCTTGGGAGAAAAAGAAATTGGGGGAATCGGCTTTTGCGGACCATCTCATTACCAGTGGTCACTGCTATAAAGAGGGGTCCGAGACCCTCCTCCACAGTGAGAACTCGTACTTCAAACGAACGGCGCTTGAGCACATTGAAATTATTCGGCACCTTAATAACGACAGCCTAAATGTGCTAAACAGGTACATACCTGATGAGGGATTGATTGAATTAGTTTATGAGTATGATTCACATCGTGATGACTCGCTGGTTCAGTCATGATCTCGTCGGATGTTCTCCTTCCTAGCGGTAATTGGTTTCAGTTGCTTTCATGTCACTGTTGACAATGGTTTATTAATCGAAAGCGCTCCAGTGTATAATCGTATTTCTGTGGCGTTGTTTAGTTTACTCCTAGTTTTACCATTTTGAGTATTTCATTCGTTCGGTATGCTTGGCCATAACTTGCAGGACCGTATAAAATCTAGAAAAAGAACGTTCACCACTGCAGTTAGAGACCATTAGTAATAAAAAAATACGGAGCATGATCTCCACGTTCGGGAAAACATCTTTCAAGTTGCAGTTTAGTAAAATTCTATATTGGAACATCTCTGCAGACTCATCATTTTCCTTTTCATAATTCTTAATGAATTCCGCAAATTGAGGCAACTCATCCAACAAGCTTTCATCTCAAGCAAAGCTTCCATTATAAATTTGTAACCGCTAACGAGTGCTTTTGTCGCATCCGCTCGACATGACCACCGTGTATCACTGACATTTTTCAACGATGAATGCCTGCATCCCAGTTGTGACAATGTATTTTTCAGAACCGCGTAGCGTGCTGGAGAGCTTGTGAAAAATACGTATAACCTTTGAATGAAACAGAAAAACTGAACTGCCTCTGAACAACTAGACGCAGCATCTTGTCCGACTAAATTCAAAGAATGACCACAGCACGCGATGAAATCCGCGAAACGATTGTCTTTCTGTATTTGCGCCCTCATGCCCTCGTATTTTCCTTTTCATATTTGAAGCATTATCGTATGGCTGACTACGACAATCACGAATGTCAATGTCATTTTTGGAGAAAAAATTGTGAAGGGAACGTTTCTTCCTGCATAACTGATAAGCAACAAACATGCAATGCAAATATGCAACAGAATAAAGTCTTCCATTTGTAATCAAGGTTTTCAGAGCGTCGCCTCCGCTCATTATAGGCTTAAAAAATGGAAAATGTGGAGGCCCCCTATTTGTGGAGGCCCGGGTCCCTGGGACCCCAGGGACCCCCCCTTAATCCTGGCCTGCCCCTATTTCCAACGTAAATTTGATGGAAGGGTACCAGCAATTGAGATACCTCAGAAACTCACCAAGGAGATCTGGGTGACCAGTCTAGGTACATAGAACGTCATCAACGTATCTGTGCCAATAATGGATATGGTTAAGTAACACCTGGTTCAAGGAAAAGAGGTCAAGTTCAAACTTAGACATGAAAATTTCGGATATGAGAGAGCCTAGTGGTGATCCAATGGGGATCCCTACTTCGTCAGGGAACTCGAAAAATTTCCCTTCAAATTTACAGTAGTTGGGGGACCAGCAAGTATTTAGAAGATCGAAGAATTCGTGAAGCTCATTATGAGGCATGTTGGTTTTGACGAGTAGCTCACCCATACGCTGGATAGTAGCAGCCTTAGGAATATTCGGGAACAAACCAACAACATCAAACGAGCAGATGGTCGTTCCCGGGGGAAGACTTACATCCTTGAGGACGTCAGTTAAAGAGGCCGAATTCAAGACCGAATGAGGGGATTCAAAATCAATTCGATTTTTGAACCAACGGTCAAGGAATTTGGCAAGGAGGTAGGTAGGAGAGGAGACGAAAGAAACAACGGGTCGCATCGGAGTATTGTTCTTATGCACTTTAGGCAGCCCGTACAGGAGGGAGGGTGTGGGGTTAGGAACAAGGAGGGCTTTTTTCAAAGCAGGAGTTTTGATAACAGCCTCACTCCTGTTGATGACACTCCTAACTTCTTTGACGTGCTTGGGAAGGTGAAATCCTCATTCTCTTTAGCACCACACTGCTGTAGGGCTTCATGGACCTTAGAAGAATAGGCCGATCTCTCCATCACTACAACAGCGTTGCCCTTGTCAGCCTTAGTGACGATCAAATCTCCCTCTTTCATCTTCCTCCTTAAACCCTGAATCACTCTTCCCAATTTATTACTCTTGCGAGGGAGGGGGTTATTACGGACTAATTGAGCACAGATTTTCTGGGTATTAAAACCAGGACCAATCTTAACCGCAAGATCCGCAACGACGACATTCGCCAAGGTTTCATCATTCTTGAGGGGAGGCATACTGAACTTCAAACCTTTCTCAAGGAGGGATGTTTCGTCACTATTGAACACTACCTGACTATTATTTATGAGGGGAGGATGGAATTTATGAACGACAACACCGTCACTCACCCCCTCCTCAACCACATCCGCATTAACCGTCATTAGGGAGGACAGCTTCTTATTTTTCCTCTCCTTCAACTTCGCCTCAAACTTCCGACACTTTTCATTGACGTCCCGCATAGCTCAATAAATAGTATACCACGATACCTATACCAAGCTAAGTTTTCAGTATACTAGGCCTGAATAAGGCTGCAGTAGTAGGTTCGGCCTTGTATAAAAAGCCTCGTAGAAAACCTGCTATAGCTTTCGGGGCGTTGGTTTGCCCCCTTCTTAGTCTAGTATACTGCATACGGGGACAGGGCACAGTAAGACATGAAACATGAGGCAAAGCTTAGACCTAGTATAGAGCTAAGTAAGCCTCGATTTTGTATAAGGAGTGTAACATTAGTATACTGCACTCTCAGTATACAGATAGTACAGACGGCATAGAAAAAATAGTGTTCGACGGGGGAGGCAGAGAAAGCTCAGAACTAGTTTAAAGATAGGTTTTGAAGCCTTTTACTCTAGAATACTGTACAAAATTGTATCGATCTGGTATAAGTCTAGTATAAAGCTATTCTAGAAGACCTGCTAAAGAGTGTGCGAGGTTTATTCTAGCTAAGCTGTAGCGTAGTAGAGGCTTAGACTTGTTTAGGCCTACTATAAAGGAGCGTAGACTACACTGCTCTAGTATAAACTGGGCCAGGTGAACTCGCGACGAGAAGTCGCAGATTTCTGAATCACCCATGGGGTAACGAAGGTGAAGGGTAGGGGGTTCACTCGCAGAAATTCAAATTAGGAATCGGGGCTCAGTAAAGACATGAAACATGTCAATATAGTTTCAGTGGTACCTTTTTGTAATACAAAAATAATGAAAATTAAAATGCAGAATCTTCTAAATTACGATCGCTATTTTTACAGATGAAGAATAAAACTTGTTATGTGCTTGATTTGCTTTCCATTTTCATTCGTTCTCAAAAATTAGAGATATTGAATTATTTTTGTAATTTCTTGAGAACGTCGGCGATTGACGGAGTGGACGAATAGACTAATAATTTTTTTTTTGTATTTTCGATGTGATTGCTTGGAATCGCGCCTTCGAAATCGATTTACAATCGGATATAAGCCATTGTCCTATCCAAAATTTATGGTAAATATATTTTTACGTAACTAATAATTTTTCATTTCTGTGTAAAATGACATGTTTCATTATCGTGAGCCTTATTTGGGAGACATGGGCTACATGACAATCATTCTGCTTTAAGCGCGTAAGAAAGTGTGAAAGTGGGACACTCCTTTTTCTGCAGCGTAAAAAAAAAAAAAGTAGGTACCGGTAGTGACAATGTAAAATGTAGAGGAGCTTCGGTGGTGACGTGAAATTCTGGGAGAGGGATAGATGTTGAGATGTGGTATGTACCTGTATACTTGGAAATACGAGAATCGAGTCATTCTCTGACATTGTAGATAGGAAAAAAAGAACCTCGGATGAATTTTCTTAGCGCTCGGCAAATAAGATCAACTTCAAATTTAAAAGTTCGTATTTTTCAACCACATGTTTTCTTAAATTCAACTCCAATCCATGGAGAGAAAAAAATTGAATGATTTAAAATTGGCTATCGGCTCGCACTTCATTTTGAACAAAAATGAACAAAATAAAACTCAATGTTCACACGATGTTTCGATGTAAGCTTCGAGACGTCTAGTCTTCTACAGAAACAAAACTAACTGAAAAAGGAAACAAGACGCACTTTATAATTATTTCATTGTTGCGTTTATATTTTTCAGCTTTGAAATTTAGAGATATAAAACGAATGTGGGATGTATAATTAAGAGGTAGATACCCACGCGTTGAATTTCGAAACTTTACTGGCTATATAGGTATTTCAATCTGAATGAAAATTTGAAGAATTTTCATGAACAATACAATTCATCATTCCTTCTTTCTTTCCGATAATGTGACACAAAATTTGCGTACTTCAAGCCAATCCATCCTGAAATATGTACTATTATCTCGGAGGTGACAGTTCTGTGTCTTTTTAAACAAAGATTTTTTTTTTTTTTCAAAATTGTTATTACTCTGAATCACTCATTTGTATAAACTTGACAACTTATTTTTTTCTTGAGTCGGAATTTATTCCACTCAATTTGAAAATAGGTGTGTAATCAGATAAATACTTTATCTTCATCGACAATAATGATACAATGAAATTAATTATTCTTTTAATTACTCTTCAATATTTTTTAGTGACCGCAAAATATCGACCGATACGATGAAATGGACTTCGAAACACTCACCTAATGGGCTCCAATTATAGGAAAGGTTCCAATTTACACACCTTATTATCCGTACATACAAATTTACCTTTATTCAAAATTCATGTACTATACGTTTTATCCGATTGAATGAATATATTATCAGCAAAATAAAATTCAGTTGTATTATTTTGCTTAATATCACTTCAAAAAATCAACCATTGATTAAAATAATCAAGCTTGGTTCATCTCGGCTAGAGATCAACTAATAATGACAAATCTGTTTTTTCTTTCATCCTCTTTTGACATGATTGAGGTTTGGTGCAATTCAAAACGCAGAAATGATTATATTCAATGTTTTTCCAAATTGAAAAGAAATATATTTGAATTACAGGTAGGCCTACCTATAAGATCTTTGTACAAAGCGAGTGCTTGGACTGGTTTTGACAATCATTTACTATCCTAAATAATAGTGATACTAAGAGGATGAATATTCTGTAAATTAAGTTAGAAGGAAGCAGAAGAAAAAAAAAAAATACTCACGCAGTCACTCATTGAAAGATTCACTCCCTCTCTTTAGATTAAGTACCAATGACCTGTCAATCAAGCGAAATATTTGTAGAATGAACAATAAAACTTTTTCCTATATACGTTATTCTTAGCCTAGTATTCGTCTAGTACAACGATACTCACATTTCCTGAGCCACGATCAACTTTCAAAATTTCCAAATGTACCGCAATCGACCAAAAAAAAAAAAAAAAAAAAAAAGAAGGAGAAAAAGAAGGAGGAGGAAATATTAAATATGATTTAATAAAACTTGTAATACAAAAATGGTAGAAATTAGAATGGTAGCCTACTCGTAAATTTTCTGATAAATGAAAAGATATGGATTACGCGAGTATAGACATACTTTCAATGTGAAGCTTCACGCTTGCTTTCACTTACAATCCTTATTTCTATATTATTAGGCTCAGTGAGTGACATACGGATGCATTCATCCAAATGTGCGTTTGTCATTCGATTTCTGTTTTTACTTTTGATCAATTTCATTGCGGGTACATTACCACAATATACTTATATATTTACGCTCCAGATTATGAATCATTAAAAAAACGTGAATATTCTTATGTTCTCGTACACTCGATTTTTAATCTTTATCAAGAATTTGACGCATTGATTTTTTTTTTTTTTTTTTTTTTACAAGTGCTCGAGAACGCTGGCGATCGACTAAAAATTCTTAGTGATTTTGGAGGTAGGTATTGTTAGTTCATAAATACTATCGTATGCTGTTCTTCCATCAGCAAATTATAATTTCAAGAACATGCACTTTGATCTATTTTGGAGAAATTAGACGTGAGAAATGGAAAATATTGATTAGACAATGCCACACCAGAGTCTTCCTAATTCGCAGTCTGTAGGTACCTTGAAAGTAAGCACGAAACAGTCTGTTATCATCGTACACACTACACTGCACTGTATCATCAAATCTTACCACCTCGAAAATATGTTTTGCGGAGATGCTCTCTGTTGATTCAGATGTATCATATTTTGAAAAACGAGAACGACTTCAATAATTTTCCTATATAAAAACTTGTTAGGCTCCTTTAGCTGAGTATATTGAGTACCTATCTATAGTTACAGATCGAAATACACCGCGACTCTGCGATCAAAACGAGTAGTCTTTGAGTGATACAAGTACCTACGCAAAATACCGTATGGGTACCTACACCATGATTAACGCGTTATTTATTACTTTCTTTTTAGTCGGCCTGATTTTACCATTGGTAGTAAGTGTATTCGTCATTTTAGCCTTTTCTTTTCCTGATACCTGCAATTAAAACAAATAAGGCGCAGTCAGACAAATCCAATCTGAAGTCGGATTTTTTTTTTCTGTGAGGGCGGTTATTAACGAAATTTGTAGAAGAGATCGAAAGCTATCGAACAAAAAAAAATCAAATTTCTTTAGGACAAAAATTCGCTCTTCTAGGACGATGTGAAGATGGCAACAAATTTGAATTAGCGAGAGCAACGCATAATTAGTCAGAGTCAGCCTCACACCATACAACATTCGACTTTCAAAGGCCCGTTTGACACGTTAGGAACGTTTTTACGCTTCGAGAGTGAGCTCATTGGAAAGCTCGTTGAAAATACTACTGGAATTGCTAATAATTTTTTTTTTTTTTTTTTTGTGTTCTGCTTGTAAGTTACCTACTGCGAAAATCAATTTACCGACTTAAAAGGTTGGATTTGTTTAATTGCGACTCGAATAATGATTAGAACATAAATTTCAAAGAAACTTTTATTCAGATCGCTTTCTATTCGTCTCACGAAAAGTCACATGCAACACAACTTCGAGAGTAGGTAACCTGCATGATGCGTCATTTGAAAATTTTCGCTGTCTTTTTCAAGAAAATATCCTGAGTTCTACAATATTCAAATATTTTTGTTCTAAAACATGTTTAACTAATTAATTACTAATATAAATTTTTCGGGAAAATTCTGTTTAAAAATCTTTTTTTATTTTTACCCAAAATTTCGACAATGAAGTTACTTACATACCTACATGTATGAAGTGAGCATCTTCAAAAAATATTTAAAACGAGAAAAAGTTAAGATTTTTTATGGCACTCTTATTTTTAACGAGAACACAGAAAATTGACACTACACACCACTAAAATTAGTTGTACGTAATTTCAAGGAATTGAATGAAAATTGAAAAAAAAAAAGAAAAAAAAAACATGTATATCTCTGTTCTTTCCCGCTTTTTTGGTCAGTCCTAGTTTTGTACTTGAAGATGACGCAGGAGCTTTGAAATGTCGTTTCTTAGATTTTTCAATATTTTTGTCTGTTTTTTTTTTTTTTTTTTTTTTTTTTTCCAAATTTACAATCAATTTCAGTGGTGCTCTAATCTTCTTTATCTTCGTGAAAAAAATTCTGTTTTTTGAGATATACTCAAAAAAGAAGGAGTAAGATTTGAAAAAATTTGGACTTCTGAGATTTCTTTCATGAAATTTAAACGTGGAAAAAATTTTATAAAATAAATTACGTAGCCTACATAGACAAATGGCTTTATTTTCTACTTTTCTTAGATAGAACGAAATGCGTTTGTTCCTGAAGATGATACGTGATGTATTGAAATATCGTAAGTAGCTTTTCGTTCTATTTAAAAAGTGGAAAATGAAGCCATTTGTCTTTATCACTCATTCTGAGATTTCGTTTGAGTAGGTATGGAAGAACTTTGAAACAAAAATTAAGAGGAGAATAAATAAAAAGTCGAATTTCATTCAACTGCCTCTCAACTGTAGTAATGATGTTCCGACTTTTCTCTCATCTATTTTCTCAATGGTTTAGGATCAAATATTTCTCCAAGAACGGAAAATGCGAATTTTGACCATACCCTTTAAAAATTTTTCAATATCTACCTTCTTCTTACCAATGTCTAGAAATAGGTTTTGCTGGCATTCAGTTTAAGGGCCGGTGAGAAACAGTGATTAATGAGCAGGAAATAGGGTAGGCCTAATAGAAGTTGCTGAAAATTGACGAAATTGAGATAACCTAGTGCCGAGTAATGCTAAAACAGCCACCAAATTGAACACATTTCATAGGTACCTTCATGAACCTTCAGTACGTATATTACTAGAGATTGGCAACTAGACGTATCCAATTTCAATTAGATAGCGACATGCTGATAAGTAAATATGTACCAGCTTGAAATTGTTTATCGGATAATAAGTAGTTTTTCTCTCCAATTTTGTAAAAATTCGTTATAGGTTACCAATCACAATTTTGTATACTTTTTTTTTTTTTTTTTTTAAGTAAAATTTACCGAAATTGATTATTTTAAATAGGTACCGATTCTCTCTCTCTTTTTTTTGCCAACAATTTCTATCACTACAAACGTAGGTACCGTTCTCATCTAAAAAAAAAATGATCCCATTTAGAGCGAAAATTTACAGCTCTTCTCTTTATTGAAATATCAGGGTTATCAAAAATAATAAGTTGGTAGGCCTATAGAGACGATTTCCTTTTTTCAGCTGGCGAACGACGGATGTTTCAACGATGGCGATAGTTGCGAACTTGATGGAAAACCAGGAACGTGCAGTTGTATTATTACCAGTATTGGCGGTCGCAGAAGAAAATCTTGCGACTGTTTCACAAGCTAGACCTATAATCAACAGAAATGTTTCTACTCTGCACCAAGTACCATCTACCTATTTCTATATAAAAATTTCACAAAAATAAAACCGCTTTCTGTAGCGGATTTTCTCAACTAGATGAAGAAATCATGAACTTCACGTCGTCTAAGCTCTGTCAGCATAACTTCAAACTCCACTCAATTGGAAAAAGTATACCTACGACGAAACAAAAAAAAAAAAAAAATGATATGCGTAGGTATCTAAATGAGAAGATCAAAAGAGCTGTGCTAGATATACTGTTCTAACATGTTTCGACCACATTTCAAGTTTTGATACCTATAAGTAAGTAAACAAGATATAGTCTGCGCTTGTAGAAAAGTCAATCTCAAATTCTTTATTAGTTGATGAAAATCTATTTAAGTTGGGTAGGTAGTATTTTGAGTAATTATTTTTGATCACTGTTATTATTCAAAAAAAAAAAACGAAATGCTGTTTTCAACGTAGGTACCTACAATTTTGGTACAAGTACCACCTAGAAACCTATACCATTTGAACCACAAATACTTGTATACACAAGAGTTCTGTCTCGGCCAAGTGTGCGCGTTTATTCAAATTGTTTCTTCGTCGTTTGTTTTTTTCAGGAATCAACAAAAACACTTGATAGATACCGCGGATTTATTCCTTATTTTTTACACAATATATTTTGATGCTTACAATTTTTCGAATTCTGATGTATATTTAGAATAGGTACCTATAATTTTGTACACTGTATATACTCTTCTTTTTCGATGCGGTCTTCCTTTCTTCTAATTTTTGCATTCATTATTAACTGTCATGTAATTATAGGTAAAAGTATTTACCTCATTGCGTTGAGTCAATGAGTATCATTGTCGACTTCTCGATTATTTTTCAATTATTCACTATGTACCTACATATAAGAATATTATGTTCCTCATGAAATTCATTTCAAAATAGGTACCTGATTTACAAACTTTATGATGAACGGTACTTCGCTGAAATTATAGATTTTTTCGTTAAAAAGAAGCTACCTATCCTACCTACATATAAGTTGGTATACGACAGCCAAAACTAATTGAAAATCGACGAAATGAGATAGGTTGTTTCAAAAGGTATTTTTAGCGGATAGTTTTCCGATAGAAATTCACGTTACTTGCCGCGCAATGTCGCAAAACGAAACGTTGCTTCTCAATTAATCGTTGATACTGCTAGCTGTCGTCCAACAACTAAGTTAGACTACGTCTCGCGACGATGCGCGATGATCAAACTTCTATCGATATAAACGATTCGGAGTTTAACCCAGAAATTACTCTAAAACGAAGCACTTATTTCATATATTTGACTTATTTTCAAACAATTTCTAATTATTGAAAAGTAATAAGGGTTGAGAGTTCAACACGAGCAACCGATTTTAGAATAAGAATAAACCAAATCGCAGTACGGTAGACGTATTTCAACAACAGTACTCAGAATCTCAGAGGTACTTTATGTAACGGTTTACAAAAATATGATCGCATATAATTGTACGTTGTACAAATCCAATCACGATAAATTCAATTCCTATATATTGGATTACGATAGGTATAGCTATGTTCAGTTCAAGATCAGCAAAAATTAAAGATTTTATTGGCTCTTTCGATTATAATATATCTGGTAGAATAGATGCGTTTTTGCAAAAAGTTACGGTCATCCATAATTAAGAGAATACTCGAAGGAGTAAAACAAAAAAAAAGAAAAAGAAAACTATGCAGCAGGTGCGGTCCTGTTGCAGTTTTCTTTTGTTTTACTCCTTCGGGTATTCTCTTCATGCATCGATCTGGTTTTGGAACACTATAGGCCTTCCAGCATTCCTGAGTCTCGACTTGAAATTACTTATATCAGAATCGTCGAGTTGCGTTGATAAGAACGAGAAAATGCACGTAGAAACATATATACAGGATACCGGTATTCAGGATTCAGCTAGATTGCAGCGAAGAACTTTAATTTGCCACGAATAAAATAACGCCTCGAACTGTTTCAAAGATAATTATTCTGAAGAGCAAAACACTTGAGAATTGAGCGAAGTTCATCGTGAGTTTTGAACGCAGTGCAAAGAACGTAGATAATGAATTTCGCATTGTACCAGTATATCCTTTTTTTTGTTTCCTTAATAAGGAGTGTTGTTAGTATAGGCCCATTAAAATTTATCGTAATCAATCCTCTATAATGATCGCGGAACATTAACACCGTTACCAAAATAAGAAGTCTTTAATTTCGACTAATTGTTCCAGGATTGATAATGACCGTCCGTCGAATACGTTTCTGTAGTAACTTATAATTAAGAATTTGCGGTCCTCGTATTTCGTGTTTTCTGATTCATTTTCACATGAAATTATTGTATACGTATTCATAACTTTATATTCGGAAAAATAGTACATAGATACACAGTATTTAAATACTTTGTCTAGTAATATTACAACTTGACTTAGAAAAAAAAAAGAATGTGTACAGTAAATCAAAATATAAATACATTGAAAATACAATTCCGAGAAATCGGAATGTACCTATGTGAAGCACAAATGTAATAAAATCGACGTCAACAATAAATGAGAAGAAAATTATTTTCAATTTTAACGATCCGTAAAAGGCGCTACGCATTTTCCCAATAAAAAGTACACGAATAGCTACGCCGTGCCAACGGCCATTAATCCATACAACTCTACATTATAAATCCTTTGTTACAAAGGAGATTCACTTTCTCTTAACTCGGATTCGAACGAGGAAAGGGAAGACAGACCAGTGAAATTCGTAAGAAATCACAATTCATGAAGATGTATAGTGCGATTTCGGAATTTTTATTTTCTCACCGATCTGAAGTTGCGGTGGAATAAAAGGTATAATAATTTTGTCCTTCACCATTCGATCCTCTTACTCGGATTCTTCTGGATCAGCGTGCAGCTCCTGTAGAAGAGCGGTTCGTCTACGCTCGAGCTCCTCTTCGTCGCTGTATTCGTCGGATTTTTGTTGCTTACTCTCTTTTTTGGCAGATTTCGTCGACTTAACAGGCGACTTCTTGGACTCCTTCGAGTCGTCATTTTCTTCTTCGCGAGAATTAGTTTTCGGCGGTGTACTCGTAACCGTAGGAACGTCGGAGTCGGCTTTCGCGTTTTTGTTCTGATGCGAGTTGGTATCGGGCGGCGAATTTGATTCGTTAGGTTCGTTATCGTTGCGTTTCTCTTCTTCAGATTTTCTTCGCGCAGGAGAGTCTTTGTATTTGTGACTGGAGGCGTGATCCTGCAACGAACGCGAGAAGACTTCCATTAGATAAAAGTTGTACACGTGTACATCGCCCTAAGACTGGAAAGACAGTTCTCGATTCAGGTTCATCTAACGATAGACGATTTTTCCACGACTTCGCTCATACCTAGTGTAGAGTAATTGAATTGTTTGGCACATTTTACTATTCTTACACTCGATCAGCACGAAGACAGAAGAGCGAAACGAAATTTTGACGAATAGTCAATGAACTTGATCCACTAACCCCCCCCCCCCCCCCTCGAAAAAAAGAAAACGACTGGTCCAATTTTTTTATGATAAATTAGGAGTTAATTCGCCTTCTCTCGCTCCAAAATATTTGATCGAGAATTCTTGGCGTCGATAAAGTTGCTCCAAAACGAGTATTAAATAAAACGATTCATTGCCAAAGGTAACTCAATTCGTACGCGTCCACGTGATCAGGTTCGAACTTGAATTTCATTGATTCTTCCGGATACGGCACAATTCTACAGCACTAAACTGTAAATAATATTGCGATCGAGAAATGAAAAATTTCAAAATTTGGCGAATAGCCGACGTAAAAAAAAAAAAAAAATGCGTATGAATTGCCAACATATGGAAGGAGAAACCCGCTGGTAATGAAGGATGAATGTTTCTATGATTTTACGGCGTCATCGTTCCCAAATTATTTACAATTTTCCATCGACATAAGAGTTATGAACTCGCTGAGAACTTGTGATCGAAATTCCCAAGAACCTTAAAAACAAGCTTCATCGTCATTTGATCTAAAGCAATTAGTACCGACTGAGAGAAAGTCCCGATCTGATGTTTCTGCTGTACTCAGCTGCAATAGTGGTTTTCTGCGTGAATCATAAGATACCTTCGCAAAAAATGGTATAGTCATAAAAGAATAATCCATAATATGGTTTCTTCTCTTTCGAAGCAATGTTTTACGAAAAAATTGAATCTCAACATCATCACTTTCGCATTCCTCTTCAGATTCGAGGAACGGAGTTTACAGTCCAGAGATTCTTTTCTCCGGATTGAAGTCTCGACACCATGATTTGTACGAATTTATTCACAACAGAAAGGAGTTTCTCGAAGTAGGTTACAACTATCTACCTCAACAGGTCGACAAGAGTAGCCTATAAGGCCACACAGGCATTTGCGGTAACTACGAATATTAGAACATAATTTATTCAACTTGCAAGAGAAGGGGGGCAAACAAGGAGAGGCATACTTGAACCTTTTTTCTGATTCTTCGAAGTCAGCAGCAGACAATTAAGCGATATAAATTTCTCGTTTAAAATCTTCTTCTTCCTCATAATCACTCCTGTTTGATTTTTTCATACCTCTAACAAGAACTATTTCTGTTCTGAAGCGAAGGAAAGGGCTGTTTTTTTTTCGAATCTTGGCAACGCCACAACCTAAAGAAGAATTTTCGAGCGTATTGCTCCTCTGTCAAGCATCCTGTCGGTTGATGTGGCATTATTTTGTATTTTTTCTTTAGATAGAAGTCATTCAACAGAACAAGCCCAATAGTAGTATGAAATTACAGATCCTTTGTATTGAAAGCAAAAACTTGAACAACGTGTCAAACGTTCAAAAATAGTTAACGTACGCGCGAACATCCTTCCAACTGATTAAAATCGAAGTTTGATCTCAAGATCAACTTACAGGCGAGGGAGATTTCGCATTTTTCTTCTTTTTTTTATCTTTCCTATGTTTAGACCGGGACGAATGATGATGATCGGATAACGAGCTTTCCGACGGACTTCTCGATTTTCGCTTACTCTTCTTCTTTGATTTGTTATTCTTCTTTCGATGATCAGAATCACTATCCGATTGCTGAAACAAAGAAAAAAATTAGATGAACAACTTCGTGAGCAACGACACAGAAAACCCCTCTTTACGAACACAATAAGCGGAGTAACGTACAATGAAGTTGGAATAAAAGCGAGTCGTCAGGGTTTTTACAATAAAAATTCGGAGTAAAACAAGAAGTTATAAAATTAAAAGGATTTAGGTGAGGTAAAGGCGAGACAGATTGATTACGAACCGAAACGGAAAGAAAAATTTTGGTAATCATCAGAATTCCAATTTTTGGGTTCGAAACAAAACACTTCTAAGGTTGAGCGACTTTCTTCTCTCATCACTTGGAACATTAAATTACAAGCACTATTAGAGGTGAGACACACCACGAAAATTATGATTTGTGAGAGTGAAAAAGGCAAGAGTGTAGACGACTGGAGTGAATCGAGAGAGATACCGCTTCGCAAGTGAAGATGGATGTATAAATCAACGAACAAAATAGTTACGACGAAAAAGAAAAAAGCACAAAAATAATGAAAATCAAAAGAGGCGTACGGCAGCTCCGTCAATAGAATCTGAAATCATGTCGATCAGTTGCATAACAGGCTGAAACAGATAAATGAAAATGGACCAAAAACGTACGGACGAGAGGAAAGTCGTGGCAAATTCATTAGCCAGAAAATTCAACATTTTTTTTTACAAAAGTTTCCATGTTCGCACATTCGCCCCGGTTTAGTCCTCACTCGGAACTAAAATCTACTCACCGAATATGATCGTTTCTTCACCTTCTTATTCTTCTTCGATTTCCTAGGACGATGCACATGCAGGCACGCTTCTTCCATCATATGTTGATATTCCTTTTAAAAAAAAATTAAACAAAAGCAATTTATCGTCCGTTCCGCGCTATTCAATAACGATCAAGTAGGTGATCCTCACTTTATATAAGCGTACTCTCTCCGATTCCAACGTTATTGCTTTGAATGCGGCTTCTTCTAGAATTTTCTCGCGTACTTCTTCCCATTCGAGTTTGTAGTCAACGGTCAAATCTTGAAGACACATTAGGAAGGCTGAATCCAATTTCTTTTGTTTTCTAGCTTCTTCGCGCTGTCTCTCTTTCTCACGCGCTTCAGCCTGAAATTAGAATGAAAGTGAGAACGGTCATCGGTTGTTTCAACTCCTCATCTATTATTTTCTTCTAGACATACCTTCTCTAATAGAGCGTTATACGTCAACTTAACATTTCCAGCATCTAGCGTTGCAGATCTCGTGTCTTCACATACAACCGTAGCGAACTGTTCGAAGGTGGTTGAAACCTGAGGACATTAAAAATTAACAAACCGATCCCAAGGATTAACAATTCAACAACTCGAACGTACCTCTACTTCGAAATTTTTTGCTTTCAAAATTTCTTTTATTATTTTCCTTTCATCGTGGAATCTAGATTTAAGCTCATCCACGTAAAATTTGAATAAGTCTAGAGGAGTAGAGCCTACAAAGAGAACCGGAACTATTAATCACAAAAACGAAAACAAAAATATTCAAATCGAAAGAAACACCGACCACTTTGACCAAGCATAGCTGAAAATCGGATATCGGTGCTGATAATAGGGTATAATTCAACCCATAATGACATCGACGTTAATTTTCCTTGCTCGTGTAGTTCATCGAGTAAAGCCTGAAATACGAAAGTTGGGAGGTCGGTTAACTGAAAAACTGATACATCGATTTTCCAAGATAAAAACTAGCTCTCAAACTCACAGTAAAATTATCACGATTTTTCCTCTCCTGTCTCTTCTTACGTCTTTTCTCGCGTTCTTTATCTTCTTCTTCTTCGCGCTCTAATTCTCTGATATGACCTTCGAATACAATTAACGCGTCTTCTTTATCCATAGCTGCAATGAATCCAAAACGTTACCGAACGAGTGTAAAGTAACGAACTCCAGAAACAATGTACTTACCAAGTAAATCAGGATTATTAATAAATTTTGGATTTTGTAGAAGGAGCTGTTGTGCTTGAACCCACGTCGTACGATATTCGATATTCGTCATTGTATCCAAGATGTCAGTCAAATCACGAATATTTTTCTTCTTCTTATTTTTTGCTTCTTCCTTTTCACGTTTTTCCAAATTAAATATCACATCTTCATAAATATCACGCCGATCAGATTCATTAACATTCGTCCACACCTAAAGTATCACAAATTCGTACATAAAATTCATTCCTTGAACATAATACTCATAATAAGACGATCATTTCAACATACTTCGAGATTTCCGAACATCTCGTGACATCTATAATATCTCATGGTCGAATTCATTCGATCTGAGGTCATCAGGAATTCTTCTAGGTCTTCTTTCGCCTTTTTCGTTCGTAAACGTTGTTCTTCTTTTTCTTCTTTCAGCTTTTGCGTTTTGTACAAATTGAAAGCTTGTTTTTTCTCACCCAAATGTTTGAAATTTGCGTATCTCTTATCCTTTTCCAGAATTTTTGAAGCTTGATCCCAGGTGGCGTTGCTGGGAATATCCTGTCGGAATATCAACATTGAATACCATTTTTTATAACTACTTCAATCGTATATTGTAAGATCTAAAATTACCTTCTCTCGAAGAAATTCTTTAAACATTTCGATTGCTTCTTTCTTGTCGCGAAACACAGGTTTATTATTTACATTCGGTGTGTGATCTTTAGGACTTGCTACAGGAATATTTTCCGCTAAAAAATAAAAATTATTAGCTTATCAACTTCCAATTGAACTATTTTAACCTATCAAGATTACACTCACTGGAAATGTTAGGAATACCAAGAGGTTTAGTAATAATGTTACCCAGAGTAGCAGCCATGGCTTGGTCCAGATTTGACGCCATCAATGGTCCGTTCGATGTCCGTGGAGGGGTTAACGAAGAATTACCTACACAGTAAATGTTAAAATTTATTCTAGAATTCGCACATTATTTGAGACTCTTCAAACGTAAAGCATCATACCTGGAAACGTAACATCTACATTATTTTTTAGTTCACCGGCAGACGCTATATTGGCAATAGCTGTCTTAACAGCACTGTATAAAGAAGTCCAAGCATTAATGACGTTCCCACAGAAATTAAATTACCAAAAAGATCATACACATACGTTTTAGCTTGATCTGCTGCAATTTTAGCTTTCAGTTCCTCTAATTCTTTGGGTATGGTCCATGACGATTCCTTCGTATTTACATTATGGTAATACAATTTACCCGACTCAGATTTATACTCCTTCCACGGGCATTGCGACAACAGTAACTAAAAGAACAAATCCAACATCAAAATTACACAATATATTCGAAATCTAAATTCAACATCAATTATTCCGACAATCACCTCAGCAGCGTCTTTCAATTCGTCAGGTTTCTCCCATAAACTCTGTTTAGTAACTGCGTTATAATAGTACACTCTACCGTCAGGAGCTTTATGTTCTGACCAATCTGATTTTTTCTCGGGTCTGGAACAGGACGAAATATACTTTAGAATAACACAAGACAAATACGTAAAATAATAATGATAACTTACTTCTTAATTTCAACTGCCAAATTGTGATTATCATTTGCAGTGGGAGTGGTAACTGGTGGGATTTGAGCGGTTGTTTGCATGATTGAAGTATCTACAGCAACTCCTAAAAGAAAATTAACATATTTATATACAAGCATTCCGGATTTGATAACAGAGTGTTTCATGAATTCATACCGGCAGGAGAAGAATACGGATAAGGACCCGGCGGCATAGCATACGGTATCGGTGCAGGTGCCATCATAGGCCCTGGTGGTACGGACGGAGGTGGAATGTATCCTGTTGGAACTGGTGTACTCATTCTGTGATCGAAAGGTATCGACAGCGGCGTAACCGAAGTAACATTAGCAGTTGTCGGTACTTCTCCAACTGGATAACCGCCAATAAAGCCCGGACTGTTAGTAGGCTGAGTATCCTGTGATAAGGCAGTTCAAATAAGTTCGTAGAAACATAAAAGAACAGTGATTAAAATCATTTACTCACCATAGGAGCGTACGCAGATACAAAAGCTACACACAACAATTAGAAGCTTCTTTCGAATACACAGCTTTCTTCAGACAAATAATAATAATTTTCTTCCACCATGTAGCGTTGAAGATTATTCGACGATGATCATGAGTCAGAATACTTTTACATGAGTCTAAAATTGGCGATAATTCTTCTAAACAACAAAGATGAGTGGAATTTTTACCATCAATCCACATTTCATCTTCGCATGGAGAGAAATAATCGGAAAACCGAACCGACAATCGTTCGTACGTTTTTTGTAGTTTTTTGTATTCATTTCTGGGAATTTTCGATTGTCCAACTCGTGAACATAATGTAAGGTGTACGACCAATTTCATATAAACGAAAAAACGTAAATCAGAGCAGGCCAGTATTCGGAAATTTGAATCCTTTTCTCCTGATTTTTTTGTCTTTCATTCGTACGATCTGCGAGTCAGGGTAACCAAACATCGGAAAAAAAAGAAATTCAACTCATTTCAAGATTGAGTGCAACACTGTCACAGAAATTATGGAGCACAGAACACAGCGCATCATTTTACTGAAGAACGGAAAGTCAACGCTATCTAAAATGACACTTTTTGTTTAATATTTTAAATAAGAATTCGATAGAAAAACGGGTTTTATAATGTTTCGCCTAGCTTGCGCTGCTCCTAATTGTCTGATGAGGACATTCGATTTCACTAAAGAGCAATCTAAATTAGTTGAAAACAATTACGCCATATCCTTTCACAAGTGAGTATTCTCAATTTCCGCCATGTTTATGGAATTTTCGAAATCACCTTTCGGGAAACGCCAGAGAGTGAAGAGTTTCCGATCTGCTTTTGATTTCTGTGATACGTCTATCTTACGTACTACCGGCGAAAATTTATGTTATCAAAATTTTTCGAAATATTATTTCGTATTTTAGATTGTAAAGAGTTTATTCGTATTAGTAATACTTAACTAGCCTGCAATTGGATTTCAATTCAAGTTTTGAATGTGAGACCCCTGAAACATTGAAGGTGGAAATTTTGATTTTAGATTTCCACCTGATGAAGACCATAGATTGGCTTGGATTGCTGCAGCTAATAAAACAGATTGGAATCCGTCGTTGGATGAATCTTTATGCTCAATACACTTCGGTGATGATTGTTTTGATCCAACCAGTCAATTTCTGTACGACCACGCTGTACCCACAATATTTTTTGATGACTTCCGGAGTTACATAAAAAATGTAAAGCTTTCGTATTCGTACTTTTCGTGCTTCAATTGCATTTCTTGATTCATTAATTTTGAGGATTATTCTTCTAATGTAGCTCGCGAAAACAATCAATTTAGAAGTTGATCTCGAATCTAGCGACGAAAATGAAGATATTTTGAGTAAAAGTTTGAAAAGTATAGGCTCTCTGGCCTCGGACGATACGGATGACGGTGATCAAATCGTTGAATGCGAAATCTCACTCAGCGATGATGGTAAGCTTTACCGATTTACGATCATACCTAACTCTAGAATTATACCTTCGAATTCTAGTATTCTCAAATATGAGAAGCTACATTACATTTCTTTCACTGAACAACTTCTGATTTATGAATGTGTTTTTTATTTTTTTTTCCCTCTACAGATGACGATGAAGTAACAATAGTTACTGCTGATGCTGCAGAGGACGAAGATAAATCTACGAATAATCAGTCAAGTATTTTAGAGGCTGTAGAGAAGAAATCTCTCGACAAAATCGAAGAACCTTCATCCACATCAGAACTTACTCAACAATCAAAAGATGTTACAGAGACAACACCCCCAGTGTCTTCCACCGCCACCAATACCACTGATTCCACCGATACCAAAAACTCGGGTAACGTTATGGAGAAATTATATTCTCTAGTTCAAAACGGTAGCTTAGACAAGAACGAGATTGTAGAACCAACGAGCAAAAATTTTGTTCTCCAATTGTTGAATATTGTGAAAATGGCGAATTTACAGAATGCCTCTATTGATTCTTCAGTTCCTAACACGTATCTCATAACCACCAGACAGGAGAAAACTACAGATCAAGATGAACGCGTGACGGCCATGGAAACTAGTGACATTATATCTCTGATTACGAGATCCGTGAAGATGATAAAAAAAGGCGAATGGCGTAAATCGAAGTTGTTGACTATAATTTGCGCGAGCCCTGCTATTTTCCTCATCAAAAATGTGGCTGTGAAAAGTTTTGATGCTAATATGAACTCCGTATATGTCGTAACATCCGAAAATTTGATAAAACCTCTAGCTCAGTTGAATGCGAATAAAGAGAAAGATAGAAGGAAAAAAAGTATCAAACCACCAGTTTCTGTGCCAGCACCGACGACCCAACCGCCACTAAAAACAACGCCGAAACTTCAAAAAGTGTTTAATTCAATATCTACGAATAAAACTCCACCACAAAGTCAATCGAAAAAGTTATCAGAACCTTTGAAGCCAATTTCTAATGTTACACCATCACAACCGTCGAAGCCCAGTACATTTCAACCTAGTGTTACGCCATCACAACTGAGTCGTCTAAGTGATGATATAGATGATTCCAAAAACGTAAAGATAGATTTGAAAGCAATTAAAGCGAACAAGACGGTCGCGCAGGCATTGAAGAATTTGAATCTGACTGGTGTTCCAACCTTGTTACAAAATGTGGATTCTACTAATCAGAACGTTCTACAACTCAACATTTCATCGCCTTTACCGAAAGCTTTAATTCCGAACTCGAAGTCAAACGTCGTTCGTTTAGAACTTACGAAACCTATACCTGTACCAAAGAGTGTGGTGCAGTGTGCTGAAAACTCGAACCAAGATAAGAACGTTTCAAAACCCTCTGATACGAATGAGGATATTTCGACGAAACGAAAAAGCGAAGATGAAAAAACAAAAACGCCTCCAGTAAAAAAACCTGCCGTAGATCCGGTGTTGTATTTAAAACACCAGAAGCGGGAGATCGATAGACTTGAGAATGGAATATTAAATCATGAGCTAGAAATAGGTCTTCTGAAGAAAAAGTTGGTAATGCTGAAGAAGCGTCATCAGGCAGTAAAGAATCCGAACGATACAAAAATAGATCAACAAATTGTCGAGAATATATTGAATAAGTATTTAGATCAGGATGCCACGCAGTTTTTCCTCAGTCAAATGAAAGTCTCTGGAAAAACATATACGCAATTTAGATGGAGCGAAGACGACAAATTGTTTGCTTTAGGTTTGCTGTACAAGCATCCAACAGAATACAACATATTGTTTCAAAAGTTCACGCTCCCGTCTGACAAAACTCTGAGTAAATTTGTATCGAAAATTAAGAAAGCTGAACGAGAGGTGAAGAACGCAAAATCGTGAGAAACTTGGCATCTGCTGGCCCTGAAGATATGTCTCGTTACCGTACCTATTTTTTTTTATATTTCTTGAATTTGTACAGTGTACATTGCGATGAAAATAGAATTTTTTTATACATTTTGTTAAATTATTTTGAAATTATTGATGAATCATCCGAGGAAAAGTCGAAGTAAAAGTAATTCCAAAGGCTAAAAGTAGGCCTGATATTACGGATGGTTATTTGCCCTGGTCCAAAAAATTTGTTTCTACCAAGCACGATGAAACTACAGCTCAGCGAATTTGCAAAGAAAATACATGGAAAGTGTACACGTAATTTGTAATAATATCTTTTGGCCTGGCTCGGGCCAGGCCTCATATTTCTTTACCCTGGCTGGTAAAAGACTGGAATTGAAAATAGAAATTTGTTCCATCTGTTTCTATGAGCACATTCCATTTTTAGATATGGCCAATATTTGTCCACACACGGTGATCGAATGCAATACGATACATCGTTAGCCGACAGTGAAGCGAAACGATGTCAAGATTTACTAAGTCAAGCACAATATCGCATCGCACGTGCTCGCAAGATCTGGATGAAGAAGGAAAGCAATTAAGTAAAAAACAAGAAGAAGAACGGGAAATCTTCCGTCAGACAACTCGAAAAGCAGGTAAGTTGAGCTAATTCTAGCTTGAAGTTAGTTAACACGTTTTGATAGCTTGTAATAGAATACTTTAAATTCAGAAAAAAAACCGAAGAAAGACAGCGAATGCAGATAGAAGAAATGCTACAAAAACGACATGAGTACACAGAAAAAACGAAGGGAGCTCTCATCTTAGTGGAGGTGTCCTCCGAAAAGAAACCGAAGGAGAAGGGATGAAGTCGGACTCGAGTGGGCCACGCAGTCCTTCCGAGCCAAAACCGAAACAGACGAAACTTGAAAGGTAGGCTGGTAACGTCCTACCACTTTTTATGTATAAAGAATTTCTTAATCTATCGATTCCGTCGCAAAATTATAACAAAGGAGCCGGCGAGAAGAAAAAATGTGGCCAGAAATGCCGTGAAGAAGATTCTAGTAGCAATAAACCTATGTAGAAGGAAGGAAGGAAGGTAAACCTCGAACTTATCAAGTGTTCGGTTTTATGTTATTCAAAAGTTAAAGAACGACGTTCACGTTTTTGTAGTGACAGGAGAAAGAATCTAAACCTGAAGAACGTCAAATTGAACGGCTAAACAGAAGATGAGAATTGTGTCGAAGAAGCAGTAATTAACTTAGTTCTAGATCTTCCTATGTATACACTTTATTTACATAAATTGTCTGAAACGTACCGGTAGGTAACCTAATTGATTTTCCTAGGATTTATCTGTTCTCGAGTCGTTATGGATTGTACAATTAATTATACAGATGCGTCTCAAAATCGCTTTCCTCAAGCAAGGTCAAACGAAACGATAACTGAACCCTTTTTAGCCAAATTCAACCAAGCGTCATGATAACGATCTGGGGAAGAGGGGAATTTTCGCTTATAGTAAAGGAACATTATTCTTCCTTTTGTTTAGATTGTTATCATGTCGTTGGTTAGATTTGGCTAAAAAGGGTCCAATTTAGAAACCTTTTCTCGCATTTTGTTGTCTTTTCGATTGGAGACCCACTCCTCTCCTTCATTTTGAGAGATGTCCTGCCTGCAATCTATTTTTACCTATTTCTTCCAATCATACTTATCAAAAATGAAAGAGGAAGAAGAAGAAATGAAACTCGACCAAACTTTTTAGTCTCGGATTTTCGTACTTAGTAGAAGAGTGAATTACACGTGAATATAGAATGATGGCAATGATTGTTGGCACGTTTAATTTCGTGTAGGTATGTTCTTCAACTAAAACTCAAGTGGTACACTTGAGAAAGAGCGACCAATAAGTAGGTATAAGCAGAAAAACATCAAAGCCAGAATCTGTGTAAGTACCTGGGTTCTTCGAGATTTTAAAAATATTTAAGACACTGGAATTGAAAACGAAAATAAAACCAGACAGCTAGAGATTTTTCTGCATTTTAGCCGTTTTTCAAAGCCTGGAAAAATGTTTTTTTCGAGAAAATCTAAAACAAATATGTGACCTGTCACAAGAAAAGCCCCTTAAGCGACCTAAAAACCGATTATGGAGAACAGAATTGTTTAATTCTTTAAAACTACTGAGATCATCTTTTATGGACTCCTGTAGAGGTTTTCTCGTCACAGGCTACTGTAGATATTGAATTTTGACATAAGTAATTATTGAAAACTGAAATTGGAGAACAAGTGGGCTATATATAGTAATTTGGTTTTCTTCCAAATACCAGGGATGTTGTCCTTTTCCATGATATCGTTTTTCTGCAGATAACTATTTGTGCAACAGATCTAGGATTTGAATTATTTTGTTTGCTCTTTTTGATGTTTTCGAGTTGAAAATTCTTCCATGTAAGATAACCTCATAGACCTCACCTTCCTGAATTTAATTTTGTTCAAAATAATATGAATCTCCACAAAATATTTATTAACTAATCGTTTTTGATTAGCGCTACATACCGTATAGTGATAACGAGGTAAAAATGGTAATTACTGCCGTGCAAAAATAATTGAGGATACCTTTCTGTCAAATAGGGTGTCCGGTCAATGTATTTCTTATGGGACGGACGCCCTTTTGACAGAAAGGTCGTTAATTGAAGCGTATCAGCAAAATTATTTTTTCTGACAACAATCCTAAGAAAGGGGTCTAATGCCGATGAGATTATTTTCTGTATAATCACAATCCGTGATCACCCATTATTATTTTATCATTGAATTGAGTTAAATTGAGTATACGTCAAATCTTTTCTCGGGACCGTCACCATAACAGAGCTCACCACGTACGTCAATTATTTTTTGTACGGCAGATTACCTGAGTGAGTAGTACACCGTATTCAAGTTTCGCGCTCTATCCAACATTTTTTTGGTAGGTAGTTGGGAGTAGGTACTCTTTCTGGAAATATCGTCGTCTCTATGATCAAAGAACCTGCTAATAAATTTCCATCAAACGATCATGTTCGACCAATATCAAAAGAGAAAAGAGAAAGGGGAAAAAACAGTAAAAGCTAAAACTTATTTCCAAAAAATAAATGTCTGGATAAATGATCTTGAAATCAATTCTCATCAAAGAGTAATATTTGAAGGTGAGGTGAGTCACACCTACCCCAGCTAGTGATAAAAATAATATACATACGTATTTTTATTCTTCTCCCTCCCAATCACTCTTCGATCATGAGTTGTCTGAGTGATTTGGTCGGTAACTGTCTCGTGATCGTTTGAAATGAGAAGCTCTCGAATTAATCATTTTTGATACTGGTCTCACCTTATTATTATTATTATTATACGAGTATTATAAATACTCATACATGTGAACCGCCTTACTCATTCGTATCGTGGAACGAGTTCAGACGTGTAGTGTGGTGCGTTTAGCGTGTTGCCAGCGAACCAGAAAATACGAACAAGCCGCACCGATCGAATTAATTTCTTCATCTCTTCGCAAATCTATCAGACGTTTGTTTGATACAGCGAAGCAAGCAGGTAATTTATGATCGATAAGATATACGCGGAAGTAAAATATGTGCATTCGCAAGAAATTTCATCAGCATTCTAAATTGTACTATCTCAATACGAATTCGATTGATTCTTTTTCAACTGCTTGCGTTTTTACGGTGCTGGGAGTGAATAATTCAATATTTTGCATAAATTTTCGTGTTATCAGGGTACCGTAGATTTTGATTCGAAAACGAACTGACGAAGCACAATTTGATAGTGTCATTGGAACTTCGAGAGACGCACGGAATCAAATTTTATCCTGTAGGTAAGTCATATATTCTCCCTCCTATAGGTACATTCTAGTTCTATAATTAGAGTCCGGAAGTTCGTGCCGTATAAAATCGCCATTCGTGCAATAAAAAGTGGAAAAAATGCAATAAAAACGTGCAAGAAAAATTGAAAACGTGCAATCCCAAAAATGAAAAAAAATTAAGACTCATTTTAAAATATGAGCATTGAAATTTAAATGACCGTTTGTTTTCGACTATAGTATCGATGTAATTTTGTTGTCTATCGCAGGGCTGGCTGGGCACGGATCGGATCGCGGATCACGGATCACGGATCAAAAATTGGCGATCCGTGATCCGTATTCGGATCATTTTTTTCCCGCGCTTTATAATCCGCGATTGATCCGGATCATTTTTTCATTTATGGTTGATTTGATCCGAATCATTTGCATTGATCCGCGGATCGCGTTTTTTTTTTCTTGCTTAGATTGAAGTGAAAAAATCTAGAGCCTCATAATTTTTCACGTTGCAAAACAACCACATTTTCCATGGAGAAAGGGGGAAAAAAAATTACCTTCTATTTGAGTAATGATTCACGGATCACTGATTCCCGGATCACGGATCAAATGTTCTGATCCGCAGCGCAAAGAAATGTTACTGATCCGTGATCCGTGATCCGGATCGTTTTCAATGAACGATGATTGATCCGCGATAACCGCGAGAATTGAGTGTCTCCGGTAAGTAAAAAATTCACCTAGACTGAAATGCGTCGTAAAGTGTGCAACTTTGTAAGTCTCGTATGACAACTTTATAATTCAGAAATCCCGTAATTTACAAGCTTACCGAAGGTATTCAAACACGTTTTCTTTGCTTATCGAACTAACCTTTTCCAACGCAGACAGTTTTCATAAAATTAAGCCCACATAAACTTCATTGTCTCGCCTTTGGGAGACAAATCAATTTAAAAAAAAAAAGAAAAAAAAAAAAGCATTCGATTATAATGATTAGATGAAAGGAAAATAAACGAAATTTTTGTTTAGTAATTTTTTTTTTCAACTTCGTTCTTACTTAGGTACCTACTTCGAAAAATTGCGTGATAAATAAGAGCGCAAAGAAGAATGAAAGAATTACACTAAATCTTTGAAATCTTTCTATGATTGATCTTTCTTATTATATTCATGTATATTTACTGTAGTGTATATTCTTATACTTTCTCGTATTATTCGTATTCGCCTGTGTTCATTATTCTCATTCATTTTTCAGTCTTAAAGTATGTTTCAACACGTGATTGATCAGTTTCCGGCCGTCAATAAGCCCTTGTCAGCCAAATACACGAAGTAAGTGAATTACTCGAAATAAGCTAGTTCATTGTTGTGAGAATTTTAAAATTTTCCGAGCAATTAATGAGAGCAATAATTTCATATGGATGGTTGACATGTGCAGGTAGCTCGAAACGGATAACGATAGCTAGGAGGAGGGGGGTGAATGGTCTCACCGCGACTCTGGAAAATTAGCTCGTGTTATGCTTTTTTTCTTTTGAGCCTGACATATACCGTTCATAAATTTGCCTATGGGAGAGAAATTCGAATGAATCAGCTAAATAATTAATTTGTTTCCCTTGATTTGATACTGATCCTTTTTACGTTGAGTTTTTAATATCAAGTTGTAAGAACAAAGAACCATTAGCTTTCATTATAAGCCTAATATACCATACTAAGTCCAAGAACAAGCTCTTCTACACTACGGCTCATAATAATAATATTAGAAAATAAGATTTTTATTCTACTATCACCGTAAAATTGAAATAAATTGAACACGCTAAGCACTTTCGGTTTAGAAATCATTAACGAAACAATTTGCTTTGTTAATGGTTTCTAAACCGAAAGCGCTTAGCGTGTTCAATTTATTTTAAATTTTACGGTTATAGTAGAATAAAAATCTTATTTTCTAATACCATACTAGGCCTATAATAACTAGCTTAAGAAATTTTAAACTTTAGCCTACATCATACTGGGTCTAATATACTATACTAGGCCTATAATAAGTAGCCTAAAAAATTTCAAACTGTAGCCTTCATTATATTGGGCCTAGTATACTACTCTAGGCCTATAAAGACTAGCCTGAAATGGCTGATGACATCATACATACAGATTTCAGAATTGGGGTAGTACTCCTTAGCCTCCATTATACTGGGCTATACAGTGTACTAAACTAAACATAGGCCTATTATTAGTCTCCAGCCTAACATAAGCCTACAAACAGCAGTACAAAAGTGTATACTAAGAACCACTTGAGGAGGATTCTGGCAGAAGGGCGTCCGTCCCATAAGAAATACATTGTGCGGACGCCCTTTTGCCAGATTCTCACGATCGAATTCGCAGATTTCAGAATCACGGGGTCACGGCGTGTGGTCACGGCTGATGACGTCATAGTTTATTATAAAGAAAGAGAAGAGATAGACTGGCATATAGGACTAGTGGAGGGGGGCAGGTATGGCAAACGAAAAGTTTTCGATTTTGTTTTGTGTTTGTTATCAACTTTTTTAGTTTTTGTTTTCCTTAAAATCAGCAGATTTTTCGTTTGTTTGCGTTTTGGCTGTTAAGAAAGAATTTGATTGAAAAAACCAAGTTATTCTTAATGAAAACATGTTTTTTTCAATAAAAACATGTTTTTTTCAATAAAAAATGTTTTTTTTTCAATAAAAAATGTTTTTTTCCATTAAAAACATGTTTTTCCAGTATAATTGTTTTTCGTTATTTAAAGTTTAATTTTGCCCAGATTATTTGTTTTCGTGTTTGTTTTAAAAATTTCAAATGCTAAATTTCGTTCTTATATTGTTTATGGTTTCTAAAATATGATTCGTTTTGTTGAATATAAAGTTTCGTTTTCGTTTTGTTTACCATACCTGGAGGGGGGAGCAATCACGGGGGTGGTGCAAAATCGCAAATTTTCGAATTGAGGGCTAAGATTCAAAACTCGTAGAACTCGCAGACTTTTAGAATTATGTCTAGGGTTTCTTTCCGGAGGGTTTAGAGGGGCTAACTCGCGGGACTGGCTAGGATTCAAGAAACTTCAGGAAAGATATGATGAAAATTTAGACTGTTTTCCAACTCCTGTAACTGAGGACCTGTTTCGTGAAGAGTTATTTGGAAAGAGTGTTTGACGTTCACCATCCTTTCAATAACTTGGGTAGTAAGACTCGGAAATAACCAGACCGGCGGGCGTTATATTTGTATATAATACATACCTGGAGAGGGACAGAACTCTAATTTAGACTTTTGAGAAATATATCGTTGGAGAGGGCCTTGGAGAAATTTCGACTGTCGCAGCACATCGAGAGGGAACCTGGAAATTTTGACATTCGAGCTGTCGATACGAGAGGGCGAGTTTGAAAAAATCACGACCACAAATATTACTTTTCTGATTGGGGTCATTTGCCGAGATCAAGCTATATTTACAATGATAGTGAGGACCTGGGAAAATTTCAGCTCTCGAGCTATATCTTTAATTTTGTTTTCTAGTTTACGACCATTTCAATAAATAAAAGTAAAGAATTATACCTATTCTCGTAATTTTTTACTGTTATTTATGGGAGGAGGCTAAGAAACACTGTGATTTTCTAACGAGCTTGAAAAACAAGTTGGAGTTCTATCAACGAAGCTAATTGAGAGGAATGTTTTATATCGTTTCTCTACCCCTAACCTAAATTGAAATTTTAAATTTTGCGAGCCCCTATTAGCCTTCGTTAAACTAGGCTGAAGTAGGTCTAAGTTTGGAGCCAATGGGCCTAGTGCGTTATATACCTTCTATATACCAGGCTGAAGTAGACCTAAATTGCCAGTAGACTTTGGATGAGGAGGCGAACGAGGGAATCGAGTGAGCCCGTCAAGAGAATCTTACTTCTAGTGTGCCGCATTCCTTTAATATACTGGGTTAGAGTAGGCCGACGAGGAGAAGGTGAACGAGCGGAGCGAGTGGGCCTGTCAATAGAGATCTATGAGTCTGTTATACCGCATGCCTTTAGCATACTTGGCTAATTTAGGCCCAAGAGTTCCGGAGTAATACTAGGCCATACTAGACTAAGAGGAACCCCTTTCATCAAGTTTTGAGCCTAATACACTGTACACCTTTGATAAACCAGGAGGAAGAAAGCCGTTTTGAATTAATAAGGGGGCAGGGCTTGGAAGGATCTTAACACACATGAAACTTGATCTTTATTTATTTGACTACCGTCTTCTTTTTTCTCTTCTATTTCGAAGTCTCTCCAAACGCAAACTAGGTTAGCTCAAAGGTTGAAATTCCTCCACGTCTTGAAAGTAGGTCAGAGATATAGTTTTCGAATGGACCTCCCCCCCCCCCCTTGTCAAGGCTAGATTTATGAGGAAAGAAAAGCGACCTGGTAAAATATTGACCTTTCTAGCCATATAAAAGAAAGAGAACTTTAAAACGTTATGACCATTGAGCTGTGCATTAGAGGGTTGGAAGAGAAGACATGAAGAAATTTCAACTTTGGAGCTATATATAAAGAGGACCTGGTAAAATACTAACTTTCGAGGTATATAAAAGGGGGCTTAGAAAAATTTCCATCATTGAGCTAGTCATGGGAGAGGGAGAGAACTTGGAGAAAAATCAACTTTGGAGCTATACATAGAAAATGATGGCCTTCAAAGGATATTTTTCACCAAATAATCGATCCCATCGACATCATTGAGACCCCGTGAGCTGTAAGATTTTTCTAACAGCCTCATTTCTTTTTTCTGGTAATATGAACAATTTTTTCTACATCGAATGTGGACAGAATATTTTGAGGAACTTTTAGTAAACCCTCGAGGCTCGGGAAAATTTGAAGGATTCTGTGTGGTAAGCCTTGATATCATCTACAAAATAGAAGAGAAGTGATGTTGAGTATTTGTTCTGCCTTTCAACTTTCTCGCTGCCCCAATCATACTCGATTACATACTCAATAAATTCATAAAGAAATTATGATCAGAAAAATTCACGTTATTTTCGTAATTTAAAGGAAATAATAAATCTTTCAAGAAGTCTTGGTATAAAACCGAGGTAAGGAAAGTTTGGTATTCAGTTGATGACTTCAACTCTTGTATACCTACCTTATCTCAATTTTTGTTTCTCCTCTTATTCCATTTTTTTTTTTCTTTCTTTTTCTTATGATCTAACCCTTGATTTCCCTCCCGTACGAAAGATAATTTTTCACGTTTATTCTAAAATCTTTCTTTCAATTTTAGAGGAAGTTCCTCGAGTCTGCGTGTATATTTGGTCGATGCTCTCGATTTTGGAATTATTACATCAGCGTGATTAGATCAGGCATTACCCTAGATCGATATAACTCGCTATTTTTGTACAAGTCGCTTTAATTACAAAATTTTCTAAGCAGTGAGATAACAATTTCGATTTGGAAGAACGAGGAAAGAAAACTGATTGCCATTTTGATTAGGCTTTCAGTTTATCTATATGTAGTGTCGGCGTTTTTGCATATTATTATGAAAATTTGTTTTTGCTTTCAAAATACTGGTCGGAGTCCATCCTGTTGTCAGATATAAAAAACCCATCGTGATACATTGATTAATCATGCTAATGGAGCGTGTCCCGGAAACTTCCGCGTGTACTGGTGGTATAATTCACTGATACTCAAGTTCAATTGCTCTTTATCACTCAAGAAAAATTTTTCCGCTCATCGTGACGAGTTAGGCAGACGCGTGTATATAATATGCTGTAAAATGACTTTTTTGTCGTCTGGTAGAAATTTTGAAAATACCAGAATCGAAAGGAATAAAGCAGTTGAATGAGGAATTTTTAACCTTGATGAATTACTGTGTCTGCATTTCAATGATGCTAGTCGGTGGCCGTATCCTCTTCCACTCTCTATGAAGGGTGAATAACATGGGGAATTTTCGGTCAATTATGTTTAAGGGAAATCTGTAAGTCAGTCCTCGGCATCACTTTCTTCCTCAGTGAGCCTAACGAGACTCTGATAACGCATTCCCCTGATCTTGAATAACGTTTAAATAGCGGGAGGAGAACAGGGCTCGTGCGTCCGAACGGACTGAGATATTGTAGCTTATGTACCTCTGCCAGCTAGCCTACATCCTGGTATACAAGCTAGTAAATTGCGCCCAAAGGTAAAGCGAACGCTCGCTCACCCGGACGCAAATCCATGGAATAGGATAGAGGTTAGATCTGAGATCTAGAATAAAAACTGATTACAATCCTCCTCCGGGGTGAGCGAAGGTGAAGGTGACAGAGTTGTGTCACGAGAAATTAGTGAGGTCCGTTCCTGAAGAGGGGGCAGCTGAATCTCACCAAATCTCATCTAGGTAAGGAAAGAACCGACTATTTATGATAAGAAAATAGAATTTGAAAAATCTCATTGGAGGGGATAGGAAGCAGGAGGGTTGCGAAATTTTACTCCCTGTCAAAGGGAGCAGAGGGGTGATCAAAAAAACGACGAAATCGCCTGGCGTAATTTATAAACGCCCCCTCATCACTTCTATACATACTTTGCCTTGTCCTCCAAAAGCATCAATGGGTTGTTATAAAGTTGACAATACGTAGACTCTATTTCAGATTTGTTATTGTCGTAATATCCTTGTAAAATCTCGTTATTATCATTATATTATCTTGCATTTTCCAGGAGTTTTGCGTACCCAACATTCAAGGAAAGAATTCCAGCTATTCTTCAGAAAATTATCGACTATTTACAGAACAAGGATGAAGTTACAAAAAATCACAGCAAGGTAAATATCCATCAGAATATTTTCGGTCCAACGTTTTCCGAACGTCATCAGCAACTCCCCGCGGGAAGAGTCATTATTTATTGAAACATTTCTAAAACTTCAGATTGTTGATTCCCAGACGATTGAGCTACAGTTCTGGAGAAGGAAGTTTTGTACGATCGTCTCTACGCAATCAAAAAATTGCCGCGAAGATTTTTAAAAAAACCCTCGATACAATCTTTCTCTCCTTCATTTTTTTTACCTTTGGAAATAGGCCACGGCTCATTGCAATTTTTCAAAAAAAAAAACAACGAGGCTTTGTTAACGACGTTAAACGAAACCTGTTCTCTGAGTTGAAAAAAAATACATGAACCGCATTAGGATAGCCCCTTCAAGTGACTAGACATACAATGCTTTGTAAACCAATTAGATTAACCCCTTAAATGAGCCACCTATGCAATGCTTCAAACACCTCAAGTCCCCTTACCTCATATATTACGGGTCGCGAGTCGAGATTTTCAACAGGGAACCTGTTTTGTCAGTGGTTTTCCGGAAAACAATGTCTGCCAATCAGCCAGCCGGCAACCTTAAGCTTGTTTGGAGGTTATCCTCCTTTTGTTCGGAGGTGGAAAATTTCAAAAGAGAGTACATCTTTTATCGGAAGGTTTTTCGGAAAAAACGTCCACCGTATGGCAAAGCTTAGAGCTTGAAAATTTCCAAGTCCCTCTCCTATCATATACAGCTTGGGTTGGGCCTGTGACGTCACAGTTTGATACGTCATATAAATCAGTCTTATGACTAGAGTATTGCAGCCAAAAATTTCAGCTTCAGCTTGCGGCTCAAACTTACAACTTTGGAAAATTTGGCTTTCAGCTTCAGCTTTTGGAAAAATTCAGCTGGCTTTTGGCTTAATTTGGCTAGTTTAATTCCGCTGATTTTCGTCTGATCAATATGCAACGATCACGAGAATTGGAGTTTTGACACTTGTGCGGAAGATACCATTCTCCAGTTTGTCTTCATCTCGATTGGATGACTGCACTACAAGCTTCTATGCTGAAGGTCGAACAGCTGAACAGAACCGCCAATCGATCAGGGGTGTCGTGAGGCCATTTCCATGAAGACGATTCTTCGCATTTGGGGGGCCCTTATAATTTTTTTTTTTCAACTATAAGAAATTAAAGTTTGACGGGGGTTTCTTCATTGGACCAGGGGATCACGGCACCCCTGAATCTTTCTCATTTTTGTCAATTCTTCGGCAAAGCCAATATGGCTCTTGAGAATGGAGCAGTTGAACACTCAAGCAGTGCACTACCCTACTTTGCGGGAATCATGAGCTAGAAAAAATCAGACAAAATTTGTCCTATTTCAGCTTTCGGCTTAGGAAGGTTTAAATAGAGCTGGCTTTCAGCTTCGCTCTCATCAGTAAAAATTCGGCTGAATTCAACTTTTGGCTTTCGGCTTACAGCTGGCTGCAATACTCTACTTATGACGTCACAATCCGATGACGTCATAGATCAGTTTTTTTTTCCCAAGACCACCTCTTATCATATATAACTTGGGAGGCGCAGGTCCTGTGACGTCACAGTTTTATGACGTCATAGGTCAGCCTTATGACATCACAATCTACATTTCACGTACCTCATAAAACAGGTTCCCTAGCGCCCAATTTTTTACAATCCCCTCCCCGATAAAACAGGTTACCTGTTTTAACGGGGGGGGGGGGGGGGTGTCGGAAAAAATATCCGCCATCCGCCATCGCCGTCCAGCCAGACGGAAAAGTTCGGAACTCAAAAATTTTCTCTATCATATATATAGCTTGAGGGGCGGGCCTTTGACGTCGTAGGTGAGCCTTGTAACGTCACAATCTGATGATGTCATAGATCAGTTTTTTTCTAATCCCCCCTGTTATCATAATATATAGCTTAGGAGGGGGGGCCTGTGACGTCATGTATTTTTTTTTTAAGTTGTTCTCATTAAACCTGATACTGAGACACCAAAGACCAAGCCTGTGACGTCACTATTTGATGACATCATAGGTCAGGCTTGTGACGTCACAAACTAATGACGTCATACATTTTCCAGATCCCACGTGCTCCGTAAAACAGGTTCATAAGATGAATGGTTTCCTGGCACCCCTCGCTTAACTCTCTTAAGGAACCCGTGATTTTTTACAAGTCCCCTTGCCATCACGTGTAGCTCTAAAATCCGGATCTTTGACATCACAATTTGATGATGTCATACATTTTTCAGATTCTGCGTACCCCATAAAACAGGTCCCCTGCCACCCGTTAAAGAACCCGTGATTTCTTAAAAGTCCCCCTGCCATCACATGTAGCTCTAAAGTTCGGATCTGTGACGTCACATTTTGATGACGTCATAAATCCCCCATAAAATAGGTTTCCTGCCACCCGTCGACCAAGTCCGTTGAAGAATCCGTCGTGAATTTTTCTAAGTTTTTCGCCGGACAGCGCATGGCGAATTTCTAATAATAGGTAATTGAAAAAAAAAAAAAAAAAAAAAAAAGTAGACACCAAAACTACTGGATATAAATCCGCTCATTGGCGCACCAATTTTCTTTTGGTCTTTTCAACAGAGAAGCCTATTTTATGAGAGGTGTCCATGGTAAATCGTACTTCCTCCGAAGAGCGTGGCAGAAGCATTTGAGGAGGATGCAGAAGAACTCTCTGATCTATTTTAAAGATTTGGAAAAATTTCAACCATCGAGCGGAAAGATTTGAACCTTGGAGCTAAGGGGGGAGGATTCCATCTTCTATAGAAACCTAGAAATTCCTATCTTGAGCTTGTCCGTCCCTTACTCTCTACTTAATCTTGCTATTAAAGTAAACTTCTATATTGATTAATTTCTTATATGTACTTCCGTTTACAGGAAGCGCTGTCAGAAGTCGGGAATCTGCTTACCAAACTGCAGAACCTCAAAATATCGATGCAGACTGACAGGCCTTTGGATGCAATCCACGCAAACGGCGTCTTCCAATACGAGGTCAACGTATACAACAAACTTTTGCAAATTAAAACGATGGAAAATAACGGAAATCCGCCCACTTGGTTTGAAACCGATTGGTTGTTCGCAGAGTGTTATTTTTATTTCAAATTATTCGAAATCTTCCACATAAGGTACTGGAAAATTATAATCTCACCGGTTCTGCGAAATTTCATCATCCCTATTGATTGTCCTCACGTTAAACACTAAAATTTCATTTTTTGTTCGATTGATTCCCCCGAGTTCAGTACTAAATTTCCTCCAGAATTATCAATAAAAAAATTCGGAAATTGAATCATCAATTCAATTTTATTACCTACTTTTCTCGCATTTTTTAGTAGTCTACTTGCGTGAACTAAGTTTTCAAAAGTTATAAGCTTTGAGTCTTACAGCTTCTTTTTTGCACAATTTTCTCATCTTTTTAATTGTTTTTTTTATTTTTGTTTTTTTTTTTTCAATTCATTTCCTGTGATTTATTTTAATACGTGAATATTTTTCAAGGTAAAAGTTAAAATATTTTCAAAACGAAGAAATTGATTAAATTTTCGAAGTCTAGCTGAAGAGCACCTAAAATTCAGTTTATAGGATGAATTTTTGATTTCAAGTCCATTAATTGTGTATTTCAAGAGAGAAACTGATTCTACTGATAGTATGATCTTTTTTTTTTCCTTTCGACACTTGAACGTATCGTAAAAACAAATCACAATATTCTCATCAATCTATTATAAGGTTCAGTTGTTTCTCCTGATGCGATGTAAAAAAAAGAATTGTCAAACTTTGCTGAGTTAAATTCTAAGTTATATGGAAGAAAAAATAATCGTGAAAAATATCCTTTTCGTTTTTCATTCTTTCAATTATCTTTTGCCTGGCGCGAAAAATTCGATATTTATTTTTATTGTATGTACTTTAAATTCTTTGTGTTGCAGTAAATCGTTCAAAGACTTTGATCCATTTTTAAAATGTAAAGTCGAAACATTTCTCGGCTCGAAAGACGCTGTTTCATCTCTATCGAAATTTTGGTCCCAAGTGAAGCAGAAGGGTTCGTTCTCAGATGCAGAAAGAAAACAGCATTTTACATTCTTTCTTAAGGTATCTATAACAACAGTGATTATTCAAAAATTATACTTAAATAGGCCTACCTACATTTGAAATGACGCGTGAAATGTGACAACCTATCAATTTGAATTTCGCTTTGTTCTAGTGCGCTCTTTGGGGTAATAAAGCTGATTTGTCTCTATCAAATGGACAAGCTGTTTCGGTCTCCAACAATGTGATACAAGAAATGGGTACCATGGATAAGAATATTCTAACGAACGACATCGATAAAGTTTACGACCTGTTGAAAAGCGGAAATCACGTAATTGGTAAGTAAATGACTACGGAAAGATTCTCGAGGATACCTAATCAAATTGTTGATAATTTTTCATTTATAGACATCGTTTTGGATAACGCTGGTTTTGAACTTTTCAACGATTTAATTTTTGCCGACTATTTGATCACGTCCGGTTTGGCGAGTAAAATAATCTTCCACGGTAAAGCAATTCCATGGTTCGTATCGGACGTCACTCCCACCGATTTCGAATTGCAATTCAAATTGATCGAGTCGGAAATAAAGTCCGATCATGCTAAAGCGAACAAACAATGTTGGACGAATTACGTCAAAACTGGTAGGTTTCGTCAAATATTATTTTGGTCTCAGTGCCAAAATATTCAGACGAGAGGTAAATAAAACGCTAAAATATTTTAGGTAAATGGGTGATGAAAGCGGAAACATTCTGGGTTCTGCCCTACGATTATAGTAAAATGGAACAAATTGATACGGCGTTGTATTCGGAATTGAGTAAAAGTAAGTTGGTGATTTTCAAAGGCGATCTCAATTATCGTAAACTTATGGGCGACATTTATTGGGAGCCGACGACTAGTTTTCGAGCGGCATTACGAGGATTTGCACCGACCAACGTACTTGCGTTACGAACGGTCAAGGCAGATACGATCTCAGGACTTCCAGAAGGTTTATTCGAAAAACTGAGCAAAGTTGAACCTAACTGGTTGGTAACTGGAAAATACGCACTGGTTCAGCTTCTCCAAAAATAGAATAAAGATTCATCGCTCAGGTTGATGTGATCCAAATAATAATTAAGAAAAGTTCGATTTTTCGTCAAATTGATGTACATCGTGATTTTTTTTTCGTCTTTCTTACTCATTTTTATTATTTGCTGATAATGGTTTTATAATAAGAATTTTACATTTCCGTGATATTCCATGTGATTATAAAATAAAAACAATGTTTCCTTTGTACAAAATTTGTTTCTCAATGTAATAAATTATGAATTCAAATCGCAAACAGTAAAAATTTTAAAAAAACAATACGTTTTTCCAACTTATTTCAAACGGTTTCATTCAAGAATTAATCTGAAAGTTTTGTTACCAGTCTTCGGTAGTTCTTGAAATTTATTATGTATCAATTTGGCATAACAAAATAATTCATTGTCGAGAAGGGAGGAACTACATCCTCGTTGTTTATATACACAGAAATGACACATTAAACCTACCAACCATGGTACAATTTACAAATATGAAACAGCGTGTTTTTTTATCACCTTGGTCATCTCCTTCTTGTCGACCTCCTCACCGATTTCTCCGGTTTTTGTACTTCTGCATCTTGTTTCAGTTTTTCCTTGAACCTGTCCATCACCTTCTTCGAAGGTAACGAGTATTTTCTGAGCAACAAATTGTATTGGGTAGCATCGGCACGCTGTAAATTAAAAGCGAACTGCTTGTCCTCTTCACTCCAACGACAGTGAGTTGCACTTTTTCCCGACAATTTCATTTGAATCGTAAAGAAACGAACCGCTTCTGGCTCTAAATATTTGCTCAATATCTCGCTAACCGTATCTTCGTAACTTTTGGTGTTTTCACTAGTTTTGGGCGCAGGTTCTTCCGTCGTCTCTTCGTTCTCACTAGTAGAGGTGCATACTTGCAATTCTGACTGAACGATGACATCATCATCTTCCCAAGGAACCATTTCTGGTTTTACTTCTACTTGAATTATCTCTTTACTCTGATTTTTCTTTTTCGACGTCGCTGCACTAGATTTTTCGGTACGTTTTCTTTTCGCTGGGTTTATACTCTGGTAACGTTCATCGCGTTCCCATTTACTTTTTTTTATACGTTTTCTGGCTTTTTCTTCTTCTTCTTCCGCCGCTCTTATCTTACACAAATACGGTAATAAATACTCGGAAGTAACAACATAAACGGCATTCATCTTTGCATCCCAATTTTTAACATTGATGTACTTTATCAGAAAGATTGCTGGACTATCACAAATAATGTCAACGAAATCTACTTGGCGATAGATGCCTATTTTAATCATATGAATAATGTCTTTCACCAAATTGACGATGTCGGATGACTCCAGTTTTGTTATCTTTTCTCCTTCTTTCGGTTCGCACTGTGTAGCCATGAGATAGAAATTGGGCACAACAACTCCATTCTCTACTTTGACCGCACGACGCAAATTTACCGTTTTCACTATTTCGAGAAGTCGCAACGCTAGCGGTTTGGAAGCTTCGGTAGTTTTTGAAAATCGATCAACTAGATCGCGTTCGATGAAAGAGAACAAACGAACAGGTCGTGTGGGTCTGCGAATATATTGCAATTTGGCCGCGTCAGGAAGCATGTTTAAAGACATGCCTCGAAGCGGTACCAATTTTGGGCCCTCTTCTTGACGTGTCTCTTTCGAAGAGGTGCCTTGATCTTCAATTTTATCATCGGAATTCACTTGAAGGGGATCCATATCCTCCGAATCTGAGAGGATAATTTCCTCGCACTCGATCTCAAATTCATCTGGAATACCAGAACATACCGCAAATTATTACTAGGTCAATTAGGCGAACGATTGTATTCGAAATACTTACCTTCGGAACTCGCCATGGTTGATGATTTTCGAAGACACGTAAGTGGTTCGACTTCGATAACGATAGCCAGCAATAATCAAATGAAGAATAAATTAAATCAACAGAGTTCAGTAGGAAATATGATTGTTTTTAAAAAAAATCATGATAATAATAAGAATCGAAGTTTCGTTTTCAAATTCAACGCAAAACAAAATACGTTATCAAAAGAATTGGAGCAAAATTTCAATGACAACGTTTCATCATCTCGTTGGATGACGCAATCTACTAACTTGAGTTGAACACGACACGACCGTGAACCACTAAGCGCTAGTGTCGAAGATGACTGGAAAGAGTGAAAACGGAAATCGGGTTCCAGCTTTCAGTGCTCAGAATAACAGTTATTATTAATTTTCAGGCAACGATTATGACAGTTACAACCAAAATAGGTACATACAAATAATAATCTTGACCGATTGATCTTTAACCGTTATAAATTGAGAGTTTGGAATTAAATAGACCTTTCTAGCTGCAAAAAAAGGGCGTCCGCTAAATTTATTTCTCATGGGACGGACGCCCTTTTGACAGAAAGGTTTTCAGTTGATCTTAAGGGGATGCTCTAGCTAGTCACTAACTCATAGACACTCACAAAATGGTGTATTACATGTTGCAAATAGTGTATCAAATGTACTTCAAAAACTGCGTATTTTATTAGATGAAGCTCAGAAATATGCGGCTAATTGGTTTCCACAAACTAATTTTATTCAATAATCAATATTTGACGATTTAAGGATGGCAGCTATTTTAGACATAACTTAGAACTTTTCGTGACAAGTTCTCAGAACATTTTGCAAGCTGTTATAAGTAATTAGCCGTAGATATCTCCAATATTTCAAAAACAAAGAAAAAATAAGGAATGAGATGTTTATATTTATATAAACTAGAAGCTTTTCTCTTCCTTTCAAGCTTCCACTGTGGAAATTGTTGACCACTGATGACTAAAAAGAATCTTTCAGTCCCATAAAAAGATTCTTTTCTATACTGATTGTGTTTTGATAGTGAAATAGCCAATAGGGTTATGCTGTTATCGCATATCAGCAGTAGGACTTTCATATTATTATGATCGACCTAAAGGAAATTCAGCCCATCAACTGCAGATAACATTATTTTTTTGCAGTTGTGACTGATGTTACTTGACCAATAATTTCAAAGCTTTTAACATGTTTGAACCAAAAATTCCACGATCTTTAAATAAAATAGTTATTAGTAAAATCCAAAACAATTTTTTAGATTGTATTTTTAGCTTCTGATGAAGGCTGCGGGTCAGCCGAAACGTTAAGCCGATAATTTTGTAATATGTGCGGGCAGAGCCAAAAATAAAATAATTTTGAATAAAATAGTTATTCAACGTTTTTTTTTTTTTTTTTTTTTTTTTTTCATTTTAATTAACGAGCTACTAGCAGCCTGCCTTCAGAGCTATGAGCTCGGCTAGATTGATAGGTATACATATGCGGTAAATCCAAAACTATAAGTCAAAAATTAAATGTGTATAGCACAGGCCATACAGAGATTTGGGTGTTATTTTACAACCCAAATAGTACTATTACATCTTACTTACCATGCTCAACTTGTCTTCCTTTGTAATTTGTATCAACTATGGTGGTTATTTAAAAAATCAAAACGTATCTGCCAACCTTTAAGTTCACCTCATTATCTGTGCATGTGTAATGATGCGATGGTTAGCTAGCTAAACCCTCAACTTACTTCTAAGTTTAAGGATATGGCAATACCCCTTGAAAAATCTTCACCCAATTATTTTAAACTAAAAATTAAAAATAAAACCCTCATATATTTTATTAACCCCTTATGCCATAATTTCTGCTTCTTTTTAGTTTATGTATAGAGAGCATTGCATTAATTGGACCCTTTTTAGCCAAACCCAACCAAGCGACATGATAACGATTTGGCGAAAAGGAGAATCTCCACTTATAGTAAAGGAACATTTCTTTAGATTGTTATCATGTCGCTTGGTTGGGTTTGGCTAAATAGGGTCCAATTGTGACGTAAGTATTTAACCTTAGGCTACTTAAAAAAGAAGATGATACCAAGCCTGAAAACGTTCATTCGTTATACTTGTAATTTTTTGACGTCAAACTAAAATGAACCGGCCTACCAAAATGTTACCTATTAAGCGAATAGAATATTGAAGAAACTCAAGTTTTTTTTCTGTTTGACATTAATTAGGTATTTAATTGGAAACAATGTACAACAATAATTATAACGAAGATATTCATGAAAGTAAAATATAATTATAATATTAAGCCTAGAATCTATTAGAAATTCAAATTACTATACGCTATACATATTATATTTTAACTGTAGCCAATTAGCCATTAGACGAATTTTTCAAAGTTCAATTCATCATACACCTAAGTACCGGATTGACGAGTCGTGATTGCTAAAAAATATTAAGAAAAGAAAAAAATCTTATTGTATTTTGTTGATGTACTTGAATAAACTGCATTCATTTCGGTTGTTTTTACAAACAAGTTAGAACAAATTCCCCGTACAGGGGAAAAAATCGTCAAACTTATGCGTGGGTTGCTGAAAGAAAACACAATTAAGAAAAAATGATTTTTGAATTTTTCAAAGAAGGTGGACAGAATTATCACCTGACAAGGCAAAATTTCATGATATAGGTATATAAATTTTTCTGGAGAACGCAAATCGCAGAACAGGAATTGAGATGATAAATTTGGGTTTGTTTTTAAAAAAACCTCAAATTCGTATCTATATACTTACCTACACAGAGATTGAAAGATCTACCTAGAAATAAAAAATCTTCAAAAATCATGTGCACCTACCTTACAATTACCGATCATCAAGTTGGTTCGGATTGATTCTTCAACAAGCCACTGAATAAATCCAAGATCTACCTGAATTTCAAATCAACATAGTTTTATGTACTCTATAGTCATCAGAATGAATTAAAGTTTTTACCGGATGAAGAGGAGAGAGTGCTGAACCTGAATCACTAATAATCGAAAAAGAGCCCTAAATCGAGCTAAGGCCCTTTTTCTACCCGACTATTCAATTAGCAGAGGTCCTTATATCACTATTTTTCTTAACACTCAAATAGAAATTGCTCAGTTGATTAGGCCTAGTTATTAATTTATTTATTAATTATTTTTTGTCTATACTTTTGCTTTCATTGTTGCAATATAGATACTCGAACTAGTATACATCTAATTAGACAGCGTACCTTGATGGTTGTTCCAAATCTTGGTAGTCCTGCGTATACAGGAGAAAAGCCCTGGTCCCAACCGGTTTTTTTTTTACTTTCAAAGTTAGAACAACTGATAACGCCGTTTACTTACTGTATGGGCAACCTATGTGGCTCAAGTTCCCGCCTTGCTTGAAAGCGGCCACACATCGATCATGTCACACAGAAATTGAATGTGAATGAATAATTGGGCACATTAGAGCATACTCACCATAAATTATGATGAAAACAATTGCGGATGATTTTGAGCACACGTGAGTCCAAAGTAACGATATTAAGAATATAAACTAATTATTAGTGTAGTAATTTCTTTACAAAAATAGGTGGCATGTTTGAAGCACTTTTGATAAAATATATACACTCACAAAGCAGGCGATGGAGGTGGAACCGGTCATGGAGGAGTTAGTTGTATGTATGCAGGTGGAAATGCAGGTGGTGAAGGCGGTGGTGGTGGAGGTGGTGCCGGAGGTGGTGCCGGAGGGGGCGGCGGAGCTGGTTGCAAATCTGGATCCGGTTCCGCTCGAATTATGTGGTTCGTCATGGCTAGCAAAAATACAATTAAAAGAGAATACCGGTACTCGCAAAAATTTCTGCTGGTCATTTTTGCAATGAAAAAGAATTTTGTGATGAATCAGATTTATAACTTTTTTATTGCAAGAGCGAATATAGCGAATATATAATAATTTAAAGTACAATTTCTTGAAAAAAAACGGAGAAGTGTGTTTTCATTACTTTCTTATACTTGACATATAAGTTGGAATGCAAAAACTGAACAAATAAAGACTGTAGAACAAATGGTCGCCCTTGATTTTTCTGTACACCGCACTCATGGTTGTTTCTGAACTGAATTATTTTCGCTTCTTGTTTGAATATTTTCTTCTTAAAAGCTGGTAATGTTATAAATTTCACAGTTGCAAATAAGAAGAGACAATATGAGTAACAAGCCTGCTGCTTTGTATTAAGAGACACCTGAAGGATTCGAGATGAAAAGATTCAGCATATTATGGAAAATGTACTCTGAAAAGAAAAAAAAAAAAAAAACTTTCCCGACACAACAGAATAACTCTTACACATAGTTGGGTCTACATCCTGATTAGCCATGAAATTTATAATTCCAGAACAATTTTAATGCAGCAAAATATATCAAGCTGTAATTTCTATCGTGAAGACCTTCAAAGAAAAAAACCCTTACGTAAATCAGAAATTATGCCCTAACTTTTGATTAAAAATTCAGCTTATATGAGGGTTATTTATTTAGAATATACTTAGAGCCTCCTTTGAAGCAGTTCTCTAATGTGAGCTTAGTTTTAGGAGTTCAAGTCACGTTCTGGGTGACTTGTGTACTCATCATATACTTGAAGGTCACTGGGGAAAAAAGGTGAATGTCCAAGAGAAATGACATTTTTATAACTGAAATAAACCGTTTCTTCTGATCGTTTGTTATGGGTATCTGTTATCAACGTTACCCTATACGTAATAAGATCGTACCCGGATCGCACTCATCAACAAAGTGCCGTTTATTCCACCGTTTCTCACGGCCTAAAACTTATAATCTTTCATCTTCTGCTAACCAGCTATAACTATAATTAACATTGTAATCTATTCTTTGAAACCACGTATTTCTTAAAGGCGTTCATAACATTTCGGCCAAACTGACAAAAAGTTCGTCCTCGAACTACACTGGTGTTGGTACAATTGAAAATGAAAACAATGAAAAACTCAGTGTTCCAAACGCGTATATCCAAGAAGTGGTTCGACATTAATCCAATCCATCTAAGTTTTAATTGACCAATCAAATCAATCCAATAATCCATAACCAATAAGCTGATCCCATTTCATCCATTCCATATCCATTTTCATTTTCCATTCTTCCATTCGGCCAATCGACTCCATAGTTCGTCCGCGAACTCCATACTTATTGAAAACCAATGTTAGATGACAGATACACTGTCAATCAATATCTACTTTTTGACAGATACACTATCAAAAATTTCCGAGACTAACAAACAATTTATTAAAATACAATTTTACAACTTTCCCCTACATGACCCACCATTTTACAATTTGAACATTTTTTTATCTCTAATGTACATTCCTCCAATGTGTGCTTGCCTTTACAATTCTTACATTTGGGTGCTCGTTTTCTTTTTATAGCCTTGGTCACAGGTCTCATTTCTACTGTTGTCTCCTGTATGGGTGTTAATTCTGGTCTTGTCTCTGATGCTATTACTGTAGGTGTTAATTCTTCCTCATCCTGATCATCTCCCATTGGTGAGGCTTCTAACTGTAGAGTTTCCTCCTCATTTTCTTGTTTTTCTTCTTCTGTTTCATATTTCTTAACCAGATCGATTAGACAATTGAGGTTTATTGACCCTTCTGGAATCCCCATGATTCACCGCTGGGTACATTACTATATCCAATGATTACTTGTTTTTTGGGTTGAATTTTCAAATTCAATTCTTGCGCTTTACTTAATCTCATAATTGTGGCTTCACTTCCAGAATCAATGAACGCAATCAATAGAGTTCCATCAATAAAACATTCGGTATATCCCTTTTTTGCAGGATTTTTACTACAGAAATCGTGACTGCGTATAATTTTCACTTTCTTCAAATCTTTCCTCTTTGGGCAATTTTGAGCCTTATGTCCCGATAGGCCACACTCGAAACATTCTGTCTTATTTTTTGGACATGCCGCAATTAAATGATCTGGACTACCACATTTAAAACAAGTTCCATTTTTTTTTCTTTCTGATTTCAACTCACTTGAACTTGGTTGTTGCTCTTTTTCTCCTTGATTGGGATGTTGACGGTCGTCATTACTCCGGCTTGATTTATAACTGAAGTCTTGTCCAGGTTGATTTCTGCAAAATCGCTTGATATGCCCTGTTTTTCCACAATTGTAGCATTTTTTACCTTCATTTCTGAAGCTTCTAGACAAATTGTCCCTTGACAAATAATCTCTGGATGATGATGGCAATTGAAGAATTACTTCTTTTAATAGTTGTTCTGGAGTACTGCATTTAGCTAACCTTGCCGATAATTTGACGCTCTGATTTCCCAATCCATCAATAATAAAATCTACAGCTTGTTTTGGATCCAACCTACATGGACGTATCAACTTCATTTTGGCAAAATAATATTCTTCGTAAGATTCATTGTATTTTTTGGTTCTGGTATCCATTTGTCTCATCTGTTTTGCGTCATTTATTTCATTAACAATCTCTGGCATTTCATCACCAGTCCCACCAGTCTCAACCCACGATGGCTCAGTCCTCTGCGTCGGGATTCCTTGGTTACACGAATGCCCACTAGGTGGTTCACCAAGATTTTCAGATGACACGCCGCGACGTCGACTCCTCTTGCCACCGCCAGCCCGGTGCAGGTTGTCAACCGTGTCTACCATCTCAACATGGTTACCAGCGGATTCACCAACATCATTATCAACAGTTTTCCTTTTCTGTCTGGTAATCCTCACCACATTGGATCCACCACCACTCACGACTGGCCTTACATTCCCGCTACGTAGACGAGGCAATCGAGCCATGTGGCCAGCATGGCGACCACCACGTCTGCTACTAGCTGCCGAGGACCTCCCTCGCTGTCGAGTCACTGGTATTTCATGAATTTCTGCTTCTACAAGGATCTCATTTTGTCCATCATTTTCGGATTCATTCGATTCTTCTGAAATTGGATCCATTCTTTGACGACTTGATCGGCACGAGCTACGTAACGTTCGTCGTTGACCGCGTAGAAACATGGCAGTCAGTACAGCAAATACTTTTTGGCGCGCAGAGAATATTCACCTCCAAATGTAAAAAAATATTTTTCCGACGAATAAAAAGAACAAATTTATCGACGCACTTCACTCGTATTAGAATTAATTTTCACTCATCCGTCGCATATAGCACTCATCCGTCATTTATTTTATTCCAGATACACTGAAAGTTTCAATCTATCAAGACCTATGAGAAATGAAATCCAGATGCACTGAATTTCAACGTCTTTCTAAAAAAATAATAATAATCCAGATACACTGAATTTTTTTTTTACGCTGTTTGACCTGTTTGACCGTCTACAGATTAAATTAGACCTAAGGAAAAAAAAAAAATGAAATCCAGATGCACTGAATTTCAACGTAATTTTTAAAAAAATCCAGATACACTGAATTTTTATTCTATTCGACCGTCTGCAGAGAACAGATTATACGAAAATTTTCGTCACTCAAAATAGAACGGAATATAGATGCACTACGTACCGTTCCAATTGTTTCGGATACACCAAAATGTGAACGAAAAATTGCGACAATCTCAAAAATATTATAGGCAGGTATAAATTCCCACTTCTGAAAATGTTATCAACACGTAATAAGATCGTACCCGGATCGCACTCATCAACGAAGTGCCGTTTATTCCACCGTTTCTCACGGCCTAAAACTTATAATCTTTCATCTTCTGCTAACCAGCTATAACTATAATTAACATTGTATCAATCTATTCTTTGAAACCACGTATTTCTTAAAGGCGTTCATAACAGTATCCCACTTTTCCTCCTGTACCCTACACTTGTGGTTCCAGTATTACTGCATAGGTATCTGCTGTTTCATTTTCTGTAATTCTTTCTGATGCTTAATTGATACTTGTTCTCCGGTACCGGTACTTAAATCCTTGATTTTCTTGAGGATTTCCCTTCGTATGGTCCGGAAGATGATGGACAATATGATACGTTTTTCTTCACAAATCAACTTATAAGAACTCATTATTGTTCCCACTAAGAAAACTCCATTCAATCCGCATTGATACATATGGCCGGTTCCCATATCAAAACCCATATTTCTTGATGTATAGTAGGCCTATTGCTGTATGTACTTATATGATAATATATAAGAGTACAACGTACCTACAGTTTTTGTATTTTATATTTATAAGAACAATTTATTATAATAGGTACCACATATTGAAATCACATTTCTTACAACATTACTAATGTTTCCGGTTTTTTAAACAATAATCATGTTCGTATTCGATTGTACTGGCGAGTTGCTTCTTTGTCAATTTTGTTCCTGTCCCTGTGTCAATTAAAAAAATGACTTGTTCAAATTAAAAAAACGTAAAAAGTTAGTTTGCATTACCGGCCAGATTTATTTAGAGACCTTCTGATTTTGTATTCTTTCCTGAGTTCATTTGAGCCGAGTATTTATTCATTTTGATTTTCTTATTTGTATCTCTTGACCGCTCGGCGACTGAAAATGTATGATACGAATTATTGAATTAATGAAATGTAAATGACAATAAGTACATACAGAATTTATTCATTCCTTGTAAATGTACTCGTGAAGTTCTTACCGATGGCATGGAATTTTGTTTCATGTATTTTTCTTTTCTGAAAAAGTCTTTGGGAGCCTCCATTACTCATCGGTTGAACAGCTTCTTTTCCATAATTTACTGACGGACTGATTCTTCTTCTATCATCACCTATGTTTAAGAGATTTTTCGTCAAATAATAGAAATTGATAACGTCATACACTGGGCAGTTATTGGGAGGTAAATTTAATAATATCATCCTTCTTCAATTAGGCTGTGTGATCTCGATCTAGTAACGCGCTCCTGGTCGGGATTGACCTTTATTTACATAAAAATAGGCTGAATACTGGACAGTACCTAATTAAGTATTTGTGGGCCCAACTTCCCCTCACCTGGACTAGTTTGTCATTTGGGAGACCTTTCTCTCTTGTCAATAATGAGAGATATTCCTAGAACCTTGAGCGAGTGAAACCCATTCGGCACATTATTCTGAGATATTAATGACGTCATATTGACCAAGGAATAAGTATATAAAACATGATAGGCTACCTATTAATTTTTGGTGGAGCAAATTAAACGAAAAAAATTATAAAATTTTCTAATTTGTCCGATTGAATACTATAACACAATAAAGGTCAAACGCTATAGCTCACGATCCCTGCAAATAGGTATGCAATTCTTTTTAGGTACTTCATTTGAGAAGAAAAAAGAAAAAATAATAATTCTTCTTAGGGTATTTGGACTGAACTTTTTTTTTTCTTCTTTTTTGGATGGGTGGAACCCCTAAAATAAATATGGTTCACAATAACGTAATTACTATAATAAAAAATCACAGAAAATAAGGAACTTACTGCTATTAAAATTATGACACGATTTTGAGGACGTTTTACCATTAGTTGAACCCAATAAACTATCAAAATCCACTGTTTTCGATTTATTCCCGGAGGAATCCCTACGAGAATGAAAATTCAATTCATTATAAATATCCGTGTTGGAATTACGAGTAGAGCTTGAAGCCGGTTGAGCATTAATGAAACGGAGTAGGTCATCAAAATGAAAGCAAGACGAGTCATCATTATTTCGATTCTTGATGTGACGCATATTGATCGCGCAACTAACATATATTAAAATCGATATTTTGTTACGAATTAAAATGTCTTAAAAATAATTCGCAAATGAAAAACTCAATCCTTTTCAGCTCATCCGTATACAACCATTGATGAGTCGAGTGAACCAAATTTTCATCGATTTCAACTTTTTTTTATGAAGACTACTTTGAATACCGATAGGTCTCACGTAACTTACATCTGAACTGAGAGACGCAGAGCTGATGCAATCCTCAAAGAACGCAACTATAATTACATTGACAAGTTTGACTGACTGTTGTATTTGAACGATAAGGTATCAGGTATACGAAGAAAGTCCAAAGTAACATCCAATATTATGATACGAACGTAATATGTTGGTCTATATATACATTAAGTGCGAAGAGGTTAACTGACTTACCAAGATAGAAGATTGAGGATCAGATATGTACATATGTCCACGTAAATTCTTACTTACCTACCTATAATAAAATAGGTATGTACAACACATACAATATTCAGAAACATTCAAACATTATAGCAGAACTCAAAACAGCATACGTCGTGCAATAAGCTAATATTATCGTATCAACAACGATCATAATTATTTTAAATTTTTCTGCCCTATCATCAAGTTATTCCCATACAGGACGCAAGATGCCTAGTTTCAAAAAGTGAGAATAATCTTCCTAATAGGCCTACAAGAAATAAAAGAGAGAACTGGCCTGCTACTCATGCGTGACCTCACCTTGTCTTGAGTCTTGACTCGGTTTGTGACATTTTATTTTCGTTCAGTAAAAATTAAGCTTCAATTCAATCCTACGATAAAGTACCATTTCCCCTATCCCTCATTTTTGATTTTGGTATAAGTACTATTCATGTGCATATCGTTAGCGATCCTAGCGGATGATCAACCTGACTCCCCGAAGCCATATCCAAAATCAATCAGGAGAAACGTGTCTTTTAACGTCTTGGGACAGATCTTAGCTGTCAATATGAATGATCACACCACTTTCGATACAGTCTAAAACTTATCGATGATTATAAATCTAAGAACTCAGCTGATTCCTTGGTTATCAATGGAATGATTCGATTTCTTGGAACTGGAGAACTGCCCAGAAAGAACCAAACCAAGTCAGTATTCTTGTGTGCTACCAAACTAGATTAAGTATGTGTATCGTATTTCTCTTCTCTACCAAGATGGAAAGTTTGAGCGACTCTGCTCTCAAGCTTTCTTTATAAGTTAACTGGATCTTATCATATCCTTCAGTCACACCTATGCGTCATCGGATTCTTTTACATCGGGTATTCCCATTCTAAAAACGACGCTGATGTCATAATGCAGTTCAGAGCTGATAACGAACGTGATCGTGATTTTCCTCGTATTTTTTAGTTGAACTTACAAAATGTTTTCGAATTTTGAAAAAGATTTCAGCGCACTCAAATTACGCTCTGATGAGGGTATGTACGAACGTCAAGTGAAGCCTAATCCGCTAAAGCAGAATCTCCAACAACCAGTGGTAATTCTCATACGTTTGGTGCTTTCATCTTTTCAAAACTAGCTTGCTTAATACTGACTTCCATTTTTAACAGATACCGAAAAGCCACGTAGTGAATGGAAGACGTGAACCTAGTTACACCAGCCCCTTATATAATAATAAAAGAATTACCGCTGCGCCAATCTATTCAAATATTATGCCTACGTCGAATCCAGAGGGTAAGAGAAAATTCATTATCAATGAATGATGGGAGTCGGTATCTAATATTAAATTTGCTTTCAGACCTAAAACTGACTGCGAAATACTCTTGCGTTGATGTAAAGATACCGAGACACGATGAAATAACGTATAGCAATATTTTGCTACCGTCGAAAAAGCCACCCAATCATATTTATTGTAACGTCAACACATACAATAATATTCCTCCATTCGGCGACGTCGATCAACCAGATTTATTAGGTATGTGAAGGCTCTATTTCAATGAGAGGAACCAAGAAGAATAGTTTTTATCATTAGCGTTCTCATTTATAGATGATTTACCTCCACCACCTCCCGAGCCTACTGATTTCGGTTCTAGTATCTACGTCACATTTCCACCACCTCCAGACGATCTTCCACCGCCGCCTTCGCCCGTTAGTTCGAGTTATTCGGAATTGAGACGAGCTACGCAGTTTCCATCTTCTAATTATAATGCTGATTACAGTAATTACGCTCCCTTGTCAAGAGTAAGTCCTTTCATCTTCAAATGCTGTAGCTTTGATGACTCGAAATATTGATGAAATTAAAAATAGTCGCAATTATGATTGATGTTATGAAATGAAGGACCAGAAGAACGCGAGTGAATCATTCTGTATCTTTGGGTGGCTTACTCTTTCAATGAAACGAATGCATCTCAAGAAAAATAATAGTTTGTTTCAAGAGGCCGAATGTTGAAAGAAAATCGCGATCTTATTTTCAAGCATTGAGAATAAAGCGCTAAACTATTTTACTTCTGTTTGTTCCCAGAGCTCATCTACTTACGAATCGATTTATGAGCCCATCAATCCTCGTCCCCCAAGTCAGATGTCCTCAAGATCTAATTACTCCTTATACGGAAGTGCGAGTGTCACTGGTCAACGACGAACGTCAACTCAACCTCACGAAACCGAAGATGATACTTTTACTGATCTACTCGATACAGAAGATTCTTCTCTGCCTGACTCAGACATCTTAGGTGGATTATAAATCTCTAAAAAATGATTGCACGAAATCAAAGCTGGGGCGAAGTTTTAAAACAGAATCTTGATATCTTATAGGAGAGTGTTGTAAGTGCGGGCAACGAATTGTTGGAGAAGGATCTGGTTGTACAGCTATGGGCAGAGTGTATCACATTTCATGCTTCACTTGCTGCCATTGTGATACGCCGTTACAAGAGAAACCATTTTATAGCCTCGATGGTAAACCATACTGCAAGCAAGGATACCTGGTAAATGAATTCTCCACTCTTTTGACCGTTTGAGTCAGCCAAAAGAATTTCAATCAACATTTTTCTTCTAATAGGAAACATTGGAGAAGTGCTCGGTTTGTCAAAAACCGATTTCTGATCGAATATTACGAGCTACTGGCCGACCTTACCACCCGCATTGTTTTACATGCGTCGTATGTCACAAAAGTTTGGACGGAATTACCTTTACGGTGGATGCCACCAATCAAATACATTGTATCGAAGATTTCCATAAGTGAGCTGAATGAGAACTTATAGATTATATGTGTGTGCTGTGTTTCTAAAGATACTCCTGATATCGAATTACAGAAAATTCGCTCCTCGATGCTGTGTATGTAAGCAGCCTATCATGCCGGAGCCTGGTAAAGAGGAAACAGTACGAGCTGTTGCTTTGGATCGAAGTTTTCACATAAATTGTTACAAATGCGAGGTAAGAGTTATTTACGGTAAAAAGTTTTGAAAACATACTCGAGAAGGCTAAGAAAGTAACTTTTTCAGGATTGTGGCTTGATTTTATCATCCGAAGCGGAAGGGCGGGGCTGTTATCCTTTGGACGATCATGTTTTGTGTAAAAGTTGTAACGCTAAGCGTGTACAGGCGTTAACATCGGTCATGACCACCGAATTGTGATGAATATTCTCAATATTTTATCCAGCAAAATATTGCTTTTTTAAAAATAAGTTGACGCTTTGTTTTCATTATTTATTCCGTTATGTTAAATCAGTCGTTCTTGTTACTTCTATAGATAAGTTTTTCAGTCTTAGATTACATTTTAAATGATTCACTCGTATTCTATCTCTTGTATTGTTAATTCCATTTTCTTGAACACATTCCGTACATTCTCCTGCAACCGATAAGTATTCAGATTTTATAATTTTATACTGAGGTTTGTACTCTAATAAAACTTTTTATTTTTGTTTGAAAATTTTACCCGCATAGATTCATTGTTGATACCATTAAATGCCTTCTCAACCCAGTCGATTATGTCTTGGGAAGAGAGCGACATACTTTTACTGCCCGTTCGCCAACATAGACTGTCTTCTTCGAACCATCTCCGACAATTTTGGTCGATCATTTCCTGTAGGGAATATAAACGATGGAAATATCGAATATTACGGCGCAATTTTAATATTTGAATTTATATAGTGTTCTCACTTGAAATTGTGGTGCAATTATCTGCGTGAGAGGATTCAGTTTGGACGAACAACCAGGTGGAATCACGACTAAATGCGAATTACATTCTTCAAATTTCATTCCAACATTTTCATTCGTATGGGGTTCGAAGCAATCCATCAGTAACAGACTGGGTTGTCTAACGTGTCTAAAATAGGATCGCTTTAGAAATATTTTTAGGAAACTTCGTGCCCTTATATGCTTGTATTCTTACTTGAACCAGACGTTTCCCAGCCAAAATTGGATTACGCTATCGTCGACAATCCCATCTGAGTGACGAAGGACGGAGGGATGATCGAGGTAATTTGTCGTATCACACGTGTCCTAATATGAACAAGTGAAGCAATAATTAGAATTCCAGGAAACGTAAGTTCTTTGGCACTATTGCTTTGGTGTGTTTTACCTTCAGTAAGATGAAAGGTGGTAAAATTTCACCAGTAGATATGCACGCGAGTATTACAGTTCCTTGGACATTATCAGTTCCGCACGATCTTAGTAACGGTAATTGTTGCGAATTACCACTTGCAGCTATGAACAATAGATTTTTTAAATTACCTAGAGTCGCAAGAGCGACCCCAATCCATCAGTCGTGCACATACCAGGTTTCAGTTTTAATAGCATCTCGTCCATGACTCCATAACAGTCATCGCTAATTGTATATTTGGATAAGATCGTTATTATTTCCTCTCGAACATGTTTAATATTCATTTCACACACTCTTGGTAGAGCTTCGTCTAGAGGTGGCGTGCGTCGTAAGAGGTTCATATATCTTCGACAGAACCGAAGTAACCAACCGGTAGAAGCCTGAAGAAATATCAATATATCAGTTTATACCTAATTCATTTCAACGTTAATTAAACAAATATTTATTCATAAATAATAAATTCAGAAAAGTACAAAAACAAATTAACTGTAATTAATATTTTTGTAATAATAGAAAAACGAGAATTCACCTTGAATGTGCCTTCGTTGTGAGAATTATAAATTTCTAACGCCTTCTTCTGAACATCTTTATGACTCACGTAGATATTACGATCGTAAGCGCCCAAAATCCATTCGACTATGTCTTCATCGCAATTTCTCTTAACGGACAAATTATTCTCGGCACACCATTTGTAATACCAGCTATAAGAATTCTTCGGAGCAGAACAGTCATTGAAAAGCTCTTCCGCCTTCTGCCGTACCTTTTCGATGATTGAGAGCAAGCAGTTTACAACAGAATTCTGTGAAAGAAAAAGTAATTGCAATACTTCTTAATTACCATTCGTCCATCGGGTTTCAACATTTTCGCGTCATACCATTCGTACAACTCTTCTCCGATCTGCTTTTTACCATTAATTTCTAAATACAACAAACGGCACAGCTGCAAAAATCATAAATCAGATGATCGACAAACAATATAAAGTTTGCCTCACCTTCATATCGAGCACGTTTTACCCAGTTGAAAAGTTGCTTACGAGCTAAATTGAACACGGATGCAGTTCGCGATTGCGAAGTTCTAGTGGCGTACTTTACCATCAATTTTTGAAACTGGTCCGAGTAATTGATTTTCATTGGTTTTGTCAGTTGTTTCTTGTATAAATATCTGCAAAAATAACGAATAAAAAAGGTAAGTAAATGATTTAAATTTTACAAAAGTTCTCAAAAGATCGCTCAATTTCCTAAGCAAGGAGAATGGTACTACGATGTTCGAATTACGAAAGTCCATTCAAAAACTAAAAATGTCTATAAAATGAAAAAAACAAAAAACAGTATCAAACGATTTAAATTTACCTGAGGCAATATTTTGCAAACCAATAAGAATTTTCGCGGCAAGCTGGAGAATATAAATCCGTCAATTTCTCTTCCACTTCATTTTTCGTCACTATTTCGTGATCGTTCAACCATTCGTAAAATTCACGTTCCTTGTTCCTCATTTCGTGATCCATATTCGTCTTCGTAGATTCTTTAATAAAAATCTAAAACAAAACATTCCATCTAGTACATAGAACTTTCATCGTTCACAGCTTCTCTCAAAATTCGCTGAATATCTTACTTGCGTCAGTTGATCTTGAAATTTGTTTTCCTTAATCCAAGATGAAACTGTTTCTGGGCTAATTTTAAATTTGGCCGCAGCTTCCATGATACAAGAACGCTTCTTATTTATGAATCCGATAACCTTGTCTTTGAAATCTCTATTGTAGTATTTGCAAATATTCTTCTTGTATCTACCGAGTCGCGTATTCTCTGCGTCAAGATTGTCCGTTTCGTTACAGTAACGTCCAAAATCGTCCATCAATTCTTTCATCAAATTCTTCATCCAAACGTCGTCAGTGTTCGCAACATCGCTGGCGGACTCGATGATGTCGAAGAACTGCGAAGGCGAGTTGATCATTTCGATGTCGATCATCAAGTTATCTGCTTCGATCGAGAACGATTCTGAAGTTTCGTTTACACCACGCTGAAGCAACAGATTCGAATCTGGAACGTTTTCCTGGGACGAAACACGAGTTTTAACTGTGGTAGAGTACGCCGAACGTAAATTTTCCAGATAATCTTTTAGATTGTATCTCTTGGACCATCTACGATACCAACCGGCGCTAGCCTGAAATCATTTATAGATGTTTATGCCAAACTCGGAATCGATTTGAAGGACGTTTACTCTTACTTTAAAATTGCTATGACCAGCTGCTTGATAGATCTCTTGCGCGTGTCGTCGAATCATTATCGTTGTTGGTAATAAGCCCGTCTTTTCACATTCACTCACTGCCCAACTCCAGACGTCCGCTTCGAGGGATCGATAATCCTTGAGGTCGTTCTGCGAAGGAACTTCATCATCGGTAGACCTAACGTCACCATCATTAGCTGGATTGAAGAACTCCGAGGATGAATTAATTATTTGAACGTCAGTGTCAGTTTCGATAAGAGATGGTTCAAAGGTTTCTGTACGAGGCCTGGTATTATCTTCCAGTTCAGGTAGAAAGCCTGAGCTGAGAGGTTTTCGTAGATGTTTGGAGGAATTTTTAAAATTATATCTCTTCGACCATCTTCGATACCAACCGGCGCTAGCCTGAAATCATTTATAGATATTTATTCCAAACTCGGAATCGATTTGAAGGACGTTTACTCTTACTTTAAAATTGCTATGACCAGCTGATTGATAGATCTCTTGCGCATAGCGTCTGATAATCATTTTTGTTGGTGCTTCACCTGTCCTTTTACCTTCTGCGAGCACCCATTTCCAGACGTCAGCCTCGAGATGGCGATATTCTCTACGGACACCTCGCGTAGAAGCCGCATCAATCTTTACATCACTCATTTATTATTTTAAATAACCACCGATGCATTTTCAAAGGATGCAAGGTATCTAGAATGCGATAAAACGTTGATCGGATACTTGCGATTCCTTATCATCATTCAGTTGATTCTACGCGCGCGCGTGTCAGAACATGATATCAATATTAACCCTCTTCGTCAGATGACCCTACGTATACATTATTATTCGACTCCGTCCCAGCTCCGTCCCTTCTCTACCGGTTCGATGAATGTAGAAAACCGTGTTTCTCGAAAAACGATCACCAGTCATCAGAAGAAATCTTTAATAAAGTATTTTCATTCTTGTTCTGTACAATAAATACAAATAATCTTCTCAAGACTACCAACTTATACACAATATAACTTTTGACTGAAAATTAGAAGAAAAACAATAAAAGAACTACTCTGTAACAATTCGACGAAATGGGAGTATAAAATTCGTATGCTTGTAGCACGTAATAAATTTTCAAAAGATGAAACGAGTGATAAAGGAATTAAAATAAACGCGCTTCAGATACATATTACGTATTCTATTTTCAAACTAAAAAAATTGATTATAATCTTTTGGATAATGTATCAATAACATAAAATAACTTCTGGAAATAAAGTAGACGTCGGTAATACTATGAAAGGAAGAGGGAATGGAGTTCACTAGCAACAACCAAGCATTCATTCAAATAACTGGAAATGGAATTTAAGATAAACGAAAGGCAAATATAAATGAAAAGAGTATACTAAAAAACAAAGTTATCAAGCATTCAGACTTATAAAACCATTGATACAATGCACCAACACAACACACTCCCATGGGAAGTTAGATTAAAAACAAAAAAAGGGCACGAAAGAACAAGGTGAGAAGGAAGAAATGATATTAAAAATCACTCATACAATTTATGAGATTACGCAAAAATAATTGAGCGCTCCATTAAATTGTATCATGCGGAATCAGCAAGTTTTCACATCCATACAAATGACTAGTTAAGAGTACAGACATGAACAGAGATCAATAAGGATTATAATGCACGTATTTATCATTTCAAACATTCCACAACCATAACATATTTTTTGCAACAAAGAATTATTTCCCCCCTAGAACAAATTTTGTTTTGTTTCTTTCTTTCTCTAACCAAATGGAATGTACATATCCAAAAACATCACAGCCAGCAATCTCACCTGCAAAGGAACACAACGGATGTACAATCGAATTCAAGTTCATGTACTAATCGCATTCAAACATCATTCGACAGCCTTACTCAAATCTAAATTAGGGATAACTTTTAAACAATACTTCACGGTAGTAACCAAGAACTCGGTGAAAAACAAAATGCAAAATTGAACAAACAAATATCACGCATCAACATCACAACATCAGACATACAGAATTTTGTTTTATTCTTTTCATTTTTTATTATCACAAACATTAGAAACATTTCATAAGTGTTTCCATCATTCATTCATCAATCATACACAACGCAATCGCACATATATTTTGAATACAGCACAGGACACACGTCTAATTGATAATTTATTACGATAGGAAATCTACTTCAACAGTTCACAACGAATGGGTGCAACGTAAGCGATGGAAATGAGGATCTTCAACCTGGAACAAGTCGTTAATTCGCTTATAATACTAGACCACATAATTTCGCAAAATACATGACTGTAATAATCACTAACTCAAATTTATTCCCGAAGATTTTGTAAACTTTTTCAATTCTTTGGTGACCCACTGACCGTAACTTCTAGTTTTCGATACAGACGATCGACGAGCTTGTTGTAGAATTTTCTGGGTCAGATTCATGTCTAGCTTCGCAACGATTTTTTCTCCAAATATTGTACATAAATCACTAATTCAACGAGATGAATCATCATTCAACACAATTCATACAGTGAAGACTCTTAATTTGGCGTTTTTACTCACCCAATTAGCGCTACGCAAGCGTATATAGTATCGTCATTCAAGTCCTCTTCGCTGGCTATAGTCTTGATGAATTCCAACACGTATCCTAAGTGAGCTTCGATAGGTGAATTCGTAGAGCCTTCGCTGCACATACCCTGTATTATCGCCGAATACGCGCTCAAAATGCTTTCTCTCAGCTGGATCAAGAAATCCAACATGTCATAATCAGACTGGAACAAGATTAGCAGCGTTAAAATAGGATAACTCTCTCGATTCTAATTCGTCTAGTAATGTTCCGAATGTACTTGGTCAATCTGAGTTTGGGACGCTTTTACCAATATCACGAGTACGACGTCGAGATATTTGTGGAAATTGACACCGGTAGCAAGAGCGATATCACCGAGTACTGACAGTATTTGCGGCTTCACCGACCTATGTACGCTATTGTCCTACAGAGGACAACAAATAAATCGTCAAGTTCGAAGAATTTCGATAAATTGAGATATATTCACACTAGAATACTTACGCTCAAGTTTTCGAGCAATAAATTCATAATTTCATCACAGTATGGTAAGATAGCAGACTTGATTTCACGACACAAATCAGCTATAACACCAACGGCGGCTAAGCAAACCTGATTATGAGAATGAGGTACATCATCGTTATCATTGTCCCAACCACGTCGAGTACAAATTCTTTTACCAATTTAAATCACCTGATAGTCAGCTTGATTTTTCAAACTAGTTAATAAAAACGGTTTGAACGAATCCATATACTTGAGGAAGCCAACACCGAGCACTTCAATCAATGTTGTCACCGCTCTCAACGCTTCTTCTTGGACGCCACCCGCTTGACTGGCAGTCGCCGTCATGAAGATTTGAAGTAGAGCAGTCATTATCTGATCAGAAATTTTCGGCGCATCTTCAGGTGTCATTTTACCCAGAACACTCTGTAAAAACAGGTAGATATTTAGACAAACCTTGAGTTATATCTCAAGAACGGTGCAACCTTCGAACTTACAAACCTGCAGGGTAGCGCACAATAATCCCTGTACATCCAACATTTCAACACGATCCGCTGTGTTCAGCACTTGTCCATCCACCGCCAATACTTGATTTAGACGTTCCAGGATTATCAACATCGTTTTTTGAACTGTCGCGTAGCAATCGCTAGGCGAATTTTTAATCATTTCCATGAGAGCTTCGTAAGCGGCTAATCGCAGTTTTGCCTGTAACATAATACACGTACTCAAATTACTCAATCGGGCAGACGAACAACTTTTCTACTACAAATCAACAAGCTTTACCTGATTACCGTCCGGCCGATTTGTAACCTCTAAAAGACTCTCGACCAAATGACTAAAATACTGCGACAAGCAGTAGGTTTTCGGTTCCTCGCTATTGTTAGTTGTTGCACCAATGTAACTCGCTTTCGCCAATTCGACGAATGCCCAACAAACATTAGCGGCAACACGCGGTTCAGTTTTCAAACCGTAAACCATCGCTTGCAACAATCCTTCCAAATACAATTGGTTAGTGGCTATATCGGGGACATTTTCACAAATTTGCCCGATGGTCCAAGCAGCCGTATCTCGCACAGAAACGCTCGTGTCACACATTAGCTCTATTATTGTTGGCAAAGCCATCTCGACAAGCTGTTTCAGATGTACTGGTTCTATACCGCGTAACATGGAACCTACAGAACAGAGAGTAAACAATATTATCTTGTTCTTTCAGTCTTTTAGACGAAACGATAAAGCGTAAAACTTACCAAATGCCATAAGAGACGCGTCACGGTACCTCCAATCAGGATTCTTAATATTCGTCTTAACGAACGGAACGACGAATGGTAATACATCTTTTTCGCAGCATGAAACCAATAATGTCAAACATACGCTAGCCGCCTTACACGGGTTCCATTCGTCTTCATCGTCATGCTCTTCCTAACAATTCACACATTCACAATCAAGTTTACCTCCTCTTCTGCATTACAGATATTTTCATACAGAGGGCGGGAAAATTCATATTAATCTTCCTCACCATCAATCATCTTGCTTTTAATTTTATACTCGGAATTATCCTTCGATTTTTAACACTATTCACGAACTTACCTGTTGAGTTAGTTTTTCCATAAGTATTGGTACCAAATAATTCAAAGCGCCTTTAGCGTACGCGTAATTTGTATGTGGAAAAGCATCACCGAATTCATTCGCTTCAACTTCTTCAAGAGCTAAATTAATTTCTTCGTCGCATACGTTAGACCAGAATTCGATACCCTGTAACGCTATCTCTGGAACATCCGACTTCATTGCCTCCATAGTAATCTATTGGAGAAAATACGAACATTTTATCCACTACACCTTTTGTTTAGCCGAAAAATATCAATAACCAGGATACTACGCTCACCGGAAACAACGCTTGAGCCATGTACGTGTGCATGTGTTCGTAGAAAAGAGACATGATTTTAACTAAACACTGAAGGGCGGCAACTTTTATCTGCGTATCTTTCGATTGGGTTGTCTCGCACACCACTTCCATGAGATAATTTCGTTCCACCTGCGTAATAGATCACATAATGTACACACTCATACACGTGAACAGACATCGTTATTCAATTATGATCTTTTCTCACCTCTTTCTCGAAATTTGCTCTGGTGAATTCCAAAGAATTGAGTAAAGCGTTGGTGGCCGCGAGACCTACAAAACGATTTGTAGATCCTTTTTTCATACCGTGTACTATGGCGGTTAGAATATTGTTTGAATGCGGCTTCAAACATTCGGGGTCCTGAAATAAGTGCGATAAGAATATTTACTCCTCGCATAATACGAACATTTTGTTCGTGAATCATTTAATACATACACTGTCTTGACAAATGTAACCTAAAGCTTCTAAACTAGCTTCTTGCAAAGCTTCTGTTGAATTATCGCCTATTATATTTGAGCATAATGTACCGATGACGTCTGGCCAATACCCAAACGGTAATTCAATAAGTGATATGAAGGCTACACATTGAGCCGCTGAACTAGGCCGATTAGTTTCAGTTCCCAAGCTTTTCAACACCTAAAGAAAGAGAATACTTCTACAAACAACTGTCCAAGAGTGACAGAGTGTTACAGTTACATGAATATTCAACACTCACATTCGCTTTAATATAATTTTTCGCTTCATCTGGGAACGTTAGCCATCTCTGCTGATACTGGTGATTAGTTTCTTGCTCTTTTGCCGTTAAACTATTTTTCAGCTGAAGACCGGCCGCCATACGAGAAACCGTACTATTGGCGGTATTGGATAAAATATCGGATAGGATTGAAATGAATTGAAGCTGTGAGCAAATGGGTTCATGTTGAAAGAGCACGATAAACTTGAACATCGAAATGCAAGACAAGCAGGAGAGCTTACCGGATTCTGTTGTAACCCATGTTCTACAAACTGTTGAGCGGTCTTTAACTCGTCTTTATCTGAATCAAGCAAGAACAAATCAATTATAAAGTGTCAACTATATAGGGCACAAGAAGGACATGCTGTGACTTCGATAGAGAACGGAATGAGGAAAGACCGTTCGAAAATGAGTTTTCACGTCTTGAGAACTACATCTTACCTGAAGATACAGTTTTCTCCAAGATTTGGACCGTTTGTATTAATGTCTCGGAATTCATGGTGAACTATTCGGAACTAGAACGAACTTAAGAATATTACGAACCAATGCGTGAGTGTTTATAGCAAATACATCGATAGAACAACGTAAATACGTGAAAATTCCAACTTCTTCGAAATAATGTGAAGAGATTTTCACTTTTTTATCTTTTCGCATAAAAGAAAGACGTTATTTTATTTTTCATGTCGAGAAAAGAAGGAGCGTCGCTGATTGGTTGATATTCTTGCTGAATAATACCATTTGGCGCGGAATGTTGGTAACCTTGTTGACGATGATCATGGCATACAATGATACTATCAGGTTGGTCTTATCAAGAAATGAAAATTCTCTAACCTACTGACTCGAAAGATCCTCATTGCTATCTCTGAGTCATCAGCTATTCATCTGCTCATTTGAATATTTTGCTCGCTAATCTTTGATAATTTGATTTGATCGTGATTGACGAATCCATATGAGTTCGAGATGATTGGAATACCACAATTTTCATTATTTTAGAAATCAGAAATTATGATTCAAATTTTCTTAGAAATCACCGCAGAGTAGATCACTAATTTTCTTCTTGCGAAACCAATCCGAAAGTATGAGAAGTTGACTGATACGTTTTGATGCAGAACTTCGTAATCGGTTCTAATCGCTTCGTAGTTTTGTTCCTACGTTCTGAAACAACCTCTGAGTAATACTGAGAAGATGGATGATTTGAAGATGAAATTCATGGACTTAATTCGCCAACAAGTATGCTTCATGCCGTATTCTCATTTCCCCGATCTTGACCATTTTATTATGAAACGATTTCATACGTTTGTACATATAGTCGGTTAAAAATTTTCTAGAATTGTCATAAATTTTTCTTCTCCAGAAAAACGCTGATATTATTCCAATCATCGATTATGAAAATGACCCGATAAATGACTTCAGTTCACCGGTGAAGAAGGCATTGGATATTACGGTCATTACAGATCCAGATAAGAAAATGGACGAAGACATTTCTTCCGATTACGATATTCTGGAAAATATCGAAAGTATATATTTTACTGAAGATTTCTGCCCATCTCGTCTCGAATTAGAGGTATCTACTGACCATTATCATTGCTATCAATACCTTGTCTCTTTGCATCTACATGATTTTTTTCTTCCGTCCAGAAACTGAATGGAACTTTACAGATGGACCTAATTGAGAATAATTTACACAAGTTGCAAGCTCAATTGGCTGTCGTATCGAAACGTGTGCTCCATATGATTCTAGAAAATCAACCGTTGTGCCAGAAAGAATTTTCGAAGTTAGTATTAATTCATCGGGAAGCTCTCCACTCGTACACTCTCGCTAATTAATTTTTTCGCCTTAGTATGCAAGATTTACAACAATCGCTCGTAGAAGCGTTGTCGGTTTGTCAAGATGCGCGTTCAAAATTGAATAAAGGCCAAAAGTCATTCACAACTGCCAGCTTGAGTATTCTGAGTAATTATAAAAAACGTAAGATTGTGCAAGACGTACTTAAGTCCTTGAATACGATTAAAACACTGGTAATTTTTTCTTCTCAATTAGTTTGTATAATATTTTAAGTGATTTAATTAATGAAAGCCGCGACCTGTGAGAAATTTTTCTAAAATTCATGATTTGTCGTACCTCAAGATTCCAGTTTTTCCTCTCGATCTTTTATTGTAAAAGATTGGCTGAAACTTTTTATATTAATTTAAACATTAAACGTAGATGAGAAATCCGGAAGTTTGTTGAAAAAAAAAAACTCAACTTTTAAACCCCAAGATGAAGGAACAAAAAGTCATCAGGTCACATTGTTCAAATTTTTCGACCACCCCGTTTTTTTTTTTCAAAATGAGTACAGTTTTTTGTCCAGCTTCTTGCTAACGTTTAGGTTGTCTAATTCTTTTTGAGTATTTTCGTTTGAGTTGGATTCTACGTTACCTCCATCTATTCTTATTTTCTTGCGAGGATCTTCAATCATTATATTATACAGTTACAGACGGAAGCGCGTTTAGTGAAATTACTAGAAGAAGGGAATTTTTCCGACGCCATCTCTTTATTACTCGAGTGTCAACAAGTTGCTTTATCCTACAAGCACTTCCAATGTGTAGCGATATTATCTGGAAAATTGCAAGACACCTTAGTGATGGCTGAGGAACAACTTGATGTTGCTCTAGCGAAGGTAGGAAAAGTCGTTATCTCATCAAATCAACAGGTTGAAGAAACGTTGTGTATTTTGTGCAGATTTGTTATGAATTCGATGACAATATCTACAGCCGACTTCAAGCGGCTTACTCTCAATTGGGGAAACGGAGAATTGCTATGGATCAACTACATATGCATTATACTTCCGCTGTTCATTCTGTAGCCTTCAATGTGGTGCAACAATGTGCTCCTCTGGAAAGTTTTCACGATTCCAAAAAGCCTTATATTCAGTTATGTCAGGTAATAATCATATCCTAAGTACAAACAATTGTTAAGGTTTGAATATTCATTTTGATGTTTCCAAACTTTGGTAGCAAGTAGACGATGACCAACTAATTCCGTGTTTGCTAAAATTGTGTCAATCTTTCTGGTTTATTACAATGAGTTATCATCAAGTGGTTCAATGGCATAACAAAAACCAGTTCCAGAATCGAGGTATGTTGATTTATTTTATTTTCGGAAGATTAATCTCTGATTCCTTTTTAATCTTGAGTATTTCCATTCGCAAATAGGAGACAACGATCTGGAACAGAATATCAACGAACAGTACATCAAACAAAAACTGGAAGTAGGATTAGGAAAATTATGGCACGATATTCAAAACCGAATATCGTTATTAGTATCAAATTCGAACGTGTCCATTTTCAAATTCGACGATTTTCTGCATGTTCTAGCAATTCTTCACAAGTACGGATTCATTGTCATTCGAATTTCATTCTTTTTTGGAATAGTATCAGAAAATACTTTCATTTTGTATAGGTTGGTCCAAATTGGCGAAGAATTCTGTGGAAGCGATTCAGTTGAAATTCAGAACTCAATTCGCGGCCAAAGTAGTCAGTATTTTCGGAAACATCATGCATCAAGACTCGAAGAGTTAAGATTGTTTTTGGAGAACGAGGCGTGGCATCCTTGTCCCGTGAAGCCCATTTTTACCTTGTTACATTTACAAGTACGTATAATTCCGCAACTATCGACTCGTACGGAAATTTTTAAAAACTGTTTTTATTGAAATAGGAATTCAAAAGTTTGCGTAATATTATTCAAACGGCTTCGTATAAAAAGAATCACAAGCGAGCAAATTCGCTGGATTGTGCTTCCACAATGAGTGGAGGATACTTCGCAAAATATGTCGACGGTGGAACTCCATTCGACGTTTATTCCGATTTAGATTCTTCTTATGTTGAAGAAGATATTTTATTGAATGACGTGAGTTACTTTACCCAATTATTTGCTCTCTCTGTAAATTTTGGAAGTACTGAAAAATCACAAAAACGTACGCAGGGTGATAATTCAATGTACGATACGGATGAAAGCGACGAAGAAGAGCTTACAAGACACGAAAAGAATTCGCATCCAGATCAGTGAGTATCTTTCTCTGTTACATCGATGCGATAATTGTGATCAAAAGTCACGAAATGTGATTCGTTCGATTCGTTTGTTTACAGTAAACAGAAAAAAAACTCAATATTGCTTACGAATACCACTTTGACTGTGCTTCGACATTGTGGTCGTTATTTACAAATGAGTCGTTTATTACGCTCCATTTCGTCCGACGTTTTGTACTGTCTGAAACAATTGTTTGAATACTATTTGTACGCTGTTTGTACGTTTTTCATTACAAATTCGCCTGTGAGTATACGTGTACTTGTGTCCTGTACTAGAAAAGAAAGAAGATGGAAGCAAACTAACGGAAATACATTCTGACCCTCGCAAAACTTGAGAAATAGATTTTCCTTCTTGCTGACTTCTTCCTTATAATTTTTAACTCACGTGAATCATGGAGTATTTCATTATTTTCGAATTTATGTCCACTAGGTGATAGTTCATAATAATAGTGGATCCTCCTTGCAGAAATTAATGGTTGTGCTGAAAAGAATTGAAAGCAATTTGATCCGTTACGACGATAATAGTGAAAATAATGGATATAAGGTAAGTGTGGGGAAAAATTATGACATATGACGCGATCAGGACGTCAATTATATGAAGTAGTAGTCCCATAGGTGGGGTTGAACATAGGAAAAGACACCCAGCCAGACGGAATTGATATGCAATGTATTACTAAGTTAGTTTTAACTTCAAAGCATCAGCCATTAGAAATAATCAGGAATCTTCGATAAAATTTACGTAACAAAAATAAAAAAGATCGATGAAAAACTGATCTTCAACGTAAATGTTCTCTCTTTCCAAATTCTTCTTATCTCTTCGCTGTTGTTTGAATTTGAAAAGATTGTCCACATTATAAATATGGTTTCATCTTCATGACTCGGTAAGAACTCCCATGCGATATCCGTTCAGAACACTGGGATCGTTGAGTGCTGTAGGGTTACTCTCGGTATTTTTTGTGGGACCACTGTCTGAAAGATTATTGAATTCAAATTTGATTATTGTGTGTATCTAACGATCCATGGGAACTGTCAACTTCGTATTACTTTTGAGCATTGAATTTTGTAACGATATTTCATTTTGATTTTTTCGTTGGATTTTCTTAGCGATGGTAACGCTGCCTAATTTGAATTATTCATCAGAGATTTCATAGGATTTGATTAGAACGAGATTTGTAAATCACAATCTTTTAACTCACAAAGAAGTCCTTGAGCATCAGCGGCCGAGTGATATTTTCTTGTTCGTTACGTATCTGAAACATGCCCTATAGTTTTATACTTTCTTCCTTCCAGTAAATCGCATCGTAACGTAAGGAACATCAACTCCATTTAAAATTGTGTTTGAAAAGACAAAAATCCCGAAATTTATACCTTTTTTAGAGCTGGTCAGATTACAGAAACGAGCAAACGATTAGAAAAGCGAAACGAAACTCTTCTAACTTCAACCTAATCCTCCATGGTAATACTACTTTTCGCAACCTATGACATTGTACCTGTCCCGAGCATTGTAAAAACTTCCGTTTCTGTCCCTAAAAAGATTCCTGGTGAACGTTGATTCCTATATCCTCGCATACTTATTTAAAATTCCCTCTTGCAGTGTGTGATAAAAGCAACACAAAGCCGAAAGTATTTCTAGACTCAATCAGTGACTCACATGAATAATTAGACAACACGACTAAGATCGTTAGCACTTTTGATCGAATTACTCGTTCAATTATTTAAACCTTGACTGTTAGCCCTCTCAATTGATTGCTCTATTGACTGTTTTTTGTTCTTTTGAAGTTTCCTCTTTATTCACCCTCTTCTTTTATATGGGCTATCAATATGCTGGCAACCAATATTAATTTAACGTTATGTGAAATGTAAATAGAATTACGTTTTCAAATATGTTTTCCTACAGTAGTAATATGGCAACACTGTTTGAAACTCACACCGCTGCAAAACTGCGATCAGGAGAATAAGGCGTTTGGTGTAGGTCATTGGTGACTAGAAGAAGTCTCATTCCACTGATCGTTGTTTTCGCCCTTGCGTTGTCTGCCGTACAAAGTAGAATTGACGTATATCCATATCAACAATCAGCAAAAAAGGTTATTTTTTCCATATATGAAGGATATCTTTTTCGCAGATCGTTGATATGGATATACGTCAATTCTACTTTGTAACGGCAATTGTAATTTTGCTGGAGCCGCGTTTTCGCTTGCCCAGGTTTCACCTTTTGTCATAACGTGTTTGTGTTGAGCGCGCAACACAGCGCGCGGTTGGCGGTCCATTCTTGGTTCTTTATTTCGCCCCCAAATAACTATCGTGCTTGAAGTTTGAGCGGTTTTCCGCACTCATATAGTCGTATTCCGTCGAGTGAACTGTGAATCTGTGTCTCCTTATGTCTCTTCCATTATTCATTTAATGGATTGTCGATATAGTCTTTGTAAACTATGTGTACGCTCCATAATTAATAAAAGAATCGTTTTTTTTTTTCAGGTGATCGCTCCTTCGATATCGCCCGCAGTTGATTTAACAAATCCTGAATCGTTGTATGGTCTGACGGAACGTATAGTCGGAGTGGAATCGCTCATCTTTCTCGCCAAACAGTATGAATTACTGCGTGATTATTTACAACATCTAACGGACGATGAGAACGATTTACAAGCGCTAGAATTATTTTACTCGCAGGTAAGCCGAAGATTTGTAGTGAATTTTGGTCAGTCTTGCATCGTTCTTAATGAATCCTCTTTTGTGTAACGTAGGAGGTACCTATGGCTGTGGAAGTACGTAAACCGGTTTACGACTGTGTTGCGCGTCAAATTATCGATTTTAAGCATATTTTTGGTTTGATGTCCAAAGTGAATTGGGAAGTGAAAGATGTGATGTGTCAACATAGTCAGTACGTCGACATCATGTTCAGGGTAAGTTTTTCTTCTAAGAAGTGTAATCAACGTCTCAACTTTCTCGTCATATTAATGTGCTTTTTTGATACCTGTATTAGGAATTGCAAGTGTTCGTGATGAGGCTTGAAGGAATTAACGGTGTCATTCGAATACCACCTGAAGTGATTGTTAGTCTGTGGTATTCTCTAGCAGAAGTTCTCGCGGAAATATTTGTCGAAGGGTGAGTATGAACGTAACAGAATAAATTGTCGATGAAAGCTCATATTCTCAAATCTACCTAATTTTCTTCATAGTTTTTCAAACGCAAAAAAATGCTCCAACGGAGGTCGTGCCCTAATGCAATTAGATTTCACCCAACTTATGTCGAAACTAGAGGTATTATCTTCTATTAAACCGATACCAAAACGTGTATACGTCGAGAATTATGTGAAAGCATATTATCTCCCTGAAACGACGTTACAAACGTGGATTCAAGAGCATCCAGTTCGTATTATTTCTGAATCAAAAAATCATGTGAAAATTTTTAATTCGCTTTTCTCAATCTTTTATACTCTTGATTTTTTTTTCGTAGGAATACACCGCGAAACAGATGCAGTCGCTGATAAATTGTACGCTTTATAATAATAAGAAGGCTCGTCAACGACTTACAGCATTGATAGAGGAAATGGAACGACGGTGAATCCCGATTAAAAAAAATTTTGACTACAACTTCCTTCTGTGATGATTACGGAGAGAGTGTTTCCTCTTCATTTAGATACGAGCGTATTAATGACGAAATAGGCAATCTGTGATGATGTAGGGATTTATATTTTCAATTTGGAACGTGAGTCGTAATATTTTTATATTTCTTTTTCGATCGCGAATAAGTATCTTCGTTTATGATTTAAAACAAAGATGAACATCATAGTCTGTTAACACCTTGAGGTGACCTTCTATCTCTATTTACTTTAATGAGCGCCACGAGTGCTGATTGAAAATTACGTTCTAACTGCGTCGCATTTTCATTTCGAGCTATCATCGTTGTGAACTAGATTCGAGATCGTATGAATTTAAGATGTGAATATTGCGTAAGTGAGCAAATCTTCGAGTGGTATTGGTGCGGCTTTTCAGCCGTTCCCTGTATACTCTGTTTTATGATAATGCTGCAGAGTGTGCAGGGAACGGATATAAATACGTACACCTTCTTTATTTCCACCAAAGAGACGTCGTGAAATATTCTGCCCAGCTGAGATGTTTCTGCGGGTTTCCTGCTGTTCCCTGTATACTCTGGTGTATGACGATTCTGCAGAGTGTGCAGGGAACGGTCTTAAAACCGCACACCTTGTCTATTTCCCTTGATAAAAGGGACGTCGTGGAGTATTATTTTGGACAGCTTTCGAATATATTTTTCAATTTTTTCGAGTCCTGGCGGAGAAATCTTATTCGAATGACTCGATAACCACAGCTGTATTAATACAGATTAAGTAAATTTTCTCGATAGTCTTTTTGCGAGCGCGCTTATACGGATGGATTTTAAAAATGAAATATCGAAACGTGAAATATAAAATAAGTTGAAGATTAGTTCTAAGGTTTTAATTAAGCACCCCTGTGTATCTCAAATCGTCTATCAATATTCACGTTGCAATTGAAGATTATTCCAACTATTTAAGGATCAATGCAACAAATCTTGATTGTTTTGAAACATTTTATCATTCCTTATCATTTCTTTTATCACTCTACTTGAGAAAACACCGTACGGTTCGTACAGCTCGATCTAACTAAATCTTGTTGAAGTTCAAGGAATAAGTTCGAAGTTTTCCTTGGTGTGGGCGCACTGTATTTTCTTTGTGCGGGAAATATTTCCTACGGTCATTTCCTTTCTGTTGTATCTGTTATCGTTTTTATTCGTTTTCCTATTGAGGAGACAGAACTATATTACGTATATTTACGTTTGCTTATGATGGAGTTGGCGTTAAACCTTGATTGAGATTGATATTCCCCTATTGATTTCTATCCTAACTGTGCCGCTGAATTGAATGTCAATCGAAAGACTGAATTTATGGTGGTAAAATTTCGCAAAAATAAAGAGCGTATTTATTAGCAAGCCGATAATGAGATTTTTTTCTCGATCTCGTAGGTGTTTGCATGACGTCGGCACTCGTGATAAATATTAAATTTTTTTTTTGTATTCTCTCTTATGCTCCATCAGAGAATATTTGACTACTTGTTTATCAGTTCAATTCCGTCGTCGAGTTTTCTGATAGTATTGAGTTTTGTATGTTATATCGTAATCTTTCGTACATGTTTTATAGTTTTAGATTGTTGTATATCTTTGTATTGACTGTTACGAATGTAGATCTTGAATGTTGATAGTTATCGTTATTAATAAAATTTTAAAATTATGAGCGTTATTCGTGCTTGAAAGCGATAAAGTATATGAGTGAAAACTGGACTTGTTTTCGTCCCTCAGTCTTTTTGTTTGCAATCTACAGAAAATCGAAATTCAAAGAAAACGCCCTAAAAAGCAAAAATGAGGGTGTAATTTCTGATTCACGTAGAAGTTTTTCCTTTCAACGTCTTGATCATAGAAATCATAGGCTTGGTATACTGCTGCATTAAAATTGTTCTGGAAACATAAATTTCGCAATAAGTGGCTTTTAATGTCACGTACATTTAAAATTTTTACAAAGATAAAACTTCTACGTTTAATTGCAGCCAGTAGGTAATCTTCTGTTCGTTGTCACGGAAAAAATCCAATTTATATAAATTTTGCGGCTAATCAACGTGCTCACGCAGCTAAGAGTTTTCTTTTTTGTGCTGGAAAAATTTAGGTGTGCAGAGATCTTTTTTTTACGATAGTGCATGATTCATAATTTTGCTGAATCATATTTTATCTCCGATCCTTTCAGGTGCCCCTTGATACGAAGCAGTCGAGAGTATATTATTTTTTCATTGTTACAGTCGCTTATATTTTCAGCAACGTGCAGAAATTCCTCCGTAAGTTAGTAGAAAGAGTGTAAAAGATTCATAATAAACGATTTTTTTTGTTGAATGAAACAATCTGTTTGAATTCGAACAGCACGTCCTAACATTTACTTAGGGGTAAAAATAATCTTCCTGTAGTGACTCAGCATGACTATGGTGTGTATGAAAATCTGTTCTACACATTGCGACGAGGACAAGCAATTGTTTATCGTCTTGATTTGTCTAGTTTTTGATTTTGAACGTCATGGTCTCGACTATAAAAAGGGGTGTAAACTACTCTTCTTCATCATTCTCCCAGTTCAAGTTTTAAGATTTTGCTGAATTATATTCGCGACGTTCTTGCGATAAAAAAAAGTTATACCTAAATCGAATTCATAAGAAAATTTTTTTTCACTGCAAAAATGCCCAGCAGAAATTTCTACGAGTATTCTTTCTCAATTGTATTTTTGCTAGCAATGACAAACCACATAATTCGAGCGGAACCGGATCCAGAATTGGAACCAGCTCCACCTGTTCCTCCACCACCAGCTCCGACTCCTCCACGTATTAATTTGCCTCCACATATACCTTTGTTTGCACCTGTACGACTTCCTCCAGAACATATACAAGCTCCAGCTCCAGCTCCTGCACCTGCTTAGTAAGTAAATATTTTGTCGCATGTCCATTTCTTGAGATCTTTCAAATTATTTGACTAACGATAATTCTATATAGTTCCTGATACGATTATGCATCTAATATATAAAGTAGAATGTTTGTCTGTCTGTATATCTGTGTGTCTGTATATCTGTATGTTCGTCCATAACTTTCGAACGCCTTCACCTATCGACCTGGAATTTTTTTTGAAAAATTTCGTTTTTTCTGGGTCAGGTTCTTAAATACATTTCGATGTTTTGACTCCCTGAAGGTGGAGTAGGGGGCGACAAAATTAGGAAAAACGGGCATTATCGAGTACTGAAACTGCTTTGCGCTGTACGTTAGACCTACGCGCGTTGAGTGGCGCAGTTTCGAAAATTGAATTATTGTTTTTTTTTTTTTTTTTTTTTTTTATTTTACAAGCTTTAAAGCTACTCTAGGGCTATTAGCTTGACAAAGGTTTATTGAGGGGACGGATACTATCATACGTTTAAATGAGGGGGAAGATGTCGGATGCGGTAAGATATTGTATTAGTTGATCTGTAAGTGTAGTGTCGTTATTTGTTAATGCTTCTTTTCTGGAATGAGGAATATTGTGAGTGTTTCGTAAGGTTGTTAGTTCGGGGCATGTAAATATGTGATTAACGTCAATTTTGTCAAGGTGGCATTTGTGGCATTCTGGTGGTTCAGAGTTATTCAAAAAAAGATATGAGTGGGTTAGTCGTGTATGCCCAATTCTGAGGCGTATAAGGACGGAAGTTTCTTTTCTGATGGTCTGTTGGGAGTGTTTTGTAGGGGATCGATTTTGATAGGGAGAAGTTTGTTATTGGTTTGGTTAGACCAGAAATGAGACCATTTTTTGAGTATATGGGCGCGATAGTTATTTTTAATATCGGATGATGGAATTTGCCATTTGAGTGATAACTCGAGTGTAACTCATTTTTATGAAAAATTGAAGAGAACAACAATTGTAGGCCCTGTAATTTCCTTTCGAATGAGCCCGGTTCCAGATTTTTAGGAGGAAATTTTGTGACTACAGTATTCGCTGTACTTCCATACTAAGTAAGTTATTTTATTCACAGTTTTAAAAACACCTACATAAAGGATTTTACATCCGGTATCTCATACAAGAACAATGTCTAGACACGGTGCGCACTGCGTATGGGCTAGCGGAAATGACCCTTTTTTTTACCTGTTGTCCGTGTGTTTTCTTAGGGACTGGCAAAATGTCAATGGATTTGTCTGTATTCTGCTGCGATACAGGCTTCACGCGTTAAGTCAGCTCTCAAGTGAATTAGTGTGTAAAAAATTTAATTTGGTGATTTTATTTTTGTGCGACTCGGAACTTTGATATTTTATAAGTACAGTCGCAGTTTTTGGTGTCTATTTTCTTATTTTTGAACTGAATAATTGTGAATTTTGCAAAACTCTTTCCACTGTTTCTTTTTTCCTTCCTTTTAAGCTAAAAGTGTTGAGTGTTATGTGAAAATTTTTGAAAAACGTAGCAAAAAATTCATCTGAATTCCAAGATACCTACAAAACACACATACCTACAAGATACAGATACCTATAAAACACAGATATCTACTCAACACACAGCTAGCGGTCAGGCGCGCCGGAGGCGCGTCGCCAACCGGTAGTATCTGATAAATTAGGACATATTATGAAGACGTTTAACGTTAAATTTTGGGTACTAGGCAAACCGTTCGACAGGAAAACCGTTCGACAGGCAAACCGTTCGACAAATAAAGGCTCCGGAGTGCGATCAACTCCGTAAAACGAATTTATGTCATGCGTTGCGCCATGGTTGCGCTTTACTCAGTATAATTTCCGTGACTACGCTCAGCTTTATAATGAAGTAGGGAATTTGGCACTAAGGATTAGGCCTATATCATAATCTTAAATATTATTATTATTGCTGAGGATGAGGATGGTAGATAAAAATTATCGTATCATTACAAAAGAAAGCTAGTTCGTAAATTCATTCCAAAATGTTGAAGTGCTTGAATTCGCTTGACCCAGATCAATATGAAGTATACCGTGATATTAAAGAATACGGGAACGAGCAAGTGTTTCATATTAGGTATTCTCACGTACTGCTGTATCGCTGTGATATAATTATTATTTCCTACGATCGAATTTTTGTTTAATACATGATCGACGATATCAGTCTATCTACTAGGCCAGTTTACCCGTTGAACGAAATAAGGAGGTGGCATCTCTTCAGTTCTCACAATGGTTTTCGTTTGATTTAATCCGATCGACAATTAGGTAGTGGTTTACAGAAAACATATTTGGGGAGTGATACGAATTGTTTACTTCAAAGAAAGGTAAAAGTGATGGCCAACTAAGTACCGTGGCTCACAATGAATAAACATTGAGATTGTTTCCACGTAGCTAATTAATTGAACACGATCAGGTAGATTTACGAACGTGAAAAGCTGAACGAAAATCGATACACATGCTGATATATCAACATGAATTCTCCTGAAGAACGGCTGAGAAGGAAGCTCACTTTTTACGCGTTGTCTTTGTACCATACCGTTCACCAACACGTTGATGTGCATACCGTATAATGTAGCCTACCTGTATTTGAGGATATTAAAATCCGAAAAATTTATTAACGCTGTTTCAGTCGATAGCATTGTTGAGTAGGTATTCGTAATCTTTCCTCGATGTCTGGTCATGTACTGTCTAAGTAATTCTCTTTCTTGCAAAGGAACCCTTTTAATATGTATTGGCATTTCTCATGGAAACAAAATATAAAAGAGGAGCGTACATTGTACATTTTCAGCAATGCTACTTCAGCTGAATCTTGAAGCTAGGTACCACGCTTGTTTTAGTTTTACGATATTATCATTCTAGAATCTAGAGGTGTTTCATTTGCGTGCTGGTATTTTCTGTTAAACTTGACAGACAATGAACACGGGTCATTTGGCGAGACGTTAATTCACAATGGGTATCTTCATTCATAAATGAAATAATATCGTCGTTTTTGTTGAAAATGTTCAGGTATTGAATACATCAGCCTTATAGAAAATGCGGGACAGTAAATATTTACTGTAAGATCAATGGAAACCGAATACCCTCTTGCAAACAATTATGAATAATATGAAACACTTTTCTAGAGTTTGCTAGGTCTTCTTGTGCAGTGAGTTGGTCTGGAACAAGTTGTAGATGATATGTTTTAATATCCCAATGCAAACTCCCTTCTGTAGGTCTTATAACAGCCAAATGTTGACCCTTATTGTGTGGTCTTCATTTAGGTAATAAGTTTTTTTGATTGCAATTTTCCGGCGCCTGCATCCCATTGCCGGGATATATGGAGGGAGGTCTCCTGAGGAGGAAAAAGAAAAAAAAATAAAATAAAAAGTCAAGTATAGCAATTGTTTTTGCCTAAAGTACGACCTAATAAAACTATTTTTTTAAAATTAAGTTACTCAAAACGTTTAAAATGGACTGAAGTCTAGTGTTACCCAAGAAAATTTTACAATTGAGAATCGTTGCAAGAATTTTGGCAACCATGAGATTCCAGTCTGGAATGACTATAGCTAACACTTTTTTTATCCTAATTCAAGTATTTCAAGCCAATTTATTTTTCACTTCAATTCTCTCGCAATAATATCGTGGAGTTGGGACAGATTGGGGCAGATCAATTGAGGTGCAAAAAAAGTAAAAAAATGGGTATAGTAATCATTTTTGTCAAAAGTACAACCTTATGTACAAACCTTACCACATTAGTCAGGTTTGTACTAAGGTTGTACAAACCAGTTGGATTGTTTGGAATTGTAATGAAACTACTGTGAGATGCTTCAATAGGTCTTGCCTATACGTTACCAGAAAACTTTTGGAATAACAACAGTACGAGATATCTTTTAGCAGACCAGATTCATGTCGAAGATATGGCTGGGACTTGTCAATATATTTCACATATTTCATGCTAATTTTGACTGATTTTTCATTATAATTCTTTGGCGTCAGGATCTTAAAGTTGGGACAGATTGAGGGAAATCCACTGAGGTGAGCAAAAACCAAAAGTCAAGTTTAACAACCATTTTCCCCTGAAATACAACCTTATGTACAAGCCTTACCTCATTAGTAAGGTTTGTACTAAGGTTGTACAAACCAGTTAGATCGCGCAGAATTTCATCAAAACTGCTGTCAAATACCTGACAAGGTCTTGCCTACACGTTACCAAAAAAACTTTTGATATAACAACTGTATGAGAGATTTTTTAGCAGATCAGATTTCAGTCAAAGATATGGCTAAAACTTGTTAATATATTTCACATATTTCATGCTAGTGTTGACTGATATTTCACTTAGATTCACTGGCGATGGTATTATGGAGTTGAGAAAGATTGAGACAGGTCCACTGAGGTGCGCAAAAAGTAAAAAGTTGGGTATAGTAGTCATTTTTGTCTAAAGTACAACCTTACGTACAAACCTTACCTCATTAGTCAGGTTTGTACTAAGGTTGTACAAACCAGTTAGATTGCGCAGAATTGTATCAAAACTGCGGTCAGATGACTCACTAGGTCATCCCTACATGTTACCAGAAAACTTTTGGAATAAGTATACTATGAAAAATTTTTTGGCAGATCAAATTTCAGTCAAAGACATGGCTAAAACTTGTCAATATATTTCACATATTTCATGCTTGTGTTGGCTGATATTTCACTTAAATTCACTAGCGATGGTATTATGGAGTTGGGAAAGATTGAGGCAGATCCACTGAGGTGCGAAAAAAGTAAAAAGCTGGGTATAGTAATCATTTTTGTCAAAAGTACAACCTTACGTACGAACCTTACCTCATTAGTCAGGTTTGTACTAAGGTTGTACAAACCAGTTAGATTGCGCAGAATTGTATCAAAACTGCGGTCAGATGACTCACTAGGTCATCCCTACATGTTACCAGAAAATTTTTGGAATAAGTATAGTATGAAAAATTTTTTGGCAGATCAAATTTCAGTCAAAGACATGGCTAAAACTTGTCAATATATTTCACATATTTCATGCTTGTGTTGGCTGATATTTCACTTAAATTCACTAGCGATGGTATTATGGAGTTGGGAAAGATTGAGGCAGATCCACTGAGGTGCGAAAAAAGTAAAAAGCTGGGTATAGTAATCATTTTTGTCAAAAGTACAACCTTACGTACGAACCTTACCTCATTAGTCAGGTTTGTACTAAGGTTGTACAAACCAGTTAGATTGCGCAGAATTGTATCAAAACTGCGGTCAGATGACTCACTAGGTCATCCCTACATGTTACCAGAAAATTTTTGGAATAAGTATAGTATGAAAAATTTTTTGGCAGATCAAATTTCAGTCAAAGACATGGCTAAAACTTGTCAATATATTTCACATATTTCATGCTTGTGTTGGCTGATATTTCACTTGAATTCACTAGCGATGGTATTATGGAGTTGGGAAAGATTGAGGCAGATCCACTGAGGTGCGCAAAAAGTAAAAAGCTGGGTATAGTAATCATTTTTGTCAAAAGTACAACCTTACGTACGAACCTTACCTCATTAGTCAGGTTTGTACTAAGGTTGTACAAACCAGTTAGATTGCGCAGAATTGTATCAAAACTGCGGTCAGATGACTCACTAGGTCATCCCTACATGTTACCAGAAAATTTTTGGAATAAGTATAGTATGAAAAATTTTTTGGCAGATCAAATTTCAGTCAAAGACATGGCTAAAACTTGTCAATATATTTCACATATTTCATGCTTGTGTTGGCTGATATTTCACTTGAATTCACTAGCGATGGTATTATGGAGTTGGGAAAGATTGAGGCAGATCCACTGAGGTGCGAAAAAAGTAAAAAGCTGGGTATTGTAATCATTTTTGTCAAAAGTACAACCTTACGTACGAACCTTACCTCATTAGTCAGGTTTGTACTAAGGTTGTACAAACCAGTTAGATTGCGCAGAATTGTATCAAAACTGCGGTCAGATGACTCACTAGGTCATCCCTACATGTTACCAGAAAATTTTTGGAATAAGTATAGTATGAAAAATTTTTTGGCAGATCAAATTTCAGTCAAAGACATGGCTAAAACTTGTCAATATATTTCACATATTTCATGCTTGTGTTGGCTGATATTTCACTTAAATTCACTAGCGATGGTATTATGGAGTTGGGAAAGATTGAGGCAGATCCACTGAGGTGCGAAAAAAGTAAAAAGCTGGGTATAGTAATCATTTTTGTCAAAAGTACAACCTTACGTACGAACCTTACCTCATTAGTCAGGTTTGTACTAAGGTTGTACAAACCAGTTAGATTGCGCAGAATTGTATCAAAACTGCGGTCAGATGACTCACTAGGTCATCCCTACATGTTACCAGAAAATTTTTGGAATAAGTATAGTATGAAAAATTTTTTGGCAGATCAAATTTCAGTCAAAGACATGGCTAAAACTTGTCAATATATTTCACATATTTCATGCTTGTGTTGGCTGATATTTCACTTGAATTCACTAGCGATGGTATTATGGAGTTGGGAAAGATTGAGGCAGATCCACTGAGGTGCGAAAAAAGTAAAAAGTTGGGTATTGTAATCATTTTTGTCAAAAGTACAACCTTACGTACGAACCTTACCTCATTAGTCAGGTTTGTACTAAGGTTGTACAAACCAGTTAGATTGCGCAGAATTGTATCAAAACTGCGGTCAGATGACTCACTAGGTCTTGCCTACACGTTACCAAAAAACTTTTGATATAACAACTCTATGAGAGATTTTTTAGCAGATCAGATTCCAGTCAAAGACATGGCTGGGACTTGTCAATATATTTCACATATTTCATGCGAATTTTGACTGATTTTTCACTTCAATTCTCTGGCGATGGTATTATGGAGTTGGGACAGATTGAGGCAGATCCACTGAGGTGCGAGAAAAGTAAAATTTCGAGTATAGTAATCATTTTTGTCAAAAGTACAACCTTACGTACAAACCTTACCTCATTAGTCAGGTTTGTAATAAGGTTGTACAAACCAGTTAGATTGTCCGGAATTGTATTGAATCTGCTGTCAAGTGTTTCACTAGGTCTTGTTTTGACGTTTAGGAAAGCAATATTGCCGTTCAAAATATCGGAAACGTTTTGGGCAAATGAGATTCCATCAGTATAGGATATGCCTAAGACTTATTAATATAATTCATATATTTCATGAAAATTTCGATTCCCTGGCTTCTTTATCCGAGTGCAGGGGGAGAAAGAAAGAGGTGAGAAAGAAGTAAAAAATCGAGTATAGCAATCCCTTTGGCCTGAAGTATAACAAGATCGAATGAACTTGGAGATAAAATCGAGAATAGCCAACGCGTGGAGAGCCTTTTGGAGACTTAAGCGAATCATAAAGGGTAGCTTGAATACCAGACTGAAAATCCGGTGCGCAGACTTGGGCGGCAATTAAAACCCAAATTCAAAAGATAAAATCTACCTAGTAGGTCATGTTAAGGAAAATCCTGCAAATTAAAATGAATGATAGAATCAAGAAAACGGAAATAATGAAAGAACACTCACACGGGATGCAGGATATACCTGCAAAAAACTAAAGGTAAAATACGCAGGTCATGTGGCAAGAGCTGATAGGAACAGGTGGAACGTACTAGCTACTTTTTGGGTACCATATGGAAATGAGAGGAGTAGGGGTAGACCAGCGACTAGATGGTCCGATGAAATTGTAAGAAGGGTGGGCCCTCAGTGGATGGGAGTTGCCCAAAATAGAAGAAGCTGCGGAAAGTGGTGACGGAGGCTTATGCTCAACTATGGGTAGTTTAGGCAACGGCGTACCTGTCGTACTTGTACTTCTATGTATAAGCTTTTGTACAAGCTTTTGAATCACCTGAACAATAAAGCGGTATTAATGATAATAATAATAATAATAACTTTACGTACAATCCTTATTGTTGTAGTAAGGTTTGTACACGGGTGGTACAGTTGAATTATATAGTCCAAATTGGTATCAAATGTGCTCTCGGGTGTCTCACCATGTGTGGGCTAGACATTCCCTGAAGAAGTTCTTCAATGGAAAACGTTTGAAAAATTTTTGGCAAATTAGATGTGAGTCTGATATATGGCTAAAACTTTATAAATTCATTTGATTCTGATTTCAAACAATTTTCCATCTTAATTTTCCGGTGTATGTATCCAACTTCTAGAGTAAGGTCTGCTGAAGCGAGGTAAATGAAAAACTCGAGTATATAGGTATCATTTTTGCCTAGAGTACGACCTTTTGAGATGCTAGTCTGGGATATCCAACACTTTTCAATTGGATTCACGTATTTCATGACAGTTTTGACGTTGAGGACATGTGGAGGGAGGTCTATTAAGGTGAGCAAAAAATAAGAAGTCAAGTATAGCAATTTATTTTGCCTGAAGTACAACTCTATGTACAAACCTTATTCCAGTGCTAAGGTTTGTACTGAGGTAGTACAATCCAGTTACATTGTCCACAATTGTATTACAAATGCTATCAAGTATTTCACTGGATGGCATTTCATACCTGTTTGGACGATATAACTCAACTGTAACAACCATGTATAAACCTTACTACTTCACTTACACTTAGAAGATGGTTATTTAACCGAAAGCGCTCGCAGCTGCTTATTTTGGTTGGTTTCCTTTGCAAAACGCTACTCTTTCAAGTACGCAACTCTTTTAGAACCTCTTGCACCAACTTCTTAATCTCCTGGTTCAAGTGACTTAAACTTTGTTCAGATGTACCAACCGACATGATCCTAGTTCAACTAGGCATATTACTAGCTAAGCAAGGTTTAACTTGATTGCCCAATTTTGACCAGTTAACGTAAACCCGTGGTCAGCTTTTTGAACTCAATTTTATTTTTGGTACAAGCGGCCCGCAATATCTTCGCCATATCTTTGACAGGAATCTGATCTGCCGAAAAATCTCTCATACCGTTGTTATTCCACATTTTTGGTACAAGCGGCCCTCAATATCTTCGCCATGTCTTTGACAGGAATCTGATCTGCCGAAAAATCTCTCATACTGTTGTTATTCCAAAAGTTTTCTGGTAACGTATAGGCAAGACCTAGTGAGTCATCTGACAGCAATTCTGATACAATTCTGCACAATCTAACTGGTTTGTACAACCTTATTACAAACCTGACTAATGAGGTAAGGTTTGTACGTAAGGTTGTACTTTTTTCAAAAATGGTTACTATACTCGACTTTTTACTTTTTTCGCACCTCAGTGGATCTGCCTCAATCCGTCCCAATACTTTGATACTCACGTCAAAGAATTACGCTGAAAAATTAGTTAAAATTAGCATTAAATATTTGAAATATATAGACGAGTTTTAGCCATGTCTTTGACTGAAATCTGATTTGCTAAAAAACCTCTCATACTGTTGTTATTCCAAAAGTTTTCTGGTAACGTATAGGCAAGACCTAGTGAGTCATCTGACAGCAGTTCTGATACAATTCTGCACAATCTAACTGGTTTGTACAACCTTAGTACAAACCTGACCAATGAGGTAAGGTTTGTACATAAGGTTGTACTTTTAACAAAAATGATTACTATACTCTACTTTTTACTTTTTTCACACCTCAGTGCATCTGCCTCAATCTGTCCCAACTCCATAATACCATCGCCAGAGAATTGAAGTGAAAAATCAGTCAAAATTAGCATGTGAAATATTATTGAAAAGTTTTAGCCATATCTTTGACTGAAATCTGATCTGCTAAAAAATCTCTCATACAGTTGTTATATCAAAAGTTTTTTGGTAACGTGTAGGCAAGACCTTGTCAGGTATCTGACAGCAGTTTTGTTGAAATTCTGCGCGATCTAACTGGTTTGTACAACCTTAGTACAAACCTGACTAATGAGGTAAGGTTTGTACATAAGGTTGTACTTTTGACAAAAATGATTACTATACTCGACTTTTCATTTTTGTCGCACCTCAGTGGATCTGCCTCAATCTGTCCCAACTCCATAATACCATCGCCAGAGAATTGAAGTGAAAAATCAGTCAAAATTAGCATGTGAAATATTATTGAAAAGTTTTAGCCATATCTTTGACTGAAATCTGATCTGGTAAAAAATCTCTCATACAGTTGTTACATCAAAAGTTTTTTGGTAACGTGTAGGCAAGACCTTGTCAGGTATCTGACAGCAGTTTTGTTGAAATTCTGCGCGATCTAACTGGTTTGTACAACCTTAGTACAAACCTGACTAATGAGGTAAGGTTTGTACATAAGGTTGTACTTTTGACAAAAATTATTACTATACTCGACTTTTCATTTTTGTCGCACCTCAGTGGATCTGCCTCAATCTGTCCCAACTCCATAATACCATCGCTAGTGAATTTAAGTGAAATATCAGCCAACACAAGCATGAAATATGTGAAATATATTGACAAGTTTTAGCCATGTCTTTGACTGAAATCTGATCTGGTAAAAAATCTCTCATACAGTTGTTACATCAAAAGTTTTTTGGTAACGTGTAGGCAAGACCTTGTCAGGTATCTGACAGCAGTTTTGTTGAAATTCTGCGCGATCTAACTGGTTTGTACAACCTTAGTACAAACCTGACTAATGAGGTAAGGTTTGTACATAAGGTTGTACTTTTGACAAAAATGATTACTATACTCGACTTTTCATTTTTGTCGCACCTCAGTGGATCTGCCTCAATCTGTCCCAACTCCATAATACCATCGCCAGAGAATTGAAGTGAAATATCAGTCAAAATTAGCATGTGAAATATATTAACAAGTTTTAGCCATATCTTTGACTGAAATCTGATCTGCTAAAAAATCTCTCATACAGTTGTTGTATCAAAAGTTTTTTTGGTAATGTGTAGGCAAGACCTTGTCAGGTATTTGACAGCAGTTTTGATGAAATTCTGCGCGATCTAACTGGTTTGTACAACCTTAGTACAAACCTGACTAATGAGGTAAGGTTTGTACATAAGGTTGTACTTTTGACAAAAATGATTACTATACTCGACTTTTCATTTTTGTCGCACCTCAGTGGATCTGCCTCAATCTGTCCCAACTCCATAATACCATCGCCAGAGAATTGAAGTGAAATATCAGTCAAAATTAGCATGTGAAATATATTAACAAGTTTTAGCCATATCTTTGACTGAAATCTGATCTGCTAAAAAATCTCTCATACAGTTGTTGTATCAAAAGTTTTTTTGGTAATGTGTAGGCAAGACCTTGTCAGGTATTTGACAGCAGTTTTGATGAAATTCTGCGCGATCTAACTGGTTTGTACAACCTTAGTACAAACCTGACTAATGAGGTAAGGTTTGTACATAAGGTTGTACTTTTGACAAAAATGATTACTATACTCGACTTTTCATTTTTGTCGCACCTCAGTGGATCTGCCTCAATCTGTCCCAACTCCATAATACCATCGCCAGAGAATTGAAGTGAAAAATCAGTCAAAATTAGCATGAAATAATATGTGAAATATATTGACAAGTTTTAGCCATGTCTTTGACTGAAATCTGATCTGACAAAAAATTTTTCATACTATTGGTATTCCAAGTTTTTTGGTAAAATGGAATTAGAGTAATACCGGACGATTTCCGGGAATACAGGATATATAGTCATCTTTGATATTTGTGGTACCTATTGGGTATGTCCTGATATTTTGATGCGAGAAAGAATGAAAAGTACCGAGCCAAATAAATGTTCCTACTTCATCTTCTGGTATTCCATTTTTGCCCCGACTTATATTCCTCTTCAGTGCTTTAAGGTAAGATCATAGGTATGTGACGGATGAACTCCAGTTGTGTTATACAAAAAACAGCAAAGTGAGCTCATAATTTTCGATTATTTTCATTTTGCTATAATATTTTCTGGATACTAATATTAGTTTAAAGAAAAGATAGGCCTAATCCCTCAATACGCTCGCTAGTATAGTCCTTCATACTTTATCCGTATTTCAGTTCATCCGTATCGATAAATACGTCATCACCGTATGAAACTTGTAAGAGAAAGCAATGTCGCTTCGCCATTCTTTACATAACACGTCAATTAGCCTAGGTTCATTTTACATTCAATATTTACAAAATTCTCCGTCTTGTTACAGTTTATTGTAGCTTCATGTTAGGAGTCTTAAACGGTTTATCTCGGTTTCTTCCTCTACTCGTAGGAATACACAAAACAACCAACTCTATCAATCGCCTATAAGTAGCCGCCAATCATGACTGGAATAAAAAGTCGTGATAATTACAACGAATTAAGTATTGAGAGAGCAACATCTAAAACGATTTTCGTCTTCCTACTTATATTCCTCAATTTCTTCGGTCATTTCAAAAGTATAATTAATACGGCAAAATTAGTAAAGAAAGCACGATAATTGATTTGATATTATTATCAGGAAAACAATTCCGCAGAGAATTCCGCGAGTCAGGTTGAATAATTACGAAAAATAATAATTACTCCATCTTAAAAACATATTCCATGATATCACGAAATAATAATGCACGTCGGTCACGTTTTAAACGGGTTCAAAACAGCTCCATCCGGGAACACTGTTTGTCGAACGGTTTTCCTGTCGAACAGTTTTCCTGTCGAACGGTTTGCCCAGCGCCACAATACCTAGTTCAAAAATGATTCTATCGTATTTTACAGATAGATTTACTAAATAATATATTTTTATCGAAAAAGAGAAGATACTAATAATTTTTTATGTTTACGATGTTGTTATTTGCGGATTCATCACGTATCCAAAATTGATTTGTATTTGAACAAATTATGCATTGCCTGGTGAATATATTTTTATGTACAGGCTATATAATAATTTTCAATTTCTGTGTGATACAATGATATGTTTTTTTTTTTTTTTTTTTCTGCAAGTTGTTGTGAAGCATCATGCTTCCAGTGTACTGCAGCCTAAAAGGAAAAAAAAAAAAATTAAAATTAACTCAACAATTTTCATTCTGAAGCATCAAGAAAGGTACTTAATGATACATAAAAAGCGTTAGAGATGATGTGGATGGATAAGTCGAGCAAATGAATTCACATGTCTACAATACAAGGCCTAGGAGAATGAGGCTCATGACGTTGTTAACTAGCAGCAGGCTAAAATACTTATCTGTTTTGTTTTCCTGATTGTTGTTTTGCGGATAACTTACCTACGTGAATTTTCAGTTCTATACTCTGTTCACATTAAGGAAGGATAGAAATATGACCTTGAGAACGGAACGCTCCGGGTAATTTTAATCTACCGTTCCGTTCTCAAGATCATATTTCTATCCTTCCTTAATGTGAACAGAGTATATACAGCGGAGACGTACGTAAGGAACTATATAAGATAGGTATGCGCAAGTGATAATAATCTGGTTGATAAAGTGTGAGAGGAGCAGTTATTCAGCGTCTGATTGGTCGACGATTCCCGAATAACTGCTCCTCCTGATACTTTATCAACCAGATTATTATCACTTGCGCATACCCATCTTATATATAGTTCCTTAAGGGCAGGCTCTACCTCGTTACTAACACATGCAAAATACACTGTAAATACTTGAAACTATGCAACCTGCAGTACACCATGGGAAAATATCCTGGAATACTAATTACAACTTGAAATTAGCTCCAAATCTCTCGAAACTTTGTAATAAGATGATACATGACACTATCAAGACCGGAAATTAGTTAATAATCGCTAGTTTCAATTATTATTAGATCAACAATCGAATGAAAAAAAGGATTATTCGCACGTTATCAGTTGAAAGGAGCGATACTTCTCACGAAAGAATAACGTTATTTGAAGAAGTATAGGTGTTATAAACCAATTTGCGGTGTTTTTAGAACCTTCAACTTTTGATGTACCAAGTTTCATATAATTTGGTGCGCATTTCAAGTCGTAATTAGGCCTAGTATTCTCCGTAACGTGTTTGTGTTCCCACGGTTCTGTGTGTTCTTGTGTTAGTAACGAGGTAGAGCACGCCCTTAACGTACGTGTACATTTTAATAAAGGAAAACCCCATCCACTGACCCTGTAGATAGAAAGCGAAGAATTCCTTTGCGTTCTAAAAATGAAATTCGTCACTGCGATTGGTGTTTCTAATCAAATCGTGTTATGAGATTATTAAAACAGAAAACAGAGCTAGACCTCGATCCTCACGTCATTTTTGTTTGTACTTTCAGATTTAAAACGTATAGGTTCACTCAACGGACTGCGGCGATCAGTAACCGAGAGGTAGGTGTGGAAGTAAAGTTGAATCTTGAGGGAAATTTCGTCAAGATATTTCAATCTCTACGTTACAGTATACATAGATGAAAACTTCGACCTTCATTACAATGAAGGTTAGAAATGATTCAAAAGAAAAGTTTCACGGCAATCCAAGCAGTACCACAATTACAGCGAAACATTGGTCATTTTTTCGCAATAAAAGAAGTGCCGTGAAACTTTTCATTTAAATGTTGATCACAGTTATATCTCTAAACTTCAAATTTATTCTTAGAAATTATGAATTTCATCAGATCTTCCTGTTTTGCAATTTGCGTTTTCCAAGCAAATTTTTCATGAAATATCGTCTTGGCAGGTGATAGTTCCGTCCTTATTTAAATATTAAGATGTTTCAAACTTCTGTCAGGAGAATTTTCTAACATACTGTATCAAGAAAACTTAGTCAAATAAGATACCATCAGTATACGTCTACTTCGTTTTTATTGACAAAATAATACAGAATATCTTATATTTCATTTTTTAATACATATTTTTTTAGCGATCGTACAGCACGTTGACCGACACGAACCAAATACGATAAAATCGATGAAAATCAAATGAACTTCAAAAAATTTGCCCAATTAAATAAATTTGTGTTCTAGGCCTAATGTCACTGTAGTTTCAATTTCTAGAAAATTTTGATATCATATACTGTATATTGATATTTCGTTAATATTCATGCACATTATTACGTATTCCTATGTACCTATCCAAATAAATAAATGAAAAGCTGCAAAAAAGTTGAAATTTTCTCGAATTTTCGCACTCTAAATGGCGGATGAAAATTCCTGCAGATATTAGTGCCCCAGCGTCATAGTTATGTGATATATTATGTGAAAAGGAATTGGGAGCAAAACTTTGTAAAATCATAAGAATATGAAGTTAGGTGCCTTCCATTTTTCGTAATCCCTTATTTTGTACTGTTCATGTTTTATAGTTTTAGATCGTCGTGCAGGTATCTTTGACTGTCACGAATATAAAATAATCTTCAATGTTGATAATTATTGTTATCAATGAAATTTCAAAAAATTAAAGGTCCATTCGTGCTTGGAAGCATAGAGTATGAGTCAAAACTGGAAGTTCTCGTTTCTATTGACTTTTTTTTCGCCTCCTAAAATGTGTCTGGCCAATATTTATAACCTTGCTGAATTACTCTTTCATTTCCTAGATCCCGGCACAGGTACCTCTTGTTTCAAAGAAGTCAAATGCTTACTTATTGTTTCTTATTATTTATTATCGCGTGAAATATTTTCTAACTGTCAAAACAAAAGTACTCTGCAAGAATTCTGTATCGTATGTTGATGAAATAAGTGTAAAAAATTCACCGTACAGAGCGAAACTATTTATTTATTTAAATTGAAAACCGCTTTTCAAACATTTATTCAGGGATAAAAGTAGTGGCCTGTTCCTGACTCACCATTAGTATATGGTATAGGTATGTATGAAGATCTGTTTTTCACATTCAAGACAAGCATTATTTGTTTACTGTCCTTATTTGATCAGTTTTTGAATTCGAACATTAGGTATAATTTTCGACTATAAAAGGGAATGCAGAATCTATTTCATCAAAATTCGTCAAGTCCCAAGATTTTTCTAAATTATATTTGCGGCGTTCTTGTGGAAAAAAATTTATAAATTTGATTTATGAGAAAATTTTTCGTCTGCGCAAAAATGACCCGTAAAATTTTTTGCGAGTATTCTTTTTTAGTTGTCTTGTTGCTAACGATTATGACGATCCACAAAATTAAAGCGGAACCAGACCCAGAATTGGAAACAGGTCCCTCGCCGGCGCCGCCGCCGCCAACGCCGCCGCCACCCCCTCCAACTTCACCTATTGATTTGCCTCCCCATATACCGCTGTTTCCACCTGTACAGCTCCGGCCAGAAGATATACCAGATCCAGCACCTGCTTGGTGAGTGAATCCATGTGTTACGAAGTAATATATAGGTAGTTAATGGTAAATCTTTCGTCGTGCATGTTCTTTCAACTTGAGATCTTTAGAATTGTTTTGAGTAAGTAGGTATAACAATAAAATTATAGTTCATGACACGAATATTCATACCTAGTAGATCCGGACACACTATGAAGATATTCGTATTTTCTCGGGGGCAGAGATCGCTCACGTAACGTTTACGAGAATGAAGCTCATACGCCATTTTGTCAAATCGCAGGTTGAAAAAAAGTTTATTCTGCTGATTGTTGTTCTGCAGATAACTCACATGTATTTGATTTCTTACGTCAAATATGTAAACACTTTGTAATTGTATAGGAGAAACCTATCCACTGACTTTATGGATAGACACAGAAAATGAATTCTCCTGCATTCTAAAAATAAAATCTAGTAATTGTGGTGTTTGTGCTTCAAAGGCGTTATGGGATTCGAATGAATTTTTCAGCGCTCGATTAATTAATCTATAAAACGAGAGAGATGAGAGAGAAAAAAAAAACAGAAAACAAAAATGATCTTAATCCTCGTTATTGTTTATACTTTCAGATTTGAAACCGATTCACTCAACGGGTTGGCGATCAGTAATCAAGAGGTAAGTAGGTGTGAAAACATTAGGTTGAATTTCGGAAATTTCCTTAATATATTTCAATCTCTACATCATGGTATACATAGATAAGAAATAATGAAGGCTAGAAATTATGAATCGAGCAATTTAATAGATAGCCCAAATTCGTCGAATCTTGATCCTGTTTTGCAATTTGCGTTCTCCAGGCAAATTCATCATAAAGTATCCTCTTGGCAGGTGATAGTTCTGCCCACCTTATCTAAACATGATTTTTTTAAATTGAATTATTTCTCCCAGCCACCCATATGTAGCCTATCTTTTATTTTCCCGTGAAGGGAACCCACTTTATGGGTGGTCGGAAAAAAATGTCCCGGCTGGCAAAGCTCGGAGCTTGAAAATTTTCCAGATCCTCCTCCTATCATATATAACTGTAAAGAACGGGTCTGTGACGTCACGATTTGATAATGTTTCAGATTTTTCAGATCCACATACCCCAGAAAATCTCGTTTAACTCCGTTAAAAAACCCGTGAGTTTTTTTTCATATATAGCTTAGAGGTCGAAATTTTTCCAAGTCCTTCTCCTATCATAATTATATTGCTCCAAAGTCTAAGCCTGTGACTTCACAATTTGAGGACGCGTCATAGGTCAGGTTTGTAACTTTTCAGATCCACGTGTCCCATAAAACAGTTTCCCTGCCACGTCTAGTGTTGGGTGTAACTCCTTTAAATAATCTGGGAGTATTTTAGACATACTTATAATTTTAAAAAAACCACGTAGTAGGCCTACAATACAAGATACATTGTTTTTATTGACAAAATATAACAGAATATCTTATTTAACCTTTTATATTTTTTAGCGATCAGCCGATCACGACACGTTGACCGACACCCTATACCGTATACAATATAAAATGATGAAATGAAAAATTCACCCATAATTTTAGTAATTTGTAATGTAGTGTAGCGTTGTAGTTTCAATTTCTAATAGATTCTAAAATCATAGACCTGGCATACATATATATTTTCGTTAATTATTCATGTACAATGTACCTTACATGTACACCTACCAAATTAAATAAATCAATATTCGTTGTCAGTTCAATCAGTGCAGTTGTTAAGACTAAGAGTATGCTTTATACAGAGAAAATACGCATAAAAATTAGAAGCCATTGCAGACGTTGCAATGGCAGCGAGGAACCCGCAATTCCTTAACTCGACCTCTCAGGTGGTGTGGAACTGAGTTGATAATCCTGTCATATAATTCAAATCGAAATTATCATTCTACATTCCCTCCTATCATATATAGCTCGAGACTCGAAATTCTTTTAAGTCCCCCTCCTATCATATATAGCTCGAGTCTCAAAATTTTTCTAAGTTTTTGGTTGGACGGCGGACGGTAGCTCGAAAGTCAAAATTCTTCCAAGTCCCCCCCTATTATATATAGCGCGAGACTTGAAATTCTTCCAAGTCCCCCTCCTATCATATATAGCTCGAGACTCGAAATTCTTCTAAGTCCCCCCCCCCCCCTATTATATATAGCTCGAGACTAGAAATTCTTCTAAGTACCCCTCCTTTCATATATAGCTCGAGACTCGAAATTCTTCTAAGTCCCCCTCCTATCATATATAGCTCGAGACTTGAAATTCTTCCAAGTCCCCCTCCTATCATATATAGCTCGAGACTCGAAATTCTTCTAAGTCCCCCCCCCCTATTATATATAGCTCGAGACTTGAAATTCTTCTAAGTACCCCTCCTATCATATATAGCTCGAGACTCGAAATTCTTCCAAGTCCCCCTCCTTTCATATATAGCTCGAGATCTTTTCATATATAGCTCGAGACTCGAAATTCTTCTAAGTCCCCCTCCTATCATATATAGCTCGAGACTTGAAATTCTTCCAAGTCCCCCTTCTATCATATATAGCTCGAGACTCGAAATTCTTCTAAGTCCTCCCCCCCCCCTATTATATATAGCTCGAGACTTGAAATTCTTCTAAGTCCCCCTCCTATCATATATAGCTCGAGACTCGAAATTCTTCTAAGTCCCCCTCCTTTCATATATAGCTCGAGACTCGAAATTCTTCCCCCTCCTTTCATATATAGCTCGAGATCTTTTCATATATAGCTTGAGACTCGAAATTCTTCTAAGTCCCCCTCCTATCATGTATAGCTCGAGACTCGAAATCCTTTAAGTCCCGTAACCTAACCTAACCTGCGAACGCGGACGTTTTCTGAGGATGTAATCTCCTAACAAAATGGATAGCGGGTTCCCCGCTAAAAAATTAGATGCCATTGGAGGACTGCAATGGCAGCGGGGAGCCCGCTGTCCTGAGTCCCCTAGACCCTGAAGTTTTTCCAAGTCCTGAAAATCATGACTTGACAACTTGAACGCGCTGTAATTTCAAGGAAGCCGTCGTCTTTCCAAGTCCCCCTCCTGTCATATATAGCTCGGAGGTCGGAATTTTTCCAAGTCTCCTTCCTATCATATATAGCTCGAGAGTCGACATTTTTCCAAGTCCCCCTCCCCTTTCCGTGACGTACAGTAGGATGAAATGCTATTCTAGCTGGCCAAAATCCGAAAATCGGAGGTCTGTAAAAAGGTGCGAATTATTTTGTTTACGTTTTAGAAACGTTCCGACCACCCTAATTCAATGATGAAACCGGTTTTTGTGGAAGTGCGTTGATGTGAACAGCATGATAGATGTACAAGCCAACAACCATTTGTTCTTAACACTCGGTCATTTTATTTTGGAAGCACGTAGTTCCTTCCATGTTCTCTACGAGGTGATAAGAGTCTTGTGATTTATAAAGTATTTTGATTGAACTTTTGATATTTTTACGGCATTTGATGATTGGGCGACTATTTCTCCTCATAAAATACTCCGATAGTGAGTACAATTGTAATACATTTATAGTCAAAATTTCATAATATTGTATTAGCCATTTAAAAAATTTACCAAAACTTACAAAGGCGGGTGGGATGGAAATGATTTCTTGAAACCTTCCTCTCTCAACCCACATTCACACTTTTTGCGCCTTTTTGCGCCTTTTCGTGATTTTTCAATATATTTCTTTCAGTTATTTGAGCATGTAAAAGCTATTTATCGGGATAGCAGCTATTTAATGGAATAGCTTAATTTACAAAAGCAATGAAACTAAAGTCAATGATAATAATGAACTCGGTTACACGATCTTCGTATGATGTAGAACAGGTTTCATTCTTGTGTACAGAGTTCGCTACCCCCTCCCCTTCTAGGACGTTACAATGAATAAAATTCTATTTATACCTGCACTATTTGAAAGATTTTGTGTTGCTTTGCATAATTAGATTTAAGAAAGTGTTCTATTTATTTAAAAGTGACTTCAACTCATTCTGAGATGGGACCCCTCTCTCTCCAGTCGGGTCCGGGGCAAGAAACACAGCGGGCTCCCCCCCCAAAAAAAATCGCCCCCTCCCCTTGAAAATAGAGGCCCTGCGGTCCCCTAACAGAGCCGGGCCCGAGGACAAAATCCCCAGTTGCCCCCCTCCCTCTCGTCAGGCCTGCCCCTTAGATGATGTTCATAAACTTTTAACAGGGAACCTGTTTTATGGGGGGCTATTTGAGAAATCTGCCGTCCGCCGTCCGCCGTGCGCCGTCCAGCGAAAAACTTAGAAAAATTTCGACCCTCGAGCCATATATGATAGGAAAGGGACTTAGAAAAATTTCGACTCTCGAGCCATATAGGATAGGAGAGGGACTTGGAAAAATTTCGACTCTCGAGCTATATATGATAGAAGGGGGACTTAGAAAAATATCGACTCTCGAGCCATATATGATAGGAGGGGGACTTGGAAAAATTTCGACTCTCGAGCTATAGATGATAGGAGGGGAACTTAGAAAAAATTTCGAATCTCGAGCTATAGATGATAGGAGGGGAACTTAGAAAAATTTCGACTCTCGAGCTATATGTGATAGCAGGGGGACTTAGAAAAAATGTCGACTCTCGAGCTATAGATGATAGGAGGGGAACTTAGAAAAATTTCGACTCTCGAGCCATATATGATAGGAGAGGGACTTGGAAAAATTTCGACTCTCGAGCTATATATGATAGGAGGGGGACTTAGAAAAAATTTCGACTCTCGAGCTATAGATGATAGGAGGGGAACTTAGAAAAATTTCGACCCTCGAGCCATATATGATAGGAGAGGGACTTAGAAAAATTTCGACTCTCGAGCTATATATGATAGAAGGGGGACTTAGAAAAATATCGACTCTCGAGCCATATATGATAGGAGGGGGACTTAGAAAAATTTCGGCTCTCGAGCTATAGATGATAGGAGGGGAACTTAGAAAAATTTCGACTCTCGAGCTATATATGATAGAAGGGGGACTTAGAAAAATTTCGACTCTCGAGCCATATATGATAGGAGAGGGACTTAGAAAAATTTCGACTCTCGAGCTATATATGATAGAAGGGGGACTTAGAAAAAATTTCGAATCTCGAGCTATAGATGATAGGAGGGGAACTTAGAAAAATTTCGACTCTCGAGCTATATGTGATAGCAGGGGGACTTGGAAAAATTTCGACTCTCGAGCCATATATGATAGGAGAGGGACTTAGAAAAATTTCGACTGTCGAGCTATATATGATCTAGGCTTCCTTGAATTTTCAATACCAAATCTCATTCGAATCATAAAACAGGTTCCCTGCGTTCCTCGTTTAACTTCGTTAAGGAAGCCGTCATTTTTTTCTCTTAGTCAGTATACTTTTTGTCCACGAACCTCAAGTAAAAGCTTCAAACTTGGAACAAAAATGATCCAAAACTTTGAGAAAAAATTATCCAATCATAAATCTGACTGAAAATTCGAATTCTACGATCTTGACTACCCCTTAGACGACTTTAATAAACTGTTGCTCTTGATCAGTTAAACTTTCGTTCACAAACTCCAGATAAAGGCTTCAAACTTTGAGAAAAAATGACCCAATCATAAATCAGACTGGAAAATCGAATTCTACGCCCACAAAAACCCCTTAGTTGATCTTCATTAGACATTCAGTCGAAAATTAGAATTTTGGCCACCTAGCATGGCGTTTCATCCCACTGTGTGACGTCATCAACCTCGCTCGCGCTCGCGGACGCGGTCGAAAATTTCCTGGAAGTACCCCCAACAAAAGAGATAGCGGGTTGCCCGCTAATAAGGTAAATATACGAAAATATAGGTCGCGGGGCGATTAAGAACTGTCTAGAAGATGAATCAATTGTGATGAAATTTTTTCAGAATGTTAGACGAGTATCTGATAAAGGTCTGAAATGAATTCAGAACACAAAATATTATTTAGAACTCTAGAAAAATTTCATGACAATTGATTCATTTTGTGGACAGTAGTCGCCCTGCGACTTATATTTTCGTATATTTATGTGTGTTTTTTCTATGTGAAGCGTACCCCTACGGCGTACCCTATGGTTGCAGGTAGCGATTTTTGCCCACAGATAACGATATTGAATAATGCACAAAATGATTGGGTTATTCTGGAAGTTGAGGAAAATACGACTAATTAGTTGAGGGTGTGCTTTACTTGTTCGAAAACTCTGAAACGGTGTACGATAAGTTTCATAAACATCCCCAAAAACCCTGCAAGGTTCGGGAAGCCAGCGGTCACTACGCGACGCTTGTCGGGCGTGCGTGGGTAGTCCTTGTAACAAATGACGAGGAATGATTTTGCAAGGTCACATCTCAGGGCTTCTTTTTCCGACGAATTGTTTTGATCTTCGGAAATGTTGTACAGAAGGGTTCAACAAAAGGCGCTATCGGAACGGAATCCTGAATTTTGGCTCCAGGATGAGAATTTCACTCTCGTCAGAAAATAGACGAATTTTTACCAATTTCAACGTTGAATTGAGAAAGTATAAGAAAAAATTTTAAAATTCTGCTTCGATAGCGCCCCTGGGCGAACCTTTCTGGAAAACATTCCAATTATTCAGAAAGATCCGTTGAAAATTCGAGCAGTAAAATGTGATTTTCGGTACCATATTTTCACAAGTAAAGCACACTCTTAACAGAACGCGAAATATACCAATTACGTAACGATCTTCAGAAATCGTTTGAATTTACGTCTGGAGAGGCAATCTTTGAATCGTTGAATTCCATTAATGAACAAAATTAGTTCGTGTGAACCAATTAGCCGTATTTTCCAAAGTTTTGTGTACAGCATAAATACGAAGTTTCAATTTCACGCTTTATTTAATCAGCTATAGTGGAGGCGAATTATAGACCTTAGTCTATGCATTTTGGGGGTAACGGCGGGAAGTTGTAAAAACCTATGAGGTATGATCCCATGAACAACCTATCAAAGTTGCCGCCCCCACCTACTATGCAAAATATTTTCTGGTACTTTTTTGCCCCCCAAATTGATTTGTTTTCGGTTTTTGGCGCATATCTCGATAAATATTGGCTATAGATAAGAAATTTTGGCGATAAAATAATGACTCACCATGAATTTTACTACATCTTAGAGTATCCATTTATTAGCCTACGTCAAAGGCTGAGCCTACAAATGCGCTAAGAATCAGGAAAATACTGAGAAAATTCAATTTTTCGTCGTTCTTCGGGTTCATCTCAAGATTGAAGAAGGTTGGTGGTAAGGAGGGGGGGGGATTTGGTCACGGAAATTTTTGTAGTGAAATTTACTACGAAATAGAGTATTTGATCATTAGCTATTCGCCCATGGTATATCACCGGGTGCGATACCACTTCTTCTTTCTACAGAAAGGGGAAGAGAACGAGTGTCGAGAAAGTATTGAACCTGAACACAAAAAAATTAGATGGCACTGCAGTTGCAATGGCAGCGGGGTAGCCGCTGTCCCGAGTCCCCCTTCTATCATATATAGCTCAAAGGTCGAAATTTTTCCAAGTCCCTCTCCCCTCTCCGTAACGTCATCAACCTCGCTCGTTCCTGCGCTCGCCGACGAAAATTTCCTGAAAGTACCCCCAACAAACCCCGCTAAAACATTATCGACGTTTTTAACAACGCTGAAAGTACCAAAGACGAGATATTCACTGCGGCATGCCGACCCACCTCCTACTTCTGACACCATACGTCAACACGCATTTCGAACGGTTCACCAAGTTCAGACGTGGAAAGGAAATTTGATGCCGTTTTCAGATTGGGGCTGGCAGTTACAAAATGGACAATTTATGCCAATCATGATGACGAACCCACCCGCATCAGACGCGTTATTACATTTGATTTCATACGGATGCTTCAAAAGCTGTTTGTCAGTATGCAGTTGCAGAAAAGCCGGGCAGTCACACAATAAAATGAATGAAAACACGTCTTCGTTAACTCGATGTCTGTCATTTCGAATCCGTAATGACACCGAGTGTTACCTTGATTACTCGAAAACCCTGTACCTCCAGGAGGGGGTAGGTAGTAGATGAGAATACAAGCGAAAAATTTGGCTTACCCGGCAAGCGAAAGTCTCGGGTTCGGATCGAGACGAGGTGACCAAATTTTTCGCTTATATTCTCATCTCTACCCCTCCTGAATATTTTCCCGCACGTAAAAAATCTTTGTCTTTCCTGTACCTCTAATTCAAATATTGGGCCGTTCAATGTATTCCTCAAAAGTACGAGCCATAGGATTGAAGAGGCAGGAAAATACAGAGGCACGTAGGTAACAAATATCAACGTAGTGTCATTTCCTCAAATATCGGTTCCTTCAGCTTCGAATTATCGAGGATTTACCTATCACATCATACATGGTTATTTCCAGAGTGTAAATGAAGTGCACAACTGAATTAGATCAATGTTTTCTTTACAGGCTATATTTGAGATATCAGAGAATACAAAAAAATCTTCAGAAAAATACATCATTATTCTGACACATAATTACTTCGGACGACACTCCCAGGCGATAGCTTTGACCTACGCTAATGATCAAATACTCTATCTCGTAGTAAATTTCACGACAAAAATTTCCGTAACCAAATTCCCCCCCCCCCTTACCACCAACCTCCTTCAATCTTGAGATGAACCCGAACAACGACGAAAAATACCGGTACCGAAAAATTGAATTTCCTCAGTATTTTCCTGATTCTTAGCGGCATTTGTAGGCTCAGCCTTTGACGTAGGCTAATAAATGGATACTCTAAGATGTAGTAAAATTCATGGCGAATCATTTATCGCCAAAATTTCTCATCTACAGCCAATATTTCTCGCAATATGCGCCAAAAACCGAAAAAAAAAAAACAAATTTTGAGGGGAAAAAAAGTGTCAGAAAATATTTTGCATAGCAGGTAGGGGGCCGGCAAATTTGATAAATTGTTCATGAGATCATACCTCAAAGGTTTTTACAACTTCCCGCCGTTACCCCCGAAATGCATACACCATCAATTTTTAGGTCTAATTCGCCTCTACTATTATCTCGAGGCAAAAGTCGCAACATGTGATACATATTTTGTATGTCTACGTGTGAGTGAGTAGGTAGAGCATACCCTTGAGATTTTTTTTTTTTGTGTTGGAAAAATTTAGGTTTGCGGAGATCTTTTCTTTAGGATAGTACATGATTCATGATTTTGCTGAATCATATTTTTAATCACCGCGATCCTTTCGGGTGCCTCTTGATACGAAGTAGTAAGAGCATATTATCTTTTCATCGTTGGGTACAGTCGAATTTTCAGCAACGCGCAGAAATTCCTCCGTGTGTTAGTAGACACAGTTTGTTGAATACTATTTTCACATTCACTAACATTTACTTATGGGTAAAAGTAATCCTCCTGTAGTGACTCAGCATGACTATGGTGTGTATGAAAATCTGTTCTACACATTGCGACGAGGACAAGCAATTGTTTATCGTCTTGATTTGTCTAGTTTTTGATTTTGAACGTCATGGTCTCGACTATAAAAAGGGATGTAGACTACTCTTCTTCATCATTCTCCCAGTTCAAGTTTTAAGATTTTGCTAAACTATATTCGCGACGTTCTTGCGATAAAAAAAAATTATACCTAAATCTGATTCATAAGGAAATTTTTCTTCACTGCAAAAATGCCCAGCAGAAATTTCTACGAGTATTCTTTCTCAGTTGTATTTTTGCTAGCGATGACAAACCACATAATTCGAGCGGAACCGGATCCAGAATTGGAACCATCTCCACCTGTTCCTCCACCTCCACCTCCGCCTCCACCTCCGCCACCACCTCCAAGTCCATTGATTGATTTGCCTCCCCATATACCGCTGTTTCCACCTGTACAACTCGACCCAGAAGATATACCTTGGTGAGTAAATCTTTTGTCATATATTCTTGTAAATTGAGACCTTTAGAATTGTTTTGAGTAAGTATAACAATAACAGGGTGTCCACTTGTATGGAAAATCTGGAAGTCAGGGAAAAGTCAGGGAATTGTTTTAGATACGTCAAAAAAAGTTCGAGCTAAGAAGTTTTTCCTCTTTTGCTTTTCAGTGGAGATTATGGTCTGGGAAAACCTGAAAAAGCCTGGGAAAAATCAGGGAATTTCATTTTAGAGAAAAAAAAGGACATTTTGAATAATCATAGTTCATGACACGAATATGCATATCTAGTAGATCCGGACATTCTATGAAGAAATCAAGCGTTTTATTTTTAAGTAGACTATAGGATGCGTATACCAGTTTTGAAAATCGCTTAATAATAAAAGGTAACGTGTTACTACCTCTCATTGGTGGTGAGTTGCAACGTAAAAAACGCACTCCACTTAGTTGAAATTACTTTACTCGACGTCGTTAGTATTGTGAGTGTAGTCCTCAGTGAAGTCGTTATCTCGTCCGTTTTACATTTGGTCCTTCAGCGTGCATAATATTTGTGAACCCTTCATTTCATGAGTGATCGTTATTCGAATGACACGAACAATAATTCAAAAATGATTCTATCGAATTTTAAAAAAAGACCTATCCAATAATATTTTTTTTATCGAAAAAGAAGGATAAGTATTCGCCAAAAAATTTTTTCTATCGAATTTTAAAAAAAGACCTACCCAATAATATTTTTTTTTATCGAAAAAGAAGGATAAGTACCTATTCGCCAAAAATTTTTTTCTATGTTCACGATGTTGTTGCTTTGACTCATCACATATTCAAAAGTGATTTGCAACTGAACATAATTATTAGGCCTATGCATTGTTTTCTTCGCAATTTTACTCGTATTTAGATACATACCTATCTAATTATTTTCAGTTTCTGTGTGATACGATGTGCTTTTTTAAGCCATTGGTATCATGAAGAGGTATAACGGAGCATGCTTCGAGTATATTGTAAAAAAAAAAAAAAAAGGAATAATATTGAGAATAATCGACCGAGCACGGGTCTGCAAAAGAACTTTTACGAGAATGAGGCTCATATGACATCAAGTAGCAGGCTGAAAAAAAATGTACTTATTCTGCTGATCGTCGTTGTTTTGCAGATAACTTACGTAAATTTAATTTAATTTCATAGTCGAATATGTATACATTTTGTAAGTATAGGAGGAACCTATCCACTGACTTTTTGGATAGAAAGAGAAGATGAATTCTTCTGCATTCTAAAAATGGAATCGAGTGATTGTGATGTTTGTACATCAAGGGCATCATGGGATTTGAGTGAATTGTTCAGCCTCTGATTAATTAATCTATAAAACGAGAGAGAGAGAGAGGGAGAGAAGAAAACAGAAACGACCTCGATCCTCATTATTATTTATACTTTCAGATTCAAAACAGATTCACACAACGGATTGGCGATCAGTAACCGAGAGGTAGGTGTGAAAACAAATGTCGTATTTCGAAAATTTCCTGAAGATATTTGAATTTCTACATTACGGTATATAGCCTCGATAAACGATATGAGCTTCTATATAATGAAGCTCAGAAATGATGAATTCGAGCTATTTAATAAATACCTAACCTAAATTCATCTGTTTTGCAAAATTTGCGTTCTCCAGATAAATTCATCGTAAAGTGTCCTCTTGACAGGTGATAGTTCTGTCCGCCTTATCTAAATACGATTTTTAAAAATTGAATTATTACTCTCAGCAACCCAAATGTACCTTTTTTCTCCGTGAGGGGAATTTTTAACAGGGAACCTGTTTTATTGGAGGGTGGAAGAAATGTCCTGGCCGGCAAAGCTCGGAGCTTGAAAATATTCTAGGTCCCCCTCATATCTTTTATAGTACGGTGGTCAATGTATACAGCCTGAAAGATATCCCTTCGAGTAACTATATATGCAATGCTTCATACACTAATTGACTTAGCCCCTTCAATGAGCGCTCTTCAAACACCTTAAGACTCAAAACGTCTTTCTAAGGTATTTCAAATCCCCCTCCTATTATATTTAAATGCGCAATCAAGTCGAGCCAGTGACGTCACAATTTGATTACGTCATAGATCTGGTATGTAAATATTTTTCAGATCCCATTAACGCAGGTGTCACATAAAACACGTTCCCTGCCACCCCTCGTTCAACTACTTAAAACCATCCGGGAGTTTTTAAACATCCTTAAAAATAAATGAGAAAAAAAAAGTCAAATTAGGTATAGGTACTTTGTTTTTATTGACAAAATAGGACTACAACAGAATATCTCATTACTTATTTCATCTTTTGGTATTTTTTATTTTTAGCTATCAGCCAATCACGACACATTGACAGACATCCTATGTCTACAATACAATGATGAAAATGAAAAATTTACCTATAATTAGTAATTTGTAATGTAATGTATACCTAAATTACAGCGTTGTAGCAGTTTCAATTTCTAGATTCTAAAATCATAGATCCTGACATAATTATACCTACATAAAAATTTTTGTTAATTATTCACGTACAATGTACATAACTAAGTATACCTACCAAATTAAATGAATCAATTATTCATTGTCAGTTTCTCAATCAGTCACTGTGTTTTTCGAGGCCTGTAAATCAGTTGCACACGTCTTGCACAAGCCTGCACGACCGTGATTTGTTACGAATTTTGTACTCAAAATGGCGTATGAAAATACTCCAAGATATTTTGTGTCCAAGCGTGATTACTGAATAGGATCGGGAGAAAGGTTTCGTAAGAACATGATGTTACTCTCCCTTTCTCCCGATCTGATGTAACTCGCACTAATAACACACTCTACAGAGCAAAATCTGAAATTCTGGTGAATCGAGATCCGAGATGTTTTTATCATCAAAATAATATTATTATCTTGAATGGTCGACATATTTTATATAATTCTTCAACAGTTCAACCTTCGTAAAGGTTGTGTTTGAAATTTGTCTAGCATTTGAAATTTCCTCAGCATCGTAAAAATGAATCGAATAAGACTACTTGGTAACCAATTTCTTTCTCGCGCTCTCATTCCGAATAATGCGAAGCTTATTGCGCGAAGAAGCATCTACAAAACGAGCTTACTGCGCGAAGAACACGAAACTTGGCAGGATGATGGTGGATACGATTTGCCGATGAATATGAAGAACCCATACCGAGTATTATTCGTATTTTTCGTTTTCCTTGGGAGCGGATTCTGGTTTCCTTATTTTATCATTCACTACCATCGCGTCAAGCAGCTCAAAGCAGGTGGATTCCTTCCGAAAGACGCATGAGAACAGAATTGAAGTCCGAGTGGAGTAGTTAGTGTTATAATATTAAGAAAGTTGGAGAATGCTCCGTTTTTAATTGTATAATTTTTGTTGTTCAAAGTTGTATCCGTCGAATTGAGAATCGAATGTTTGCATTGTAATTATCAGCCTTTTCCAGAAAACGAATTGAGGAAACACTTTGTTTCTAAGTAACCTATGCTAATAAAACATTAGTTTCAACCATGGAATGCATTTAAGTTGTGATCATTGAATTAAAGCTAAGTACTGGAACAATCACCCTGTAGCCCGTGTTTAGTTTCTCCAGTAATATTTTGAAGTTGGAAATTACAAAGGCTGAAAAGAATTGATTCCAATCCAACTAACGGGTACTGTTGGGAAAAAAAAGGTTGTAATGACCAATCTAATGAGTGGATCAAATGGAAGAGAAAGATATGAATAAAAATGACTGATGAGTTTTTTCTCTCATGATATAGAATAAGAGGTTTATTCACCCGATAAGTTTCTCGTCATTATTCTCCAAATTTTTCCAATCCATTGGTTGGTGAAATAAAAATACGTGAGCTAATTCTCAATCACGGATACTAATGCAGTATGATTAAATGCCCTCTACATAAGATATTCTGAATTCCGTGGCTAGGATATTCGCTCGAGCTAAATATGCAAGAATTCATGGTAAGGATTGAGTACATAATGAACCATTTTTCACATCTATTCCTTCTAATTTCAGCTCCTACGAATAAAACTACATATTCTTCTGTCCCATTATCATTCTAACCCCAATAATTAATACTTTGATTCATCTTGTCCCAATGATAGCGACGTTGTACCTTATTGCCCATCAGCTTATTTTGCAATCGTGATGGATTGTTCCACCGATTTAATTCAATAAAACCCAAATTAAATCCATCACCCGCATGCGTAAATAATTGCGACGAATTCAGATGTACGTTTGTTTACCAGCGAGTCAAACAAGAAGAATTTCTTCTGCTGAAAAAATCAGAGGTCTGTACAGAGTTCTTATTAAAATATAGGTAGGACCGGTTCACAGACCTCACATAAACACGTGCTCGTTCGTCGAATGTATGAATTTTTCCATCTTGATGGAAAAATTCAATTCATGAGAGAGTACGAAGGGAGAGGAAGAGACGAATCGAAGAAATTAGAGTGATCTCAGAAAAAGCTTGAAAAACAATGAAACATTGTCATTATGTTCTTAATTTATTCAACGTCATACAATTATCGACTCGATACAGAGACTTGCCACACTCTAATCGTGTTATCTGAGTATCCAGCAAACAACGTTTGTCCATCTGTCGACCAAGCTAACGATAAACATTGGGGTGGTTCTGTCTTCATATTCGTAGATGATACGACTTCAGGTTTCAGTTCCTCGACCATTTCTTTGCTTTCCAAATCCTGTAACAGATAATTCCTGTCAATCGTATTCATCGATAGAAACTGAGGTTTCAACTTTGACGAGCATGCTTACCCAAATCTTAACTGATGGTCCGAAAGCAGCACATAACCAGTAACGGTTTGGACTGAAACACAATGCAGTGATGATATCGTTATGCTCCAGGGTATGTAATTGTTTATCGTCGTTCAAATCCCACAACATAGCTTTGCAGTCCTAAAATTAAGGCGATTATAAGATATCACAGATCTTTAGACAGCACATCAGGTGAAGGAATACTCACTTTACCACCAGATGCGCAAAGAGAACCGTCAGGAGAAACCGTGACGGTATTCAGGTAGCCACTGTGTCCATAATGATTCTTCTTAATTTTACAATTCGTCAGATTCCATACCTTGACCATCTTATCCCAACCACAAGAAACAATAATAGGATTCTGATGGTTCGGTGAGAAACGTACGCAAGACACCCAGTCGGAATGCGTTTCATCCTAGAATAAGATTTGATATAATACTGGTATTGACACACCTGTCCGTCCGACGAGAAATCGGTGAACTTACTTGAATAGTGTATTTGCATTCGGCTAAAGTGTTCCACAGTTTGATAGTTTTATCACGGCTACCAGAGACGATCTGTCGGTTGTCCACGGAGAAGGCTACACTCAAGACATCCTGAACAAGATTATCGATGTAATCCAAAATTACACTTTCACATAGTCATAATGATCGTTCATACAAGAGTACAGGGTGCGGCAGAAGAGAAATTTATACACGCCTCATGGACGTTTCAATACATTCGAGACAAACCGCACTTTGCACGAACGAATAAAAGTAAGAATAATAAGAATTGAATCGTGTTTTTCTAACTTACTCAATTCCGTATTCGTACCATAAACTTCAACTCGTTAAAAAAAAAAGAAAAAAAAAGCTTCCGTATAATAATCGCCCAAACCTTGGTGTGGTCTTCAAATCGACGAGTGGTTCTTCCTGCAGCCAAATCCCACAAGCGTAAGGTTTTATCCCACGAGCCGGAAAGGGCATAATTACCATCGGACGAGAGAACGACATCACTGACAAAATGAGAGTGTCCGTGAAGACGTTTCTGCGGGATACCGTAATTGTTGGCATCATCTCTCGTCAACTTCCAAACAATCAACGTTTTGTCTGAAATTGAATTCAGTCAATTAAATAATAAGAAAGCACCTTCAATGAATATAACAACAGAATTTATTCTCGAATATCTTACCACGTGAACATGACAGAATCATGTCTGGGTATTTCGGATTAGTCGCGATTTGGGTGACCCAACCATTATGGCCTCGGAGAGTACCTTTCAACTGCAGAGATTCAGACATGTTTAGTTCGAAGAAATACTAAGGAGATAAATTTCGACAAAAGAGAAGTTCATTAAATAAGATCTACTCGAGAAAACCGCGACCAGAGATGAGCAAGTTCTCAACCACGTCGGATGTCGGTGAAAAAGACTTGGTTGGTGTTTTTGACGGCGTTTTCCTCTAACCCAACCGGACGGTAAAACCAGTAAACTAGAGTTATAATACCGATCAGGAGAACAATGAGATGTGAAGTATTGTTTGATGCTATAATAATTTCATTTTTCCTTATTGAAAAGAGTCTGAGAAGTGCTGAATAATTTTTGTGAGAGCGCTGTTGTCGGAATGCAACGCGACAGCCTGCACCAATAATTTACTTCGGGCTGCACGATGCACAGCAGCCAATATGCGACGGAAAAAAATCATATAAAAAAGTGTTATTGAACTTTCGCTCAATTTCAAATTTGTAGATTATTTGCCGCTGTTGTACTTTGTTGCTTGAATTTTTATTCTGTTTGAGTTGTATGTCTTTTGTGAATCGTCCAATTAAGCGCTAAATTTATAATCGACTTTCTGAAACTACCTCAGAAAATAATCAACATGAAAGTTTATCTACCGTTTACTGTGTTATCCCGAGGAATTGCAACCTCTAGACATTTAAGATCACCTATTAGTAATGTCACTGTTATTGGCGGAGGTTTGATGGGTTCCGGAATAGCTCAAGTACTACATTCTTAATTATATGTCTAGCGTATGCACCAATAATCGACTCGACTGAAAACTCAATTCTCTTTTATAGGTCGCTGCTCAAATTGGAAATCATGTTTCAATCGTCGAAGTTAACGATTCTGCATTAGATAAGGCTAAAACTAACATCGAAGGCAGCTTGAGAAGAGTAGCGAAGAAAATTTATAAGGTTCTCATCGCTCCATATTTGATAATTCTTTCGATGTAACCTGTGTTTTATTCTTCCGTTAATTAATTTCAGGAAAAAGCGTCGGAGGGTGAGAAGTTCGTTAGTACGACATTGTCAAATTTAAAATTCTCGACTGATTTACCCGGCATTGTGAAAGAATCTGATTTAGTTGTTGAAGCCATCGTTGAAAATATCGACGTGAAACATAAACTGTTCAAGAGTATCGACTCGGTAAGCCTGCAGTGAAAAATTGAGAATAAGTTCTTAAAACGATTGCCTTACGTAGGATCGTTCACAGTAGAAGGAAAAAAGAATGTTTATCCTAAAGTAACGAGAAATATTGAGGTCTGTCCGAAAAAGGTATTGGGTTAAAGTTGAAATAATGAACTACCTAATATAAATTAGAAATTATTGTCAAGTGTTGATTGTTAATTTTTAAAATTTGGTTTCGTCATCAGAAGTAATGAGCTAAATTGGAGCAAGTTTGATAGCAAATTAGGTAAATGAAAAAAATAATTATAGGGTAATTCAGAGAATTTGATGATTCGAAATCAAATATTATTATATTGAAAGAAAAATACGGTACAGACATGTACAAATTTTATTACACGACCGGTTTCGAACCGTATATCAACTGGTTCATCATCAGGTTCGTAATGATGAACAGTTGATATAAGGTTCGAAACCGGTCGTGTAATAAAATTTGTGCATATCTGTACCGTATTTTTCTTTCAATATAATCGTAATGGCGTGCAACGTTGAACACACAATTTCAATTATCAAATATTATTGTTGTAAATTTATTATTATATATATCATTTTCGAAGTCTTTTATTTGTGACATTATTTGTCGAAATCGATTGTTGGCATCACCAAAACAATTCGATTGTTATTTTATTTTTAGATTTAATTCGATGAACTTTTCGAGAAAAATTATGAAACCGATACCACAATCTGAACTCTTTATTTAATTATGATTAATTATAAATTCTGTAAATCCATTTATTGTGTTTTGGTCGCAGGTTGCTCCGAAACATACGATATTCGCTTCCAATACATCCTCATTATCTATTGGAGATATCGCTTCAGTAACAAATCGTAAAGATAAATTCATTGGATTACATTTTTTCAATCCTGTTCCAGTCATGAAATTGTTGGAGGTAGTACATTTCTGGATAAATATTGAAATCGTTTTGTATTTTTTTTTTTTGTCTTTTATTCTGTAAGTATTTGTTCTTTATAGATCGTACGAACTCCAGAGACATCGGACGATACTTACAAAAAATGTATGGATTGGGGTAAAGCCATCGGTAAGATACCAATAACTTGTAAAGATACGCCGGGATTTGTCGTCAATCGACTACTAGTGCCTTTCATTAATGAAGCTATAAAATTATTGGAACGTGGTACGTTATTAATGATTTTCTGAAAGATAATTAAGAAAAAAAGTAGTAAATTATTATTGTCATCATTCTTATACTTTCAAAGGCGATGCAACAGCCGAAGATATTGATATTGCTATGAAATTAGGAGCGAGTCATCCGATGGGCCCGATAGAATTGGCCGATTACGTTGGACTGGATACGCATTATTTTATTGTGAAAGGTGCGTTGATAATTTTATTATATTTAAAAGAGAAAAAAATGTACACTTATTTTGTGCATTAATTGGATGATTAATGTGCCGTTTTGAAAATTTGTGGTCAGTTAAATGACATACTTTAGGCCTGCGAAGAACAGAGCGCGACTACTAACTTTAACCAAGTTTTTATGGTGATCTCAGTGTGGAAGAATTTTTGAGATACTTGTCATTGTAGTTTTTTTTTTTTTTTTTTCGTATCGTCCTTCATGGAAAGTGCGAAAGTACGTGTAGTTTTTGATGATGAGCGATGGATCACCTTCGTGAGTTAAATTTGAAGGGAAGTTCTTACCAGAAGGCTCTTGATAATGAGGTGTAGGAGAATATTTCGAAGTTCGCAATTGGAAGTATCAGAGAAATGAAATCGTCGATAGTTAGGCATCGATGAACCAGTTTGAAAACAAACTCTTGGAAAAATTTCTCTTCACTGAGAAGGTATACAAAACTTTTGTGACTGGTGGTCTCATCGATGGTGTGACCGATAATCTCTCTGAGTTCAAAGATTTGCAAAGAAACGCCTACCAATATATCAAAAATGAAAATATTTCATGTCCCTTTATTAGGTGGAGGTTATTAGGCATACTTTCCACCCACCAAAATATATGATATGAATTTTTTGAAATCTTCAATATAGGTACCAGTGTTATTGGAGATCAGGGCCACGTAGTTAAAGGTGTTGTGGTTAGTATCATTGGACTTGCTAGAGAAGGGGATACATCTAGTTCCTCTGTGATATTCATTTAGCTTACTAAGCCTTGGTCCCCTTCTTTTTCACCGTTCTGAAGTCATCTCTCATGTTGGTGAAGGTCAAGCGATATTAGAGACACGGAGCGTTCGTCCTTAATTTAGTTCACGCAAGATCAAAACGGAGCCATTACAACTCTCCCCACTCCACCAGGTGTGTGGAAAATGTGAGCAGTCGCGAAGTCGAACATTCTTGAAGATGAAAACATTGAATTTTGGGACGATTGAATCGTACCCTCCCTAATCTGAACAGGGGGCAAAGCTGATTTCTTGTCACAAGTCTTTAGAAATTCACATTGTCTCCTTTTGTGCTACAAAAATTCCCACCCATTTGTTCGCTTCAATCGTACGTGGGGCTGAGGTCGATCTCTTACTGGAAGCACGCAACGCTAGGCGAGCTTATGGTGGGCTCGCATTTTCACTGGCTTCTGAACGATTGGAGATGAAGGAGACAAACACAAACGATTCAACCCACTCGTTCCTCATAATCCGATCGGGGGGTTGGAGACATCAACCTTAAAAAGGTATATTATTCCGGTTCTCAACATTTAATTTTATGTGAATTTCAGGTTGGCACGATAAAAATCCGAATGTCGAGCTATTCAAACCTCCCGAAAATCTCAAGAAATTGGTGGACCAAGGAAAACTGGGCAAGAAGACTGGAGAAGGTTTCTATAGTTATAAAAAATGAACTGTTGAATACCTCGACTAGAACAACTCTATGGAAGCGTTGAAGCACGCGCGTGCCTTAAAAATGTATTTTAAAATGGTATATTTTTTTGAAATTTGCTATCCAAGAGTAATTTCGAGATTTCATCACTGTATATTTTTCTCGTCTGTACAACCGAATGTGATTCAAATCAGTATAGGTTCTATTTATTTTATTATATTCTTTTAAAAATATTATATATTGTATTTGATTTACCGTTCTAGAATCAATTTTCGTGTTAATTATTTTTAGGTGTGGTTGAAATGATATTATATTCATAGTTTTTTGGCTGAATGCTATCTTTCCTATTTTGTTCGTGTGATTGAAGTGAATCTAGCTTCGAATGCGGTGTTCGTAGCAATTCTTCCGCGAAGAGAATTCGAGATCTACAATTTTTATTAGAAAATAAATCGATACCCTTGGTAACTATCGACAATTTTACTTTCTTTCTCGTGAGTTTGTAGCCGTGTCGCACAATACGACCATGATTAGTATTTTATTATATTTCGCCCACTTCTTCAGCGCCATCGCAGTTTACACGGATATTTCGAACACGTTGTTGGTCGGAATTACCTAACCGAGAATCATTCTCAAAGCAAAATCGTTTAAATTAGGTGGTATTCTTGGCTAAAATTTGAATTCGTAACACTATACCTAAGGCCGCTCTTGTACACCTCCATCTATGGTTGTGTCTCATTCTTGCGTTCAAATTTTCTCAAGTTGTACCGGAAACATGAGGAAGTGTACACCGCGTCTATTCACAATCATGATATCGCGACCGGTTTTCATAACGCTTTATTTCATTTGGACGTACCTTACTATCTTTTTCCCACCATATGTTCTCTCGTAAACTCAACTCTAATTGAAAACCTAATGGTATATCCTGATAATCGGAAGTGAAGAAATTCACTACGTGAAGTTATAACTGATAAAAAGTAACAGAATGGCATCCGGTCTGTAGAGTGGTTGAGTTATTGATCATTTATTTGTAATTGCGATTTCGAAAACGGGACCGGAAATAATCGTTGAAAATCGCCGTAACTTAATTAACTTTACCTTTTTTTTTCTTATTTCGAATTAATGCAAAAATAGGAATTCGGTTAGTAGTGTTGCCGTGTATTTTATTTTCTAGACAATGACTTATTTTATTGCTCGGGATTTATTCCCGCGGATGACCTCGTGCTCAGAATAATTGATCGATTCGACGTGTTTCCTTCTTCGAGTTTCCTAAAGTAGGATTGGCGGAATGACACAATATATATAAAACTCCTAAAAGGAAAAACCGCGAGTATCGGTACAAATTTGTAAAGGAACTGTACGAGTCTATAACCCGTTTTTCATTGATGATCGCGACACCGGACACCGCGTCGTCGCTGTATGATTCATCGCATTTGTAGCCAAAAAAATCGTCGATTGATCTCGAATTAGCATAATCGCGGTCGCCTTCGTAAAACTTCCCTTTCGAGAATCTCCACTCGTATGAGATACCTACCTAACCTACGCAGCAAGTCGTTGGCCGGCGAATTATGAAATCAAAATGAACCGCGATAGACCGATCGTACACGTCATTTGTAGGCCTACGAGACGTATGTATATGGTCGCGATATAAATAGACGATGTTTCAATTCGAAGAATTTCGATTCACGAAACTGTTCGAAATAACTTGTGCAAAAGCGCGAGTGGGCAATTATTACTCACGCGGCTGGCATTCATTTGTTAGCTGTGAATCGATTAAAAACGATTTCTGTTCGTGCTTTGAATGATTCCAACAGAGAAGAGGAAAAGGAAAAATCGTCTCGAGCTTCCTGCCGTTGCTGAGAATCGTTGATCTATTTTCGTTTCATACTCTCGAGTGACGCATACCTACTTGCTAATGCTAACTTTCGCCACGTCCATTATTCTCTTTATATCACCAGCCTTCAAGATTGAGAATTTTTAGCTGCCTCGGCCGAGATGAAGGTTACTTTTTCGGACTCTTCTTCACTCGGTAAAATTTCGTTCTGACCCTCTTACTTACTCAATTTGATGCGTCTGAGATCGACTTTTACGATGTAAAGTCTAACTTTTGTCTGTCTAAGATTCAGAAGCGCTCTGAGACCTCTGAATATGGGTAAGTGGGTGAGAGTTATCAAAATATCGAATTTAATTCTTTAGCGATAGAATCAGTCATTGAGAACCTTGAAGAGCCGGGGCAATCCTATCGTTTTTTTCGAAGCGCTTCTGACAAAATCGTATTCTCTTCTTACATTAGGAAAATGTTTATGGTGTAACATTGTGAAAGCTCATAGGTATCCGTTTTTTTGAAAACTTCATGAATGCAGATACATCCAAATTATTTCGACTCATCTAAAAATCAGTTCTCGTTTATACGAAGCGTAATTATTACCTGCACACAAACACACTGCTGCCGTGCAAATAATGTTTGACGAATGTGCAGTGTCTACGATTAGGGAAAATAGTCCTACATCACTCGTTTTTTAACAACCTTTTTGCGGAATTCAATATCTGCACGTTCGTCAAACATTATTTGTACGGCAGACTGACTCTTTGATCTCGCCAATGATCTCATTCTCCGGATCGTTAAAGTACAACACGCGCGACTCTAGTTCCAAAATCTCGTAAGTCCATTTTTTATCAATTTTGAGATTTTTCATTTTCTTATTTTCTACGCTGTTCTGAATCAGTTGAAACTGGTAGAATTTTTTTTTTTTGGACTTACGAGGTTTTGGAACTAGAGTCGCGGTACGTCAATTCTATATTATAGTTATAGGGCTTTTCCATATCGGCGCATTGCATACATATTCTCCTACTTGTTATCGAAATGGTAGTATTTCTAACATTGCTCTTATGGCAAACTACTCCACAATGAAAATGAGTATGCAATCCAGCAACACCCATAAGAGCAATGTTAGAAATTGTTAGAAATACTACCATTTCGATAACACGTAGGAGAATACGTATGCAATGCGCCGACATGGAAAAGCCCTATAGGTAAGGTTTGGCAGGCCAGAAATGTAACGGTTCAACTTGAACCGTTTAATTTAATCCTCATCAATCAGCAAAAATAGTACTTTCTGATTCATATCAGGAATACTCTTTCTGCTCTTTTTTTGGTAAATTCACTCTTCAGTTACAAGTTGTGAAATCAAGCGTGAGTTGTTGATTAAGTGTCTTCAAGTTCTAAGTCCGTCAATCACTCGAGAAAATTTTAGTCATCGGTCATTCAGTTAGCCAGTCCGAAAATTCGAGTTGTCGATTCGGCAGCAGGATTATAACTTAACACCCTTGGTCCGAATAGTCTGGCGTCTGTTCTATCTTTGCTTTATATATTAGTGTTATTGACTTCTTTCCCTAATCACCATTATTTGTTTCGCCTCTCCTGATGCATAATGTAGCAGGAGGCGACACTTTTTAGTGAAAATTAAAAAATTTTGGAATATTCTTCTTCCGGCAAATTGGTGCAGTCGAACAGTATGTATATTGGTTCAAGGTTAATCGAATTCGTCCGTAAAAATAAAACGCGCATATTTTCCTGTACACGTCATCGCTACTGTGTACATAATACATAACGAGTTTTACGAGCTTTACAATGTTGTGTAATTAAACCATCGCGGTAAACGCGTAACACTTCCCCAAACTTGTGCAACACATTTACGACGCCTAGGACTCCCCAACACCTGCGCGCGAACGTCGAAAAAAAAAGGCGCCAAAATCTCTCAGGGCTGATGTCGAACACGAACATGATCTCACCTGCTTATTTGCGAGTCGCTTCCGCCGCGCGCGCTGCCTACGTCCACCCGCGATCGTACAGAACTTTTACGGCCGGGTTAACGACGGACGGTAAAGTTTTCTCTATCAGCTCGACGCCGCTTCTCGAAAATTCTGCCATTCCGCGTGACGTCATAGAGCCAAAATTAACAGCCGGCTCATGCGCGTGGACGTACAACGAAGGCTCCCTACTTCTTTCGCTCAAACATCGTCGCTGGCGTAATAATTACTGTACATATCCGACGAGGACGACCACTTTCCGCATTCAAGCTAGAACTTCGCAAGCGTTACGACTGTGCGCAATTCGTTATCGTCCGCATCGATAGTAAGAGTGATAGACGTATATTTTTTTTACCGAGATTTTACTAGCGCGATTTCTTAGCCGCCTTTTCGATTTCTTTTCGCCGACGCGACCTTTTTCGCCTTCGTACGATTCATTTTATTTTGCGGTATAATTTTCGAGTGTTTTCTGCAACATGTCAGACAACGGTAGCAAACGTAACATCCCCATCAAGTTGGGAGACTTCAGCGTGATTGACAGCGAATTCAGCAGCATCCGCGAACGCTTTGATGCCGAAATGCGTAAAATGGAGGAGGAAATGACCAAATTTAGATCCGAGTTGATGAACCGCGAATCGAATTTCTTCAAAACCACCACCAGGTAAAGTCCATGAGCTTAATTTTAGTGTTCGATGTACTTCTGGCAATAGATTAACTCTGACGTATTTTTCGTACCGTCCCCCTTTGGAACCTCGTCCAATGAATTACAAAATTTCTTCAAAAATAGCTCTTTGTATTCTCTCGAAAGTCGAAAGTTTGTGTTCAGCGAAGTATAACCTATTTCATTGGGTATTAATAATTTTGAGCAACTCTTTGTAAAAACTACTCGTCTTAAATCAGGGAAGGATTGTGAAACAACAAAAGACGCCCAAATTTCTGCTACTTTTTTGTAGGTTTTTATTATCATCTATTCTTCGACACTCGGAGAATTTTGGAACAAATAAATGCGCAAATTTTTGCTTCATTCTGATGCGTTTTTATTTGGACTGTCCATCTGTCAGAGCCCGTATAACCATACAATGTTGATAAGGACGAAAAGATGAACATTAATTAATCATACGGAAATTACGTGCTCTTCCCTATTGACCATAGTTTGAATAGAGATATCTAAGGGATTAGATAAGACGTTTCCAGAGAAACTAAAAAGAATAGAACTAGCAGAAGATGAAATTTCTTATCAATTGGGACTATTTTTGTACCTCAATTCCAAAACTGTGCTTCACGTGTCAAAATGTTCACCTTATGGGTGTTGATATAATGATGTGTGTGTGTGTGTGTGTGGGCGACACTAGCGCTGTACAGCCCAAATCAATCACTTCAACTACATGTTATTTTAGGCTCAGACCGGTCAGCGCTAGAATTGCACTTCTGAGGGAGCTTACTTTGTACACCAATCCCGACACACATTTAATTTTACAAGTTTCCTTATCAATTTTATTGAAAACAATTGTAGTGGTCCTGACGTTTGTCCAGTCAGAACTTTGAACCATATGGTAGACTGAGCATAGCATGAACATAGTAATGAATCATTACTGGAAGTGGACCTTGTTTACAATTATTATGGAGAGCGTGGTTGGTGGCGGAGGAAGGAGACTCCGTAGGTTGTGTTTCATTCCGCCGCTTGTCCACCCGCGTCGCTGTAAAGATGTCCAATGGCCCTTATTCTCTTATTATACCCTCTGTTTAAGGCTTTTTACACACTTTTTTGCGCGTTCAGAATCCGGTACGAGCGTTAGTGGGTAGCGATACCTAGAAAGCACTAAAAGGTGAACACGATAATTTTGATATACAAATGAAATTAACTCTACTGATTTGAATACCGTTTTATTTAGAAAAATGTAGTGGGCAAAAGTTGAAGCTCTCATAATTATCTTTCAGATGAATTCAACATCAGATTTTTTGGATAATTTTTCCCACATCTGCAGCTCTTTCACCAAATCAGGAAACAATATTTGGTTTGACACCGGAGGGCAGACCCTTTGTCCAAATTCGCAAATAATTTGATCGATGTTAGGTCTACCACTCGTTTGGTCTGAGTGTTTTCCTCATCCCCCCCCCCCATTCGCATGGAAAATCATTAGAAAGCTATAGTGGTATAGTGGGAATAAATTTGTAGAACTCTTTCAACTTTACAACCAGCCTAGAGTATTATGGTTGAGTTGCCCAATTTACCTTTATAATCTCATGTTCAACTGCGAAACTGGAAATTTTGTAAAATTTTCGGAAGAGAATTTTTCCAGGAGTAGCCCTGAATCAATGAATCATATTCGTATTGTACCGCTGACTGTGTTCCGAGTTAGATTGCCTCTTTTTCAAACAAGATTTTATTAAAGCCAGTCAGTTGCTAGGGGCGCTACTATCGAAAACATTGAAAATGGGAATAGGACAATTTTGATTGAGTTATCTTAGAATGAGTCAAGAACAAAGTCTTTCCAGGGGAAAACCGTTCTACTTTCTCATAAAAATTGATTTCGATCGAAAACTTTCGCCCAGCACCTGCGCCTCTCATCGATTGTCCCGTTTCGCAAATTCATTCATTGGCAACGTGAATTCATTTTTGTATTTCTGAAACGCCAGGTTACCCCCAACTTACGAAGCAATTGACTCGTCTGTCATATTCTTTAAACGTGATTTCTTTCGACGACGTAGAAAAATTATTAGAATTTGATAACTATAGATTCAATTGCGATCAAGTGCACTCAACCTCGTAAAATTTTCTCGAAACTTGAGTCAAGTCTAGTTTTTTAAGTATATTCATCGCACCACGCGGTGGCAATAAATATTTTGGTGCAAGCTCAACCTCGAGAGGCTTTTTGAACATTTTATGACCGACTCACTCGCACGAGGTACGCAATTTCTTCGTAAACACATGTGGAAAACCGAGCTATGCGAATGAAGTGACGTAATTGTGATAACGACGCGACTTCTGTGAGTCGTAATAAAAAGATAAGGAATCATCGATCACAATCCGATGCGAGAACTTTCTATACTGTACCCACCTCTCTTCCTCGTCCTTGATTTTTTGCACCAACTTTACTGCGCGATTTAGGTCAAAAGTTGTTAATGAGTTTACGGGGAAGATAAGCATTATTTTTATCACCTTCAAAGTTATAGTCGGGTTCGAAACGTGAAACTACTCGAATATTGTAGGAAACTATTTATTACATAATGTGTAAGCGAGTGGTTTGAAGAATATTTTCTGTAGACTGTCGAGGTACCGAAATTATTTATTAGTGTTTGCTCAGATAACGAGATTTTGTTAGCGCCGCGTCGAATGTCAATATTTGAGACGCGTGAGGGTGAGAAGAGGAAGACGCGCATTCTTGATCTCTCTTAAGCGCTCTAGGCGGTCGATCCCATCTTGCCAACGAGTCATCGCGGCATCACCAGATATACGTACACAGCGATCGAAATAGAACCACTCGAAATCTCTACGATGGTCATCGTCCTTTCTCGACTACAGCAAGGTTATACAACTCGAACCCTTGACCCAGTCAACGTAGACTTCGTCTAACATTGAAAGAGTTTCCTCTTCGTCGTTACAAATGAAATTCAAGCCCGTAGCCAGAGTCCAATATGGGAGCTCCATGAAGCTCCCCTCTCTTTATAAAGTTGTATTTTTGGCTAAGAGGGGCTCATGACATCGCAGGGGAGAAGACTCAGTTGCGTTTTTTGGGGGGTCAGTATTTACGTCAATTTTTTAGCTTTGGTAGTGGAAGGTGACTGAATATTTGTAGACACTAAAATTTCATTAAGAAAAAGTGCAACTTCTTTATCTATAATTTTGAACTGGGGCAGTCAACAAGAGGAGGTGGTGAGATCTTTAAGCGATTATTTTCTAGGTGATGTGCTCTCAACCTCCTCATCCACCTTCTTCGTACAGTGATTTTTACAAACCCATACCCAAAGAGGGAGGGGGTGAGGCTTTCAACTGATCGATCAATCGACTTACGTACACCGAGTCATGTGGACGTCATCGAATAACAAACGAATCGATCAGGAGAATTAGGGCTTAGTTTGCCTTATCAGAGGTACGATTCTGCAGATTATTTTTTGTTAGTTGAATTTTCATCGTGTCTGAAAGAAGTGTTCGAATTTTTTGGTCTCTTCATGGGTTCTCAAGCTGTCATCTTAATGCAAAAACCTCTTCCTCATCACTCGGTAATATCGCTCTGCACCTATGTCTCTTTACAGTTCTATTATTTTTATATTCCTTATCCCTGAGAATTCTTACTCTCTACCCAGTCGGAGAGAGTTCACAGTAAGTCGCTTCTCAAAGTGCCTCATTGAGCCCCGTTCGATTTTGGAAAGAAGAAGTATCAGAAAATCTCTGGATCCGCAGCTCTGTTACTATTCAACGACCCTGTAAGAGTTGGAGGTGGAGATTCCCTAAATTGAAAATTTTTCACTCTACATGTTTGTGACACAACACAAAACACTTGGAGAAGCATCTTCACAATGAGGCTTCGGTACCTGTCGAAATGCGTTAGATACGTTTCTCCGAATTGATTTCCGAATGCAGTACCTCAAATTTAGACACGTGGTGTTTGTTATCAGTTTTAATGGTCCCCGCTGAAATATGTACGAGCGACGGGATGAGCCGTCGTCAACAGCCACTCCTCAATAGTCATTATTGCGACATGTCCATTGTTTGAAAATGAATTTCGAAATTAAATTTAGCCCACGTTATTTGCTTGTTTTCGCGTCGTATGCAGATGAAAAGTAAACAAAAAAAAAAAAAAAATCGCGAAGATGAAAAAAACCGCATCCGTGAAGGTTAATGGTATGATGCTGCGTGTCCAATAAAAATCGAAGATGTAACCTTCGCAAGCGTTGCTTGGATGCACGTTCGCCTTACATAGTTTTCGACACGTTTCGACGACGACGATCCTATTGTATTTTTTTATCGAATGAATAATGACTAATGACCTAAAGAATATCGTACGGTGTGTGTTTACGTACACACGTCCGAATTCCCTAATGAACGAGGAAGTCGCGGATTACACAACGGTGTGGGTGTGTAGGAGCTTCGCGGGATAGTAATAACCAAATTTGGCTTCCGAAGCTAAAATTAACGAGATGATGAAAATAATACTACACGGTGAAGTCATAAACATAATGCATGGTATTGAATAGCTCCAAATCCGATGATTTCTTCTTGTACTCGTATATAGGGGAGGAAAGAAACACGCATTACTCAAAGGGGGAAGAGCGGTACGCGTGACTGTTTTTAAGAACCTCGTCATCGTTCCGTCAACTTCGAGATGTTAAATCGAACCCCTACCCTCGAAAGACGTTGGAGTGACGTATCCCTTCGCGGCGGTTAAAATAAATATTTTCTGGCAATGAATAAAAAAAAGTCAACATCACTTTGAGCCGCACTTTACGGATATTCTATGCGTGGCTCTCGACGCAAAACATAAGTAGGAAAAAAATTCATATGAAGTGCTGCGTGACCTATAAAGGGATCGTATGTACACAAAGCTGGTACATCACCTATAATTAGCTGTACTCAGCTCGTTCGAGTTCGAGAGACGACCGGCGCCTCTGTAATCGAGTTTAATTTCCTAGCGGCGCGACAAGTTCGCATTCGCTTTTTTCGGTATCGATTATTCCGTAAGCCGTAAAGTTTTCTCGTTTCAAGGTCGTTTTGCTCGTGCTTTTGTAGCTGTGGCGAATGGAAAAATAGCATCGAGGAACTGAGCCGGCAGGAGGAGGGGTAGAGCCGAGCGAGACCTTCTTGAATTTAGAGGAAAAATTGCGACCACCTTCGACAGGAAATGAGTTTCGAATTTCAACCGCGGAAGAAAAATAGCGCAGCTTTAGTGGGTCAAGGACCTTCTTTCGTCATCTACAAGTACCGTATGTCAACCGTTTACTACAAGGGAATGACATGAATAGAAATATTTCGGTATAGTACTGACTGAATTTAGTTCCTGAAACTTGGAGTCATACTTGTGAGAACTTGAGAAAACATGCGGAAATTATACTCGAGCAGAAATGAATCGTCACCTTCATTTATCTGAAGGAGGATTTCCAATGAAGAAGCACGCGGTTTTTTCCTTCAATTTTTGGTATGGCTTTCCTGAAGTTTCTTGATTCCTAGCTTCTAATTCCAACATTTGCGACCCTCGCGAGTCACTCCTCCTACCTTCCGGGAAGGAACCCCAGACATGATACTGAAAATTTGGGAGCCTTACGAGTCTTGAATCCTGGCCCCGAGTTCACACTACCCCCCAATAATTTTGTATACTATATCCCTTTTCTTCCTTTATGGTAACCTATTACGTCATCAGCCATGACCTCAAGCATGATTCTGGAATTTACGAATTCAATCCACTTCCCCCCGTCCTTGTAATCTGTAGGTAAAGAAGAGAGAGAGCTTCAGTGATAACGCCATTTGCTCGTGACGTCATGACGGTCCATGATGCCTGTCTGTGACATCATCAGCATTCATAACGTCCCGTACAATCGGAGTGAGTGAGTGAGTGAGTGAGTGAGTGATCCCGAGAATAGTAGAGAGGAAGGAAGAGAGATAGACCAAGCTGATGACGTTATGAATGCTGGTGATGACGTCACAGGCAGCCATAATGGATAGTTATGACGTCGCTAATGTTGATATTCGAGTGAGGCCCCCTTGAGCTAGATACCGTAACAGTTCACAACGCCTACATTAATTCAAGAAGTCTATGAGAAAGGTTCACAAGCTTGGCCATGATTCCACCTTGAATCAGCCGTGGCCTTGAAATATGAATGAGGTCACTTACTACTAGATGTGGAACATGATCTCTATTTATTTGGCTCTGCCAGGAAATACCACTTTTTAGTGTACCTAAAATGGTTCCCTCGGAACCAGAATTTTCTACCACTTCTAGGGGACTCGTATTCTTCGATACCAATTTTGACATGTTTCAAGTTTCAAGCTGGTGTTGAAAGTCGAATTTTCACCCCGTCCTGGTTTTCAGATTTGGGCCCTGAATATCCCCTTCATGCTAGTTTGCTACATTGAGTGATGTATTGGCAGAAGAAAAAGATTAATATTGGGCGATCATTTGAGACCTGCGATGAGGAAAGAATTCTCATTGCCCATTGGCGCCGGAACACCATTTCTCTCTGATTGGACATCTAATCAGAGAGAAATGAGAGAAATGGTGTTCCTGTCAGTGAGCAATGAGCATCCTTTTTTCATCGCAGGTCGCATTTTCAGAGAATGTCCGCGTCCGCTTATTTGTGACGTCATCATTTTCGAGGAATTTTCTAGGGCCTATAATTTTCTTGTTTTGCGTCCGACCTTGACTGTTATCGAGACAAGATATTATTTAGGTGCCTATTTTGCAATTGCTTGTAATTTTGACCTTGCATAGGAAAATTTGTCCAGGCTAGATAAAGCAAGCAACAGCAAATTAATTAGGGTCCCCTTTTCTTCAATGAAGAAATACTCTTCATCTTCATATTTTCCAATTCTTCATCTTTTTTCATTCTCTCTTCATATTCTCCCAATTGTAGTTTAAAAAATATGAGGCATTGAGGCGCCATGTACCTCGTAGGCCTCCCTATGATTCACGTTTGTGGAAAAATTGTATTTAAGCCCCTTCTTCCCTATCCGGAAATCTGGCCCTGATGGCGTCTGACTTTTCTATCAACCTCTCGGTCATTGAAACGCTTACCCACGGGCCCCGAAGTCTCATCCTTTCTTTTAGTATTGCCAACACGATGACGAACTCCACTCAGCTAATTTATGCTGCTATTCCGTGTTAGGGGTGAGAAAAAATTTTTTAGCCCAGAGAAAAATCGATTGTGCTCTTGGGAATGGGAAAAAAATTGAATTTAAGACAGAACTTTTTCTCACTTTACTCTGCTGCTCCAGCCCCCAGTCTTTGAGGCATGGTCTCGTTGTACCATGAGCTTTCCGAGCGCTGATCCCAACACCACGAACGATTTTTAAAGTCAATTCAAAGTCATCACGTGGTTCTGGGCGCGTGAACGGAGTTCAAGGTCAGACTAAAATCAAGTTAGTCATTCGAAATAATATCGACTTTTGGTTGAAATCTATTGGAAACCTCCGCCCCTCCTCAACAACTCGAATCGGCCTGACTTCCAATCCGAAATAGAAGAATATTTCTTAACAACTTCAGTATACATCTCCAATGCTAAGCGATCAGTGAGAGAGTTCGATGAGAAAATCCTCGGAGTATTTGGAAAGTCACAATCTTTGAAGATGCAGTACTCTTACGTGGGGTCAAAGTTCGCCGAAGCGATTCCGAAACAGATCTTCGCCTATTGATCAAGAGTAGATTATACAGTTCATCGATAATACACGTACCCACACCCTACAATAATAAAATACATTTCGACTTTTTCCGAATCAACATAGTTGAAGAACCTGAAATCGAACAGCATTTTTCATAAATCAAACTTCCTGCACCGTACCATTAAGACCGGAGAAGCCTTCATGCATTCTCTCATACTGCATTCTTCGCGCTGGAGAATATTGACCGTACTTATTTTGGACGAAATTAAATCAATGGCTCGCGGGAAGTATCTTAGTTGTTAAAAACATTACAGTCTGTAGTGCCTACGATGCTAAAAAACTGTTCGAGTGTAGAGATTCGTGCAATGAACCGTATAATCTGTCGTCGTTTAGGTAGCACGTGCCCACTCTTCGATAATGACCTCGTTCCACGCAGGTTGATTTGTCTAGCTCGATGCTCTGTAGAAATAAATAGGAAGATTATTCGTACCGTGGCTCGTTTTTCTATTCTCTAACAAGAATTTCATACATCACTGACGGCCACGTAATTCAATCGATACGGTACAATACAAACATTTGTCTACGTGTGCCCGTCGAATCGTACACATATTGGACGTCGATTCCATTTATGGGAATATGATGTGCTGTGTATGAATTTGGTCGAACGGCGACCATCTGTATCTTTCTTTTCCCCTATTTTTTGCCCGAGGTCGCGATAGGGATATGAAAGATTGTGGAATACGCTCGCACGGGCACCTCTCTCTATTTGTACTCTGTAGCGTTGAAAAAGGCTCTTTAATTTTTTGTCGTGAGGTGGGGTGCGGTGTAACATCTATGAGACCATATTGCAGGTGGATGGTTTCCTAGCATGCCTCTAACGGGAAGATGAGGATTTTTCGGGCGGAAAACTGATTCATTGTGGTATATGGGAGAAGCAGATAGTTGGGCTTTAAAAACCCAACACACAATTCTGCAAATTAGATGAGAGACAAGGCCCTCAATTCCGCTCCATTCGAGAATTATTCTAAATTTTTTCATTTTTCTCGCACGTCCTCTGCAGTTCGATTCTCGTTTTCAAATTTAGTAAAAGAACCATTACTTTTGATCTGATCGCATGCGTTGTTAGCGATCCTGACGGAGGGCTGATTGGAATTTAAGGGGACACCATGAAAAAGATGAAGACTATAACTTGCGACTCATGGCGATGAATTCCACATAAATGGGTCCATCAACAGAAGGAAATTACGATTTTTTCTGAATAAAAATTAAACTCTGTTGAACTCGACTTTCGAAATTTTTCCAAATCTTCTCTCGTTACGCGAAGAAAAACTCTTGGCCTTCAAAGAACCAATCGACGGAATGGGCTTACCCGCACTCTTACAAATAAGCCTATTCCACTGATCGGTTCTTCGACACCTAGGGTTTTTATTTCATGAAAGGTTACGGCTCGAATAGTGATGACTTGATGAGTCACCTCCAGAGGTACAACCAGTACAATCGGTATTTTTGCTCCCGGAAGAAATACCGGTTTTCTGGATGAAAATTGAGAGAAAAAAAGAAAAAAGATAGTCTCTTAGTTTGGGAAGAATCTGGAAAAATGGTACTTATGTTACTCCATATCAACGATTTGCAGAAGAAGGTCTCTTAATCAAAAAGTCACCCCCGGAGGTACCACTGGTAATAGGGGTAGGTTTTTTAATTTCAAAGATTTGAAAATTACCGGTACTATCGGTATTACCGGTTGTTTGTGTAAGTAAGTGTTGCCAGGTTTTCTCCAGGTTGGATCGCCAAATTGTATCTCGAAAGTACCCAAAATTAGCCAATAGAAAGACCAGAGCTGACAGACTATATTTTCTAAAATTCTACAATCGGGAGAAAAGCATCTCTCAAGCCCATGACCAAGGTACTTTTTCCTTGATCGACTCAATGTTACGAGAGACACTCTCGAATCAGCCAATAACGATCAAGAAAGAAAGGTATCTCTCAAACTTATGACTAAGGCACTTTTCATTTGATCGACTCAGTGTTACATAGAAGACAGTTCGATCAGGAGAAAAGTATTTGTCGAACGGGTAACTAAGGTAGTCTGAACTAATTAGTCGGCCGAAACCGCCAAAAATACCCAAAAAGGCGCGGTGGGCGCCTGGCGACTCGCCACAAAAAACCAAAAAAACCGTTCCAAAATGGCCAATTGGCGTGAAGTAGCCACACCTGGCAACACCCCGGTCCACCGGAGGTAAAGCATAGAGGACTACCGGTCTACTAAGTGTTTCAAACCACTGGTTTTTAACCATTACTAGGCTCGAAAGCTGCAATTTTTCGAATTTCCTCCCGCCCCATCAGTCATAGCTCGAAAAATTTCAAGCTTCACGTTTTTTCGGACGACTTCTAGTCCTCTTTTTTTCAAACGCTCCCCCCCCCCTTAATGAAACAGGTTCTTTTCATCCCCTCAGGCACAAAAGAAATAATCTAATGAGAAAACGCTCCACAGAATTGTGTCCTTGCTAAGGGGATCAAAGCTCTAATTCTCCTGATCGATTCTCTTGAACTCGAATGACGCCTGCCTAATTTGTATTCGATTCGTCAATGATCAATTAGTTGTAAGACCCGCTGAAGAATCGTACCTCTGGTAAGGTGAATAAGGCTCCAATTTTCCTGATCGATTCTTCTGTATTTGGATGACGTCTGCATAATTTGATTATAATTTATTTCATTCATTGATCAATTGGAAACCATCTAAAGAAAGCTGGAAGCTAGCTAAATTTTCGCGGAAACTGAAAGTTGAAAGCCGAAATGATATTTTTCGAAGTCATAGGTTTTTAGTCAAAAGCAAGAGTCAAGATTTAGGACTATAATACTCTAGCCCATAGCACGACAAAGGTAAGAAGATGGCTAGGAGATGAAATGAAGAACAGCAAATTTTCAAAAATCTAATTGGTGAAAAAATACGAGTGAGCTTGAATGAGATCGGATAGATGTAGACGTCACTATCCTTAAAATTGATCAGGGCTTTCTACCTTCGGGTGCAGTGTAACACTTATAGGACTGTTTTTCCGGTTGGTGAATTTCTGGCAGAGGAGCTTGAACGAAAACCTTGCTGAAGCACAAGATTTTTCGAAATAAAATAGATTGAGATCTGAATTTGCGACCTATCAACTTGGAAGCCAAGAAGGTGGTAGCGCCGAGACCTTCCAAACTAAAAAAAAAATCACCGAAAATTATGCAACTCACAAAAATGATCTGCAGAATTGTATCTCCGGTAGGGGTAACAAAGCCTTCATTATCCTGATCGATTCTTTTGTACTCGGTTCCAATTTTTTATTGAGCGATCAGGTGAATGTCAGCTAAAAACATCCGACTCACGGAAACTTGAAGCTGAAGTCGCAGCCGTATTTTTGAAAGTCATAAGCTTGAGCCAAGAAAGTTGAAGTTTTTCTTCATCGAAAAATTTGAATTTCGTTCCCGAAATCTTCTCCTTCGCAATAAATTCTATCATTCATACTCTATTTTATCGAGACATTGTGTGGGAGTTCACATTGTCTCTTATGGATTCTTCCGCTTTTGCTTCAACTGTCTAATTTTCCACAAAGCTGATCGATTTACAACATTCTAATCGCCTCTGACGAAGAAGCAATAGTTTTTTTCCAAAGGTGTGAAAAGTGCGAGCCCTAGATTTCTGGGGTGTGTTCAACTTTTGGGATGAAGAAATGAAAGTTTGAAGTTCAGTCATTGAGTCGTTAAGCGGCTGCTCTTAGGATAATTTCGATGACCGATAAACAGAAGAGCGGCCGAATGGACGATAGATGGGATGTTGCCGAAAGGCTTTAGTACCGCTCTTTCCCTCAGAAGTTCTCAGTCACTTGGCAAACGAAGAAAGTTTCAGTAAAAGTTAATTAGTATTGTCTCTGTGAGAGATTAACAGGGAACCTCCGGAAAAATGCGGGATTTGAAAAAATTTTGACCTCTGAGCTATGTATGATAAGAGAGGGACTTCAAGAAAAATTTCAACCTTCGAGCTATAAAATGGGAGGTGACTCGAAAAAAATGTCGACTGTCAAGCTATATATGATGGAAGAGAGACTTGAAAAAAAATCGAGTATTGAGCTGAATCTGACAAGAAAGAACTTGAAAAAATATGGACTTTCGAGCTCATACTCACAAGATTATGAGCAGAGCCCGGATTTTTTGGTGTTTATAATTTAATTTTCGGTACTAAAACTTCGATTTTCGGTATTATTCGGTATTTAGAAAATAATGACCATTTTTTACATAATTTTGCGTAAATATTGGTATATTTTAGACGAATTTATGACCAATTTTCGGTAAAAATAATGCTTTCGGTATTTATAATTTACGTTTTTGGTATTTTACCGAAAAATCCGGGCTCTGATTATGAGGAACAAAGTTTAATCTAGGAACCCTCATAAGACAGGTTTCCTGTTTGCCTCCATTAATACAGTTAATGTGCGAAATCCCGAGTAGCTATCGAAGTAGGCTGGAACTTTTTTCCCTCCTCCCTCCCTAAATAAGGAAGTTTCGGAATAGATGTTCTTCAGAAACTAGAAAGTTGGGAGCACCGTTTGAGCTGATCATAAAGCGATAGGCCTACCTATGCACGTTTTGTGTTTGTACGTGCTTTCTACTGAGGAATACTCGCAAAGGGCTTATCAAACTGGGCCGACAGCCACCCCCCTTTTTGTTTCGGTAGGAGCCCTGTTAACCCAAAAATCCAATGCAGGTTTCTTTTAAAATCATAGAAATAATTTTCCAATTTGTAAACACAATCTGGATATGGTCGGTGACTTTTTTACCCCTCCAAAACGACTTCTGAACTTTCTCAAACTTGATACTCCTGAAGACCTTCCTCCTCCTCGAAAGAGAAAAAAACCATCTATGGTAATGACCCCTTACGAATGCCTCCGAGCAAATACGAGAAAGATATAATAGCAAAACAAGATACAGTCTGTGTACACTGTTGAATGTATGGAAAACCTTGAAAAGAAAACAAACACGAGTATTCTTCCAATTGGATTTTTTTCTCGACTCGTTTCAGAGTTTTGTGCAGTGTCATTTTCTCTCCTCTAGCGTATGGAAAACGAAAAATTTTTCCCATTACTCAGCGTACACCCCCGCGAGAAATATGATTGACGTCATCTCGGTGCCTCGTTAAATCGTCCAGTTTCGCCCTCAATACGATATCGAGTCGTAGAAATTGCACAGTAACCGTTTTTACGCTCATTCAAAACGAGCGATTGGATCGTTCGTCGTGATTCATTTCATGTATAGATGTACTCGTTATAGCTTTGTTAGAAGTTTTCATCTAACGTAATTCGAGAAATTCCTGGTTTTCGAACTTATGTTCTTCAGAAGCACAATTCGAACAAAAGAAACTCACTTAAATATTATGACACATCACGACATTCAGATCGAGTCGACAGATACAAATGGTTCTACACTAGACTATTATAATGGGCCGCGTGTTGTTCCAACTTTTATGGTGTGCGTGAGAAACCGTACTCGTATGCTCGTGACGAAGAAAACAGACTCCTCGTGCCGGGGGTTTTAAGGTCTACGACTTCATCACCGCGCGCCTTTTATTAAAAGGGTAAACAAACCGGGTCTTTACGTCCGTAAGATGGATAATTGCGAAAGAAAAGCGGAGCATATCGGATTTCAGATGCACCACTCGATAGATTCTTTTCCCTCGCGAGTCATAAATTTGAATCGCCGCATCCAGCGCACGATGACGAGATGCGGTTAGGACAATGTGTAAAAGAGGAAAAATCTACCCGTTAAGAGTGCGTGCCGCGCGTTGATTGACCCTCGCGATTAAAAAACTATTCCAATTTTTATGTGACGACCGCCAATCCGCGTTGACGTGGGGTAAAAAGCTCAAAAATGCAGCGCGTGTATGACGTCGAAAATTTACTTTAGACTCAGTCTCGCGGTATCTGTGAACGTGATGTGTTCTGCGATGGTGTACTTTCGAGGTAAGTTTGCAAAATTATTTCGTTCGAAAGTAATGAGAAGTAAGAAGGGTACGCTGCGATGGTTTTACTAGCGTGGTATGACTCACACGGAATTTGAATGTTTACGTTCGAGGCTTTTTCCCCTTTCTTCTGCGGTGAAATCGCGCGCGTATAACGTGAAACTCGCCGAGGGTGAAGTACGGTTTCTGTGTGTCAAATCGCGACAGATACCATGTGATCCGCGGTCCACTCTATCAAAAATAATCGATTTTCCGATTCTATAGTTTTTCTTAGGTTCTTTCTCGTGTGGTGGTTTGAAAAATTGACGATAGTTCACCCTTTTCTGGCTATAATACATGGATGCGGAGATGGAAGTACTAGCTCACGAGCTAAGAAATATCCCGAGCTGGATCTTGTCTTATGGCGTGGTCGAAGTTCGTAAAGTAGTAATCCAATACAGTATCATGGCGTTTAGATTGTACTACCGCCTGCATAAAGAAGAATGATTCCGTTTCCGACCGGTTAAAGGCCTACGCGCATACTGTACCCACACTCGCTCGCTCTGGTCCGGGTCTTTGAACTGTCGCGTGTTCAAATGCAGTCGACTGTTACCTCGTTGTCGTATGAATTTTTCATCAAATATTACACATACTGTCATATCGTCGAGGCTTCGTGAAAATTCACGATATGTCGTCGAGATCGCAATACGTTACATTTCTGAGAGATCACTTCTTTTCAGGATCTTCCTTTCGTATTTCGCCTTTCTTAAATAGAAAGTCACGTATTTAGTTCGTTAAGATACAGACGTGCTCGGATTAGATTGTCTGCAATGTTTGCGGACTCGTTATTTTTTCATCCTTTTTCTCTTCGAACCGCTTATCGAGGCTTTCACACTCTAATGATGTCGGCTGGCTCAGATATAAGACGGATAATACGACCGCAAAGAAAAGAATAACTTCGCAGACGGCCTCGTTCTGAAATCATCGAGGAAAATATGGAAATTGCTCGCGTCTTACTAGATAGCTTGAAAATCGGAAAGTTTTCTTTCAAGGTCTGAAAATTTAATGGGGAATCTCCCTTCCGGGAAAACTTTTTGTCGCAGACATGACCACCCGTCAGACTCTTATCGATATAGCTCGAAAATTTAAAATCCTCTCCCTCCTAATTAGCTTAATATAGCCTGTATAGTCTAGTCAGACACCTCGGAAATATCTCTTGATATTGGAAAAATTTCTTCTTCCATCAGTTTTGGGCTCTTCCTCTACATCATATTGCATACTCGCTGCCTTTTTCTTATCAATTTGGTACTTGCTCTGTATTGGTCTTACGGCAGGGGAACAGATATGCTATTATTGCATGTTCAGTTCCTTGCCCTAAAGCCGATGTAAAGTTGATAAGAATCAGGCAAACGAGTATGCAAATGACGACGCTTTCAACTCCTTCAGAGGCATGAAAAAAAATCCAACCTTTCAAAAGGGAGACTTCGAGGTGAGAGACTACGCCCTAGGCTAGCCTGTGGAAACCCCCTCGCCACCTTCCTTCTTAGGCTAGCCCAGGGCGTAGTCTCTCACCTCGAAGTCTCCCTTTTGAAAGGTTGGATTTTTTTTCATGCCTCTGAAGGAGTTCAAGACGTCGTCATTTCTGTCTCGCAATTCTGTCCCTCTGGAATTACCACCAAACTTGAGACATACCCATTTCAATTTGAGGTAGTTGACATTTTTGAAAGTCTTGGAGGTCCCTCCCTCCCGAGATGATGAGTCGACTCTATGTCAAATCAACGATAAACTACGACCCATGATGCATCGGATGGAAAGATGAATATTTTCAACTAGGAACCTGCTATGGGCAGTCTTGTTTGGGAAAAACGTCCACCATTCGCTTCCTACCGGCAAACAGTGGTCCTAACCTACTTTTGAGATGTAGGGAAACTTCAACTTCTAAGTTCAGGAGGGAGATTTGGAACGATCATAAAAGTATCAATAAAAAAGAAGAAAGGCGGGAGTTTGAAAAAGTCAGACTTTCGAGATGTACAGAGAGAATGAGAGAACAGGAAACATTCAAAAGATCGAGATGTTTTCAAGTTGAAGGGTTCTAGAAGAATTTCGTCCTGAGCAAGGGGGGGGGGGCGATATTCGGGAAAATTTTTATTTTCAAGCCATACATTGAAAGACGGTGAAAATTCTCTGGCATACTGCGCTATGAATAAGACGCCGAAGACAGGAAAAATTCGAAACATTCATCTATGTATTTGGTGGCGGGGGGGGGAGAGAAAGATTGACTCTTGAGATTGATGTGACACTGGCGACTTCGAGAAATTTCGAATCTCTAGCTATATGCAGCGGAGGTTTGAGTTATACGTATGAGGACCGGAACCTGAAAGAATTTCAACCTTCGAGATATATGTATGAGGGAGGTGGGGGGGGGGGGATTTTGAAAAATAACGACTTACAAGCTAAAGCGCAGTTTTCAAAACTGATATATCGCACCGATGAGGGCCTACACAACCTAGCTTGCTCAAAGGTGCGAAGGAAACCCGAAGTATGGGAGTTTCATTCGTCTTGATTATCCAGATCTGGAAATGGAGGTCAGCCACATAAAGACTAGACTGTTGATTATGAGATATGATGCTCTCATAGCCCCTGGCACCGTCATCTCGAAAACTCCATCCAGATCGTGTTCTATAGAACCGTAGTGCTTCTCATCCCGCTATGTAGCAGTAAGTGTTGGGCAATGTACAGGAAGCACATTGAAACACTAGAAAAACCCTACCAGAGGCAACTACTTACAAGCAGAACCTCTAATAAGAGAGTGTTCGAAATAGAGGCTAATAGCGAGAAATCAGCTGTAGAAAGAATGCCGAAAGAAAAACTCGCTAATTATATATTGTACGGTCAAATCTGGCAAGGCTAGGGAACTCAGGATGAACACGCCGAGGTCAGCAACAACTGGAGGAACTCTGCAAAGACAAAAACACTCCGAGAAAAGCGACTCAAGGGTGCAACGGAGTCTTTGGCCGTCAACGAAAACCCAAAACTGTGGGACCTAGAGGAGCACTCATCCCTGCCTCGACTGCAGCCGACTCATCGGGTCAAGTATTGGACTGATCAGCCATAGAAGGTCTCATGAACAGTGAACCTGATGGAAAAATATTCTCGAAAATGAGGGCTGGGGACGACGATGACTTGAGAAGAGGGTGAAAAATAGGAGGGGGACTTGGGAAAATTCCGACCTCCAGGCTGTATATATATGATAAGAGGGGACTTGGAAAAACACTCAGGTTCTTTAACTGAATAAAACGAGGGGTGGCAGGGAACCTGCTGTATGGGGCACCTGGGATCTGAAACATGTATAACGTCACCAGATTGTGACGTCACTAGCCTGACCTATAACGCCTTCAAATTGTGACGTCACAGGCTTGGACGTTGAAGCTGTATATGATAGGAGAAGGGCTTGGAAAAATTTTGACCTCCAAGCTATATGTGATAGATGGGGGGGCTCGAAGAAATTTTCAACATCTGAGCTGTATGATGGAAGGTCGACCGGCTGGACGGCGGACATTTTTTCCGAAAAACGTCCCGATAAAACAAAACCTAGTATGTTGTATATGTTAGGCCTAGTACAAAGAAAGCCTAGTGTAGGGGGCAAGGTGAGCTAGTTAGCCTAACGTACAATATATGAAACCCCCTAGTATATTACATATCAGGCCTAGTGTAGTCTCACATACTGTATGTTAGCAGTTAGCTCGAATTGTAGAGAAAGCTTAGTATGAAGGCAGGAAGGATGACCTGGTACAGGACAATGATCTTTTCCTAATCAAGAGCACATGAAATGAGCTAAATGTAAGCTGCAAATTTAGTAATGCAATTTCGTAATCCGTCTTCCAATGAATATTTTGAGGGTAATGCCCTACTCAATCGTATTCCTATCACGCAATAAGTAGACATCACATATTTCACGGTACTTTAATTGTACAACCTATCGTAACTTTTTTGAAGCCGCGAGAGGATTTTAAGATACTTTTCCTCTAACTGTACACCGAGAAACAATTATGACAGTTTCATCATTTCTCGCGGTCACGACCAATAAGGCTTATAGTGTACGGTTAAGTTGACCGTAATCTCCTGAAAAGCGAGTCAAACAACGTCTTCGAGACGTCAACTCGAGAACATTCTTCAAAGACCCTCTTGATCGCTCAAGCAGCACTCCAGACGATTGGAAATACGACCATATCTGACACGATTAATCCGACTCGAGCGGACATATCGGAAATATTTTAATGCATATTTCCCACTACAGTCTAGAAACCAGTCGGATGAGTCCGTGGATGTACGACTGTAGCGTAATCGTATTTCCATTCCAGGGGCTGGCAAGGGGCTCGTTTCTTGTTTCTAACGCAGGAAATAATTATCCGTCGACGTGTACACACGGGAACTGTTACACTATCGTCGACCCGAGGTATCATTGTCATCATTTTACTTGTATATGTATAGCCAACGAGACCATAAATCATCGCGCGTCTCTGTACTCTCATTTCCATCTTCATTTGTCACGAGGGGCGTCTCGTCGCTTCCATCATCAACTTCGAAGCGATTCGAAAAGTACCGGTGTTCGAGTGCGAACATCTCACGTCCGATTCAGGCTGCCGCGTGATCAATGATGAATAAATTCTCGACGTGAGATAGCCGGGAATCTTCGACTAGAGGAATACCACAACCTGCGCATAGCGTCGTTGTGGCCAAATTGAAATAACAAGAGTACGATACCGTTACGATAATTAAAACGAGTAAAAAGCGAGCCATCAACGCTGCTATACAGAATACGAATTTCATTTTTCGTAATGCAGCTGCACGTTAATGATGATAATAATACACGAGAATCGTTGATGGGTCGTTGGCATTTCCGGCGTGAAATACTTTTGTAAAGGACGAACCTTACGCGCATCGAAGCGTTCAATAGCGTTTGTCTCCACTTAGACTCCTCATCTGAATGATGGTAGTGAGGTGGTCAGTAGAGGTAACTAATGGAAAGGTCTCTGAGGATGTGCAGAAGAAGGTTGGGCTAGCTGTTGTGAGGAATTTTCGAGTCGATCGGGTGTGCTAAATGGATGCTAACCTCTATAATGTTCCCACTTGCTCTTGATACACTCTCCTCCACATGCCTTCTGGACTCATGTCTCTTCCCTCTTGACGAAATCTCCTCAGTGTCACGCATATAATGTACAGTTATTTTGTAATTGTATGTACGAAAAAAATAATAATGATTATTTTTTTGTTTCTTGTTAACGCTGCTGTATGTAGAACAAAAACAGGAGAGAGTTTCTTGTGAGTATACGTTAGTATGTACGGTACATTATGCTGCACCATCAGTAATAAAGTTAAACTTAGTAAATTATATAGCTTCGTAAACACGTAAACTTAGCTTACGCGAACGTTTTGCGCGACATTTTTGTCGATGCTTACCGCCCAGCGTAACATCTATAGCATTTTTAGTAGCTTCAGCAAGTTTCATATAGGTATTTATACGCTTTCAAACTATATATTATACGCGTACACCCCACCTCGATGATTCATATTTCCTTTATATAAAATGGTGCATCAGCACTTTCCAACTAGCGTACAATTTGGGTAACACTTATAACTTCGCAAATATATGCGCACGAATCTGTGAACTGGAACTTATGACTCGGTCCCCGCATCGGAGAAGGTCGTAGTCTCCGTCATCACGCTGATGAGAAATCGTTTACGAATACCGAGCGAGAGTATTATTATTGTTTTACTTTTGTAGCGAGCTCACTTGACAGGGCAACAGTACATTTTCGGTACGCTAGAGGTTATTCAGCCCGAGTTAGTAGGAGTCTATGCGGTTAGATCGAGTTGATAGTAGCGCTTGACAGCATTAGCCTAGCTGTTGTGTACGAATGGAAGACGGAGAGGAATTCATGTGAACCGGATTGACGTGACGATGAATGCTACTGCTGCGTGGTGAGTCGATCGAAGAGTAATTAAGACCCTGATATGGTGCGAAGATCGAAACCAGAGACGACGAATGAAACCGAGTACGTAATATCACACTTATAGTGATAGTTTTGGTCGAAAAGAACCCGAGAAGTGCAGTACGGAGATTGGGACGTCGTCAGCTTTATAGCGCTAAAAACCTTTTGCAGTTCTCGAATTTCACGCCACGTGAACTTGAATCGAAACTCATCCTATACGCTACCTATTTCTGTCTATGGAATTTGGTCGAAGTAATTTAATCTTTTTCTGGAGAAGGATATCAACAGTCATTATTTTTGAGGGATAATAAAACACTATAGGCGCTGAGTGTCTGCAGTACGATCCCCACTGGAGATTTTGAGTTTCTATGATGTTTGATTAAGAACTCGGAATGGACGTTGGGAGAAATTTTACCCTATTGAGGTTGAAGGAAGAGACAGAGAGTTGAGTTTGAGAATAGGAAAATAACCTTGAGAGTTGCTTCAAACAAGTTTTGCAACAGCGAGCGGGAAACCCGCAAAACCCTTATACCACTGCGGAAGGCCTAGCCCCTTCAATGAGTCTGATATGCACACCATAAGACTCAGAACGCCTTTTCAAGGTGCTACATAAAACAGGTTCTCTGCATCCCCTGGTCCCTCCTATCACATTAGCTTCGAGTGTCGAAATTTTTCTGAGTCCCCCTCCTGTCATATACAGCTCGAGAGTCAACATTTTTCCAAGTCCCCCTTCTAACATGTATAGCTAAAAAGAAATCCCGCCCTTTCCGTGACGTCATCAACCTCGGACCGCTCCCGGACGAAAATTTCCGGAAAGTACCCCCACAAAAGGGATAGCGGGTTCCCCGCTAAAAAACTCATCTTAAGATATCTCTTTTATTGGGGCGAGCAGACAACTTGTTTAGAAAGACGATGTTTGGATTTCGTTCGGTAGACGGTAGCGGACTTTTTCTCGGAATGACCTCAAGTGCAATGGTCGAGAGAAAGTCAAGACCGTCTCGACCGAATGGTGAGGGAGCAGCAGCATTGGTAAATTAAGCAGTTTGACAATTATTTGATCATCGTCGAAGCTGAAGGCCTTAGCACTCTCAGCAATCCCAACTGTTTTCAATCATCTGTCATTTTGAGTAGTTGAAATTTTTCAAGGTCGTAAAAGTCCCCTTTTACATGAAGCTCTGATGCTTGGAATTCCTCCTCTTTTTATAACGCCACACTCTCCTGCATATGTACTGTCTACAAACGATTAGTTGGCGGTTGGCGCACGGGGTCCGCGTATGCTATTTGCAATACAACGCTCGTCCTCCAATGGTAAACGCAAACAAAAGCGCCTTCATAACAGCCGCCAACGAATCGCTTGCAGGTATTTCTTCGTCTTTGGGGGATCTCAAGTGATGACCGGCTCTGATGATGTTATGACCTTAACCTCGTAATTTTTTCAAGTCTCTCTTCTATGTCTTTCGAATCAACACAGGTATATTGACGACACGTCGCGTTCTTCATTACGATCAATTAACCAAGCTTGAATCTAGTTCAAGGTGAGAAAGAGTGTCTTAAGTTGAAGAGTCTTAGTCTAGAATGCGCCTCTGAGCCTATCTTATGTTAGTTGTTATCTAGCTTCTATAACCAGGAGAGAACTTCAGATCCCGATTCCGTGGTTATACCCTGGCAACCTTCCTCTCGACCCACCTCTACTGAGGATCAATATATCCCCCCCCCCCCTTCTCTAAAGAATGGAACTCGCGATTCTGTCGAGTTCCTAAATTAGGTCAACGGCATTTATATTGTCACAAGAAGTTATATTCAGCCTAAGATTTCATTGTGAAGCCTGCCTCATTGATTGAAAACTTTCCACCTCTTCAAAGGTTCAAATTTCTTCTAGTCCCTTCTTTTTGGAGGCACACAACTCGAACTTTTGTCAAGTCCTATGACGTTACAAAGGTCGGGTGCGGACACGAATGTTTCCATCAAAAGAAAGTACTTGAAATTTAAAAAGGAGAAAAGAATTTGTTTGGCAAGGTTTCTCCCCCCCCCCCTCCCAAAGGTATAGCCTCTGTAAAAGCCCTGTGCGGAACCTGCTAATATCTTGTTACCTCAAGTCCAACGACTCAGCTAACGGGCCCCTTTCTAGGTTTCTTCAAATTCCTTTCATTTTGAACCAATTTTATTTTTCTTCTTGATTGCTTAGGGCGTGAAATCCCTCAAATAGGTTACTCATCTTTCCTCCCTGCTCTTCAGTCAGAATTCTTCTCAGTCCTCCTAGCGAGGTCACACTTGGATAATGTCATCCCCCCTCCCCCCTTCGAAAATCCCCAGATGACGTCCCATCCTTAGATTAATCGTTTTCCTCCTCTACTTTTCGTTGGAATTTTTTTCAAGTCTACCAAAGGACGCCTCGCTTTAATGATGTTATGCCCTCCTCCTCTCCAGGTCAGTCCTTCTCTCCCTTGTTCTTGAGTGATAATTTATCGACGTCTTCTTGATGACGTCACTCTTCCCCCTGGTAGGCATCCATTTTCTTCCTCTGCGCCTTAATCGTAGTCCCTGGCTGACGTCCCATCTTCTTCTATATCAGCCATCGCCCTCCCTCTACTCTTCACGTTTCCCTGATGATGTCATATTCTCTTGTATGTTTCCGAGTGAGTCCTTGTCTGTCTTTTTTTAATACCAATGACGTCACACCTTATTTACTTTATAGTAAGAAAGAGAGACTGAAATTGAAGAGTGGTAGGGGCCTCCTTTGGGCCTAGTTTGTGTTGGTTGTAGCCTAGCATTGCTCAGGATTCCTTAGTCATAGCCTAGCTTAGAAATTCAGAGCTCAATTTCTGTCTGGGTCCATCTCTATGCCAGATAGATCCAAATTTTTTCAAGTCCTTCTTTTAGAAACGTTCGGAACTCGAAACTTTTTCGAGTTCCTTATTTAGGTCAAGGCCATCGATAACGTAACAAAGGGCGGACGCTGACGGTCTATACCTCAGCAGCAGTCTGCCCATAAAGAGTCCTCGCCTAAAATCCCCATCTGGGCTTAGATTATGTGGCGTAATTTCTATTCACAGAGAAGAAATTTAACTGAAAACTTCAAGGTTACAGCCTAGCTTGAAGGTTCAGAGCTTAACCTTCCTGTGGGGCCGCCTCTGTGGAGATTCATAGCTTCAAATTTTTCAACTCTCACCCCCCCTCCTCCTCCTGGCCCCTTCATAAATGATTAGATCGAAACTTCAGTCATTTCCCTGCTCTGTTCTTGAGTCGAAATTCTTCTGAGTCTTCTTGATGACCCAAAGCCTTGTGGCAGATTATCTATCTTCTCTCTCTGCTATCAGTCGAAATCCGCACAAGTCTCCAGCTCATGTCCCGCCATCTTTTAGATACCCACCACCCCACCTCACGATAACGTCCCATCTTGATAAAATTACGCTCTCCTCAACTTGGTCATCTTCGGCCTGTGTTCTCAATGGGAAAATTTTTCGAAGTCACCTTAATGACGTCACGTTCTTTCAAAGCTTTCCTGTCGATGTCACGCCACCTTTTTGTAGCGACTTTTCCAAGTCTCTGAGTTTCCGAATGGACGGACGAACAGATGTGGAAATTTTCTGAGCACTCTTTGAGAGAGAGGCATTTAAAACTTCGGTTAGAATTCAGAAGAAAGACCCCAGTAACCTGTCAGAGACCTTGTACTAATCTTACCACCCCCTTGCTTCCGGAGAACGGTTCAATTATCGCAGAGCTGCATTCTAGTCGAGATACAGTGTAAATAAAAGTAAGATTGGCAACACACGTTCATGGTTATTTTATTTTAACGGCTGTGGAGTTCATCAAACTATTATTGGCAAAATTTTACCCAAAAATAATCGGCTGAGCCAAGTTCTAAAAAGAGCGTATTAACTAAATCTCATTTCTTCAGCTTAAAGTCAATCATCATCACTCCACAAACCATTACTATTTTTCAATTTTGAAGGCGGGTAAGTCAGACAAGAGGAAGAGAGATGGCCACGTGTATCTCTCAATCATCATATTGCAACCAGCTACAAGCCTTTAATTTGGTTTATTCGATGGGGAAGGAGCACGGAAGAGTGTACTTCGAGTCTAAGCGAATCATTGTTCTAAACTTTGTTACCTATGTCGAGAATATAAGCGATCGAGTTGTCCTCGTTTCCTCATTGCTGAATCATCTGACGTATACTACTATGGTACCCGTCTCTGCCATCCTCTCATATGTTTTCATTCATACGGGCCTGCGAGAAAATGTGGCCTGTTCGGGAGGGAATTTTTCTCTAAGATTAGATCGTATCTCGATGTTTATTCCTTCCCAAATATGCTCGTACGTGCGCATTGTAGAAATGGTTCCGCATTTTCAATTCCAACGATACAGAAACGTTGTAACGATAATACGACTAGGTGGCGTGCAATTGTGAATGAACATTTTTTTTTTCCTTTTTCCGACGAACGAGCTGAAGATGTCTTATCGGTTCAACAGAGCGTACAAATAGCAGTAACAGTGAGAAATTTGGAGACATTCCAAACACATATTATAAAGTATGTTGTTGTAATGTCACGTTGACACCTGAATGTACTTCGAAGGTTATGAGTTGAGTTTTGTTCTACGAACCTCACCCGTTCTACGTGTATAACGGTGCACCATTCGATACACTTTTCGTCTCTTCTGCTTATTGCAATTGCTTTCTGAATGAATGCCAAATGATCTCTCGATTTATGTCGAGGGTTGAAAGTGAAATTATGGGATCGATTACATCAGCCTTCAGTTCAACGAACAGACTCGAACTTCCATCAACATCCGTTCAGAACGAGTTGTGTACTTTGGTCCTAATCATACGATGGGAGGATCTACTTTCGTGGAGAGATTATTAGCTGGAATTCTTGCTTAAGCAGCTGGTTTTTGGCTGAGAAGTACGTGAAAAGGATCAGGAGAATCGAGGCTCTGTTTATACTTGTGATAGATACCTATTTCCCAATGACTACAGGCTTCAATGCTGATCCACTGATGCGCTCCTCTTTGTGACTCTGTGTTGCTGTTTCTGAATGTCGGGCTATTTTTATTTCCAACCAGACCTCAAGAGTCGAACGGTTCATTTTGAACTCTCGTACTCCAAAATTGGAACTTATGCAAGGAGAAACACGAAAAGTTCATGCTCCAATGCTTCGAAATTTACAGATTTTGTCAATTTGGAATTATGAAGCTCAATCGTCGAGAAGTTTTGACCCGTTCTAATTCGAAGCTCGTTAAGGTCTTAAAAGAGTGGAAATTCCAAATTTATTACTCGTTACCTCTATCTTGTCTATTTCTAAACGACTTTCAAATTTGTATAGTTTGATAATCTGTTGCTGGGAATGTTCCGAGCCGGCATGCAATCAATGCAACGTGATGACGTTGTGACCTTGGAAATTTTGCATCCTTCTTCATTTTCTCGCGCAATACCATTCACAATTTGTATTGTGTTTGAGAGTGACGTTAAATTTATGGCACTCGGACCGTTTTTCGTGCATATTACGCGGGTAATGAGGTTTTTAAACGCTCATCACCATAAAGGATTAGTTCAAATAACATCGTGGCCCGTGTCACCTACCATGACTTTCACTTTCGAGCTTCGAGTTATATACACAGTTGAGTCGGTGTACATACAAATCGTCGAACACATCTGATTCTATAGTCACGCGAAAAATAAATTCGATCGCGTTCTACCTTCGGCACGAACCTCGCCATCGATGTGAGAAAGCCGTAATTAAAACCATTTCGGTCTTAACGATTTTATGCGATAAAATAGCGTAGGTATACATTTTCTATGCCCTGCTGAATTCTATTTTGTGTATGTGTGCTGGCTCGTACGAAAGAACGCAGGTGTGGGTGTATATTGTATACGACTGACCTGAACTATAATGTAAATTTATACGAGTTCAAAAGTGTTCTGAATGTACCCTGGTACCACTCTATCTTACGTAGATGGTGTGCGCGAAGACCGTAACCAAAGATATGCGAAAGGTTTGCGAGTTGTGCACGATTTAATTACTCGGGCGTTTTGGTTCGAGTTGGGGATGGGGGGAGAGGCCAGAATGCATGGTGTTTTTTGAAATATTGTTGCTTTTTCAATGCGTGGCTCGAAGTTGCTCTTGTTCCTCATATAAGTGACTTTTCTCTTTCCTTTTTCTTGGATCTTACCAATCTCCTGTCAAACGATCGCTAGTTGTGACCTATGATCTAAAATATCCACCTTCGCCCGTTTAACTCTCAATTGCGAGTGTAGCTGAGCTGTCACACTCCTCCCTCACTGGCACTGTTTGGTTGTCAATCTTTTTCGCCCCCCACAATTTATTTCGTAGACAACCAATAGGGCTAGACCAGGGCTGTCCAACCTTTTTCCCCCTGCGGGCCACATCCATAACAATTGAAATCTTCGCGGGCCGCACCTGGCTTAGAATGTAGATTAGAATTATAAATGTTTGCTAAATATAGGAAGTGATAGGAAGGTGAGAAGAAATGAAGAGAAATGCCTTGCGTGGTATTTATAGGTATATTTGCATGCGTGATTATAAGAATTATTTACTACTTTTATTTTCATTTTTATTTTTGTCCGCATTAAATTTCAATTTTCTTATTATTTTTCTTTTCATTTCATTTTTTCCCGCATCAAATTTCAATTTTTCCCATGATGCGGCCCGCGGGCCGCGGGTTGGACAGGCCTGGGCTAGGACGCTACCCCGACCTGAGACTCTCAACACTAGATTATTATCCTCTTATGGAGTCGTGCTCTCTTGCTTGTACTTCCTCGTCTGTGGTAATTTTCCGTGATTTCCGCCCTGATGATGCATACTCTTCTACTTCCAATTTTTTAAGCCCCTTCTCCAGAGTATTGCTGTCGAAAATTCCAGCCTCGGTTTGTTGAGAAATATTGAATTTGGCTTTCGAAAACTTCATCCAACTTTCGACTTAATCAGCTGATTTTCGTTTGAGAATTAAATAACGAACAGGAAAACTGGGGCTTTGTAGCGCCTATGATGAATACCTTTTCTCCAATTTACGTTCATCTTGGATGACTGCAGGCTTCAGTGCTAATGCATTTCTGTTTGCGACTCAGTAGTGCTGTTTTCGTTTTTTCGGCTTTCGATTCCCATTTTGCGGGAATCGGGAAAGTTTTAAGGAAGAGCAGAGAGAATTGGCTTATTTTGACTTTCGGTAAGGCTGGCGTTCAACATCTCTAGCATCTGTTGAAATTCGGCTTCCGACATGCTTCAATAATATGCTATCGCCGCCACCAAAATACATTGATGACGTCACTCCCTTCTTCAACTTGAATTTTTCATGTCGATCAATTAACCAAGCGTAAACCTATATTCTTGACCTAAAATTCTCTTCCCGTTCTCTAGCTTAGATTAGTTATAGTCTAGCTTTTATACTCAGTGGAAAAATTTTGCTAAAAACATTATAGATAGGCGTAACTCAAGGTTCAGACGTTCATAGCTGCAAACATTATTAAGTCTCTCTCTCTCTCTCTCTCTCTCTCTCTCTCTCTCATCCTCTCTCCTCTCATCTCTCCTCTCTCTCTCTCTCTCTCTGTAAAGGATCGGAACTCGAAAATTTGTAAAAGTTCATGAATGTGTAAAGGCCATTGATGACGTCACAAAGGTCAGGCGCGTATATCCTCTGAGGATTTAACCCCCGTAGCTCGAAATTAGTCTAGGTATAAAAAAAAAACTAATTTTATAGGTTTATGGCTTGAAATTCTTTCACCTCTTCAGAAATTCAAAGCTCAAAATTTTCTCAAGTCCCCTCTGTAAAGGAATGAAGCGCAAATTTCGTGTGAAGTTTGGTCAATTGACAACTTGATACAAAAAAATTTCATCGTTGGCTAGGACTCCCCCCTCCCCAATGGTACAGCCTACGCGATCGCCTTACAAGAAACCTGCGATATTTTGTCTTTTTTCAAATCTAACAGCTCAGCTAATTTGTCTTGATTTAAGATTCTTCTACACATAAAGTCTTTTTCCTCGATTCCAGTTTTTTTTAGTTCATTTTTCTCTTGACAGCTTGGACTTGAAATTTTCTTACGTCCCTTAAATAAGTCAGCCATTTCCTCCTTCTGCCTCTTCAGTCAGGATTTTTCTCAGTCCCTGTGGTGAGATCACCCTTTGGAATATTATGTTCCCCTCCGGCTGCCGTCCCTCCACTACTCGTAATTTTCTTTACGACGTAAGACCCCTCTGCAAATCAGTCATTTTCCTTCTGGTTCCTTATTCGAGATTTTTTGAAGTCTCTGAGTGACGTCTCATCCTCTTCTAGGTAAATTTTTTTTTTCCTCCCCTCGTCGGTTGAAGTTTTTCCAAGTCCCACGACGACGCCCCGTTTTAAATTGCTCTCCGGGTCAGTCACCTCCCTCCTCTGTTCTTTTGTGACGTTTCAACCTCGTCACCTAGCGCAAAAACGTGCGTGCAAATAAAAAAATTAAAAAAAATCTTGACACACATGAACAGATTTTAAACTTTTGGGATGAAAATGAACACTATGGAAGATGCGATCCTCGGGTCTGGTTACGGCGGTACGTTGCGAAGCGTGACGCATCTTATCGAGCTACCAAATTTTAATGCGCGAGAAGGTCGAGTATTGCACAATGACGGGCAAATGGCATTGTATTCAGCTCAAAAATACTTCCAGAAATGCATTTGAAATTTGTGTACATACCTATATAACAATTATTTGACTGCAATGAACCAAGAGCGTGAATTGGGCTTCAAAATACTACTAAGCAGAGGAAACTGATAGAACTTTCTCGTAATGAGTGAACATTTTCTTCTGCAGTTCTATATTTTTTTTTTTTTTTTACTTGCTAATATAATTTTTAATTTAATTGGATGTATGTAATTTACATGAATAATAAACGGGGACATTTATAAACATGTAGGGTTTATAATTTTAGAGTCAATTAGAAATTAAAATTAATGCCCTAAAATGCGCGAGCCATTAGACAAATTTTCCGAAGTTCATTTCATCGTGGTTACCGGTGGGGACGTCGTGATTGCTAAAAAATATTATTAAATTCTATTGTATTTTATCGATATAAATAAAGTCAAAGTACGTTGAATTAATTTTCCGACTTAGGGAAAAAAAATATCGCCAAACTTATCCTCGGGTTGCCGAGAGAATTAAGAATACCCTCGTATGAAGAGAAAATTTTTCGAATGTGGTGGACAGAATTAATTTTCTCCTCCAAGACGATTAATTTATGATTGATTCACCTGAAGAACGCGAAATTTAAGTGAAGAAATGAAGAATTCTGGATAACTACTATTGTTTAAAAGAAGCAAATTTACGAAAAAAAAAAAAAAAAAGAAATAATTACAGGAGAAGGAAGTAAATTCAGAGAAAAACGAGAGAGCTTTTTTTCTTCTGTTTGTTCGTCAAATATCGAAAAAAATCATTAATTTATTCTCCCAAAATCATCTTCTAAATCGAAAATTCTTGAAGGTCGTATTTAGGATTGACATATCTCCAGTAAATTTTCAAAATTCTACTCTGTTCGTGCACTTTGGGTCATCTTCATCAGTGATTCGCATACGGAATCTAAATTTCAAATCTGAAAGTATAAAAAATGATAAGATCTTTTCCATTTTCTTCTTCTTCTCCTTTTACGAATAGATTGATATTGAATTGAAAATTTAACCTAAATGATTAAATTTGGAGTTCAAGGTTAATCGAGTGTTGAGAAAGAAAGGTTCTTTTCTTTCTATCGACGACTTTCCTGCGTTTATTGGTGTACATATCTGCCGTACAAAGTTAAATCGACATACTATCTGCGGAACAAGGATCAGTGAAATGGAATTTCTCTCAACCTGCAGTAGACAATGTCATGAGTTTTATTTTCCTGATCTTTTGCGGATGCATCAATTCATATTTGTAAGGTAGACCTGCCGTATTTAGGCCTGAGCAAACTAGGCATTTGTCTAGGGTCGTGAGATTTCAAAGGGTGGAGAGTTTTGTAGAAAAATCATAAAAATTGGGAATTAGCAGAAAAAACATCTTGTGGACTGATATTAAGATACTGACAAGAATTTAATCAGGAGAGAAGGAAAACAAGCCCTACATTTTGCTTTGCCTAGGGCTGCAAAAAGGGTAAATCCGCTACTGAGAGTAGATTTATCGCACCGCTGCATTAGAACATCTCTCAACGTTCCCTATCCTTATCCGAGCTTTTTTAAATTCCTCAGATCACTAATTTTTTCACACGCTTGTGAGAGAGAATTGCTTGGTGAGTTATTTAGTTTTTTTTTTTTGCCTTCGTCTCACGCAGAAGTTAGAAAATAAAAATATATTTACCACGAATTTTGAAGAAGACAGTTGCATTTGTTCAGTTGCAAATCGTTTTTGAGTTCGTGAGCCCAAGCGACCACACCATGAAATGAAAAAAAAAAATTATTAGTCACCTTTTTTCTCGATAAAAATATAAATAATATGCTATTGTAGGGTGAATTTATTGGTATAATGAATAAAAACAATCACTTGTAAATGGTTTGTATTCATGCTGGAAGGACGAATTCAAAACGAGAAGAGCCATAATTGTTACAAAATAATAAAAGGACTTGTCCAGACGAGTATATCATAAACAAAATAATGAGCTTGAAAGCACTGTCGTCTTATTTTTTTTTTTTTTGCATTAATAATTTAATAATGGTCTCACTATGGAAAATGGAAACAATGCTGCTTTTGTTGGTTTGATTGACAACTTATGAAATAATAAAAGGACTTGTCCAGACGAGTATATCATAAACAGAGCCCGGATTTTTCGGCAAAAAAAATTACATATTTCGGCACTTCAACATTGTAATTTCGGCAATTTTCGGCAAAAAAGAAAAAAAAACATAAAAATTAAGAAATTCGGGGCCGACATTATGAAAAAAACGATAATATTACAAAAATTTCTGATTATACATGACAACTAGATGTTTTTCAATGTTCTGTTGGAGAAAACTTGTACGATGGTCAGTGAGAAGTTGTTTGTAGTCGGAGAACGACGCGAACTCACCTGAATTACAATGGGACACCACATGATTTTTTTTCTTACATGCGAATTCTTTACCCCCCGAGCGGATTTATCTCATATTTTATGCTTAATCTCTCGCAAATTTGTAAAAATAAGCTGTTTCGGCAATAATTCGGCGTTTTACCCATTTTCGGCAAAAAAAAAATTTTCGGCAATTTTCGGCAAAATAAATTTTCGTTAGTAGCTTCTACTACCCCCAAAACGTATTTCTATTTCATTTTCATGCTTCCCGGACGCACTGAAATCATTCGGCAAATGCCGAAGAATCCGGGCTCTGATCATAAACAAACGACAGTGCTTTCAAGCTCATTATTTTGTTTTTGTTCATAATTGTTACACTCTTATACGGAGACCTATATCTTCGAATACTATCCTAATCAAACTGTAATTAGGCCTACTTCAAAATATTTAGAAGACCTCGAGTTTGAAGAAAATACGACAAAAGATATACTCACGTCCCACCACTTGGCGGATCACTTGGTGGAGGTGGAGGTGGAGGAGGTGGTGTTGGAGGTGGGGGCGGCGGAGTAGGGGAAGCTGGTTCCAATTCTGGATCTGGTTCCGCTTGAATTATGTAGATCGTCATTGTCAGCAAAAATACTCCTAGACAAGAATACTCCCAGAAATTTCTGCTAATCATTTTCGCGACGCAAAAAACTTTTTCGATAAACCAGATTTATAATTTTTTTTAAATCGTAAGAACGCTGAAATTTCAAAACTCGAACTTGGCAAATTATGAAGAAAAGTAGTACGTGGACTCCTTTTTATAGTCGAAAAATTGTTCCAATTTAATAAAATGAACAAATAGAGCAATTGCGAGGAAATCTGCAACTCCCGTTACCTTGATCGTTTATTTAAAATACTTTGCTTTTCTTCGATGTAGGTGAAGAACAGATTTCCAAACACACTATTTCCATATTTAGTAGAGTTTATTTTTACGTTCTGAGTAAATAAACAATAAAGAGGAATACTCCGACGCGGAGTATTCCTCTTTATTGTTTAGTATGGATAGCCGTAACTTAAAGGAACGGATTCGTGTAAGGTTCTGAGTAAATGTTAAAAAGCTGTTTTAAATCTGAGTAGATTGAGGTTTCTTCGTTATTTACGAAAAGTGCAAAGTCATACCAAGTGTACGTTGAATATCAAAATATATATTATATTTTACGCGTGGTTACAAATAAGAAATATGTAATATGATTGTATGTTAAATTTTTCACCTTTACAGAGATATAATATAGTTGAACATTTTCTCAAGTCTCTTCATTGTAGAGGTTCATAGCTTGAACTTTTTTGAAGTTTCTTCTGTAGAGGAAAAGAGTCGAAATGTTTTCAAGTCTCCAAATAAGGATGAGATCATTGATCAGTTGGCAATATTCTCCCCCCCCCCCTCGAGGATGAGGATTCCATCAATTATAGCTTTAGCGGTGGTCCTTCGGAGAATCTGCGATATTTCAAGTCTAATTGCTCATTAACCGACCATCTTTTTTTTTTTTTTTTTTTTAGTATTTTGGGGTATAAAATTCCCGTAAGTCCCCCAAATAAATCAACTATCTCCCCTTTCTGCTCCTCAGTTCAAATTTTTTCAAGTCTCTCTTATGAGCTCATTCCTCCCTTCATCTGCTATCTTTCGTGTGTTCTTCAGTCGAAATCTTTCAAAGTCTTCTTGATGGTATCGCGTCACAGCCTCTTGCCAGTAGCCACTTTCTACCTTTGCTCCTCAGTCAAAATCTCTTGTGAGATCACGTTTTGGTAATTTCGTTTCCCCCTCCGCCTGCCATCCCTTCACTGTTCTTCTGTCAGAATGTTTCAAAGTCTTCTTGATGATATCACGCCTTCTACGAGGTGAGTCATTTTCTTCCTCCATTCCTCAGTCAAAATTTTTCAAAGTCTCCGGGTGACGTCCCGCTTTAATGATGTTATACTTCTTCCTAGGTCAGTCATTTCCCTGCTCCGTTTTTGAGTCAATATTTTCCACGAAGTCTTCTTAATGACGTCGCGTCCCCTGGCAGGTCATCGATCTTCTTCCTCTGCTCCTCAGTCGCAGTCTCTGGCTGATGTCCCACCTTCTCGTAAATCAGCCATCGCCCTCTCTCTACTTTTCGGTCAAAATTTTTACAAGTTTTCCTGATGATGTCATGCTCTAATGCTCGAAATGTTTCCGAGTACCTCCTCTGTCTTCTTCTAACATCGATGACGTCACGCGCTTTCTCAACTTGTATTTTTTCTTGACAATCGATCATTTTAGCTCAAATTTATTTTGTAGTGAGAAAGAGGTGCAATCCTTCTTCGTACCTAGCTCATATTAGTTGTAGCCCAGCTTTTACGTTTACAGGAGACATTTAGCTCAAGATTCCATAGTTATAGCCTCCAGCTTACAAAATCAGAGATCAATTTTTACTGGATCCATCTCTGTGCAGGTTCATAAATCCAAAGTTCTTCAAGTTCTTTGTCTATAAAGGATCGGAATTGTTCAAGTTCCTAAATTGGTCAAGGTCATCGATGACGTCTTGAAGGGCGGACACAGATGTCCTATACCTCAGCAGCAGCGTGCCCAGGAGAATCTTCCTCTGAGCCTAGATTAAGTTAGTTGTGGTCTAGCTTTTATTCCCAGAGGAGAAATTCAGCTCAAGACTCCAGAATTACAGCCTAGCTTGAAGGTTCAGAGCTGAAACTTCCTCTGGATCCCCCTTTGGGGAGGTTTGTGGATCCGAATTTCCTCAATCCCCCCGCCCCACCCCTCTGTAAAGGATCAGAACTCGAAACTTTTCCAAGTCCAGTCCATCGATGACGAAACGGCGCACGCCGATGATTTTGTGGATGTAAGCAACCCTCCTAGCCCGAATTCTTGGTCTGCTCAACGGGGTCTAGCTTATTCAGTCATAGCACGACGTGTTGGATTTTTAGCAGGAAACCAGTTCTATAATGGGTTTTTCGGAAAATTTGCCGCACGCCAAAAGGAAATTTCGACTTTCAAGCCATAATATTTGATAGGAAGGAAAGGGACTTCGAAAAATTCTTATTTTCTAGCTACATACACCATGATACAAGGGACTCGGGAAAACTTAAGAATCTTCAAGATTTCGATTTGAATTCTCATTACCAAAACCATCAATTCAACCAATAGAACCGGTTCCATGCGTTCCTCGTTCAATTTCGTTAAGGAAGCCGTAATTTTTCCGCCTCTTTATTTATAGCCCGTCCCCCTTGTAGATGTTCATAGCTCGACCTCTTTCCATGTCCTCGCTTTAGTGGACCGGAGGACGAAATTTATTCTAGTTTCTGGATGATGTCAAGGTCATCGGTGATGTCACAAAGGTCGAACGTGGACATAGACACTCGTCAACAAAAAAATAGTCTACCTTGGGAATCCAACAGCTAAATCTCATCCCCTCATACTCGCACAAAAAGTAGGCCTAAAAAGAATTTCTATTAGACGTAATAAGACCTCTAATTGTAAACGCCTTGGAGTGATGCGAACTGTAGATTCCTTGTACAGTTTAACTATAAGACTCTAGGCCCGAATGAATCCTCTAATTTTCGCACTCTGAGGAAGAAGCAAAAAAATGACTTCTACTCAAGTCATAGAATTTGAATCATTTTTAGAGTCTTGTCTTGAATGACATCATCAAGTTCCTTCAATTGTCCTACTCTAATGCTCTTCTTAGTTCAGAGTTAGAATCTTCAAATTTCGGTGTTAGTTTCGAAGGGAAGGATTTGGTTTAGCTTCGTGCAAATTTTCATTGTTGAAGAATTGGAGTAGGATGGAGACTTCACGGAGGTCAGACTTACTCTCGAATAACTGAGATCGGTCGAATCGCCATGAGTCTAATCGAATGAAAATGTATTCCTTTTTAATTTACAATAGGAGGAAGTTACTCGACGATCTTACATTTTATAAATAACTGAACGAAGTTGAACCTGTTTATCGCTTACAATTACCTTGGCAAAAACCTACCGGAGTCTTGAACGTTGGTACGAGTATTTAATTGATCTTGAAGTCACTTCTTGTACGTGTACTTATCTTCACTCGCTCGCTATTGTTCCAACGTCAACAAGATGAACGCTGTACTTTGGTACTTACATAATCTACTTTCATTATACCCTGGGAACTCGGGTAGCAAAACCCAATTTTATAGTCAATTAACGTCGAGAGACTTGTTGAATACTTTACTTTATAGTGTCAAAAGTAGTACTCGTGAGTCACCATTATCATTTCGTTTGTTCTCTTTCTCGTTTCAGCTCATCGAATTCCATTTCCAGCAGCTCGAACGATGCACTAGGCGCCCCACGTAACACTTGGTTAGACAATATCAACTCGCCTCTCATCCAAGAAGACGGAGACAACAAAATGTTGAAACTGAGATTCGACGTGAGCCAATACAAACCCGAAGAAATCATCGTTAAAACAGTAGACAACAAATTACTGGTGAGTAATGCCAATGTTTTTTAACGCGTTTATTTTTTTGCGGCCGACGCGAAGAAACGGAAAGAGGAAGAATATTCGCTCCGGTGTGTAATAATAGTATAATTCTGTGAAATTGGCCGGTAAATGCGGCCTCGCAGTCTAGGAGAGTGAGAGAGAGGTGAAAAGACCTGCACGGATGATATGAAACAGTTGTACCATAAATACCATAATATTTGGAATGCGGCCTTGAAGCGGGGGAGAGGTGGGACCGATGGCTGTCAAAGAAAATATTCGTTTAGCGAGCTTCTTGGATTAATGTACGTGTGAGAATAACCGTCTGACATTTTTCTTCTCTTTATTATCATTACGAACGGCACTTTTTTTTCGGCGGGCAAAAGTCGCGTTCGTTTTCCCGCGAGACTCGAAGTAAACAAAGAAGGATGTACCCGATCTTTGCCTTAATGTTATATTTTTCGGAATTGACCTACTTACCAGCCTTAGACTCGGTGATCGTTTGAAAATATCTTTCAAGGTGTTGTTGAGAATTATGAAAGTGTCAAAATATTTTTAAATTCTTGATGTAAACTATCAACAAGGCGAAATATTTCTTCCATCAGCCTTGGTATGACAAATTCTGATGTGCAAACCTCGAGAAAATATTGAGACTTCTTAGCATAGTCCACATTGGTCTAGAGGTGGATCCATAGGTGGAGGAAAGAAAATTTATGTCTGAAAGTATAATTTTGTACTTCTTCGCCTTTCTTCGCAACCCGCTCCCACTAGCCTGGAAAGATTTGTTCGCTTGCATCCAAGATTTTACTATCACGACAGAGTTTAGTGATGGGGATTTCTCCCAGTCTCCCTACCCGCACAGGAGTTGAAAACCGAAATCACTCCATGTGCCAACAAGCATTTTTCCCTGGGCTCATGATCTTCAATGAGCCCGGGTTCAGGTTAGGTTAGGTTTAGGATTATAAAAAAAAAAAACAAGTTTTCCTCGAACCTGGTTCGGCTCTGGGTGGCTCTTGGGAGATGGATCTGTGATCAAGAATGTAAAACTTATAAAGAAGATTCTAGAACCTTGCTTTATAGATATTGGCAGGTGCGTAGCAAAGGCGAGGAAGGGTATTTTGTTAATCTTCCGCCCGAATAAAGGGAATTTCGCTTTTTGAAACTGATGGAATTATCATTCGCCGATAACGAATTTTAGTCCAACTTGTCAAGTGAAACGTCTCATCGCTTCCCATCGCACGACTTTATGTAACAAAAATTTCGAGTTTAGAGAGTTTTGAACCAGAACTGGAAATTTCACCAAATTCAGAGCTCGAATCCCGTTTTCTGGGGGATTGGCAAACATTCATCCCTGAGAAAGGCCTCTTGTCTAGTTTGAAATGACCTCGTGAGAAATGGCAACTACTTTTGTCCCTCGAGGAAATGTCCACGTTCGGATTGTGACGTCATCAGAGTGAATGGCAAGATAGGGCCGCTTAGCCTCAAGCTTCATTGAGGAAAACTAATCGTCTACGTCTTCATTGTAACGTAATGAAAATATTTGAAAAAATCTTTCTGAGGAGCGACTTAATGGACAGGTTCCTTTCTGGACTGAAGTATGCGTGTATAAAAGTATCTCCGGACATGTCGTCAGCAAGTTCAAGATACACTGCTCGGGTCCGGAGACATGTGAACGAGGCGATGTACATTTTGAATGGGTCTCGTCCTGGCATTTCTGAAAGAAAATATACCAGGTGAATGTGGACAAAAAGTGCAACGTCTGCTATACGAATTTCAGGTGAGGGTGGTATGAAGGGAAGTTGACGAGGCCCTCCTTGCCACTTATTGCAGACAATGCATCTGGCCTAGGGCTCCAGAACCGTTTACGAATTTTGTTAATTAGCTGACTGACACCGCAATGGTCGTTTTATCAGTACATGTTCTCCAGTAAGACCAAAATTATTTTACTGGAGCGAGGGAGCAGTATAGGATGGTCCATCCAAGAGCGCAGAGTTGAACACGACTCTTGACTCGAATTAGACCATCAGGGCCGAGAAACATTTCAAGCGCCTCTCTAGGGTGTTTACCTCTTGGTGTTCGTTGATTTCGTTCCTTTCAACAAGAATCCACATTCGTGTATCAAAGAGGAAGGTTTCTGATAGCTCCTTGAATTACCTATCTTTGACAATTCATGTCAGACTGATGATGAACAAGTCTCTGTTCTGGGCCTCAAATGGACCAACAAAACTGACTCTTTCGGACTAGCCTTTGATGAGTTTAATCCTGCCACCAAAGTTACCATTCGTAACACCCTAAAGCTAGGTATTCCTTCACCCTCTGTCTTGTTGACGTCGAGGAGTTTGTCCGAGCCTGCGCGTAGCTTGAAATCAAGTCAAGAGCTCTGGCATGCGCTCATCGTCTTGGACCAAGCAAAGCTCAACTCATCTTTGCTGAATCGAGGGTCATATTCTAGATCTGTTTGTAGAAAGTTTGAAACTATCAAAGCCAGACAGAAAAAACTACGCATATGTGCACATCATGATCTGGCTCCAATATTGCAGCCAAGTGCGACAACAAGTCACAAAGAAGATCATTGCTGGTCCTTGTGCCCAAAATTTGCGACTCAGAAATAATCAGGGATGTTCTGCAGACGTTTTCTTGACAATTTCTGTGCGAGGTATTCTTGATGGAGGAAGAGATATCTTCTACCTCTGTGTCGAAGTTATCCGACGACTTGGCGTTCCCTTAATAGCTTCAAAACTTATGGAGACCTCCTGCTTTGGTGATTCAGCTCCACGTTCAACTCTTTGGTGCAGTCGATATCTTGCTCTTGAACTCTTCGAGAAAACAGAAGCGCTGTATACTGCGCTCTATTCTCACTGTTCTTGAGGAGACTCGACTTGGACCACTCTATCCAGTTCTGCCTTCCCATTTGGATTACGCTAACATATTTTCCCAGAGCCAGCGCCTCACAGAGATGCTCATCAAATTTGTGTTATTGAAACACAGTCAAGAGCCCTCGGAGGGCTTAGCAGTTCTGAATACTTTCTTTGGCTCAATCTCTGAGGGGTATCGACTGCCTACAAAGAAGAGCAAGGCTCCTAGATCTCCTACGTCATACCCACAGGTCAATTAGGGAAGTAACGGTTGCCTTCCTTAATGGATCGAAACTAGAGCAGCTAGCTATGGAGCTTAGAGACGCTTTCTACCGACGCTGTAGTACTCAATCATTTCGAAGAAACCCATCGGGTTGAAAGGAGAAGATAGGTCGTGTCTTGGCCTTGGAATCGCGGGCAAAAAGCATTCCAAACTTTTCCGCGTCAGCAAAGCAAGGTTCCCAGGTCGCCCACGCGTCGTACCTGTATGGGCAGAAATTTGGTTCGGGTCCCCGCACGAAGGTCGGCAGATACGAATAAACGTTCAACGCGAAGAATGACTTTCTCCCAAATATAATTTGTTTCTCTTGAACGTCATATGCGACACATTTCAATGAAACCTTTGTGCTGAGGCAACAAGCCATGAAAAACTCGTAAAAAAAGTAATAAAATTCGGATATTCGCATTCGGTGAACACCTTCGTCTCGCTAAAATGTTAGTTTATGGTACGATAAGCTTCTCATTGTGGTGAAAGGCTACCGGGTGTCTCGAACATACGGCAGGTGATGCGATTCGTAAACTTTAAGAGCTCGCATTACAGAAAAAACGAAACGAAAGCAACCTTGAATGTCTAGAGTGACATTTGTCAGACCCACTATTTTTAATTACTGCAAGTGAACAGCTCGTACCGCACGAGAAGGCGAAGAAAGGTTAATAAAATTTTACGCGACACCTTCTCTATTTGAATCCACCTCGAGCCCACGTATTCTAATGTATTACCCGATTGGGAGCTTATACTTATAATATTTTGTCGGATGAAAATCCGCTGTGTGCGCAGACTGACCCGAAATACACGCTCTTGTTCGATCTACGAGTAGACGAGTTTCAATTCTGCACGCCTTAAATGGTCAAATGAAAAAGAAGATCGAATAGAGCGAGTCTGTTTCTAGCGAAACCAAAGTAAAATATATTACGTAGAGAGGCTGCGATACATAAAAGACACGGTTTCGAGGACGTCGTGCCTCTGACCAGCGCAACTATTTATTACTTGGAGGATTTCTCGCATAAATATAGCGATTACCTTTTTCTGAAACCGTGAAGAATCGTAGAATAATGGATTTTCCTATATACATTATAATATGTGTACATTGGAAATGTATATAGGAGCATATGTTTTTTTTTTTTTCTTCTATTTAGACACCTACCTAATTTGATTTGATCTGATTCAGCTTGGCAAGGGGCAAAAAATTTAGAACGCCTTCACTGTATTCACGAAGACGAATATTGTTTGCGGGTGCATGTGAAGCAGCCGTTTTTTTTCTAATTATTTTATTTACAGTTGTGTTTTGGCTTAGGTACGTGTCAAGTGTAAATATAAACATTATACCGTGCATGTGACAAAATGAGAAATTAGATTTTCGACAAATTAAACAGCGCACCTCGTTCTAATTTTTATGTTTTGCGCACCCACGTGTGCACAGCTGTAAGCCAAAAAGATTTCCGGGAAATTGCTACATTCGCGCCGCGCCGTGTCTCATGAATTACCGTGATGTTGTCGTAAACTGAAATAATGACTTTTTCCAAAGGTTGAAGTCGATGATCATTTACCAATAACCGCAGCATATTCATGATTCTGCCCGTCGACTGGATATTTAGCAATAACCATTCTCGATTTCCGTGATTTTTCGCGTGGGTGCTCTTGAACAAAAAACTAATAACGTAATTTGCGGATTATAGGAACGAACGTACGACTGTTGAATGTTTCTCGCCGTCGAGCTTTTGTTTTCCATTATGTTGAACTTGGCAAAGCCATCTTGCAAAGAAATAATTGTTCGATCTAAAGAAAAGAATTAGAAGAATTAGATTCCATTTCTCTCCTTCCTTCCGATTTGAAACTCTTAATCGTATAGGTGCACTTGAAGACTTGCTGTAATTTTTGAAAGCGTGCCAATTTATAGCTGTTTCTGATGCTCAAGGACCCCAAATTTGTTCTATTCCAATTTTTATTCGTTATTATCACAATGAAGTCGTGTCCATGAATAAACTAGAAAGGCTCCAGTCAATTTTCTCGAGTACATTCATTAGCTAAAATTATCTAAGCAGGGCTAATCCGACCAAAGTAGATATCCCAAAGGTGGATCCAGGTGCATATTCTGGGAGGGGCTTGAAAAAATTTCGAATCACCTTTTCTCCTTTCAAATTTTGTTCCTTTTTTGGAGGGAAGGGGAAGTTTCAATTTTGGAAGGAATTAAAAATTTTCAGTGAAGAAACACGTGTCCTAATCTCCTTTCTTCGTGGCTTTTGGAGGAGAGAAAATGTTCATTAACTAATCCGGCACGTATAGAGAAGAACATCCTTTATTTCATATTCCAAGATCTGAATCGAATATTTCCTATTTTAAGAGCATCAATAGTACTTTTGTCAGTAAATCCATCTTCTTGCTTTTCTTTAATCTTAGTTTAGTTTTTGAAATATCTCCTTCATACTAGGTAATCCTGAGTCTAGAAACCAGTCATCATCCTCTTGTTTTCTTTGAACTCTTCAATTGCTTTTCTGTCGGTATATTTTCAGCTATCAGACCTTTCGGCTTGGACGATTCTTGGCAATCTTTGATGAAATGTCCAGCTTTGTCACATTTATAACAAAATTCGGCCTCTTTCTTCCAGTTCTCTGCATTCCCACGTCTTAAGCGCTTCAGCTCGCTCTGAAGTTCTTTGATCCATTAAGTGCTTGTCATGTTCAACGGCCAGGGCTTCTCTTCTCTAATTAGTAATCTACTCATAATCTTCCTCTCGAACTGAGTCCTTAGCAGAGCGAAAGCGGCGATAATTAGGAAAAGACCTAAAATGGGCTCTTCAAATGCTATTTCTCTTGCCAGGTTCTCTGGTTCTATATTACTCCATCCCCAGAATTGAAAACGGCAAAGAAGAACTGACTCTCCGAGGCATGTAAAGCTTGATCTACTTTCTTCCATGCATTCACACAATCCGGAATTTCCTTGGACAAAATGGGAATACTCATATAAGCCATCATTTCATCTATTTCTTCAAGTGAAGCTTTTTTTCCCAAGAACTCCAAATCAGCTCATGTCTGCAATAGAATGTTGATTTGGAACTTCCATACCAGCTGTTTACTGGGATCCACCCCCCGTTCATCCATTGTTGACGCCAATGTGAATAACAGCAACATTTATTCAAGCAAATGGGTGGCTCCCTAGGTTGGTGCTGATAGGAGATGTGAGCTTGGGCAAATACGGGAAGGGGAGTTTGGCCCTTGTGTTTTCAATTGTTGTGGTAAAATGCAACCCTAATATCCTCGGTTCCCAAGTTTGTCAACTCCTCCTCCTGCTCTTCAGTCACAATTTCTCACCTGATAAGGTCCGCCAAATCCTGCATCTTTGGATCAGTCATAAATTTTTCAAATACCTCTTCCCGGCATCACAGTTGCTTTCAGGTCAAGCATTAGCTTTCAAGAGATGAGAAACAGAACGCTTGGACTTTGGCTTAGTCTTAGTACTTTTTCCAAACATTTCATCCGCTCGCCTTTGGCTTTTTACTCTCATTGGCTTTTAAACGCTCAGCCATCGCTTGGCTCCGGAGCGGAATAAACCAGCTTTGGAGCGCAAGAGTCTGGTTTTGGAGCAAAATGAAGCGGCTCCGGAGTGAAAAATCAATAGATCAAAAGCGCCTGCACTTCTACTTACTTACGCGTTTAGTAAGCAGAAAACAACTGACTTTTTGATTCGCTTAAAAGCCGTTCAAAAATGAGATGATCGGCTTGAACTTCTCATCCCTGCAGTTTTAAGCACTTATTTATCGGCTTAAGTCAATTTTTCAACGTTTGTTATTTGGCTTGGCAGCGTAATGTGAGATAAATTGCCTCCGGAGTGGGATAATATGACTCCAGAGCAGTCTAAAATGGTTCCGGAACGATACAATTGAACTCTACAGTGAAATAATTTAACTCCGGGCTCTGGAACGGTTCTGAGCCAGTAAATTTGTATAGTTTATTCAAGTTTCCAAGTTAGACAAGGTCATCGATGACGTAGAAATAGCATCTCGCAAATTTCCGACTGACCCTCAGCCCGAAGCCTTGGACGTGAAAAAGAATTTAAGGCGCTAGCTCAAAGCCAAACAAAAGTTTCAATTTTTTAATTATTCGAGGGTCGACTTCAGACCTCAATTCGCTCGCTTTTTTTGAAGAAAATAGTGGAAAGTTGGAAGCTGAATAGTTTTTAGCCTCAAAAATTGGAATTCAAAAGCCGGATGACCTTTTTTTCTCATTCATCTTACATAAACTATTTTCTGTAATATTCACATACACTTAGAGCAGACGTGAAAGTTTATTGTCATAAATAGCTAGCTATAGAAAAAAATGGAGATGGTCGACAGTTAGATCCAAAACCAAAGTTGTATCCTTCGGCTTTTCCAACTCTACTTGGAAAGATTTTCGGTTAAATCTCTATATAGAGAAAGGATTTTATGTCCTCAATTGACGGTTCGGCCTCATTACTGGTTAAAGAAAAGTCAGGGGAAGAGAAGCGCGCGAGCGACGACGCAACAGACGTTAGTATGTATGAATATCCGGACCATTTGTGGTAGCGTTGCACTAAACTCGCAGATAGAATTTTGAGTTGCGGGTAACATACTATAAGTAGTCAAGTGTCGTATCATAACGCCGATACTGGTTAGGTTAGGTTTAAGCTTTATGGAGACAGCTCTAATTTGGGATTTGTTTTTAAGAGTCTTGAGCCTTATAGAAGGAACGTAAAGGGAGTTGAAAAATAGAAGTCATTCAGACCAGGGTGTTGCAGCCAAATAATACGGCTTAGGCTTTCAGCTGAAGCTGATGATCTTGAAAATATAGCTTAGGCTTTCGGCTTTCCATCAGCCGAAACAATAAGGCTTGCTTTTGGCTGATCGTTGAGTTTGGTATCCGTTGAAAGGTTTTCAGCTGTAGAATATCATTATCCTATTAGAATTACATTAAATCCGATTATCAAATCAGAATCAGAAAATTCCAGAAACTAGAGGAAAAAAAACGACGTGAGATAAAAATCAGAAATACAGTCGTCAGCCACTAGCCAACTATCAGACCCTGGACGACGATTAGGTTTTAGGAACGCCAGACGGGAAAACCGGAAAAGGAAAAAATTGATTTCTTCTTCTTGTATTGATTCTTAGATTTGATATAAAAGAAATATGAAAAATTTAGTCGATTGATTCATTCAAAAACTCCAATAATTACGATTTGGCTTATAATTACATGTCAAAAGAACCATAAATTGAAAGTTTTGTAAAAACCATCGTTAGCCGAAAGAAGCCAAAAAAATACGGCTCAGTTTTTGGCTGACGGCCGAAAGTATACGGCTTTGAAAAAGCTGAAGTCAAATTCCCCAAAAACAGAGCATTGCAGCCAGCCAAAAGCCGAAAGCTAAAGCCGAAAGCCAGCTGTATTATTCATGTTTTTTCCAAGCTGAAATCCAAAGCCGAAGCTATATTTTTCAAGGTCGTAATCTTAAGTCAAAAGCCGGAGTGTTTCATCAAAACAGCCGAAAGCTAGAGCCAAAAGCTGAAAGTCAGCTGTATTTCTTAAGTATTTCCAAAGCCAAAAGCCAAAGCCAAAGTTGTATTTTTCAAGGTTCTAAGTTTAAGCTAAAAGTCTAAGCTGTATGATACGGCTGCAATGCTCTGCGGCCAAAAATAAGGCTGAATACGGCTTTCAGCTTTTAGCTTTCAGCTGGCTGCAACACCCTGAATTTAGACAGCTGGTTCCTCGCAGTTTCTACCCGGAAATTCTTCTTGGATTCTAATCTTAGTAAGCTTATGTTTCTGTTTCTGGCTTTTTTGGGGCTTTAATACCAATCATATTCGTCAAACATGTCACTAATTAGCTTTTTTCTTAAGCTTCAATATTGATTATTATGAGAATTTTCAAACGATTGACCCATTCTAACTTCTCACGAGGGATTCTGGCCTCTTTTCATGCAGAAAACAGAGTATTGTAGCCAGCTGAAATCCGAAAGCCAGCTTTATTCAAACCTTCATAAGCCAAAAACTAAAATAATCTCACTTTCTTCAGTTTCTCTAAGCTTTCCTGACTCCCATGAGATAAGAAAATGCACTGCTTGAATTTTCAAATTTCAAGTTCAACTGTTCTGCTCTGTAGGCTAGACTGGCTCTGCCAAAGAACTGAGGAAGACAAGAATGATTGGTTCCTGTTCAGTTCAGCTATTCAGCCGTTCAGCATACAGGCCTGTAGTGCAATCATCAAATGGGATGAACACAAACTGGAGAATGTGTACCTTCGACAAGTTTAATAAAGCCCCAATTCTCCTTATCGTTTCATCTGGACTCATTGATCAGCCAAAAGTCAGCTGAATTTTTCCAAAAGCTGAAGACCAAATTCTTCAAGGTCGTAAGTCTAAGACAAAAGCAGAAGCTGAAATTTTCAGCTGCAATACTCTGCCAAAAAATCAAGTTTAGACTTGATATGAACTAAATTAATGAAACAGTCAAATTGGTTTCTAAAATATTCGAACTTTCATAAAATCGGTGATTGATTTTCTCCCTCTACTGGAAGTGAAGTTTTGTAAATAGGTTTAGACTTCGGCTTATATGAGAGAAAAAAAGCTACAGAACACCAAATGGTAGGTAGTGTGTAGTTGCCTGAATGAACGATGTAGGAGAAGAAAACGAAATCAGAATTTTGAATTATAAATCTTGATAACCTAGTTCAGATTCTCGTGATAAAGTTTCTTCATGAATCATGATATATGGGTTGCAGGTTTTAAAAGTAAATTATCGTAAAGCACTCGGAACGCCCCTCTAATGTAAAGCTTATCGACTCTATTATTCATTCATAGTTTTTTCAGCTCTCTATTTTCAATCTTATAAAGGAAGAGGGATTCAAACGAACGTAAACTTATCGACCCTTTCATGTACTTGTAGCGTATTATTTTACTGCCTTCCGAATCATAATTTTCCGCTTACACAGGAATTTATTCTCTCTATTCCATCGTGACTGTAATACGAAGAAATATTTTTCTCATTACATAAAAATTGTGTATGACGAGATACGCCTCCGTCTAAACGTCGTCAGATGTCGTAACCATTTTGTTGTATTTAATATTATTGTTTTTAATGATCGGTGCTCGCTCGACGGGGTAATTCGTGTAAATTTAGTGTGTGCACTTACGTACAAGTAGCTCCTACCATGAGCGAGAAGCGCCGGGGCCTACACACTTTCCGCGAATCTTTGCGGCATACCGTTCCCAGTAAATGGACGAGCGTGGGTTGTGACAGACGAGTTTACTGGTTTCCATCATTGACAGCCTTCTTTGATCTGAAATCGGGACGGATAAAACCCGAGTAGTAGCCTTAACGCTGCAAAGATAAATTAGATCGACAAGAGAGCTGACAAACATCTCGCAATTATTCATTAATCTCGGGTTTGTCTGGCAGTTCTCAACGAGAGTATCCCTTATAATAATCCCGATTACGACTGTACGATAATAAAAACAACTCATTATGCGCGCTTCTCGTCCAGTTCTGCCCAACATTTCCTTTTTTGGCGAAATTTGTTCAACTGATTCGCGACTCGTGCTCGAGCATTCTTACAGCTGCACAGCTTACAGCCGCATTCGTAGGCGTTGATCTGTTAATTGATGTGATTAGATTGTTCTAGAACGACGAATGTCTTGAGATTGATTTCAATTTGAATGTTGATCGATGTGTCGAGAGCTAGCGAAATAGATGAGACTACCCTACCCGCCCTCGTCAACTTATAAATTCATTTCTTCCTTTTTTTTTCTGTTCACAGGTTCACGCCAAGCACGAAGAGAAATCCGACACGAAATCCGTGTACAGAGAATACAACCGTGAATTCTTGCTGCCAAAAGGTACGAATCCGGAGAGTATCAAATCGTCCTTGAGTAAAGACGGCGTCCTCACGGTCGAAGCTCCATTGCCAGCGTTGGCGGGACCAGAAAAATTAATACCGATCGACAAAAAGTAAATTCCGATTTCGCGACTGTACGGGTGTGTGCCTTCATTTTTGCAAAGATAATGTTTTCTTTTTCTCCTCCCTCCCTTCCTATCACTCCCCCTCTTTATTTCCTTCATGATCAAAAAGCATTTCTCGGGTGGAAAATTGAAATTGACGAGCGCTAAAAAAAAAAAATAAATAAATTGTAAAATAGTAATAAGTTTTAACCAGTCATAGAATATTGTTTTTTGTTTGTTTATTCGTATTTTTTTTTTTTTGTTTGTCTTTGTGCAGCGACTTCGCACAATTTATTTGAAATATTCCGCCGATGATGAAAAAGCTTTTATCGTAATTATAATTTTATTTATAAATTTACTTTTCCTTCGACCTAGCTTAAGTTCTAAGTTTTTTTTTTTTTTTTAAGAAGACAAAAATCACACTAACACTTTTTATTGTTTGAATATTCCAAGAAAGAAAGGAACTTAATTTAAATAGAACATAGTTTCCTGATTTTTTCGAAAAATAAAAGAAAAATAGCCTACCTACCCGTAGAGATACGAATAAATTTTTTTGTTTATTTTAATTAATGTAAAAATTGATTGAGTTATCAGCGTAATGAAGGCAAATTGATATAATTTATGAATAACAATCGTAATAATTATTTTTTATTATTTACGAAGTTTGTGGTCCAGAATTGTTATTTTTGTGAATTTTTTTTTTATACCACTCTTACACTGTACTTCAAATAAAATCTCTTTTTTTTTAGACGTTTCTTGTTTCTTCAACTCTTTTGAACGCTTTGGAAAAGTAATGATGAAGCCTGGTTTTTCTGAGCAACATAAAAGAGATCATCTCTCTTTCCTTAAAACGTTGAGTCGAAATGGGTCAGCCACCCGCTAGGAGTTCCTCGTCCCCATCTCACAATTTCGGATGTTATAATTTTGTTCAGATTTTGTTCAATCTGATCGACAAATCCTAAATTTAATACCGACGAAGAAGTGCAGCTCCCTATCTATGAATTTTGGATGAAAATTGGATTAAAATTCTGTTCACATTTTGTTCAACTTTGTTCCTACGCTGCGTACATTAACATTTTGAAGTCCAAAGAAATGTACACTCTTCCGTTCCTCATCTTTGGAATTTCGAACAAAATTCACCCACCATCCTCCGATTACTCGCATTTTATACTTCGGAACCACCCCATCCCCCTCCTTCTCATCTTTGAACATTCATAATATTTTATTCTACTCAATTTCAGAAGCCAACTCCTCTCCCAATTTGAATGGAATTCCTGTTCTTTTGGAGGCCTTTTTGAAAATTTTGGTGTATGTCCCGCCGTGCGCCATTCGGCAAAAACCGAAAGGGGTTGGAAAAATTTCGACTGAAAGTTACATATTATGACAGGAGTTGGACTTGGAAAAATTTTGACTTTCAAGTCATATTATATGACGACAGAGGGACTTTGAAAAATTTCGATCTCTGAGCTATTAAATGATAGGTGAGCTCGGGGCTGGACTTTGAAAATTCTGCACCCTCATATAGTTTGATGGTTAAAATTTTTCCAAGTCCAGAACCCTTAAATAACTGCAAAGTCAAAATTTTCCCAAGTCCTCGAGCTATCTCATATAATAAAATAACGCACGTTTGTTTACCGACAGATTCTTAAGTACTTAGAGGTAACAGACGACCTTTTTCATTGGTCGATTAGGGGAGTAAAGCGAGCATTACGCAGAAAAGAAGACTTTTCAGCGTACATGGTTTTTTCGGACTTAACAGAGCAGTTGCGCGCTAGCCTCGCCACCTCGCATGTATCCTACAGTTGATAGGAACAACCAATAGCATTACTTAGAAACAATGTCCACTATAGATGTCAGCCCCTCCGCTGTCAAATCTGAATGATACCATTTCCGTTTGATTTGGTGCCATTCAAATTCGCTGTTATAAAGTTAAGCAACTGCAAGCATCGTCTAATTTACTGTTCGGGTACTTATTAATTATATATTTTTTCGTCGATTTTGCTTATTAAATTATCAAGCAATCGCCCAATTCATTTCAATTTTGTGAGTGTTTCTTTGGATACTACCAGTTTCTTCTCAAGTAAGTTCTAATCTTTTCATTGTATATACGTAGGTTGATTAGTCCCCCATATTTTGTTAAACTTGAAATTTGAATATTCAAGCAGTGTATTTTCTTATCTCGGGGGAGTCGGGATAGGGACCTCGAGAGTAGGTAAAATGGACTTCCATTTTGTTTGTAACTTACTTTTTAGCTGGTAGCTTCTGTACTGACTTTATTTTTGGTAAACAAACACTCGACGGCGCGGCTAGTGGCTCGGTGTCAATTATGATGTAAGAATCACGCGGAGCCACTAGCCACGCCGTCAAGTTTTTGTTTACTAAAAATACAGTCAGTACAGAAGAGCCGTCAGCTAAAAAGTAAGTTACAAACAAAATGGCTGTCCATTTTACCCGCTCTCGAGCTCCTTTGTCGGGAAAGCTTAAAAAATTGAAGAAATTTAGTTTATTTTAGCTTTTGGCTTATAAAGGTTTGAATGAAGCTGGTTTCAGCTTCTCTCTTATTAATAGAAATTCAGCTGTATTAGGCTGTTGGCATTTGGCTTTCAGCTGGCTGCAATAATCTGTGTTCTGGATGAAAAGAGGGAATCCCTCATGAGACGTTAGAGCGGGTCAATCGCTCGAAAATTTTCATCTAATCAATGAGACGGATATGTTTATTATGAGTCAAACAGGGTACATTGTTTTGAAGAAAGATTGTGTTATATATAGGGAGATCAGGAAATTGAGGAACAGAGGATAAGAAATTGGAAATTAGTACGAGCCTACGAAAGGAAAGTGGTGTTTCAGCGGCTTCGGCGCATAAACTGAGTTTGGGGCTTGTGCGATAGGCTCCTAGGCCATTAGTGTCGAGTAATGAGAGAACAGGTTTGTTAGCTAAATTGTATATTGGCGCTCCATAATCTAATTTAAATCGAATAAGACTCTTATAGAGCTGTAGTAGTAGTTTTCTGGAGCATACTTTAGAGGGGTGTGAGCTGAATTTAATGATACTTAAGGCACGTGTGCATGTTGCTTTCAGAAATTTGATATGGGGGTCCGAGTAAGTTTTTGATCAAAGTTGAGGCCGAGGAGTTTAGCAGAATTTCGGAGTGGGATTTCAAGATTTTGTAGGAAGAGAGGTTGGAGGGAGGGGATGGAGCGTCTTTTCTCGAAAATAATTAGACAGGTTTTGGGGGTAGAGAATTTGAAGCTGTTTTTTCATGTCCAGGTAGTACTCAAGTCTGGAGTTTCTTAGAGAAGTCTGTGGGATCTCTGAGGGTTGGAAGAGCAGATAGAAATGTTGTAATCGTCAGCAAAAATTAGATGGCATTGCAGGACTGCAATGGCAATGGGGAAATCGCTGTCCCGAGTCCCCTAGCGGCTGAAGTTCTTCCAATTGCTGAAAATCATGAGTGACAACTTGAACGTGCTGCAATTTCAAGGAAGGCGTCGTCTTTCCAAGTCCCCTTCCTATCATATATGGCTAGAGGGTCGAAATCCTTCTAAGTCCCCCTCCCATCATATATAGGTCGGAGGTTGGAATTTTTTCAAGTCCCACACCTATCATATATAACTCGAGAGTCGAAATTTTTCCAAGTCCCCCTCCTACCATATATAGCTCGGAAGCAGGAATGTTTCTAACTCCCCTTCCTATCAAATATAGCTAAAGGGTCGACATTTTTCTAAGTCCCCCTCCCCTCTCCGTGACGTTATCAACCTCGTGAAGTCATCAACCTCGCTCGCGCTCACGGACGAAAAAGTACTCCCCAACAAAAGGGATAGCGGGTTCCCTGCTAAAAAGACGTTAGGTAAGGGGAGGGTTAAAAAGTTTCGTAATGTCGTTGATGACTATCAGGAAGAGCAAGACACTAAATACTTCTCCTTGGGCACACCGTTTTCGGCAGTGGAATATCAGAGTGGCCGAACATAGGAAGGCTAGGAGAAGGGCAGCGAGGGAGATTCGGCCTTCGCTGACCACTTAATCATCAGTAGGCATAGCTTTCGAGAGGGTTTCCAGGTACTTCTCCACAATGCGTGGCCCTTGAACACATAGAAATCATTCGTCATAAGAATAATGGTGGTGTCATCATGCTGAACAGGCATACATTGGACGAAGGTCTGATAGAGCATCTTTATGAATCACCACTCGATGCTCGGTTTTTCCCCTTTGTCTCGGGTTGGTGTCGTTGTTGCGTTGCATCGTTGGGTCAGTTGCTTTCTTGTTCTCTCTGATGATGGTTTTTTAACTGAAAGCGCTTGTTTCTGCGGTTTTTGCAACTTTCTTTATTCTCGTGAATAGCCGTAAGTTGGAGGATCTCTCTCCTATCATATGTATATAGCTTGAAAGACAAAATTTTTCCAAACGGCAATTTTCTAAGCGAATAAGACTGAAGAAACTTCCGTTTTTTTTCTGTCTGACATTAATTATTTAATTGAATGTAATGTACATGAATACTTACAACGAAGATATTCAGGAAAGTACAATATAATTATAATATTAAGACTAAAATCTACTAGAAATTCAAATTACTACGCTACTACATTTCATATTTTAACTAGCCATTAGGCGAAATTTTCGAAGTTAACATCATATATAGGTGCCGGATCGACGAGTCGTGAATGCTGAAAAATATAAAGAAATGTAATATTGTATTTTGTTTATGTACTTGTGTAAATAAGTGCATTAATTTCGATTGTTTCTTCAAACAACGTAAAACAAATTTCCCGCAAAGGGGAAAAATCGTAGAACGTATACGTGGCTTGCTGAAAGAAGACACGAATAAGAGAAAATAATTTTTAAATTTTTCGAATGAGGTGGACAGGACTGTCACCTGACAAGACAAAATTTCATGATATATAGATTTTCCTGAAGAACGCAAATCGCAGAACAGGAATTGAAACAATAAGTTTGGGTTTGTTTAACAGGAATCTCGAAGTTTCATCTACACGTACCTAAGTAGAGATTGAAACATATAGAAAAAACGACGCCTTCCTTTACGAGGTTAAACGAGGAACGCAGGGAACCTGTTTTATGAGTCATATCGGATTTGGTATTGAGAATTCAAGGAAGCCTAGACCTAGATAACGCTAGTATGATATAGTGTGAGAGTCTAAATTTTCTCGAATCTCGAGCTATATATGATAGAAGGGGGACTTTAAAAAATTCCTATCTTATATGGCTCGAGAGTCGAAAGTTTTCCAAGTCCCCCTCCTATCATATATAGCTCGGAAGTTGACATTTTAACAGGGAACCTGTTTTATGGGGGGCTTTTAGAGAAATTTGCCGTCCGCCGTCCAGCAAAAAACTTGGAAAAATTTCGACTCTCGAGTTATATATGATAGGAGGGGGACTTGGAAAAACGACGGCTTCCTTAACGAAGTTAAACGAGGAACGCAGGGAACCTGTTTTATGAGTCAAATGGGATTTGGTATTGAAAATTCAATGAAGCCTAGACCTAGATAAAGCTGGTCTAAAGAAGGCCTAGACCTACTATAAGCCTGGTACATATAATATAGTTTGAGAGTCTGAATTTTTCCAAGTCCCCCTCCTATCATATATGGCTCGAGAGTCGAAATTTTTTCAAAGTCCCCCTTCTATCATATATGGCTCCAAAGTCGAAATTTTTCCAAGTCCCCCTCCTATCATATATGGCTTGAGAGTCGAAATTTATATGGCTCGAGAGTTGAAATTTTTCTGTCCCCCTCCTATCATATATAGCTCGAGAGTCAAAATTTTTCCAAGTTCCCCTCCTATCATATATAGCTTGAGAGTCGAAATTTTTCCAAGTTCCCCTCCTATCATATATAGCTCGAGAGTCGAAATCTTTCCAAGTCCCCCTCCTATCATATATAGCTTGAGAGTCGAAATTTTTTCAAGTTTCTTGCTGGACGGCGGACGGCGCACGGCAAATTCTCAAAAAGCCCCCCATAAAAGAGGTTCCCTGTTAAAATTTAGACTCTCAAGCCATATATGATAAGAGGGGGACTTGGAAAAAATTTTAATTTTCGAGCTATATATGATAGGAGAGTGACATAGAAAAATTTCGACTCACGAGCTATATATGATAGGAGAGGGACTTGGAAAAATGTCGACTCTCGAGCTATTATATATAGCTCGAGAAGACAAATTTAGACTCTGAAACTATATTATACTAGGCTTATAGTAGGTCTAGGCCTTCTTTCATCTAGGCCCAGACTTCCGTGAATTCTCAATACCAATACCCATTTGACTCATAAAACAGGTTCCCCGCGTTCCTCGTCTAACTTCGTTAAGGAAGCCGTCGTTTTTTTAAAGTCCCTTTCCCATCATATATAGCTTGATAGTCGAAATTTTTTTCATGTCTCCCTCCTATCATATATAGCTCGAGAGTTGAAATTTTTCTGTATTCCTCTCCCATCATAAATGGCTCGATAGTCGAAATTTTTTCCAAGCCCCCCTCCTATCATATATAGTAGCTCGAGAGATGAAATTTTTCGGAGTCCTTCTCGTATCATTTATGGCTCTATGGTCGAAATAAATTTTTTCCAAGTCCTCCTCCTATCATACGAGCTTCTTCTATGATATATGGCTCGATAGTCGAAATAAATTTTTTCTAAGTCCCCCTCCTATCGTATGTAGCTCGAGAGTTGAAATTTTTCTGAGTCCTTCTTCTATCATGTCTGGCTCGATAGTCGATATTTTTCCATGTTTTTTGTTGGACGGCGGACGGCACAGGTCAAATTTCTCAAAAAGCCTCCTGTAGAACAACTTCAACATTTGACGTCGTTTATGCACCTACCTTATGATTACCGATCATCAAATTGGGATTAAAGAAATCCTCTTTCGGAAAAGTAGTCGAATTTAGAGCCATTACAAACCAACAACGAAGAAAATTAGAGGGAGGAAAACTACAGGCAAAGAGAATGAATATTAGATTTCTCGTCACGATCGGTACCATTACGATGAGGACCAGGCAAACGAGTACGGGATAGGATACAGGAGAAAAGCCCTGGACCCAGACGGGTTGTTTTTTTTGACTTTCTATGTTAGGACAACTGATAACGCCGTTTGCTCACTGTGTGGACAACCTATGCGGCTCAACTTGAAGGCGGCCATACATCATGTCATACAGAATTCTATGAGGATGAATAATTAGGCACATTAAAGAGTACTCACCATAAATTATGATGAAGACAATTGCATATGATTTTGAGCACACGCGTGTCCAAAGTAACAACATTAGGAATAAAAAAATTTTTTTTTGTGTAGTAGTTTTTCAGAATATATACATTCACGAAGCAGGCGATGGAGGTGGAGCCGGTCATGGAGGAGTCATTTGTAGGTATGCAGGTGGAAATTCAGGTGATCCTGGTTCTGCTTGCGCTCGAATTATATGGGTTGTCACGGCTAGCAAAAATACAATTGAAAAAAAATACTTGTAGAAATTTCTGCTGATCATTTTTGCAATGAAAAAGAATTGTGTGATGAATCAAAAATTTTTTGGATAATAACGGAAAAGTGTAGTTCCCGTTCCTTTTTATAGTCGAAATATCCGTCAAAATGCTAAAACTGAATAAATAAAGACAGTAGAAGAAATAGTCGTCAACAGATTTTTTGTGCACACCACACTAATGGTTGTTCTTGAACTCAATTCTTACTATAATCACACTGAAAACAAAAAACAAAAAAATGTTTTCGACATATGTAATAGGATAACTCTTAACTGTGTCCACATCCTGATCAGCCATGAATTCTATGTTTCCAGAACAATTTTAATGCAGCAAAATATATCAAGCTATAATTTCTATCATGAAGACCTTCAAAGAAAAAAACCCTTCCGTAAATCAAAAATTATGCTCTGACTTTGTTGTACTCACGAGTTTAAATATTTATTCAAACGTTTTCGAATAACAATTTTTCCTCGAGCATCAACTATTTACTTTCATCGTCGTTCGTAATAAACGCGTGCTCTAGGTGAACTAACCCCAAATGTAGAAAATACTCCTACCACCGGATCGCACCAAAAACACTTCATAAAATGGACTCCGCGAACCTTTTTCGTCACTTTTTTGGCTGCTTCACCTAGCTTCCTCTCCTGTTTTCCTTCTAGCTTTCTCGCTTCGCTTTTCTTTGGACTTATTTTAGGAACTTCGAAATATATGAGTCGAAAGTCGAAATTTTTCTAAGTCCGCTTCCTATCATATAAAGCATTGGAGGTTGAAAGTTATATAATACTACAATATTATGGTCAAGTTACAAAAAAATCTATCGGGTAGTTTCGGAAGAGCTTCGCGGGCAAAATAATTAAATAAATATACATTATAAGGAAACCTGAACGGAGGGGGGTAATACCATCACTTAAAAAATAAGTTTCAAGCAAACATATTCGAAGTTTTTCCAATTCCCCCTCCTATCATATTGTTGAGTCTCGATATCTTCTCGATATTCTTCCCTTTCAACAAAATCTCATTACAAAAAAACGAAAATTTGCGATCACAATACCCTGACTGCATCCGAGACTATTTCAAGTTGGGTCACGTGCCCGTTCAATTAGCCGCGGACGACTCGCCACGGAGGGAGACCCCGATATTCGCCGCGGAGCCGACTCGCCGCGAGGACTTGCCTTAACAAAGTGGTGCTCCAACAGCGAGCAATTATTGGAAAGAATTCCAGAAAATTCTCGCGAGAAATCTTACGTCTTATATTCTGGAGACGTGTTTGTGCTCAAAACTTTGCGAGTACATATTCTGGTTTCCTGTCAAAGACAATTTGAAATTTCTCAATTAAAAAAAAGGAGATCGTCGCTTTCTCTAAAGGAGAAATTTTGTCTACCATTGCCCGAATTTTTGACCCATTCGTTTTTCTCAGATCAGTCTCAATGCTAGCAAAGTTAATTATGCAAGCCGTACGGAGCATAAAGGATGAGAACCAGGAAAGTCTTGATTGGGATGAAACTCTTCCTGAGCATGTACAGAAGAGATGGTCAACAGTTGCATCTCAACTACATGAGCTCAAAATGATTTCTATTCCTCGTCGCTTATTTGCGACGCCTGAAACTTCACGAATTGAACTACATGGTTTTTGTGACAGTTTTATGAAGGGTTATGGTGCAGTTCTTTATATTCTTTTTTTCTCAATAAATGGAATTCTAGTAAAACTCTTTATGTTCTGAAGGGAAAGTAGCTCCGTTAAAAAAACAAACTCTTCCACGGCTCGAGCTATGTGGAGCTGTTGTCGAGTTATTTCAATTTCGACTTATCAGCTGAAAATCACATTTTATAATTAAGAAATGACAGATTATAATATTCGTCGTCATAAAATAAACAAAAACTTTCAGACGGTGTCGCACCTACTCGCAAAGCTTTCTAATTGGTTACCTCGACCGGTTCCTACCCTTGTTGCCAGAAAAACAGGTTTGTCAGTTCGCGTGCGCACACCGACAATCTGATTGGTCAACCCCAAACAAAGCTAACGTACGTAAAACGAACTTCCTCTACAACCCTACTCGGCCTCTTTCTTTAGAACGCTCTCGCGAACGAAATACTATCATTTTTGCGATTACTGATATTACGTGATACGTGAACAATACGCGGTTTTCTGCCATGGACATGGTTATAGACCATACCGGAAATCAGGTCAGAGTTATTTATATTATATCTTGGTACTTAATTTAACACATGGCTATAAAGTCAATGGTCGCTCGATGGCTCATACTACCTCTACCTACCCACCTCTATGATCTTCGTCAGAACGAAACTTTATACGGTACAATTTATGTTGAAGGAAAGATTCCGTTCATTGATTTACGCATCTCCTTTCCAAAGTATCTGGTCCTAAATAGTGACTGACTACGTTTCAACGAATAAAAATATCTACCAACTGATGATACCACAACGAGGTATCAAGGGGAGTAGGCTATCGGCCTTCTTCCCCTCGCCACCCTCCTCTTATTTCTCGTCTTAGAGAAATATCTCTCGACATCGTGAGACTAACGGTACTCTGTTTATTTTCATGTATCGTAAAAAAATTCCAAATAATCCAAAAACTAAATAAATGAAGGGTAGAGAGAGAGATGGGTAGACTACGTTCGGATTTCAAAATTTAGAAGCCATTGCAGACGTTGCAATGGCAGCGGGGAACCCGCAATTCCTTAACTCGACCTCTCAGGTGGTGTGGAACTGAGTTGATAATCTTGTCATATAATTCAAATCGAAATTATCATTCTACATTCCCTCCTATCATATATAGTTCGAAAGTCAAAATTCTTCCAAGTCCCCCCCCCCCCTATTATATATAGCTCGAGACTTGAAATTCTTCCAAGTTCCCCTCCTATCATATATAGCTCGAGACTCGAAATTCCTCTAAGTCCCGTAACCTAACCTAACCTTAGGTTACCAACTTCGCGGACGCGGACGTTTTCTGAGGATGTAATCTCCTAACAAAATGGATAGCGGGTTCCCCGCTAAAAAAACAACGCATCCAGGTAAGATACAGATATAGGACGAAGTCGATCGCCATAACTTTTGGATGTTATCTCATCGATAACCGTTAACTATGAAGAAAATTTCGGTTGCAGGCCTTGCTTGGAGATTCTTTAAAAAAAAATTCAAAAATGTTAAAGATATTTTTCAGTCGTACGAAATTCCCGGTCATTTGCCCGTTTCCCGAATGACCAAAATCCCGAATGTCTTTTACCCGAACGCCTTTTCCCCGAATAACAAAAATCCCGAAGAACAAAGAGCCCGAGGAGCCTTTTGCCCGAATAAGTTTTTCCTGCCTTTTTCGATGTGCATTGATCACGATATACGGACGTTGGACGACTTGCGGTCGAGATATGCGAGTATGTCGTTGAAGTCATATTCCTCTGCTATACTTTCGATGCGAATCTGCAAATCTAGCCACTTCTTATTTGGGGCGTCCCTCAATCGTTTACCGAGAGCGAGCTCGGTGACACAAATTTCTGTGTAGCCTTGCTCCGCCTGTATTTCTTTGACGAATGAGTGCAGGTCTGGGTGATCTTTCCCTATCAGCGTTTGAAATCGATTGTGCCACCCTTCGGAGCAGTCGTTCGTGCGGTGTCCCTTTTAGACGGCGATGGCTTGTTGGTTCCAGATGCAGGGTGGGTACCGAGGTTACAAACGTCGTCGTTGTCCCCGTGCTGGTCTGCCGACAATGTGAAATACAAGTACGTTGAATTCGTCGTAAAGATCGTGTAGCGCTGGTGGACATTCACGTCGGAGGCGGCGAAAAGCTCTTGGGACGTCATCTGGAGGGACGAACGCTAGAGATAACAGCAAATGCGTGTACTTTTCATTGTTCGATCATCGGGATCATTATAGGCCTGTTGAAGGCCAACCGCCTGCACGCGCCGGTAGTCTATCTGGGCAAGACTCAATGGGAAAAGAGGAAAGAGATTCCCCTTCTCGATGGAGTCATCATGCCGGATATTATTTTGCAAACGACGATTGGAGGACGTATGGATGACATTTTGAGGGGTTCGTTCAAACGTCTCGCGTAAATATGTACTTACATATATTCCTTTTCGTTTTTTTTTTTTTCTCTATGCCTATTGGAAGTTAGGCTATATCTCGTTTTTATCAAAATGTCCGAAAAATTAAAAAGGGAAATAAAGCGAACAAAAATTTTCGGGGAATTGTCCTATCGGGTAAATTGTTTTCGGGCCTTTTTTCGGGGCTTTTGTTATTCGGGTAAAAGACATTCGGGATTTTGATAATTCGGAAAAACGTACTCGGGAAAATGACCGGAAATGGAAATAAGACTTTATGTCGGTAATGTGGAAATCAGAACTGTCTGGATTTATGAAATGAATTTTAAGGTTGAGCACTCATATCGGAACAACTGTATTAATTTTCAACCTGAGAACTGGAACCACGAAACAGATATGGAACTATCATTACAATAGGAACTAAAAAAAATGCTAAACTCAAAAAACAATGGCTTCCTCAATGAGGTTGAACAAAAATGCAGCCAACCCTCGTCTATGGGACAAATTGGTTTTGAATTTGAATTCAAATTTTGAGTCCATAAAGAAAGCGAATTGGACAGTGAACTCGGACAAAATTTGAATACTGAGTTATTTATGTTAAGAGGGGAACTTAAAAAGCTCTTAATATTCTGAGGGAATAAAACTTGGAAAAACTGCAACCATCAAAGAAGAGTTAATCAAGAAATTTTGAATATTCAGCTACGTGTCACAAAAAGGAAACTTAGAGATCGAGTTTTTTTTTTTTTTACATACAAGGGAAACTTCAAAGAAATTTCAATGATTTACATGTACATTATAGAAATAAGACTTACAAAAAATTCAACCATCAAAGGACCTGGACTGGAATGTCAATATTCAGGTAGTACCTGCCATAAGACCAGTGTAAAGCAAAAACCATTACGATGAGGACCAGGCAAACGAGTACGCAATATGATACAGGAGAAAAGCCCTGGACCTAGCCGTTTTTTAACACGGAACCGGTTTTATGGGAGGCTTTTTGAGAAATTTGCCGTGCGCCGTCCAGCAAACAACTTGGAAAAATTTCGACTCTCGAACCATATATGATAGAAGAGGGACTAAGGAAAATTTTGACTCTCGCTCTATCTATATATATAAATGATAGGAGGGGGATTTGGAAAAATTTCGACTCTCGAGCCATATATGATAGGAGGAGGGGGACTCAGAAAAATTTCGACTCTCAAGCTACATATGATATGAACCAGCTATCATATATAGCTGGAGATTCGAGAAAAATTTAGACTCTCAAACTATATTATACTAGGCTTATAGTGGGTCTAGGCCTTCTTCATACTAGCTTTATCTAGGTCTAGGCTTCATTGAATTTTCAATACCAAATCCCATTTGACTCATAAAACAGGTTCCCTGCGTTCCTCGTTTAACTTCGTTAAGGAAGCCGTCATTTTTTTTTTGACTTTCAGTGTTAGGATGATACCGTTTACTTACTGTCTATGTTCCTTGAAGGCGGCCATACATCAAGTCACATAGAAATTGAATGTGAATGAATAATTGAGGACGTATCTGTAAAAAGGGCCTCCGCAAGGAAATATTAAACATAGAAAAACGAATTTGAAGTTTTGAGTGGATATAACTTCATAACAATAAGTTCAATCAAAAAAAGTGCAAGAACAAAAATTGAAGAGCAACTCTTTTTCTATAAGATGCAATAACACATTGTCAATCTGTTGAATATTGAATTCAGAGGAAATGGGAGAGAAGAGATGACGCGGAGGCCCTTCTTAAGAAAATGGGTAAAATCCGTACAAAAGAAAGAAAAAAAAAAAGATCGGCAATGAACTGAAACGTCTAAAAATCATGGTCTCCGCTAAAAGGGGGCCCTTTTTACAGATACGTCCTCAATTAGGCCCATTAATGTATACTCACCATAAATTATGATGAAGACAATTGCGTATGATTTTGAGCAGACGTGAGTCCAAAGTAACAAGACTAACAACATTACAAATATCAAAAAAATTATTAGTGTAGTAGTTTCTCTACAAAAATAGGCCACAAGTTTGAAGCACGTTTGATAAAATATATTATACACTAACAAAGTAGGCCGTGGAGGTGGAGCCGATCATGGTGGAGTTGTTTGTACGTATGCAGGGGGAAATTCAGGTGGTGGCGGCGGAGGTGGCGGAGGTGGCGGTGGCGGTGGAGCTGGTTCCAAATCTGGATCCGGTTCCGCTTGAATTATGTAGTTTGTCATGGCTAGCAAAAATACAATTACAAAAAAATACGCGTACAAATTTCTGCTAGTCATTTTTGTCACGAAAAAGAATTTTGTAATGAATCAAATTTACAACTTTTTTATTGCAAGAACACCGCGAATATATTTTAAAACAATTTTCTCTAACAAAAACGGAGAAGTGTAGTTTTCATTGCTTTTTATAGTCAAAATATAAGTTGGAATGCAAAAACTGAACTAATACAGACTATAGAACAAATGGTCGTCCCTGATGTGAAGAACAGATTTTTTGTGCACACCGCGCTCTGGTTGTTCCTAAAGTAGATTTTTTCGCCTCTTGTTCAAATATTTTCTTCTTAAAAGAAATGTTATAATTTTAACTGTCGCAAATAAGAGACAATATGAGTGACATATGCTCTCTGCTGCTTCGTATTGAGAGGTACCTAAAAGGATTCGAGGAAAAGATTCGGCAGATCATGGAAGATGTACTATAATCACCCTGAAAAGAAAAAAACTTTCCAAACACAACAGGATAACTTTTAGTTGCGTCTAAATCCTGATTAGCGATGAGATTCATATTTCCAGAAGAATTTTAATGCAACAAAATATATCAAGCTTTAATTTTGATCATAAAGACTTTCAAAGAAAAAAACCCTTACGTAAGTAAATCAGAAATTATGCCCTAACTTTTGATGAGAAATTCAGCTTATATGAGAGCCATTTTTTTAGAATACCGTTCAGAACCTTTGGAGCATTTCTTTAAGTGAGCTTAGTTTTAAGAGTTCAAGTTGAGTTCTGGGTAACTTGTAGACCCATCATACTTGAAGGGCACCGGGGAAAAAGGTGAATGTCCAAGAGAAACGACTTTTGTACGACTGAAAAAAAAAAAAATTTCTCCTGATCGTTTGTTATGCACATTCCCCCTTTTCCTCCTCTGTGTACATCACTTGTGGTTCCAGTATCACTGCATATCTGCTGTTTCATTTCTGTAATGCTTAATTAATACTTGTTCTCCGGTACTTAAATCTATGATTTTCTTGAGGATTTCCCTTTGTATGGTCCATATCCGGAAGATGGTGGACTATATGTTACGTTCTTCTTCACAAATCAACTTATCTGAACCCATTTTGTTTTCCACTAAGAAAACTCCACTCAATCCGCATTGATACAATCCGGTTTCTAAATTAAAACTCATATTTTTTCGCATTACGCCTATTGCTGTAGGCCTATGATTGTACTTACGAGTACATGACAATATGAGAGTACGTTATAGTTTTTGTATTTTATATTTATAAGAATAATTTATTATGATACTACATATTGAAACCACATTTCTTACAATTTAATGTTTCCGGTTTTTCAAACAATAATCGTGTTCGTATTCGATTGTACTGGCGAGTTGCTTCTTTGTTAATTTCGCTCCTAGCCCTGTGTCGATTAAAAAAATTACTTGCTCAAATTAAAAAATCGTAAAAAATTAGTTTGCATTACTGGCCAGATTTATTTCGAGACCTTCTGACTTTGTATTCTTTTCCGAATTTATTTGAGCCGAGTATGTATTCATTTTGATTTTCTTACTCCCTCAACTACTTCGTACCGCCTACTTCCATTGTTTATTGTGGTTTCTGATACTTCCATAATAATATCCTATCTCAATTTCTACAAACTCTCCACAATGGTCTATCCCGAGCTGATAACCCCTCGTGTAGTTGAAAAGCTAGTAAAACATATTATGAAAGTGAGAGCACTCTACCGTTCAAACTTCTTTTTCCTGGTCAGAAACATTTACGAGATATGAACTATAAATATTGTCCATTACTGTCGTATTCTCGGTTTACGTCATAGGATAAGCTGATGGCTAGGGAAATGTTTACTTTCTTATTATGATTTCATAAAAAGCTCTAAGAACGAGCGAAAAATGTAGAAAAATATTTTTTTCTCTCTTATTGTTATTCCAAACCGTATAACAATGCGAAAATAAAGTCCAAAATTGAATTACTTCGTCACGCTCCTTTGACGTCGGAAAATTTCTCCCACGTTACTTTTTAACGTTTGATTACTAGGCCAATTTGTGCGTGCGAAAGTCGTATATCGTCAGAAGCAGAAATATGTGCCGATAATTTTTTTTTATTTCTATCGCCGCGAAAGATAGAGGATTTGTAGGAATTTTTTCAAAATTCGCTAATAGCGAAATGCCCGTGATAATTTCAACGAAATTAGCTTCTGGCAATAATTCAACACGAGACGAAAAATGCTTCGCGGCACGGCAGCGTGCAAATTTTTCTAACCTAGTCGACTAAATATAGAATGTTATCTCGTCTCGCATGCTTCAGTCTGTTCTCTGAACTGTTTTACTATGTATAAATCGCACCGGTGCCATATTGAAAATGAAAGCCACCCGGGTTGACGAATGAAATGAAGCGAAATTTATGTACGTATCCTTTTAGAAGGTGCGAAAGATTCTAGAAGTTTCTAGCCTTTACGAATACGGTTTACCGTAGTGGGCCATCTATTGTGCGAACAGTCGAGTAAATTCACTTTTATTGATGACCTTCTGATTACGTACGCGACTGTGTAAATGCCAGCCAATACGAGTTTTTATAAATGAATGTAATTAAGGAACGAGGAAAACTTCTATACGCAAGCAGGCCTTTGCGAATGCGAGTCTGCGAAAGTTAACATTTGTTCAGGAATGAGGAGTCACTATCATTAATTAGGCTGCACTTACTTGCGATTTCATATTAACTTCGAGTTATAGCTTATTTGCCGGAAGTTATTCTTAGATGGCGATTAATGGTACCTGTAATATCCTGCAATTAGAACCTATGACCTAGCTGCAACTTCTATCGAGAAACCCTTTGATTTTTTGGCCTCGTTTTTACTTTCTGAATTTCATATCAAATCTTAAGTTAGTGTCATGTCTACACTTAATCAAGAGGGTCAATCGACGATATCTCAATTTCAAATTTAAAAATATGGATATCGAAAGAGCTTGTCTCGCTAGCTGACAATGATTTCTTAACCGGAAGCTCTCGCAGTCTGTCTTTATCTATGTGATCTATACAAATTATTGCACTTACTCGTTTGAGTATCCCTCCTCCGATATGTCCGGCCATAATTTGGAAAATTAGTGTGGAATATTTTCCCCCAAAAAACTTGGGAATTCAAATGTCCTCAACCTCCAAATTGAAGAATCCTTCTGCAAAAACTCCTCCCTTTACAGCATAATTATTCTCTGGTCTAGAGGAAGCGACTCCTCGGGTTTGACGAAACTACATTTGAAATAGGGCTCCGTGGCAATTTACCCTTTCTTCACCAGTCAGTCCTTTCTTTATGACAGATCCATATCAGTCCTGTTCTTTCCTCCACTTCATCCAAATGGCGATACCATTTTCCAAAAAGGGATTCGGAGTTTTTCAATAAACGATCTAAGAAACAAAAAAACTTTTTACTGATAACTTCAGTACCTCTCTCGCTTGTATAAATCCCAATAGAGCCCTGTGGTTGCAGTCGCGAGCTCCTCTTTCAACCATGGACGTTTAGCCATTCGTGCACTGCGCACGACCGTATGGTCAGTGAGCGCTGAGGCTGCTATTTCTTCTATACAATTCCGCTCATTTTCTCTTAGGTACCGCTAACTTTCTTGCGTCTGTACGGCCCAGTCTCTCCAACTTCCTATCTCTCTCTCCTCTCTTTTTTCTTCTTTTATTAGAATCCAATTTACGAGTAAATTACCCTCTCAAATACAAGCCCCTTCTCTCTATCTACTCACCCTTTTCTCCCTGGGCATCCGCGACCCTCACATTCGCTTCGAACTGACTGACTTAACGAAATCGCGCAATATAATATACATCAGGAACATCAAAGCCATTGTTGCCGATGAGTTTTCTTCGCACAACTGATGTTTTACTGATGGATCCAAATTAGGTTCCGAAACTCTACGCCATCACTATCGGTGAAAACCTCGGCCTCCAAATATTCTGTTGGACAATCTGCTATCTATTCCTGCCTCCCTCATCTATCTCTTCCCGTTTCTCCCCATAAAGTGCTCCTCATTTCCGACCCTTTTTTTCTCTCCAAGGGTCTTAATGATAGATCATTTAGGATGAAAATCACACGGAGAATTCAAATCTGGTATCGGATCGGACGTACGACCATTTTAAAGAAGGAGAAATTCGATGATTTTGGTTCGAAATCCAATTTTACTCACGAAAACGGCCTCGGAGTGTCATCCCATGTGCATTTTCGGATTCTACGCTGAAATATACATATAAATCGACTATAACCGCAACTTTGACAAATTTCACCCAAAAAAGTACCAAACCCCTTGCTTGTTTTTTGGCCAAAAAAAATTTTCTCTCCCACAGTCTTAATCGTAGGTCAGCAGATATGAAAATGGCTCGGCGAATCCAAATCTTGTATCAGATTGGTCGTACAATCATTTTAAAGTCGAGAAATTCGATAATTTTGGTTTGAAATCCAATTTTACCCATGAAAACGGCCTCAGAGCGTCATCCCATGTAGATTTTCGGATTCTATGTTCAAAATTACATCTAAATCGACTATAACCTCAACTTTCATGAATTTGACCCAAAAAAGTACCAAAGGGGACTCCTCTTGCTTGTTTTTTGGCCCAAAAATTTTTTCTCCACGGGTCTTAATGATAGGTCATTTAGGATGAAAATTGCTCGGCGATCAATTAATGTATCAATTTCCTCAAATTAAAAATATAAGATTGTTTCCAATGATGGGAATTACAGCAATAAAATTAGTACAAACTATTGTTGCTCGGTATGATATTCGTCATCATTGAAGTGAATAGCTAAGGAGAAAAAATATTATTGATAAAATTAATAACCAGAATATCATATTTTTATATTTATTAAAATTTTTATAGATAAATTTTTGAAATACTGTATAAGAATGTAAAATAAGATAAAAAAATTATAGATCTTGAATTTCTATGAATAAATCAAAATATTCAACCATAATTCAATTATAATAAAATTATATATGAATTAAAAAATATATTGGTTGAATAAGAAAAATGATTTATTGAAATAAAAAGTCCAATAAAAATTTGAATAAATATTGTTAATGTAATTATTGATCCAATATTTCATATTACATTTAAATTTGTAGATATTTCTACCAGAAAAATTTTCATATATTTTTTTACATTTGATTTTATTACAATATTCATATGTAATATGAAGATTAATATTCTTAATAATATTAATTTTTATAAAAAATTCTTCTGAAAATTATTATGGGAGAAAATTTTTTCTATTTGAATTTAAATATTAAAATGATGGAAATATCACCTCTAAAAAGTAAATATTATTATTTTATTTTTTTTTAACACATGGATAATTGATCATTAAAAATGTAATAATGAAAATTCAAATTAGTAGAATAAAAAATCATTACTATTGTTGGATGAATAAGAAAAATTAATTTTAATGATGAATAATTTAATTGATACATTTTTTGTATAATAAATTATTAATTTTTTTAATGATCTATAAAATCATTGTTTATATTATAACTATTATTTTTCTAAATTATTATTAAATATTGATTTATTTTATTGATATTCTTCCTAATATGTAATGAATTCAATAATAAAAATGATATTGATTTCTAATTTAAATTTAATGATGTCTGATGATTTATTTATCTATTATATAAACCTGTAAGCTCGCGCGCGTGACGCTAAAAAATCGAGTGACGCAAGAAAATCGCGTGCCGAAAATTCGCGTGGCCGAAAATTCAAGTGCCGCTATCTATTGGAAACTCGGTAAATCTGAAGCGCTACCTACGCATCGTTAGGGCGTGGTTAGGGCGGGTCAACCTTACAAACTACGACGCGACCGGTTAACCTGACCGTTCGAGTAGTTTCTCGCTGACCGTTCGAGTAGTTTCTGGAAGTAGGCTCTCTTCCTTCCGTTTTTTTTGACAGTTCTCGAATGCTCTCGAAATGATCCAGCAGTAGCGACGATTGATATAAATAGAAGCGCGTGGCGCGGCGTTGCATCATTTTACGTTAGACTCATACACGCAACAGTTGTTCCATTTGTATCATTCGAAGTTGTATATTTTTCTTTCAAACAGTATGACGGACGGTAGCGTAGAGAATGAGATTCTACATGATGAATTGTCAGGGGATCTCATTAACGCATTTTTTGAAATAGTACGTAAAAATACTAATTTCTGCCCAGTCAATGTGTTGCGGGGGACTTTCGCCAAATTCCGCCAGTCATTCAACATGCAACCCCAGAAACAATTATTAAATCCACCTTCAAATTATCATACGGTTGGGAACAATTACAAAAAATAAAATTAACTACTTTTCAAAGAAATAAAGACGATTTGTCTTTTGCAGAAGAAGTTTTAAACATAGGAAATGGTAAAATACAGACAATGTCTCTTAACAATGAGGAGGTTATTCCATTATCTAATTTCAAATACGTATTATCCATTGATGAGCTAATAGATTTTGTTTATCCTGATGATATTTTGGAGAATCCATACAAAACATCAAAAAGAGGCATCCTCTCAGCCACAAATAAGAATATTGATGAGATAAATGAAATTATTCTGCACAGAAAACTGAAAGGTTCCGCGATAATCTTATACAGTGCAGATTCCGTTATAATTGAAGAGGATACAAATCCTGACAATATTCATATCTCTGCAGATCTACTAAATAAAATGTCAGAGCCAGGTATTCCTAATCATGAGCTCAAGGTTAAAATTGGTGCGATGTGTACTCTCATTCGGAATCTGAACTTTGAAGAAGGGTTGGTTAATGGAACAAAAGTAATAGTTAGAAGGATATTCAAATTTTCATTAGAAGTCAGTAAACCTGAGGACGAAACAAAAACATTCGTAATTCCTCGGGTTATATTCAAATTCACAACTGGGAAAAGAGGGCTTGAAATAATTCGTAGGCAGTATCCATTGCGGCTCGCGTATGCTATGACGGTAAATAAATCTCAGGGGCAAACGTTAGATGTAGTTGGCATCGATCTAAGGGAGCATTTATTTTCACACGGTCAACTCTATGTGGCGCTAAGCAGGGCACGAAGAAAGGATAACATTTGCCTCCTGACCAAGAAAGAGAACATTTTGAACAACGATTCAGTAGCCACTCGAAATATAGTACATGACATTTTATTGTCTTGGAAAGAGTAGTAATAATATGCGCCCCATCACATACCTATGGACGGTTAATGTAGGCTGACAATAAAAGATTAATAATTATGATATTCTTTTATTTACTCCTATTTTTTGACTTTATTCCGGAAGAAGAAGAAAAAAATTTCAACCTCCTCATATACAGAAACGTGAAAGAAAGAGAAAAGGCCAGCGACGGTTCCCTACCTTCACGCGGTGCTGGCCGTTTTCACTGAGAGGGAACCGACCTCCATTGCAGTTTGTAAGAAATTTCAAAACAGCAATCCAACAAAGGGAAACTCAGTTCAAATTATAACTCCACATTGTAAGTCTTACAGAATAGTATGTGCAAGCGAAGCGACGATTCAACAACCTGACTAGATTTGCAAGATCAAAAAGGTATACATTTATCTTAATTCCTTTCCCAATCATAACCGACCTTTTACTTGAAATTTTTACTTCCTCCCCCACTCTTTAATAACTATGTATGATAATTAAAAATATACGTGGCTATGTTTTAGATCCATCGATCACTTTGAACGGGTATTTTAAAAGTTATAATATTTCTATCGTATGCACGGTTTTTATGGGGAATTTAGCCACCCCACTAAAATGTAACAACAACAATAACGAGCGAGCGAAGCGAGCGAGCAAAACACGCGAGCAGCGAAGCTGCTCGCGTGTGTTAGGAGCCGCCGGCAGGCCGAGCCGCCAAGGGCCGCCGAAGGCGGCCCGTCAGCGGCTCGTATCTTATAGGATTGTTTTATGTTCTGATTTTTGATTTTTTAAATTTGAAATGAATTAAGTATTATTTATTAATTAGAATTTTATTGATATTTAAAAATTAATAACTCTTCCATTAATAAAGGTTGAATATTTTTATGTATTCAGTTATACAATATTGATGCTATATTTAAATGAATGATATTTTTTATGCATTGGTTTAATGATTTATAATAATTATAATTAGCAGCATATTCAAATTGTAACAATGGTAATTTAATTAAATTATCGAATATTATTTATTTGATAAGTTGACATACAATTCAAATATCCATATGGGAGGGGGCTCTGAGGGCGTTTTCATGAGTAGAATTGAATTTCAAACTGAAAACCGTTAATTTCTCCACTTTAAAATGGTTGTATGTCCGATCCGATACCGGATCTAAATTCCCTGTGTAACTTTTGTTCTAATTGACTTTTCATGAGGGCCATTTGAGAGAAAAAATTTTTCCACGAAAAACAAGCAGGAGGTACTCCCTCCCCTCGGTACTTTTTTCGGATCAAATTCATCAAAATTGAGTTTGTAGTCGCTTCTGTAATTTTTAGCGTAGAAACTGAAAATGCAAATGGGGCGACGCTCCGAGACCGTTTTCATCAGTAAAATTGGATTTCAAACCAAAATCATCGAATTTCTCCACTAAAATAGTCGCACGTCCGATCCGATACCAGACTTGAATTCTCCGTGTGATTTTCATCCTAAAAGACCTATCATTAGGAACGTTTGAGAGACAAAATCTTTTTCTACGGGAAACAAGCAAGGAATATACCCCTTGGAACTTTTTTGGATCAAATTCATCGAAGCTGAATAAACGATACCACGAATGACGCCGCAGACGGTCCCGCCCTTGTGATGAAATTGTCCGAAGCATTAGCTACACGGGGGAGGATGGTAATGCAGGGGAGGGGACGATTGAAGAAGATGATCATTTCCCAGTTTGAACGTTAGATGTAGACAGAGACTTAAGATTGATGAGAATGTGACAATGAAAGATGACATTGTAGCGGAATTGTAAAATGGTAACAAAGATGTAAGATAAGGACGACACGTGAGTACCTAATCTTCTCTCCAATCTTAATCAGGAAATGACAAATCCTCTCCGAAGATTTCAATTTACAAAATAAATATGGAATCTCGTTACAAGAATTAGCTGGAACACAAATTAATGGTTATAAAAAGAATAAAACTTGTCCTGATGGAATTATGATAGGTATTGATTATTAAAATTTAATGGGTATTCCCATCAGATTCAGAAATTTTTTTTTTTTTTTTTTATTTTACAAGCTTTAAAGCTACTCTAGGGCTATTAGCTTGACAAAGGTTTATTGAGAGGACGGATACTATCATACGTTTAAATGAGGGGGAAGATGTCGGATGCGGTAAGATATTGTATTAGTTGATACATAATAAATCAAAACATCGACTTTTCAGAGTCGACAATCATACTCCTTGCCTGGTAAGAAATAGTCAACTCAATTCCTTCACCAGGGTGAGAAATTGAAATCAATAATTATTTTAAGCTTACACTTTATACTCGTAGTACATAAGTACCTATTGAATAAATAAATTACTTATGTGTACAAACACACATTTCTTGATTTTCGGTTTATATAGAATAAATCAGATATTAAAATTGATTAAAGGCAAGACAGGTGCGACCATCCCTTTATTGCAAATTTGACGGCTGCGTATGTTCTTCCGAACTGGATAACTTTTCCTGCTTTTCCCGCTTTATAATCGAGGACAACCTTTCCGCCTCACGTTCTCTATCATCAACAATCTTCTTTAAAGCTTCAAACTCTTCCATTTTTGTAAGTTCTTCCATGTAAGGAAATCGAACCAGCAACTTGAATATGTCCCTATCTATTTTTCCGAAATGTTCGGCCAGTTTGCTCTTTTTCAATAAATACGCGAATTCTCCATTTCCGGCTTCGATGAATGCGTAATTTTTGTCGCAGCGAACCATTTCTGCCTTAAAAGGACTTACTAAACCTCTGGCAAAGCCAGATTTGAACCCAATGTAATTGGTTTCTTCCGCCGGTGTAAATTTTTTTTTCAAAAAGAGTATAGCTCTTCTGGATGCATACTTCGAGCAAAGATGTTCTATGAGATTGATGTATTCTTTTTCAAATCCCAATGGTAAAGCTTTACCCTCCTCATTTACTGCAGAAAACAGCGGCTTCATTAATGAATTTCTAAACGAGGAACTAATCGGTATATTGAACATTGAATTAAAATAAGTATCCCAACAGTTGAAATGTTTCGGAATCCCCCTCCCATCAGAGACCTCGATATTCAAAATTTCACCCAGTCCAACACCTTTAATGCTTGGAATATTTTCAAGTCATGCTTTCGTCACCAAAAAAGCACGGGAAAAACGAAAAGTTTTCCCCATTGCCGTATTAGGCTAGGGTAGTTCAATTTTATTCGACTGTAAAAATACTAACGACTACCTATAATTGATGAAATTTGAATTTGAAACATCCCCCTGTGGGATTCAGAACAAGCTATATCTTGTAAGAAAAATATGACTACCAATAATGCATTTATTACCTGCATACTGAAGCTCCTGAAGGACATTTTCGTAATCCTTCTTGAAAACTTCTTCAACATTCTTCACAGTAATATTCTTCTTTTGATAAGGTAAGATTTCTAGTATGTAATACTGAATAGGTATTATACTCAGGAAACATAGAATAACTATAGCGGAAAATATGGTAACTGAGGTTACAGGCTCCATTTTATTGAGCCCTGAGCGACAGACAATTACTAAACTTCACCTTGGGACGAAATTCAAAGAAAATGAGTGAATCATGGTCGTAACTTTACTTATACAACGACCATACATCCACATCAATTTTTTTGAGCAAGTTGAAATAAGGAAAATATTTATAAACATTTGTTTTTGCTTACCTCATCTCAAACACAGACGTGATCATTTTATTGAAGTTATTCTCAAAAATAGCAAATAATGAAATATTCTTTTTCCTAAAAAGTTATTCATTTAACCTAGATTTCCCCACGTTCCCCTCATTATTCGAAAATATTTTGTCGAAAATACTGTTCAATCAAGTACGGTGAGATGGGAGCAGAGCTCCTATCGGGTAGTCTTCATTCACCGACGCTAAGTATCCACAAGTATGTGGGCTGCATATCCAGCTCAGTCTTGGTTTTCGAATTCACCGCTATAGAAATCGCATGGTCTCGCCGTAAATTCGATTCAAAATTTATTATTTCAAGGTCTCGCATGATTTTCGATAAAATCTAGCGAAAAAAGTGTATAAATAAAGAGTCAGCATTGTGCGACATCGTGAATCTGTGACAACGCCCGGTTCCTTCGTCCCCTCGTCCATTCTCATATACTTACAACATCGAGACACGCTAGTAGATTTCAAAAAAAGGTGGTGAAGAATAAATGTTGACTTGAGAAAATAAATGTACAACATTTGTACAAATTGTATCAAGCGTGACATCTTTACTCCCGAAGGAAAGTTTCTACGCACATGCTTCGTTTCTTTCTTTTTCAGGAAATTAAAACATGAGAAAACGGGACCAAAAAATTGACAACTATTACGAGGTGGATGACTGCGGATGGAGAAAAAGGCTTAGGAGCCATCGGAAATGAAGTTGAAAGGAGAGATTTTAGTAGGCTACTCAGAACATAACTGTCTCAAACATAAAGATCAAAATAGAAAAACTTGTCCGAGACTGGTGTTGTGCAAGTATTTTTTAAGAGGACACACAGCTCGAGCCAAACTTTCGAAGTGTAGTCAAAAACGAGAAATAGTAGAAAGATCGACCAAGAGATTTTCCGCAGAACACAAGAGCGAAAAATATCAGTAAACATTCGGATGACCCAGCTGAGAACTTGCTGTCTCATTAGTTTCAGGTCGAAGCCCTTCCTATGTAGGGGTTTGAGCTTCTAAATTTTCTGTACTCTAATGATATCATGATTCGGTTGAACAATGAACGAATTTTTGCAAGTTGTTCGTATAATACACCGACCTGTAAAGTCTCGTTTTCTCTATTGCACTCGTAATTTTTCCTTCCTTTCTTTCTCGTACGTTATCATCATTAAGTTAGTTCGGTTTTTGTGTTTGTTAATGACAGTTTTGTCGAAAGGCCTCACATCACTTTAAGTAGAAATATTTTTCGCGTCAATGCTCCTCTATTATACGATCAATTTGTAAATATTCGTTAATTGTATAATTATAATGTCTCCTAAAATCAATGAAACAGGTCCATTTCACCGCCCCCCCCTTTTCAGAATTTTGAGTTTCAACTTGCCTCAAGGAATTGGGCTCGATTTGTGCTGAATTGTGCTGCACAAATTATGTTTTGTGTTTGCCCCATCCGAAGGTATACAAAAAAGCCTGTAGGGGGGCTGGTGAAACGACGGCCCTCTTTTTTGAAATTTTTATTTCTTTTTTTTTTGGGGGGGGGGTGGCGGGAGGGAGCAAAATGAATTAAGCTGAAATGTGTCGCAAATTTTACGTTTTGTGCTTCCCTCATTGTGAAGATATTTGAGAAGTATCTTGGGGAGGGGGACTGGTGAAATGGCAGCTCCCCTTTTTTTGAAATTCGTAATTTTGGGCAGCAAAATGAATTGTGCTCGATTTGTGCTGAATTGTGCCGTAAATTTTACGTTTTGTGCTTCCTCCCCTCCTTCCGAACGGACGTAAGTTCGTCAAACAACGCACGCCCTTTTCATTCTCAAATTTTGCATTTCTTCTCGCTGAATGAAATGTGCTCGATTTGAATTGAAATGCGCAAATTTTACGTTTTGCACTTTCCTCTTTCTTGGAATACCTATTCACAATCTTCGGTGGGACTACTTTGAAAACAACTTCCAAATTTTAACTGGGAACCTGTTTTACGGGACTTTGAATATTTTCGACCACCAAGCTTTGAGAAATATTGACTTTCAATCTGGTGGAAACTGACGAAGTTGAACAAGAAATTCAGGGAACCTGTTCTATGGGTAGTTTGATTATGAACGCATTAAGAATTGAATTCGAAATTGGAGTCCCCTCCTATCATATGATAGCTTAGAGGTTTAAATTTTTTCAAGTCATCCAGCCCTATGCCATATAACTTGATGGTTGGAATTTTTCTAGGTCTGACTTTCATTACAAAAAAACGAAAAAAAAAAAAAAAGAGAGTGAGAGAGAGAAGGAAGAGAAAAAAATAATTTTTTCCCCAATTCTTTTTGGGTTATAGCAAATTTCTACCTTTCTACCAGACAGCGGACAAAAAATAATACATATATTTTTTTAAAAAACGGTAGAATAGACTCCCTCTTAGAATATTGACCTTTAAGTTGTATCCAATAGAATGAGAACTTGAAAGAATTCCAATTTTAAGCTGTAGGAGGAAAAATTGAAAAAATTTCGACTTTGGTGGTAGTCTCAAATTTTCAATTTAATTATCATTCAAAATTAAATTTGTCCTGCGGTATAGGTTTCCTGCGTTTCTTGCCAAACTTTGCAGAATAAATTCTTCCTCCTCTCCACGAAAATGGGGTTCAGATTGGGAATTTTTGAATATTTGATTTTTATCCGGTAAAATGAATTTCCCCCTCCTCCAGTTTTTCAAAGAGTGAACAACAGCCTCCCCTTCTCCAAATTTTAAATTTGAAATGAGCTCTACAAATTTTGCTCGATTTGTTCTGAATATTATTATGTTTTGTGCTCCTCCCTACTCAAGATATCCACAAGAGTCTTATAAGGTGAGCTTGTGAAACTGTAGAGAACTCCGTTTTTTGTTCCTAGTTCTGAATTATTATCACGCTAAATGAATTCAGCTCGACTTCTACTTTATTGTTCTGAAAATTTTTGACGTTTCGTACTTCCAGCCCTTTTCTACCATCGGGGTCAATCCTAATTACCCCTCCCCCCTTTATTACATCAATACTATTTTCGTAGGTAAGTCTAGCTGATTTCCAAAATTTTGCTTTTTGCACAATTCAGCACAAATCTAGCACAATTCATTTTGCCAGAAAAAAATTAAAAATTTCAAAAAAGGGGGCTATCGTTTCACCAGTCTCCGTACGGACTTTTTTGTATATCTTCGGGAGGGGGTATGCACAAAACATAATTTTTGCAGCACAATTCCTTGAAGCAAGTTCGAACTCAAGATTCTGAAAAGAGGGGGGGGGGGGGGGTGAAATGGACCTCAATGAAAACTTCGAGTCATGATTCGGATCAAAGCGTGAACATGATTCACCCTTTCTTTGGAGGAATCAGAGATCGAAATTCTGCCAACTCCCTCCTGTACATAGACTTAAGCAGAATATTAATTCAAGTTTTCTTATACTTACATATAAGGTCAAAACTTACAAGTTCTTTAAAGGAGTTGACTGAGGAATGAAGGTAACCTGTTCCATAGGACAGAATCAAAAATAAAATATAATTGATTTCCTCACTTCAATGATTTTCAAGTCCCAGTTGGACGGGTGCAATTTTTCCGAGACTCAAGGTCAATTCTTCGAGTCTCGCGTCCCATTATTTATAGCTTCGTAGCCAAGATTTTCCGAGTCCTGTTTTTCATAACTTGGGCCTATATTATTATTCAGATACCTCGGAGTACCTGAAAATGTCTCTAGTCAAAATTAGCTCATCACCAAAATTTTCCCAAGTCCTCCTAGCTCGTAGATTCATACCCGTTAGAAAGAGAAAATTTTTTCTGCTATGATTTCTGATGAATGGTAGCTATAGTACCGTATTTATCTTTTCAGGTTGATGAAAAAATGTCTTCGAACGAATACGGTATGTGCCTAATGCTTATTCAGCTGTCTAAATTTCATTTGTCGACGTACACCTGAGCGATTTACCACGTCATAGTAACCAGATAAGCGTACCTCATGGTACGTTGTGACGAATTTTTGAAACTACGAGCCACCTCATATAAATAATATAAAAATTTTTCACGGGAATCTTATACAAATTTCATTGAAGCGACAAGTTTTGGGAAGAGTGAGCTTCCATTATCAGTCTATGAACATACAGACTACCTAATTTGAAAACAAATAAATATAATATTATTCAAGGTATTCCGAAACTGATAAACGAATTGAAATACATAATTATTATTTAGATCATTCCTAAGTGTTCTTCGTTATGCATGTAGTGCTCCTAATTCTTTGAGTCTAGTCCATCGGATGTCCTTTTGTAGCAGCTTGAAAGAGTATGACAGTTGACCTGTTGAAGTCATATTATGACTCTCGAGAATAAAATTCTACTGTCCGTGTCCATGTCCCGAGACCGCATTCCGATTAATGGACCGGAACCGGGCTGAATCGTTTGTGCTACGTTTGTGCTGAATTACGCTATCGGAATTTTCGTTTGTGCCGGTCTCCTGCCCCTGAACCGAGTGGGTATGGGCTGTAAATGTACAATTTAGAAAATTAAAGGCTATTTTGGTACCATTGGGGGTGGAATCATCTGTGTTATGATTGTTGGATTGTGCCGTTGTGTTTCACATTTGTCCTGGTCTCCTTCTCCCTCAATCGTTGGGGAAAGCTGTAGGCATGTGAGGTTCCCCCTCATTACATTTTTTGTGCAGAAATGAGCTGAATTTCGGATGCTGCGTTTTCTCTGCCTCATTCATTTTAGAGAACCCCTCACCCTTCAATCCTTGGGGGCTGGAAATATTCATGCGACCCAATTTGGACAATTTATATATTTTTGGGATAAATATGGACAGAATCGTTTGTGCTAGGTCTGTTCTGGTACCCTGACCCTGCAATTGTTATCCTCGGTTGTGAGTTCACAGTCAGAGTTTTGTTGAAGTACCGAATTTGGACAAGAAGGGAATACTCCGAAGAGGAGTAAAAACTACAAACACCGCAGAAAATAAATAAAGCCAAGCGCTTTCGGTTAATAAGCCATCATCGGGACTGAAATGAAAGCAACTGACAAGAACGGAGAAGAAACCTCGGATCATTAAGGTTAATCAAACGAGGGTTCATAACGTGAGTCATAGACGAGTTCAATCGAGCCATCTTCTGGAATTTACGTGTTTAGCACACTAATATCATCAGTATTGAGATGACGAATTATTTCTATGTGCTCGAGGGCAATCCGTTTAAACTATGAATTCTCCTTATGGAGGAGACTTGCGGATCCCTCACGGAAGCTATGACCGCTGTTGATCAAGTGATCGGCAAATGCTGATTCTCCCAAACGTCCTTCAGGTATTCCTCTAATCTCACCTCATCTGGCGGCCGGTTTCACCAATATAAAAACCTCTACAATCCCTGCATTCTAATTTATAAACACCACTCCTTCCATCCGCAGGTACACGGTCTTTTAACTTACCCTTTGACGGTAGTGGGGTTGTAATAGGCCAGTCTGAAACCGAATGCTCAAAGGGCCTGATCCAGTTCGGTAGAAAACCTTCCTAGAAAAGGGAGACTAATCCATCCAATCACGGATCATTTCTCGAAAAAGGGAGCGGGTGGAATCAAGGCTTTTCCTCGTAATTTTCCTCCGAACCATCGCCTCAACATCAATATTGATACCATTCACTTTAGCCAGGTGTTTTATAGTCGCCAACTCTTTTTTGAAAGCAGCCTGACTCAAAGGAAAGCGAGTCAATCTGTGGACTAAACTGTTGAAAGCTGCTAACCTACAGGACAGAATGACTCTCCGTGGACTAAAATATCGGTCGTAGTACCTTTCTGTATATTCCAAACTCATGGATCCCATCTCTAACTGAGACCGACAAATCCAAAAAGTTGATCGTAGAGCCACCAACTTCCAAGGTAAATTTTATGGAAGGGTATAATGAATTGAGATACCTCAGAAACTCACCAAGGAGATCTGGATGACCAGTCCACGTACAGAGAACGTCATCAACGAACCTGTGCCAGAAGTGAATATGATTGAGTAACACCTGACCCGAGGAATTCAAACTGCGACATGAATACTTCGGAGATGAGGGAGCCCAACGGCGATCCAATAGGGATCCCTATTTCATCAGGGAACTCGAAAAATTCCCCTTCGAATTTACAAAAATTCCAGGACCAACGATATTTAAAAGATTGAAAAATTCTTGAGATTCATTATGAGGGATATTGGAGTTAACCAATAACTGGCCCATACGCTGCATGGTGGCGACATTTGGGAACAGACCCACGATGTCAAACGAGCAAAGGGTCGCACCCGGAGCCATCGGCTAAGGACACCGAATTTAAAACTGAATGCGGAGACTCATATTCAGTACGGTTCTTGAACCAACGGTCCTGGAATTTAGCAAGGAGGTAAGTGGGGGAGGAAATAAAAGAGACCGCATCGGGGTGTTCGTTTTGGGTACTTTAGGCAACCCATAAAGAAGAGGAGGCGTAGGGTTAGGAACAAGGAGAGTTTTTTTCATAGCTGGGGTTCTAATAATAACCTCACAATTATTAATGACACTCCTGACTTCTTTGACGTAGCCAGGGAAATTGAAATTCTTGTTCTCTTTAGCCCCACATTATTGGAGCACTTCACGAACCTTGGCAACGTATGAAGATTTTTCCATTACCACGACGGTATTACCCTTGTCTGTCTTAGTGACAATCAGATCTCCCTCCTTAATCTTTTTCTTTTGATCACTCCTCCCATGCCCTTTATTCATACGGGAGAGGGGGATATTGACTCTTCGGAGTATTGCTTTCTCGTCGTCATGGACAAGCTTAATTTGAAGGAACGAATCCGTTTAATTACCGTATTTGGTTGGGGCAAAAAACAAGCAAGGGGTACTACTACCCCTTTAGTACATAAAAAATGATGTAATTCTCAGCTTAGAATCCGAAAATGCACATGAGACGACGCTCCGAGGCCCTTTTCATGAGTGAAATTAGATTTTAAACCAAAATCATCGAATTTCTCTACTTTAAAATGGTCGTACGTCCGATCCGATGCCAGATTACTGGGGCACTTTACAAGAGTATTCATAATATAGTACTCATCATGGTCCTTCTACTTGATTCCCTTGACCCTCCAAGGTTTGTCATCAGGATAGCGAGATCTTTGTAGCGAAAAATGCATGACACGAAAGACGGTGCAGCTATCTGCTACAGAAATAGTTATTTTTTACGTTGCACGAAGAACAGTAAAGTTCAACGTTTCGGATTCAACCTCTCGAAACGAAATAATATTATCCTGTTTAGGTTTCAGGATCCAGTTTTGAAGAAATGAACAGGAATAATATTTTCCAATTGAATCGTAGAATCAAAACACTCTGAGCAAGTATGTTCGTGATTTAGTGAAACATTTATATAAAAATAATTAAGAAGCAACTAAAATCCTTGCTAAAATTCAGTTATGTATCGCTAACGTACAATTTTCTTAATAATGTGGGGCGAATAATTAATGGACTTAGTGTTTGTAATCTATTTTCTGACAATTCTTCAGACTGTGAAGAAGAAAGCTTGAGACATTATTCCTACTGTTATTTTCTTGTTTTTATTGACGTTGACGACTCTTATTCGGTTTTAGTAGCCGAAAATGTGAGGAGTTGGTATTACGATAGCACTTTGAAGAAATTGAAAACAGTTGTTTTCAGGAAGAAGAAAAAAAATATTTATTTTAAATATTGTCAATAATTCGTAGATACTCGTCATTGTTACTTTGAAAAGTAGAAGTGAAAATGCAGTGCTGATATAATGAGTAGTTTATGAAAAATCCTGAATCAGGGCCGGATTAAGGGGGGGGGCATGGCCCCGAACCCTCACCAAAATGGAGCCCCCACCACATGAGAAAGAAAAAAAAGGGAAAAAAGAAAAGAAAAAGAGAAAAATGTCTTTCTTCTTCTCTTTTTTTGAGGCCCCCACCACCGCTGCCCCCCTCAGCGAAATTCTTTTAATCCACCCCTGCCTAAATTGAAGGTTGAAAAAATTAAGGAGGTTGTCCATTGATGATGCTCAAGCTATCTGATTCGCTCTATTCTGTCTTTTAATATTATCCACCCTATGTCAAGTAAGGGAAAGGGTAACCTTTGTTTGAACAATAGAAAACATGCATTCTTCTGTTGAATCATTTCGATTAGGCCTAGTCGTATTCAAGGTTAAACTCCAAACAGATTCAGTACGTTTTTAGTTCTCAGAGAGTGCACTCGTAACTGTATTAATTAAAATTCTGAAACGTGTAAGATCGTATGTTTCTTATTATTTTGCATTTATTTTCAATAACGAGATATTAATTTTTATTACTTGCTTGCTTCTTCTTCGTTTTTTTTTTTTTTATTTTTTTTATTTTATTTATTATTTATTTTTTTGATCAGTTTCTAATTTTTATTGATTTATGTCGAATGTTTTCTTGGAGCGCTCTGCATGCTAAAAACAGCATTCAAAGTTTTTTCTTTCACATTAAGTTTGAAAGATCAATTACGAATTTTTTGAGATTCATGAACAGATAAACGCAAATTCTTCCGTAAGTACCTACGTATATTAATACCTACTTTCTGTAAAATTAAAGTTCCTCGTAATACTAGCATTGTTTGGTAGTTTCTTCGATGAAGTGTCGCGTGATCGTTCTTCCAGGATGAGAAACTGAATCCATTAATTGAATAATCCGATCGTTTTCCAAGTCTCTCAGGTATCTTTATTGAATTAAAAATCGAACTTTGATGGACTTCTTGCCATCTAGAAATTAGTTCTCTTTACATTTCATACACTTCAGCGTCTGATTGTGCCTTTTTGAACTACCATCTAATAAATTAAGGATAGAAAATTTAATTATGAAAAGATTTCATAATTTTAAATTTTTCGTCATGATGGTAGAGGTATTTTGCATTCAATTTCAATATCGAGATATTAATTTTTATTACTTGCTTGCTTCTTCTCCGTTTTTTTTTATTTTTTTATTTTTTTTATTTTTTTTTATTTATTATTTATTTCCTTGATCAGTTGTTTTTGTCTCAGTTATTTAGCCGATTTTTTTTTCTAATTTTTATTGATTTATGTCGAATATTTTCTTGGAGCGCTCTGCATGCTGAAAACAGCATTCAAAGTTTCTTCTCTCACATCAAGTTTGAAAGATCAATTACGAATTTTTTGAGATTCATGAACAGATAAACGCAAATTCTTCCGTAAGTACCTAAGTGTATTAATACCTACTTTCTGTAAAATTAAAGTTCCTCGTAATATTAGCATTGTTTGGTGAGTTTCTTCGATGATGTGTCGCGTGATCGTTCTTTCAGGATGAGAAACTGAATCCATTAATTGAATAATCCGATCGTTTTTCAAGTCTCTTAGGTATCTTTTTTGAATTAAAAATCGAACTTTGATGGACTTCTAGAAATTAGTTTTCTTTACGTTTGATTGTGCCTTTTTGAGCTACCATCTAATAAATTAAGGGTAGAAAATTTAATTATGAAAAGATTTCATAATTTTAAATTTTCCGTCATGATGGTAGATAATATGGTAGAAACATCCTCGGGAAAACAATGAGAATTCAGGTTTCTGTACGTTAGTTAGTGCATATGATTAAACTATTTTTGTCGTAGAAAGTTTTTTTCCCCCCATTCTCTCTCGTTGGGACCTTGCACAATGTAGGAATTAATCTAGGTATACTTCCTTATCTTTTCTATTTCACAATATTAATCCAAAAATTTATCTACAGTTTGTTTTTTTTTTTTTTTTTTTTTTGGAAAAGAGAAGTAGTAACAATAAATATATTTATTTTTGCGTGCAAGGTTTATTCATAATATATAGAAAAAAGAAAAAACGGCAGGTGAGAGAAGTGATCGAAATAATAAAATCAAACACGGTCAATTATAAACAAGATAGTGAAAATTTCAACTCTATGTACGCTTCTGTGATTCATGGACTGTAATTCCAGCTAGTTTTTTCGTGTTGGATTTTTATTCTTTGTAACTTTTTCTTCTTCATATCTTCGTTTTGGTTTCAGTTTAGTTTATGATCTGAGGAAGAGTACAAGTTTACTCAAAACGTCATTACTATACTAAAAAAATTTTTTTTTTTCGTGGGAAGAGCCGTTTTTTCTTTTTTCTAGAAGTAGTAACGTTACAATCTTCAAAATTTTTGAAACCTTCATTAGAAATCAGTTCCGTGAGAAGAAAGCCTTTTAGTCGTTTTTGTTTTTTTTGTTTTTCTTCCGAGTATATTGAAACTTGACTATTAATTTTTGATTTAGAAATTGACTGACTGGCGAAGGATCGACTGAAGGGAAAAAACAAAAAATACAAAACGGAAATTGCTTTTCACATGAGAATATCATTTAGAATTTTGACATCTTTTTCAAATTTTTAATAAATATTGATAGTTTTCATTTGTGCCGTATTAAAAACGAGAAAAGAAAAATATAGTGGTTATAGATACCTATTTTTACATTCTATTTTGACAACGTGGTTACTTTACAAAAGAAAAATTAAACGAATTTCCATATGTAACAAAAGGAAAATTGATGTTCACGAGGTCTCTGTCATTAGGTACGCTAATCCGGACTAGCAAAGAACTCGTTTTATGCGAAATTTGTCAGTTCCAAGTTTCGATCGACAATTTTAAGAATTTAATGCGATTTCGATGAGCAAATAGGATCGACAGAAATATTTTTGATGCAGTAGTATTGTGTATATCGTTCGAAAATTGCATGTTTACATCTTATGTATTTTCATAATTTTTTCCAAGCTGTGACTAAAATTTTTTCAATGTCTACTATTCATTATAACGTAAAGTTCGACGGTTCTAAATTTCTCCAAAACCCCTCTCAACAAATATTGGTTTTGACTATCAGCAAAATTTTTTCAACTCACTTATTCATAGGGCCTATGTCATTTTGTTTAGAGGTTGAATTTTTGCAGAACCTTAAACAGAAATTCGTGTGATCGTCGAAAATATTTTGAGTCTCGAACTGAGTTTTAACCCCCCCCCCCCCTTGAGAACCCTGTTTGTCAGAATATTAGTTCGGACTTTTTTCCCAAATAATGTTCGTTTGTAGAAAATTGAAAACTTTCACCGCCGTTGATTCCTCCTGTCTGTGCCCAGATGTTCTGAGAAAATTCTAAATTGCGTGAAAGAGATCCTAATTTCTTCTTTTCAGTCCTTCTGTCATACCTTCAAATGTGTTTTTCAACTTAAATTCATTTTATTGCGGTGGTAACCTAATTAGTAAGGATGCCAACTATTTCGTGCAATTTTTTTTTTTTTTTTTGCTGAAATATACGAAAAATGGAAAGAGCATTGAAAATAATCCAGTTGTGAATGACGTAATCTGTCAAATATCGTATAAAAATAAAGAAAATTAATAAATGTTTTCCTAATATGGTATAAAAGTTAAATATTATGTTCGCCCATAAAAATTTTTATTGCATCGAACAAAAATATATTTATTCAAATTGTCGAACAAGAAACTTTTAGGGCGCAAAAAGACTACGAAATTTTTATTCTTGTCGTTAAGATTTGAGTATTTAAATATTCTATACATGGAAATTCAACAAAATGTGTATAAGAGTAAAACATGTTGGAAACTGTGTGCATTATTCATAGTATAATAACTTGAGCATTTATAATCAAGTGAGCCAAAATATGCGTTTATAAATTTTGCAAGTAGGCCTTGAAATGTAAAGAAAATTGATTGGATTTCGTATGTGCCACTAATAAAATAATATGCGTTTGTATACAATTTGCATCCCTACTGATCAGTTCAAATTTGTCAGTATTACTATTGTAGATAAACAAAAATCCATCAAAAACTTTGTTTTAATAAACATCTTCATTTTGGTCGGAAATCTTATAAAATCAGAATAATTTTCAAAAATATTATTATGATCGATTCTTACTTATCTATTTTAGTAATACTGATAATTTTGAATTTATTAGGTTACCATCGCAATAAAATGAACCTAAAATAGAAAAATAAATTTCAAGTTACAGCAGAAGGAATAGAAAAAAGAAATTGAAAGTTTTTTTTCACGCAATCTAGATTTTGCCAGAACATCTACAATCAGGAGGACTCATAGACGATCAAAGTTTTTCATCATTTACCAACGGCGGAAATACTACATCACATAACTAGCACATAAAAAGTAAAAGGTTCCTTCTAATTTTTTAGTGCAATTATGCAAAATGAGGCATTCATCTACTTGTTTGCACAAGTATTGTAGGTACACATTTGTATAATGCTCTTCACAACAAATGATACTGTAAAATAATGCTACTTATCACCATGATGTTATGAAGAACCGTTCTATGGGCGATTATTTGAGAAATAATTCCGAACTCTGATATTTTGACATGTTGAGCAAAAAATCAGCAAAAGGACTCTGAATATTTTCGACGACCATACAAATTTTTGTTTGAGATCTTGAAAAAAAAATTCACACTTTTGAACAATAAGACAATTATGAATGAGATACCTAATCGAAGAAATTTTTCTGATAGTTTGAACCAGTATGATGAATAGAGGAATTTGGGAGATATTCGGCTCTTGAGCTATATCGGTACAAACTATTATGAATAGTAGAGCTTGAAAAAATTCCTGTCGTAGCTCGAAAAATTAAGAGAATACATGATAAGATTCGAATTTATAATTTTCGAATGATCTACACAATACTACTACGTCAAAAACATTTTGACATTCCTAAGTAATCGATTCTAATAGATCATAAAAATCGAATTCATTTATTAAAATCTTCTATCGAAACATAAAACAAAGAAAATTTTCATAAAAGGAGTTCTTGGCAAGTCCGAATTACCGTAGTTAATGACAAAGACCTCGCTAATATCAATTATCTTTTTGTTACATTTGGAAATGAACACAGATTAGAGTTTTCGGCAACCGTCTCAAAATAATACGCGAAAAAAATCTAAGACCGCTGTTTTTTTTCTCGTCTTCAAATACGGTATTTAAAAAAAAATGATTACTGGGAAATACAAAAATAATCTATTTGAAGAGAGAAAAAAAAAAAAAAACTTGGTACCTACAATTAAATTTTCTTTCGCGAGACTTTTGTTTTTAAGCGAGCATTAGAAATTCTAATAAGTGATATCTATTCCTCTATTAAATGTACTTTCCCTTTTAATTTATATATATATTGGAATCTCAAAACGAATGGTCAAAAAGTTTCAATACACTCAGAAAAAAAAGGAAGTGAAAAAATAAAAAACAAGTAAAAGTCTCGTAATACTTCCTTTTTCCAGAAAGAAGATAACTTTTTGGATTAATATTGTGAAACAGGAACAATGATGAAACATGCCTAGATTTTTTTTTTAAGGTTTTTAACGTCGTAGATCGGCCACACCTAGTTTTCATTGATTAAGAATTAAGTTATTTCAACAATACAGATTATGCGTGTTTTCGCAAGAAGATGACAAGTTGAGTTTTCGTTCGAGAATTTCTGACTGGATTCACTGCTCCATCTTGAAAATTAGAAAGACATATTTGGAGGATATCTTCTGCGTATTATTGGAAGTTGGAAGTAGTCGATGATATATTTAGATCATCAGCAAAGAGTCTCGGGCAGACCGGTACTGGAATTCTTTCTACTACGTCGACGCTGACTCATACATATCAAGGGTAAGTAGATGGAGGATGGAGCTAAAGTTGTAAAGATTGATCTCAAGATGAACAGCATTTTGACATTTGCCAATTTCAATCGCCTCTCTAATTTTTCTTTTTACATCGTCTTCATAACAAAATATGGAAGGCTCCTCGAAATTAAAAAAAAAAAAGACTCGTCTTTGTAGAGTGTGCAGCACACGTTTCTGTATTAGTTGGTGCTTTGCCTTTGATTCTATTGCACAAAAATTGTTTGGTTTCACCAATGTGACATAAATTACAGCATTTGCATGGAATATTATAAACTAGGCCTGAACATTTCTTACAAGGTAGGTACTGGATCTTATACGTAATTAAATAATTTTTTTATTTAAATTGTTGCCACTAAAAGCGATCTAGGCCTATATATATCGGTATCCAATTTGCTCAAAATTCTCTTGATCATAAGGCTAGCAGTACCGATATACGGAAGCAAAAAAAATTCATTCTTTTTAGTTTCTTGGCTGTGAAAAACATCAGAAGAACTTCTTTGCAACGTAATATTTTCGATAAAGCTTTAAGGATAGGTATTAATTTCTAAACGTTTTTGAAAATCTTTTTTGAGTTCATTATGAAAAGAAAAATGTGGTAAATGCAGCCAGTTATGATAAAGTTTCTTAGCTGTATTAATTTTGAAATGCATAGGCTGATTTGAATGGTAATTTATAATGCGACCGGTATTATGTCGGCTTTTTATAGTAATTAAAACTTGGGTCGTCATTATTCTTAATTATAGTTAGATTTAAAAAATTAGTAGAATTATCACTCCCTCTCTCACACACACGTAAAGGTCAAATTGTTATGAAATTTGTTCATAGGTACATTGAAGAATCTCATTAACTAGGTCACAATTCACAATGAAAAGACTATCGTCAACATATTTTTTTTAATTACATCCAACCAAAAATTTTGTAAAATAATAAATACAAGAAACAAAACAAAGAACAAAAATACAAAAAATATAGAATGAAAAAAAAAATTATATGTATATATTATAAATTTAAAACATACAAAAAAAAATATACACAAATAACAAAACGAAAAAAAAAAAAAAAAATGATAGTGAAAACATCATACCAATGGAAAGACTGGAGGATTGGAGCCGAGTTTGAATTTATGAAATAAATGAATAATTATGAAACGTTCTTTAATTTTCAAAGAACTCAACATTGAACATATTTTTTATAGGTAGTCAAAAACAATATTATCCATGACAATCCAGAAACCAAAATTCGCTCTCAATTCATAAAAAAATTCTAGCAGACACCAACTCTTCCGGTTGGAATTTTTTAGCCTTATGATCGAGTAAACTGGATACTTATTGTCTAGCTTCCATTTTGGCTTTGTCTGTTGCTCGACTGATGGTAATGACAAAGTTGGTGTCTGCTAAAACTTTCTTGTACAAAGATGTGGATAAATTGAGAGCAAATTTTGGTTTCTTGATCATCATGGATATAAATATTGTTTTTGACTATGAAAAATATGTTTGATGTTAAGTCCCTTAGAAAATGTGTTGACAATAGCCTTTTTATTGTGAATTGTGACCTAGTTGATGAGATTTTTAATTGTATGAACAAATTTCATGATAATTTGACCTTTAATTGTGAGGGAGAGAGTGATAATTCTAATAATTTTTTGAATTTAACTATAATTAAGAGTATTGACCACCTAATTTTTAATTACTGCAAAAAGCTGATATATATTATACCAGTTGCATTATAAATTACCATTTTACTTTGTAATCAGCGGGTGCATTTCAAAATTAATACAGCTAAAGAATGTTATCATAACTGGCTGCATTTATCACATTTTTCTTTTCATAACGAACTCAAAAAAGATTTTAAAAAACCTTGAAAAATTAATAACTATCCCAGAAGTTTTATAAAAAAATATTACGTCACCAAGAAGTTATTCTAGTGTTTTTCACAGCTAAGAAAAAGAAATTGAAAAGAATGAATTTTTTCTTTGGTACACTGATGTGTCTATAAATTGCCTTCAAATTGTAAGAAATTTGTTGGGCAATAGTGTGCTGCACACCCTTTAAGAAGCAAAAAAGCAAATGTAAAGAATTGTGTTAATTTAAGGCAATTGTCAATAATATTTTAAAACTGACCATGTATTCAAATATTTTTAATATTTTATTATTGTTATCAATCTAAAAATATTACTTGTGTTGTTTGATGATTTGTGTTTCTTGATAATTGAAAAATTAAAATATAAAAAAATATGATATATTGTAAATAATAAAAATGAAGGAAAAAAAACGTAACATAAAAAACATAACATTAAAAACGTAATATAAAATTTAAAATAAAACATAACATAAAACATAACATAAAACATAACATAAAACATAACACAAATGAAGAAAAAACGAAAAACATGACATAAAACATAACATAAATGAAGAAAAACATAACAGAAAACATAACATAAAACATAACATAAAAATTAAGAAAAAACATAACACAACAGAAAAACATAACATAAAACATAACATTGATTACACAAGATAAAAATGAAGGAAAAAACATAACATAAAACATAACATTGATTAACACATTCATTAAAAATGGAAAAACATAACATTAAAACCATAACATAAAACATGACATAAAAAACAGATTAAAAATGGAAAACATTAAAAACACAAATTGAAAAGGAAAAACATAACATTTAAAAAAAAAACATAATATGTTGGATTGATTTGTTCCTGCAAGTTGCGGCGCAACATATTGAGAACGACAATTACCACAGTGAGTAAATGAACAAAAACCGACAAATACTACAGGGAGTAAATGTACAAAGAGAATTTGCAAAAAGCCGCAGAAATAAAACAAAGTGTACTTTGTTTGTTTTATTTACGTTGTTTGTTTTATTTCTGCGGCTTTTTGTAAATTCTCTTTGTACATTTACTCCCTGTAGTATTTGTCGGTTTTTGTTCATTTACTCATTGTGGTAATTGTCGTTCTCAACATAATATGTATTAAAAAATAAAAAAGAAAAACATAGGTAACACGTATTAAAAAATGAAAAAGAAAAACGTAACATCAAAAACCAAATTGATCACATATTAAAAAATGAAAACATGATGAATAAAAAACATAACATGAAAACATGACTAAAAATAAAACATAACATGATATATACTGAGCTCTTATGGAACACTTTGAAAAAAAAACGTTAATTTTCATTTGCCTACTGTAAATGAATACATGTAAAGAGTAAACTGTTCTCAATTTTTGGGCCAAGTCTTGTTAAAGTGGAACAAATCTTATACACAACAGCAGACTTTTGTGGGAAGAGTATCTTTGGTTTTTGTTTTTGAAAACAATCAAAAAAGGGAACGTACTCAAAGGAGTACCAAAATACAAGAAACTAGCCGAGCATTTTTGGTTAAACAACCATCATCAAAGAAAAATGCATCAGATATGGTTTCCTTTCTATGTCTCTCATGTTGCTACAATTAATAAAGTTACACTTTACCTGCAGAATTTGAAGATTTCTATTCGGTGTAGGCGTTCTAGAAATTTGAGGAGGCAATATTGACGGGCTGGTCGTCATTGGGAAACTATTTGGAGCGTGAGAATCTGTTGGTACTTGAAAAAAAAAAAGAAATGATTTCAATTATTTTTGAATTTTACCATACCTTGATATGACACGACCCTGAAAATATAGTACATTTATACTCACAGATTTGATTATGTGAATAAGGTATCTTGAATGCATTAGCTCAGTGATGACTTATCAGGCCTCCGGGTATTTCTCCTCGCTTAGGACGTGGTTGTTCTGTAGCGCATTGCGTCTCAGGTAAACTCGCAGATATTCTGTGCAGTCACTTTTATGTATGCTAGACGAAGCGTCGGACTATATATCGCCCTCGGCTGGCCTGTCTATTTTTGATGCTTATCTACGGATAGGTAATAATGAACCTCTAAAGTTCCACGAGAAGAACTCGACGATGTTTCTTTGGCAGTTTCGATCTCGCCTACAATCGAAAGAAAGTTGTGAATATAGGTGCATTATAATTAAGCATAATATCGTTAAGAAAAGAATCGTTTGATAGAGAAGAAGAAGAAGAAAAAAAAAGATTAAAGAACGAGTAACAGTCTGGATCTGCAGGTGCGTAAACACTAGTGTTGTCAAGATTCGAGGAAGGTGGGATAAATTTTAAAATACGAAACCATTCCGACAAAAAGCGGAGTCAAAGGAGGAGATTCATTAATCCCAATTCTGACTACGCCACTGTTCGCGCAGCGATATCATCCCTTCAATTCTCAGATCTAATATCGAAGTAAAACTCAACTATATCACCATGATGGAATCCTCCAAGCAACTACTGAGGTGGAACTCGGAGCACGTCATCGATTTGATAATCATTCAATCGAAAACTTTACATCGAGAAATAATCCTTGATAGACACGAAAAAAAGGAGAAACGCGTTTCAACATACTGATTCTACAGCAGCAATAAATTAAAAGTCCATTCCGATAAGAAACAGTCCTGAAGAGCACATTTATAGCGGGGTTGAACTACCCTCTGACTATCTCTTCCATGTGGGAAAAATCTCCCAGGCAAACGGTTCCTCTCGACACATCACCCAGCTAAAATCAAATGACTCAATAACTTCTGATCCAGTACTCATCTTGGAAATACTAGCTGAAGATTACACCTCCATATCCTCCGATGCCAACTACGATCCCGACTTCCTAGTCCATAAACATCTGCCAAGAAAGATAAAATATAACTTTTGACCCTTCCCCCACATCCGAGCCATTTACTTTCAATTTCCTGCTACTGAAAAAGAACAATTACTTATAAACGAAATTCCTCCCCTCGATTCGACAGCATTACTCGGCTATGATTAAAAATCTACAGCCCAACTCGCTCTCCTATCTCCTTTCCGTGTTCAACTCTTATCTTCGCTCATAACATCTACCCCACCCTTTGGAGAACCGTTATCATCCCTCCCCTTTTTAAAACCCAAATCAGACCTTTTCCATACTTCCTCATACCACCATATAGCTCTTTCCAGCATTTTTGGCAAACTTTTTCAAAAAATTCTGAATTTTTAGACTCCTGTGGTACTTGAAACTAACAACCTCCTTCCCCCCTTCCAATATGATCAAAAAGAAGGACGCAACGCTTTACAGACACTTATCGATCTCCAAACTCAAATCAACAACGCATTCCTTAACAAATACGCCCTATATTCCATCTTTATTGATCTCCTGGAAGCCTTTCCCAGGGTCTGGAGATATCTCATCCCTACCAAATTACACGGTTTTGTTCTCCGAGGACACCTCCCAAAAATTCTTGAAAGTTTCTTCCACACCTTATGGTAAGAATTAATAACGCAACCTACTCACCCCTCCTTGTCGAAAACGAAATTCCCCGAGGGGAAGTTTTCAGTGTTTTACTTTTCCTATTGCTATTAACGATAATTACAAAACACGTCCATCCCCCCTCTCTCAAGGCCTTTCCGCCGACGACTACAATATCTCTCTTTGTTCCGCTAATCCCCAAAGAGCCCACAGACTCCTTCAAAAAACCCTCAATTCAATTACTGCATGGACATCAAAAAACGGCTTCAGATTTTCTCCCTCATTTTTAAAAAAAGAAATTCTACTTCAACACTACTCAAAAAAAATTTTTGAAAAGGTCGAGAACGAGAATATCTGACTCTGAAAGTATTTTTCACGCTGAATTCGATGCCGCTATTCGTTTTTCGTGATTCCCTCATTACCTTCTGCAATCTTGATGTTTAGTCGGGGCGGCTCTTTGCGAAGCCCATCGAATACTGAAGGGTAGTAATACGAAAAGGCGTGTCGCGCTTCGCAACGAGCCGCGGCAACTAAACGTTAAGATTGCAGAAGAAACTGAGGGAATCACAAAAAACGAATAACGGCATCAAATTCAGCGTATCAGAATCAGATATTCTCGTTCTTGACCTCTTCAATTTTTTTTTTTTTTTTTTTTCAGTTGTGTTATTTTACAAAACTTCCAAATTCCATCTCGAAACTGCGGGAAACTCCTCAGATTATATTTTGTTCAAAAGCTTACTTGGGCCCTATCATTATAAAATCCTCAAAACCAAATGCGCACATGCGCTCTCAACATTATGAAATTCCTTTCTCACCCCTCAAAAGGCTCCAACAGAAAACTTATCCAACAATACAGAAACCTCATCCGCTCTAGATTAGACTTCGTCGCCCCATTCCATAACTTGACCAACGCTTTACTCGACCCCATTCAAACCTCCTCCCTCAGATTAGTCCTAGGCGCCTACCGTACCAGCCCCAAACTTAGCTTGTGCAGAAGCCGCTGAACTCACTCCACTACCGTAAACTCATCCTAATTTCCAACTTCTTGTCCTCTCTCTGCCAATCTCCCCACCTTCCAACCTTCAACCAAATCTTCCACCATAATGATAACCGATCTCCCACCAAACATAAACTTCTCAACTGTAACCATTTTCTCAACGACCCCTTCAAAGCGAATCCCCTACAACCCATATATACAGTATCTCCCCCTTCCTCCCTGGACTCTCCCTGTTCCAGATATCCGTTTTGGCCTCAGAGAAATCCCCAAATCTCACGAAATAACCTATGCACAACATATCAAAAAATTAATCCAAGAATATCCTGACTACACTCTTGGCCTCAGCGATGGGTCTAAATCATCCAACAGATCTGGTTACGCATACTCTCTCATCTGTAACATGGCCTCCATATTTACATATGAACTCATGGCTATACATGCCTGCCTTTCCCACCTTTCTCAACTTCCCCCACACAGTAAATATTCCTCACATTACTCACTCTGGACTCAATAGATACCCAAATAACGTTCCTATAGATTCCTGGGCATATCGACCACTCTAAACACAATACTGTTGACCAAGCCGCCAAAAACTCTGCTTCTCTTAAGAAAATAACCGACAACTTCCACCTTTCCGCTTCTGATTACAAAAATCATTCACTACCATGCAACACCTTTCTGGAAAAATCAACTTCGTAATAAACTTCTCCCTATTAAAAAATCCCCATCCCTGTTCATCTTCCTATAGGAAATCGAGACGAAAAGAAGTTATCCTAACCCGATTAAGAATTGGTCACACAAGAATTTCCAACTAATCAGCCCTCGCATTCTTACTTCCCCACCTTGCTCCTACTGCGAAATAGACAATTTAACAGTCGACCATTTTTTCACCTATTCCGAACTCCTAGCGCTTCGCACTGCTACTAATAACCCCTCTTCCCTCACAAAAGCCCTCATTAATAATTCCCATCTCTTGTACTTTACAATATCTGCACCTGACCAATTTTAACTTTATACCCAACCATCATACACAACTAAAGTGGTCTAATGGTTTCCTCTTCAACTCTTTTATAAATCCTAGTACTATAATTCAATTTTTAATTTGAGTTTGAAGGCTTGAAGAACGATTGGTATTCAAAGAAATACAGTACTCACTTGTGTATGAGAATAAAACATTGAAAAATTGGATACGATCACAGGTATAGGTAGTGCGATGGTCAACACTCCGGCCAAAACGCATAAAGCTCCGATAAACATACCGACGTACGTTTTCGGTGCCATATCCGACAGTGGTCATCGTTACTATGGCCCACCAAAGACCCTCCGGAATACTTTTGAAATCGTTATGCGGATTCGTCTAAGACGAGTAAAAATTTACTTCATCACTCGCGGCACATAACTTGTACTACACAACAGAGAGATAGAGAGAATTTAGAGATTCTACCGTCAAATATTAATTCAAAACACAATCGGCCAGACTTTTCGGAGTGTCCTACTCCTTTCACGAGGGTAAAAACACTGATTGATCAACAGGTACACAAGTTCATAGCTCTGAGTACCCTACCTTTCGACGGTCATAGGGGAAGGGGACAAATAAATACAATGAAGAAAACAATGATGCAGTGCAACACGAACGTTGCACAAGTAACTTGTATATATGTTGTTACACCCCCCCCCCCCCCTATTTCTTTTCGAACGTTTGGAGGAGGAGACTGATGCAAACGAGGAGAAAAGCGGTACAATACATATACATAGCACACTTTGTACAACCTATTTCTATCTCAAAAGGGTATAGCCCATTAAGAGAGACGAATCCCACTGAAACCTATATTGTATGATAGACCTCCCCGACTAACTTCTCCCCCAGAAGTTCCAGCCCCCCATCTTAACTTCTCTCTCTCTCTCTCTCTCTCTCTCTTTTTACATAGGTAATATATGTATTTCGCATTGACTGTCAACCGCTTCATTGTTTTTTTGAGTGTTTTAATTTTGTGTGCACAACTTGCATCAAGATGTGTGCACTACTTACTTCGTGTATGTGTATTTGTCCGTTTCATAGGATTTCCAGTGTTTTGGATCTTGAATGCATAACTTATATGAGGATGTGTGCTGTGACGATACAAGGGTATGAGACAGCGCAGGATATCACATACCCCAGCGTGCAAACCGTCATCATGTAGATCTAATAACATAATCATAATTAGCCCGAGGTCGCGTTACTCTGCCGATGCCATGAGGAGGGTGTGAAGAAACAATTTTGAAATAGGGGGTATCCTAACTACCTCAACTCCACAGCCAGAAGATCAAAAGATCGCTAAGCGTCAGATGGAACACTAACTACGGGCTAGGAGTGGGTCCCTGACTAGCTCAAGTCTAAGACACGGGGTTAGAGACTACTTAACTCAGGGAAGTGAAGAAAGAATCCTACCTAGAGTTCACTCCGGGACCGAGACAAACAAGTGATCAGAGAGAGATCACTTCACACCCACACCCACACTCACACTCATACTCATACTTTCCATGTCAAAAAATAAACCAAGCTCGACCCATAGTCCCCCTTCCTCCCCCATGATATTAAACTAGATCACGCCATTCTACAACAGACCGAAAGTGATGGAAAAAAAGGAGGGTTCTCTTCGGCTCAAGAATTCTCGAGCGTCGAGTATACGTTACCTACTTATAATAATTTGCTCGTATGGCCGATGTAATTGGCTTCTTCAGCTTGTATACAATAGTCGGCAACGTACACCCAACGGTTCTGAAATCTTGAGCAACCCCGAAAATCACTTCATTCACCAATAGGGTGTAGAAATTATACAGTGAGCACAGCTATGGATCCTCGGCTCAACAGTAAGTCAAAAAATGAACATACGGAGAAAAAGTTTATTCAAAATTTCACGATTCTTTACTTAAACGAAAATTCAACGATAATAAAAGGCACGTTATCATGTGCATTTTAACGAGGAAGTGTAGCGCTGGCGACGCGATAAACCCGTCGTGCGTGCAACACAACGAGCGGAAGGAAGCGGAGAAGAGGAAAAGGAAAGAATTTTAGAGAGAGGAACAGTGACGAAAGAATTTAGGAAAGAGAAGAGAAAAAAAAAAAAATTTCGTGCTTCACCACGTCTACGTCTCTATGTATTATCACAGTGCACTACTTACTGTGTGTATTTGTTCGTTTTATAGGATTTCCAGTGTTATTGGACTCAAGTGCACAACTTATTAGAGGATGTGTGCACTACTTACTTTGTGTATTCGTTTGTTTCGATGGATTCCGAGTGTGTTTGGTTCAACACTCATTTGTGGATGTTCTATAGTGTGATGCAACAGGGTACGAGTAGAGGCGTACGAGTACGAACACATGAAACCTAGACATAAATTTTATGGAACATTGTTGACACGGCTCTACCAAGGCAGACAAGAATGAGACAAGAGTTCGTACTTCATCAAAATGTCGTAACTAAATCTAAACTCCAAATTAATCACAACCATCATCGGGATGTATCCGACTCCTACCTCATTTCCTCTCCACCTTAGAGGACCGACCCAGACTAGCTCAAATCGGGGTACCAAGAGCATGAAAACATCCTTCTGAGGGTATGAGTAACTGAAGATAGACCACGGTCAGTTTTTGGTTCACCTTCTGAGATCACATAGGCTATACGAAATATCTTGATAATTGAGGCTAGTGTTGTCGCTGGTACGGGCTCTACTTACCCGTCAAACAGAGGAAAATAGTCAGTCGGTAGTATCTAAAAGAGAAGGGGGACTATACGGGTTACCTAAAAAGAAGAATTTAGAAAAATTGGGCCAAAAGGTTTCTTCGCTAATAACTCGCACACTATGAGTATGTTCCTAGGCATAATCACCTTCACGTCTAATTCGTCTGGATTCTAGGAGTTCTCTGAAAAACAAAACTTTCGCCGCTCATCGGCAAGGAGGAAAGAATTCGAATCATATCGATAACAGAAATATACGCATCTCTTATAATAAAAGAACGCAGTATTTGTTTACATCGGTCCGTTCTCAAGGTCATATTATTTCTATCCTTCCTTAATGTGAACAGAGTATACGGTCGGTGCCGGTGTGAGATTTGGTGAGATTGTGAGAGATCAGAATATACCGAAAAAGGGATGTTTCTATTGGTCGGTGATGTACGTTCGTTGATCAGCATTGGACGATTATAAGCGAGCGAAGCGAGCACTATGCCAAAGAATCTTTTTATTATACGTGAACTAAAAGGATGTCATTATGCCCCACTTTAACGGGTAAAAACGAAGCACTTTTAGAATGAGTTTTGATGACAAACGAAGCGGGATATAATGTAGTCACATTATTGCCCTCTGCGCGAAAAGAGGGCAATAAAATGATTTACTCAGAGCACCGATAGAGTGCGTTATACCTTCTGCAGACGTTATCCAATCGTTTGCTTTTCGTTTGCCGTGTGAGTTGTGAAATCATAACAGATCATTATCAGAAATATTTGTCATTATTTTCTAAAATTTGAATTTCGATTTTCGAGCAAATTTCGAATTATCATATAATTAGGTAAATACTGCGCGCGCTACGTCTTATTTAATTATTGTTAAGTTATGGAATTTGAAGACGAGAACCAAGAGATCAACAGCGATTGTGAGGAAGACGGAGTTTGTACACCAGAAGAAATAGTTTCCAAGGCGCAGGAGGCGATTGAATACTCTTCGTTACCAGAAAAATCAAAACCCGTGTACAAGAAAGCGTACGATGTTTTTGCTCAATGGAAACAAATGAAAAAAATTCCACCAACCTCGTTTTCAGAAAACACCCTTATTGCTTATTTTCAAGAGCTATTTGAGAGGTATGCTCCACCAACATTATGGAATCGATATTCCTTGTTGAGAGCGACGATTGATCATTATGACGGAATTAATATAGCCATGTATACGAAACTGAAGTTATTTATTAAGAGAAAAAATCTCGGCTACATAAGCAAGAAAGCTAAGGTGTTCACTCCCGCTGATAGCTCCAAATTTCTTCAAGAAGCTTCTGACCAAGACTGGTTGCTACATAAAGTATGATGATTACATTAACATATTATCCTTTGAATTACCTCTGTTGTTAATTAATAATACAAATGTAAACTGTATTATGTAGGTAGTCATGATTTTTGGTATAACTGGTGCCATGAGAAGTGGTGATGAACTAACCAACGTCCGGATACATCATATCAAACCCGAGGGTTCGTTGTTGGTGATTGATGTTCCAAAAACTAAAAATCGAAAACCGCGAAAGTTTGTTATTCCTGAAGAGCATACCACTATTGTCACAAAGTATTCATCATTGAGACCATCCGAAACTCCGATCGATCGCTTCTTCCTTAATTATATGAAAGGAAAATGTACGAGGCAAGTAGTTGGTAAAAATAAGTTTGCAAAAATGCCAAATCAAACGGCAACGTACTTAGGACTATCTGACGCAAAAAATTACACCGGTGAGTTTCTAATTGCATCTCATGAAAAAGGTACCGTACCACAATTTTCAAATTAATCTCAAATTGTGATTGCAGGACATTCATATCGACGAACCTCAGCAACGTTATTAGCAAATGCAAATGCAAATTTATTGACAATCAAACGCCATGGTGGGTGGACGTCCACGTCATCTGCTGAACGTTACATTGAAGATTGAATTGAACATAAGAAAAATACGGGCAACATCATTGCGTCTGCTTTGAAAAATTCTTCAAAAAATTCAAGAACTTTGCCGGTTACTTCAGTTGCAAAATCTTCGAAGGCTTCAGATAATTTAAGTGAAAATCCAACTTTGTTTACTGCTCGGCTTGCTGAACCTTGTATTTCAAAGGAAGAATCCACCGGTCATCATTCAAATGTTGTTCACGACAAAAGTACTTCATCCTCATTGCTCACTGACACCAATAATCAAATGCTTGTTTATGATGATTTTTCTGCTCTAGCTGAATTGAAAAAATCATTTCCACCCACAAAAACTATAATGCATCAGTCTAGCTCACCATTAAATTATTTCCAATCTTCTTCATCAGAAGTAAACATTGATACTGTGGCTGAAGTTCAACCTAGGCCTATTGTGATTGAAAATGCAGATCATTATATCATTGAGGAAGTAGTATCGGTAGGCTCAACTCCCAAACCACAAACATTAGGCTTACCCATGAAAAATACTAGTGACTGTAGGCCTATATTTAATATATCTAATTGCACTGTGAATATAATCACTAAAAATTAACGTAAAGATTTAATTGTGAAAATTCAATCCTTTATTTAAGAAAAGCAAAAGAGAGCGTATTTCTTTTTTAATAGAATTTAAATAGGATGAGATTTAATTGTGAAAATTCAATCGTTTATTTAAGAAAAGCAAAAGAGAGCGTATTTCTTTTTGAATAGAATTTAAATGGGCTATCAAGCTATTTTGGGTTACTGTCAGGAAGATATTATTTGTTTTAGTAATAAATCAAAATTATCGTTCAAATTGTAACCATATTATTAAGTTTATAATAGAAGTGATTTTCTCACCAGCAGTATCTAGCTATAAATTTTTAGTAGGCCTAAGTATATTATTTGTTTGTTACCCTCAAGAAGATGTTACCATTTTTTTTTAGTTTTCAATAAATTGAAATTATTGTTCGAGTTAGAACTTCTTTTTAAGTACTTCTCTATAAACAAACACTATCTGGTTGTGTGCAACACAGGAAAAAATGAATTCAATCATTACCTATTTTGTTCATACCGTACTTGAAAACAAGAATGTAAGTTCCAAACAAAAATAAAAGAACCAGTGAGTGGTTCAACAATACACGCATTTCGGAGTATGTTGAATAAAGTACTAACTTTTCCAAACTATCTGCTGAGGAACAATTTTCTGTGATTTATAATTTCTTGTCAACTTTGTAATTTTAAATTTCACGTTTGGGGTATTTCAAACTGTTTGATGAGTAGGATCCGCATAGGCTATACAACAAGCAGTGTTGTTCAGTTATTACATTTCCGCAATTATTCTAAAATCCATCTTCCTCGCATAATGACATCCTTCTAGTTCACTAATAATAAAAAGCATTTTATAGAACTAGGTGCATTTTGGTGCGCGAGATCAACTCGTGCGTTTGCTTCACTCGCTATCGCTCGTTCCGCAAACCTTCGCACTCGTGATATTGACGGGTGCGGTTGCTTCACTCGCTACGCTCGTATCGCAAATATAGATACCTATCGCAAACCTCCGCGCTCGTCAATAATCGCGCACCTTATGCACCTAGTTGTATAATATACTATTGATTGAAGACGAGAATTCCTGAATTCTGGACGTGGGATGGAACTTCAACATCTGAATCAGGTAAGTTTGCCTTCAGTGTAAACACCATTATTGTAATTTATAATAGCTAACGTTACTTGATTGTTCGTTTGAAGAACTTTCATTGTAAATATGATAGCATTTCTTGATTGTTCGTTCAAAGAACTTCTGAAATATCACATTGGTTCAAGTTTTATTGTGAAAACTTCTGAATTAGGTAGGTACCTATAACACTTTTTTCCTTGGTCTGTTGTAGTTGCAAGAAGAAATCAAGCTGCAAAGTTTGTTTTGATTTGTGAAAAAGTACGGTGGCCAATTTTATCATTTTTCAAAACTTTGGAACGCTTGCGATGTAACTCTGCTGATTTTCTAAAGCATTGATATTATTGTCCAGAGTTTTGGTAAGAAATTGTACCTAAAATATTAGTAGGCTAGCTACTGTACCTTGTTTTAGAACGTACGTTTGACTATGAAATGATGTTTGATAACAAAATGTGATGAAGGTTTTTCTTAAATGAATAATATGGATTCATGAAACAGAAAACAAGTTTTTTTTTTTTTTTAGTATATCAGATATCTTATACGGTATTTAAGTACTCCTTTCTGCCGTAAAAAATAGAACTGACCGATCTACATATCAACATGATTGGCATGGTCAAAGTGATAGTATGTAGGTATGAGGAGGCATCAGGCTGTATTTTGACCAGAGCCGATTTGCAGTTATGTCCTAATAATTTGGACGTATTCATATTCATGAAGTGTTTTGAAAAACGAAGATTGTTATCCTAAGTAAATCTGACTTTTGTCGAAAATACTTCTCAGAACTTAGGTATACTTTGTATTTACTGTCATATATCAGGAATTTTTCACGGAAATTAGATCGTAACATATTATTATAGTGATCCTTGATTCTGTAGATATAGGTAGGTACTTTAATTCTATTTTGTATGGCAGATGAGGTATTCACACTTCACCCGCTCATATGTGATTAGGACGTGTTTAAGATCTTTATTTATTCCCCAGTGTACCTAGATATAGATTGTCGCGAAAGCGAGTACCTACATATAACGAAGTAATATTGTAACGAGGCAACTCGCAGACAAAGTTGGCAGTCGCCGACGTTTATACTGTATTTTCTAATACAAAAATGTGAAGTTAGAATAAACGATAGCATACAATTGTATACCTTCCCTTTTATTCGAGATTACATTCCGTGAAGACGCGCAGACCGGCCAAGCGATAATCGCTCCAACGGTAAGTCCGCGCACTTTCGGAACATAGATCATTATTGTTGAAAATTCCCCTATCCTGTAAGTGTGCAGATTTTTTCAGAAAAGCAAACATTTGACAAGAATTGTTTCATTTTTTTCTTTTTTCTTTTTTCTCGAGAACCCAATTCACCACAGAAATATGTTGTTACAGATGACATGTTTTTTCTCGCAGAATCTACAGAAAAAATAGTTTTGTGTAAAAATGATCTAAAAAAATTTCCAAGTAGGAAAAATATCTTCGACTTTTAATCAATGCAATACGCTGATGAGGAAATACAATTCAAATACTGTCTACACATAGATGTATCATAACTTTTGAAGTGTCTTATTTATCAAAATGATCATTAATTTGTATTTTCTTCGGTTTGTTTTAGATAAACAGAATGAGAAGATCAAACTTTTTCTTTTTTTTTTCTTTTCCTTTTTCTACATTTTAATTGTATAATAGGTATGCTTGAAGAGAGTAAAACGTTGAAATCTCAGTACTTCAGTATACCTATTTATAAGAATTTTTACAGAAGAAAGTTTGACAACTTCTGCCCTGTATAGAAAAAGCTTGACATTTCTTGAGGGATTTAGTCATAAAAAGACTGTAATCTGCATATTTTTGAAAAATAAACGCTGAATTGTTACGTCATATTTTCCTTTGCAAAAAAGGTAGATAATTTAATGCAAGAATGATTGATTTTAGTTTATTGAAAAGCAAGAATTAGACTTTGCATTGCCTGTTCCAGGCGATGGAAACTGCTTTTTTCATTCAATTTTGTATTTTATTAAGGAAAATTATATCAGCATTAGAAAGAAGTGCATCGACTATATTGAAATAGAGAAAGATCTTTTTACAAATTACATAATTGAGGAAAATGTTAATAAGTATGTGAGAAGTATGTTAAAATTCGGCACTTTTGCTGATCATATAGAGATTATCAATTTGAATACGAGTATTTGTGTACTATTTGAATATTTGTGTACATTTTGTCAACAAAGCTTTCACAAACATGAGAAAAATTGATTACAAGTTCAGTGAAAAGGGGAGTTACACTATTGATTTAATGTATTATCAAGATGTTCACTATTGGCCTCTTATTAGAAATGCTGAACAGCTGAAATTGAGAAGCAATGTAGAGCTGTACTTGAATGAAAAAGAAAAAACAAATCAGGAAAAGTTGCGAAAAGTAATTTCTGGAAAGAAAGAAATTCTGATAGATTGAGAGGATCGTCAAAAGAATAACAAAGTAGGGAAACCTCAAAATGTGACCAAAATAGAGCTCATTTTAAAATAAGGTTTGGTTAAAGTTTGGAATTATGTTTTTTTTTTCAAGAAACGCGACCAAAGTGGAACTCATTTAAAAATAGGATTTCATAAAAGTTTAGCAATATGTTTTTTTTAGAAATGCAACCAAGTAGAACTCATTTAAAAATAGGGTTTGGTTAAAGTTGACGTGTTTCATGTCTTTTCCCTCGCCGTACCCCGATTTTGAAATTTGCGAGTACACCCCGGGTGCGCACATCTCTACCCCGTGGGTGATTCAGAAATTTGCGAGTACGTCCCGCGTACGCGTGCAAATATATACCTGTGCGATAGCTCAAAATATTTCTCATACCATTCTTATACAACAGCAAGAAAGGGGGCGAACGAGCGGAGCGATTGAGCCCCACAAAAGGCGAAAGTCCAAAATATTTTATATCAGACTTATGCTAAATTGAGACAGGGACCGAGAAAGAGGCCGAACGAGCGGAGCGAGTGAGCCCTACAAAAGCTGATGACTCAAAAAATATTTCTCATACTAGATTCATACGACACCAAGAAAGGGGGCGAACGAGCGGAGCGAGTGAGCCTCACAAAACGCTATACCTCAAAATATTTCTCATACCAGACTTACGACGCCAAGAAAGGTAAGGGGACAAACGAGTAATATCTCAACACTTGACCTAGTAGAAGTCTAGACTAGAATACTTATTTCAAGATGACTGACAAAATATAAGAGACATAAAACATAATCTTAATTTATTTGGCTATGCCAGAAAATTTTTTTCGGTTTTTGGAAATGTATATATATTTTTTTTTAAATGCGACCAGAGTAGAACTTATTTTAAAATAGGGTTTGGTTAAAGTTTAGCAATATGTTTTTTTTTAGAAATGCTTCCAAAGTAGAACTCATATTTTAAAATACAGTTTGATTAAAGTGGGTGATATGTTTTTTTCAAAAAATGCAACTACAAGGGGCAGACTGGCCTCATACATATGCGGACCAAAGAATGTAATGAAGCTAAGCCTGTTTCAAAAATAGGGAAGTTTTTCTAATTATTTTTTAGAAGAGAAGAAATTTAGTGTCCGCACAGAGAAAAATACCTATATTGTCTGTTCATTGGAGCAGTTTCTGTGGTCTTCTTGCTGGTGAATAGAATGCTATCCTTTTATATTAGTGAATTGCCGTGTTGTTTTTGATCATTTTTTTTTTTCAGAAAATTTTTGTAGAAAAAAATTATTTTCTTATTCCAAAATTGGTACTCACCTTGCTAGCGGCTGTCGTCGACACGTAGCGACGACGCAACAGACGCTAGTTATAGATATTATTCAGCAACATCGCCAAAACCGGCATAAATATTCGATAATTTCGGTAACTTACACCAGCAAGGGAGAAATCGTCGATCTAAAATAATAATAATGTGCAGATAGCATACTTTGATACCGGTAGTCGGTGATACTGCTAATCTCGAATTCGGTGACTATGGTCCAATTTCCTTCTTTTCGATGTCGATCATAAAGCGTGAGGAAGACGGTTGCCCTCTGTTCAACCTAAATATTTCGCCTACTCAATAAATATTCCCGAAACTTGAGCGCGAACGATCTATATCGGCACCACGAATAGTCGGAGTTTTATTATCCTGGGATCAGGGACACGAACCCCTTCACCCAGTCTGACATCTTACACGCGCATAAGAGTAGATGCGTCAAAATACGCGCATGGTACGACACCAATTTCGAGTGTGCGGTTTTCGACCGGAAACTTAGAATTAAGTCGATAACACTCCGATCTCGACAAACTTCAATATTGAAATAATTACGATAAACTGACGCATCAATCAAGTACCGGTACATCTTCGCTAAATCACCCTATCATAGGTACCACGCCAAATAAAAAGAAGTACATCTTAATTTATCTGTTCGACGGCCCATTGAATCGGGGAGAGGCACGTGGAAAACCGCGAATATACGATAGAAAAATCATTTCGAAAAGTATGTCTTTCGACACGAAAGTCCGATCGTACACTACTTCCTCGATGACCCAAGAGTCACCGGTGAAGCAGCAAAAAGTTCGTATATCGCTCTCTATAATAGGTTGTTCGAAGGTAAGATAGTAGGAGAAAAGGAAAAGTAGGATAACATCGATAAGGACTAACGAAAGGGGAAGGTAGGAAATACGTTCGCTACACGATGGTAGGTTTAGATTCAACGTGGATGCACGAATATAATTTATTCTATCTTATCTCCGTACCAACACTATTACAGTGCGTGCTCTCGAAAGACACAACCACCCAAAAGTTCGTTCAACGTCATTGTGGTTACATCACAATAGACAGTTCAAATATAATTTAAAGAAAAAAAAAAAAAAAAAAAAATATTGTGAGGATGCAAGGATGGTGAATCAATTTGTCGTGAAAGTATGCGAGTTGGTAAGGAACTGGTCCGACCGCCGTGATCCTGCATGCGCTAATGTTGTGCCATTTGCGGAAACTCCTTCCGTGCACCTGAGCATGTCGACGAAGTCGTACCATTGGGCTCTCTTGAACAAACCAGTATTCCGGATGGATGATGACGAGGAGGGTTCGTTGTACTTCATCGGATCTTCCAATCTCAGAAAGCCACTCACCGCCCAATTAACGAAGCAATATATGAAACTCGAAGGTAAATGGACATCCTTGGGTACATTCAAGCGGGAACATTACAGCATGTGGCGCACAAGCGTGACTGCACTTCTCATCGAGTGTGAATGTGGAATTGACACGGTCCAAAACGCTACGGCTCGACATAATGACAGAATACTCAAAGAGTAGAGTAAACGAAAAAACCAATTACAAAGACCGCAGACATAAAGGAGAAGATGCGAGATCTTTCGGTTAACAAACCATCATCGGGCAAAGTTAGAACGCCACTGACCCAGATACGACTCATAAAACAGAATACCAACGAGATCAGGATTGAACGAGGGAGCCCTCGCGAGGTGACTCAAACTCGTAGACCAATTCGACTAAACCTTCGTCGGGAAAATACCTGTTGAGTACGGCAATATCGTCACTGTTCAGATGACGCACTATTTCGATGTTTTCCAACGCAACGCGCTTGAAGTAAGAATTCTCCTTGTGGAGAAGGGTAGCCGAACCTTCCTTGAAACTATGACCACTGGAGATAAGGTGGTCCGCAAAGGCCGAATCACTCAAATTACCTTTCTTCCAGGCCTTAAGGTGCTCCTCTACTCGAATTCCAAGCTGGCGACCCGTCTCGCCTATGTATACGCCGTTACGATCCCTGCACTCCAACTTGTACACCCCGCTCCTCTCCCCCCGCGGGATGGGGTCCTTTAGCCTAACAAACAAACCCTTCACAGTAGTGAGGTTATAAAACGCGGGCCTGAAGCCAAAGGGGCGGAGGACACGAGTCAGCTTGGATGAAAACTCACCCAAAAACGAGAGCTTGATCCAACGTAATCTCTTATTATTATTACCACTCAGATCGCGGGGGAGGGAAGTGGTAGAATCAAGGCCCGTCCTCGTAAGTTTTTTACGGACCATACGGTCAATGTCCAAGTTGACCTCAGAATTGCGTCTGACGCAATTCTCGCAAGATGAAACGTATTTGTTGGAGAAGGGTCTAAAATTTGGCCCACCTCCCCTTCCTAAAGATGAAACTCTTGCTAATGTCGTTGCCGACCTGACCATAAAAATTGGTCCCGGTGTGAATATTCAATCAGCTTGCGCTGAACTAGTCCACGACACCCCCCCTCCCTCGTATAAATAATTACGCATGTGAAGTGATAGATAATCTGAGGAGGAAGGTCAGGGACCAGGGGTTAATCCTTACTAAAGGCGACAAGGGTAACGCGATCGTAGTCCTGGAGAAATCCTCCTACGTTTCCAAGGTTCAAGAAGTTCTCACTCAATGTGGAGCTATTGAAAATAGCTCTTTTAACTTTTCTAACTACGTCAAAGAGGTTAGGAAGGTTGTGAACGGGAGTGAGTTTATCATAAAAAGTTCTTCGCTCAAAAAAGCCCTGCTTGTACCTAACCCTGTTCCTCCCCTCCTCTATGGGTTGCCAAAAGTTCACAAGATGAATACTCCTATGCGGCCTGTCGTCTCCTACGTCTCCTCCCCTGCCTATTTTCTGGCCAAGTTCTTGGATCGTTGGTTCAAGTCTCGAATCGAGTACGAGTCCCCCTACTCCGTTAAAAATTAGGTTTCTCTGGCCGAGAGGCTCAAAAATGTTACCTTGCCTCCGGTTACTAGCCTCTGCTCATTCGATGTAGCCGGCCTCTTTCCCAACATACCAAAGGCCCATACTATGCAGTATATGGGTGACCTACTTGTGAAGTTCAACATTACTCATAACGAAATACAGGAATGTTTTGGCCTCCTTAATGCGTGCTGGTCCCCTAACTTCTGTAAGTTCAATGGGAAATTTTACGAGTTTCCTGAGGAGGTAGGAATCCCCATCGGCTCTCCTTTGGGCTCTCTCGTTTCGGAGATATTTATGTCCAGATTTGAGGTTGACTTGTTTTCCTCTGGCCAAGTGCTACTGAGTCACATCCAATACTGGCACCGATATGTGGACGATATATTATGTGCGTGGACCGGTCCTCAAGAGCTCATTGGTGAGTTTCTTCAGTATCTGGATAAAATGTATCCCTCCATAAAATTTACTACAGACATTGGAGGTTCTTCCATAAACTTTCTGGATCTCACTATCTCTGATAGAGATGGGGACCATGAATTTGCAATATTCAGGAAGGATACTTCGACCGATACAGTTGTCCACGGATCGTCCTTCTGTCCATTTTCTCATAAGATCGCTGCCTTCGATAGTTACATTCATCGACTGACTAGCATTCCGCTAAGTCAACCAGCTTTCCAAAAGGAGCTGGCGACCATTAAGCACTTGGCCGCTGTGAATGAGGTCAACTTGGACATTGACCGTATGGTCCGTAAAAAACTTACGAGGAAGGGCCTTGATTCTACTACTTCCCTCCCCCGCGATCTGAGTGGTAATAATAATAAGAGATTACGTTGGATCAAGCTCCCGTTTTTGGGTGAGTTTTCATCCAAGCTGACTCGTGTCCTCCGCCCCTTTGGCTTCAGGCCTGCTTTTTATAACCTCACTACTGTGAAGAGTTTGTTTGTTAGGCTAAAGGACCCCATCCCGCGGGGGGAGAGGAGCGGGGTGTACAAGTTGGAGTGCAGGGATTGTAACGGCGTATAGATAGGCGAGACGGGTCGCCAGCTTGGAATTCGAGTAGAGGAGCACCTTAAGGCCTGGAAGAAAGGTAATTTGGGTGATTCGGCCTTTGTGGACCACCTTATCTCCAGTGGTCATAGTTTCAAGGAAGGTTCGGCTACCCTTCTCCACAAGGAGAACTCTTACTTCAAGCGCGTTGCGTTGGAAAATATCGAAATAGCGCGTCATCTGAACAGGGACGATATTACCGTACTGAACAGGTATTTTCCCGACGGAGGTTTAGTCGAATTGGTCTACGAGTTTGAGTCACCTCGCGAGGGCTCGCTCGTTCAATCCTGATCTCGTTGGTATTCTGTTTTATGAGTCGTATCTGGGTCACTGGCGTTCTAACTTTGCCCGATGACGGTTTGTTAACCGAAAGATCTCGCATCTTCTCCTTTATGTCTGCGGTCTTTGTAATTGGTTTTTTCGTTTACTCTACTCTTTGAGTATTCTGTCACAGAGTGTGAATGTACTTGCCCGTTCTTCTTGAAACACTCTCTGTGCAAACACGTTATTGGCAAGCAAACTTAATTGAACCTTTGTACCCCCCCAGGAAGCTAACAACATCCCCATGGGTCAAAAACGTAAGCGCGGCCGCCCCTCCAAAGCGAAGCAAGCGTTACTATTACAATGAAACAAAAGTGTCAACGTCTCTTCTGTAGTGAATGTAGGTGGGCAATTTTGTTTTCTGAGGCGAGCGATTAAATGTATGCCTTTTTTGTAAGACTCTGGTGTAGAAGAAGTTCTTGTTCCAGGGGGTGGCAAATGTATCCATTAGTTCCGAGCCCAGGTCGGGTACACTTGAAATTCTTCCGAGAGGCAAATAGGTCTATTTCTGAGTACTCTAAGGCAAGAAATGATTTTTGAGAAGGCTGTTTGGGATAACTCATGTACTCTTTCCGAGTCTAATTGGCGCGACACTTGGTCCGCTGGACCTGTGAGGCTGAAAAACGTTGAAAAATTTTGAGTGACAAAGGTGGAATCGCTACACCTAATGAAGATTTCGAAAAATTCGCTAATGGATAATAAAATTGAATGGGAATTGTCTCACCAATGTTTGTTTACGATGGATCTTCAAAAACTTTGCTGAAGCAATGAGAGGGGAAAAGGCTTGACGAGATTCCGCCGAGTTTCAAACCATAAACCAGGTTTCCTGCGCTCCTCAAATTACTCATTTACAGAATCCGTGGGTCTACGATTTTCAAGATTCAAAGAAAAAAACGCATACGTGACGAATACACGCCTTTATTTTGAAAAATCTCCTAGGTATTTACACGTAAGAGCAGCTCGCCATGGATGATATTGGAATAAAATTCTTATAAAAAAAGACACAGTAAAATTCTTATAAAAAGGCCGAAACACAACAAAATAAAATCTAAACATTTGACAATATATGAGATCAAAATATTATTTACAACATAAGTAATCAGTCAAGAAATGATTTCTCACGCGTACTTCAGCGTGGGAATACAAATTGCGCACCGTAACGAAAAGTCGATTGGTGTCCCGAAAACGATATAAAATGAATCATATTGCGGCCCATTAAAGTTATCTATTAAAAATACGATCACGCACGAGAGGAAAATTGAGATCGTTCTAGCGAATCAACTCTACCGGGAATGGGGATCGTATCACAGACAGTTGAAGGACATTACTCGTGTTTTAATTCGGGTACCTATTTTCATCCAGTCCAAAAAGACCGGATCTTTTTTTTAATGAAAAGATGCAAAGTATTATTCAAGTTTTATGGGAAGAAGTTCAAAAAGTGAACAAATTTCCATTGATGATCCAATCGAATGGTATAAAAAGAAGTGGATCAATGTAAAAAACTTCTTTTGTGCACAAATTCAGAGAATATTCAGAGATGACTAAAACTTAAATTTGTTGAAGATGTAAATACAACAGTTACTTCAACGCAAGGCATCAGCTAGATTAACTGGACCGCAATCAGACTACGTATTTCTTATTTGTACTATCTTTTTTTAAGAAAGGATTTGACTATTGATTTCTTCAGGCGTTCACAGCGTTTTCACAATTTGACATATTTCGCGACTGACCATAACTAGATCCCAAAACAGTGACGGTAACGTATGCAGGTAAATAAAGGTAAAATAGAAATACATATTCAACAAGGGTGATAACAAACCCTCATCGAGAGAAAGAAAGAAAGAAAGAAGAAATGATAATGAATTAAAAGTATACACACATTCTCATAGGTAAAATAAAAATAAAATACATATTTAACAACTTCGGATGAAAAAAAAAAAAAAAAGTCATAAGAAATCCAAAATATACGACACGTTATTAAAAGTAAAAAATAATAATACGTACATAGGTATTCAACAAGGTAACCCACACAAAACCCTTGTTGAACCAAAAAAGGAAACAAACGAACAAAACAAATGATAATAATAAATCGAAAATAAGAGAAAAGATGAAATTATTTTACATTTTGATTGCTTAAACGTTTGAATTAAAAAAAGTAAAAATATCATAAAATATTAAGTAGATTTCAAAAATTGATTCTATTTAACTTATATGACGTCCGTAAAAGAAAAATCTTACAAAAATGGGAAATTATTAACGAAAAGAAATTATCACAGAAACAACACTGTCCATAATTTTATCTTCTACCTTAATAGTGAATGAGCGTCTTGTGGAAAAGTTTTGGTAAGTTTATGTACTCAGGTTGGAGAGCTACATTCCTAATAAAATCCCATATTTTGGTAAATTTGTCTAGAGCGGCCCACAGTCACTGATGACAGTGGTTATTTTTTTATCTTATTTTTAATTTACAAACATAAGGAGTTGAGCACCACGACTCCAGAAGAAAAAGACATTTCGGATATTGCACGAAACCCCGTACATCCAACCTGAAAGACGCTCTAGGGCTAACTCATGGCATTCGCGATGTTCTCCAACCCTTAACTCGGACACTGAACTTAGTATGACAGTGTGCAATTGACTACATACAATGAAAAAGAGTAATAAAATAGCAAATCACAAAAATAAAATGTACTGCTCTTTGATCAACACGATCATGGCACATGACATTCTGAGAAAAAACGAGAAAAATGCGAGACAGTACGGAAGAGAAGAGGAAAATAACTATACAACATAAATTTACACTATTATTATATACATAAGCGTATTGAAAGACAATTACATCCCATTGTAAAGTTTGTAATGCTCTATGACTTCACAGAAATCTTCTTCACCCTCTTTGTACAAAATGCGTTTTTGAAATATCACTCGTCTCTGCAGGGGCGGCTAGGATTTTTCTTTTTTGGTACATTCATCCATCAGGCACCCAGTCAACGAGACAAATGAACAACAAAATGAGTAAATAGAGATCTTACTAGATGATGGACGGCAACCATATCTATTTTGGCCTATTTTAGTAATGAGTCCACGCGTAGAATCGCAAGTGCGCATCCTTGTACAACTTCACAGGGCCGTTGCAAAGATTGAACTTGAGGGTGGAGGGAGGGGAGCTCTTCTTCTTTGGGCAATATTCCGACTAGTGAGGTTCTTCTTTCTTTGGTTCATCTGTTTTACTTTATATAGAAATATTTAAAACAATTTTGACTTCTATTTCAAAAATTATAAAAAAAAAAAAAAGTGTGGGAAGTCTATAAGATAGCCGAAATGGAACGAGACAAACATAATAATAATAATATAAAATAATATTTATGATTACTTCATTTTATATTTTTTAATTCTGATTTTCATCTCATGTATTTATTTATTCCTCATTATTATTATGATGTACAAGTGAATTATCATGGCTCCCTTCTATACAACTACGCACCTTTTGAAAATTCAATACATCTCTTTTTCCCCAAAAATAAAGTTCTCAATTACAAAACAACTACTTATCCAAAAGTTGATAATTGGACAACTGCTAATAGTATGCAACAATGCAGGATAGGGGGTCTGTGGTCGGCCAAAGTCAACTTTATTCAACAGAATTTAATATTACAATAATGAAAAATTTCTTCACCATTATATTCCATCTTTAATTTTATATTAAGTATTTCATTTATTAGTTATTCATTTTTTTCTTTTTCCAGGAAGATTTTACTTCATTTTTATTATTTTTGTTCTTTATATTTACTTATATGATATTATTATTACTACTATTAATTATAATCCAGCCTCGCTCGGAGTACTTAAGAAGTTATGTTTTGTACTTTTGATCTGTGTATGAACTAGTGTATGAACTATTATGTTGTAATGAACATCATCAAAATTGAAATTATTATTATCATCATTATTACTAATATTTTTCTAATTTCATTTTTAAACATCATTATCATCCCAAGGTTTGGCATCCTCATTGTAAAATTGAAGTATGTACATATATACATATTGAAGAAAATAAAGGCGTTATTGAAGTGAATTATTATTTTTACATAATTTGTTTCAATTTTTTTCCATTTTATTATTTTTATCATTTCTTTCTCACATAAGAACGATAGTAATAATCCCCGCTCCTCTCCCTATTGCATACTATCATCATTTTTGGTACAATATAGGGTGGGGGGGATAATGATAATCATAATAATAGGAATCTTGGTTTTATTCAAATTTTTTTCCCCACTTCATTGTTTCTTCATTTTCTAAAATTCTATTTTTTGTTTTCAATTTCTTTCATTTATTTATGTTTTTATTCTTTCTTTGGTTCATTTGTTCATAAAAATATTTGAAACATTTTGACTTATTAAAAAAAAAAAAAAAAAAAAAGGTTTGGGAAGTTAGTAAGATAGCCAATTATTTCATTTTCTATTTTTAATATTGTAATTTTTATCTCATCCATTTGTTTCTCATTTTCTATTTTTAATTCTAATTTTTATCTCGTCCATTTGTTTCTTTATTATTATTATAATTGTTACGTAAAAGTGAATTATTAGGCTTCCCTCCATACAACTACGCACGTTCTTGAGAAAAGAGCACCAGAAGCGGAGAGCTAGTATTTGGCTACATCAGGACTGAATGTTTATTTAGGGGCGGGGGACTTTCTCCATTAGTTTTTCAGTTTTTCTCTTCAAATCAAACTGTGCACACCACTACAACCATTTTTTATCATATGAATCGAACTAAAATTGCTAAATTTCACTATTGAACGGAAATGCGTTCAAAAATAAGCTAAATTTTGCCATTGACCGTGACAGTGTCACGAGCATAGAAATGAATCATCAAACGGAAGAGACAATTGAAAGAAAAATAACAGGAAAATAAAAGGCAGTGGACCTTATTTATAATTTTCATACGCAGCTCAGTCGACTGTAGAGGGAGGAGACGCTTTACATTGTGTGTCTCACTCCTTCAGGAATTCACGCACGTTGCCTTAACAAGGTCCAGTGCCTCTTATTTTCTCATATCTCCGTTCAACACTCTACATACGTCCGTATGGCCGATACCTCATAAGCATTGTAGTAATGATAACGCAAAAACAATTAATGCAACAAGGAAGTGCGCCATTCGTCAGGTTGTAATGGTGAGCATAGTTCACTTATGGATTTCTTTTTCTTCACCTCAACCTCGTGGTTCTAGTACACATGTTTGGCAACTGATAAAAGAGCTCCCCTCGTTCTAGTAACCACATACCTCAGTTCTGTCCAGAATTCAAACACAGATTGACTTCTTCTGAACCGTTTGCAGATTCAACAAACTGTCATAGCGTTGAATGACTGTTAAGGGAGGGGGAGAGAGACGCGATTGCCTTTTTTCGAATTCGGACTGTGGGCACTAAGGGATTAGAAATACAGGGTGTTTAAAGCGTTATAAAATTTTCTCTTTTCGACCTCTTCAGGGCTACCAAATATTTATACTGACAGAAATAAAATTGAACCCAATTACATTTGTGACCCGGCACGAGAGAAAACCCTTAGACAGCAAAATATCAATCAGTGGAATGGGTGTGCCCGCATACCTGCTGGTTAGCTCATTCTGCTGATTGATTATACACCGACTAAGGGTTTCTTGATTGATATGGGTCCTCGAGTAGGTGGGCACAGTCCGAATATCGATTCGATGGTCAGATTTCCTTGGCAAAATTTGCCGACTAAGTAATTTCTTTGGTTCGTTCGTTCGTTATTGCTCACCATACTCCCTTCCCCACAGTCTCTACGACCCCGAAGTTCGTTCTGAATTCGAACATGCAGCTGACTACGCACTGCTTCCTTCTCGCATCGCCCAATCGAGGAGATTCAAAAATTCCTCAGCGTGGAACTAAAATTATAAAGGGGGAGGCGGAGAGCTCTTTAGACCGCGCACACCGGCAACATTAGGATTATTTGCCAATCGTGAGAGCGTTCCTTCTTCATATTCGACAGCTGACGATAAAAGAGCTCCTCTCCCCCTTCAATCGTTGAGCCTGTGAGCTTCGTCCACAATTTAAGCACGCGGTTGACGACATATCACATTCTTCTCACGTCGACTGATTGAAGAAAAGTTCCGGAGACCATCCGTCCCAATTCTGCTCATTTGTCGCAACATTGTTCGTGGGTACTGCATTCACCTGAGCTTCGACGCTGAGGTACGCCTGCTGATGACTGTTATACAATGGAGGAAGTTGACCAGGCATCTACAATGAAAAAAAAAAAAAAAAAATGATTTGAGAGATACAAAAATTACAATGAACTATTTTTTCTTAGATTTGGCAGAAAATTTAACCCTGCCTCCCCGAGCCGTAAAAGACCGTCCCAGTAGTCCACCATGGCAACAAAACAATCTTAGTTTAATCGCTGAACTCCATTCAAAATATGCTCTGCGCACCAATCCTACGCTCAGCCTACGAGCTGATACTGGTTCGCTCATTATCGCTTACCGCTATCTTTCTTGTGTTCACGGCCCGGTTTTTCCAACTCCCTGTCTTTCTGCCCTCTCTCCGCTCTCAAAACTTACTATTTCATTTATCAGAATTCCATCTAGACTACACTTCAAATTCAAGTCTTTTCTCCTATCTGCTCATCCACCTCTCGTTGGGCATCTCCGACGGCTCACATTCGCCTCGAGCTGGCTGACTTACCGAAATCGCCCAACATAAAGTATGTTTGACACTACGAAAGCTATTATTGCCAATGGTTTTTCCTCCCACGACCTGTGCTTTATAGGTAGATCGAAATCGGGTTCTAAAACATGCACAGCCTCTTCTCTACTGATGGGGATACCTCCTCCGCTATGAAAAATTTGGCCTCCATATAATCCTGCATCATTCACCTCTCTCTTCGCCCCTCCTCGTAAATTTCTCCTGTCTTTTCTCCGAGCCATGCAAAACCCTAACCCTACCAGCTCGATTGTTCAACAAGTTCTCATCCTGCATCTTTTTAGCTTCAATTGCCTTCCTCCGAACTCCTAGTCAGATAGAAGTGGTGGACATAGAAGCCAAGAAAGCCTTGGTCTCCTCTCCAAGCACTGATCCCTCTTTCTCCGGCCTATTACTCAAAACCTTACTATCGTTTTTTGATCATCGCATACCTTTGGTACTATCGGAACTCATAATGAGTGAGTGAGGTGTAAGTAGAGCACTAATATTGAAAAAGGGTTTTTCAATTGTAAATCTACTTTTTGTTCTCCAGTTGTGACACAACTGATGATGGGATAACACCCGATAGTACTCTTGTATAAGCAACTATTAAAGTATTTGTACAATTGAAAAACCCTTTTTCAATACCTTTGGTACGTTCAACATCACCATCCCCGATTCCCTGGTCCTGTTCAGTTCGTTCTTTACACCATGAACAAATATTCAGAGCACGACTAAGAATTGGGTACACCCATTTAACCCACTACCTTCCTCTCCTTGTGTTCTCCGCTCCATTTTCATGCCGATACGGGGTGGTCTTTCTTTTCCAATAGTGAAATTCCTTGACTGTTCCATGAGTACTCCTCGACAGCAAATTATAGCAATACTGGAGAAAAAAATCTTTTGCTGGAGCGAACGTTTCTTTGCTGAAAATGGTTCAGGAAAATGTCCTGAAAAACATACTAAAAATTTCGCGTTTTCCGCCTGGAGCTTCTATTTTCATGAGGGTTCGAAACCCCAAAAATTAGTTTTTCGCCTATATCGCGCAAAATTGAAATTTTATGAAAAAATGTTTCAAACAAAAGTTGTTCCTCGCTAAATTTTATATCAAATAACGTATTCAACTTCCAGCCTATACCAATTAGTGTCTTTGCAAAGGCCGTTCAAAAGAGGACCAAAATCAGTTTTTCCATATATCTCGCAAAATTGGAATTGTATTAAAAGATGTTTCACACAAAAGTAGTTCCTCGTTAAATTTGCAATAAATTGAGCGATTCAGCCTTCAGGAGGTTTTTTTTATAGGGGTTTAAACACCCAAGATTAGGTTTTTTGCTTATATCTTGTCTAATTGAAATTTCATTAAAAAATGTTTCAAACAAAAATTGGTCCTCGTTAAATTTCCTACCAAAAAACGTATTTAATGTTCAGCCTAGGTCAATTAGTGACCCGGCAAAGCCTGCGAAGGCCGTTCAAAGAGGACCAAAATCAGTTTTTCCATATATCTCACAAAATTGAAATTTTGTGAAAAAATGTTTCAAATAAAATTTGTTCCTCGTTCGGATTTTGGTCCTCTTTTGAACGACCTTTGCAAAGGCATTAATTTGTTTAGGCTGAACATTGAATATGTTATTTTATAGCAAATTTAACGAGGAACAACGTTTGTTTGAAACATTTTTTATTAAAATTTCAATTTTATGAGATACGTATAATATGGAAAAACTGATTTCGGTCCTCTTTTGAACGGCCCTTGCAGGCTTTGCCGGGACACTAATTGATCTAGGCTGAACATTGAATACGTTATTTGGTAGGAAATTTAACGAGGAACAATTTTTGTTTGAAACATTTTTTCATAAAATTTCACTTTTGCGCGATATAGGCGAAAAACTGATTTTTGTCTTCTTTTCAACAGCCTTTGTATGCTTTACCGGGGCACTAATTGACCTAGGTAGAGCATTGAATACGTTAAAACGGCAATTATCGAATACGTTATGTGGTAGGAAATTTAACGAGGAACAACTTTTGTTTGAAACATTCTTTCATAAAATTTCAATTTTGCGAGATATAGGCGAAAAACTGATTTCAGTCCTGTTTTGAACAGCCTTTGCAGACTTTGCCCTGACACTAATTGACCTAGGCAGAAAGTTGAATATGTTATTTAGTATGAAATTTGACGAGGGATAATTTTTGTTTGGAACATTTTTTCATAAAATTTCAATTTTGCGCGATATAGGCGAAAAACTGATTTTAGTCCTATTTTGAAGGGCCTTTGCAGGCTTTGCCCTGACATTAATTGACCTAGGCAGAAAGTTGAATACGTTATTTAGTATGAAATTTAACGAGGAATAATTTTTGTTTGAAACATTTTTTAATACGATTACAATTAGACAAGTTATAAGCAAAAGACTAAGTCGGGGGGAGGGGTTAAACCCGTATCCTAAAAGAACAACCTGAAGGCCAGATAGCTCATTCTATAGCAAATTTAACAAGGAACAACTTTTGTTTGAAACATTTTTTAATAAAATTTCAATTTTGTGAGATATGTGCGGAAAAACGAATTTTGGCCCTCTTTTGAACGGCCTTTGCAAAGACGCTAATTGGTATAGGCTGAAACTTGAATACGTAATTTGATATGAAATTTAACGAGGAACAACTTTTGTTTCAAACATTTTGTCATAAATAGGCGAAAAACTAATTTATGGGGGGTTCGAACCCTCATAAAAAATCTCCAGGGGCAAAACGCGGGATTTTTAGTAATTTGCCTACACTATAATGGTCAAAAGATTATCTTGGTTACTGCTGGTTACTTCGACTAGATGGCTTGGCAGAATTTCCCTATTGTTTTTTCATTGAGTTTCTCGAAACTTGCCGACTTGTCATGACTGTTCTTCGGCTTCCAGTTCTTGGCTATCTTACAATACTGCCATGCGCAGGAATTATCCGTCTCTTATTTTCTCTCCTGCCCACACTCTCTGAGCCGCAAAAATCATTTTCTGTCCCCCTACTCTGGTTTCTCCAACAACTCCTAATCCATTACTAATACTCTGACCTGTCTTACAAGTCTATTCATCTCCCATACTCCGTCTCGAACTAATAATCCCCTTGTGTAGTTGAATAGCTCTAGGAAAAACGAAATTATTTTCATAGACACGACAATAAAAACTAAAAATTAGGCCGCACTCCAGTTTTGATGGACTTCGAGATAGATAGTGAAAAAACTTATATTTAACTGTCGTTAGTTTTATTTCAGTTCATGAAATTGAAAAAAAAATGAAACGAGAATGAAGAATTTTACGATTTAAAATTATAAGGCTAGACGCGTGATTCTAGAATTTTCGAAGAGTAACAATATTAATTTTTAAAACGCTGCAATCTTTCAACAATAACACTTCCTTGGCTGTGAGAACACTCGGTATAACCTAACACGAGAATACTCGTCCAAGCACTTCAAGTTAAGTACGCCATAACATACGATAATAATACTGAGTAAATAAACGGCGACTCGAAATTAATTTCGACTACTTATTTTCACAATCACACTACTTCAACCTTCGAGTACATAGAACAACTCCAACATGAGATATATGAAAACAAATTCGAGTGTTCTACTTATCTATAATAAGTATTTTGATGGCTCAAACTTGAACCTAACGCTGTTTGACAGATGATAACAGTATACTGACTCTTCATTTACATGTTTTTCAAAAAAACCGGACTTATAAAAGTAGGAAAAACCATAGGTACGAACAATTCTCCTTTTAAAAAATAAAAAAATGTAGGAAACAGGATCTTAGATAATCTACAAAGTTTCTTCCTGAAAATTAAATTTTTCGAGAATTATCGTCAAGCTTACAAAAAGCTGCGACTTGAAATTATTTCAATCATTCTACCCTAAAGAGTCCGACGAGATGTAAGAAGGCTGATGCCATGTATGTTCGTTTCTACGGATATTTTAGGTCTCCATCGACTTTAAGAGAATTCGTTGATCGAAGGTTTTTGAGTTTAATTCGCGATCTATTCCCACAAGACTGCTCAAACTTACTGATGATTTGAATCGATACTCAAGGTTCTTGAAAAATTTTAAACTACAAATCTCGAAATTCCCCCTCCCCCCCTCAAAAAGTTTTCCAGCCTCCAAACAACAATTCGAAGGGAATACATTTCTCTGGAGAGAATTTCGAAGAAGATAAACAACCTCAAGATGATCTCACGGTGATTGGCTCATGGAACATCGAACTTTACCTCTCGAACATCCGTTTCATAGACAGCTTTATCAATAGATTCACTCTCCTAGGAGCTCTTAAAAACCAAATCGTTTACAATCACACTTTGAGTCCGTCTGTAACTCAAGAAACAAGTTATTGCCTTCATTACGTGATCAATCTTCTATTTTCTTATTAACGCTTCCTCGCTGCACTCCTACTCGAGAGGATAATCGGTAATTTGACTCGTTTGTCGACTGCCGACGACAATGAATCTGGTTACTCGACGAACGACATTCGCCAGCATAAATGTCACCGTACCCCTATGTCAACAAATCATCCAGCATCCTACCAATCTCGCGAAAGACGACGTCTACAAAGTTTTTGCGAGCGGACAAAATATGAACTGATTTCATCGCGGCTCGTTCAACCAGTTTTGGCAAGCTCTATTGATCTTATTACATACGCAATACCTACCCCGCAATTTTGTTGGATGTTCATTTGCTGTTTAGGTGGTTCCGAAGTCGGCATCATATGATTCGGCATCCGTTGCGAATGCATCGGGATGTTTACCATTTGCGTTTTCGATTGGTCCGGAGTTGCCATCATATGACTCGGCATCCGTTGGGGATGCATCTGGATGTTTACCATGTGTTGCTTCGACTGATCGGGAGTTGACATCATATGATTCGGTGGCGATGGCGAATGTATCTGCCCCGACATCAAATTATTATTCATATTGTTATGGTAGAGATGCGGAAGCCCTGCAAGATAAAAAATCCTTTAGCCATAATCTTGACAAATTTCTCGCTGATATTTATCGAGTTCGAATCTTCTCTATAATATTAATCATTTCGAGGGCGACATACACCCGTATAATTTCCTCGTAATTATTTTCGAATAGCAGCACTGTAAACCGCGAACGGCCTCCAACAACACAACCGAGAATATCTACAAAGCTGATTATTGAACTTTGACACACGAGTCGATTGTTTACGTCGTCGTACCTCGTGTACCTTCTCTTCGCCATCGTGGTAAATACATTGTCTCGTGTGTACACAAGTAGTCAAGTACTACACCATGTAATGCACACAACACGTCTTACGAATTATTTCGCAGAAACATACAACAACGCCGTTTATGACAGAAATCACGTAGACTATAATAATTCGTAACGAGGGCACGCGAGTTCGACGTTTCGTTCTTACCTTGGGCGGAAGTGTTTGGGACGAAAGTTAAATTACAGTTCGCAGAATATTGGTTCCTCTGAACAACATCGGATGGACTCGAGACTACTGACTGTTGCTGTTGCGGCATTTGTACCATATTTCTCCACGGAGGAGCCGGTCCCCTACCCACATGATTTTGTGACATGGTTGTCAACTTCTTCGAGTAGGGACAGTTCGTCGGTACGTTCTGTCTAATCCTCATGGCACCTACGACAAGGAAAAATACTTGTAAGTATACATTGCGATCAAGATGAGGTATCTGCGTAGCTAAATTGCTGACTGTACAGAACCCACACCCAGTCCTAATTACCATAATTGTATTTTCTATCAACCCTGTTCCGCTATGGAACAGTGTAAAGGGATTTTCACCTTCAAATCCGAACTCACAACTCTAAATGAAATTCTTCAATTTTGATGATCGTGTTAGATTGAAACGTGGTTAAGGTCGACTGTTTGGGCGAGTCAAAATTCTTTCAAGTACCACTCAAAAGTTGAGAAGTCCCCAAACAGTAAAAAGAAAATAATAGCGGGCGTTGCACCTTCTGCGTTAGCAGCAGAGAACCCGCGATCTTAGCTAGTCAATGAGACACTATGGAAAGGGATGTTGTATAGAATTGGAGGCCTCTAGCTAATGGCTTCGGTCTTTTGATGACGTCATTCCACGCCAAGGACGCAAAACTTGAATACAAGTCCAACCATCAGCTAGAAAAAGCCTCCAGTTAATTTCTACTGTCCTCTGATGACGTCACACTACAGTTCGATACTTTGATGACGCCATTTGGCACTAAGAAACAAATTTTGAACGCAAATGTGGCCATCAGCAAGAAAAAACCACTAGCTGATGGCTTCTATTTTTTGATAACGTCACTCCATATTGTTGACGTCATCCACGCTCATAATGCAGAATTTGAATGCAAATGCATCCATCAGCTGAAGCAAACCTCCAGCTGAGGGCTTCTGTTTTGTGATGACGTCATCCTACGCTTAAAAAGCAAAACTTGGATGCAAGTGCAACCATTGGCCAAAAAACGCCTACATACATTGATGACGTCATTCTATGCACAGAACGCAGCATTTGAATGCAAATGCAACATCAGCTGGAAAAAGCTTGCAGCTGATGGCTTCTGTCTTTTGATGGCGTCTTTCCGCGCAGGGACGCAAAACTTGAATATAAATGCAGCCATCAGTTAGAAAAAGCCTTCAGTTGATTGCTACTGTCTCTTGATGACGTCACTCTACATTGTTTGATGACGTAATTCCACATTAAGAACGCAGAATTTGCACACAAATGCAGCCATCAGCCGGAAAAAGCCACCAGTTCATGGCTGCTGTTTTTTGACGACGTCACTTTACATTGATGACGTCATCCACGCTCAAAATGCAGAATTTGAATGCAAATGCAGCCATTAGCTGAAGCAGCCTCCAGCTGATCACTTCTGTTTTGTGATGACGTCATTCCAAGCCGAGAACGCAAAACTTGAATGCAAGCGTAATCATGAGCTTGAAGAAGCCTAGGGTACATTGATGACGTCATTCTATGCAAACAACGCAGAATTTTAATGCAAATGCAGCCATCAGCTGGAAAAAGCTTGCAGCTCATGGCTTCTGTCTTTTGACCACGTCATTCAACGCCCTGAATGAAAATGAAACCATCAGCTAGAAAATTCTACACCAAGAATGCAAATACAAACCTCCAGCTGATGGCTTCTATCTTTTGATGACGTCACTGCACATTAATGACGTCATTCTATGCTAAGAACACAGAACTTGAATGCAAATGCAGTTATCAGCTTTGGAGACTTAATTCTAGACAACATGGCCGTCCATTAATATCTTCCTTCTTTTTAGTGCCTCATTGTCATGAATTTGAGCCGGCTATCCGCTAGGAGCGTTACTATCAACAATATTGAGAACGGGATTGACCTCGAGATAACTTGAGAATGAGTCAATTTTAGGAAAAAGCACAAAATTTTGGAAGCGATCACCTCTCATAAAATCGATTCAGTTTGGTTTGAAGGATATCTTTTGGTCATCACCCGCACTGCCAATTAATTTACCTGTTTTTGATATGCGCAATGGTAACACTGTCTGTTCTCCAATTTCCTTCTCTTTTCTATCTACGCAGTGGAAATTTTTCAAAAGTACTAAAAGCCCTCTGCCTTCATGTAATTTTTATAATTTTTTCTGAAATTGTGCTCCAATTTTTGTAAGTCCCACATTCAAAGGAATCCCTTGATGACGTCACACTCTCCTACTTGTACTTTTCTCGTCTTAAGGGAGTTCCAGTGGTGTCCACCCCCTATGATGCCATACCCTCGAACTTTTAATTTTTTCAATTCCTCCTCCCACCAAAGTGTATCGAAGACGTCACACCTTCCTTCAACATTTCTTTTTCCTTCTCGACACCCAACTAACCAAGCTTGAACCCAATTCACACTTAGTCTGAAAGCTACTCTAGACCAAGCTGATGTCAGTTGCAGCTCACATTCATGCCCACAGGTGAAATTACCGTAATTAAAGCTTAGTCCAAGGGTCAAGAGCTCAACTTCCTCTGGGACCCTCATTTTCATAGTTCTGAATTCTTTGCGGCGGTTCTTGAAGGGAAATGTTCGTCGTCCGCCGTCCTCCCAGCAAATTGTGGTTCCAAAAAGCTGACTCACTTTTGGAACCTGAAAAAATGTCGACTATCGAGCTATATGTCCAATAGGGTACAGAAGGCTCCAGGAAGATGGCGGTTGTCGAATTATTTCGTTGAAGGAGAGAATATGAAAAGTATCACCATAAATTCTGAATCCCAGGTCGGGAGGACGACTTGATGGAATTTTGAGTTTCGAGCTAAATGAGGGACTGTGAAAAGCTACGCATGAAAATGTAGAAGAAGCTTATGAGAAACTTCAACATCTGTACTATATCATATAGGGGTGGATAGAAGGGAGCCTGAATAAATTTTAGTGAGAGATTAGGGCGTGCGCTTCCCGAGGATTGAACTCCCATAGTTCAAAATTAGTCTAAACATAAGAAGTCTTAGTTGAAAACGCTCTTTTGGGTGTTCTTATGTTGAGCTTGGGATCCCACACCAGAGCCTAGTTCATAATTTACAGCATCTCATTTTCTTACCTCTAAAATCTGGCGGAGGTGCCCTAACAGGTTGCATTGCAGCTCTTTGTTGTTGCTGTTGCTGTTGCTGTTGTTGTTGTTGTTGTTGTTGTTGCTGTTGTTGTTGTTGCTGTTGTTGTTGTTGAGCAACATTTTGTCGTCTTATTTGATCCTGTAGTATCAACTGTTGTTGCACTTGATAGGCTGGCGCTTGGTCTTGCGCTTGCTGGTCTCGCGGTCCCGTTATTTGTGATAATCGTTGTTGCAATTGTAGTTGTTGCTTTAATTTCATTTGCTGCGCCAAGTGATCTTGCACTCGCATCTCAAACGTTTGAGCTGAAGATGACGTTGGTTGTTGATGTACACGCGAAACTGGTATTTGTGTATTGAACGCCTGGAACAAACAAGATTATCTGTGAGAAAAGGAGCGGAATCCAATACAAGAGAGTGAGTAGATTAGAACGAAGAAAGACCAGCCGGTAATGTTGTAGTGGTAAGAATTTGTTTTCTTACATGATTGTCCGACTCGAACAAAGATTTATTCGTTTGTGCAGCGGCTACATCAAAATGAAATACAATATCTCGAATTTCTAATTAGAACACAAATTTTTGGGTGCATAAAATATAAAATCATGTTTGGGGACTTCCAGGTCCGACAAGGAATGAAAATAAATTTCTTCCCTAACCTCCCAGGCACGGGGCACCATCAGAGAGCCAGGAGATTTTCAGCTAAGAGAGAAACTAATTGATCTGAAGATGGGTCTAATGATCATAACCTTTATTTACCAGACTTTTCCCGGATCAAAATTTATCTTTCATTTTCCAACTATTCTGTTAAGGAAAACGTCCACTTCCGATATATGGAGGGTTTAAATCCTCAAACGATACCCACGTCCGACTTTGGTGACGTCTTCAATGGCCTTGACCTATTTTAGAGACTTGAAAAACTTGGGAGCTATGATCGTTTGTAGAGATAGGCTGAGCTCTGAATATTTAAGCTAGGCTGTAACCACAGATTCTCAATCTAAATTTCGTTTCCGAGCGTAAAATCTGGGCTAAAATTAACTTATGCTAGGCCCAGAGAAGGATTTTAGGCTAATTCCCAATTATGAAATATGTTCAGGCTTCATTAATTGACGATAAAGAAAAATACAACGAAAATAAGGGCGTGACGTCATTAATACGTATGTATTGACATTGAGGATTCTGATAAGAACAGCGAATTTTATTTCCGAAAGGGAAGAGCGGGGTAGGCTCCAACCTACTTCAAAGACTCGGGTGATCATAAGCCTATGAACAAGGGGAGACTTTGGTTTATTACTTTGAGAACTTGAGCGAATTTTCAAGAAGGACCAAAGGTATGCAAGGGAGTGGTAGCTCCAAACTGCCGGACTTTCAATTTTCTAGAATGGACCTCTAACCTGGTACAGGAATTTGGATTGGAGCGGGGTCTCCTAACTAGTTTAGGACGATGGGCATTCCAGAGGTAGACTCCGATCTAGAGTGAAGTATTTTTAAAAATATTTGACATCCACGATATGTACAAAAATATGTGGTGGGTCTTGGAAAAGTTTTGGTAATGGCCCGAAACAGTATAACGAGAATACGGACTTAGAAGTCTAATGAAACCTCAAATAAAATATGGTACTTTTTTCCAGGCCGATGATGAAACGCGAGTTCGTCCTGAATCTGAAAGCATCCGCTACCACTGAAAGGCTGAGGAAATTTTCCTGAGTCTTGGAGACCGTCCCTCCCTGGTCAGAAACCTTTCCTTACTGTCCTCTGTTCCCGTTTTTCTTCTCGAGAGGAAAAGCCGCTATTTGTTTGTTGATAGAGGGGGGGGGGGGATTTTCTCAGATCACGTCTGCGTTCGATCTTTGTAACGTCATTAGAGACCTTGACCCTATTAAAAATGTCGAGCTACAATCTTCTATAGAAGAGACTTCAAACAATTTGAAGCTATGGATCTCTTAAAATGAGGGACACGAAAAACTTTCACGGTTTAAACCTCCGTAGGGGTGCGAAAATTTAAATTCTGGACAAGAATATCTGTAGATAAAACCTGAACGGCTGTGGAATGTAAAAAACCATTTTCAAAACGAACAAAGAAGCTCCAGCTGCCGAGTGAATTGGATCAGCTCCGAAGCGGGAATCCCCAAGAAATACAGAAATATCCGTTCATCTGGGAGCACAGGCACTGCGTATAAGCAAGGCTCAGAGAGGTATTTAGGGCTCAGGCTTAGAACAATTAGGAGCTACGATGGTTAAATGCTCAAACAACATTCGCGTCCGACCTTGATAACGTCATTAGTGACCACGACTTTGATAGGAGGAACTCGATGAAATTTTGCGTTCTGAACCGCTGAGCAGGAGAGGAAAATTTCAAGCAATAAATCCTACCATTAAACAAGACATAAACGGCCCTGGAACGTAATAAACCGGGTTCGGAGCGACTGAAACAGCTACGGAGCGCGAATCAAAACGATCTCGGAGCGAATTGGAGACTCGAAATAGTTTTCGAACGAATGTTCCCAGGAAATCTGAAAATTCCCTGCATAAGCGAGTGCAGAAGGAGGGGATATTGGACTCAAACTCGAACTGCGAAGGTTAAATCTTCAAAAGACGTCCGCGTTCGATCTTTGTGACGCCATCAATGCTCGAGAAAAATTTCAAATTCCGATCTCTCGTAAAGAAGAGGAGGAATTTGAAGCTGTGAACGTCAGTAATGGTGGGTCCAGAAGCGGAGTTAGGTCATTACTATGGATTCTTAAGCTGAATTTATTCTCTGTGAATAAAGCCTGAGCTATTATTGACATGAACTACGGCCCAAAGTAGGACTTCTTTTTCTCAATATGAACTCTGTTCAAGCTCGTTAATTAATGAACAATTTGAAGACGGGACCCTATGACAGAGGAGTGACTCAGAAGAATCATAAGCACGAAGTCATAATACAATCATGGCTGAACATACAACCTTTCAAATCCCCAACGGAAGGGGGTGTCCAAACAGGAGGAGGTTTTTTGGTTCAAATTCTCGTAGAGAAAAGACTTAAGAGGAAACTTATATAGATGAAGGGTGCTTTTACAACTTTCAAAAATTTCAACTATGTTGAAAAAGAAATAATTCATGAGAAATGAGTGAAAAGAGCAGAGATACCATTGCGGAAGGTGTAATTCGCCCGCTAATTTCATACACAAATTTCGCCGAAGAAATACTCCACGGCACGTAAAGCTACTTCGACAAGAGGATGATAGAGGGAACATTACAGCCTTCCGTAGGATTCAAGTATTTTTCACTAATCGGAATACCAGCAGTTCTATTCATCAGCAGACACCCTGGATCCTCACGATTCATTCGCCACCAACGCTGTCGTTTCGTTCAACTCTCTTGAATTTTACACCGAACAATGTCGCGAATTCGTCAATTTCAAAAACCTGTTTTCCGTTTTGTATCAGTTTCATTCACTCGGTATCTCCCTCACAAGTGCTACAGTGTACACAAAAAATTGTACAACACAAAAGGTGGAATTCGAAACAAACGATATCCGAAAAGAAAAAAAAAGGCCGAAGATCAATGAATTAGAAGAAGAAACTCATTTCACCGGATATTGATGAAAACAGGGGTTCCGCGATTTTCAAATCTGGACGACGGTGGCAAACAAACTACAGCACCGTCCCAGTTTGAATACTTCAACAATATTCGATAGATATACTTCACTGGCACCCGGTTAACAATCCCTCCCCACCGCCGCCGCTAGCGCTCGCTCATTATTTAATCGGTTGCGTAGAGCACGGCACACGGTTTTCGAACCGTCATCACAATAGGATTGATAGCGCATTTCGCGTTTGTTTTGCTCGATTTCGTTCGACTCAGCTGCTGCTTCGAGAGACTGCAGTCGCTGCGGCCGCCGACCGCGGAGGAAGCGAGGGAGTCCGCTGGCGCTCCGCCGCTACACGGCTGCCCGAGAGTGCGCGTCCTATCGCTACCACAGCTCGCTGTAGCTGCGTATTATGTTCTCATTTGTATATGTATACGTGTATGTTCTAACTCACCTTCCCGTCTCCTCTACCGTACAGAACGGAACAGTGACTATGCCTATTATGAGTGCGCCGGGCCCAGTTGAATTATGCACGTTATGCACGTACAGCATTTGTGCGCTACGCATGCGTGTACGCCCGCTGTTATTGTTACTGGTATACATATGTACACACTGCATTGCTGTTGTGTGTTCTCTCTCTCTGTTCTCCAGGTAATGAGAGAAGGTTGAACGACAACACGTCATGACGCAATGGGTAAAGGAGCTCATTGCGACATTATCCAGTTCGTTTATCTTCTCCTATGTGTATACCGTTGAGAGTTATTTGAACGCGCGCGCACGCACGTTTCAGTTTTATTTTCTTCCTATTAATATATTTTTCGTTATTTAAAAAAATATTATCAACAACGATCAATGCAGTGCTGCGCAGCCATATTTTAATGTGCGTTGGAAAATTAGTCTAAAAAGATTTGTCAATTCCTGCTCACATTTACGATATTTGTATTACTCAGTCAATCAAAAATTGCAGGGAACCAGTTTCTTGCTCCTTCGCTTGAATCTAATTGTAGATTATCTTCAGGGCCTTAAATATCTCCTCAGCACAATTTTGGGGTCGGAATTTCTCAATAACCACTCTCAGATTGCTGCTCACTTTCATGATTTCATAAACACAGTAAACTGAAAATCATAGGAAACCAGTTTCCTTCTTCTGAATCTACTAAGAAATTTGTAATGTAGGTCATCTTCATAGGTTTAAGTATCTTCTCAGTACAATTTCAAGGTTGGAATCGCATATCGCTGAACACTTTTATAATTTCACAAACTCAGTCAATCAAAAATTGTAGAAAACCAGTTTTCTGGTCCTTCTACATCTACAAAGAAATTCCTAAGTCATCTCCATAGCTTCAAATATATCCAGGGTCCAACTTTAAGGTCGGAATTTCTCAAGGCTCATTTGCAGATTGCTGCTCACATTCATAATTTCACAAACTGAGTCAATCAAAAATCAGACGAAACCAGTTTCACCGAATATGTAGGTCATTTTCATAGCTTTAAATATCTCCTGAGTACAATTTTGAGCTGACCCAACCGCAGATTGCGGCTCACTTTTGTGATTTCTCAAACTCTGTCAATCAAAAATTGTAGGAACCAGTTTCCTGGTCCTTTGTCTGAATCTAACTGTAGGTTAGGGAACGTACCCAAACTACGTGACCATTTTAGTGGGGGGGGGGGGAGGTTTTCAAAATACCACGACAGGTCACTGTAGGGGGAGGGGGGTTTAGGGTTTGGTCACGTGGTCTAATTTTCTGGAAAATTTACTAGAGCTGTAAAACTATTAAATTTTTTTTAAATCTTGTACAGAAAACGTACTCTTTCCCGAATATTGCCTTCAAAATCCTGTAGACGTGTCCAAAATTGACTTTCTCAACATTCAACCAACATCACAGAAATAAGAATTTTTCTTTTTTCATAGAAAATTTGAAAAATGCATAAACATAGATTTTTACAGCGCATTTAATAGGGCAGTATGTTGGAAAAAAACAAAAAACACTACGTGATAATTAGTGGGGAGAGGGGGGGGAGGGGTTCCAGTATATACTACGGATGGTCACGAAAAGGGGGGGGGGGGGTAAAAAGTCGGAAAATATGGGTCACGTAGTTCGGGTACGTTCCCTTATCTTCAACGCCTCAAATATATCCTCAGTACAATGTTGGAATTTCTCAACGCCCACTCTCAGATTGCTGCTCACTATCATAATTTTACAAACTAAGTAAACCAAAAATCATAAAAAAAAACGTTTCCTTCTTCTGAAACTACTAAGAAATTTGTACGTCATCTTCATAGCTTTGAGTATCTCCTCAGTACAATTTCAAGGTCCGAATTACTCGTGGATTGTTACTCACTTTTATGATTTCACACTCAGTCAATCAAAAATTGTAGAAAACCAGTTTCCTGGTCCCTCTTCTATGTCTACCAAGAAATTTCTAGGTCATCTTCATAGCTTCAAATATATTCTCGGTCCAACTTTAACGTCGGAATTTAGGAAACCAGTTTCCTCCCTTTGAATCTACCAAGAAATTTGTAGGTCATTTTCATAGTTTTAAATATCTCCGAAGTAAAATTTTGAACTGACCCAACCGAAGATAGCGGCTCACTTTCGTGATTTCTCAAACTCAGTCAATCAAAAATTGTAGGAACCAGTTTCCTGGTCCTTTGTCTAAATCTAACTGTAGGTTATCTTCAAGGCCTTAAGTATCTCCTCAGTACAATATCGGAATTTCTCAACGCCCACCCTCAGATTGCTGCTCACTTCTATGATTTCACAAACTCAGTCAATCAAAAATTGAAGAAAACCAGTTTCCTACTTCTGAATCTACCAAGAAATCTGTAGGGCCTCTTCATAGCTTCAAATATCTCCTAAGTACAATTTCGAGAAGACCCACTCGCAGATTACGCCTCACTTTCATGATTTCACAAACTCAGTCAATAAAAAATATCGTATAAACCAGTTTCCTGTTCCATCTTTTGAGTCTACTGTAGATTATTTTCATTTCATGGCTACAAACATCTCCTAAGTACAATTTAGAGGTCAGAACTTCTCAAAGCCCACTTGCAGATTGCTGTTCACTTTCATGATTTCACGAACTCAGTAAATTGAAAATCATAGGAAACAAGTTTCCTTCTTCTGAGTAGGTCATCCTCATAGGTTTAAGTATCTTCTCAGCACAATTTCAAGGTCGAAATTTCACAAGGCCTACTTGCAGATCTCTGCACACTTTTATAATTTCACAAACTCAGTCAATCAAAAATTGTAGAAAACCAGTTTCCTGGTCCTTCTACATCTATAAAGAAATTTCTAGGTCATCTCTACAGCTTCAAATATATCCAGGGTCCAACTTTAAGGTCGGAATTTCTCAAGGCTCATTTGCAGATTGCTGCTCACTTTCATAATTTCACAAACTGAGTCAGACAAAAATCACAAGAAACCAGTTTCCTTCTTCCAAATCTACCGAGAAATATGTAGGCCATTTTCATAGTTTTAAAATCTCCAGAGTACAATTTTGAACTGACCCAACCGCAGATAGCGGCTCACTTCTGTGATTTCTCAAACTCAGTCAATTGAAAATTGTAGGAAACCAGTTTACTGGTCCTTTGTCTGAATCTAACTGTAGGCCATCTTCAACGCCTCAAATATATCAGATTGCTGCTCACTTTCATAATTTCACAAACTAAGTAAAAAACCAGTTTCTTTCTTCTGAAACTACTAAGAAATTTGTACGTCATCTTCATAGCTTTGAGTATCTTTTCAGTACAATTTCAAGGTCCGTATTACTCGTAGATTGTTGCTCACTTTTATGGTTTCACACTCAGTCAATCAAAAATTGTAGAAAACCAGTTTCCTGGTCCCTCTTCTAAGTCCACCAAGAAATTTCTGGGTTATCTTCATAGCTTTCAAATATATCCTCGGTCCAACTTTAACATCGGAATTTCTCAAGGCTCATCACGTTCATAATTTTACAAACTAAGTCAATTGAAAATCATAAGAAACCAGTTTCCTCCCTCTGAATCTACCAATAAACTTGTAGGTCATTTTCACAGTTTTAAATATCTCCAGAGTACAATTTTGAACTGACCCAACCTCAGATAGCGGCTCACTTTTGTGATTTCTCAAACTCAGTCAATCAAAAATTTTAGGAACCAGTTTCCTGGTCCTTTGTCTAAATCTAACTGTAGGTTATCTTCAAGGCCTCAAATATATTCTCAGTACCATCTCGGAATTTCTCAACGCCCACCCTGAGATTGCCGCTCACTTCTATGATTTCACAAACTCAGTCAATCAAAAATTGTAGAAAACCAGTTTCCTCCTTCTGAATCTACCAAGAAATTTGTAGGTCATTTTCATAGCTTCAAATATCTCCTAAGTACAATTTTGAGAAGACCCACTCGCAGATTATGGCTCACTGTCATGATTTCACAAACTCAGTCAATAAAAAATATTGTATAAACCAGTTTCCTGTTCCATCTTTTGAGTCTACTGTAGATTATCTTCATTCCATGGCTACAAACATCTCCTAAGTACAATTTAGAGGTCAGAATTTCTGAAAGCTCACTTGCAGATTGCTGCTCAGTTTTATGATTTCACAAACTTGGTCAATCAAAAATTGTAGAAAACCAGTTTCCTGGTCTTTTGTGTAAATTGTCTAACAAATTTGTAGAACATTGTAGCTTTAAATACCTCCTCAGTACAATTTCAAGGTCAGGATTTCTCAAGGCCCACTCTCAGATTGCTACTCACTTTCATGACTTCACAAACTCAGTAAATTAGAAACCGTAGGAAACCAGTTTCTTCTTTCTGAATCTACTAAGAAATTTGTGGTGCATCTTCATAGATTTAAGTATTTCTTAAGTATAATTTCAAGGTCGGAATTTCACAAGGCCTACTCGCAGACCGCTGCTCACTTCTATGATTTAACAAACTCAGTCAATCAAAAATTGTAGAAAACCAGTTTCCTGGTCCTTCTTCTGCGTCTATCAAGAAATTTCTAGGTCATCTTCATAGCTTATATATATCCTCGATCCAACTTTAAGGTCGGAATTTCTCAATTTGCAGATTGCTGCTCACTTTCATAATTTTACAAACCAAGTCAATTAAAAATTATAGGAAACCAGTTTTCTCCTTCTGAATCTATCAAGTCATTTTTGTAGCTTTAAATATCTCCTGAGTACAATTTTGAGATGATCCACCCGCAGATTAGGGCTCACTTTTGGGATTTTACAAACTCAGTCAGAAGGTTGTATAAACCAGTTTCCTGTTCCACCTTTTGAATCCACTGTAGATTATCTTCATTTTATGGCTGCAAACATCTACTAACTACGATTTAGAGGTCGGAATTTCTCAAAGCTCACTTGCAGATTGCTGCTCACTTTTATGATTTCACAAACTCAAGGCAATCAAATATTGCAGGAAACCAGTTTCCGTCTTCTGCATCTACCAAGAAATTTCTAGGTTATCTTCATGGCTTCAACTATTTCCTCAGTACAATTTCAAGGTTGGAATATCACAAGGCCCACTCTCAGATTGCTGCTCACTTTCCTGATTTGACAAACTCAGTGAATCAAAAATTGTAGGAAACCAGTTTCCTCCTTCTGAATCCACTAAGAAATTTTTAGATCATCTTCATAGCTTTAAGTATCTTCTGAGTACAATTTCGAGGTCGGAATTTCACAAGGCCCACTCTCAGATTGCTGCTCACTTTTATGATTTTGCAGACTCACTCAATTAAATATTGTAGGAAACCAGTCTTCTGCATCTACCAAGCTTCGAATATTTCCTCGATCCAATAGACTGGTCACTAATTAGTACAATTTTGTGATCCTGCTTCCAGTCTCACCCCTGATTCCTGGAGTCGGGTCTGCACCAACACATACTGATTATAGGTACCCTTGTGTCTGAGAGGGAGCTGAGAGATCTAGTCAAGATTCTTGAAAATATAATTCGACCTCCAAACTGGGATTTTATGAAATGAAGATTTGAACAAGGAACATCCTCAAAAACAATTGACATTAAACCTCTGTTACAAAATAAAGAAATGCATTCTCAAATTACCAATGCTCTGTAGAAACTGTGGGGTGGGGGAAGCACAGCACACCTGCACAGAACCCATTCACATAAACAATAACTAATATGTACCACAACGCAATTCAAACTGACCTGTAGAGACGTCTGATTAATTTGTGGTGACACTGGAGACCGTCGAGGCACGCCTGTCGTGTGGCTAACTTGTTGAGACGAATGGATTTGTTGCTGCCTCGACCCTGGTGACTGCAGAGGCACGCTTGATGTTTGATTCACTTGAAGAGACGTAATCGGAATTTGTTGCTGCAACTGTTGTTGAGACACAACCAATGTTTGATTTGTCGGTAAAGCCTTCTGCTGAAATTGTTGTTGTTGCACGGTTACAGGTTGCTGTGGAGTCACGCCGGACAGATGAGTGATCGGCGGAGACGTGTAGCGCATCTGTGGCGGTCCCGACACTGGTGACCGTCGAGTCACGCCTGACGCGTGACTGACCGGTAGAGCCGCCGGATGAATTGCCTGCATTGATTGCTGTTGAGGCATGGCAGATGCCTGCGTAACCTGTAGAGATGCTTGAACAATCTGTGGTGGCATCGACCCAGGTGACTGTCGAAGCACGCCTGATATCTGGTTAACCGGCAGAGAAGTCTGGTGTGTCTGTTGACGCACTGAAACCGATTGCTGTTGAGGCACGATTGGTGTATGGTTCACCAGTAAAGATGGCTGCTGAAGTTGTTTTCGCGACACTGATTGCTGCTGAGACACGACTGATACGTGATTAAGCGGCGGAGATATATGTTGAAGTTGGGGTTGCAGCGATACTGGTGATGTGTTCACTCGGTGCTGCACTGGTATTGGCGACTGTTGAGACACGAGTGATAGATGACTATTCGGTGGAGACGAATGGTGCATTCGTTGCATTGACTGTTGAGACCCAATTGGTACATGGGTGACTGGTGGTGATATATGGTTTCCTTGCTGCTGCTGCCGCATGACTGATCCCTGTTTTACACATAAATAACATACGTATAGTATTTCAAAAAAGCATATATTTTAATTCATATACATCGTATGGTCTCATTTTTTTTTAAAGTCGATCGGGGATACCGCTCAAACTCAAAGTATGAGGATGAGCTCGCGTGTTAGTTCTCTAGGTTGTACGTATGCTCCCGAACAGCGAGTAATCCCCACCAAAAAAAAGTTTCTCACAGCTACTTCGTTATTATTTCACGTCTCCCATCGACAGTTACAAAATATGTACAAAAACAATAAACAAGCGTAACATCTGACTGACCTGCATAGCCGTGTGGTTGACTGATTGGTCCATCAATTGCATTGGTGGCTGTTGAGGTTGCGCGACTGATGGTTGAGATCCTAGCATTTCTGCGTTGGCACTGTCCTCAATTACACCTACCATTATCTTATTCAGCTCTTGATCAGAGAATAAGAGCTGAGTTAACAGGTCATCACAATTTCCGAAGCTCGTTTCGATGTTCTCGAGATCGACGACTTCACCAACTTCGGGGTAGCTCGGCGACTCTCGCTTCAGGTTCTCGCAAGAGGACGGTATTCCATACGGCGTTTCTATTCTAGTATGCGGCAGATCAAAGTCCAACGGCTGCATGACGGGCTTAATCTGCATCGTCGAAAGAATTGGCTTTCTGTCGTCGAGTGATTCGGTCTTTATTTGCGGGCCGCAAAATGACTTTCCGTGGTTCATATGTAAATTATTGTAATCCACCTGCGGTTGGTGTTTGATGTTCGGTTCCATCTTGGGGCCTTTATGCGGAGGATCATTCTCGTCCTTTTTCGGGTAGTTCTGCGAACAAAAAGAAAATAAGAAAATCAAACGACGGGCAAACAAATTTGGAAAACGAAAAAAAAGTTGATTGAAATTCAAGACGAAAACTCGGCTCGCCGTCGAGCCATTTTCTTCATCATACAGTTTTGAGGAACAGTGATTTTCCTCGTCAATATTTCTCGCTCTGATCCTATCTTTATTTCAAGTTCCTTGTTGAAAAGTTGGGAAATTTACTCGAATTCTAAATTTTATACTTTTCTACACCAAGAACTGAAATTTCATGCAATTGCCTCCCCCGCCCCGGGAAAGTTACTAAAGTTTTCAACTGCAGAAGACTCGGACAATAGTCGAGTGGGTCCAGTGAGGGTCAAAATTCGTTTGATATCTTCCTTCCTCCTATAGTTTGAAGCTCATCATTGTACCAAATTACGTCTTCCGTACGTTCCTATAGGGAGTAATCCGCAAATCTCATTTCTTATGGTAGTAGAAGTTGAAATCGACTGAAATTTCTTTCCAACTGCAAATCCTGAACATCGATATTGGGTTTTCTTTCTTCCCCAGTTATAAAATAAATGTCCTAGCCAGGAATATTAGGAAGAGGAACCCACATTCTCATTGAGTAGAGAGATTTTCTGGTAGAGCCGCTGCCTGTGACGTCACCATCAATAGCCGTGGTGTCTGCTTGTGACGTCATCAGCTTGTGTTCTCTCTCTCTCTCTCTCTCTCTCTCTCTCTCTCTCTCTCTCTCTCTCTCTCTCTCTCTCTCTCTCTCTCTCTCTCTCTCTCTCTCTCTCTCTCTCTCTCTCTCTCTCTCTCTCTCTCTCTCCCTCCCGCAATCCCTTCTATTCTTAAAATCACTCATTCCGTTTGTAAGTGATTTCATGACTGCTGATGATGTCATAGGTAGCTGTCACGGATACAGATGATGATGTCAAAGGTAGCAGTCATGGATGGTTATGACGTCACGAGCTAATGACATCATCAGCTTGAGCTCTCTCTCTTCCTTACTCTGTTCTATTCTCAGGATCACTCACTTCGCTTGTAAGCCTCGACGAGTAGTAATAATGTTCGAGTCTCCCTTATACTAGGCCTCCGGCTAGAGCTCGTGGCTGATGACGTCATCCTTGCAGATTTCATAATTGGGGTGCTACTCCTTAGCGTGCATTACACTGGGCTATGCAGTATACTGAACTAGAGACCTTTTATTAGCCTTCATGAAACCAGGCCCAACATAAGCCTCAAGTACAGAAGTACAAAAGCCTGTACTAAACCACTTATAAATTATGAGTATCAGGGGAGGTGGATTTAACTCGCAAATTTTGGAATTAGAGGCCAGGATTCAGGACTTGGGGAGCTTGCGGATTTTCAGAATCATGTCCAGTGTTCCTTTCCGAGGGGCGGGAGGGAGCAACTCGAGAGGGTGATGTGAACTCTCAAATGTTGGAATTAGGAGCTAGGATTCAGGAAAGACATGAAAAATGTCAAAAAAATCAGAGGTGTCCCGAGAATTTTTCCAAGCCCCCTCCTATCATATAAAACTTTAGTGTAGGAAAAAAATTACATTTTGCTGGAGCTCAGCAAACGTTTCTTTGCTAAAAATGGTTCAGGATGTCAACATACTAAAAATCCCGCGCTTTCCCCCGGAGCTTCTTTCTTCACGGGATGCCTCAACTATAAGTAGCCTATTGTTTGAATTTTTGTTGAAAATAGTTGTTTTTTTCCTTCCTGGGATTAAAATGTTCACCAATGTGTCTTGGGCAGGGCTTTGCCAGGGCACTAATTGACCTAGGCTGAACATTGAATACGTTATTCGGTAGGAAATTTACCGAGAAACAACTTTTGTTTGAAACAATCATTTTTTAATAAAATTACAATTACACAAGATATAAGCAAAAGACTAAATCTTGGAGGGTTTAAAACCCCTATGAAAAAAAGAACCTCCTGAAGGCTGAATAGCTCATTTTATAGCAAATTTAACGAGAAACAACTTTTATTTGACACATTTTTAAATAAAATTTCAATTTTGTGAGATATGTGGGAAAACTGATTTTGGTCCTCGTTTGAACGACCTTTGCAAAGGCACTAATTGGCATAGGTCGAAAGTTGAATACGTTATTTGGTAGAAAATTCAACGAGGAACAACTTTTATTTAAAACATTTTTTAATAACATTTAAATTTCGCGCGATGTAGGTGAAAAACTAATTGTTGGGGGGTTCGAACCTCTATAAAGAAAGAAGGTACCGGGGGAAAACGCGGGATTTTTAGTATGTTGTTCAGGACCACATCCTGAACTATTTTCAGCAAAGAAACGTTTACTACTCCAAATTTTTTTTTTCTTATTTGCCCATACTACTTAAAGCCTAAATTTGTTTCAAGTCCCGAAAATGATGACGTGACAATTTGAACGCGCTCCAATTTCAAGGAGGTTGTCGTTTGTCCAAGTCCCCCTCCTGTCATATATAGCTCAACAGTAGAAATTTTTCTAAGTCCGTGGCTAGGGTGTCTACTAGAATTGAAAAATGGAAATAGTTGACATTAGTTGACCTTTTTTCGATATTTTATTTGACATCGTAATTTCGGTATTTTTTTATTCGTTTGCAAGAATTAATATTTAATTGAGAAGAGTGTGAAGTTTGTTGATTATACCTTGATATTGTGCTTATAGGAAGACATGTGAAAAACATCCTTTACACAAAATTATGTATTTTTGGACTTTTTAGTTGACCTACGGATAGGAAAGTTGACTTTATTTGACTTAGTTGACCATGTTTCAAAAAAGTTGACTTTAAGTGACTTAGTTGACCTAGTAGACACCCTGCAGTGGCTCGAGAGTCGAAATTTTTTTTTAGTCCCCCCCGCTCTCTGTGACGCCACTCGCGCTCTCGGACGAAAATATCCTGAAAGTACCCCCAACAGAAGGGATAGCGGGTTCTCCGTTAAAAATTTTCCACTGCCTCATCCAGGTCAGGTCTTTGTGGTTGATCGTCCTTCTTTCACGAATTTCTGACTAGGCCAAGGCATACAATGTGGCTCATCCATTAGACGGGATGGACTTGGTCATTTTTCAGTTTCCATTTGTTTTTTTAGGGGGGGGGGGGGGGGGGAGGAATTCTTCGTAAATACGCCACTGGTCCCAAAGTCACATTATCCATACGCATCAGGGACGCGAAGTACGTCAATAGGGTAGAAAATAAAGTATAGAAGTGATCTGAAGGTAGAAATGTCTTCATGTGCCAAGACCATTTCGCCTGAATACTCGGACGAAAGATTAAATTTCGATAAGAATTCAATCCAGTTATAAGTCCAGCCGAAAGTCATGCAAGATGTCAGGCATTCAAGACAGAAAGGGAAAATTCGTGTCAGTAGTATTTTTCAGCGCTGCCTACCAGAAGGAACAGAATAAAAGTAAGAGATTTCAAAATTTTCATCAAAAAAACGAATTCCTCACCCACAATTCTCTCCCGGATCCTGAAAGTTACTTGCAGACTACACTTTTCTAAGGCGCTTATCCGAAGCAACACGTGTCCCATCCTCCACATTTGACAGGTGACTTCGACGACGAAGATAACCAGGTGTTTAAGCGCCAGATATTTCCAGGCCATATAGCGGCCAATTATCACGACATAAAGAGTGTTAACGACGCGAGTGCTCTACCGCATCAAGAGAGGCGAGAGCGTAAAAAGAAATAATATCCCAAGTTCGAAACTCGATACCGACATCGCAGGTTGCGTGATTACGACAAGATATGGACACCGCGACGATCGTCTTCGCCCCGGAAAGTTCATCGATTAATACTTCAAATATCGAGAGATGGACGAGGGCGACCAGCGCTACATGAGATCGTTACCGATACGCTATCGCAAAATCGTCCATTTAATTAGCGTCTCCGGCAGAGTCTGTGCACGCAGGTAGTATTATTTATTTAATATCGTATTTTGTACGTGCGCTAACCTATTCAACCATAATAGAATGGAATTGCTGTCGAAGAAGAACAGATCTCCTCCTTCGCGACGATAAAAATATTTGACCGATATAATAACGAAATACACTCGAGCGTTCGCACATACACGCGCACGGATACCAATAAATACCATTAAGGAAGAGAGGACGACGAGAGCAGACGGTGTCGGTGATGCTGCCCGCCGTGCCGATTTAAATCATTTTTCCACTCCGACACAGGCGCGAACGCGGACGAGCGCTCGCGATGATACCTGCCGAGGATCGCGCGTTCACCACTCAACATTGTCGCGTACTCACGCGGGTGACTGACGAGGGCATTTCCTAACTTTTCCATGGTCCGGTTTGATTTTCGTCGCTGCATGTACGTTCGTACATTACCGGAGTACGGAACGCATCATCTTAAAAATGTCACAGCAGCAGTGTCATCATTACACGTTCACGCACACACACAAGTATACTACGACGAAGCTCGACGTAGGTACACCGGCGGAATGAGCGAAATGCTCACGATTATGGTGAACAGTTCAAATACCTTTTAACGGTTGATGCCGTCACGGTATATTGAATACACGACGAATGCCTGGATGTGTATCGGTGCGAGTGTGTGTGCGTCAGTAATGCGGAGCGAAGAAATGATATAACAGTAGAGCAGACCACTATAATGTTTTAGAAGCGAATCGGGCGTCCGCGGCGGCGAACACCTGTTGCCAGCTTGCTGCCAGACACTCGCCGCTGTTCACAGTTCGTACTTCTCGTACGAGCCGTGGAGCGGGTATCGCCACAAATTGGATTCTTCCGAATACATTTTATATATACTGTTCATTGTCAGAGTGTCAGTGAGTACTTCGGAAGACGCGCGCGGAGGAGGGGAGGCGGGGGCAACGCGAGCGAGCGAGAAAAACGCGTAATAACGCGATCGTCTACGCCGCAATCGAGCTTCTTTGCATTAGCATTGAGCATCCCGACGAAGCCCGCAATCTGACGAGCGGATACGATACGAGAATGCATCAACATTGAGATAAATCACAAAAAATTCAATTTAACCCAGTTTTTCTTTCCACAGAACTCTCTCTCGATGCAGTCCCTTCCACTTGTGGCTCATTCATTATCTCAAGTCTTCTTAATGATCCAAGGGGGTGATGAGAAAGGATAATACAACAAACAAACAACGAGGCGAACCCCATGAGAACCACCAGAACTAACGCCAAGTCTTTCACCAAAGGCTAGAGAAAGATAGACGAGGAAGCCCGACGAGGGAAACGGAATTTGGTGACTTTACTCCGGGATCTAGACTTTTTAAAGGACCCGCAAAAAGTCAATTTGAACGACCTATGAGCTTTTCAGCTTCCAATATTCGCTCAGGAGGTCTAGGAACAGGAGTATGTGAGAACGCTGACCTGCGTTCTTTCGACTTTCCTGATCGCAAACGTATTTCAAAGACCTCGCCAACGCTCGAGCACCGTGGGAAACTAAGATTTTTTTTTCTCTCTTCGATAGCCCTAAAATCTCGTATTTTGACAGAGGAAACATAAATAATTATAGTAAGCTCGTCGTAGACGCGCAGAAAAGTCGTCGAAAATGTGGACCATCGTGGAGAAAGCTATACATTTTCAAAACGGTATCATTCGTTTTTCACGCTCGCGTCTTCTGTACAAACTCAACCCAAAAAGGAAACCAGTTTACTATTTTCAACTCGCGAGACAAGATTTACATTTTAGAATTGAGTATAGGCCATCGGTATAGAATCAATTAAAGATTTACACTCGTACGGGAAGGAAAACGAACGATGAGAAAATAATAATAAAAGTTAGTTCCATGTCAAAGCTGTGATTTTTGTGACTCGGTGTTATCCGTAGAAACGCGGACCGCATCAAGAGCAATTACTTCATTTCCGAAAAAATAGACCAAATAAGTATTACGAGGAAGAGGGAGTCAGAGGGTTGTAAAAATCGTCACTCTATCCCGTACCTTACAATAGTGACCTTGGGAGTCGAAAAACAGTCCAACCTTCGCAATACTGCGACCTAATTTCATGGATTTACGGATTCGCGTCCAGGTGCCAATATGTGACCCATTACCTTACTAGAATATTGATCGACTCAGCCCAGGACGTTAGACCCTGCACCTCCAAGTGAATTCAATAATTTCGATCTGACGCCACACCCGCGACCTCAATAACCTAGATCCTAAACATATCATAGGCTGGGCAAGTTTTTGGATGGTAGCCCAAGGGATTTAGAGTGAGAGGGCGGGGTGGCTAAATATGGGGGAGGAATACATCCTGGTGCGAACGTGATAAATATCAACTTTTGAGCCAATATAGGAATAATCTACGTTGTTCAAACCAGCCTGTTGGGGAGGCGGAGAGGCCAGAATTAACTCTTTTAGAGCTCGATGATCTCGACTTTCTATTGACCTTCACCTACATAAGAACTATTCTCATGTCATAGGCTAAGTGATTATTAGTACCACTTACTCAGAAATTCTATCTTGGCCCGAAATTAAGTAGTTGTTAGCTAGCCAGTGAGACTGGGTTTACTGATAACCGAAGCCGATCAATTTGAAGGGTTACCTTTTAGCCGATACGATTGGCTACCCTGAAATAAATATTGTGAACGATATCGAATTCGGCTACGTCTCTAAAATCGCCGACATCCTTCGTTTCCTATAGACATTTCTCGAAGTAATTATTTTGGTACACGGACGAGTCATATGGTTTTGGGCACGTGAATTCAGGGGTTGCTCGTACGTTATCAAGTTCATTTCAAGAATAGACATATGCAGCGCATTTCCTCTTTCGTTTACGCTTCTCTATCACCTGTTTCAACTCGTCATCTTGCCTACGAAAAACCTTTCGAGTGCGTTCTATTCATTTACAGTCTTATATTTGTACACAATCTTACCGCTGGGAATTCTCGTATCTACAATTTTGGGTCTTTCACGATAATTTTTCCGATATATGGCCAGGATTTGCGGAGTTCTTTCAATTAGTGAGACTAGCTTCGATTTGAGGTTTATCGATCTTGCCTGTGGGATGATTTCCGTCGTTCGATCGTATATCGTTCTTACGAGATCTTTTGCAGGAAGAAAAAGTATGATCATCGATCTATGAGAGCAGAAATCAATACACTGAACTCAGGAAGAGACGAGCAGAGTAATTTTGGCGACCGCCTTGTCACAAGTTGAAACCCATTTGAAGGAAATGAAATTTATACGGTTTCCGATGTTTCATAACCTCTCTTCCCCTTCCGTAATGTATATGGTTTTAATGAACACCATTCTCTAGAGGAACCGAATTTCGGTAACCTATGAATTTTCAGACCTCATTTTCTTGAAGAAGGTTGGCGTACATTCCGAAAAAGCGTGTGGAACTTTGGTATGTTCGTCGTTTAGCACTGCTCGATGAATTGATAACTATCATATACCGGGAAGTAATTTGCCAGGGTAGTGTAGGCAAATTATAGTAATATTGAAAAAAAAAACATTTTGCTGGAGCAAAAGTTTCTTCGCTGAAATTGGTTCAGGATGTGGTCCAGAAAAACTTCCTGAAAATGCCGCGTTTCCCCCCCCCCCGAGCTTTTTTTTTTTTTTTCATGAAGGTTTCAAATAAATAGAAAAACTGACTTTGGTTCTCTTTTGAACGGCCTTTGCAAAGGCACTAATTGACATAGGCTGAAAGTTGAATACGTTTTTTGGTATGAAATTTAACGAGGAACAACTTTTGTTTGAAACATTTTTTCATAAAATTTCAATTTTGTGAGATAAATGGAAAACCTCAATTTGGTCCTCTTCTGAACGGCCTTTGAAAAGGCACTAATTGACATAGGCTGAAAGTTGAATACGTTATTTGCTATGAAATTTAACGAGGAACAACTTTTGTTTGAAACATTTTTTCATAAAATTTCAATTTTGTGAGATAAATGGAAAACCTCAATTTGGTCCTCTTTTGAACGGAATTGCAAAGGCACTAATTGACATAGGCTGAAAGTTGCATACGTTATTTGGTACGAAATTTAACGAGGAACAAGTTTTGTTTGAAACATTTTTTCATAAAATTTCAATTTTTGGAAATATATGGATAAACTGATTTTGGTCCTCTTTCAAACGGTCTTTGCAGGCTTTGCCGGGGCACTGATTGACCTAGGCTGAAGATTAAATGCGTTATTTGGAAGGAAATTTAACAAGGAACAATTTTTGTTTGAAACATTTTTTAATTAAATTTCCATTTAGTGAGATATGAACATTATATGGAAAAACTGATTTTGGTCCTCTTTCGAACGGCCTTTTCAGGCTTTGCCGAGGCACTAATTGACGTAGGCTGAAAGTTGAATACGTTATTTGGTATGAAATTTAACGAGGAACAACTTTTATTTGAAATATTTTTTAATAAAATTTCAATTTTGCGAGATATATGGAAAAACTGATGATGGTCCTCTTTTGAACGGCCTTTGTAAAGGCACGAATTGACATAGGCTGAAAGTTGCATACGTTATTTGGTACGAAATTTAACGAGGAACAACTTTTGTTTGAAACATTTTTTCATAAAATTTCAATTTTGTGAGATAAATGGGAAAACTCATTTTGGTCCTCTTTCGAACGGCCTTTGCAGGCTTTGCCGAGGCACTAATTGACCTAGGCTGAAGATTAAATACGTTATTTGGAAGGAAATTCAACAAGGAACAATTTTTGTTTGAAACATTTTTTAATTAAATTTCCATTTAGTGAGATATGAACATTATATGGAAAAACTGATTTTGGTCCTCTTTTGAACGGGCTTTTCAGGCGTTGTCGAGGCACTAATTGACGTAGGCTGAAAGTTGAATACGTTATTTGGTATGAAATTTAACGAGGAACAACTTTTGTTTGAAACATTTTTTCATAAAATTCAATTTTGTGAATTAAATGGGAAAACTCATTTTGGTCCTCTTTCAAACGGCCTTTGCAGGCTTTGCCGAGGTACTAATTGACGTAGGCTGAACATTGAATACGTTATTTGTTATGAAATTTAACGAGGAACAACTTTTGTTTGAAACATTTTCTCATAAAATTTTAATTTTTGGAAATATATGGAAAAACTGATTTTGGTCCTCTTTCAAAGGGCCTTTGCAGGCTTTGCCGGGGCACTGATTGACGTAGGCTGAAAGATGAATACGTTATTTGGTATGAAATTTAACGAGGAACAACTTTTGTTCGAAACATTTTATAATAAAATTTCAATTTCGCGAGATATAGGCGAAAAACTAATTTTTAGGGGGTTCGAACCTTCATAAGAACAGAAGCTCTAGGGAGAAAACGCGGAATTTTTAGTATGTTTTCAGGACGACATCGTGAACCATTTCCAGCGAAGAAACGTTTGCTCCAGCAAAATACTTTTTCCCTTATTTGCTTACACTAGTGGTTGTATCATTTGTAACTCTAATCTATGTCTCCCTCGCTATCGACAACGGCCTGGTTTACCCTGACAATACGTATCCCGCGAAGAAGAGGAGGCGTAAGGACGTTGAATCTGCCCGACGACGGTTCGATGCCAGTATTACGATTATTTAGCAACTGACGAAATTCCATCGTGTAGAGCGTTATAACGCGTTTCAACATCTTTGTTTCATCGTTCGAGTACATTATAATAAAATAATATCAGTAGCGAACGGAGAGAGACTCGAGGAGAGAGAAAGAGACTCGATAACGTAATCGTATATACGGGACAGGTTGAAAAATACCCGACACTAATCACGAAAATGAATTTACGCGCGTGGTTCAAACTGCACATACACACACACACATATAGACGCAGAATGAAAATTTTTAGACTGGTATTTAGAAGATTTTACGCTGATATTATAACGGTGGTCCATACGCCGCGTATTGTGTACCCATCCGATCGAGCTATTAATTTTCATTTAAAGCTGGAGGCGATTTTATAATTTTCTGAACTTTCTTCGCCGCGCTGCAGATTGCTGAACCCGGTCCGTCGATTCTGCGAATTACGAGGTTCTTGGAGAAGGTCATTGTTTATACTTGATTTTCGTCGAGATGAAGACGAAAAATTCCTCGGTCGTCCGGCTTCGCTGTAATACGAGACTTCTTCGCTCGCGTTTCGAGTACGCGATCGCGTACAAAGTAGTCTAGTATGAGGTAATATATTTATGTATGAAGAGTTGTGCGATCATAATTATTCCAAAATTACGGTGTGGTAATGTCAAAAGGACGAGACTTTCGCGATATCTAGATGTTTTGTAAACATCGTCGATCAACGTGAGGGAGCAAGGTGAGACGTACTGCATCGTTGAACGAACGAGAAGCAGAAGTATTGACGAGCTCATTTCTATGTATTTGTGACAAAAATATTATGAGACAGCTAAGCTTGGTAAGAGCGCTCGATGTCAGCATTACACATCGTCTTAATTGCTCCTATAAAATGCGGAATAATATTTTTTATGAATTGAAGATTCTCTTTGAACCTGGAAAAATTGCTCCTTGTCATGTTTTTCATGAAAAGGTTCATCTTTAACTCCTCAATCAGTCTTCAACATCTTGTAGAAGCCCTCAAAATGTGGAATAGAATTATGTTATTTTACGGGAACAATACGTATGACACCATACTACTATGCAGACATTGTTTTTTTGTCACTATTGGCTTGAAAAAGCCTCTACTTGTCCCTAGTTCCATAAAGTTGACAAACTTTGACCTTCGAGCTGAGTACGTTGAATTGTGGTTCCAAGGAGGACGGTTGCTATTCGGGAAAATTTCCAGGAACCTTCTGACCCATTTTAGAAACTTGCAGAAATTTAGACTTTTGAAGGGAGAGATTTTGGCCAAGTTGTATAATACATAATTTGCGTATCCTTCCTGTCTTTGTCCAGAATTCCGAGAACTTCATTAATTTGTCGTCAACATTTTTGTACAAGCTTTCGAATTCAGTGCACTTCGCCACATTCGCAGAGGTTACAGTCTTTTCCTCCGCTATTTGTAGAGATCATATTTTATCCGCGCAGTTGAGTTGCGTAACCCGTTCAGGGTTTTCCAATATTTGTACTATAAGTAGTTCCCACTCGGAAATTCCTCATCTCTGGCTCGAGTTCATTTTAGATCGGCTATTACAAGGATGAAAAGTTACTCTCTCGTTGTTTCAATAGTGTGCAAAGCCAGTCAATAAAGAGACGCTGACGGGCTGTTGCTAGAAAACAAAATTTTAAGCTCAGAACTATTCTGGAGCCGGTTTATAATGCTTCGGAGTCAATTTGTATTGTTCCGGAGCTAGTTCGGAGCCGATTTAATACGCTTCTGAACAAAACTTTGAATGTTGACTACAGCCGGTGCTTGAAAGTTAATGATAGAAGCAAAGAACTAAGTTGGAGCGTGAAACTTCTCAGCTGAAGTTTAAGCGCTCCGTGATCCGCTTCTCATCACTGTGAAACACATTCTAATCTAACTAAGTTACAGCTTGATCGAGTCATCAAAGTTGTACAAGGGACGTTTTCTGAGGATGCCTCTGTTTTACGCAACCTAACTTAAGTTGATGACGTCATTCAAGTCGGATGCATATACGTTTTCTGAGAATGCGACCTTTCCAAACAAAACGGATGAGAAAAACAAGTCAAGGTCAAAAAACGCCGGATGGCGGATGGCAGGTAAATTAAAAAAAACAACACAATCACTCCTTTAAAAGTTTGACCATTGAGCTACAATCAAGGGAGGAGGAAAAGGGAGGCTCTCCGACTTATTTTGAAGACCTATTCGGGGGGGGGGGAAGAACGATTTTGATCAATAATCAATTCAAAATCCTGAACAAAAGATTCTCATAAAGCAGGCGATTCCGCGAGCTCGAAAAAACGCCCGTCCTCCCCGTCGTATCGTACAAAGAAAATTACATGCACGGAATTTTTACACATTTTTTATTTGAAATTCGCTTACGACAGAGCACGAGAATGTCAAAACGAACCGTCAGACTACCTATCGGAAGCACGAAACTCGTCTCTCAACCTTGCTTCTACTCGAGAACAAACGACAATAAATAAATTTCATACGCGACCGTCTAAACGTCAGCTTCCAACGAAAGCCATTAACCGACAACAGACTGAACGAGTCACTCATTAACTCCCCCTCTCCCTCCTTTTATTCGATTACCCGTCCGGAAAAATTCTCGAACACTTTCGTACTTTACGTTTCTATACAGTAAACGAAACGTTGAACGATAAATAGGAAAAACAATGAAAATTGACCGGAAAGCACCGCGTCTCCGAGTTTGATTGATTGAAAAAATGAATTACGAGGAGAAACGAGGATTGATTCCTCGGACGTTTCAACTCAAAAAAATAATGCAGGCTCAACATCAGAAAAATTTGTTCGGATCTTGTCAAAAATACCCTAACCTACGGACTCGAGGAAGGGAGAAAAGGGGATAAGATTGATATATCTCGCCAAATTTCAAGTCCTCAGGACTTTGTCTCAAGAAAAAACAGTAAGCATTCAAATATCAACCTCAAATACAGGTCTTCCTGCGTCCTTAGAAAGCCCATTATCCTCAGATTGATATTCAGGCGCTTACTGATTCTGTGTTCTCGTAAAATTTTGTCGTATAAAGGGTTTTTCCGGAAGAGGTTGTCAACAATAGTCACAATGCACAATTAACTCAAGTGTGCTGACAAGAACGTCTCCGCTTATCAAAACACACAATGTCGTGCTGATATTTCCATCATAGCAATGTACATTGTAAACAAGCAGGGTGTCTGCAGTTTCAGAAAATATTTTTCCCCTACCTCTTCGGATCTGCCAGGTATTTTTACAAGAAAAAACCCTGGTGATTCAAGAAATGAAACGCATCACATCGCGTAAATAAAATATCCCAACTCTTATGAATGACTTTTCTGGCCAATTCTAGCGCAGGAATCTATCATCCGAGCGGTTACGTACATGCGCACCAAGAATTACCTCCCAAATCACAGAGAGAGCGAAAGAGAGAGCGCGCGAGAATGATAGAGAAAGAGAAGGGGAAGAATGACCATGCGCCGCCTACGCGCATATCACAATCGCACTCGTACCAAGGCTTTTCGTTCTTACAACAAAATAATGGAATTTATTTTTCGACTGCAACCGGCTCATGCACCAAATCACATCATCGACACAATAATTCACAGTACTTCCTAACTATACCAGGATGTACGAGTAGTACCCAGTCTTTTCAACCCTACTGCTGGCAGGTAACACTAAGACCGACAGAAAGCATCCCTGTTGCGAATTCCTTCGAATCCATACGGTCGTAGTGAAACAATTTCATACCTGTTTCTTAAACGTTTACCCCTCTCTTTCTCCTCCTCCGACTTTCTGTTCTATCAAACTGTCTCTCCTCGTCTCAATTCACTAACGAGAATCATGTCCTCATCTAATCGACTAATTTGAATACAATGAGATCGCGGACTTCGCGTAACCGACTGTACGTACGTGCATACGAGAGAGGGCTCGCGACCAGTAATTCTCGTCGATGATAATTACTTCAATTAATAACATACGACCACAAGTGAACGGCCGAGAGGTAGCGGAGACAGGCCGATGATTAAGCACGTAGAGTGGCGGCTCGCTCTAGCGTAAGACGTTGCAATTTCCTGCAATACCTCGCCGATCGACGTCTCACTCGAGGTTCGCGCGAACCGCCTAATTTTCTACCCGCAATATATATGACACTACGAGCGATGAAACAATTCCCCTCTCGGACCGACCAAACTTTTTCCACCTTCGAGTCAAACATAGTCACGCGGATTATCGACAAACGTACACGATCTGAATACAGCTCACAACTGGTAATGCAACTTCGCTCGACGATCTACAGCTGATATGTTTTGTAATATAGTTAAATACACACACATACATACGCACCATAGCCGGGTGCGTACAATGAAATGCGAGCGAATATACACCACTAGAACTCCAAAAGACACACAATTTTTCACCGAACTCCGAGAAGCGACAACAGGGATTTCGTGTAATTAAACAGAATATCACGTGTAATTTGTACGACGGATATGTTTTGATTTTTAATCTCGAGCAGCATCCGGTTTGCTGACAATGATTATCTAGTTCTATTTGCGTCAATGAACGTTCACCTCAATACGCCATACTCGTTGATCGAAAATGATTGAAAACATAACTTGTTCAAAGATTACCGGACTTACGCAAACAAATTCATTTTAGAAAAAAAAATTGGACTTGATATAGCCAAGGCTGTAATCCTGTCCACGTTGAAAAAAAAATCAGAGAAAAAATCAATTTTTTCTCAATATTGTTGATATTCAATTCAATCACAAGATAATCTAGGAGTCAGTCGCTTGGAAACTGGTTGATACCATTCTGAAACATTTTGGAATGATTTCAGAGTGTTTAGGAGCTGTTGCGAGACACCACTCTTTGAAAAAATAATCGAGGTTGTAAAGCTAGCGATTTTAATTTTAATAATCATTATTTTTTTTAACATTGTTGATATTCAATAACAAGATATTCGATGAGTCCTTTGGAAACGGGTTGAAACCGTTCTGAAACATTTTGGAAAGGGTTTCAAGGCATTCAGGAGCTGTTCCGAGAAAACCATTTTTTGAACAAATTGTTATGAAAAATAGTCGGGGCTATAAATGCAAAACATTTTTCATTTTGACAATATTGAAAAAAAAAAAAAATGGAAAATCAATTTTTTAAAAAATATTGTTGATATTCAATCACAAGATAATCTAAGAGTCGTTCTAGAACGTCGAAGAGCCGTTCCAAGAAAAACAATGTATGTCACTTTTCTTAAAGATAGTCATGACTAACAGTTGAGGCTGTACGTGACGCTGGCGATTTCTTATTTCTAATTAATTGACGACCAAAAAAAAATTAGAACATCAATTGCATCCGAAAATTTCAGCTTCGGCTTTCGGGTTAAACTTTCAACCTTGAAAAATTCAGCTGATTTTCGGCTGCTCATCAATGATACAAGGGAATGTTGGTCTAGATGAAACAATCAGGAGAATTGGACTTCATCATACTAATGGAAGAAGGTATTCTTCAATTTGTGTTCATCTCCATTCAGGGTTGCGATGTTTTAAACAAAATTATTTTAAACAGTGTTTTGAATATGTTTTCAATATTGAAATTTGAGAAGAAAACGTTTTAAACATGGACGGCACGTCATGAATTTAAAGTCACGCGTACTCACGCACAGGAAAGCGTGAGTGTCTAGAGAAAAAATCTGGAGAAACCCCGCAATAGCGCTACGTCAACAAAATATACAAAATTTGTATAGAAATTCCATTTTAAAAATGTTTAAGACATTGTTTTAAACTCTGGAGAAAAAATATCAATTTCCAATATGGTTTAAACGAAAAAAACGTTTTTTTTAAAAAAAAACTTATTTTTTGCAACCCTGTTTCCATTGCATTGGATAACTGCACTACAGGCTTCTACGCTGAACAGCTGAACTGAACCAAAACCAATCTTTCTTATCTTTATTAATTTTTCGGCAAAGACAGTCTGGCTTAAAGAGTGGGGCTGTTGAGCTTGAAATTTGAACACTCAAGCAGAACTCTTTTCTATTTTGAAAGATCAGGAAGGCTAGAACGAAAGCTGAAAAAATCTGCCTCATATTGCCTTTCGGCTCACAAAGGTTGAAATGAGGCTGGCTTTCACATTCTCTCTCATCATTTGGCTAAATTCGGCTTTCGGCTTTCAGATGGCTGAGGCATTCTGGAACGGTTTCAGAGTATTCTGGAGTCGTTCTAGGGCGTTTAGGAGCCGTCTGAAGGGAGACGATATATTTTGAACATAGTCATGACTGATAGTTGAGGCTATTGTCGATTTGTTTCAATAGACTATTCTAGAAATATTCATGACGCTGAGTACAATACCATTTTGCCCTCTTCTCATTACCACGTCTTATTGTTGTGCAACACTCATGTTTAGTTCCCGCGCTTCACTGCAACAAGCAAGTATACCTTCTCGCGCATTGAAATTTTGTAGCTCGATAAGATACGTTATGCGTTGCAACAAACCGCGATAACCGAACACGAGTATTGCACAATAATGAAGAGGTAATATCAAAAAACGACCAGTGGAATTGCATTCAATGTCGAAAATGCTTCTAAATAGTTTGTGTTCACTCCAAAAGTTTGAAATTTCTTCATGCGTGCACTTGACGATTGAAAATTGATTATAAATGGTCGATTTTTGGTCACAAACTAGTCTAAAAGTCGTTTTGGACTCGGTGACAACCTTTCCAAAGCATTTCAAAACAATTTTTGAGAATTCTGGAATCGTTCTAGAGCGTTAAGGAGATGTTCAAAGAGAACCACCACACTTCACTGAATTTTGAAAAATAATTGCGACCAATAGTCGAAGCTAATAATGCTGACAATTCTTTATTTTCAATTAATCAACAATCGAAAAAGGAGAGAATCTTTTTTTTTGTAATTGCCGATTTTCAAACAAAAAATTTAATAGGTAATCTAAGAGTTGCATTGAAGCCGGTAGAAACCATTCTGAAACATTTTGGAACGGTTTCAGGGCATTCTTGAGTCGTTCTACAGCCTTCAGGAATCGCTCCAAGGAAAAGAGTCGATTGGAGGCAACTTTTTGAGCATTTTGGAACGGTTTCAGTGCAATCTGGAGTCGTTCTAGAGCGTCCAAGCTGGGCCGTTCTGAGGAGTTATTCGTATGACTGATAGTCGATGCTGTTTGTTGATTGATGGATGATTGAAAATCAATTGTCTTTAAATTGTTGATCTTCAATCACAAGATCATTTTTATGAGTTGTTTGAAGGATGCTTGAAACTATTCCGAAGAAACAAATATATTTCATTTTTTGAAAAAAGAATAGCTACGATCATAAAATGATCAAAGAGTAGTTTTGAAGCCAATTAAAACCATTCTGAATAGCAAGGGTGTTGAAGGCTGAAGGCACTTTGCCTCTGGAGGTTAGCTGAAATTTTGAAGGCTCACTGGAGGCTTGGAGGCGCCTCCAAGGACCCTTTTGGAGGCATCTGGAAGTACCTCCGGAGTGCTATAGTGAGGATTTAAACCAAGGTGTTGGAAGCTGGAGCATTTTGTCTCAGGAGGTACCTTGCTTCCACTTAGAGGGTCGGAGGTGCTTCCAAAGACCCTTTGGGAATCATTTTTTTTCATCAGTATTCTATTCCTTGTAACCTAATTCAGCAACTTTGATGCTAGCGCTGCTTGATTTGAGTAGAAGCCAAAGTTTTGAATAGACCTTCTGAGTATCATCTGTCATCTGGCAACACTGTAGGCCTATATGCTACATCTGGTCATACTGATCAACGTTACAAGTACCTCCAAAAGCGTCTTCGACACTACCTCCGGAGGCACTTTCTCCAATTTCAGTAATTGCTCTGGAGGCACTTGGAGGTACCTCCAGAGACATACTCCGGAGGTCAGGAGGCGTCTCCACACCCGTCCACTAGAGGCAACCGGAGTCGGAGGGTCATTTTCTGTATTCGTGCCGGAGGTGGAGACCTCCAAAAAAAATTATGCCTCCAACACCCTTGCATTGAATAGTGACGAAGCCATCAATTTACTCAAGGAGGCAGCGACAGTTTTCTACTCATCAGCGCAGATAGTAAATTCCGATCCTCACGGGGGGCGGCGCAGGAGAGAGATTCATCCACCTCCTTCACCTTCTTCCAGCTAAACCACACATCCTGCTGTCATTCTAGAGCGTTTACAAGCTGTTCCGAAACAAATGATCGATTCCTCCATGATCGATCCTTCACAGGGTGATTTTCTTGTTACAGATTAAAATCAATTACAAATGTTGGGGAAATCGACAGCATTGTGGGATTGTATCCGGGTAGAGTATCACCTAAAAAATTGAGACTCGTAGAAACCGGTCAAAAACTAGCATCAAAGTCAAATTTAGACGCATAACCTTCAAAACGACGCAGTATGACACAAGTTTTTCTTAATCTATCTATGGTCCAGGTGAGCAGAAATTTCTGCTGAATTGAAATTTTGTAGGTTCGACGAGGGAACAAACTAAGCACCCCTCCTTCACCCCCCCCCAAGGTACTCGAGGTACGTGAATTCTATCCTTGTACGGCATTATAAATATCATAAGATCTGGCTAAACATTACTAGAGGCACAGGTATCGAAACGAAAAAGGAAGGTAGCTAAACGAATAGCAGCAGAGTTGAAACTTAGTAGGTTTGTAGAGGACTTCCTTTCCTCTCACCGGGGTAAACACTACTTCCCAGAGCCTATGCGCTTGAGGTAAATGAATTCTATCCTCGCACGTCAGAAATATCACCAGATCTGGCCAAACTAGGTGCATTGGTTTTGGAATGAAAATGGAACGAGGAAAAAAGGAAGGAGGTTCGTTCTGATTTCAGCTAGTGGATGATATTGAACAGGAAATTGTGAGCGCTAGAAATGTACACTTTTGTAGTTTTCGTATTACAATAAATTTTGCAGTTTATTTGTTTTTTTCTTTCTGGTTCATACAGCGCACTTTCACTCCTATTTTTATTTGATGACTTACTATAAATGCATACAATGATGATAAACAATTCATTCTTCTTGGGTTCATGGTAAATAATTCTTTAATAAAGAAACTATCATTACAATTCACGCGTATTGAAAGTTGATTGGTTAGGAACGAAAAAATATGACGAACACATCTCGTGGCCCACCCTCCTCCCATCTTTGCAACAGTTGCTGCTTCGAACTAAGCTCTAGAAATTAGATTGTCATCTTTGATCATATAAAGGAGTTTTTGTATCCAGAAATGTTCAACCGATCAATTTGGGACGATGTTCACGAAGATTCTATTTTCTTTCCTTCTTCTTTTCATTGCCAATAGCACAAACGTCGATAATTCAAAGTTCCAAATGCTGACGATTTCTTCCAAGTCCAAAACGTGTAAGACTACATCTCCAAAGTGAAATTATTCCAAGTGCCAGTCCTCAAATGGATCAAAAATCAAAATATTTCAAAGTCTGGAAGTCCTAAGACGTCATCATGAAGTAAATGTTTTCGTCTGATACCATCCATGAAACGCGGGTCCGCGAAAAGGGGTGAGAACGGATACTTAGAAGGCTTCTTTTTTCTTATTATCATCATTACTTTCGGTCTCTGGATTTACGACCAATTCTAATTCAACTTTTTTAACGCAAAGATTTTCAACAAAATTAATAATATTTCCACAGGCAAAACAAACAGTCTTCTAGCGAGCCTACCACGATCTTATCAAGACGACTTGCGGTCAGATTCAGACACCGTCGACCGGAAGAGCATAAAAAATTACGATCATTGTCTTAATTATACTTCTTCTTTATTCATTTTTATCAGCCAAATGTCTAACGATTAATCAATTTTCCAAACGATACTAGCCAACGTTTGCTCTCTCCTCGCTTTGTCTCCGTACTTTGGCCCTGTACTCGAATCTACGTATTTTCAAAACAGCTTTTCTCACGTGCACGCGCGCTATTGGTTACTCATTAATTTCTTATCGCTAGGCACACCTAAAATACACAGAAAATATCGATAATGGGTCGAATACAGCCTACCACGAAAATCACGACTCGCTCATGAGTCGAATGTGCGTCAGATATCAGTAGCTGACAGAGCTCGGGTACGTAAAATATTGAAATCTCGATTTCTCTCTTCTTTCCAGCACTGTCCTTCGTCGATTGATATTTCAAACATGAGCAAAGAAGATGAGAATTTTTGAGACTCGTAAGAAGAATTTTGATCACGTCCCTCTCCCTTTCAATCGATCATCATCTCGAACGCGAGTCGTTTTAGCCTCAAAAAACTTTCAGATTCATGACTCAATTTCTAACCATACCTTTTCCTATCCTTCTTAGTAAATAGCTCTTAATCTATCACTCATTCAGCATCATACTTTCAAATTTCAACAGGATATATCCATCAAACCGATAGAACAACGATGATACTCATTTTGTCAAAAATAACTCCTCCAAATAAAGTTGCTACTATACTGGTTAAAGGGAAAGAATACTATACGAAATTAATTTACATACGATTAAATTTTTTTCCTATACCAACTCATACGTGAGTTTCAGCGGAGACCGAATGACCTTAGGATCAATTTAAATAGCTTCGTATCATTTCATTTATTTCGAGAGATCAAAGTTGAACGTGAATTAATTAGATCGATTTTCCCATTTCACCGAACCATGGAAAAAAATTTACTTCGTCGGACAGTAAGATTGAAGGTCGTCGGAGGGGAGAGGAGGAAGAGGACACAACAATGTGTCGATTTTTGAAATTAATTTTTCGACGTAAGCGATCATTTTGCGTAAAATATGTTTATGGGTCGCCAGAAGGGCTTCTTTATAATTCTACTCGCATCGGGAGTCGAGTCAAGAACAAAAAGTACGCTAAAATCATTCCTCATTTTCCTTCAACACGAAATCAAATCTGGTAGCTGCTCAATTTCTCTCGATGACCCAGAATCGAGAACTTTCTACACAAGAAATAACTACACTGTTGAAAAATTGAGAATTTTTTGTAAATCAGAGAAATTTCGCGTTGAATTCATAACAGTTTTCCGTTTTATCGATAGAAATCGTATTTTCTTGTTACGATCTTGTTTAGTTGCCGCGTCTCGTCGCGAGACGTGATATTCGTTCTCGAGCTTCGATCAATAACGATAGCAGATTAACGCTCGAGAAAGAACGTTTCGTCTCGCGACAATGCCCGGTAACTAAATAAGATTGTGACAAGAAAACGCGATCTTCTATCGAAATACGAGAAACGATCCTGAATTCAGCGCAAAAAATACTTATAAAAACGACATAGTACCAATCGGCATCACCCCCATTCTTAAAATTGCGTGTATCTTTTCGCTTATGAAAAAATTTCTGAGACAAAATTTGTTCTTTCAAGACTCTTCTACATTTTCTACTATCATGAAAAAAGTTGTTTAAAGCAACCCCTAGGGCGCAAATTTGGAAAATGTGTTCCAAAAATACATCAAATTCCAACTCTTTGTTTTTATAGCAAAAACTATCGATAATAGAAGAAATTTACAGTCATGTGAAGTATTCAGAATTTAATTTTACGTCTGTAGGGTTCATGTTGATACACCCTCTCCCTCTACCCCAACTTTGTTTTCTAGCTGCTTTCAGTTAACAAGGTAAGTAATTGATTTTGACTATTGTGATTTTTGTACTCGGAAACTGCGGAATCTTTTGTCCCCTTTAAGATGACCATTTCCGGCATGTTTTGCAAGTTTCAAAAAGAAAACACTTGAGTAAGTAACCTAGCGAGATTACTCAAGTGTTTTTTTCGTTCTTAAAGCAAACTTAAAATTATTTTGTTTGTTTGAGAATACAGCTGTCAATGTATTTTTGGAACATATTTTCCAAATTTGCGCCTCCAGGGGTTGTTTTCAAAGATTTTTTTATAATAGGTAAAAATGTAGAAGAGTCTTGAAGAAACAACTTTTGTCTAAAATATTTTTTGTAAAACTAATAGGATGACAGTTTAAAACAAAGAAAAAAATTAAACTTCACTCAATTATTTTAAATTAAAAAATGGACTCAATTGAGCCCAAAGTTGAAAATTTAAAACAAAAAAATTCAATTATTTTAATTGAAAAATGACTTAATTGAACCCAATTAAAAAAAAGAAATAAACTTCTAGATTAAATACCTTATTTCAAATGAAAAAATTAAAAGAACTAAAGCATTAATCTATTCTTCCAAGTTATGGCATATTTTAAGTAAGATAAAATAATTCACCAAAGAAGATGATGAATTTATTATCTTCTTTGATAATTTATTTTATCTTACTTGAAAAAATTAAGCTTCTACATATAAAAATTTTAATTGAAGAATGACTTCATTGAGCCCAAAGTTGACAACTTCCACATTCAATAATTTTAAATTAAAAAAGGGCCTCAATTGTGTCCAAAGTTCAATTTAAACAAAAAAAAAAAAAAAAAAAAATTCAACTTTCAAATTCAATTAGGTACTTCAATTGAAAAATGACTTAATTGAGCCCGAAATTGACCATTTAAAACGAAGAAAAGGACTAAAGCATTAATCCATTCCTCTATGTCACGGCATATTTTAAGTAAGATAAAATAATTCACCAAAGAAGATGATAAATTTTTTAATCTTCTGTGATGATTTATTCTACCTTACTTGAAAAAATTAAACTTCTACATTTAAAAATTTTGATTGAAAAATGATTTAATTGAGCCCAAAGTTGACAGTTTAAAACAAAGAAAAGAATTAAACTTCTACATTCGGTAATTTTAAATTAAAAAATGGTCTCAATTGGGCCCAAAGTTGAAAATTTAAAACAAAAAAAGGAATTAAATTTTTAAATTCAATTATTTTAATTGAAAAATGACTTAATTGTACCCAAAGTTGACAATTTAAAACAATGAAAAGAAATAAACTTCTACATTAGATACCTTATTTCAATTGAAAAAATGACACAGTTGAGCCCAGAGTTGACAATTTAAAATACAGAAAAAAACTAAAGCATCAATCCATTCCTCTATGTTACGGCATATTTTAAGAAAGATAAAATCATTCACCAAAGAAGATGATAAATTTATTATTTTCTTTAATAATCTATTTTATCTTACTTGAAAGAATTAAGCTTCTACATTTAAAAATTTTAATTGTAGAATGACTTGATCGAGCCCAAAGTTGACATCTTCTACATTCAATAATTTTAAATTAAAAAATGGTCTCAATTGTATCCAAAGTTAAAAATTTTAAACAAAAAAAGGAATTAAACTTTCAAATTCAATTATTTTAATTGAAAAATGACTTGATTGAACCCAAAGTGGACAATTTAAAACCAAAAAAAAAGAAATAAACTTCTACATTAGATACCTTATTTCAATTGAAAGAATGATTCGGTTGAGCCTGGAGTTGACAATTTAAAACGAAGAAAAGGACTAAAGCATTAATCCATTCCTCTATGTCGCGGCATATTTTAAGTAAGATAAAATAATTCACCAAAGAAGATGATAAATTTATTATCTTCTGTGATAATTTATTCTACCTTACTTGAAAAAATTAAACTTCTACATTTAAAAATTTTAATTGAAAAATGACTTAATTGAGCCCAAAGTTGACAGTTTAAAACAAAGAAAAGAATTAAACTTCTACATTCAATAATTTTTAATTAAAAAATGGTCTTAATTGTGCCCAAAGTTGAAAATTTAAAACAAAAAAAAGGAATTAAACTTTTAAATTCAATCACTTTAATTGAAAAATGACTTAATTGAACCCGAAGTTGACAATTTAAAACAATGAAAAGAAATAAACTTCTACATTAGATACCTTATTTCAATTGAAAAAATGACTCAGTTGAGCCCAGAGTTGACAATTTAAAATAAAGAAAAAAACTAAAGCATCAATCCATTCCTCTATGTTACGGCATATTTTAAGGAAGATAAGATCATTCACCAAAGAAGATGATAAATTTATCACCTATCTTCTTTGATAATTCATTTTATCTTACTTGAAAGAATTAAACTTCCACCATTAAAAAAATGGACTCAATTCAGCCTGAAGTTGAAAATTTAAAACAAAAAAAAGGAATTAAACTTCTGCATCCGATAATTTTAAAATAGAAAGAATGACTCAATTGATCCCAAATGATATGTAGACATAACGCAATTTTAAAAAAGTTGTGGTTCTTGCGAGGTAAAGGGGCTGAAAAAATGGCATTCATGCCTAATTTGTTCTTCTAGATTAGTAATCAGTTATCAAAACGCTTATTTTACCACGCCGATCACGCAGAAGCAATTTATTTGACTATACTATTTCATTTCGTCGATTTTCAAAAAATTTTCACTTATGTGATGTTATGGCGCTTTGTCCTCCCCTTCCAACTTGGTCCTCCAAAGTTGAGGATAATAGCGACCGTGTACGAAAGGAAATCTCGAATAAAGCCGCAGATATCGCCAGAATTAGAACTAATGCATTGATACGAAAGAAAAACCGCAAATTATAAGTTTCATCTCTCCTGAACATAATGAAAACAATATCCGATAGATATTGAAATAACTTTTTTAAAATAATGTGTCAATGTATAATTTTTTATTACACGAATCGAGATTCGTACTACAACAAGCAAACGCATTCGCACTCCGCTTTACATCGAGAAATCGTGTATAATTATGTTGTACAAAATTGATTTCAAGCTATAACATTTGGCAACCTTGAATATCGCTTACGTATTATTTCAGAATTATATTCCGACTACATCGTATTGTTTTCTGAACATTTTATAATTAAACAGAACTCATCGTACCGTCCGAATGACTCATTTCTTCGATTTGTAGCGTACACTGTTTTGTTCGTATATTTACGGAGTTTAGTCACTCTTTTAATTTGTCCAGAAATGAACGGTCGAGCGACTTCAAAATCAGAAAACAGAAGAGAATAAATTTTTTCATCTCTATCATTAAAATATCGGAGAAGACTGCGAAAATCAACGATCGAGAACGAATTTGCTGGATACTCTTTTCGAGAAATGTTGGGAACTAAGTATTTTTGTGAACTCAAATTGAATACAAAATACGCACAAAAAAAGATACGACCGAAGCATTTTGCGATCCAGAATACTTCTTGGAACGTTTCTCTTTTTCTCAACAATATGAGTTGGTTTTTGATACCGATTTCTAAATCTTTCGACAAAATGAAAGTCAATCATTCAATACAACGGATGTCTTACGCAGGTTTACCAGTTTTTGAGGGATGAAATACTTTCGCAAATCACTAACGTCGTTCCAACCGTGAGAGTATCGAGGTACAAAAAGAGAAAGTCATCAAGCTCCCTTCTCTACATCCACATCAAACGGCTAAGAAGCCATCCTAATCCTCTCAAAGTAGGCCAAACCCTTTTCACACACTTTTTTTACGCTTTTCACCTCTTTTTGACTATCTAAAATGCTGACGATCTACCCGTTCAGCACCTCTTCTCCTGCCCAGCTTTCGAAAATATCTAGTTTCACCTTCCTGTCTTTCCTTGCATTGAAAACTTTCTCTAAAACACCCACGAGAAAATCTTCAGCGCGATGAGCTCCCTTCGATCTACCTACTTCTGAAACACAATGTAATTCATATTCATCCTTATTGTACCCATGTGCCCACTCTGAGTCCATAATCCTAAGTGTAGTCGCAAGACTCGAGAGATTCTCCGTGGAACAATTTCCAGCTTGCCTCAATTAATATGAGACCTCACAAGCAACAGATTTTTCATAGGTCATGAAAAATTATCCCGCCTCGTGAATTCGCGTTAAATTCTGAGACTATTCTCTGATCCAAAATCGTCCGTTCCCACCCCCTGTCTTCCGTTTTGCTCGTTTTCTTGATCGAGAAGGAAGGAATTTGCCCTCAAAAAATGTCCGCGTCCAATCGTTATGACACTTTATTTGAAGTTCTGGAGAATTTTCAGCTCCAATCAATCCTCTCTATTGAAGGGCGAAGTCGATTTCATTGTAGAGGACGTCATGTACCATTGGAATTGAATAAAAACCTTATTGAATACGGACGTAATACGGAGTATATTGAGATGGGTTTCTGCAATCTGAGAGGATTGACTGCATTACAAGTAAAACAGACTCAAGAAAAGTTGAAGCTAAGAATCCCCACACAGAAGGAACATGCGAAATTTTATAGAGGCGAAGAAATTTTAAGCTATAATCCTATAAATGAAGTCTCGGGCTAGCGATAAGCTAGCCCTAGAGGGGCCTTTTAGGCTAAGGCGTTCAGGGAGTTTTAGGAAATTTCGTGTTTCGATCCTTTGTAGAGGGGAGGATGGAGTTCGAAACAATTTGGAGCCATGAACTTCTGTCGAGCTGGGCCCACAGGAAGGTTGAGCTCCAGAGTTTTACGCCAAATTTCTCTTCTAGGCATTTAGGCTGGACCAGGCCCAGAAGAGGATTCTAGGCTGAGACTCTTGGGAGTAGAGACGTTCTTTCTCAATTTTGATTTCGAGAATTGACCTTAACGCTTGATCGCTTCTTTCGAGTATCCTGTGTAAAAGATCGGACGAAATTTCTTCAAGTCCCTGATTAAGATCAAGGTCGTGAAAGACGTCGCGGAGGGAGTTATGAACCTCCATAGAGGTAGGACAAGAAGGATTCTGGGCTCTGAACTTTTAGGCTAGACCCAGAAGAGGTTTCTAGGCTGAGACTCTTTGAGTAAAGATGCCCTTTCTCAATTTTGAGTATCTATATTGATACCTGATTACATTTTTGGATTATCCTCTGTAGAAGATCGGAGCACGAGATTTCTTCAAGTCCCTGATCAAGGTCAAGATAGTGAAAGACGTCGTGAAGGAAGTTATGAACCTCAGTAGAGGTGCCTCATAAGAATTTTGAGCTCTGAACTTGTAGGCTAGGCCCAGAAGAGGAATCTAGGCTGAAACTCTTCGAGTGAAGACGCTTTGATTTCGAGAATTGACGCTAACGGTAGAAGATCGGAGTACGAAATTTCATCAAGTCCTGACTAAGGTCAAGGTTGTGGAAGACGTCGCAAAGGGAGTTATGAACCTCAGTAGAGGTGGGCCCAGAAGAATTTTGAGCTCTGAAAAGGCTCAGAAGAGGATTCTAGGATGAGACCCTCGGGAGTAAAAACGCCCTTTCTCAATTCTTTCAAGAATCAATCGGAGTACGAAATTTCTTCAAGTCCCTGACCAAGGTCAAGGTTGAGAAAGACGTCGCGAAGTGAGATATGAATCTTAGTCGAGGTGATCCCAGAAAAATTTTGATCTCTGAACTTTTAGGCTAAGCCCAGAAGAGGACTCCAGGATGAGACTCTTTCCGTGAAGACGCTCTTTCTCAATTATGATCTCGAGAATCGGCATCAACGTTTGATTGCTTCGAGTATCCTCTGTAGAAGACCAGGGATCAACATTTCTTCAAGTCCTTGATTAAGGTCAAGGTTGAGGAAGACGTCGGTGAAGGAGTTATGAACCTCATTAGAGGTGATCCCAGAGAAATTTTGAGCTCTGAACTTTTAGAATAGTCCCAGAAGAGGTTTTTAGGCTGAGACTCTCTTGAGTAAAGGCGCTCTTCCTCAATTTTGAGTATCTATTGATACCTGATTGCTTTTTCGAGTATCCTCTGTGGGAGACCGGAGCTCAACATTTCTTCAAGTCCTTGATTAAGGTCGAGGTTGAGAAAAACGTCGCGAAGGGAGTTGTGAACCTCAGTAGAGGTGGGCCTAGAAGAATTTAGAGCTCTGAAAAGGCTCAGAAGAGTTTTCTAGGCTGAGAATCTCTGATTAAAGACGCTGTTCCTCAATTTTGATTTAGATAATTGACGTTAACGCCTGATTGCTTTTTTCGAGTATCCTCTTTAGAAGATCGGAGACGGAATTTCTTCAACTTTCTGCTTAAGGTCAAGGTTGAGGAAGACGTCGCTAAGGGAGTTATGAACCTCATTAGAGGTGATCCCAGAGAAATTTTGAGCTCTGAACTTTTAGAATAGTCCCAGAAGAGGTTTTTAGGCCGAGACTCTCTGAGTAAAGACGCTCTTCCTCAATTTTGAGTATTTATTGATACGTGATTGCTTTCTCGAGTATCCTCTGCGGGAGACCGGAGCTCAACATTTCTTCAAGTCCTCGATTGAGGTCAAGGTTGAGAAAAACGTCGCGAAGGGAGTTATGAACCTCAGTAGAGGTGGGCCCAGAAAAATTTAGAGCTCTGAAAAGGCTCAGAAGAGGTTTCTAGGCTGAGAATCTCTGATTAAAGACGCTCTTTCTCAATTTTGATTTCTAGAATTGACGTTAACGCCTGATTGTTTTTTTCGAGTATCCTCTGTAGAAGATGAGAGCACGAAATTTCTTCAAGTTTCTGCTTAAGGTCAAGGTTGTGAAAGACGTCGCGAAGGGGGGTATGAACCTCAGTAGAGGTGATCCCATAAGAATTTTGAGCTCTGAATTTTTATGCTAGACCCAGGAGCGCTTTCTAGGCTGAGACTTCTTGAGTAAAGATGCTCTCTCTCAATTTTGAGAATCTATATTGACATCTGAATGCTTTCTCGAGTATCCTGTGTAGAAGACAAGAGCTCAACATTTCTTCAAGTCTTTAATCAAGATCGAAACGTCACAAAGGTCGTTTCAATAGGAACCATTCCCCCGACAGAACCAATAGGGCGGCTTCTTCACTGTCGATACGTAATAATAATTTGTCTCGGAAAAATTACATTGAAAATGCTCGGAAGAGCGAAATATTGACCCAAATAAAATTCTGGAGAAATTATTAGATTCCACGTCTTCGAGAGATCTATCCATCATGCCATAATTTTAGAAAGACTGATTGAGTTATAAATTTCTGCTAAGTGGCAGTAAGTTATGGTAAATCATTCGGAAAATCATTTTTCAACCTATATCTTAGGCTAGGGTATGAATCGATCTTTCAGACGCGCTCTTTTTTCACCGCTGGAATAAGAATTCGAATCACGCTTCCTAACATATATTTCTCAAGTGATTCCTGTGAGCCGCATTGTACAAAAGTCGTCCAGGAGCCATGCAACAATCAAGCTAACCCTACAAACGAGAGCCGTTTCGATTGATGGAAAATTGATCCCAAAAGGTCGACCACTTCGCATACCACTTTATATTACCAGGCTTATAGCGCTCCCAAGAGAGATTATCTAGTTTTCAAGTGGAATGTTGAAATGAACTCCTAATCTGGCCAATTAAGGTGAAGTTTTTTCACCCTCTTTACAAACGTGGCATCCTGTACCAACGTCAGCAGTGTTTCAAAAACCAGCGTAGGAGGAATCAAACAAGAACGCACAACGAAATTTGCCAAGAAAACCGATATTCGCCAAGAAGTCCGTCAATTATTTAATAATCGCATTATAAATACTTCCTAGAACACATGTCTTATACAGGCGTTAGTCGTGTCGTTCATCGAAATACGTAATAAGGGTAGAAGGAGGTAGAAAAGGGGGAGATTTTTGCGCGGATATGTTCGCGAACGAGTCACTCGAAGATGCATAGGTATGATCGCGTGCAAATGCAGGACAACTTTAAACATCAACTCTCTTTCAAACGAATTCGGAGTGCGTGTGTATACACCGCAGTGTTATAAGCCGTTCAAAAACCCGACCCGATTCTACACAATCTCGCTTAGCCGAAGTTTTTGTACGTAGTTTATAACAAACTTCTACATACCGAGTATATACGGTCACAACCCCTAGGTTTCGTTTCGCTCGTCGTTGATAATCAATACACACTATGGTCGTATCAACTTAGCGCTTTAATGGAATCCTTTTTTTCACCCTTTACATATTACAAACGAAAAACTCGTCTCCAACTCTCTCATCTATCACCGGTCGTAACCCTGGTAAATACGTATATTAATACGCGTACAAATAATATGAAAGAAGGCAACAGTGTGTCAAGCGCTGTGCTGCTTTATTTGCCGCGGCGCGCGCGGTGCGATGGAAGACCTCAAGTCCATTCACTTTTTCTTCGTGTTACGGTTTTTGGTTCAAGGTACAAAAAAAAAAAAAGCCTCGTCTCGAAAGAAGACTTTACAAGAAAATAATAATCATTTTCATTATCCATAATCCTTTAATTTCATTTTTTCCCCTTTTATGCATCCTCATCGAATTGAAGAGCGTCGCAAATTATCAAAGCGTCGATGCGAAACTTTCCTTCTCTTCGTCCTTCAAAAATCTCTCTAATCAGATACTTTTATAAGGTCTTTCACCAGTGTTATTGAAAAATCACAAGAAAACTATCGAGGACGAAATAAATACGTTATTTCGCACACATTACCCGTTGCCATGGTAACTGACCGCAGTGTGCTTTTTAACAATTTCAATTTTTCAATACGATAAGTTTTTGTACTTCGCACTAATCTAATTCGAATTAATTTAGGAAGAAGAGAGAGAGAGAAAAAAAAACTCTTCTGCCACTCGTATTCCGCAGATGTCGCTCGCCTCGATCTCGTAACAAAGGATAATTTTCAATCTGTTTTGGTATTCGAAGAGAGATTCTTAACATTTTCAATTTATACTGTAGTGGCGACGATGAGGAATGCAGTCTTCTTCTTGCATACGAAAGTTATAAAATTGGAATGCGACGAACTTTCTAGTTTAAAAATGACTTTCTGCTAATTCGTAAAAAAATGATCACCGGACAGTGCGAACTTTCCTTCCCTTTTAAAGGTCATGGATTATGTACAAGATAATGCGTTCGAAGAAGAGGGAGAAGATCAAACTTGTTAAAGAGGATACCCCACTTCTCCCGTGAAGGTTGAAATGATACCCTCCTTAAATATCCGCCTCCGGTGGCCTTGACCAAATTGAAGAACCGAAGAAAATTTAGCGTTCCGATCCTTTACAAAGGAGGAGGAGGAGGGGGGGGGGGGAAAGACTTGGAACAATTCGAAGCTTCGAACCCGTGTAGAGGTGGGCCTATAGGATTGTTGAGTTCTAAACCTTCAGACTAGACTATAATTTTGGAGTTTTTAACTCAATTCTAGGCTACGACAAACATACTGTAAGGCAAGCTCAGAAAAAGAATTTAGGCTAAGACTCCTTGAGCGAAGACGGTTTTCCTCACTACGAACTAAGTTCAAGTTCTGTCAATTGATTGTTAAGAAAAAATACAAGTTGAAGAAAGGAGTGACGTCGTCAATGTACTTCGGTGGTTGGGAGGCAGAGCTTATTTTTTCAACGATTCTTGGATCAAATTAATATGTGTAGAACCTGTTCTTCTTGGTTTCAGTTCCCAGAGCAAGTCAAGGAAGCCGTTTTTTTAACCGGCTCCAGAATCGGTTTTGATCAATGGTCCAAGTTCTGGAGAAAAGAGACTGACGTGAAAAATTAAGAGACTTATTATTGTTTTAATGGCTCTTTTTGGTTCCAGTTCCCGCGGCAAATGAAGGGATTGGGGAGATTTTTTTGATTTGGGTACTGGAACAAATTGAAGGAAGCGGTTGACTTCGGTTCTGGTTCCTAAATCAAACTAAGGGAAGGGATTCTTTTTGGTTCCGATTCTCAGCCTTGTTAGAAGGAGATGGAGAACAGACTCGAAAAAAATTAAGCGGGAGTGGGTGACGTCATTGAGGGAATTATTTTCGGTTTAAGACCGCATGGAGGAGCAGTGTAGTGTAAGAGAAAAGTTACGACAGTCAATTTAGAGGAAGAAGATTCTCAAAACTTTAAAACATCCCAATTACTTGAAAAGAAACGAAAATGTGAAGATTGCAGATTTCCAGTGCCTTGATAATGCGAGAACGGAAACAGGGCTCAGCGTCATCAGTGATCAAGAGAAACGCAGATTAGCATCATCAATGATGCATTTATTTTGCGTATTCATTGATAAACGCTGAGCCAAGTTTCTGTTGAACGAGAAAAATCATAGCTCAACTTTATAATTCATGGAAGATTATCAGCTCGACCAAAATCTGAGCACTGAAGTCTTCCAAATTTGCTTGCGCAATTGCCTTGTAACTCTAAATATTACCTGCCTTGGACGGAATTTTACTGCCTGATAGGATGGCAGGCATCTATTCTTCAAACATAAATTCGAGTTACTTACCTACACAGAACAAAGAAAAAAACACGTTTACATTAATAAATTTGAAAACATTATATGAGAAAACATTATATGAAATGTCATTTGAGAAAGAAGAAAACTTTTTTGGAGGATGAAAATTATTAAAAATGATAGGCAGCTAGAGTTGCTTCGTCACAAGTATTACTTTCCCTCTCCTCTTACCTATCATTCATCTCGAAAAATTAAAATAAATATTTGTCTTATTGCAACTCATATTGAGTGGGTGAGGTGTAAGTAGTGCACTGGTATTGAAAAAGTTTTTCCAGCGTACAATTCTACTTTATTAACTGCTTTTACAAGAGTATCATTCTATCATTCATCTTGAAAAATTAAAACAAATATTGGTCTATTGGAACTCATATTGAGTGAGTGAGGTGTAAGTAGTGCACTGATATTGAAAAAGTTTTTCAAGTGTACAATTCTACTTTATTAGTTGCTTTTACAAGAGTACTTTCGGGGTATCACGCCATCATCAATTGTGTCGCAACTATTTGAAAACATTAATTGAAATGTCATTTGAGGAAAAAAGAAAGCTTTCTTGGAGGATGAAAATTACTAAAAATAGGCAGCTACAATTGCTTCGTCACCAGCATCACTTTCCCTCTCCTCTTATCTATCATTCATCTTGAAAAATTGAAACAAATATCAGTCTTATTGGATCTCATATCGAGTGAGTGAGTGAGCTGTAAGTAGTGCACTGATACTGAAAAAAGTTTTTCCAAGTGTACAATTCTACTTTATTAGTGGCTTTTACAGGAGTACTTTCTGGTGTCACCCCATCATCAATTGTGTCGCAACTATTTGAAAACATCATTTGAAATGTCATTTTAAGAAAGAGGAAAGCTTTTCTGGGAGATGAAAATTATTAAAAATAGGCAGCTAAAGTTGCTTTGTCACAAGTATTACTTTCCCTCGCCTTTTATCTATCATTCATCTCGAAAAATTAAAATAAATATTGGTCTTACTGCAACTCATATAGAGTGAGTGAGGTATAAGTAGTGCACTGATATTGAGAAAGTTTTTCAAGTGTACAATTCTACTTTATTAGTTGCTTTTACAAGAGTACTTTCGGGGTGTCAACCCATCATTAATTGTGTCGCAACTATTTGAAAACATCGTCTGAAATGTCATTTTGAGAAAGAAGAAAGCTTTTTTGGAGGATGAAAATTATTAAAAATAGGTAGCTAAAGTTACTTCGTCACAAGTATTACATTCCCTCTCCTCCTATCTATCATTCATATTGAAAAATTGAAACAAATATTGTTCTTATTGGAACTCATATTGAGTGGGGTGTAAGTAGTGCACTGATATTGAAAAAGTTTTTCCAAGTGTACAATTCTACTTTATTAGTGGCTTTTACAAGAGTACTTTCGGGTGTCACCGCATCATCAATTGTGTCCCAATGGAGAACAAGGCCTTACATATATGAGTTTTCATAGTATAACACTGTGATCTTATTGGTTATAACAATACTGTGTTGTGATTAGTTCACTCGTAGAAACTTATGACAATTTCTTCTTATTGGCTATAACATATTGCTTAGTGATCTAAATACTGCGTTTCTATTGGCTACCTCTTTTCCTGCCATCGTATTAGTCAGTTCTGTTCTTCTACTCTCGTCCAATCACCAGGCCGAATAATTTTTCGCTATCAAACGTGATTACATTTTTTGATTTTGCAACCTCCATTTATTCCTAGAGTTTTCTCCTTTTTGTGCGATCCTCTATATGTATGTTTCTTTCTCCCTTGACTTTTTGTGCTCCTTTTTCCTGATCTCAAACTTTCTCCTAGTCTCGCCAATGCAATGTAGATACCCTCGCACTGCTCACAACTGAGCTTTTACACTCCGCTCAAGCTTTCCTTGTCCCATTGCTGATTCTCTTCACCATGGGTTGGTTATTATGGATACCCACTTGCCATTGCAAAGTCTTGAAAATTTTTCTCTCTTCATTTCCTGATGAGGTTAGACTGAAGAGGAGTCTTGATTTTTGCTCAAATATTATTGAAATTTGCATCACTTAAATCGTCATTCTTCTAAAATTTGTCGAACTTGTCGCGAGATTATAAACTTGATATACTTTTCTTAACTTTGCCTTGGGATTGGAAGTCGTGAATTTTTCAACTAATTTTAGAATCGATTCTCGTCTCGACTCAGTTTACGTTTCAGCCTTGAACAAGCATACCGAGTAATTTTTGCTCGACATTCCTTGCTAAACAAATTCTTCCAGCACATCTAAAACAACTTGGCAACCACCACCCTACGTAACCAAACTGTCTTTAGTCTTTATTTTGTCATATGATTCGAGCTACTTGAACTTCAGTTCAAAGTGTGAAGACGGTGTTGGTTTTATAACGAACTGTCGTCAAAAATGGATTTTAATTAGTCACGCTCTGTTGAATCGAACGTATAGTCTGAAAACGCACAAAAGTTGTTAGTGATCATTTGGAATTTCATAACTGAAAGTTCAGGGTTAAAGTGTCAATCGTTGATGGATTTTCGTCAAGTTTGAAAAATTCTGCGGTCAGTTTACTTTTCATCCTACCAAACGCGAGGCTCTGCGAAAGGGTCGACGACTCTTTGTTCGTTCTCTCGTATTGGTGGAAATGGAGTGGATCGAGGAAAGACCGAACGCTTTGTGAACGAAAAAGACGAATGGAATGAAGGGTGTGGGGAAGAGACGACATTGTGGGTCGGTTGCAGCGAAAGTCTCTTCCTTTGTTTCGACGAAAATTTCGCGTAATTCGCGTTCTAGGCGATTTATACGAGTAATAAATTGTAGACGTTGCTTGGGCCTCCGCGACGAGGGAGGAATCTTTTAATTTTCTAAATTCGCGCGCGATAGCGGCTCTCGAAACATTTTCAACTCGGTTCATAAATTTTACCTAATGCCTTCAGTTCGTTATTTGGCGCGTAGAAAAGAAGAAAGTGAAGCGAGCAAAGTGTAGCATCGGCAAAATTTACATGCGGATATTGATTTGTCTAATATATTTCACGTGTGTAACGAATTAAAGAAATTCTCTATACCTCGGCTATAGGTATAATGTGGGATGGATGGAATTCGTAATTCGAACTGTGCGAAGGCAATATTTAGATAATAAAAGTGGTAATAATTACTCTGTAGCGTCGATTTAGTTACATTTGACCTACAAAAACGTGTATTAGGTTCGTGTCACGATGTTCACGAATATCGGACCGACTGTATATAGGGCTAGTGGTTGGTCAGGCGATCGTATTCCGAGTTTCAGTATAGGCTGCCACTGAAAAATGAACGATTACGTAATATCATTATCGTATCGTACACGGCACAATACCGCGCTTGCAATATATAGGAGAAAAAAGAGCAGAAATTAACTTTGTTTTCAACACGGCAGTTGTTCTACGAAAGACTAATATTGATATTCGAATAAGCGGTGAGCTGGTGGGAGGAGGAAAGCGGAGCGATCTCGTATACCTATTACAGCTCGAACAGATGCTTGTGTTGTGTAAATGAAGTGAGCTTAGTGTCAGGAAGATAAGCGTATAGTATATTCGAGTTTATATAGAGGTACTGACTGTACAGCTTATTCTAATTTCAGAATAGTATCGGTGATCCCAGTTGGCCCTTACAGAAAACTTGTTGATTTCTTACTAGTGATATTGTGTAGCATTCGCCGCTATGATATCGCGTCTACGTATTACTCGCGTTCTTTTTAGAGTGATTCGAGCGTTATTGTCTTGTACAGACTAAACTCGACGAAGAGAAGTCAAGGAAAGTCGACGAATTTCGAAATTGAGCGAGAAGAGTTCAAAACCGATTTTATTAGCGTTGCAACTGGATCAGAGTGGGCAGAATTCGAAATGTATGATGCAATTTGTGACGTGCGAAGTTTTCGGGTCTACAGGATTGACTTTACACGGTAAAACGAGAATTTTAAATATCCAGAGGACTCAGAAAGAAATTTCCTACGAGCAAAAACCGAAGATTATGAGTTGTCCATTGTAGGGAAGCACTTTTGTGTAGGCCCTTGCAATGTATTGTGCGGATAACTGTACTTTAAGTCGCTGTGCATGAGCTGAGCACGGCACCTATTGTGCCTTTTTAGGATTGCCCATCGGCTGGCCGTGGAATATCCGTATGTGTCTCTCGCCAGAGAGGTCGACTCCAGTATGAGCTTGCACCTTTCCAGTTACGGTTCTCATCACGCCCTACTCCTATGTACTTGATCTCCGACATACGCAAGATGTTCCACTCCTGATATTTTCATTCTTGGACGATCAATTCTGCTTTCCTTGCGTCCTGGAGCAGTATAGCCTTTTCGAGTCTTTCTTATATTTTCCAGCAGTCCACGCTATTTTCTTCTGGAATTCAGCCATATTTGCTGTAAAGCTTGTCTACCTTTCTTTTATGTTGTGACTGATATTCCACGGCAGCGGACACTGCAGCCCCGCCGTGAGGTTTCATGCCACCCTATGCAAAACTTCTTTTGTCGCCCTTAACCAGATGTCAATGTGTAAAAAAAGCAAATTGATTTTCATATTTTCCCGCTGCAACTGCTGCTCTAGGTAGTTGCCAATATTGCATGAACGTCGCGCTTGGGCGGTATCTGTGTAATAGGTTAAGAGACTAGCAACGAGATTCAAAACCTAGTATAAACCTAAGATAGGACGCGGAGGATCAGTTATGATGTGACCTATGTTTCATCATCTCGAGCAGGATGACGCTGCAATAATAATTTTTCCTGTTACAATTCACTAAAGAAGAGAAAGATCGATTTAGTGGAGGAGCAACTGCGAGAATCTCTCACGGTTTGACATCAATCACAGGGTATATAGAGAAAGCTTTGAGGATGAATAGTTGAACAAGTTAGATGAAGTACGCGAACAGCAAGGGCTCAAAAGTCAGAAAATATGTGAGAAAGAGTTGGCTGGATGAGACCGATTTCTATACGGATTTGAATAGTGGTCGGCAGCAAGAAAGAATTGAGGTGAGAATTTTAGAAAAAAGAATGTATTTGAAAGAGTAATCCGAGTTTATCTGTGTTATTTCATATTCGTTACCAATCAGACCAATATTTTTTCAAGATGAATGATAGATAAGATGAGAGAAGTAATTCTTGTGACGAAGCAGCTTTAGCTGTCCGTTTTCGTCAATTGTCATCCTGATAGAGCAGGAAATCAAGAGTAACAACAAGCTGGTATCCTTTGATGTGGCAAACGTTTTTGGTACCATATCAAAGCAGGAACTTCTTACGCTGCTCAAAAACAACAGGTACCATGGGAACCCCGTTGCCTCTTCAGTAAGAAATGGGACTTGCGATGGGATCTACCAATACTGGCGGAGATATTCATGAATGATATGGAAAACAAGACGTTGAAGGGCAGCAAGTTCAGAAACTCGATCAAACACTTGTAGATGACATCCTAATTGTGTGCTCAGGGACTAATAAACAAGTGGACCTATTCCTTTTGGATATGAATGCGATGGATGAGAGCATCAAATTCACAGTGGAAAAAGGCAATGAGACCATCGACTATTTGGACCTTACACTTACATTGGAGAACAACAGAATAGAAAACAAATTCTACATCAGGAAACCGACAAACGCAGACACCATCATCCCAAATGACTCCTACCACCACCCCAGGTACAAGTTAGCGGCAATCCAGAACTCCTGCTATCGAGCAATCTTTGTCCTCAACAACAACGAAGAGAAGAGGAAAGAAAATTAGGATACCGTTGCAAGTTTTGCAACGGCGAGCGGAGAACCCGCAAGACCCGTGTTCCACTGGGGAAGGTCTTTCAAAAAGTAGAACATATAGAAAATCTTATCATGTATAGCTTGAGAGTCGAAATCATTCCCAGTCCCTCTTCTGTCATACATAGCTAGAGAGTCTCCAAGTCTCCCTACTATCATATATAGCTTAGGGGTCGAAATTATCCTGACGTCATCTCAACCTTGTGACGTCATCGACCTTGGACGAAAATTTCCTTAGTCCCCCACCTATCATATCTTAGAGGTCGAAATTATTTCAAGCCCCCCCCCCCCTTCACCATAAATAGCTCAAGAGTCGAAATTTTTCCAACTTCCCGCCCCCCTCTATGACGTCATATTAACCTTGCGACGTCATCGACCTTGGACCGCTCGCGATCTCGGACGAACATTTTCTTAGTCCCCCACCTATCATAAATAGCTCAGGAGTTGAAATTTTTCCAACTGGTCCCCCCCCCCCCTCCATGACGTCATATTAACCTCGTGACGTCATCAACCTTGAACCGCACGCGATCTCGGATGGAAATTTCCTTAGTCCCCCTCCTATCATTAATAGCTCGAGAGCCGAAATTTTTCCAACTGCCCCCCCCCCCTCTATGACGTCATCAACTTTGGACCACACGCGATCTCGGACGAAAATTTCCGTAGTCCCCCTCCTATCATTAATAGCTCAAGAGCCGAAATTTTTCGACCCCCCATGACGTCATTAACCTTGGACCGCTCGCGATCTGAGACGAAAATTTCCCTAGCCCCCCCCCCAATCTCATAAATAGCTCAAGAGTCGAAATTTTTCTAACCGCCCCCTCCCTCCGTGACGTCATCAACCTCGGACCGCTCGTGATCTCGGACGAAAATTTCCTCAGTCCCCTACTTATCATATCTTAGAGGTCGAAATTATTCTGTCCCCCTCTCCCTTCTCCAGGACGTCATCAATCTTGTGCCGTCCTCAAGCTTGGACCGCTCGCGCTCGTGGACGGAAATTTCCTGACGGTACCCACCGCCCCCCCCCCCCGTCCTTCTCAAACAAATCAGGTAACGGATACCCTGTTAAAAAAGCAAAGACATGAAGAACGTTGATTTGAAAATGAGACAACCAAATGTAATTCCGGACTGACCTAAGGACAACCTTTCCCAAAAAAGTGGGAAAGTACCAACAAAACATGTAAGCAGAATCAAAAACAAGATCAATTTCTAGTCAGAATGACCGAATAACCTTTCGTTTGCAAGATGAGAAACTCGAAAAAAATGAATGTGCCACAAGTGCCACCACATAAAGAAGCAGCTCCGGAGCAAGATAAAACAGTTTCGGAGGTAAAATGAAGCGGTTCCAACACATCGATTTTCTGGAATACCCTTTCCGCTGATTTCTTGTTAAATTTAGGCGATGTACCATCAACGTGCCACCCTTGCCAACACTTGATGACGAGGACGTCAATGTGAGTCAAGATAGCTGTGACTGAATATGCCAGAGGGACTCACATCAAGTCATCAGGTGCCCCAAGAATGTCAACCTTCAAAGCTGTCAAATTGAAGTCGATTTTTTTCCACAACGTTGACGTCAGCATTGCCGCGTAGAAGGTAATATCGATATGCCCAGCAATCTGTATCGATCTCTTGAAAGCTATCTCTGAATCTGCTAGTTCACATACTACCCCTAAACTGCTACACCTTCGATTCTTCTCAACAAAATGGTGAGTTCTTTACGCCGGAATTTAATTCCAATCCGCAAGTGTATTCTCGTGATCTTCTATCAAGTCATCTTCTTCAAACGAACTTCCTTAATATAAGCATGTCTCTCTCAACCTTTCCAAGTCTAAAACTATAGTAGCCGAATTCAATCTCGATGAAATAAGCGTTTCACAAACAATACAGTACAGAAAATTGGCGAATAATATAAAGTAGAAGCAAGTCATACAATCATAAGTCCACGTTCCTTCGTTTCAATCCCATATAGTGATACGAGAGCGGGTGCGAGGGAAACTCGTACCCCTCCTTGTCACCGCTCTCAGCGCTGAGTTTCTCGCGTATACGTTTCTGAATTTTAAATTCAGTACGTTCGCGTTTTTACACGTCCGGTGGCGATTAAAATTATGAATACTTCTGTACCAAAACTATTATAATGAAGGAGTGATGACGACGATGATGACTGCTATAGGCGAGCGGTACAGAAGAACGATACTCGTAGGTTAAGTTGATTAGAGCAAGAAAAAGAGACGAGAGAGTAAGAAAATAATAATATTATCGGAGGGGAAACTGAAACACATCCGTTCTTTTCTACACTCGATCGAGTTTTTATTTTCTTTCTTCTCTCTTTTTTTTTCCCGAACTCTCTTCGTCTCGTGAACCTTCGGTACAGTAGATACGCATACAGATGTAAATACGCACGCACACTAATGAAGGTTACGTACGTACACATTATTCGTATGATGTCGCGTGATATCATAATAGATAATCAGAACGCTGTTTAGTTACTCTTCATAAATACATTTTTCCTACTCGCCCGTCAGGCCCGGCCTACTCCCCTGCTCTTCATTAGGAAACCAGTGAAGAAGGTACCTATAAGAAAAGTACGGATGAGACACATGTGCCTCAACGTGCAGCAGTTCTCGATACAGCATCGTTGGTACGTAGTGCGAACAAACCAGCATAATATTCTCTTTCGTTGTCTCTCCCGTTTTTATTATTATGTTTTTCTTCTTCATCTCCGCCTGAGCTAACCATCCGAACTTCTACATTTTGCGTCTATTTCACGCGTACGCTCGTTCGCCGCTCGCTTAGGTCGCGTTCCGGCGCGACGCTTCCATTTCCTCTTCACCGCGATGGCAACGATCATAATCGTCCAACCACTTCAATCGCGGACTCGCGTCTCACGTTTGATAAATTAATAATCGGTCGAATTGAAATTTGAAGCTTACAACAGTCGATCAGATCCGTTGCAAAATACATGACAGTAGTGTTCGACACCGCCAGCTATCATCCAGATAAGGTAGACAGGAGTAACACGCCGAACACACATATTCACATGACAGACCACATGTTTACATAAAGTATCAAAAACAACACTAAGAAAAAATAAAAACGACTTCTGGTTGGTACCCAGAAAATAAAGATCATATTTCACGTCTCCAATCAGTTTCTATGGGGCACGAAATGTTTTCACAAGAATCCGTGACATCATCTGGATAGTGGAAGATGATGGTGACCCTCTGACAGCTAATTCATAATCAAGCCTAGATTGCGGTGTAATGCCTGCCAGCCTGTCATACTTTATGTTAGACAAACCTCCAATCACACACTCCTGACTTCCAGAAAATGTATGAGACAAAGGTGCGATGTACGCAGATCGCAACGTCACAAGATTGTAAAACTTTCAACATAAGGGAAGCACCTAAGCCTTGTTCTAATGATCTAAGTGGGAAGAAGGAAGAGCCGTTACCCTTCGCCTCAAGCACGATTGACCTTGACCTACATTCGAACTACCACGAGTACATCATAGGCAGGGCATTATTAGCAAGGGATGTAGAAAGGAGAGGGCCGACCTAACGTCACATGCCTCATACGGAATGACTTTGACCTACATTAGATCACAGGCACTTGGGTCAGCTACACCCCATTCCCAGGCTACTCTGTCAGTATACAAGTGTGGTGTGCCAATTTGACATGATGATTTATGTCTGAAGTATGAAATTGTTGTGCTATGCGTACAATATTCGTCGAATAGTACAAGACCTCATCTTACTTAACGTCTAAGCAGAAAAGAAAAGTCCAAATAGGGATTAAGAATGAAATAAAACTTCTGACCAATTCAAAACAATAAAGATCATTGTTTCTTATCTCATGGAGGCTCATCTCACCAGGAGCGCTTCTCTTCTAGAATGACTAAGTCCTATGGGGAATTTTATGTGATCCCTGATGTAGTTCAAAGTCATTTGGCTCACTCAGATGGTGGTTGAAAGAGATGAAACTGCTTGGCCAACTATATATTAATTTAAGAATATACAGGGCTGGCGCAGCCTCTCTTCCCCTCTAGCTAAGTACTCCCTCACTCCTCGGTGAATAATGGCCCCTCCATGACGTCGAACTTTTAGAATTTCTGTTGAACCCTTCACCTAATTTGAAAGTCTCCGAGTTTCTCTCCTACTGTAGGTGGTATAGAAGAATGAGAGAGGGAGGCCATGATACTGTCATCATACTAGGCTAGGAAGGGAGGAAGCGAAGGAGCGGAACAAGAGCTTGTCAGCTAAATAATCCAAGCTACATTTCAACAGTTTTCTCGAGGGTACGTGCCTTTACTCTGGAACTTTTTGCTCACCCAAGATGAGGCATATGAGACTTGTACAAAGGTAAGAAATACTGTAGAAGGGGCAGGCGAACTATTAGAGTAACTGAACCCTCCAGACGTGGCACTGACTTACTCTAGGGACAAAATTCGGGTTATTTTAAATACGTAGGGCATATAAGAGAAGACATGAAGCATCACTCTAATGTTACTTTTCTTTTCTGTACCTCGAAAGTGAACGCCGAATTCTAGAATTTTCTACATCACTTCCAACACTCCTACTATCGCATGGCCTTGACCTACAAAACATTTTCTCTATAAGAACTCGACTTACAGTTGTGCTACTCAGTCATAGAGCGGTGGGTAACCTAAGAGGTAAGCTGTATTGCGGGCTCAGTAAAGACTCACAATATGATATCAAAATTTCAGGCTTTTGCGTTGTTCAGCAGCAAGAAACGTGTTTGGTAGTGAGCTTCGGAGTCGAAACTAGAAATTCCACGGAGTACTTCGCCGGTAAGGATTCGAGCTAAGAATATGATGAAAGGACCTGAAAATGTCGATCAGGGGATTGTGGTCCCGAGGTCCAAGAGACCTCGAAAGATTTTGACCTTCGAGCTACATAGGGGAGGGATGGGGAGGGAGAGAGCAGGAAAGCGATTTCACACCATTCTGGAGGAAGATTTCGAGCAACCTTGATCATTCAGCCATTGATTAGGGGAGGCTAGTTGAAGAAATACTGGCTTTTGAAGGAAGAGAGACTTAGTAAAATTTCGACCAAATTATCGATTCTAAAATTTCCCATAAAACTGGTTAATGTAAGCCTCAAGGCATGTGGTTCCTGAAAAAGACCCCGCGAACAGCGGCCAAAGCGAGTTTCCTCCAAGTTTCTCGATGACGTCATGATCCAAACGCAGACATGTATACTAAACGAGCGGAGTGAGGTAAAATCTGTTTATTGATTTGCTTACACGGGGGGGAGAGGATTTTCGGAGGGGAAGTTCATGATTCTTCGGCTATTTGACAAGAGAGAAAAAATGTTTTGGAAGATAATTTTTAATGTCTTTTCTTCGCTAATTTTCTGGGGGGAGGGGGGAGGGAACGCCTAAAACTTGGACTCGCAGATTTACGATCGACGGCTGGGGTTCCGTTTAAGACATTAAAAAGAGGAAACCCAGTCCCAACCTCGCAAATTTTCGATAGCGGAAAAGGTGCAGTAAAGACGTCAACCAATTTAAACCTCGTTATAATAACCCGTCGAATCTGCTCGTGACGTCATTAGGGAAGAAAATCGAGCATAATTTAGTATATTGTGTACTAAGACTAAATAGTCTAGTATTAGTTTAGCTTGGCACAGGCCTAGTTTGAACCTAGAATATCCTAATATAATTTAGTATTTCTCAACCGGTGTACCCTACTTCATGTCCACCTCAAGTGTACCGCAATATTTTAATCAAAAACATAAATTAACACGAACTAAAAAAAGGAACCGCCTACTTTTTCTATTTACTTGAAAAAGTAATCATAAGCCACTATCTACCTGATCGACGTACTTCAGCTTTTGAATGATGTCAATTTTAATAATGATTTTTTAAACTGGAGTCTAAATCCGCACTGAAAGTCATAAAAATCAAAAACTTTATGTGCGAAATGACTAAAAACTCAGATCTTACAACATGTTTTCACACAAATTTTGGAATTAGGAGAGTCCAGGAGTTCCCCAGTAATGCGAGAAACATCCCGACCCTTTTGCGGATATTGCGGTGGCAAAATTGAAAACTTTCTCGAGCCTCGGCGGAAGGAGGTCGAGCTTCCCTTTCTCTGAACTCAACAGTAGGATAAAGAAAGGGGCTTAGGCCTCATATGGCCGCCTTACATGGCCACAAATCTGGAAACTAGGTGGAGGAAATCAGTTATAGAGATATGAAAATGTCAAAATAGCGAAAAAAATTTAGATACAATTTGGAGTTCTGGAAATACTGTGCCGCTGGAATATTATGGGAAAACGTGCCGCGATGTAAGAAAGGTTGAGAAACATTGCACTATATGCTAGGACTTGGAAACTCGAACTCAGCCTAACATGAAAATAGCGCAGCATAGGCTTTATAAGGCTTGTATGTTAGGCCGAGCCTGACCCTAGACTCAGGGTGTCCACTTTTTCTCTGAAATGAAATTTCCTGACTTTTTCAGGTTTTTCCAGACCATAATCTCCACTGACAAGCAAGAAAGAAAGAAAAAAAAAAAAAAAAAAAAACTTTCTAGCTTGAACTGTTTCTGACGAATCTCACAAAATTTCCTGACTTGGGGTAAAATTCCCAAAATTCCCTGACTTCCAGATTTTCCAGACAAGTGGACACCCTGCTAGTATAAGTATATAGAGTAGCATAGGCGTATTATGCTGGGTTTACTTTAAAGCTAGTGGAATCCAATTAATGCTACTTTTAAATTTCTTAAACGAGGTAAGGCCTAGTTGCCATCCTCCAACACCCTGTTCATCTTTTTTTTTAAATTATTCATTTTTTTATTTTTACATTTTTATCTGTTTATTCAAATTATTATTCTATTATTGTTATTTTATTATTATGTATATATTTTTGTTTTCCTTTCTTCTTCTAAATTTTTGTAATTTCTGTTTTTCATTTTTCCTCCTTGTTTTGTAATGTTTTTTCTTTTTTTAAAATTATTTTTTTCACAATAAAGGGTGTTATAAAAAGCCTAGTTTAGAGTTAGTAAAGCCCGATTGACTGTATATGCTAGGACTGAGAAACTCGAACTCGGCCCCACAGATTCCTAGATTAGGTCGAGATCCGAAATCCATCAAGGGTGGGGAACTCGGCCTCGCGGATTCCAGTAGTGAGGTGAGGAGGCGGGGTGCTGGCAAATACAGTAAAAATATCAAAAACCTCATTTTTTAGGTTTTCCTTTCATGTGGGGATGTCTTTTTTTTTTTTTTATTCAAGCCGTTTATTAGAAAAAAAAAAAAAAAGAAACAAAAAAAAAAAAAAGGGAAAAGTACATGAAGAAAATACGGTTTATGAATAGGGCTTCGACCGAAGAGTCATTTCGCCTCATGATGTAACATAATTGTGAGGTAGAAGACAGGGAGAAGCAAGTGGATTAGATAGTGAGGGTAGGAGAGAGAGAATTTATGAATGAGTAAAGAGCAGGAAAGACAGAGAGGTTGGTGATATAGAGGCAATCGAGTGCAGCGAAAGGGCGTTGAATATTAGAGTTGATAAGTGAAGAGTGGAGTGTTTTTTGTTGAGTGGTAAGATGTGGACATTGAAAAAGAATATGGTATAGACGGCCGCTATCTTGTCTTGCGGATGAAAAGGACAATCAGGAGATATGTTTGGTAAAAATTTTGCTAAATTGTACGGGAGCCTGTTGTGATTGAATCGAAGTCTGCAAATTGAGACAGTGAATTTTCGGTTGACGTAGTTTGACAATATGTACCAGGGATGAGTGGGAATCGAGTTTTCTAGATGGAAAAAATGGGATGAGAGGGAAATGTTTTCCAAATAGTGTCTTTGCCATTTTTCTTCTTTTTCTTCTCGGGCTATGCCTAAGAGGAAATTTGCACTAATGAATGAGTATTTAGCGGCAGACTGCGAGGAGCAAGCCGCTATAGCTGCCGAATCAACTCGTTCATTGCCCGCAATTCCCTTATGGTTGGGGATCCACATAAAAAAAGTGCTGATGTTCTTAGAGTGAAGGAGATGTTGGAGGAGGAAGCGAGTGTTAATGGTAGTGGGGCTGATATTGTGACTGTAGGGTGATTCTATGATTGCATGAAGGGCCGAGAGAGAATCTGAAGCGATAAGGATTTGGTTATGCGGAGAAGAAGAAGGATTAGATTGAGATACGAACGAGGATCCGGGGCAAATTTGGAAGTTCCTTACAAGTCCCGAAAAGGAGTCGTAGAAGGCCGCACCACAACCGGAAGTCATCTTTGAGCCATCGGTGTATATGATACGATAATCATGGAATTGAGTTTCAATTAGTTCGGCAAATGTAGCGGTATGGCAACCTTGTGTTTCCATGTTAAAATTTCTAACGGCCAACGATGAAAAACTTCGAAATAGGTGAGGTATTCGTAAGGATAGCCATCTATCGATGGGAGCGAGTGTAGGAGTTTGGAATATTTTTTTATAATGCGAGATAACACAGGTTTTTTGAGGGGATGAAGCGCCAATTACGAGAAATATTCGAAAAGGAGAGAATAAGCTTTCTATTTGTCCAGGAGGCCGAGCGAGTACAATATTTTTGTGTAAGATTATTCTACGGAGTTGTAAGGGAGGAATTTTTGCTTCAGCTTCCATAGCAACAATTGGTGTCGTTTTTATGGCTCCTAAAATGTGGCGAAGGGCCTGATTTTGAAGTACGTTGAGTTTTTTCAGACGAGAGGGAGCAGCGGAACCGAAGAGGAAGGCCCCCTATTCCATTTAACTACGAATAATGGCTTTGTATAGCATCGACAGGATGATGGGATCACCACCCCATTCGGTGCTAGACAAGGCTTGAAGGATGTACATGGCCTGAGAGCATTTGGTACGAAGGAAGTAAATATGAATGTTCCATGTAAGACGTTGATGCCTAAGTACTTTAAACCCACCCCTGTGCCTGCTTTTAAATTGTCGCAATATAGAAAATAACGTCTATAGCAGAGTGAAGAAATTTATCGCTTTAGTCGTCAATTTCAATCTTTTCTCGATTTACTGCAAAAAAAAAGTGTAAGAAGCGATAGCATTTACGTTTGAGGATTACAACTTCCTGAAAAGTGTACATGTAATTGGAATAGCCCTACAAAATGAATACATTCGGTACATCCGAAAAAATTCCGTAGATCAAAGTACGTATCAACGACTGAACGACAAACATATCAGCGTCCCTTCCGATTTTCTCACATTGATACTCTTACATTTTTTAGCCCCTACTATCTTCCGAGCTCGATTTAACAGATATCAAAGGCTATTTATTATCACTTGATAAGAAAATTTATCACGCAGCCATCTCATTCTAGAGTACCGATCGTTCGTACTTTGTACGCGCAAGAACATTCTATATACTTACTGCCTCGCATAGAAATATCAATACCGAATTTTGACAGCGGAGGAAGAAAACAAGGACAATTTTTAGATCTTGGCCAACGTTGCTACATTCGAAGTGCAGATTATTCAAATTATTCGCGCCTACTTTCGCCGGAAACAGGTTCTTCGAATCTCTTCTTATTCTTCATCACCAGTGACACGCTGACACTTCCTCATCATTCCGATGTTTCGGAGAATTAGACGTGCGACCAATACGGCTATAGAGGTGAATTTTACGTTCGCGGATCAATTTACTTTCGCCATTGTCGTCGAATCGAAAAAACATTAAGCCTATACATATAGTGAAAAAGTTCGACCAGATCGTAAACGCGGCTCCGAAAAATAGTGAGATTTTTTTTTTAAACACTATTTACGACTCTATTCATCTCGGGCGGCTTTAATATTAGGGTCAAAATCGATTCGAATAGAAAGCACCTTGGAAGATACACTTACACGAACAAGAGCACGACGAATGAGACAAGTTAAAATGTAAATTTCAAAAAAAGTGGTCGTATCGAAGGAAAATCCGTGATTTGATAAATTTAAGTCAGTAATGAGTCGACGCAGGGTAGAATGAACCGAGCACTTGTTATCAATTACGAGTACAAAATATACGCATCAAATTTTCTCATATTATAATATTTATAGAATCGACGATATTAAAACCGCGAACTATATACGAAGTTCACCACAGGATATCGTTTACATTATCTCTGGTAAAAATCTCGTGCGTCGTTTGTTTGTACTCAATGACGCGATTGGGTCGAAAACAGAAAATTCGGATCTTACTCAACGTCTCGACGTCATGAGAAAGGTTCCGCGAGAGGAGGTTGCACGAGCAGATTAGAAGAAGTTCAAGTTTAAAAAGAAGTCAAGAGCATATTTTCACTTTTTTGAAAAGTCAGAAGTAGCACCGACTTAGGGGAGATGGAAAATTCTTCGAATTTGAGGAAAAAAGAAAATAGATCGGTGGGTATGAAAGTATAGCGAGTCAAACCACCATTTCGTTATTCAATCTATCAACTAATAATGACAAAATGAAAGAGATGACAGTACACTCATACGTAAAACCAGAAAGACACAGGCTTTACAGTTTTGATCGAAGTCTGTCGAAGAAACACAAAGCTGCTGAGCACAATAAGATACCGTACAAAGTTGAATTTAAGAACGATGAAATTCAAATAAGGATGATATCTAGATTAGATAAAGCTATATACCACGAAATCAGTGGGTCTAATACTGTTTCGATAAGAGCACGTCGCGGGTAAATATGAGAGAAAACCAAATATTTGAATCAAGTCATAATGCATAGAATCGATACGATTTTGCGACGTATTATTTCGAGGTGAAACAGAATTCCGAGCCTATCACACTTCGTTTCATCACACCTCCCATTTGTCTTTTGTAACTTTTTCGAGACTGCAGACTGTACTCTATCCTCTCTCAGTTCTCCCCACAACTTTCACAAGCCCCTCCACCTTTATTATTGAAACTCATAATAAGAGAGTGAGGTGTAAGCAGAGCAATAGAGTTGAAAACGTTCTTCAAGTGTACAATTCTACTTCATTAGTTGCTTCTACAAGAGTACTTTCGGGTGTCACCCCATCATCAGTATCAGTTTTTATAGTATAACACTATAACAATGCCGTATTGTGATTGGTTCACTCGTAAAAACTTATATGACACAGTGCTGCTTAATGATTGGTTCACTATTTTAGCCTAAGCGATGTGTTTCTATTGGCTACCCGGATTACCTCCATCTTATTGGTCAGTTCTGTTCTTCTTCTCTCGTCCAATCACCAGCCCGAACAATTTTCAACATCCACATGTAGCCGACTCACACGGACACCATCGACCCAAATTATTCCTACCATCATCCCAGGCACAAATTAGCAGTAATCCAGAACTACTGCTATCGAGCAATTTCTGTCCTCAAGAACAACGAAAAGAAGAGGAAAGAAATGGAGATAGTAAAGCATACCGAAGAAGCCAACGGTCACCAAAGAACCAACCAATAAGATGGTAGAAAACCAGGTAGCCAATAGAAACGCTGTATTTAGGTCAAAAGAATGAACCAATCACTAAGCAGCACGTTATAACCAATAAGAACACAGTGTCATATTACTGTACAAATAATTTTCTAAGAGTGAACCAATCACGACACGGCATTGTAATAGCCAATAAGATAACTGTGTTACACTATAAAAGCTCGGGGTTTTTTAACGGAATTGAATGAGGAGTGGCAGGGAACCTGTTTTATGGAGCACGTGGGATATGAAAAATGTTGGTTTTGACCTCACAAGGCTGGCCTATGACGTCATTACATTTTGACGTTACAGGCCCTGGCCGTCAAGCTATATATAACAGGAAGGGGACTTGGAAAAATGTTCACTCTCCGGCGACGTATGTGTGATAGAAGGGGGGGGGGACTTAGAAAAATTCGACTCTCATGCTATATATATAATAGGAGAAAGATTAAGAACAATTTCTACTCGACCTCCGAGATATATATGATAGGAGGGGACTTGGAAAATTTCCGAACTCCTTTTTTTGCCGGCTGGCGGGACGACGGACGTTTTTTTCGAAAAACTCTCCCCGTCCCTTCGATTAAACCGGTTCCCTGTTGAGGCTCATGTTTGAAGCCTTGTTCTTCAGTTGCGACACAACTGTTGATAGGGTGACACCCTAAAGTACTCTTGTAAAAGCACCTAATAAAGTAGAATTCCATATCGACACTAAAAGTTATCCGCTCAAGGTAAGTTACCGCGGAGAGTTTGAGAAAATTGAGATGGGAACTGGGAAAGGATCAGAGACAAAAGTAGTGGGTGAAAGTAAGTGAAATGCAAACAGTTAAGGGAGTTCGTGACCCTATTGGGATTGTTACACAGAGCAGGTGGAAGACGTGGGGAGACAAAGTGAGAAGGGCAGATGTTTTCAAGAGCGAGATACAAGAAGAGATGACGAACAGATATATTATCATAATTGGTAGTATTGACAAGAGGAGAGGAGAGAATAGACCTACATAAAGATAGGAATGGGTGGGAAATATGTGACCAATTCTGAGGCGGGAGAAAATGTTTTCTTTATGATGGTTACTCTGATTGGGGTCTGCTTTGCTTTTGATTGCTTCAAGTTTGTTTGAATGCGGATTTTTCCAAAAGTCATACCAGGAGTCAGTTATTAGGGATTGTTAATAGTTTCTAAGGTCAGAAGCAGGGGGTAAGTAAAGGGTCAGAAATTTTGTGGGATAGAAGGGAATTTTAGGCGGCAAAGACAAACGCGTCATGGTCCGGGAAGTTGATATGACTCAGATGAAAATTGTTCTACGACGATTTTCTTACAACAAATATTCCATACTTTTTTCGTTCAAGTTCAGATTTCAGCCGCTAGAGCGCATGACACCTACCCACCTTCTTATCATGATTGCACTGTTCAGCATTTTGACAACTGATTGCTAGTTTAGGACCTATTTGGAACAAATTGAGCTCGGGTGTTATTTTTTTAGCCCCTCTCCTTAGCAGTAATCACCCCTCCATTTGTTAAAATTGCGTATAAATTCACTGCTATGGGCTTTAAAGAAAAATTTGTCAAACAAAAGTTGTTCCATAAAAGCTCCTCTACATTTTTATTATTATTAAAAAAGTATTTGAGGTATTCCCTGAGGCCCACAAAATATCTCAAATTTACATTCTTCGTATTTATAACAAAAACTACTGTCCGAGAAAATCCATAATTATGTAAGGCGTTTAGAATTAATTTCACATGCAGAGGGTTCATATCGACCGCGTCCCCACCCCTTAACTACCCCCTCCTTCAATAAAATTCGTTCCCGTCCCCAAGCTGTAGATGATAGGGGGGAGGGGGACTTGAAAAAATCTGATCTTTGACGTCATCAGCTTGTGACGTCACAAGGCTGACCTACGACGTCATTAAAATGTGACGTCGCAAAATCTAAGTAAATGACGCACATCACTTTGTAATCATCAAAATTTTCGTAGGTACATCTCAACTCTCCCTCACGGTGTCCATCAAATTTGAAAATTAGAAATATTGGACTTTTATTGGACCTTTTGTCGCGAATCTCCTAATTTAACAAGTAAAAAAAAAAACAAAAAACCTTTTTTCAATTTTTGATTATTGATTTTTATTGAATATGTATTAAAATTAGAACTTTTATTCTCAATTATTGATTTTTACTGGACTTGCATCAGAGTTAATGGACTTTTATTGACTTATTGGACCATTTTTGAAATAGTGACTTTTATTGGACTTATTGACCTGGTAGACACCCTGCCCTTCTTTCCTAGCGGGGTTACATTATTCAACACTTCTTCTTACAGGGTGTCCACTTTTTCTCCGAAATGAAATTCCCTTACTTTCAGGTTTTTCCAGACCATAAGTAATCTCCACTAAAAAAAAAAAAAAAATTCTTAGTTTGAACTTTTTTGACGTATCTCAAAATTCCCTGATTTCCAGATTTGACACCCTGATTTATACAAGGAGTAAAGTTGAAAGGAAAATACTTTCAGCCTCTGCCTCCAGTCCTTAGTCGTTTATCCCGCCCTGAAGAAATTTCTGACTACACCACTAGTTTTCATATTCCTCGACACAAGTCTCAAGGCCCTGAAACTCAGTTTTTTTTCTTTACTGGGCAATAGATCATTATTCCCTTCTCCCAGAAGTGCAGAAGTGCATTTTCCAACCCATCATCCTTGGATCCCCATCGTCGTCGTCGTCAGGCTTCCTCGTTATCGAGGATCCATTGCTTCTCCATCTCACAGACTCTGTTGCCGTTGCCTGTCATGCATACGTCGGTGGCTCACCAAACCAATCCTAGACCCTATTACACGTTGGCCCTCGGGGCAGGTGAAGGTTTCGCCGTTACTGTTTCTTCTGGAGAGACCCGTGGTGCCGAATATTCCCTGGTTATTGTAACATATGGTCCCCCATTTAGATCTGTCTTGGCGATTGAACTAACAGAAGCGGAAAGCATACGAGTCCTCATTGCCTTGAAAGTCTTTCCTCACCCTACAGCCAGTTTTAACCGTAAAGTTCTGCTCTCCCTCTACCAGAGTTTAATTCGCTCGATTCTCGATTACGGCTTACCTATTTTTACGGTCTAGCATTCCTCACTCGCTTATAATTTCTTGACGCGGTCAAAAACTCAACACTAAGAATAGCTACCAGAGCATTTTGAACCAGTTTTTCCAACTACCTCTGCTTAGACAGGTATACTCCATTACCGCCACCTCAAACTGACCACAAACCTCCACAATACTATCATACAATATTCTCCCTCATTCCAATCAAGAACCCGCAACTAATCTACGTTCTAATTTCACACTCGAACTATCTCACCCCTTTAGATGACACTGTGTCAACCTCTTCAATCCCTCAAATCCTCCGTGGATTCTCACCGCCGGAGCTCGCTTATCAATCACTTCTCAAGTTATCAAGCACATTTTATCAGAATTCTAAAAATGTTTGACAATCCTACCATATGCTTCACTGGAGGTTCTAGAATTTTACGGTCCCTCACAGTCACGCTCCAACCTATCCAAAGAAATTAATGAACACATCACCCAAGCCTCGTCCACTGATTGGTCTAAACTGAGATCTCACTCAAACATTAGGACACCTTGGAACGCCTGAAGTCAACTTGCTCACAGAGAACAAATGATCATCACTCGCCTCAGCACACTAATACCATCATTTGATCCCCCCCCCCCCACTCCACACATCTTGCTTCGAATTACCTACCCATCTCTGCACTACCTCACGACCCTCCACCTCCTTCATTTCTTCCAACAATCAAATTTTCTTTCCTGCAAAGCGTATGGCCCTGAGGACAGACTGCTGGAAGCTCTACCAAATAGTGGAACCATCGCGATACTTTTGATACGTCATATTGTGCTCTTCAACTGCCCTATCACAAAGTAGTAAAATACATATTTAGTGTTTCTTATCGTTCTTTCAGCCCTTGAATCATTCGTATGATATGATAAAAGTAATTTTAAAGCTGGACACGAGATTTCTCGAACACTGCTCGAATTCCGAACAAAATCATCGTTGTGGATGACGAGCCTCGTGAACGGGGGGGCTCAACCCATCATCGTGTCGCGAGTTTCATACGCGATTGATCCCACTAAGTGCGCGAGAAATATCGGAGAACCAACTTCCATATAATTCTACGGTAAATTATTTTTGATAAACAGACTTTGACGTCTCACGTTGCATGCATATTCAAAAGCCAATGATGTGTTTTCAGCGCTTGAAAATCACCTCGAAATGTTCACGTTATACTGAAAAGCTGTCGGACAGTGTAATTAATCAATCAAGAAAAATATTCGTTCGACGTGTGCATTCGTCGTCCTCGCGTTCATATAGACGCAGAGAGTTCTACATATGACGTTTTAACGCCGCGTAAATTATGTGCGACGAAAATTCAGATAAGCGTGCTGATTTCAACGGAAACATTAGAGCTTCTAAAATATTCATCGTAATTCTTGTTAAATAAAGACTATAATGTCACAGTGTCAGTTGGGGATCGCTGTTGACTCGCTAACCTATCGCTCCAATCTAATCTCGTTGGATTGTATTTTTCTGGACGACGGCGGCGGCGACGAAGACAGCATAATATTCGATGACGACAAATGACGTTTACCGTCTATTTTTTTCTACAGACCGAGAGAGTCAAAATACGATGATGCGCGTTCCTATTCGATTTTCGTGTCGATCGACGATAATGTATAGACTCGCGCTTTTGGTCTTTTATGCAGAGCGAACCGGAGAGATGGCGGAGAAGGTGTCCGTGTCGTCGCTCGCGTTGATGATGAGTTCGCTCTCTTGGTGAAGGATGTGATATCAGAGGTTAAGAATGTGGACAAGTTTTCTTTGGAAGGAGGTTCCTTTGTGTAATTGTGTGTGCGAGTGTATGTTTATTATCTTAGCCGGTTGCATTGTGTGACCGCTATGAAGATCGTATCTTGTCAATGTTGTTTTTCTTCATTTCTCTTCTTCGTCGTTCTTCACTCATTCGAGATCGTGTTCTCGTTTGGTGAAAAAAAAAAGGAGCTAGCCTAAATGGTGTACCTTATGGCACCTGAATTGCTCGTCACCGTAACCTCGATCGAGGGGGAGAAAGTAATTGTAATTTTGTTGGTACTCTCGCAAAAATCCTTCAGATTGCAAGTTTCATAGAAGAATGTTGCAGTTTGGTTTCGTTTTGTTCACATTCGATTTAATGTTCGAGTTATAAATATTGTACTTGACCTATTCAGGGTTTTGTCCAGAGTAAAACGGCTGGAAGCAAAAAGGGGTGCCGAACACGTTGTCAGTATTGGCAGGAAAGGGGAGAGAATAGAAATAGAAAAATATAGGAATGGGTCAGATGTATTCCGAGGCGGCGAGAATGATTTTTTCATGTCGGGAAGTTCGATTGGAGGAAGTCCAGAGAACCGGTCTGTTTTTGATGGCTCCAAGTTTGTTTGGTAACTGGGTTTTCTAGTGACTTCCCACATTAAAATGCAAATGCATTTTAAAAATTATAAAACTCATAAACCAACCCTCAAAAGGCTGACTCCTCCAGCTATACAAAAGCCTCATCCGCTCAAACTTGGATTACGATTCCCCGATTTCTGACTCTGCCAACAAAACTGTCCTTCAAACCTCCTCTCTCAGGATTGACCTGGGGAGCTTATCGTTCTAGCCCCAAACTTAGCCTATGCGCAAAGGTTTCAGAATCTCCCTTTCACTTTCCTAGACTCACCCTAACCTCCAACTTTTTATCCTCCGTCTTCCAATTTCCGCAACTTCAAAGATACAAACGAATCTTTCTCTTCACAAACATATTCGCCTCCATTCAATCACAAAACCCCTCCCTTGGACTTTCTCTCAACCTAAAATACGTCTCGATATAACAGAAATCCCAGATCCGACAAAATATTGTTCATTTTGAAGAAAATGGCTCGACTCCGAGAAGCAAACTTGGTATGGCAAGAAGATCCTCACAGTCAATTCAATCGAGAGGATTTTCGATCACCTGAATAACTTACTCCTACCGCCTGATTACCAACACTCGGTTCAAAAGAATGTCCTTCGTCTTAGCCACCTTTTACATCTTCAAAAACTCGCAAAACTAGTCTGCAGACCTAATCGCAACATCAACGCTCCTCCTCTCAAGTACGCCTCATTACTCCTAATCCTGCTGAGAGTACATTTTCCACCAAACTGAATAGAGGCCGAAAATTCGCTATTCACCGTATGGACAACGATCCACGCCGATATTTCCACCGGTCTCCATTCTGATAGGCGCTCGAATTCACCTTACTTCAAAGACTCATCAACGCGACGTCTTCACAATTATCCACTCCAACACACAATTACAATATCTTCCTGAGGGTACGTCAACGGCTGACAGATCGCAACTTTACCCTTGCAAAAGCTGACAATGGGGAAACTATCATCAATATGGCACAAAGAACTTCGACTTCCTCACTCAAACAGGTGCTTCCGCCATTCGTTATCCTTTCACTGCGTATAACTCGGAAATGCGCTCAATTTTTGGCAACAAAGGTGACTCACTCAAAGTCACCCCATGGTACCCCTCCTTTACGGCCAGCTGAAGCGGCACAAGTGGTAGCTAATGGCTTTTTACTCCCACCCATCTTATAACATTACCAAGGTACTATCAAATTGGTTTGAAGTGGCATCAGGGTTTATTCCCAAATTTGGGTTAATGAACTCCATTGATTTGGCTGCCGACCTCAAAACTAAAAATTTCCCATTAGGATCTATACTGTTTAAAATCGATGCCATCAACTTGTATACCTGCATACCGGTTGCATACACCATCACCCTTGCCACAATCAATCGCAGAGGACATCACTCAAGGATTTTCCGCGCTCATCTCGTTCTACCTGAAGGACAACATTTGTAGTTTCAAGAAGAAAATTTACCGCTTCCCAGATAGACTCCTAATGGGTTGTCCACTATCTTCTTTCGTCACTGAGGTATATATGGACCACATGGGGGAACCAATCATTTCTAACTATTCAACGGATTTAGCCTTCTATCGCAGGTCTGAATCTTATCAATAACCCAGCTGTCCATGAGTTCTCCTTCGACATAAGAGGCTCTTCTACCTAATACCTAGATCTCCTCCTCCCCCTCCTGATAGTCGACTTTGGTGTCTACAGAAAAAGTACCTACACATGTGTTTCCATAAACAACTAATCTCTTCATCCGCAGCGACATAAACACGCCATAATCAACCACAATATCCACGGGTCTCTCCTCCTCCGCAAAACAGGAAGAACTTGAACATATCACATTCACAGCTCAACTAAATGGTCTACACCTCGATGTTCCTCCTATGCTGAGACGTAGGAGCCCTTGTCTTCACCTCAAACAAACCTCATTCTCCCTCACCACTACTCCGCATTCGCTCCAGCTTGCCCATACCTATCTCATCTATAGTTCCTTACTTTGTGTTGTCGAAAAGAATTTGCCCAGCACGTATCAAAATATCGCACGTCGGCTGTTCGTTGTCTTAGGCCAAAATTTCGATACCAATATTTTCATCACATTTGATTGTCGAAAGATTTCATTGATGGACCGAGTATTAGGTATAATGAGAGGAGGGAGAGGAATTAAGAAAAATTGCTAGAACTCAAACATAAGGGAAGAATATGGCAAAATTTAAAACAAACGATTGGAGAAATGGTTCTTTCCCAGTTGTACAAAAGATCCAACTAGCCGGATCGTTTCTCTTCCTATAGGTACCGTGTCCCATTCATAGAATCGGTTTCCTGCCCTTCCTGAAGTTTTCCTATTTTCTGTGAAAGAAAATGTATCTCACACACTGAGAAAAATTTTGGTGGTACTTTTAACTAAAAAACATAGTAAAGCCGGTCCAGTCGAAGATTATGGTTACAACGACTGAAAAATATAGTTATATTTACGAGAAAAAGTAGTGAATAAAACTAAATATTACTGAAATTGCTCAATTGTTTTTACTAAAAAATCGTGACTGGACCGGCTTTACTATGTTCTTAGTCAAATTTACTATAGTTTTTTCTCCGTGCATGAAGGGCGAATAAAATACAGTTCATGACAATTTGTATATACGTTGGGGTGGTTTTATATTTTCAATTCTCATTAAATTTGCGACCAATTGAGACTAATTTTCGACTAACAACAACAAATAGCGTCCAGTTGGCTGATCTGTTGTGTAAGGAAAATGCATACGATATAACATATTAGAAACAGAACTTCACCATTACAAGCTTGTTCAAATTTCCGGAATTTAACCTAAAAGGCTCAAGTTTGCTGGTGTACTACAAACAGCAAGTCAGCAACGATGCAGGCGCACCTAAAAAAAGCACCTTTACATTCAATTTTTCAAAATTTAGGATACTCTATACCATCGTTTAGGTCGATATTTCAAAGTACTTCTGGCTCAGTATTTTTCTAGATAATTCACCTCCCTCTTTTTAAGGAGTAAATCGATATATAATATCACTTCTAATGAGTTTGAAGCTCTACAAATTGTAATTCACAACTCGATCAATATTGATGCACGTAAATCCCATCACATCTTCACCTCGAAGTTTCTCAATATGCCACCCTCACGTCAACCCTTTAATAATTAAGCAGTAAGCAGAGCACTTACCGCAAGAGCAATATTGTTGTTTGACGGGTCCGTTTTCTTCTTTCCATTTTTCTTGTTGTTATTGGATTGGACCTTCGCAACGTAATACTGCGTCTTTTTCCGATCTTCCTCATTCATAGCTTTCTGAGTGTTCTCATACCTATCCTCCTGCACCTTCTGGTGCCGTTTCCATTTGCCCCATCGTGCATTGAAACGTCTATGAGACTCGCGGGTAGCCTTACAAGAAGATTGCATCGGAGAAGGATTCGAGGGCGGCATAGCGAGCGGTATCAATGGCATTGACGGAGATACAGTGGGTGCCATTAACGGAATCTCAGCCATTCTGAAGGCAATTGAGCCGTTCTTCAAAATGTTCTAAAATATAAATAATAATAGTAAAATTCATGAAAAATTTTTTCCGCCACGATATTAACATCGAATAGCCGTATGAATAAATTGAAATTTTCGAGTTTTTAGTAAAACAACGAGACTGAGAATCAAAAAAACGATTAATGATAACAATTCAATGAATTGTCGATCAAAACAACAACGGTTACGTACGCTTCAAAAAACTGATAACAGAAGTACGTTGACTTTTGAAATAATAACGCTAGATCACAAAACGCGTTTGACAAAAAGGGATACGAATAATTCCGAAATTCGTACAAAATAAAACTAAGAAAACGATTCGAAAAATTAAGAAAATAAATAATAACCGATCCTTTTTCTTCCTCACTTAAGTAACTATTGACAACAGGTAGTCGCGGAAATTTGGAAATTACGAACGAAAATATATTTACTGAAATTCTTTCATTATCCGAAAAACTTTCTTACCTTTAGCGTTAAAAAAAGTTATCACGACATGATTTTCAATTAAAAAATACATAATTATTATTCAATTCGTTTTCTACACCATACATAACTCACTCACAAAGTTTACAAAACACATCGAACTATCGAGTCGGAACAAACACAAATTAACGGAAAGCGTCCGACGCTCAACGGTCAAATGCTGAACAGGAATGAAGTAACAAAAATACGAAACTGAACTGAAGTCTGAATTGAATCTGAAACGAGAAAGAACAACGGAGGTCTACCGTTCCATAGAAAACGAAAGATTGAATAACGCATAGAGAACACGCGGGTTGAGTCTCGAATGCGTAGAGCACTCTCTAGGAGAAATCTGTGCGAACAACTCGCACGTCATGCTGCGCGGCTTGTACGCTGGTTGCTGGATTTTGCTGATAATAATAAATTGCTTTCCGGATCGCGTCCATTATAATTATCAATAAACTGAGAAAGATAATGTAAAAATCAGCGCAAGAATAAAGATGAGAAAAATCAACGATCCAGAATAATTCAGCGATCTTTTGGATGGCTGTCAGATTAAGAATGGGATAGCAGCTATAATGATACCAACCATTTTCATTTGAACTAGATGTACATCAAATACCAATCGACCTGTCTAAATAAGACATTTGACTTTCTACGCTCGATCGAACAAATATCGCGTCTTTGTTTGATCACAAATCCTAGTCCTAATCATCTGCATCGTCAATTCATAATTTGGACATAGGTATCTAAGAAACAACGACTGGTTTCATGGATTTTTTTTTCCAAATTAGTACCGTAGGTAAATGAGGAGAAAAAACTTGACAACACACAGTATACTGATATAAACACATAGATAGGTAGTTTTGAAAGAGGATTCATAAATGCCATCACTCAACAACGCGATGAAAACTCTTTGTTCTCTTGAATTTAAAATGCTAGGTACCTACTCGTTTTAAAGTAGTACAATAATGTAATATTTGATTACGCATCAAACCGACTCGTTAGCCGTTGGCGCTTTAAGTTGTTTAATTCACTAGTATCGGTGTATGTATATTGGCTCATTTTTCATAAATCGAAATTATCTGTCAGTAGTACCTATATAAAAAGTGTGATATATTCATAAACTTTTCCTTCCCAGTGAAAAAAGTGAGTTTCAGCAAGTTTGAAGTTATCATAAGAAGAGTCATCAATGAGGTTGAGTAGCACAAGTACGGTAGTAAAATTTTCATATAGAAAAAAGAAAAAACGGCTCTTCCCGCACAGTGTAAATACGAAAAAAAAATTTTATTATGGTAATGACGTTTTGAGTAAACTTGTACTCTTCCTCAGATCATAAACTAAACTGAAACCAAACCGAAGATATGAAGAAGAAAAAAAAACTAGCTGCAATTACAGTCCATGAATCACAGAAGCGTACATAGAGTTGAAATTTTCACTGTCTCGTTTGTAATTGACCGTGTTTGATTTTATTATTTCGATCACTTGAGACGGCCTTAGCCAAACACGCCAAAAATACTGGCCACCGATTTAATTTTAATTTAGATAATATTGCGATTTTAGCCACCGACAATAACACTAAAAAAAGAAAGGTGAGAGAAGTGATCGAAATAATAAAATCAAACACGGTCAATTATAAACGAGATAGTGAAAATTTCAACTCTATGTAGGCTTCTGTGATTCATGGACTGTAATTGCAGCTAGTTTTTTCGTGTTGGATTTTTATTCTTTGTAACTTTTTCTTCTTCATATCTTCGGTTCGGTTTCAGTTTGGTTTATGATCTGAGGAAGAGTACAAGTTTACTCGAAACGTCATTACCATAATAAAATTTTTTTTTTCGTATTTACACTGTGCGGGAAGAGCCGTTTTTTCTTTTTTCTATATGAATAAACCTTGCACGCAAAAATAAATATATTCATTAAAATTTTCATGTTCACGTTTTTGATGATTTGTACAAATTATGACTTTTATAATTTCAGAATGAATAGGTAAGCCATGCGCAAAAAAAAATTGAATTAAATAAAAGCAGAGGAGTATGAAAGAGAAATCACTAGACAAGAGAAAAATACAATCTGTAAAAGATGAAATAGGAAGAGCATGAGAGAGAAAATAACTAGATAAGGAAAAAATGCAATTTCTAAAAGAAATAATTTTGACACGTTTTCTCTCTTTTTTTTCTTTTGTGAATTTAGTTGCTGATCGAGGATTACCTAAGTGGGTTTTCAATGAAGTAGGTACCTATAGGTACATTAGTTTAGATGAAGAAAAGAACATCATAGACCACACAAGTGTGTATTTTGGATGAAAATGTCTCCTTTACGAAAGTAGAGACTAATCGCACGATTTGTGTACTTATTTATTAGGTAAATTAAAAACGAAAAACCTAATTCACATAAATATGTTGATGTAAAGGGATGAAAAAATCGAATTGCTCGACTCGAATGAGGACACTCTGACTTTTAAAATCGTATAAAAATGTTTCTAAAGTTGTTTTAAATAAGATAGGTAGGTAGTTAGCAGGTCATTGCATGATGAAGTAATGTGCTCCTCTTACTCTACAAAAGATAATTATTTTGGAAGCTACAGAATCAAATTTTGTATGGAAAGAATCTTTGATCCATGTGTCTTCGTTCTTATTGACTGCAAAGTATGTGCCCATAATTATTACGAATTAATTGTTGGTAATGTATCACTTGTGAATCGCTTTGGAGTTTCTACCTCGAATACACTTTTTGTCATTTTCCTTATCGACTTGCGTACCACCTAGTCTTCTCAAGTATCAGAGGTTGAGAACCGCTGGTTTAGATGAAGAAAAGAACATCATAGACCACACAAGTGTGTATTTTGGATGAATTTTCTCCTGGAAGAAAGTAAAGAATAATCGCACAACAGCTCGGGGTGAATTAATTTGACAAACAGAAAAAAGAACTTTCTCTTGGGTTTTCTGAAATGAAGAAATAGGACTACGAAAGAGTACGTCGGTGATCACCGAAAGAGTACCTGTAATAAGTGAAAAAAAAGAGCTAAAAGTAGAGTAACTAATTTTGAGGGATAGATTGATCGAGTTATTTTTTTTTCAATGACCAAATAGAGTATTTTCTCTAAAAAAGAAAGTACCACCTGATCACCCTGTCAGCTCGTAGATATATTTTTCAATGTGCAAACGTACCTAAGTGTTGGATTCAATTATTATAACAGCTCTAATCGGATTTCTTTTTCGATGAAGTAGATACTCTAGTTTCAAAGAAAACAGCGTCAGAATTTGCTTCAAGTAGACGCATAAGCTACCTACCTACGTTTAGTTCTTATTTCGTCTGACCGATACTCTAATCGAAGCTATAATATTATAAAGACATGATTTCAAATATTGAGAGTCAACTGTAAGGAGCTTATTAATAAAGGTTCAAAAAGCTCGCTTAATATAGTCTTAAACTTTAGTACCTACTGGCTTCTGTAAAATGAGCTACCTATTTTTAACGTTTGAAAGAATTATTTTGTAAGCAAATTTCATTTTATTTGGGATAAGTATAGGTATAGATAGCTGCATAATTTAATTCGTCTTCGACGTAGGTATGTGAAAAGTAAGTCTCTTCTATCGAACGAATAGTGCTTGAGTGTGGTTGAAAGTATGTAGGGCGTGGGAGTGTGTACAACATTTTGGATAGGTATACCTATATGTAAGTATCGGTATCCTTCTCATCACTGCATATCCGCGCGGTTTCTCCATTCGAACACCGATTCAACTTCTTTATTCCTATTTTTTTTTCAAGTCTCTAGTATTATCCACACGAGCTTTCGGTCCTTTCCTGTTCATCAAGACGACTTAGCTATATATGATCGTAATTTCAACTAGGTAATAGCTACTTATCATTAGATCTATTCTGCTCGTTGTCATGGAAAGGGGACGGGTACCGACTTATGATCCTGATAGTATAAAATTCTTCCGATGAAGCGGATTTGTGCTGGTCGAGGAAATTTTAGTGAACTTACATACATCCCTCGAGTATTGGTTCTCTGCTCAAATATCGTCCATTTCACACACGAGACTAATTTTCAATCACCAATTTTGAAGTTGTATCTGCATATCTATTCGTATTTTTCGAAGTTGAGCTGATGTGATGTTTGTTTTACATCCAGTTACGTCATGCTTTTCATCCAAAACGTTTTTCTTTTTTAATGGGTAGAACTTTGCAGTGAATCGTTCAAATCAAGGACGTGCTAGGAATGCAGTCTTAAGCTTGTACCTTAGCTGATATACTCAATAACTAAGTACAATATTACCGATATTTTCCATGTGATATTGAGTGACGACTAGATTTTCCTAGATAGGGTGAAATTTGAGGAACAAAGTGCAAAATCTGTAGATGAAGTTCACATAATATTTTCTAGAAGAACAAGGGAAAAAAAGTGGTAAGGATTCTCAATAGTTATCCTGAGATAAAACCGTAGCTTACCACCATCTGTTGGTTTTCTTTTTTTTTTTTTCTTTTCTCGATCTTTCTGAAGTCGCTAAAGAAAATTTTTACATTTGCCACACTAAATTTGTTCAAAACAAAGTGGAAAAAAAGTCATCTAACTGAGGAAAGAAAAAGTGAAACTTAGAATTAAAAAAAGGTCTGGCCAATTAAGAAATACTAAAAAAAAAATCAATATTTTTGTTCATAAGAGCCGAATGAAAGTAAAAATTCATTGGTACCCAATCAATAAATTCTTCTCTAACATCTACAGAAACTTACCATACCGTATTCTTCAAAATAAAATAAGAGAATCGGTTATTTGTATTTGATTCCGATAATCGTTCACTATCAGCTATTACCTAAATAAAATTTCTCTTAGTCCTATTGGATCATATAATCATATTATGAGGCTCGAAAATTGAAAATTTTTGTGAGTTTCAAGGTGGAAAAATTTTTCAATGCATAGCATCCCGCCAAATTCGACTTTTGAGCTGTTTATAAAATGCGTCCGAGAAATGTTGGAAAATTTTGAGTGAGTAGCAAATCGTGTCAAAGATATTCAAAAAATAAAAGCCTTTCATAAAATTATGTACAGCCAAAAATCTTATTAGGTACTCAGGTGGACGGTTGAACGACAATATATCCAAGTATAACTATATCAGTTAATTAACAAACCACATTCTAATTCGTGAGCAGACTTTTCTGAAAGAATTTTTGATTTCATCGAACAATGTATTTTTTAATATAAATGCATATTATTTAGAACTCTTTTATATTTTACATCAATGAGGGTGTTCTTTGGGCAGTTGGAGCTCGATTCATTTCAGCTTTTGCAGCCCTGTCGAAGGAGGAATACATTAGAATTATTTGTTTTGAGGCCACAGATAATTAGGGATATTCGTTTTAGAACTTACACTTCAGTCCATGTATCTGTGCACAGTTTCGTGCAGTGTAATGCGTACAGGTAAGCGTGTTCCGGATTGGTTAGTGCAGCTAAGTGTTCTTCACGTAAATCGACTTTATACGATCGATGTTTCACGGCAGTATGCTGAAAATGAACATAATATGAAATATTTACCTTCGTCGACGAATTTATTTACTTTCATAAACTTACTTTTAAATCTACTGATACTGAATGACCAGCAGCATCGTAGGAGAAAAAGAGACCGAATGTCTGCTCACGTTTCCGGACGTAGTACCTGGCGTTTTCAATGTTCTGGTTGGCGACGGCCCAAATATTATTTAGCCAATTCTGTGGCATGGTATAATTCGGTTCATTTGGGAATACTTCATCCATGCTGACCAGAAATCGTTGACTGATGAAGAAATTCAACGCTGTAACCACGCCCCGCTCGATAATGGTATTCGGTCTTTCATTATTCATACGAGTAATCAATTCGTGAGAAATTATATCTAGAAAAGATGCTCGTATGAATTCTTATTGCAACTACTTAACATAGTATAATTTCTGAACTCATGATAATACTTACTCAGTTGCGCTGGCCATGTGTACGCGTTGTAATACAAGTAAAACGACGCTCGTTCAGCTTGTTCAGCTCGTTCAATTTTCTCGGCTGATGAATATTGGTTCATCAAACAATACAAAATCAAAATTGTGATAAAAATCCAACAATTTGGAATTTGATCGTTTCAAAATTGATAACACGTTTTTGTTTACTTTTGTTTTGGTAGGAAGTTTTCTATACTTGCATATGGGGAATAAGTGGTTTTCAAGTTTTGCTCAAAAATGAAAGAGTTTCATGAAAAATTGCCAAGAACAAAAGTTGTAGCCGTTGAAATGTTCTTTTAGAAATGGTCACCTTGAATTTTTCAAAATAGAGGTGTTTTACATGTAATATCTCCTACCAAAACGAAAGTAAACAAAAATGTGTTATCAATTTTGAAACGATCAAAATGCACTCTACCAGCAGGATCACCAACTACCTACGTTTTTTTTCTCTGCCTAACTTTGTTTACCCTACGTCCCTACGCTCTGAAATGTTGCTATTTTTCTTACGGTGAACCTTTGAGTATGAATAGTAATGGAGAGGCAGAAATAGTAGTATAAGTGTGCTTTAGTTTCCAAACACGATATTTTCGTCGTTGTTTAGGTCTTGGTTCATCTTCATCTTCAGTTTCATTCAAACTATCATCATCGTATAAAGTATCATCCATGGCACAAGATAAAATGCAAAAACCAAAGCAGGAGATGTATAAAAGACAACCGTACATGAGAAATATAGGCACTTATCTGACTCATGTACAATCAGTGCAAAGAAGGATAACTAATTTTTACATATGCTCTATTGCCAGGTTGCAACAGGTTACATGGTGTATGACCGTGCCAATCTATACACTACTACCAATCCAAGTTTTACTTCTTTTTATTTTTTTTTTTGCGTTCACTTTTTCCTTTTTTTGGAGATTTACTTTCCGGAAGATTTTTTTCATTTTTTGTGTGCCACTTAATTACAATTGCGTTCACTTTTTAATTTTTTTGTAAAATTTTTTTAAGGGACATTTTTCTTTTTTTTTGCGTGCTATTAAATACATGCCTTGAATTTTCATTCTCAAAAAAAAAAAAAAAAAAAAACTCGCGAAACCGAATTTTAATAAAATAAAAGTCACATAGGCCTCGCGGGGTGTACCCAAAGGGGTCCATTACTACTTCTTTCATTGACTATGTTCACACCAACTGAACAAATCTTCAGAACCACTCGAACTCGTTGTTGGCTATCCTTCATCCGTTTCAGCAAAATGTATTAGGAAAAACAAACGCTTGGAGGGGAAGAGAGAAATTGTCGCTGCGTTGGCAATCTTGAGTTCCCGCACGAAATGAGTCAGTGAGAGAGAAAGAAACAGAAAGAGAAAGATAGAGAGATCGACAAATACAGAGAGACACACAGCGAGGGACCGAGAGAGAGAGACTGAAACAGAGATAAACTGTGAAGAACCGAACGCAGCTCCAGACATCTCGTACCTAGGAATGAATGAAACACGAAAGAAGTAAAGGGAAAGGTCGAAGGGATGAGATTGGAAAGGGAACCAAAAGTCGAACGCTCTATCGCCGAATAAATTATTACCAATTTTTGTGCGGATTATGTCTGAACGTACGTTAGTTTTGCGGGTTCCTACCGATGACCATGGGACGGGCCGGAAACTAATATCTCGACTGCCAACGCTGGCGTTTGGCAACAATTTTTACGAGGGTTGCATGTTTTAGCTCATTTCTTCAAGTTGGCGCGAAGATTTTTATCTTGAGTATCACTAATCACGAAAGAATCTTTTCCCTGATTTCTCCACACTTTCACTCCGCCTCTCTCCGAATTTCTAGCCTGTAGTTCGGAACTGAACTCGGAGCCAGAGATTTTCTCACTCCAAGCTTTTGATCATCTAGTCTAGTGTATGGACTAGTCAATACACGTTTTTCGTATAGGAAGAAACCTGTGTTAAATATCTTTTCTTTAAGATAAGGTGTGTCGGTGAAAAACCGCTTTTAGTAAGGTGTGCTCGCTTCGGAGTCTGGTGAAGGATTGATTTTTCTCTTTTCATGTGTTTACTAAGTCACTTCCCTTATGAGTAATAGGAAGTTTTTCGGATTTATCATCTATTGTATCTTATTCTTAAGATGAGGTGACGTCATTTCATAATTGTATTGCATGCTTAACAACCTGGACGCCCGAACGCAACAATTTGACAAATGGAACTTGGTTGTTTTACGCCTCAGTATACAACGACTGTGTTAACGCGTCAACATCCACACCACTACAGAGTCAACACGACCCCGTCCTACTATTTTCCGAAACGTGTCGAGTTGTTGCGTTCGGCGCGCCCAGCTCTCTTCCTACGAATTTTGTACAGCGCTTATGGTTATGGAGCTTTGCTAGTTTATATACTAGATCAGGCATGTCCAACCCTCTCTCACCAAGCGGGCCACTTCTAGTCAAGTAAGAAGTGAGGCGAGCCAATTTTTCCAATTTTTAATGATTAACAAATTTGTTTGTCTCCATTTCATAATTTGTCTATTTTTCCTACGGAACTTGGAGGAACCTAGGGCTTCCTCAACGAAGTTGAACGACGAATGCAGATCTGTTCTACGGGACAAAGTTCCTATTCGGATGAATACAGATTGATGGCCCGAACTATTTCAAGTTTCTCTCCTGTCATAAGCGCCCGGTTTGGAAAGTCGCTTTTCTTCAAGTCCTAACGTCACTCAACAGCATGAGAAAAATAGGAGGGGAGAAAACGGGGGGAAAATATTTTAGAGATCTTTGAGATCTTTGGTAGCGGGAACCCGCAAACTCTACTGCCCCCTGAGAAACAGCATATTATATATAGCTCGAGAGTCAAAATTTTTCCAGGTTTTTTGTCGGACGACACCCGTCGCAAGGCAAATTTCTCAAAAAACCCGCATAGAACAGGTTCCTTGTTAATAGGCGTGTAAGGAAACCTGAACAGACGGGTGTAATACCTCTTTTTTCCGACAGGAAAAACCAGTAAAGGAGCTTCTTCCCTACAAAGTAATTCAAATTTCCGGAATTTAGCCTAAAAGGCTCAATTTTGCTGGTGTACTACCAACAGCAAGTCAAAAACAAAGTACCACTGGTTTAGATTCAATTTTTCAAAATTTAGGATGCTCTATATTATACCATCGTTTAGGTCGATATTTCAAAATTCGAAAGCGTACTTCTGGCTCAGTATTTTTCCAGATACTTCACCTCCCTCTTTTTAAGGAGTAAACCTATATATAATATCACTCCTAATGAGTTTAAAGCACCACAAATTTTAATTCACTACTCAATAAGCCATCCTTAAATCTTTGACTCATCACCTCAACCCTTTAATAATTAAGCGACCACAACACTTACCGCAAGATACTCGATGACATTGCGCAAGTCATTCGAACGTACTACCTTCCTCAGGAACATTTTTCATTAATTCCTACCACTTTACTGACCATTATAGCTAACAAGTCACGTTTTCGATTTTTTGAGAACTGTTAGAAAATAAAATCTACAAGATTTTCTGACAATTTTATTTTCATATTTACATTTCGAGATGTACAAAACAATTAACAAATAGATTCCTACGTTATCGAAACCAATTCCTCAGATCCCAATTTTCTGAGTACGTGGGCTACTCATTTACATTTTAAAGGACAAAACAGATTTTCATTCGCAGGGGTGATTTTAGTAAAGGCTCGTCGACAACTCTATCGTTTTCCTTGTAAAACCAACCATTAAAAACATAGAAAATTCTTACTAAGTATCTCTCTCCAAGATCGAAATTTTAGCATTTGTGAGGAGATTGCAGAGATATACTTTCAGCACATATTGAAAGAGGAATAAAATGAGATTTTTCAGAACAAATTTTCTTTTTTTTTGATTGACTACTATTTCCCTTCAATTTTGTTTCTTTTTTCTGGGAGGAGTGGAAACCATACTGAAGTCCCTCTCCCTCCCGAGGATCTGCTCCTAAAACCATATTACAGGGATTTCTCGACTACGATAAAAAGACTACTCACAGTTCATGAGTTAGCCGCCTCTTCACATTTGACAGACAAGATTTTTGAGAACAGTCTCCCGATGAACCATTTCAACTCAAGAGTGAATTTTTTTCCGCTCAATTTCGACCGCAAATCGACCTCTTTTTACCATCGAATCATCATTGCTATCGAAATCTGGTCGACTCCTGGTATTACAGATTGTTGTGGCGCTGATACAAGCTCAAGCTTTGCACTCGCTCATTTTACATCCTTACTTCAGAGTTCAAATCAAACGAAAACAGATTGCGAAGAGAGGAACAGAGGATGAAACAAGTATGTATGTATAATAGAATTGATCCGGTTCTCATTGGGGGGGGGGGAGGCTAAACTTCAAACCTTTCTCCAACAGAGTAGTCTCGTCACGAGTGAATTCTATACGACTGCAATTCATGATGCGAGGCTGAAATTTTTGAACACCAGCATCTATAACGTCACCCTTGAAAGATTTAGCCTTAGAGGCTAAAAGGGAGGGCTTTTCTTCGATATGTATGTATAACTTAGTTTCCAAACATTTCTTCATTGTAAGGTAGATGGAACAAAAATATCCGAACACTGACAATAGGACAAAGACAACAACAAAGACCAACACTGGACTCTTGATCTTGCTTTACTGTGCATGCACTGGACAGAATGACACAAATGACATGGTGTTGTTTGCTTAAGATGATTCTCTTTCCCTTCCTTAGCGTCAAGTGATACCTACAGCGAGCACACAATTTTTAATGAGAACTTTTTTTCTATGGGAGCAAAAATTTTAATTGATGGTTTAAAAGTTATTCCTGAATGGGGAAAATTTCAAGTCGATAAGTTAAGCCGTTCTCAAGGTATAAGAGAATAAACAGACATACAGAAAAACCCTCTGCTCTATATAATAGGTGACTGCACATTCTGTCTGCGAGTAGCAAAGTCGCACAACGGACAGAACGCATGACTGTACATTGATTCCAGATTGAAGTTGACCTACAAAGATTCCCAAAAAAACCTAAAAATCGACCATTAATTGATGCAACAGAGCAGTCAATTTCAGGTTAATACGTAGCAAAATTTGGAGGAGTCAACTTGAAATTGATTCCTGATGGATGTCAATTGGAGGTTAACTTGTGTTCATTACCAGAGAAAATCGACGCAACTGAGCAATTGATTTTAGGCCGATAAAAACTTTGGAAAAGTTGACTCAAAGTCGACTTGAAATTGAGGTGGTAAATGAGTCGAAATGAAGTCGATACTTGTCGACCCCATATCAAATTAATATCGACGTCCACATGAGATCGATTTGAACATGGCTTCGAGAGAAGTGAATAGTTTGTCAATGGTTCGTTGGGGGATGACCTAAAGATTATGAAAAATTATGAGATAAAGTACTCTTATCAGCTGTTTCTGGAACCTCGCGCGTGAGGCAGTCTGGGAAGCACTACCCTATTGAAGGAGAGGAAAATCGAATCTCTTTGGCGGGAGATTGTTAGTCTTCAATCTTCCAACAAAGAAGTTTTATTGAGAGTGTAGAAATATCATTGCGACGGGAGGTTTTTGTCGTCGAACCTCTTTTCTAAAATCACCCCCGCAGTAAATACTCTACTATCACACAATAATAAAAATGTTATAATATACAGTACAATTTTCTTAATTAAGAAGACGTCGTATTGTCGATCTACAACACTACAATCACTGGCAATTAAAAATGACGATTTCGCATGAGTGGAAAAATATGAAAACGATACTTCACTTTTAAAGAAAATATCGAACAGAAGATTATTTTCATAGAGAAATACACTCTAAAGGGATTCACAAATATCATTCTTTCTAACACATAAATTTTTCTACCTAGTGACGTATACATATCGAACTGCATAAATGTCCGAATTCTACAAAAAGTATCAGAGGATACTTTCTGAGGAACTAGTACTTAGAAATTTTTGAAATTATTTCATCTAGCTTCAAATTTATTTCGAAGGATACTGGAAGATCGGCAGGATAATGCTTACAAAGGCATTGTTTGTATTGAGAGAGGTATTTCAAAGGCTGAAAAGAAGAAATTGTCGGGGGAAGTAGGCTAAGCTATATGATTCAGAAAAATGACTTCAGGAGTACACCTGAGATGTAAAATAAATTTCGGAGGTTTAGGCAAAATTTATCAATCCTGAACCATGTTTATTGAGGAAAGGAAGGTATCTGTTTTCTAGATTGTATGGAAGTCCAACAGTTCATGTATTGTGCAGTACTTACACGTATGTTGAAAACTCTGAACTCCAAAGTTAAATCGCTCAGAATCGAGAGGAAGGAAGAAGAAGAGTTGGAATTATCAAGTCTCTCCCCTTTCCCTTTAGGAATAAAGAACTCGTCAATTCAAGGGCAAAAGAAGTTGGCATGAGTTGATTTTTTCACAACTCCATTGAATCTCATTTGAAAGAAACGATGAAGAAGAGCTCTAAAGCATTGGTTTTTAACCTTCCCTGAAGAACTCTTATCTAATTTGAATACTGCATTTTATTGATTCGTGATGGGATCTGTAAGAGGCGAAGGGTTGAGAAGAACATCTCATATTTTTTCACCCATCCGATCCTCATTATATTGATAGTTTCTCAAGATCCAGCATCAAATTCCTTATGGGAAGGAGAGAATATGAACTTCAGGCCCGTAACTAGCGATTTATCTAGGGGGAGGGGGCAAAAATGAAATGATATACGATGAATCATTGGCTAAAGTCTTTAAATTTTTTTTAATGAGCTAAAACGTTTAAATTGACTCGGTAGTCAAATTTTCATTCTAAAAAATTACTCTTAATAGGTTCTCGTCGGAGGTGATTAAAATTCCTCACGAACATTAAAATTCTCCAAGAGAGCGAGCGAATTTTCGACCCTAAGTACTCGAAGAGTGCTCACAGGACAGCTCTTATCTTGATCAACTCAGCGCTTCCGTTCGAGGAGCGTTTCTCAGAAGAGAGTTTCTTTATTCCAAAGTTTCGACGGCATCAAATCTTTTAAAGATAGAGTTCTCAGGTTACTCGTCGAAGGATCCACCACGAGCGTGTTTATCGTTTTCGGCTCGGACTTACTCAAATGTATCCTCTCTTTCGATACAATTTTCTTGACAACGTCAGTCTTAGTCGGAGATTCTCCCACATCGATAATGGCGATACGTGAGAAAACTCCGGATCTTTGTTTCTCGGACGAAGTCGAGGTATCGACGCTGAAATCGCTGGTCAAACTGGTACTGCTACTCGAACTGGGATGTTTACTTTTGTACAAACTGGTCGAAGTAATTTGATTAGCCGCATTGCTAACCAAATTGGTAACGATTGGCAAGGCGCGGGCGCCATCGACGGTAGTCTTCATAGCGCTGGATTCGGAATATCTTCTCGTTCGAACGTGGCTATCCGATAAGGAGCTGACCGTAGGTACGATTCTGTACTTTTTATTCGTGCAGTCCTGCTCGCTCTTTGGGGACGACAGTTCTTCTTCATTTTGATCTTTATCCGTGTCGTCCTCTTCGACGGTCTCGCTGATGAAAACCGAATCGGAACCGAGCGATTTATTCTCCGATGACTCGGCAATCGAACTGATGGCGCTACAACTACCGATTGAGGCTAATGGAGCCAAACGACCTTCCACCGCACCCGTTTTGTTGTCGAGTTTCGGGTAGTCCTCCTGCAGTCCAGAGCTACTTTCACTGGGAGAGATCTGAGGCGTTGCTTGAATCACCTGTAAAATATTTATAATGCGCAATTAGAATTTTTTTACTGTAAATTTTGTAATTTTTTAAATTCAATAAAATACAAGAAATTTGTTTTTAAAAATGCGGAGTACTCTTTAAAAAGCTATTGTGGAGTGTGCTTGTAAGATATATAGAGACTAGGGGACCATTGAGGAGATAAATCCTCCCTAATCTCTATTTCTTGCACTTATGTATTTAACAAACTTCTCGCTCAAATTCCCTTTTACCCTTTCCCATCTTCAGAGGCGGATTGACTTATCGAGAAATCGAGAGTTTCCCAATGCACTCTCGAGAAAAAGTACAAAATACACCCTCTAGAATCATTAGTTTCCCGATGAAACAAAGCACCTATCCGACACGCACTACCCTTCCGCACTACCCTTCTTGAAATCCTGAGTTCACCACTGGCATGATCACTTTAATAACATTGCCCCACATTAGTGATTTTACCTCCCCCCTCATTTTAAATTTCCTTAGGTGAGGAAACTGGGTTGTGATGGACCATACTAATGAGCAACGTCTACACAACTAAAACATCCACCTATTATGTATCCTCTCGTCTCTGAGCAGAGCTCTAGTCCACCAAGTAAAAGAGACCGTACTTCATAAATCATTCCAGTAAAAAGGGAGAACTTCGCAGCTCAACCTCGCTTCTCAATCATCCTCTTTTAAAATCGAAATCTAGGCGTTAACCTCGTAAAAATGAAACTCCTGGCTTTGGTATAAAGTTTATGTGATTAACAGCTTTCAACGTCCTGTATGCTCTTACTTTTATATTCGGATGATCGAATTGTCGATGTCGTTGAAATTCGGAATCCGTCACGTCGGACGATCTTCTACGCTCGTAAAAATAGGGCGAGCTCATAGTAGAATTTGCGTTAAATTTGAACCGAGAAGTATGCGGTACTTTTAGAAATTTCGAGTCGTCCACATCTTCGGTCTCTTCGACTTCTTCTAAATCATTCTCCTCTTCCTGTTAGGCAAAAAAGAATTACGATTAAGCTTTAAAATGTGATTGCCGCTGAATATTATATGTATTCATAAGCATTTGCTGACTTCGTCATACGACTTCCACAAATAAGGAGATCGCTCTTGGCTACAAATGGACGTAGGTGCGCTCGTAAAATATCTAAAAGAGCTGTCGGATGCTGGAAGACTTATTCGTCCTCTGGTACCGCGATCGTAACGTCGAGATGGTGGATTCATTAGGCCTCCGTATCCTTGAAAATCACACAGGTAAATAAGTTGATTTAGGTATTGTAAAATTTAAAATATAAAAGCCAACCTCGTAGCAACAGCAAACAAATATATTGGAAAAGAGTAAGGCCCGAGGGGGAGGGGGCAGAAACGCACCCCTCGGGTACTAGAGCAGGAAGATTGTGCAGAAATTTCGGACGTTGGCAAATTCGATTACTACAAAAGTTAATTTTATTTTACCAGTCGGTAATTTGAGCGTAAAATTCGATCATCATTCGGGTATAAGAGCTAGGAAAACCAGGTATTCTATGAACTCTTTTCTCGAGCTTCTTAGTTCTTTCTTTTTAACGGAGAATTTGTTCGCCTTCCCCCGCCAAGCTACGAGGGTGACACGTACTTGAATTTTATCTTTTATTACCGCCGACGGAAGAGAATCTGGTGTATACAGGAGCGCTCATGTTACCCAAGGACTGTCTATGACCACTACACCTTCGGAAGTCGCATTTCGTTTGATTAAGGACCGCTTCCAGTTCCTCTTCTTCGGCAACTACAGCTGTCATCGCCGCCTCTAAGCTTTCGTCCGCTCGTGATTTACATTTACTTTTATACAGGACCAGAAGAACCATCATGGTGAAGAAACTACCCAAGGTTGCGGCTATGCGAACCTGCAAAAGAATGTCGTCGACTATTAAGAGCAATTCTCTATTACATACCCGAGGTCTACAGCAGTTCTAGTATGTCAACATCATTAATCCACACAAGCAGCTGAATTTCAGTATCCATTTTCAAAGCGTGAGATATTTTAACAGGACCAACACGTCGTTCCACGTCTTTCTTCTATCCCTTTCCGGCCCCTTCCTGATTTCAGAATTCGCTTCTGACACGGTCATAAGGTGGCAAAACACCTTAGCCTCAAATGATCTTGACCTATTTGAAAACTTGGCGAAGTCAACCTGCGTAGTGAGGATTTGGTCATTGAAGTCGTGCACCTTTATTTTCCTTGATAATGACCTTGACTGATATTGGGAATTCAATCTTGATGGAACTTGGTTATGAAAGGACAGGATAGGAGCAGAGGGACTGGGACGGCGAGGTTTGAGCCTTCTGACAAATTATTGATAGAGTAACAGCCAGTATGAGACATAAAAAATGATTTTTATGACTCAATATCGATTTTGTAAGGTGGGGGGTCCTCAGAAGCCGACATTCGCGATGTCATCAATGACCTTGACCTTAATGAAGGGGTTGAATAGATTTCGAGCTCGAGGGACTTGGAAAGAGTTTGAGCGATGGGATTTGAAATAATTTTGAGCTCTGGACTTCTTTAGAGGTTGAAACATTCGCTAAACTATGGAGTTTTAGGCTGGGATGGAATATTTAGCTCAGAGGAGAATTTATATTGAAGAAAATGTTCGCGTCCGACCTTTGTAACGTCATCAATGGTCTTAACTTGAGTTAATGACGTGGAAAAATGTCAAGTTCCAAGTCTTCATAGAGCGGTGTTTGAAAAAATTTGGAGTTACAACTCTGTAAATGTGACCAGTCCAGCTTTGAACCTTTAAGCTAGGCTAAATTTCAGAGTCTTGAGTCAAATCTCTCCTCTCGGCATAAAGAGTAGGCTGCAACTGCTATAGACTGAGGCCAAGACTGCTTACGTTCAGACTAGTTCGTGATTAGTTTTGAGCTGTGGAACGTCCACGTCCAACCTTTGTGATGTCTCAATGGCCTTGACTTAATTTAAAGACTTGGAAAAGTTTCGAATTTCGATCCTTCCTACAGAGGAGAGGGGAGGGGGGGGGAGTTTAAAAAATTTGGCGTTATGAACCTTTGTAGAGATAGGTGCGGAGGAAAGTTGAGCTCCGAGTTCTCAGGCTAGTCTATAACCGCAAGCAACAAATAACATAAGCCAGACCAAGAAAAGGATTTTAGGCTAAGACTATTCAGATCAAGATTTCATTTCTCACTACGAACCAGGTTTAGGCTTGGTTAGTTGATTGTAACCCGCAGGTTAAATTAAGACTCTTCACATACACAGAAGGAATTCACAAAAATCAAAGGGTGAAGTCAACAGAATTACGATAGCACATAGGAAAGGGGAACGTTCAGGACTTTCAAAAAAATTTCAACTTTAGCCGCTAATCTTTTCTCCTCCGTTTCATTGACTTCAAAACTTGGGAAAATACTACGAACTTCCTCAAAACATAGATATAGACATCTTCGATCCCTCAAATAATTCATAATTTCTTGATGAAGTTGTGAAGGGCTCAAAAGAGTCTCAGATTTTATCGACCATGAGAGTATGGATTATATCGATATATCGAGACAATAAAAACTACATATCGATTTATAGCTTATGACGCCTTCCTCCCTCTTTTTAGGCTAACATACGTTATTTAGCCCATTGTTTGAAAGTTTTTCGAATTCTCAAAGCAGGTCAAGATCACTTATGACGTCATCAGCTCGTAATCGCAACTTCGTCTCGCGATTCCGTCACCCAAATTTCAGACCAGCGGGTGCGTAGCTGATTAGCATTGACTTTAACTTTAGCTTTTGGCTGACAGCCAATTCCAATAAATTCATTGGCTGGATTTTACCTTTTTCAAAATGGGGCAAAATAATGGCTTAGAACTTGAACTTAATTATAATAGCTTAAATTTTACATGTAAACAATCATTATTTTCTAAAGGCTGGCTTTTCGCTGAAAAGCTGATATCTCAGAATTCATTAGCTGTCTTTTGGCTTTCCTAAAAATGGTCAAAACAAGAGCTTAAACTTGAACTTAAGCCAATAACAGACAGACCCGCAGCCTTAAGACAGATTCATATTAATTTTGCTGATGGAGATAAAAGCCAGACTTGAATAATCTTATCGACTAGAGCAACAGATTCCACTACAATTTTTGTTTAATATAAAAATGTTGACGATGAGAGGGGGAGGGAAGGGATAAGAAAGAATTTTCGGGACCAGAATTCCTAACCTAACCATTGCAACCGTCTTGATGTTCTTGACCTGCTTCAGGTACTTTCTATTTGGAGGGGACGTGGACAATTTCGACCGCCGTCTACATAGATAATCAGGGCTTAGAAAATTAGTGGGACTCTCGATGTTGTTTTGAAGTTACCATGACGTCATAGCTTAGGTAAATTGGGGTTCAAGAATTGCCAAAACTAACACCGGCTCGACTGTAAAAGCCTAAGATTTTTTCCCTAAATACCTTCTTCTGCATTTTTCTAACGGAACAGGATCGCATCCCCTCTCAGGGCAGCTGAAGACGGACGAGAATGGAAAAGATTGACGGAGGTCCTTGTCCAAAATCAGCCTTCATAATCATGGAAGAATGAATTTAAAAACAGAAACGGACCGGCGTCGTCTTTCTTTTTTCACGAGTAGGACGGGAGAGGGGAGCTCTCTCAATCATGATTCCAATTTGGACAATTCATTTCACGAATTGCGACCGAAATAAAGTTTTAATAACCGTGCAGGAAAAGTTGCCGCAGGTCATCATCTCTTCTTCTTTCTCTCTATCGTAGTAGTCGCGCTTTTTGAAGCACCAGGTACCAAGGGTAATGTATACGTTAAAAATTCAGAGTATTTTACCGCGAAAAATGACGGAAATAGTAATAATGCAAAATAAATACGCGTGCGGAATTATCGTTGGCGTCGTAGTCACTCGGGCCAAAACGTCACAAAATTTGACGCTGATCACGGACAGAAGGGAAAATGCGAGAGTACATAAAAAATGTAGGGATGAGATTATAGGGTACCGACCCCGGTCATTACGTCGTAGGTTTGATAGAATTCCATTCGTATTCTTTCACGTTCGCTTATTGTAGAATCAATGGACGGATAAGCGGTAGAGGTGGTCGCATTTTCAAATAACGTGGCGGTAGTTACAGTCGCGTTTAAAGCGACGCCCATGGCAAATTATTCGGCATTGACTGGAGACTATTCCCATTTAAAATTTCGTTCTGCAACAAAAAGCAAAGCATACAAAACGCTTTTTTTGATTACTTCTTGCATACGTAGAAATATGAATATAAATTGGACTGCAAAAAAGTACAAAAAGTAAGTGTACACGTATGTGATTTTGACCAGAGTGAGACTCGAGCTCGCAGCGTACGAGACCGTCTTTGGTTCGATAGACCATCGACACGTTCAAAAATGTGTTGCAGTGCAGTGTACGGTTATCGTATCTTTATTCAGTACGGAATGGAGCGATCAAAATGGAGCATAGATTGTTTACGAGGACCACATGCTGGTTAATCCCTAAACGCGTTTTAAAAGTAAAAAGAAGGATAAAGGGAAGGAACACGGCGCGGCAAGAGAAATAGATCGACACATTTACAAGATTGGTCCTAATATTTTGACTTTGACTCAGCAAGTTCTGTCCCTGAAAAATTGAAAGCATTTACACCGTTTTGACATATTTCATATCTTTTCTGAACCTCCGCCCTTTAACCCAGAAAGCGTGCGTGGGTGTGAGATTGGAGATAATCATAACATACAGTACAGGAGACTAGCAAGAGTAAATCAGGTCAGGGTTGACATTGACCTTATGGTTCGTAGGAGTCTCACTAGGAAATGCCTCGACTCTACGACCTCCCTCCCCCGGGGTTTGCACCACGATGTAGAAAACGGTGGGTTAGGCCCCCATTTCTGGGCAAGTTTTCATCGCATCTGGGCCCTATCCTCCACCAGCCTTTTATAATCATACAACTTTTAAGAGTCTTTTCGTGAAATTCAATGACCCTATTCCAGTGGCTGAGAGAGGAGGGGTCTATAGAGTGGCTTTTGGAAAATACCCTAGCGTCTACATAGGGATGAGCAGCCAGCCGTCAACTCCAAATTAGAGTTGACGAGCACAAGAAAGCTTAGATGAAAGGGAAAGTGAGGTAGTTAGCCTTTGCTGATCATTTGATCGAAAGTGGTCACAATTTAAAAAGGGGGTCCCAAGTTCTCCTCCATAAGGAAAATCTGGCCCTTGAGGAAATAGAAATCCTCCGACATCGGAATAATAGTGACGTTACCGTTTTGAACAGGTACATTCCTGAAGAAGGATTGATCGAACTAGTCTACGGGAATGATTCACATTTCGATGACTCGTAGGTTCGGTCATGACTTCGTTTGATATCGCTTGTCCTTGTTGGTGTTGGGTTCAGTTGCTTTCAATACTTCGAGAATGTCTTTTAAACCGAAAGCGCTCAGTGTTTTCAATTTCGTGCAGTCCTTTTGTAGTTTCTTTTTGTTTTACTCCTTTGAGTACTCTCTTAATATAGGGTCAAGGTCATTGACCACGTCATAAGCGTCGCGTCACCTTACACAGATTTCTGGCTAACCCTAGTCGAAAGGCATATCGACAGAGCAGCTAATCACCCATCAGTCAACCTCTCTTTTCTTTCCACACGCTCCGATATGTCCATAGACGTTAACAAATATATCGTTCAATCAAACTTGCCAAAATTAAAATTATCCACATCCCCTAGGACTCTTCAAGTGAAATCACTCGTAGAGAAGAAATAATTATCACTCGCCTCAGAATCGGGCGCTATAGATTCAAACAGTCCATTTCATCATTCATCTTAATAATTGATCCTATCCTATATCTATTCAACACATTTTTTCCTACCCCAAATTAGCCTCACCACGCAACTCTTTACTTATCTTTCATAATCACATAGAGGCACTCATCCTCAACATCTTTCATTTGAATTTCCTCTTTCGCATCTAAACTCAACACCGAGGAGCTCAAAGCCTTGATGATAGGCTATAAGAAATAAAATCCAAAAAAAAATGTAGTACGCATCATTTCCTTCCGATACAATGACTGAGAAAAAATAGAATATACCTATTGTTCTCGACACAGCACTTAGTAGCGAATTCTTATTCTGAAGACCTCGTGCGTGGGCTGGATCTTAGTCAAGAGAATCACATTTCTATACAATGTTCAGTTGCTGTACAAATGGCGTAACTTTGATGTACGGCTTATATTCGTATACTCGTGATCCGACAAAGGTAGGGTGCAGTAATTCTCTAGGTACCATGACTGTACATTTGAAGTAATACTCTCTCTATTCTCCCTCTCATGTGCGCATAATTTTCTCTCAAGTACAAGAATTCTATATTGTATGAAGTTACACTGCAATTGTGAATTTCTCGTTCATTAACAGATGGGTTTCAATTTAACATCTATAATACGTCGTTTCGAAGAAATAATATTGTCAAAAGACTATAGAAAGGACGCCGAAGTAAGAACCCTAATAAAATTAATGATAATATTAAATGATTTCTAGGAATGAATAAGTTGGTTCTCTTGATGTCTTCATGAGCTTCCCGCTAGCAGCGAACAGAGAGACAGGTTAGTCTTTTTGAGCTCAACATTTATATTAGAAAATTGAGAAAGTATCGTCGCGTCTTTTCTTTGAATTACTGAAATGAAATGTCAATTAAACTGAATCTTCTTTTCACCATGATCGGGATCTGAGGTATTTCTCACGGTCGATTGTATTCATGGTTAAGAACGGCAACAACTGATCGCCAGATACAGACCTTTTGCAAAAACGAAAAGTTAGGTACGGTACTCGTATTGCAAATTCAAACGTACATAACAAGAAGGCGAGTAAATGTAGCGCGCTCTAGCGGCTGAAATATGTACTTAGACAGAAAAAGTTGTGGAACAGTTTTTGTAAGAAATTTAACGTAGAACAATTGTCATTCGGAACTTTTTTTATATGACCACTCATCATTGAGTAATCGACGAGAAACTTAATCCCCCCCCCCTTTACCCCACTGTAAAAGAGGAAGCCAAAGGTGGATTCAACGGAATTCTTTTTTTTTCTTCTTTTTACGAACTATTTAATTCCTCAACGGGTCATTATAGCTTGGGAAGGAATATTGGGAAGAAACTATGCTCAAGACAGTAAAAATGCGACCGGCAAAACTCACGAGAGTAAAGAAAATTCAAACCTTTGACGTCGTAGGCCGGGCCTGTTCCCTAACGTCCCGAAGGCCGATGGGTGAGCTCCTCGTGAACCTGAACACTCCTCATGAAGAGTTGAGTGAATTTTTCGATTTGTTGAATGTTTGTTGGTCTCCGAATTTTTGTAAATTCAATTAAAAATTTTTCGAGTTCCCTGACAAGGTGGGTATTCCTATTGGGCCCCCTTTCCTAATCTGCGAGGTGTTTATATCCAAGTTTGAATCTGGTTTCTTCTTCTCTGATGGCCACCCTTTATTGAAGTATCATCTTTTATTGGTGCAGATATGTCGACTGGTCACCGAGATCTCTGCTTATAATCAGTACCCTTCCATAAAATTTACTTTGGAGATCTCCCTTATGTTGGATGGCAGTTGCTTTAGGGATATTGGGAAAAAAAAGAACATAGGGTCGATCCCGGCGGAAGAAGATCATGTTCAAGCCTATCAGCCAAGGAAACCGAATTTTTCGCACAGTAGGGTAACTCAACATAAACTCTGTATTTGAACGAACGAGCCAAGAATTTCGACAGGGAGTACGTAGAAGAAGACATAAAGGAAACAACTGTACGCGTCGGAGTATCTCTTTTATGGACCCTGGGCAGCCCGTACAAGAGATGGGGGGGGGGCGCAGGGTTGGGTTCAAGGAGCAATCTTTTTAGCAAGGGAGTTTTGATAGTAAATTCGTAACTGTTACTCACACGTCTGATTTCTTTCACGTGCTTAGGAAAATTGAAATGGTCATTTTCTTTTGCACCACACTGGCCGAGAACGTCATAGACCTAGGAGACGTAAGAGGATTTCTCCATTACTACAATGGCATTACCTTTGTCAGCCTTCGTAATGATTAAATCCTCCTCCCTGACCCTCCTCATCCCTTTAATAACATCACTTATGCGAGAGAAGGGAGGGGGGTATTGTGGACAAGAGCGGCACAGTTTTTGTGGGTATTAACTCCAGGTCCGATTTTCATCCGAAAGCGCGATCGCGTTGTCTCTTAATAAATTTTGCAGTGAAACAGTAAAACGTTTATTCTTTATTATAAACATCTGCCTTAACAATATAGACGCTCGCATTCGTGAATATGGAGGTCAAGTTTTTCATACGAAAGAGTGAGACTTCACCATTAATGGAGAAGGCGTAGCCAGTTTTGGAGCACGATTTGGATCCATCTGTATTCTGTAAAGCCCAGGTTGTGTGGGGGGGGGGAAGTCATCAGCAGTTATGTCTTTAATATGTCTTATTATGTTGGGCGATTTCGGTAAGTTGACCAGGTCGAGGTGAATGAGAGGTGGTGAAGAGTCCATGGAAGGGTGGATGAGAAGATGGATTTAAGATGGTAGACGCGAGAAAGTTGGCTGCAATCAATATTGAGCGAAATTGTAGAGGGAGAATGCCAGGGCTGGTGCGAAAGGTACCAAGGGCTAATTGTACGACTGCAGATTGTATTGTATCTCGGCATTTTAGGGAGAATTTGTCAGTCTGTCTAGAGATAGGGGATCCGTAGTCCAATTGTGATCGGATTAGAAAGTTGTACAGTTCAAGGGAGGGCTTGCGACAGCAAGCAGTGCGAGTGTGAGATAGATAATTAAAAATATTTAGTGAGTTTAGACATTTTGCCTTTTAGAAGTTTAATGTAGGGAGTACAGGAGTGTTTGGAATCGAAGGTAAGGCCACGAGGAGTTTAGTGGAGGATTGGAAGCTGATTTGAAAGTTCTGTAGGAAGAGTTGGGGGGAGAGGGAAGACGTGAGTGTTTGAGGTTACATTTAGGGGAGGGTTCCAAACATTCCACGAAAAAATCAGCTTGTATTCTTTGTACCCAGGTAAATAAATTATATCCATTTCTTGGTCTAACATTTCAATGCAAAGACTTGACCGATTCGTCTTCTTCTTTCGTTGTCCCCCCCTTCATATCGAATAGAGCGAGAGCACGAGAACTCTGGCTGTGGTTAAGGAGAAAATGCGAATTCACCAAAAATCTTCTCTTCAATTGTGCACTACCGGCGAGAAATCAACTTCGAGTAGAATTAAATAGGGCTACAGTGTGCAAAATTTCTCATAATGATAAGCGGGTGAATGAAGATTTACCGAGGTGCAATTCTAGTGTGGTCTACAACCGGTGAGAAATCAAATTCACGCCCGCCTCATTTCGGAGAGAGTGAGAGCACGAAAATATTGGTTGGGATACACCAGAGATGTGAATTTACCCGGAAGCTCCTCTTCCGTTGTAAACTAGCGACAAGAAATCAGCTTCGATGGGCGGTCAAAATTGAATATAGCACAAGTGTATTTGAAAATTCTCGTGGCGGTAGGCGTTTTTGTATGAATAACACATTTCACGTCTTAAAATTTGTTAGGTTAGAAGATGAATACCTTACATTGTGCTATCTACGAGTATTAAAATTGAACGAGAGCTGGTATCATGTTGGCAAATACGCGTTATAAGGAGGAGAGATAAAGAGAAAAGGTAAAAAATATGAATGCAAATGAAAAAAATGAGCGCGCAGTCGTCTCATGCACAGGTGAAAAGGAAACGAGAATTGTTTACTAGAGGAAAGTCTGCTACAATTTTGCGAGACGAAATCATTAAAACAACAACGAAATACGTCACGTAGTTGTAGAGGTATATAATACGAGCTTAGCGTAAAAGATGAGCTTTTTAAAAGGGGTCTTATTAAATCCTCATCATGTCTAATATCGTTAGGTCTTATTAAATTGCGTAATTTGGCGTTACAAAACGCGTGAATTTTATGGCGGAGAATTTTGAAAATTTTTTCCGCTTTTATGATTTCACAAAAATATTGAATGAGATACTAACTACAAACGACACTGCCGACTCAGATATTTTTGTATAAGGACAATGTTTATAGTGGGATGTGAGATGTGAATCCTTAGGAAGATGATAATACTCGATGAAATTTACTCAGAATGATGGATGATGATCTTTGGAGCTAGACTCGAACTCTCTTCTCTTCCTCCTAATAAACCTATTTTTGAATTATTATGAATTACTGTCTATGACGTTGGGTTTCCTCCACTGCGGTGAGGACGGTACTCAGAAGATACCATAACCGAGTAGTTGGGTGAAGTTTCCTGAATCCTAGCCTCGCCTAAAATTTACGAATTCACACCACCACAAGGAGTTGCTCCACCTCCTACCTACCGGAAATGAACCCTGGACATGATCCTGAAAATCTGCTGAATCCTGGCCCCAAATTACAAGGCAGGATATCTCTCTCTTTTTTTAGATATATTTATTCAAAATGAGCATCTGGCTCTGTGAATCCTTATGCTTTAATCTGTTATTGAGATTAAAGATACTTCGGTGAAGACTAACCTGCGTGCACGCATGTTTCGTCGCAAATTTAATGGACGGCTTCTAAAAAAATATGTTTCATCATTTTTCATCGTGCAAGAGTTACTTGCTTTTACTCCACTAATTTTTCAACATCGACTCTTCTGTCTCAAGGAAGATAAATTGAAGTGAATTTTGATCGCTCATTAAAAATTCCCGTCGTTTTTCCGCCAACATTTTGAATTAGATAGTACCAATTTAAGATTGTTGAGAGAAAAAGAAACCTTTCAACAATATCAAGTCGTGACACACATTCGACGGAATTTTCGAAAAATAAAACTTTCTATTCCGAATTGACACAGAGCGACGTAGGTTTTCGTTCAGCTAGAAATACGTGAGCGTTAACGAGGCCCGCTTTTTCGGTATATATGCCTCTTACTGCGCGCTCTTATCAAAAATTTATTCTATACTTTTTTCCTCACTTCTTCCCCGTGCGCTTTTTTAGAAAATTGACGAAGAACAAGAAAACGCTATCGCCTCTCATAAAAAGTGAACCGGAAAAATCTACTCGTTCGAATTTTCCCCATTCAACAGATGGCCTGACGCGACAGATTATGGAGTGAGTGAGAGAATAAATTACGCGATATAAACATGCGCTGGATTCTCAAAAGATTAATTGATTTATTCTGGCGAAATTTTCGCAGTTTCGCGAAATGAAATTCCCGGCGACGACTCGACCCTTATTACGTTTAATCACTCGTTTCGTTTTCGTGGGACTGCGATACGTCTACCCTTAAGAATTAAAAGTTCCGAAAATGAGAAGGGTAGAGAGGCGACGAAAGGAATATAAATTCGAGAGGCCTAATTTGTTAGTCCGGAAATTGAGAAGTTATCGACAAAACAGTTTTACACAATGAAATGTACAACACGAACGCTAAGAATGATGAAACGTTTTGATGAAATATTTGCTGGTTGGGACTACGGGCAAGAAGCCCAAGGGACTTGGCCGCAGAAGTTCTCAAGAATTAGGCCTCCCCGGTGCTGCATCATAAAAATGTAAAATGTAACATCATTTACCTACACCTTCCTCTTCACTAGCCAGAAACTGTTGTACCTTACAGAAATATTTTGCACGTGACAGCTTCTGGATCAGAGGGCAAATTAACATTGTTTCTTATGCAGATTTTCAGTTTTCTGTCATCATTTTCTCTTCCACTATCATCGAGGTTCCCGTGGTATCTGTTGTTTTTGAGTAGGGTGATAAGTTCGTCCTTTGGTATGGTACGAAACATGTTTGTCACATCAAAGGACACCAGCTCGTCGTTACTCTTGATTTCCAACTTGTCCAGTTGCTCAATCAGCTCACCGTTGTTTCTGATGTTTCGTCTGGGTGCAAACTGGTAGTTTTCTTTCAAGAATGTGGCTACGATCTTTGCTATCTTGTAGCATAGTAATTGGATGCCGTTAACCAGGTGTCTCATAGGACGGTTCGCTATGTGAGTTTTACGAGCCCCTTGAATTTTGGTGCTACCAGGTTCTCTCCAGCGTCCTTCCATTGCCAAAAAAATTATTCCGTTTCAACACAGCTTTCGGGTCATCCTGGTATTTCTGTGTTGGGTCCTTTGTCAGCTCTTGGTATCCTTTCTGTGCGACTTACGACTCCACTTTTTGGGTGTAGTTCTCCTTCTCCATTACCACTACCATGTTGCCTTCGTCCGTCCCGGTTGTTCGGTCGGATCTTCTTTTGTAGAATTTGTGGCATTACTTGCGTTCTTTCATTGGTTTGGCACTTATTCTTTTTGATGTCTAAGCGCATAGTTCCAATTTTGGTTAGGGCTTCTGGTCTCACGTTGTACTTCATGGTTTGGATTATTTGTTCGCAGCTAAAGGCCATACTTTCAAGCTTACACTGGTTCTCTCTCTGGCTGCACCTACTTGATACCTTTGTCCAGCAGTCTTTTTTCTTCTTCTGTGAAGGTGACGCTTGATAAGTTCTCGGTTCTAGGAGCAAATTTATGCTTAGCTGTCGCAGTCTCTTCCTTTCTTTCGCGTCAGTTTGACAAGCCTCTTCTTGATCTGTTTGGTTCGGGCTTTCACTCGTTTTTCCAGATAGTCCTCCCCTTTATTGAACATGATTTCTTCAAATTCTAGACGGTGCAGTAACTTGTTCAATCACCATACATGAAGGCAATCAAAAATTTGGTGTTTTTAAGAAATGGATGGTTCCTCCTATTGCCCTCCCTCTCATAAGGGTGCTGCCTATTTTGTGATGATTCATCGCTTAGTTTCCAAGCCTTCAGTATTTAGGTGGGCACTATCAAGCTCATAGCTAAAATGCAACAAATCGTCGCTGCGTCGCGATGATGAATGAAATTCGCACTATATTATTTTAGGGTACTAGTGTAAAGGTCGAAAATCTTTCAAATAAATATCATTCTGGACAGTGATCGAGTGAAAAAATATGACGGCTTACAATAAGTCACTGTCTTAAATATTTAAAAAAGGTCAATACCCGAGGCTCATTATCATATTTTTGCGCCATTCTCGTGCGCACACTTCCCGGCAAATGCAGAATACTTTTTCTAAGGCGCATATCGTGTCTAATTTTTTTTATACTACTGTATAGAAAGACGGCCGAAAAATCGTATTAATGAAGCGGCGCGGCGAAGACTTGGACTGCGTTCGAGCCTATTGTGCGAAAATTTTCTTTAGCGATAATTTCGTCACAACTTTACCCTCTTCCTCGTTACTTCTGCGCGAAAAACATTTCATATTGCTCCGATTTCTCTCTTTTCTCGTCTTCATTTTCGCCGAAGTCGGAGTCTTTTTCATCGTATCGCTCGTCTCTTTTCACGATGTAATTTTATTCGAGCAGGACGCGGCTAAAAATTACTTAAAAACGAAAGAACTGAATAAAATAGAGAAGCGAGAAAATCTTTTCGAGTGAGGAAATTTGAACGGAAACCGAAAACGACACTATCGCTTCGGGAAAATAATACTCGGTAATTTCATCAGAGAGGGAAAAAAAACCTCCGTCACCGATTCGCGTGAAATTTTTTCCTTTCCAGCTCTCGATGAAGTGGCCTGTACGCAATCGAATTTTGTAAATATCAAGCACGCCGACGAAGCGGCGGTTGCTAGTTTTAATATTGAAAGGTTAAAAACGAATAAAAAACGAGCGAGTATAGATAATTGATATTGATTTTTATTTCTACCTTGCCCTTGTTATTTCTGGAATTTGATATAGTAATTCGGTATAAGAATATCAAACTTGTCGGTATCGATTTTTGCCTTCAAAAAGAATTTACCTTTCAGGCAAATTCGTGCTTACGTGCCCTCGGTGGTTGCATATAGCTCAAAAGGCTTCTAACGTCTATGAGACTATTTCTATTACGAGTGTATTTCCTAAGAGTATCTAGTAAAAAGACCCAAATTTATAATGTATGGGCGAACGTTGTTCAGTACATGACTAAAAGTAAGGAAAGTTATGAGTTATACATTCTAATTGATTCCAGCAATTCCTCATGGACTGAATCAGCAAGAAGTGGATGATTTATAATCATATTCTTCTGCAATCTTAGGTCCATTATAACAGGACTGAGTATCTGGTTAAGCATAACTTTGACGAGTAAGTGGCTGCTAGACGGTCTTCACCCACGACAAGTGCAACTAAAACCCATAAAGAATGATGTTTCCAAAATGGTATACCTCTTGTTTTGGGGAAGGTAGATCCTCAGAAAACGTCCCAGTCTGCAGTCAAGGAGGACGAGTTCGAGACCGAATGAGGAGATTCAAATTCAATGCAATGTTTAAACCAACAGTCCAGGAATTTGACATGGAGGTAGGTAGGAAAAGAAATGAATGGGACCATGTGTTGCATCGGGGTATTGTTCTTATGTACTTTAGGCAACCCGTAAAGGAGGGGGGTGTGGAGTTAGGAACAAAGAGGGTCTTAACAGGGAACCTGTTTTATGAGGGGCTTTTTGAGACAAAAAACTTGGACTCTCGAGCTATATATGATAGGGGGGGGGGGGGACTTGTAATAATGTCGACTCTCAAGCTATACATGTTAGGATGGGGACTTAGAAAAATTTGGACTATCGAGCTATATGTGATATGAAAGGGACTTGGAAAAATTTCAACTCCCCAGCTATCATACATAGCTCGAAATTCGAGAAAAATTTAGACTCTCAAATTATAATATTATTCTAGGCCTATACTAGGTTTAGGCTTCCTTGAATTTTCGATACCAAATCCCATAAGACTCATACAATAGGTTCCCTGCGTCCCTCGTTCAACTTCGTTAAGGAAGCCGTCGTTTTTTTTTCATAGCTGGAGTTTTAGTAATAGCCTCACACTTGTTGATGACACTCCTAACTTCTTTAACATGATGACAGAATACTCAAAGAGTAGAGTAAACGAGAAACTAATCACAAAGACCGCAGATATAAAGGAGAAGATGCGAGATCTTTCGGTTAACAAACCATCATCGGACAAAGTTAGGACGCCACTGACCCAGATACGACTCATAAAACAGAATACCAACGAGATCAGGATTGAACGAGCGAGCCCTCGCGAGGTGACTCAAACTCGTAGACCAATTCAACTAAACCTTCGTCGGGAAAATACCTGTTGAGTACGGTAACATCGTCACTGTTCAGATGACGCACTATTTCGATATTTTCCAACGCAACGCGCTTGAAGTAAGAATTCTCCTTGTGGAGAAGGGTAGCCGAACCTTCCAAAGGCCCATACTATGCAGTATATGGGTGACCTACTTGTAAAGTTCAACATTCCTCATAACGAGATACAGGAATTTTTTGGCCTCCTTAATGCGTGCTGGTCCCCTAACTTCTGTAAGTTCAATGGGAAATTTTACGAGTTCCCTGAGGAGGTAGGCATCCCCATCGGCTCTCCTTTGGGCTCTCTCGTTTCGGAGATATTTATGTCCGGATTTGAGGTTGACTTGTTTTCCTCTGGCCAAGTGCTACTGAGTCACATCCACTACTGGCACCGATATGTGGACGATATATTATGTGCGTGGACCGGTCCTCAAGAGCTCCTTGGTGAGTTTCTTCAGTATCTGAATAAAATGTATCCCTCCATAAAATTCACTACAGAAATTAGAGGTTCTTCCATAAACTTTCTGGATCTCACTATCTCTGATAGAGATGGGGACCATGAATTTGCGATATTCAGGAAGGATACTTCGACCGATACAGTTGTCCACGGATCGTCCTTCTGTCCATTTTCTCATAAGATCGCTGCCTTCAATAGTTATATTCATCGACTGACTAACATTCCACTAAGTCAACCAGCTTTCCAAAAGGAGCTGGCGACCATTAAGCACTTGGCTGCTGTGAATGAGGCCAACTTGGACATTGACCGTATGGTCCGTAAAAAACTGACGAGGAAGGGTCTTGATTCTACCACTTCCCTCCCCCGCGATCTGAGTGGTAATAATAATAAGACATTACGTTGGACCAAGCTCCCGTTTTTGGGTGAGTTTTCATCCAAGCTGACTCGTCTCCTCCGCCCCTTTGGCTTCAGGCCTGCTTTTTATAACCTCATTACTGCGAAGGGTTTGTTTGTTAGGCTAAAGGACCCCATCCCGCGGGGGGAGAGGAGTGGGGTGTACAAATTGGAGTGCAAGGATTGTAACGGCGTATATATAGACGAGACGGGTCGCCAGCTTGGAATTCGAGTAGACGAGCACCTTAAGGCCTGGAAGAAAAGTAATTTGGGTGATTCGGCCTTTGCGTACCACCTTGTCTCCAGTGGTCATAGTTTCAAGGAAGGTTCGGCTACCCTTCTCCACAAGGAGAATTCTTACTTCAAGCGCGTTGCGTTGGAAAATATCGAAATAGTGCGTCATCTGAACAGTGACGATGTTACCGTACTCAACAGGTATTTTCCCGACGAAGGTTTAGTTGAATTGGTCTACGAGTTTGAGTCACCTCGCGAGGGCTCACTCGTTCAATCCTGATCTCGTTGGTATTCTGTTTTATGAGTCGTATCTGGGTCAGTGGCGATCTAACTTTGCCCGATGATGGTTTGTTAACCGAAAGATCTCGCATCTTCTTCTTTATATCTGCGGTCTTTGTAATTAGTTTCTCGTTTACTCTACTCTTTGAGTATTCTGTCATTATGTCGAGCCGTAACGTTTCGGACCGTGTCAATTCTATTCTTTAACATGCTTAGGAAAACCGAAGTTCTCACTCTCTTTAACCCCACATTGCTGGAGCACTTCGTGGACCTTAGAAACATGAGCGGATTTTGAGTATTCCTTTTTCGCTATTATATATGGATAACCATAACTTAGAAGAACGAATTCGTTTAAGATATGACTAGACAATAGACATGGGGAAACGCGTCCTGTAAGTCGGAGAAAATGGTCCGGAGTCTTGAGTTTTAATCAATTCGGAGAATTAAGTCAGATATGACATGGAGGGACCGAAGGCCTTTGCGGAAGCGATATGGATATGAGGAAATGAAGTTATCCTTGTTTAGTATTGTTTGGAACAGTTTACCAAGTGCAGAATTTAGAGTCTTAGTCCGATAAGATGCGAGGAAAGAGGGATCTATTTCCAGATGGAAGGGTCAGAACTCTGTTGAGCAATTGGTTGAATAGAAAGGGAAGGTAATTAACAAAACTGAAATGGAGGTGTTTTAGCATGGGGACAGAAGTGGAGTTTAGATGAAACTATGGGTAAGTTGTGAATAGGGGTGGGGTGGCAGGGCCAAAAGAGATGGGGAGAGCTTCCGATTGGCGTTTGAGGGTAAGAAAGTTGTCTTTATATTTGGCGTCAACTAAAACAGAAGAGAAAGAGGCAACCCAATTGAGCTATAGCTTGAGGGGCGGAACAAGTTAGAGATCCTCACTTGATTAATGTGTGATATTATGAAATGTGTAGGAAACCATTAACCACTCGATAATGTGAAAGGGGTGCGGGCCTGTTGATATTAGCGACCTAGGAGCTCCGTAACAGTTTTTGCCCAAACGGGCTTCTTGCATTTGATGAGATCGTATTGTGATTTAAGGGATTGTCAGGACAACCAAGTCGATATTTTGTATACTATTGCTGTTGAATCGAACGATTTGCTCCCCCCCCCCCACCAAAGAAACAATTGTTGGAAGACCAGAAGCTATTTAAAGATTGATGAATTTTCTAGCCTCCTGAAGAAGCATGTGAGCTTGGGTCAACAAACCTTGAATAGGGTGGCTTGTTGGGTACATTGGGAAAGATAGCGACGACATTACGGAACGCGAGGATGAGAGCATTCATATTTACATCGGCTCTCCTTCGGGATCCTTGATCGCCACTCGTCTTTTCACGACTTTTGTTTCACATTCTTGCCCTCTTCTCATTTCTTTATAAGTTCATTTCTCATATCAATATAGCCATTATACCGCCATATTACCTCAACTGTGGAGGAATAGGTCCTAAACATCACATTCCTCCCCATCATTATTAGGAATCAGGCGTTTATTCTCCTTCATCATCGTGTAAAACCTTATTTCTTTCTGAATAGAAAGATTTTTCCGTGGTTAAAATATTATAATACAAAGTACAAAAATGGCACTATTAACCACAGTGGTCAATAGTGCCATTTTTGTACTTTGTATCTTATTTCTTTCTTTAGCGGAGAGCCCGCTATCCCTTTTGTTGGGGGGGGGGGGTACCTTCAGGAAATTTTAGTCCGTGGGCGCGAGCAGCCCAAGGTTGATGACGTCACGGAGGGGGGCACTTCGAAAAATTTCGATTCTTGAGTTATTCATGATAGGAGAGAGACTTAGAAAAATGTCGACTTCTAAGCTATATACGATAGGAGGGGGACTTGAAGGCTCTCGAGCTATGTAAGGAGAGCTACTTGGAATAATTTTGATTCTCGAGCTTTATAAGATAGGAGAGAGACTTAGAAAAATGTCGACTTCTAAGCTATATACGATAGGAGGGGGACTTGGAGGCTCTCGAGCTATACTTATATGTAAGGAGAGCTACTTGGAATAATTTTGATTCTCGAGCTTTATAAGATAGGAGAGGGACTTAGAAGAATTTTGACTCTCAAGCCATACATGATACTATTTTATACTTTTTGAAAGACCTTCCGCTATGGAATACGGGTCTGGCGAGTTCCCCGCTCGCCGTTGCAAAACTTGCAACGGCATCCTAATTTTTTTACAAATATTTCACTTCTCGAATTCGAGCGTTCGATTAGCTTTCCTTCAGACTTCTAATAATACTAAGAGATCAACATCGCAATACGCAGGGTTAATGAGAATGCATATTTATGAAGAATTATACATAATGTATGAATTAATTCGCGCATCTACCCCGTTTATAGCCAGTAAAGAGAGATTCCGCGTCTAGGATTACGTGAAATTCGATAACGGCAGCGTTGATAATACCATTGTATTCGACTTTTCTATTCGCGCGTGATAACGTCAAAATAAAGTATTATTTCAGATTTACGGCTTTTGACGATGAATATTCGTTAATTCTGAAATATATCGCTCGAAATGTTCCGAAGAATAGGCATATGCTTTCTTCATTATTTTTATTAATTCGCATTCGCAATTTGTCGCAGTCAACGCAAGTTTATGCGACCGAGGTGATTTGAGAAAACAACCCAATTTTATAATTAAATTATAATGCCATGCTCGGTGAACGAGTATTATGTACAGTATGGCTTTCTCTATATCCCGCGTCTCTGTTGCTTATATTCACTGGAGGGATAGACCTGTTACATGTTTCATCGATTTAATAGGTATTTAGAGAGCCTATACCGCTATTATTGTCAACAGTTGTCAACAACGTACATACGTGTAACCCTGCATTTCGCTTCATTAATTTTTCATGTGAGATAAAACTTGTTTCGTACATTAAAGGCATTTTAGTTTCCCTCGAGCAAATAAAATTTCGTGCCAAACATCAACGTAAAATTTTTTGATACCTACAAAGCATTTCCTACCGTATTACATTAGTTTTAAAAATTTAATTAATTTTTTAATTTGAAAAACCAAATCGATATTGGTGAAAGTTGCGAAAAATATCGTATTACAAGAATTCCGCAACTCTTCCGCCATCAGCATCCTAAATAACCCATATGGTTGCGGAAGAAAAGTAAATAAAAAAAAGATTCGTGATCGCCGTTTTGTTTTCCAAAACCATCGTGAGAAAGCTGCGGCCTAACACACATTATTCTTCTCATCCTTCTTCCTTCATATGAACAGGCTCCTGTCACAGTTTTGTCATCATGACGTCATCGAAGACCTTGACTCATGTTTGGCTAACTAGTCTCTTACATCTTCATACTGGACCTAACATACAGTATACTAGGCTTCACTTTGAGGACTTATTGATGGACTAATTAAGCTCAGCTACATAGCACAACATATTAATGCAGTGAACCTAGGGGCATAGAGAGAAAAGGTGGGGTATTGTATGATGTCACATACCCAATTAGGTTAGTCTAGCTTGAAAATTTTATCCTTCCCCTCTCGTTTCATGCATTGTCCTACTTGAGCAACAACCATCGCTTCATCACAACACTCATTTTTATCCTCAAGTGAAATTGAGACTGTAAAGCCCCAGTCTCTGTGACACTTATGGCTCGTTAATTAAAAGTTCGCTCAATCCATGAAGAAACGGTGAAATGTCAGAAATTTTTTACGGAATAAAAATACTTCATGCATCGTCTCTGGTCAATATTTACGCACAACTTAGTCTCAAAACTTTCCGCGATACTTAAGAAAATGAGTTTCGTTAATCTTAAATACTCGACCTGAAGATAAGAAACTTGATCAAAGACGAAAGATTTTTCTAAAGTGAACTTCGAAAGTAAACTTTCAGAAGGTAAACTTGACTCGTTTTTTTTTTTTTTGTAATTGTTTATATTAAAGCGATGAAAAGTAAATTTAGACCTCGTCAGTCTTCATGAAAAAAACGTCGATGAAGGAATTTCTGAAGCTTAGGTAAACTTTCACGTTGTATACGCAAAAATAGTTTAGAACATGTGTTCCAATTTCCAGACATATGCGAAATTGATTTTCCTCGTAATACGGTCTCGAACTGGTATACAGAGACTTGAATTCAAAAAGATGACAACGGACGTGCATAAATTTTTCCGATTTCTACCGCGCCTCTTTCGTTTCCAGTCGAGAAATTAAATGCCATATTCGTTCGCATTAAATTATCGCGGAATTCGAGTTTATTCGAAGTTAACGTCGTGTTATTCCCCAGAAAATTCATAAAATGATGGCGCAACACCAACGTGACGTTCTCTCCGTTATCCGTCAACAATAACCGATTGTCGTACTCAATCATAATGTAGAAGCTAATTTATTAATAACCCCTACCTACATTAAACATTGCATTCGCGCTAAAGTGAAACCAAAATTTCAATCAATCACGTATTTGGAGCTACGATATATTATACCTTCACCCTCGCGGTCCGTCATTTCCCGAGTTTTGCGAGGATTTGTTTCGCATTTTCTTCACGCTTCTGCGGTCAGGTCTTATTCGCGGTAGATGAGTAATTCGATTTTCTGTTTTGCGCACAAAATAATGATGCAGTGCACTACCAGACAATTTTTATCAATTGATAGCATTATTGTAATGGACCCTGTACATAAGGTTGGTATTTTGCTCGTCTTGCAAAAGATTTCAAATGTTGAAATATGATCTTGATATTCATCAGGAAATTCTGTCACAAATTTTCTATGTTCTTCTCAGGTGTGTCAGATAGAAGAGGGGACATAGAAATCAAGTCTTGAGCTAGATAGGAGGTGACCTCTTCCAGCTGTGAGGATCTAGGATTCTCACGTTCAGTGCCAGTTTCGAGCTTTTTAAGCCCGACATGAAGAGCTTAGAAAAGCATTATAGTCCTGTTTGTTGAAGAGGGGAGAACTAAACACTTGCGAGTTGTGTGGGATACGTACTACGCTAAGCTAGTTTCAATTCGCAGCTTGACACGAGACTGAAAAATACAGTTCGAGAGGTATTTGGCTAGTTGAGTAATTAATTTATTCCAGAAATGCACGTCCATACCAATTGAGATGTTATGACTCAGGGTTGGAGTTGATGACGTCACAAAAGTGTGCAATTTGACAGGCGATGATGTCGCGTCGGGGGTTGAAAACGTCAGTTAGGTGGGCAATGATGACGTCACTAAAACAGAAAGTGATGATGTCACAGGTTGATAACGTTATCGCTTAAGAACTTTACAAAAAAGTATAGTCTTATGGGTGATGGTATCACAGGTCATGACGTCATCAAGGTATGGATTGAGAACGTCACTAAGGTAGAAGCAAGAGTGGTAAGCGATTCGATTTTAGGGCTCAAGGTTCAGGATTGAACTTGGAATGAAATTTCTTTTCGCTTAAACTTGAAGCTTATTCAAGACTTATAAGTTCCAACTTAAAACTCAAGCTCAAAGCTTGAAGTTGAAAGCATAAAACAATTTTGTTGAAAAAAAAACATGTTTTTGTTGGGAAAAACATGTTTTTGTTGAAAAAAACATGTAGAAAAAACATGTTTTCGTTGGAAAAAGCATGTTTTTGTTGGGAAAAATATGTCTTTGTTGGGAAAAACATGTTTTTGTTTAAAAAAACATCCATATTTTTGTTTAAAAAAACATGTTTTCGTCAGAAAAAATATATTTTTGCCTTTTTCAAATTTTAAGCTTTTGTTTCGCTCATCAAGTCGCTTAATTAGGCGAATAAAAAATCTTTTCGCTTTAGCTTATTTAAAGCTCAAAACTTGAATACTTAAGCTTATCCCCCTTGGAAAGAAGGGATTATTTGTCAGCTTGATGACTTATAACTTGATAACGTCAGTACGGTCTTACAGGTAATGTCACAGGTTGATAACATCAATAAGATAGAGGTTGATGACATCACAAAAGTGTAGAGTCTTATAGGTGATAATGTCATAGGTTGACAACATCATCAAAGTTTGGATTGAGGACGTCACTACAGTAGGGAGTAATGATGTCACAAGTTGATCACGGTACAGCTTCACAACGCCACAAAAAATTAGGTATAGTCTTAAAAGATAGATACACGAACCGCACTGAAATATCACACGACTGAGCGCTTTCGGCTAAACAGCCATTATCAAAGTGTAGAAAGCGCCCCGCTTCTCGCACGTTCCCATTGGCTGCGTACATTTTCTCGGCACCTCGCATCCACTCTGGTTTTGGCCTCAGTCTTCTCTGGGGATCCTTTATGCTGAAATTCACTTACTCTTTTGAGTATTCCTTCATAATGAATGACCGTAAAATTCAAAAACGGATTGATCTTATGGGTCATGTTGTCTCAGGCTGATGACGTCATCGACAGGTTGATGACATTACAGCTTCATGAAGTTACAAAAAAATAAAGATCATGGGTGATGTTGTCGCAAGTTGATGACGTCACGAAAGTGAATATATCCCAAGGTTGCGGGTAATGAACTTACGGCTTCATAACGTCACAGGCTTAGGTTGATGACATCATCAACGTTTGGATTGACGACGTCACCAAGATGGAGAATGATGACGTCATAGATCGATGGCGTTATGGCTTAATAAAGTCACAAAACTGCACAGTCTTATGGGTGACGATTTCACGGGTTGGGTTGAGGACGTCACTAAAGTAGAGAGTGATGACTTCACAGGTTGATGACGTCACTGAGGTAGAGGGTGATGATGTCACAGGTTGACGACACTACAATCATGTTGTTGTACGCTTTGCTGTTATCTCGATTCTACCAACCTTAGAGATCGGATTCATCACATTACGGTACATGTCGAATTAAAGAAAACTTTGCTGCCAGTTGAGTTTTGTGCTTTGTAAATGGTTTATCAACCAAAAGCGCTTAGCGGTAGTGTATTCTATTTAATACGGTGATCTGTAACTTATTAAAGTTCCAGCTTTCAAGTTGACATTTCAAGAATTTATTCAGAAATTGTTGAGGAATATGCAATTCTTTGTCTGTAACAACTTGAGTGGTCTGTGGCAAATCGTTTGTTTGCTTGTTCATTGAGAAATTCATCTCCGGACCTCCACTCAAGGAGAGCTCGCCACGCCCTTGATTGAGACAGCTAGGAAGATTCATTTGACAGAGAATGATACCTTCATGTTTAGCTATCAGAGTAGCATCGCATTTCACTCACTGAAACCAAAGACGAAGGCCATAAAATAATAATTCAAGAATCCCCACTACATGGATCATCTCATCAAGGGGCTCGAGATGTAATCAATGGTGGGCGGTTGCGCAAATCCTCAAACGCGCCCTTAGGGTAACGTCTTTTTTGTGTTTAGCAGTATTTTCTTAGACAACGCCAGTCTTATGGCGCTAATCGACAAATTACAAGAATACTTTTTTCTAGAAAATTGTATGCACATTATTTTTGTACTTGGCTATTTGCCCTCTAAATTCACTAACTTCGGAGAAAAATCGAAAAAACTTGAAAAAGCCGTAAAGCAAGTACCATTAAAATAAGAATTAAGAGCCCCACAGTGTTCGTGAAGAAAATGAGCGAGATAAACGTCCTCTCGCTTGCCTCTCTTCAAGTCTTCAATCAGCAGCCAAGATATCAACAAGCAAATAGGTCACAACATTTTCATTTACCGGCCGGACAATACAATTTCCGATATCCTTATAGAGTCTGTGAGGAAATTTCTGTGAGCTTAAAGTTCCTTTTAGTTTTTAGGTTTTCATTATTATTCACCAAAAATACGTATAGTGATGGAATATATCTAGGAAAGTCGTTGCTAAGCGTCATTTTTCGTACAACTCTTGTATATGTGTAGAAGGTCCTTTGTGACATATTGCTAAAGTTTTTCAATCATTCTACGGACGGTAATTTTTCTGCTTTCTCCACGAGGTGAATACTACAGGTTGTCACGCTATTATGACATGATATTCCTGCACGAGTTCAATTAGATCACCTATACTAGTGAACAAATACAATCGCATGAACGATTCGCTTTTATAGGCGCAGTTTTTGGACTACATTGATAATCTCGTGATCTACAACAGACGAAAAAACCAATTTCATTAAGCGACGCCATTGTAAAGTAAATTTTCCTCGATTGCATTATTCCATATTACTACATCAGTATTCTCCATATCTGAATAAACTTTACACTTTCTTTATTTCTTTCTCTCTCTTTCGTAATTCCATGGAACACTCGTGTAACACTGATAAAGATCTTTTTGTGGAGGTTTCACAACCTTGTGTAAATGCGCGAAAATAGGGAGAAAAAGTAAGGAATTATCGGAAAGTAACTCCTTTCAGGAAATTTAATGAATATTGAAAAGCCATTCAGAAGTAGGGCCGTATCGTCGTATCTGAGCCATTTTAAATATTTTAATTTAGTCTAGAAGCGCTAAGAGCAAATACCTTTCAACGAGCATCTTAACCTTCTAGAGTCTTCAATACGCCATTACTAGCCTTTCGCGCCCTCTTTTTCCCCCTTCTGTTTATAGGTGCCTTCTTCAGCTTATTTTATATTCGACGTGTGCTTTGGTTTTCCTTTTTCTCGTACATAAAAACGTGCGAAGATATTTACAAAGCTGATAAAAGTGCGATACAATTTTTATGCGAACAGATACTATATGAATTTTGATAACAAATCGCGAGTAAATATTTTTATTTCCAAACGGTGATGCTGCAATTCGTATACTTTAATGAGTCTCATTCCCATCATGATTGAAAGCTTTAAAAATTTAGATCAAAGCTGGATATTTGTACAAAAAAAAAAAAAATACGCAGGAATGCTCGTTTAAGTAGTGAATCTATTTTTTTACATCTTCAAACGAAGCCTTTCTATGATGGCAAGAGCCTGACTGAACACAGAATTATTCAAAGACTATTTTCTCGAAGAAGATCTTTGCAAGACCTTTATTTATTTTGCTTAATTTCTCAGCAGAATTTTATTCTGACGCCAATTTCATTCAGATTTCAATGAGGCGTCATAATTCTTTAAAACGAGAAATTGTCGTTGTCTTCGAATGTAAATATTTTATATAAACGAAAGTAATCGCCAATGATGACTTAATTATCAGTGTTTGTAGGCTTAACAGTAATTCATATTTATTATTGTTCGATATTAATTCAACTTCGCGACGATGATCATTTCTCCTATAATATTCTCCTACACTTTCCCTACATCAATGCGCGAGTCTCGTTATACAATTAACCAATTAGACATAATAGGAACCTGTGAAGAGAGAGAAGAAATCCGAAAATTTACCTCGATAAGGGCGGATTTACGGGGGGGGACAGGGGGAACGTCCCCCCTCCCAAAAAAATAACTCCAAAAAAGACTAAAATTGTTCAATTTGACTATAAAAATTTTTGAACAATGGAAGTTCCCCCCCCCCCAAATGTACCCGTAAATCCGCCTCTGCCTCGAAAACAAATGTCCTCATTCAATTTTGTTTAACATTTTCATCTTATTCTATTCTGCTTAAAATCGTGCCGTCCGAGAATGTACCTAATTCAACTTGTTTGTATTTTTATTCAATAATAAAATTGTCGAACTTGAGAGCATTGTCGCGTATAGCGGATTGTAATCGAGATTTTCGACGTGCTCTCTTTTCGTTTCATCGTATGACAAATCCTGTAGTCACACTCCGATTGTCTCAAGTGTAATTCATCATTGCGTGACGCAAGTATCGATGACGTCTTGTCAACTCCCTGACTTCTATTCTTTTTTCTCTCACCGAAAAGGGGAATTTTCAAAATATAACTCCATTTCTCGACCAGCCGGTAGGAAATTTTGGGCACAATGAAACTAAGACTAATCTCGTAAATATCGGCGCCAAACAGGTAGTTGATGTTCTTTTCGCGCTTTCACCTGTCAAATAGTTCCAAAATCGGGCTAGCGCGATACTGAGTGCCCTTTTGTCGGCACCTTAAAATAGATAAAAGGACCGATGAGGAAAACAGCTTGAACATTCAAAGAAAATGGATGCGTCCAGATTGCGTCCAGATACGACGCGCGACGTACGAATTGCGGCCGAAAAGTTTAAATATAACACACGAATTGCGACCTATCATACGTAGCCCGGAGGTGAAAATTTTTCCATGTCCCACTTTTTGCCTCCCGGCACCCGTCATTTTTCCTCAAAATACCCTCCAATAAAATAGCGAATCCTCGGAAGAAGAGGATTGAAAAATATAATTATATTCGTGCTTGTTTGTAGACCGCAATTCAATCTGACACTTCCCTATCGTCAGTACTCCTATTAAAAGAGCACAGCTGTCGCTCAGAACGTCTAGGGCGACCTCGTGCTTTCTTTGCGGGCCGGAATCTTAGTTCATATGAAACTTCCCTGTGACCTTAGAACCAACAACTACTTCCTCATCACGTGGTTTAAGAAGAGGCTTCTCACGCGACTCCTGACTCATCTCTTGCTTCTTGAATCTTCGTATGTTCAGATCGCGAACTAGCAGATAGAAAACTACTGTAGATTCGTGTCAACTCGGCGTAAAAAAAAACAGTACCGGTATATAACGTTTAATTCATCGGTACAGTACCGTATATAATCACTTCGAAAAAAACTTTAATAAAAGGCTTTCTAGCTAAAGCGGGACTCGCATTTGCTTTCGCCCAAGGGACACTGTCTTTACTTCGGTTGGAACTGTTACAAGCTGAAGTCAGATCCTCATTTCCAATGTGTGTTTGCCTTGAGCGGCTTTCATGAAACAAGGACACGTAACATTCGAATCATCATTATCTAAAACTACTTTGTGAACACGATGGCGGTTGTCCTCGAAATCAGAGAATGTGCTCCATATGCTCTGCAAATGATCGCCTTTTTCAGCGTGGCTCGTGGGTATGAAATTGAAGAAATTTTCCTCCGACATTACGAGCCAACCTAGCGAAAAAGGAAGAAGGAGACGACGACTAATATAGGCACGTAAAATATTACAGAAGCGACGACCGGTTTCGGAGTGAAACACACCATCATCAGATCGCGTCTCCTTCTTCCTTTTTCGCTCATGCGATCTGATGATGGTGTATTTCACTCGGAAACCGGTCGTCGCTTCTGTAGTATTTTACGTGCCTGTATTAGTCGTCGTCTCCTTCTTTTTTCGCTCATTGGAATGCTGCCACCTACCGAGATACATAAGGCGATTGAAGAGGTTTTGCAAGACGGAATACATTCCTTGCACAGCGGGTCCCTTACTAGCGACCACCTTTGACTATGGCGACCACTTTGTCACAAGCATTGAAAGACTACAGTACTGAAGATAAAATTTACTTTGTTGGTCAATTTTCTCTCTTTACGGATAGTATCGTCCATTACCTTCATGTTCTCGAAAGGTTTGGTTTAGGTTATGGCGTCACTACTTTTTCGGCGAATGGACTACACGTACAGTAATTTCGGCTGTCGATCTACGCTCTTCGTGAGAAAAGATAACCATTCAGACCGTCGTAAATATACCAAGAGCGAGACTAGGACAAATTTCAACATTCATCTTTGTACTTATGGGAGGAGAGGACTGCGAAAAATGTCGACTTCCTGACGGTATTACAGACTGATGTCGACCCAAAATGACGTCGAAATTGCGTCGATTTCGAGTACACTCTGGTAGGGTTTCAGAATCGAAGTCGGAAATGAGTCGACTTTTGAGATCAGATTTGATTTTCAACTGGAAATTGCCATCGGAATGGTGTCGATTTGAACCTTGCTGCGATGGAAAAGCATGAATTGAACTTTTCAATAGACCTCAATGATCGACTCAAACTGACAGACTGGAAGTCGACTCGAAATCAATCGTTCATTCTTACCATCGACTCTTCGACGTCGAAATTGAGTAATTTGTAAATTCATGTCGACATAGCCCAAGCAAAATGGCATTCTACTCGGAAAAAATTGGAGGCAAAGATTTTATTGCTGAAATGTGTTCGTGTAGATGCCCACGACTGTATATTCTATCTGCAAGTATAGCAAAGTAAACAAATAGACAGAATGTTACAAGGGAGTGACTGTACACCAACTCCAGATCGACGTCGATTTGAGGCTGATTCACCATCAAAAGTCGACCAGCATACATCATCGACCATATATTACATGGACATGCCATACTGCTAACAACGTGAAGCCAAACAAATCGATTTTGAGAAGTGACGAAATACGCCTAGCAAAAATATAAAAGAAATCAGCTGATTACGACGAAGTGCCACTTTTCGGTATCTCTCACTTTTGATTTCTTCTGCCTTCTTATCAGTATGACATGTCCATGTCATATATGGTCGAAGCATACATTCCCCGACTTTTGCCCGACGCAATAGAGGAATCGATTTCAGTTCAATAGAAAAATTTGGAGAAGTCGACTCAAAATGGACTCCAAGATCGACGTCGATCTGAAATCTATTTACAGTCGACCGGCAAAAATTACCAAAGAAACACAGACTTACTTGAAATCGACAAAACATAGAGGTCGATTTCAGATGCATCGACAAATTTGGAGGTGTCGACTCAAAATCGACTCCAGATGGACGACAATCTGAGGTCGATCTACAATATCGATCAGCTTACATTATCAGAAAAAAATTAGGATGCCGTTGCAAGTTTTGCAACGGCGAGTGGGGAACCTGCAAGACCCATATTCCACTGCGGAAAGTTTTTCAAAAAGTAGAACATATAGAAAATCCTATCATACATACCTTTGAGCAGGAGACGCCTACAAAAAACAAAAAAAAATCATAAAAGTCCCCTTTCTATCATATATAGCTCGAGAGAGGAAATTTTTCCAAGTCCCCCACCTATGTCGAAATTATTCCAAGTCCCTCTCCTATCATAATTATATAGCTCGTGAGTGGAAACCCAACCATCATAATATGGCTTAGAGGTCGAAATTATTCTAAGTCCCTCTCCTATCATAATTATATAGCTCGTGAGTGGAAACCCAACTATCATAATATGGCTTAGAGGTCGAAATTATTCTAAGTCCCTCTCCTATCATAACTAGCTCAAGAGCCGAAATTTCTCCAAGTCCACCGCCCCCCCCCTCTCCATGACTTCATCAAACTCGGACCGCTCGCACTCGCAGACGAAAATTTCCTGAAAGTACCCCCCAACAAAAGGGATAGCGGGTTCCCCGCTAATAAGCTACGAATTGACTTGACATCGCTCCGTCAAGAGCAGTCATAATTTCGGTCGATAAACAAATTTAGAGAACTAGACACGAAATCGACCCCAGATCGATGTGAATTTTAGGTTGATTTGATATTTACCAGCGTATATCATATGACGAGATAATTAGAAACGAATTTGAAATCTATTCAACAGAGCAGACGGTCGATAGAAAAAATTTGGAAAAGTCGACTCGAAATTCGACTCAAGATCGACATTGTTTTCAGGTCGCTTAAAGTCAACCAGCACACATTACCAGATAACTATTAATCGACTTGAAATCGACCTAACAAAACAGTCGATTTCAGGTCTACAGAAAAATTTGAAGAACTCCGCTCGAAATAGATGTCAATTCAAGGTTGAATGCTACAAGGGGGTGACGGTAAATTGACTCTGGATCGACGACGATTCGAAGTGAAATCTAAGTTGACTTTTAACCACTATTCATCGATACACAGAACAGTCGCTTTCAGTTCGATAAAGAAACACAAATCCAGATTGACGTCGAATTGAGGTCGACCTAATGTCGACCAGCCTACATTATCACATAATGGCAAATTGACTTGAAATCGAGCCATCGGAGCGGTCGATTTCAGGTCGATGTAAATTAGGTGGGTTCTACTGGAAATGGACTCTAGATCAACGTTAATTTGAGGTCGATTTGACTCCACATTCATTCTGCGAGTAGCAAAGTCACCAAACAGACAGACTGCTACAGTAAGGGTTACTGTATGTGGACATTGACTCTAAATCGACGTCGAGTTTAGGTCTATTCAAACTTGACAGGGCCGGAATATTGGTGGGGCTAAGGGGGCCATTATTTCTTTGCCTCCACATTTTATGAGGTCCTCAATTGCAAATAAACAATGAAAACCTACATTACAAGACACAGAGAAGGTTAAGCCCCGCGCGTACGTATATTGAAAACTTTTCTTTTTTAGAGACGTGTGATGTGAATTTTGTGACTGCGATATTCTTGGATAAACTAGGACCATTTGGAGGGTAATGGTTTTATTTGCGCCAATTTATATTAAGTTAGCATAATGACAGAGGACATCGAATTTTCTCAAAAATGTTCCAACGGAACAGATTTTCTCAAGAATTTGACTTCCGAACCACGGACATGAGGCGGATGACTTGAAAAAGGCTGGATATAAGGAGGGAATTTCAAAATTTAGAGCTACCAGGGGTCTTGGAGGTATGGTTACGAGAAGGAGGCAAATAAACATGAAAACTATTCCGATAAATTCCTCATATTTTACTTTAGACGGAATTTCATGAAACAGATTCCCAGCATTCCTCGTTTAAGTTAGTCAGAGAATTCGTGTACTTCATATATGTACTTATTCTCTAATCAATTCCAAACTGGATGAAGATGCTGCCAACCCGATTATAATAATTGCACACTAAATATTGAAGGCCAACTTTCGTTTTACCTCACGTTTTGTTATGGCAAATCTCGAGCAAGTGGTCTATGTCACTATGATAACCTTTGCTCTTTGCGACACTTTGCCTCAGATGGTGGTTGTTCGTTATGTTTCACTTCAGTTTTACTGAAGCGTGAAAATAAATAAGGACCCGAGGCCAACGGCCATAATCCTCGTATTGTACGAGCTGTTTCCTTCCTGAAATTTAAGACTTGAGAAGTCTTAGAAGGTTATAAAATTGTTGGAGGGGAGGGAGCCACCCACTGACAAAAATATATTCCACTTAAAACGACTGATTTTATCTCAATAATCACACACCCAACAATTTAATAAATCTCTGTCGAAGAGGGGAGGGGAGGGGGGACATTCATAAACTTCAATTGAATGCTCTTTGAAACGCTAGATACTTTTTTGAAAAATATCATAAGCATATAGAAACGGAAGGGACTCGGTAAGCATCAATCCCATCTCCTGTCAGTCGTATCAGTTTCACGTCGACTCTTTGGAATATGCACAGCCTCTATTATGATAATAAGTTGCTGACATTTTAGCAACCGTAAGGTATCGTGTCGAGAATATTGTTATTTTACAAAGGATGATGAAGATGACGCATCGTAGAGAGGCTTATGGGCTGTCAAAATGTCCACAAATATGATGACTAGAAAATTACATACTAAAATAGTACGTATGTGTAGTGTGTAAGGGTGCTGATCGCTCGAGTTAATATTCTACGTATATTCTCGCGGAGTGAGTGCACCACCGCCCGACGACCTAATTTATCATATTACTTCGCTACTCTACGTATTTTGCTCCGGCATTCGGTCAGTATCCGTTTGTTGTACCTATACATTAACGTAGGATTCGGCAAGATAAGGGTATAACGTTCAAACTTTTTGCTTAGAGATTAAAAAGCTGAGTAGTTTTGCGAGCGGCGACGATTGTAAAATACGCTGAATCTGAAAAGTAGTCCTATACGAAGGTCGGACGGAGGGAAAAAAATCTATTTACATAATGGTCAGCATGACGGTTCCTATATCAGCCTTCCTGACTTTCTGTAAAGTAATTCCGGCTCGAATATACGCGCGGTCGAATAAAAGCAAAGCGTATACTCACGATTTTCGGAAAGGTCGAAAGTTTCTTCAGACACATAGAAATGTTCGTAATTTTCGTGATAGCTGAAGTGAACTCCGCAATAAGATTCATCCACTCTTAGAAAGTTCCTGAAAAAAAGAAAGTCATTTTATTAGCTCGCAGCTTCTTTCGCGAGGGCACTTAAATATACGTATAGGTAATTTTTCCCCTCTCTCACGATCATGTGTATACGTATTTGAAAAGTTCACGACGCCAAAATTCAGTTGAAACGAGTGTTCCGACGAAAGCTCAGCTAGTGTTTGACATGAACAAAAAATTAATAAAAGAATTGTATTTTATGAAGCTTTCGTACGATATTTATATAATAGACTGTGCAGAAAAAACAGCCAACGTCTGCTATTGCGGAACTCGCAAACAATAGAAGAAACGATGAAACGTTATTTAGGGATAACGTCACGTTCCTTTTATCGCACAGGTCAGGCCGTATACTCCTACGGTATTTTGTACCTTTTTTTTTTTTTTAACCCATCGAGCTCTCCCCTTCGTCAACATAGTGCTAACGTGTGCTCGTTGTAATTACGTACGCGAAACTTGTAAGAGGCTAGAGGCTAGTGGCTTGTTGAAGTGATGCTTTGAGCATTTTTTTTCCTTTTCTAAACAAAAAGAGGAAAAAAGTCGCGGGTAATCGGATATGCTTGCCTGTGTACAACAACGCGAAAGAAGAAAAGTTCTTCTATTGACAAAACACTTTCTTGAATGCTATCCAACGCAGAAATGAAAGAAGAGGAATGGTAATAATTTACACCCTACGCGTGTGTGATGCGGAGTAAAACTTGACTTCTCTGCGCTTTGGAAAAATATAGATTAAACACCTTACATAAGCAGCTTTTAGCATGCGATCACTACAACCTGGCTTAAGAAGGGCATTTTTCTTTTGTTTATAAGGTTCGTCTTCGTTGTTCTCTGGCTCTAACCCGATTTGTAGAAACTCTAAGCTCGACTTACACGAATTACAACCCAGCCGAATGAGTTCCTAAAAACAGTAGCATTAGACAGAAACTTGAATCCCCCGAATGCACAGTAATTCAAGATTCAGTATTGATATACATACGTCTTTAGGCTGGCGGTCAGCCAAAAATCTGAATGACATGACGTGATGCGACACTTCATGACGTCATCAATGACCTTTATCTACTTTATGGACTCGAAAAAATTTCGAATTTTAGCCTTCATTATACTAGGCCTAATCTACAGTATACTAGGCTTACTTGCTTCCCCCCAAACTATTAAATCACTCTGTATCGTTAGGTTGAATACTTGGTACAGAATAAAAAATCTTGATGCTTTGGGTTCCTCAAGATGAAAGAGGTGGCGCTCTTATTCAAGGCAACAAGAACAGGGAATTACCCAAGAGACACATTGGGAAGGCAGTAGAGGGTGCAGTAGAGGCGACAAGGAATGGTTAGGCGGTTTGTCGTTGAAGAGACCTCTTGTGAGATCCGCTATAAATGATTATAGATTCCCAGACAGTCCCTCAAAGCCTCTTTCCGACACGCAATTTCTAAAACTTCTTTCCCAAATATGCATGCACCCGACAACCGTACTCGAAGAAACAATTATCCAAGAATCACTTCGTGGTCGAACACATCGCTCAAAAAGGAGTTAATGTTAATGCTATTATAAATCTCGTCACAATGCAAAGTGTACCCGTGTATCATCGCTTTTGTCGTCCAGATAGTCGTATTTATTGAGGCTAAAAAAAGTTGGACAACGAGAATGCACAAGCAGACCAAGAGAAGTATTACAAAATATAACTATGAAAAATGCAGTTAAAAGGGGGAGAAGCATCACCCAATTTCCCTTTCGGCTACTCTATTGATGAGCATTGCTTGATTAGCTTACCTAGTTGGCCTAAGCACGCAATAGCCTAGTGCGGAAAGAGGGACACATTCCATACCAATGTCAAGGAAATTTAGTTTCGCCCAATGTCGACTGCAAATTGAACCAAAATCAGTGGAAGTCGGCTCAAAATCTATCGCTCCTTTTTGCCATCGACTCATTATCGACGTCGAAATGAAGTTGACCCCCGGTATTTGTAAATTGATTTCTACCCACAATGCGTCAATTTCAGGCGGACAATCTAATAGAGTTTTATAATCGACGTCAAAAATAAATCGACTATCGACTGACAATCGACGTTGAAATTGCGTGGAAGTGACCATTGGTACACTGATCAAACATAACTGAGATTCTCATTGGCCCTTATTATTCAATTACATATTACTAGGCAACAAATCTGCGAGTATAGCGATAGTAACCAAACAGACAGAATGCTACAGGGGAGTGACTTTACACCGAAACTACATAAACGTTGATTTGGGCTTCATTTTCAGTCGACCTGCATACATTTCTAGAAAACTAATGATCCACTGTTGGTCGGCGGAACTAACCAGCTGATTTCAGGTCGATAGAAACATTTGGAAAAATAGACTCCAGATCGACGTCGATTTGAAGTCGACTAGCATACACATATCGACCTGAAATAGACAAAACACAGAGATCCATTTCGGGTCGATAAAAACGACGGCTTCCTTAACGAAGTTAAACGAGGAACGCAGGGAACCTGTTATATGAGACAAATGGGATTTGGCATTGAAAATTCAATGTAGCCTAGACCTAGACAAAGCTAGTATAAAGAAGACCTAGACCTACTATAAGCCTAGTATAATATAGTTAGAGAGTCTAAATTTTTTTCGAATCTCCAGCTATGTATGATAGCTCGAGAGTTGAAATTTTTCCAAGTCCCCCTCCTATCATATCCGTATACAGCTCGAGAGTCGACATTTTTCTAAGTCCCCCTCCTATCATATATAGCTCGAAATTCGAAATTTTTCTATCATAATATAGCTCGAGAGTCGAGAGTCGAAATTTTTCTAAGTCCCCCTCCTATCATATATAGCTCGGGAGTCGAAATTTTCCCAAGTTTTTTGCTGGACGACGGACGGCGGACGGCGCACGGCAAATTTCTCAAAAAGCCCCCCATAAAATAGGTTCCCTGTTAAAAAGTTCTGAGGATATGGCATCCAAATCAACTCCATAATCAACGTTGATTTGAGGTCCATTTGACTGCACATTTTGTGTGTGAGTAGAGAAGTCAACAAACACACAGAATACTACAAGGGTGTGACTTTACAACGACAACTTGAGGTCAATTTGAAGTCGACCAGCATACATTTGCAAAGAACTAAAGAATGACTGTTGATCGACGCAACAAAATAGTCAATTTCAGGTCGATAGAACAATTTTGAAAAAGTCAACTCGAAATCCACTCTATATTGACATCGATTAGAGGTCAATTCAAGCTCTACCAATTTTTTATTTTTTTATTTTTTTATTTATTCTAAGAATAATTTAATATTGAATTTTGATTTTAATATTATTTATTTATTTATATTTTGTTTTCTTATAAAAGGATCTCATTTTTCTTTAAATTTATTGGAATGAATGAATAAATAAATAAATAGTAATTTTATTAAATAAAAATATAATTTAATACTTATTTAAGACAAAAAGACCTTACTAAATTTTATTGCTTGAATAAGGATTTAACAACATAAACAATTCGAAAATTAATTTTTCTATAAATTTTACTTACATTATAATTATTTTCATCTTATTTGATATTGAACTAATAATTAATATTCCCTTAATAATTATGTAAAATTAATTTTTATTAATTTAATTGATATTAATTTTTTTATATCAATTTATTAATATTAAATTATTATTTTTTTAAAATTATTTTTCAATAATTTTTTTATTAATTGATTGTTTTATATTTTTAAAATTTTATTAATAATATCTTAATCAACCGATTTTATTTTCTTCAATTCATTTTATTTCAGCAATTATAGTTTTAATAAAATTCATTATTAATATTTCTAATTTTATTAATAAATTTATTAATAAAATATTAAATGATTTAAATAAATTTTACTATTTTAGAAGAAATTTTTTAATAATTTATAAAAAAATTTTGATAAATAATTTTCAAAATAAAGGATATATATTTTAGAATATTTATTTGTAAAGATATATTTTTTGATATAATTTATTTGATTAGGCTTAATAGATTTTTTTTTTTTTAGAATATTATTTATTTAATAAAAATATTTATATTAAAAGGCGAACATTACCAGAGAATCATCACAAAATTGAGTGGTCGTTTTCCTGTTGATAACAAAATTTAGCGAAGTTGACCCAATATTGACTTCAGACCAACGTCAAATTGAGGTCGATTTAAAGTTGTCCATGACCAAATAACTGCAAATTGACTTGGGATTAACCCAACGGAGCCGTCGATTTCGGGTCTGTAGAAAAAATGTGGATTCAAAATCTACCCTTGATTGATGTTTATTTGAGGTGGATTTAAGGGATACATTTGACCCGGAGTTACAAACATTTGTACTCTACAAAAACCACGTTCATATGGACTTGACAGGTCATCACTCCGGCTCTAAATGAGATACAAAGCTATTTGTAAAGGCTAATGCTTACTTGATTTCCAAAATCTACCCTGAGCTGCTCAACAATGTGAACTAGAATCTCTGAGAAGAGGGTACATACTATCATAGGTCATTCCCACAAGAAACGTGTCTGGATTGCTACATCGCAGCGCAGGCACACGAGTGATATATATGAGATAAAATCGAAAAATGAAATCCACAGAAAGCCCATGTTAAAGTGGGACACACGTCCAGAGGAACTAGTAAACTACTTTCGTGCACTATTTTATATTTTTGAAAATACTGCGGTCTCCCATATTATAAAATGACCATCAGAGATTGACCTCTCCCTGCGGTTTGTAGCAACTGTACGTTTCTCGTTGAATCTAACGCGAATTATAAATTTATTAGACATTCAAAAAGTTGGGTCGGTCGAGAGCTTCCGACGGCGGTTCGGATGACTGAAAGGTAATTCTCTCTCGCATAGAACGTGTATTTCCAGCGATGAGGAAAGAAAAAAAGAATCGGTAAAAAATCTCTTTTTCTGTACCTATAAAAATCGCTATCCAGCAATAAAGATCGCATAGACGAAGACAAACATGGGAAATCATTTCAAATTTAATATTTAGAGGCAGCTTCTGAATTATTCGACCCTGCGATATTCCGCGGTATCCCACCTCGGCTAGCAAATCAATATCATACGGATCGCGTATTTGTAATATTCTTTTCAAGTATGTGAACCGACATACGAATGCATGGTACTCCGATTTGTATTTTATGCGAAAGGAACGGCGAGACCTTACACATTTTACAGTCAACGCATTCAATTATATTACAGGAATTCGAGTACAAGCATTCTTATAGACGAAACAAGTATGAAATGCTCGCTCAGAAATTTTCACAGTTCACCTCTCGACGTTGATTTGTTGCATAGAGGGAGATATTTAATCAACAAGAGTTGAATATTTACCCTGAAACGGCGCGGCGTATAAATTTAACGAACGCCAGCCTATCTGAATTTTATCGAGAGAAAAATATTTTCAAAATTTAAATTTTCGAGATGAAATTCAGACACGCTTTTGACGAAAAAGTACCCTATAGTGTCGTCTCGTCGACCGTACAACAACGGATGAAAAATGAGCTTACAATGATAACAAGGAACGGTACAAGTCTCTCGAAAGTTTTTGTTTGAAATTTCGTCCGGATTTAGAAGTGGCTCTTTCTCTCTAGTCTATGTAGAATGAGAGCATTCTCGCCGAACGAGGAGTTGCATATAATTTTTGAAAATATGAACTTTCCACGATGGTCTATTGTTATGTGAAAGAGGAAAGAGAATTTTTTTTTTATTTCCTCCTTCCCCGAACTCCGCGTTTGATTAATTATTTTTAACGACGTTTTACTTTTTTACGTCGATTGGTTTGCATAAAGGAAATCATTTTCAAGAATGTACACAATACAAGCGAGCCTTATTTTTATCGAAAAAGACACTACACGAGTATGCACCTCTTATAACGCTGTTTATTTTGGAAAACAAAACCAAACCATTCAATTCTTAAGCATTGTGGTGTCGGATATTGAAGTATAATACGGTAAAAGATTATACGTAGACACTGTAGTTTTGTGTATCTCATCGTAGGTTTAACTCACTGTAGTGGAAAGAAATTGGAAACTTTTCGACTAAAATTGATAAACTTTCTCTTTTATTATTTTCAGTTCGTGTTTGGAAGAGAAATTGATAGAGGAACAATGATGAAAAAGTGGATTACTTTTACAACAATGGATTGAGTATCGTTCGTAAGTCTTTGGAGTTTCAAAACAAAATTTGTAAGTGAAAAGTTTGATGCGAGAAAACATCCATCTATAGTCGTAGGTACCTCGAATGTAAATGTACTGTTCGTCGAAATAAAATTTTGGAAAGCAATTCTTTTGTTTTTAGCGCGACAACTACATTTTTGTGAGTCGCAATGTGATTTATACAATTGTTTTTCGAAAAAAATTCAAACTTTTCAAGAGTAAAAACTAAAGGTTATGTACCATTTTAAAGCGTTACAACAGCCCCGACGTAGGGGGGCTTCATTCCATCCATTTTTTTCCATTGAAAAACTATTCGGAGGAAGGAGAAGACGCTTAGCCCTCATTCACCAGTATTTTTTAGTTTTGTATGTGCTAGTGCGGGCGCTAGGTTAACTGGTTGACGGGTTCCGGGTTCGTTTGCTCCCTTTTTCTTCAACCACAAAGTACATTAAGGTGACCGATAAAATCATACTGCACCCCCCTCTGTATAATATTCAGTTCCATTTCCAAGTCACTGAATTAGGTCAAGGTCATTGATGACGTCTTAGGAATCAAATTTTGTTATAAACCCACTAAGGAAAATTGTTTTGCGACCCTGTGATAGATTTTCCCAAAACTAGTTCCAGTCTCGAAAGCATATAAAATGGCAACTAAATTAGCAAAGACATGAAACAGGTTGAACTAAACTGGGAAAGAGGGTATAAACTTAAATAAATAAAAATTTCTCATTTAACAAATAAAATAATTGATATAATAATCAGATTAATTTAAATCCTGTATGTATTTTCAGAAATTAATTTTATTAATATTTTTATATACCTATATTTTTTCGTTAATATAATTTTAAAATTATATCAATATTATGAAAAAATATATCAAATATTGATAAAATTGATATAATTATCTTAAAAAAATTTAAAATCATAATTAATAAATAATTGACAGCAAGACTTATTTGTAGAATAAAAAAACCGATTGAATTTTTTAATATTTCAATTGATAATAAATATAAATATTTCCAATCATTTAATTTAATTAATTCAATTTTAATTGATATAAATCTTATGGTAAATTCCACAAATTTTTGTACATTGACCATAAATAATAATATTGAAGGTTTAATAATTACTATTACGATTCCATCTAATTGGTAGTAATCAACTTTATTAATATTATTACTTCAACAAATTAAACATTTTTATGATTAATAGATTTGATAATTCAAAAAATTTTTCTAATACATTAAAATCAGAGTTTAATAATATGAATAATTTTAAAATTAATTCCTCTATAAATTTCACTTAATTGAATTGATAAAATTCAATTGATAAAATTCAATTTACATTAGGAATAAAAATATTTGTGTTTCAAACTTTGGAAAATTTTTCAATTGGAAATTAAATTATTTATATTAAGTTTTGACTTGAAAATCAAATTCAAAACATTTAATGAAAAAATTTTTAGTAAAAATATCTACAAATTAAAATTCAAATGTTTTAAAAATCATTTTTGAAAAAAAAATCTCAATTTTTTTATATCCAAATTTAAATATAAAAATAATAAAAAATATTGTTCCTGAAAAATAAATATTCAATTTTTTTAAATATATAATATAATCAGAAATTATTATTAAAATCAAAATAATTCAATATTTTATTAAAGGCAAAAAACCTCTTTTTAAAATTATTTATTTTAATAAATTCTTTATAATTATTAGAAAATGTTATTTATATTTTATTAATAAATTATGCATATAGTCAGAGCCCGGATTTTTCGGCTTTTAAAATGAAAATTTTCGGCACTTACGAGTATGAACTGTATTTTCGGCATTTTCGGCATAATTGAAAAAATATTGAAATAATCATTAGAAGTTCGAAAAAAGACAAATGTTGAGCACTACTTCACAGTAAAAAACTACAACGATTTATCCGAACTCATAATGAGTGAGTGAGGCGTAAGTAGAGCACTAATATTGAAAAAGAGTTTTCCAATTGTACAAATCTACTTTATTAGTCGCTTATACAAGAGTACTTTCGGGTGTTATCCCATCATCAGTTGTGTCGCAACTAGAGTACAAGGCCTTAACCATGAGTTTTTATAGTATAACACTGTGATCTTATTGGCTATAACAATGCTGTGTTGTGATTGGTTCACTTCTTAGAAACTTATTCTTACAAAAATATGACATTGTACTCTTATTGGCTAAAACATACTGCTTTGTGACTGGTTCAATCTCTTGTCGCAAATGCTGCGTTTCTATTGGCTACCTAGAATCCTGTCGTCTCATTGGTTGGTTCTGTTCTTCTTCTCTCGTCCAATCACCAGACCGAATAATTTTTCGCTGTCAAATGTGATTACATTGTTCAAGAGGTAGGCTTTGTCAGTTGCTAGTGTGCGAGTTTATGAAAAAATTTTTAGTAAAAATATCTACAAATTAAAATTCAAATTTTTTAAAAATCATTTTTGAAAAAAAAAATTTTAAAAAACAATAAATAAATAATTTTTTATATCTAAATTTAAATATAAAAATAATAAAAAATATTGTTCCTGAAAAATAAATATTCAATTTTATTAAATATATAATATATTCAGAAATCATTATTAAAATCAAAATAATTCAATATTATTTTTATTAAAGATAAAAAAATCTCTTTTTAAAATTATTTATTTCAATAAATTCTTTATAATTATTAAAAAATGTTATTTATATTTTATTAATAAATTATGAATATAATATGCTTTGAATCATTCGGCAAAGCCTCAATGACGGAAATAAAATTCTTGAAGTTATTAACGAAAAATACTGCGGCAGAAATCCAAGTTCCCCATCGGGTGACAACAACATCCGGTGCGAGCGGGCAATTCATCTTTTCTTTGTAAATTGTAATTCGCGCTGGACATTTTAAGAAAATTTTTCGGGTCCAACTCAATAGATCATTTACAAAAGGAAAAATATATCTCACTTTCTCAGCAATACGGTGTATACCATAGACAACACAAGTTACGTATATAATTCAACTGATGATTCCATTCAAATTGATTCTTCCATCGCAATGACATGATTTTGCGCGGGCAAAGTTCATTTTCTTCGGTGATTCATTTTTCATAGTTTTCTTCAAACTTGCAAGAACGTTTTTTTAGTCGGAATTGGTTGATTTCATTCTTTTTTTTCGTCGGAAATGGTTGATTTCGGCAAGATTTGGCTCCAACGTCTAATTTCGGCACTTTTCGGCAAAATAAAAATTGTTTTGCAGGCTTCTATACCCCTAAAATGAACTCCTATCTGATTTTCAAGTCATTCGCCCTTAGCAAAATGATTCGACAATACTTCTATATTGGCATACTAGTTCGGGATGGTGGATAAAGGGTATCCGTTCTACTTGTAGATCCATTGGAGTAGTGTATACTAATACTTGCCCCGCGTACGTCGTCATTAGAATAATCCTTATAATTGTAAACTAGATTTATACTAGACCAAAACGCGAGTGAGCCTCCAAAAGCTGTTTGAGACCTGTATCCTTTGTCTACATTATACTAAGCTGAATAAGCAGTATATAGGCTAAAGCCTGTCAACTGGTTAGCCTAACGAACAGAATAATTTACATTAAACTATGGATTCAGTAAGGTCAATATAATCGATAGAGTAGGAAGAAAGAATATAAAATGCTACCCTACGTGTCACGTCTGGAGGAGACATGTTAGCTCCTGCTTGTTTTTTCAACAGTTCAAAATAATAACTTCAAATTTCGAGACTTTTTAGAAACGTCGTCGGCTTCAAATGCGGTCCATTGATACTCCGCTTAAGCGGCAAAAAGATAACCCAGCATTAGGATTTTCATCGTAATACCATTTGGAGAATATCACATTAACTAGCTAAAGGTCCTCGAAGGCCTTTAATTTAAACGTCGCTCGACTCGTCAAAGCGAACAAAAGCCTTATAGCTTCGAGCTCGAGATTTACGCTTCGACGATTTCCATTTGATGGAAACGAGAATGGAAATTCGAGACTCGCCTTATAGCTCTGAAATAATGATTGCGGCTTCGGCATAGCGGTGTTGATTCGAATTAAAAGTCGGAAAACGACGTCGTCAACGTTTTTTCTTATTTCCTTTCTGCGCGAACCGTTATAATTGGAAATTTCTACAAGTATCCACTTCCGTTTTCCTTTCTCCATTTACTCGATGAAAAAGAAGCCGGTATCAGAGTTCGCGAATTTTTGAAATTATAACTTCCCACCTTCCTCTGGCGCTTTCTTTCCAGAATTCCTCGGTGAGACGGTCAATAGGCCTACGTGGGGAACTTTGTGACGTGGTAAAATGGATTTTCTTCGAGCATTGCTTTTGCGGAGAAGAAAGACTCATATTACAACGACTTGCACGGAATACATCGCTTTGTGTAGTGCACGACAACAGCGACATCGTACAATAGAACTCCTTTTCTTCCGACGCACAACGTCGGGTCGTCGATTTTGTTATAAACGAAACGTGTGTTCAACTTTTAATTAACATTGTCGAAAAACTTACGTACAACAAGAAGAACGTACCGAGCTGTATTATACCTTGCCTTATTTTATACGTAAAAGCTGCTTATCAAGGCGTTGAGACTCGACTTATAGTTCGCACAGGAAAGACTCCTGTGCACCACTCAATGGTCGTGGTACTAATTTTGTATTCTCGCGTTATGTGTACTTTTAATAGCATACGAAAAAGCACTCCTCTCTCATCACGGTTTTACGACGCGAATGATAGCGAATGATGCTAATTTCATTGAACCACCTTTTCCAATACAAAAGCGCATTTGGCAACGCTCGAAACTTGCTCGGCGTCTCGCATTCAACACGTTATACATCACGTACAAATACCTCTTGGCGTTTTCCGACACCTTTGCGCTCGCTATAGTCGAATAATTTATTATGCATCGGTATTGAAAAACGACTGTTCGACTATATTATAGGGTCTGTGGTTGCAGAGTCGTATAGCAATGTATTCCATTTGTACGCGAAACTTATTCCTTGTAATCTAATTTTCTCCTAGCGTTTTGTTCCATTAAGTCGTATATTTAATTCTCATTCGAATAAGGAACATATTTTTCAATCGCGAAAGGATAACGTTTTAAATTTTATTAATAACTCTTACCTCCATTGGTGGGTTATAATGCACGTGCACGCTCGATATCCCAAAATTTAACTGTTTGAAAAAGAATGATCGACATCATCAATTTTTTTTAAATGACTGACTTTATGTTTTAGCAGAGAAAATTCGTTGCGGATGGGAGGGAGAGGTACCTCGGAAAATATCTGTGTCCGCGTTTGACCCTCGTGATGTCAACGATGATCTAAGTTGAGAACTTGGAAAGATTTCAAGTTTCGATCGTTGTGTTCAGAAGCTTCTGTTGCGAAAGAAATTCAGTTACATAAAAAAACAATGAGAATACCCTTGCAAGTTTTATAACGGCGAGCGGGGAACCCTTGAGACCCGTATTCCACTGCGGAATGTCTTTCAAAAAGTAGAACATATAGAAAATCTTATCAATATAGCTCGAGAGTCAACATTTTTCTCCTCCTATCTCCAGTATCGATAGAAAAGGTGTGATTTTTTCTAACAGATGAGCGGCACAGTTGGAGCGCTTGGGGGTACGATTTTGTAAGGCCTATTCATCCTCCACGGCCAGATCTTTAGGTTTCCGGCCAGTTTAGTCGACGTACACCGTGGGGCAGTCTAAGCACGCAAGTTTGTACACATCGCTTGGATTTTATGTAATAAGTAGAATTGAATTACGATCACGTAACGCGTGAAAAAGTTTTTAATGGAAAAAATTAATCTTAAAAAGGCACAACACGTGTTTCGTACCGACTGTGCGGCACATCATCAGGTAAATGACGAATGTTACACAAAAAAATGTAAAAACTATAAACCGTGGACAAGAGTGCGAAAGGAGAGGAAGAAAGCGGAGGAGGAGAAAGTATGAAGTCAGGTAGAAACATGATTGTACATATGAGCAATAAATGGATTGACAAGGGTGAAGCGCGTATCGTTAAGGAGAGAAACGCCTGAGAGGGAAGCTGCGGCAATAATTTCGACTTCTTCGAGTCTGCTGAGAAGAGGCCCTTAGTAGCCTTATGAATGAGCTTGAATTCAACAAAATCAAAGAAGTGGTTAGTACCGAGGAAGTGCTTGGCGATAGCAGATTTTCAGGAAGTTGACGTCGAAAGGCAGAGCGGTGTTTGGAGGAACGCTCGCACAGGGTGCGACCAGTTTGGCCGATGTAGACAGTAGAACAATTAGGAGCTGTACACCTGGCGCGATAAACTCCACTGCACTCTTCGAGAGGAAGTTTATCCTTGAGAGAGGATAAACCCTCTAACTCGCTTGGATTTTATTATTCGAGCAATACGCATGACGTAGATTGAATTTCTTTAAAACACGAGAAATTCTACCGGAAAGGCGGCTCCAAAAGGGAATCTGGAACCACTTTTAAATGGGAGGATCTCTTTTACGAAGGGTGGTGTGATCGAGGAATCAAGCGGTGCATTTTTTCCGGATAATATTGTCGACGTCAATGTCGATATGGTTGATCTTAGTTATATTAGTTTCCCCCTCGATCACTTGTTTAGGAGGGAGGTAGATCAACAGGTGGACCATTGAGAGGATAGCCGCGTGTTTATGCGAAGGGGGATGATAGGAGCTCCCGTGGAGGCCGATATCGGTGTGAGTAGGTTTTCGAAAAACTTTGAAGAGATGTTTGTGGTTAGAAATAGAAATATTGAGGTCAAGGAAATTAATCGAGGGGCCGCCTATTCCGAGAGTGAATTCTATAGATGGGTAGAAACTATTTAAGAAGTTGAGATTTTCATGTAGTTGATCTATAGAACCGCAGTCCACCATACCAGTACCAGTATGTGACGTTTTGAGTGAGAGGGTGTTCTCAAGAAAAAATCTCGTCTCGAGTCTACTCATAAATATGTCAGCGAGGAGCGGGGCTAGAGGACAGCCAATGGGCAGACGATCTGAAAATTTATAGGATTCTTTTTTGACTTTACAAACGTTGTATGCCAGACAGGTGTTAAGAAGCGAAAGGAATTCCTTGATAAAATCAATAGGTACCTCAGCCTCTTGATTTATGCTTTCAACCTTGTGAACAGTAGGAGCAAGCGGAATGTAAGTGTAAAAACTCTTAACATCAAAGGGAACCAGAGTCGAACTGGGGGGGGGAGCTACTCAATAAATGCGATTGTGTTACTTCGATATTTTTTTAATGTAACTTTCGATCCTCAGTAGAGAGAGAGAGAGAGAGAGAGAGAGAGAGAGAGGGGGGGAAGGGGAGGGGAGGGGAATCTGAAGAAATTTGAATTTAAGAACCTCTGTATCCGTAGCTCGGAAGAAGGTTGAGCTCTGAATTTTTAAGCTAGAGCTATGAAGTCTAAAGCTACGTTTCTCATCTGAGCATGAATACAGCAATCGTCGATTTTCAGTTGGCATTAAAATGTGATATCGACTTATTTTTTACTTCTAATCTAATTCAACGTAGATTGCAAGTCCTTTGGCGATGAATAATGACGTATAATTGACCCAAAATCAACGCTTATAATGTATTGAAAGGGAGAGAGTATCAAACTCGCAGCTTTGGTGGGAATCGAGGAGAGATAGCTGGGGCCGCTACGCCATGTCCTCGGCGAGCCACGAGATTCGTAAGAGTGTTCTGAGAAGGAAAAGTATGGCCAAACCCGCGACTTCCGCCGCATTTGCCGAGAAACGGATGAGTTAGAAAAGTTATACTCACGGTTTTACGGCGAGCAACGGGAAGAAGATGAAGATAGCTGGTGAAAATAGTGAGAAGCCTCCGTGAAAAGTCGAAGAACAGACAGGGTGGTCACAGAAAAATAGCTGCAAAGGGAGACACGAGAAGATGAGGTGCATATACTACGCAGGATTTGTGAAAGTAAGTCTCAAATTTTTGGATCCTCCTTTCAAAGCCACAAATTTATCTAGATTCCTCAATTGGGGGTTCATTTCATAGGAAATTTTACGCACAATCTCTTTGAACTGAGGTGCTTCTACCCTATCCGTCATACTTCGCTCAATATTTACGAAGATAAACTCTTCAGGAGCGAGAGGGCGCGCATGGACGTGCCTTCCGATCAAATTTCAGTTCATATTCCTTCCTTAACAAGATTGCCAAGTTTCACGTTTCTGTCATACAATGCAAGGTTCGATCAAAATGAAGCGCTTATTGTCTTCGCTTTAACTGCAGTACACTTCAGGAGTGCCGTGAGCCCCCTAGGCCAATGAAGAAACCTCCCTCAAACTTTAATCTCTTGTAGCTAAAAAAAAAAATGGCCTCACAGCACCCCTGCGGTCTTAAGCGAGAATAGTATCAGGAGTGTAACTGAACACCCTGAAGTAGAATGACGAGGTAAAACATAGACGCGGTAGTTGAACGTAAGGTACCCGGACCACATGGGGTCGAGACAAGACAGTACACCATACGTTTTTGAGAAAAGATTTTGATTGTCTTAACGTGCCGGTTACTGTAAACTACTACAATTGAAATAATCAAGTCATATTCTAACCCCGTGATATCAACCTCCCAAAATTAACGTAAGTGACAGATTAACGGACAAGTTTAAAATTGATGGCTTCTTACAGAATTGTACGGCGAATTTGATTAAGAAAATTTCCTTCCAAGGATGGAATCTGAACCGGTGTTCTCCACTTGCTTTCTCATTTATCTCGTGGCAGAGTCTGGCTGTACCAAACATATTCTGAAACAGAAACAAGAAAATGACGAATGAAAAAATAGATCGTTGTAGAATTGAAATTTGGTACTACTGTCAAGGACTGATATCTATGAAATACGTACTGAAACCCCTGACTCCTCAGATGTAAACGTTTTCCCTCATGCCCATAGAAAATTTTTTGGAGGGCCTAAGACTTATTTAAAAAATTGGTACTTTCGGATATGAGATCGTCTGTCTAATGACGTCATGTAGTGGGCATCTTCCTGAAGTATCAGTTAATCTAGAAAGAAGGAGCTATCGCGTTGGGGCTCGTCACTTTGCCCCGGGCTGACCTTCCAGTCCTCGACTGGAGTGAAAAATTATATAAGAAGACCTAGAGCTACGCTAGACTTCAGATAGGCCGGGTCCAAGAAAAATATCCGTGTTTAAATATTTTTTCAGCGCTATAAAAAAAAGCTTCACATTTTTCTCCCCGTTCGTATTCGAATTTGTCTCACCGTAATTTGGGCCACAACTATGTAAATTTTTTCTTCATATTGTCTACATCCAATCCCCCTCCTACGAATTATTTCTCTATGGTGTAAAGGATTTACGGGTGGATCCATATAGGTATCTGGCCGCGGCGATCAGAAACTACAAAAATAGAGTGATTTGAACATCGAATCGCCAAGCAGAAAAGAAGTAGAAAACGCCAAATCAGCGGAAATTATTCTTTCGTTTGATATATTCTGAAGTAGGTATTCAATTAGTCTTCACCGCGAGCCAGTTTTCGTGGAAGAAGAGGAACATATAAGTGTCATATGAGCCGCTTTTGCGATAAGTGAATATGCTTGACGTTCGAGTGCATGCAACTCTTCTTCTGGTTTCCAGGTAAGTACGAGACTGAAACCTGGGTGGCAGATTGATCTGTCAAGCCCGAATCTCGGTCATTTTTCAACAAAAAAAAGCACATTAAAAGGTAATAACTCATTCATTACCTTTTAATTGTCCACGTACATAAAAATTGGTGGCTAAGATTTCTTGGAAATCAGTTTTAAATTTGCAGTCTTGCAATGACGCAGCGATTATTCATGTCGACCCAATGCCGCATTTAGGCAAACAATTATAGACAGAATTATCCATTAGCCAGGAGAAAGAAAACTGAATAAATGAAGATTATCATCCAATTTTGGATTTGTAATATGATTTTCCAGATGTACGTACAATGTTTTCTGAAATAAGTACAACATGAAAATAGGAAAACTTCTTACAAGTGGAAAGTAAAGATTATATTCTATGTCCCACCCAAAGTTGAAATTTTTTCAAATATTCTTTTAACTGTACCGCATGAGTCTGACACGAAAATCAAAAATTTACTTTCTCGATATCATTTTTTGTGTAGCCATGTTCATTAAAATCATTAATTTTTTCATCGAAAGAGAAGCTACTCGTAGATGCGTACCTCTTTTTCAGAAGTAACCTTTTATTCATCACAGTACTATATTGATTAATAAAAGTATTGATTTACCAATGTATACATTTTTTCCCCTCCTATCATAAATAGCTTGGAGGTCGAAACTGTTCTAAGTCCTCCCCCCCCCCCTATCATACATGACTCGAGAGTCGAAATTTTTTCAAGTTTTTTGTTGGACGGCGCACGGCAAATTTCTTTTTAAAAAAAAAAGGATTTTAAACTAGACCCATACTAAGGACTCCTCAGCTAGTTCTATGTTACGGTTAATTAGTCTTATATATTGGACCACTCAGGCTCACCCGGAAGCTACAGCATACGTGACCTAAAGTAAGCCTAAAATTTGTAACTTGGTCATATTGTAGTATTATTAAATTTTCTGGCATAGCCAAATAAATGAAAATCATGTTCCATGTCTTTTATATTTTATCAGTCATCATGAAATATTTCAGTCTAGGCTTCTACTAGGTCAAGTGTTCGTGAGATATTATTCGTTTACCCCTTTACCTATCTTGGCGTCGTATAAGTCTTGTATGAGAAATATTTTGAGGTAATTGTGGGTGTTCTATATTTTGAGGTATCAACTTTCGGTGGGGCGAACGAGCGATCTCGCTGTTGTATTGGAATGGTATGAGAAAATTCAAGTCTTTTTTGAGAAATATGAGGTAGCGCGAACTCGAATCCGCTCGTTCGCCCCCTGTCTCGCTGTTGTATTGGAATGGTATGAGACAATTCAAGTCTAGGGGACTTGGAAAAATTTCGACTATGCAGCCATATATGATAGGAAGAGGGACTTAAAAAACTTTACCTATCTTGGCGTCGTATAAGTCTTCTATGAGAAATATGAGGTAGCGCGAACTCGCTCCGCTCGTTCCCCCCTGTCTCGCTGTTGTATTGGAATGGTATGTGACAATTCAAGTCTAGGGGACATGGAAAAATTTCGACTATCCAGCCTTTATTTATTTAATTGTTTAATTATTCAATTATTTAAATATTTAATTATTTAATTATATAATATTATTTATTTATTTATTTATTTATTTATTTATTTATTTATTTATTATTAATTCTTGTACTAGGTCAAGTGTTCGTGAGATATTATTCGTTTACCCCTTTACCTATCTTGGCGTCGTATAAGTCTTCTATGAGAAATATGAGGTAGCGCGAACTCGCTCCGCTCGTTCGCCCCCTGTCTCGCTGTTGTATTGGAATGGTATGAGACAATTCAAGTCTAGGGGACTTGGAAAAATTTCGACTATTCAGCCTTTATTTATTTAATTATTTAATTATTTAATTATTCAATTATTTAATTATTTAATTATTTAATTATTTAATTATTTAATTATTTAATTATTTAATTATTTTAACAGGGACTGTTTTATGGGGGGCTATTTGAGAAATATGGCGTCCGCCGTGCGCCGTGCGCCGTCCGCCGTCCAGCGAAAAACTTAGAAAAATTTCGACCCTCGAGCCATATATGATAGGAGAGGGACTTAGAAAAATTTCGACTCTCGAGCTATATATGATAGGAGGGGGACTTAGAAAAATTTCGACTCTCGAGAATATATGATAGGAGGGGTACTTGGAAAAATTTCGACTCTCGAGCTATATATGATAGCAGAGGGACTTGGAAAAATTTCGTCTCTCGAGCGAGAAAAATTTAGATTCTCAAACTATATTATGATAGGCTTATAGTAGGTCTAGGCCTTCTTTATACTATCTTTATCTAGGTCTAGGCTTCCTTGAATTTTCAATACCAAATCCCATTCGACACATAAAACAGGTTCCCTGCGTTCCTCGTTTAACTTCGTTAAGGAAGCCGTCTTTTATTATTTTATTATTTAATTATTCAATTATTTTATTATTTAATTATTTAATATTATTTATTTATTTATTTATTTATCTATTTATTTATTTATTTATTTATTTATTCATTTATTTATTTATTATTAATTCTTCTACTAGGTCAAGTGTTCGTGAGATATTATTCGTTTACTCCCTTTACCTATCTTGGCGTCGTATAAGTCTTGTATGAGAAATATTTTGAGGTAATTGTGGGTGTTCTATATTTTGAGGTATCAACTTTCGTGGGGCGAACGAGCGATCTCGCTGTTGTATTGGAATGGTATGAGAAAATTCAAGTCTTCTATGAGAAATATGAGGTAGCGCGAACTCGCTCCGCTCGTTCGCCCCCTGTCTCGCTGTTGTATTGGAATGGTATGAGACAATTCAAGTCTAGGGGACTTGGAAAAATTTCGACTATCCAGCCATATATGATAGGAAGAGGGACTTAGGAAATTTTCTAATTATCAATTATATTAATTATTTAATTATTTATTTATTTAATTATTTAATTATTCAATTATTTATTTATTTATTTATTTATTTGATTATTTAATTATATTAATTAATTATTTATTTATTTATTTATTTAATTATTTAATTATTTAATTTTTAATTAATTAATTAATTAATTATTTATTATTATTACGCGGGTGTACTCACGAATTTCTGAATCACCCACGGGGTAGAGATTTTCTAATTATTAATTATATTAATTATTTAATTATTTAATTATTTAATTATTTATTTATTTAATTAATTATTTAATTATTTAATTATTTAATTATTTATTTATGTAATTATTTAATTATTTATTTATTTATTTATTTATTATTAATTATTAGTATTACGCGGGGTGTACTCGCGAATTTCTGAATCGGGGTCTGACGAGAGAAAAGACATGGAACATGTCTAATTATTAATTATATTAATTATTTGTTTATTTTTTTATTTAATTATTTAATTCTTTATTCATTTAATTATTTAATAATTTAAATATTTAATTTTTAATTAATTAATTAATTAATGAAATATTTATTATTATTACGCGGGTGTACTCGCGAATTTCTGAATCACCCACGGGGTAGAGATTTTCTAATTATTAATTATATTAATTATTTAATTATTTATTTAATTATTTAATTATTTAATTATTTATTTAATTATTTAATTATTTAATTATTTATTTAATTATTTAATTATTTAATTTTTAATTAATTTATTTATTTATTATTTATTATTATTACGCGGGTTACTCGCGAATTTCTCAATCACCCACGGGGTAGAGATTTCTCTTGACGGGGGGGGGGGGGGGGGTGGGGTGGGAGGGGGGTGTACTCGCGAGTTTCAAAATCGGGGTCTGACGAGAGAAAAGACATGGAACATGTCAAAAACACAGAACAGGTTTCCTGTTGAAATTACGACTCTAGAGCTTTATATGATAGGAGGGGAGACTTAGAAAAATTTCGACTCTTGACCTATATATTTCAAAGTCCCTAAAATAGGTACAGGTCACAGATCTAGGTTTATGGTAGGTCTATGCCTCCTTCACATTAGCTTTATACTAGGTGTAGACTTGCTTGAATTCTCAATACAAAAACCAATTTGACTCATAAAACAGGTTCCCTGCGTTCCTCATTTAACTTCGTTAAGGAAGCCGTCGTTTTTTGACCCGAGTTATGAACCAAAAAGTGCACGAAAATTGACCAATTTGCCAAAATTATCAAAAATTCGTTTCAACTTCCATATTTTACTTGATATGAAAGTGAAATTTAACGCTGTTTCCGAAAAAAATATTTGAATCTATGAAGCTTGAAAGTGGGGGAATTCTCAATTTTTTATTTCAGATATTTTGAAAAATTGATCAGTTTTCGGCACATTTTGGTAACTAACTCGGCTCAAATAAATCGTAAAAAGTTGAGTGAAGGCCAAAGACGCAAATTAAGTGTCTGTACCTTCACCCCTCGCACTATTTGGTTCTTTGTCGAAAGTAAATTTGAAAATTTTGAGAAACTAAAATATAGCCCCCATGAGACGTACGTTGAACGCGCTGTATCTTGCACCGCTCCTGCGTGATTTCACTACTCACGCAGGTTTTCGGCGAGTTCGGTATCTAGATTCTCTATTATTGTCTGTGCTCCAGACAGCCCCCGCTAAGCAAGTGGATAGTGATACGCATCCTTCGAACATAGAGATACGTGGCGCCTTAATTCAACATCAGTACCAGGCACTGCGACTCGAATACCACGTTTGCGGGAGGAAGGAAAGTTGCGACGTGTATGTTTCAAATGCACGTGGTTTTCGGCAAACCTTATCACACCTGTGGACGCTTTTTTTGGTCGGTAGCGCAGTCCCCATGATATATAAGTAGTCAAAGATTTCGGCTCTTTATATTACGAAATTGATATAAAATGATAAGAATAATATGGCACCAAAATAAGTAGCCAAGATACGTGCACGGATTCCATAAATCTCCACGTTCGAAATACATAACTGTATATTATTATAGTCAATGTGCGTACGGTTATAGATACCCTCCACGTGGGTCTTTCTTATCAATTGTTTACTTAAGGTGCTACACGTGGTGCAGCGTCGTTCACACTATACTCTGTTCACGCTAAGAAAGGATAGAAATATGACCTTGAGAACGGAACGGTAGATTAAAATTACCCGGAGCGTTCCGTTCTCGAGGTCATATTTCTATCCTTCCTTAATGTGAACAGAGTATAGCGTTATTTTCCGCGTTACAGTCGATAACGCCGCGTTATTTTTATTTTCCTGGTCTGGGGTTGGACCGGTTCAACTTTAACGCGGCGTTATCGACTGTAACGCAGAAAATAACGCTAGTGTAAACGACGCTGAGGCTGTGAGGAGACATTATTCTCGCTCAACAGAATGTCGAATCTAGTAATTCGAAAGGGTGCCCATGAAGAAGGATTTAACAGAATGCCAACTTAGTTTACTGGAGTGGTCAACGTGGTCTGTTTCCGTATCGAAATATTTTGATATTACGGACGGTTATGAGCTCGTTCGTTTCTTCTTCGAGAAATTATTTTACTCATCCTGTGCTGAAAAAGAACGTTCCTGAAAATATTTGAACTTACGATATGCTTAATTTAGCACTGTTTAAAAAGAATACAGGTAGCTGTACATCAAGAAAAACGTAACTCAACTTTGCTCTGAATTTATTCTGGTAAGCATCGAAAACCCATCAATATCATTGCACGAGCGATCAAAATTTTTTTTAATCATCAAGTAAGCTTTCTACGAATTATGCTTCTCATCCAACGTTGAATCATGGGTACCTAACCAAACCCAACGATTCCTCGATTGTCAGTAGAATATTATTGTATATGACCGCATGTAGATTTCAGTCGGCTTCAAAATTTTCAAAACTTCATGGATCTCGGAGGAGGACGTTGACTCGTGGTTGTATTGATTCGGCATAACTCATTAATAATAATGAACTGCTTTACGCAGCTTGTACCCGGCTGAAGAGTTTTAACGTACCCTGAACTCTGAATATTGTTTTCAAAGTAAGTATGAGTTCAATCAGTAAAGGAGTTTTTGAGCTAGAAATCGGTAAGAATTATCCTCATACTGCTTCCGGCTCTAGCCTTTGGCAACCTGATTGTCGCTTTGTGCAAGAATAATTTTTTGACTTCAGTATACGACCACATTATTAGGTTCTTGGCAGAACTCACCGCGCCGATTTTTTGTCGATTTGAACTCTCCCAACTGGTACGAGTACTCACCAAGTCCCAAAATCATATCCAACTCCCGGTGCTCAGGTCACATCTAGATTCATCATGTTTTATAATTGACAAAGATTGGCCATTTATTGGTTTTATCTTGGCTCAAAGCACTTTTTTGATAGAATTGAACAGCAGTCTGCTGCACACAGTTAAATGGAGTATGTGCAGAAAAAGGTCTTTGACATTGTCCACTGAAGACTGAAGGAAGTCTTATTCCGCTGATCGTAGTTTTACAGATGCTGTACGGTACCGTATGTTGACAACCATCGAGAACCGAGTGTGTGGTGGAGTTCACCTCCAAAAACTGCTCGACTAGCAGAATTCATGAAGTCCACCTAGTCTATTTGGCAGACAAAATTCAGCAAGTCCAATTACAGATTTTCACCAAGTCCTGAACGAGGGTGCTTCGACATTTTTCAAAGTCCGTACATGCAGTTTCTCAACTCACCAAGTCCAGCTATGTTTTGGCCAGGTTACAAAATTAAGAAGCCACAAATTTTTCATTATTTCAACCAGTATAAATATAATTTTCTGTCCCTTATATCAAGAATCAATTAATTCCATATTTTTCATAATCATCCCGAACTATCGAAGTCATGACCGTATTTATCAAGAACTCGCAAACTTTATTCATACTCTCCTGCAAAATTTGTAAAATGTACAAGAAGTCAAAGAAATTGTGTATTTCTTTTTATTCATAGAAATTTCACTTGCGATTCTCCAACTTGATTAGGACGTAGTGATTCTGTGCAACTATACCTGAATATATCGTTGAAAGAAGGGGATGAGAACCTCTTAGACAAAGAAGCTTGTTCCTCAGAAAAAATCTAGTAAGGATAACACCCAATCCTCAAACACAGAAAATCAGAGTTTTTGTTTGAGGTTGATTGATTTAGAATTGGTAATTTTTTTTCATTTTTTCTTTGTAATGTTAGACTTTATCATCGAACCTCTTACAATTGTGTTCACCTTTCAACTCCCTCGCAAATAATTATCTTTCATCTTATTAATCTACTTCTAGATTAGTTCTCTGCGTAGTTCAGTGAAAAATTGTAAAAACATGAAAGATGGTACCAGCCAAATGAGTTTCTCAGTTTCAAAGTCTAAAGAAATCCAAGGAACAATTTTTCTCAATTCCTCAGGTTTGAAGCCTTTGAAGAGAAGGAAAACAATTTTCCAGTAGTTTAGAAGTAATCAAATACAGAATAATCGCATGATTAAAAGCTTTACAGAAATTTTTCACGGTAAGAACGATTTTCCTGACTTCGGTGTAAGACCATATTGTACTGCTTTCAATTTATAAGAATTTTTTGTATGTTTCTCTAGCTGCTTGATTCACAAACTACAGTACCTACCATAACATGCGGTGGGTGTCATACTTCCTTCACCCACACCAGAGTGTCGTTGAAAGAGGGGGATTAGATCGACCCTTAGAGACGAGGAAGCTTGGAAAATCCAGCCAGGATCCCCGGTAACTGGGTACAATCCATTTTTTAAACCTAGAAAATCGGAGTTCTCGCTTGAGATTAATTTAAAATTGGTAATTTTATTTCGTTTTTTGTCTATGATTCGAAATCATGAAACCAAAAGCTCTCACGATTCATTCTTTTGCATAATCCTCTCGCAATTTATCTTTAGATTTCCTTTATTCGCAGTTGAGTAACAAACAGCGAAAATGAGGAAGTTTTGGTATAATGAGTATCAATATTACAAAACAAAATTTCAGAAAACGAGAGACTCTCTCAGGGAAGAGGCAGCAGGGGAAACAAATTCAGGAAGAGTCACATCCTTCTGGAAAATGAGGGTGTTGAATATCAACCTCCTGAAGTAGATTTTCGTGAGGAAGAATGAGTCATAAAGTGTTGCGAATTTGTACCAAAAATTTCCTCTTTTTTCGATTTTTATGAAAATTAGGTGAACAAAAATGTCGAATTTTCGTCTTGAGACCGAATACAAGTACATCATCCGTTCAGGATGAATTTGAGAATGATTATCTGAGCAGTAAACGTCAAATATAATGTGCATTTCAGATTTATATGTACCAGTAAGCACCCCTAGATGACAATAATATCAGGAGGTGGGAAAAGTTTTTGAAAATTTTATTCTCTGTACAAAATACGAGGAGTTTTGAAACGTTAAAGACTGCTAATATAGTGACTAGAGACTTCGACAATGTACTTATCTGCGATTGGAGATGCTAATTTTTGGTTATTATTAACCTTTATTGAGGTGAATCAACTTAGTCGTACAGTCTATGCACCCTCGGCCCGTAGAGAGTAAAGGTCTCTTGCAGTCTTGACCATTCTAGCCGGTCGCTTCTTATCCTCTGGAACTTCCCTCCCCTCCAAGGAATTCTTGTAAGTCGTCTGCCCACCTGGTTAGTTGGTGACTCCTTTTCCTTTTCAAATATGAGAGGAACCAAAAAGTTACCATATACGTCCCTCATGTAGGCGACGCGACCCACCCACCTCCACTTTTGCCCCCTTATATACCTTTCTGTGTCGGCGTTGTCTTTTAGTGCCTTCTTTATGTCCGAAATTTTTATATGATCCTTCATCTTAACACTTAGTATTTTTATTCTCTTTATGCTTTTCTCAGTCAGTGGCCACGTTTGTGAGCCGTAAACTAGGGTTGGGATAACACACATATTAAAAACCTCACTTCTCTGGTTCAGCTAAAAGGGGGCTTTCAATTTATTTTTTAGGAATCAGAATTTCTTCCAAGCTTTTGAGATCCTAATTTCTATTTCTTTCTCGGTTCGGTTGGTAAAAGATATTTGCTGCTTTAAGTACGTAGCCCCCTCCACTGTTTCACTGTTTCTATTGGTGTCTCCCCAATTGTTTTTTCCGATTGGTATTCTCGACTTCCTAGCTTTATTGTTTTTGATGTACTCATATCGAGGCCTGACTCCTCCCCTTCTTCGAACTGGCCCTGAATCATACTTTTAATTTCTATTTTCTAGTTCGATAGGAGGAGCACGCTGTCTACAAATCTGAGGTTTGATGATTTTTTCCCGTTGATATTTATACCCTTTCCCTCCCAATCCAGTTTTCTAAAGATATGTTCCAGAGCACAATTGAAAAGTACTGGTAATAGGAGGTCACCCTGGTCCATCCCCCTCCTTACATTGAAACACTCCTCCGTGATTTCTATTTTTATCCTTGCTTTTGTATTTTTGTAAGCGCTTCAATGATACTTATCTACGTTTTTGGGATTCCTCGCGCCCTCAGGGCTTCGTACATAAAATTGTATTTTAGGGAGTCGAAGGCTTTTTTATAGTCAATTGGCGTAAGGTATATAATGTTTAGTTGGTGTTCTCTCCCTTTTTCTATGATTTGGTTTATTGTGTGGGTATGGTCTAATGTTGAGAAAGTTTTTTGAAAGCCTGCCTTCTCGATTGGCTGTTGTACATCTAGGAGCGTTTTGATTCTGCTCAGTATAATTTTTGAGAAGATTTTTGCTGTAGTTGGTCTCAGGGTTATTGGGCGACAATTAGTAATTTTGTGACGGTCACCTTTTTTTGCCAGTAGGATTATTTCTGAAAAGAGCCAGTTTTCTGCTCCTGTTCGTAAAATTCTGTTGGAAGATTAGTGTAAGCGTTCTTACAAGACCTATTTTGGTTATACATGCACCGAATGTTAGAGGCCGCAATTTCCACACCCGATCGTCGATTTTCGGAGATTCAACGCCGAGAAATCTCGGGAGAAGATACCTTTTTCCCGGGTCCGGTATTTTCAAGGGGCCTGGTTTCAGGTTATGTTAAGTCTAAGATTATAAGCTTGACTATGAATTACAAAAAAAAGGAAAAGTAGGGAAAGAGAAACGCAATTTTCCCCAGGGCCCCGGTTCGGTTCTCAGCGACCCTGCAGAGACTTGATTTGATTTTTAAGCGTTCTCCAAAGAAAACCGCTCGGGTATGGTACCTACTTCGAGGAGTATGCATTGGGAAAGTATCATAAATTGGAGGAAGATTTTTCATTCTCATTAGCCCCGTTCTGAATATGATTTTCCGAATTTCGACAGTAATAAATTACGGTGGACCTCTCCAGTAACAAATGGCAGAATATTTTTAAGGGTAACTTTTCACATGGAGTAGGTTTTGGTTTCCAGGGGAGAAAGTATATGTAATGGTGCCGTGGCCCGAAAATGCTTAAAATGATAGCAAAGTTGCCTACTGGCTTTTTTATTCTAAGCTTTCTTCAATATACATATTTGTTTACTGTATTGCTCAGTTGCTAGTCGCTTGCCGCCCAGTTCACGCTTATAAAACACTAATTAATAAAGATGTATCGAATTGAAAATTGATCAAGTTAATGGAAATATTGTGGTTCCTTAGATGCTCACTGAGAGAGAAAGAAGAAAGCGGAAACTGGTATAGCTTCATTGTTCGGGGTCGTAAATTACCCCACGGTTCTGGGTGCTCAAAAATGCCTTAAATTTGAAAAGTCTTCGAAATCACGTAATTTGTGGTACCTCTGATTTCTCTACGTGGGTAAGTATGAAGCGAACATATTTCATTTCTATTTCTTGAATATCATTTTGAAAATATATTCCAAAACCGAGTCGGGTCAAAAAGTAAATCTCTTCCCCATTTCTATGAAAGTAAAAATAGGGAGGTTTTTCGCTTTCGGCCAATGAGGGGAAGCTTTTAACGTACGTGCAAACTCAACACTTACTTGCACTGAAGAAATTTCGTGTGTGGGTTCGTACATGACAAATTCAGAAATTTGCTATGGCGCACAGTAATATTTGGGATCGTCAAAGGTTTGGGGTGGAGGAGCTCCGTAGACAACATGATACCTACGAACTTTTTTCTTTGAGTAAATAGAAATTCTGTTGTCTAGACCTCAAAAAAGAGATAGATATATGGAGTGACTCCTTGATGAAAGGGGTACAGGTTGCTAATACAGAATTTTCCGAGACGTAACCGCCTTTCAATTCTTGAATCACTCATACTCATAAAATTCCATCGTATTTACAGAAAATACGCGTAAAACAATAGTGCTTGTCCCGCACATAAATTTATTATTTATTAAAAAGTGACGTTTCGATTACCTCGTAGTCTTTATCAAACGAAACTGCAAGGAAATAAAAATCAAACGAGGAGTTGAAGTTGAAGCCGGTAAAGATTACTCATCTCCAATTACTGTACAGTAGGCTCTTTCTAAACAAAGCGAATCTCCTTTATTAGTCTTAATAATTTCAATAACTTCTTTTATTCTTCTCTTTTTATCATTACTTTCGTGAGCAAGAATTTTGGTGTCATCAAACCTAAATTTATGCATGCATTCTTTCAAATGACAAGCCAGATCAGTGTGATTATTTTGCTTTTCTACATCATATTCATGTTGGGAAATTCTCTCAGACAGATGCTGAACATAAAAACGATGGCAATCTCCATAAGGTAGACAATAAACAACACCCGATCCTTTTTTCATTGGGAGAGGGTCCTTGAGTCTCGTGATTACCAAACGCGATCCGAATACTAGGGTTCAATTTTTTCAAATACTTGCTCCCAATCATACTGCTCTGATTAATGAAAGGAAGGGAAAAAAAATTCCTTTTTTCCTCCCGTCATTCATCACAGTCCTAATTCTATCCTTACTGTTAATTACATACTTAATGATATTTTTTGGATGACCGTTATCTTTTAATAACTTAGAAAATTCTACAATAAGATCATAATGGAAAGTAGGATCAGAAATTTAAAAATATAGTGTTAAGCTTATAGTGAAAAAGTTGATTAGACAAATAATGGATAAGTCTACCGGTGTAAGTGGGTTTTTGTAATGTTTACATTTTAGGTTCCCTATTTCGTCACGTATCACCTCAATGTCCAAGAAATTCGTGCTGTCATAATTCTTCTCGTAAGTAAATTTAATGCAGTCATATGAAAAAGAGTTCAAAATTTTAAAACGTTTTGAAAAATATTGTATTACTTTTTGTTTTAACTTCTCTTTCCATGCAGTTTCGTTTGACGAAGACTACGAGATAGTCGAAACGTCACTTTTCAATAAAATAATGAATTTATGTGTGGGACAAGCCATATTGTTTATCCTTGCACGGGAAAAAGTCGTTTTATCCAACATCGTATTTACTTTCATATCTCTCTTCTGTTTTATTCGGTTATTTAAATTGTAGTCGATTGTAATTACAGTATTTTTGAATTTTGATCTCACATTGATTATTTTTTCAGGTGCTTGTTTGTCAACATTTTGTGGGTGCATAGACTTGCACTCCTGTGAATTTCACCAGCGCTATCTTATTTCAGGTATACTCATGCGCCTTTCAATCTCATTATTCTACTTTCCTGTGTCTTTTTCTTCAAAAATCTCATCCCTTTCTTTCGCAGCACATGTCATCAGCTCTCTCCTCAATTCAATTAGATTTCACTCGTTTCAAAGTACGATCATGTCCCCCCCCTTTTTGTTTCATTTTTGCTCGTCGTAGTACTTGACTTAATTTACAACCACCTTCCTTAAATTTTTCATACAGTATCATTCTGTGAGTATATGTAGCTTGCTATATAGTTTGATCTGTTTGCCTTCCTCGATCATTTCTGCTTGCACGGAGTGAGAATGCACCCTTACCCATTCTTAGTTCCAATTTACGTCTAGAGAGTGATTTCTTAATTTTTCAAACATTTGTAGAGCCAAATTCTCAGAGTTTGGCCGAAGTTTCGAACTGAGACGAGATATTTAAGAAAACATCGAGCGTCAAATTCTCGGAAAGGAGTAGTATTTCGAAAATTTAGATGACTGATTGAGTGAGGGAAAGAAAAATATGATAAATTTCGAAATTCTGCAAGTGGTTTTAAATTTACTTTCCTTCATACTTAAGTATAGAAGATGAAGATCGTTGAAAAAAGAAATACGACGAATTTGTTAGGCTTGAAAATCAATCCCCAGGTTGCGGGTTCGATTTTAACCAAATTCACGAAATTTATTCGTAGTATTTTCCAGTGACTTGTTTCTAAGCCTTCAATCAGCTTTGAAAAGTTCGCGAGAAGAAGGAAGGACACGGACGACGAAGCGGTGCATTATTTTCCCTATCGAGATCGACAATTAAAAATTTTAATAAAGATCTAGTAAGTAATATTTTTGCTTTAATTTTCATCTTATTGAGAGACTAAAAAAATACCTCGATGACCATTTTTATTTAAAATATTTACAAAAACATGAAATGCGGCACTAAATTTGACGACTTTTCTTTTGATTTTTACGTTTCGGCGGTACCAGTCGGCCTTTTTCGATCAAGTAACTGAAAAAGAATACTCATATATAAATGAGGAACCGGGTAAACAGAAGGACAAGTATGAAAAAAATTAGATGCCATTGCAGGAGTGCAATCGTGTGATTAATCAACTAAAAATATTAAATATCACAAAATTTGGACGCAGCAGGACCCAAGTCGAAATTTTCCTCAGTTCTATTCCCATCATCTCAAAAGTTAAATTCTTTTAAAGTCGAACTTCTATCATAATACAGCTCGATAGTCGACCTTTTTTCTGTTTCGTCCTATTATATATAGACGGATGGAGATTTTCCTGAATTCCCTTCTCCATCATTATATGAAGCTTGAGGGTCAGCATTTCAAGTTCCCTTCCTATATACGTCCCTTGTAGGTCGGAAGTCAAAATTCTTTCAAGGCCCTTTCTTATCATATACAGCTTGAAAGTGGAAATTTTTATTTTTGAAGTGTTCCTCGCTCGAAAGTCGAAATACATTTGAACGCGCTGAAATTTCACCATATATAGCTTGTTAGTCAAAATTTCCCTCCCATCATATCGCTCGAGAGTCAAAATTATTCCAAGTCCCCCTCCTATCATCTGTAGCTCCAGAGACGAAATTTTTCCTGAGAATTTTTCCAAGTCCCCCTCCTATCATGTGAACCTTAGAGCCTGAAGTTTTTCTTAGTCTCGGAAATGATGATGTGACAACTTCTAAAGTCTCCCCCCCCCCTCCCTTATCATGTACAATTGAACAGTGGAAATTGTTCTAAATCCCTTTTCTATCATACAATAATAATAATAATATTTGTTTATTTCCTACCACATATGTATACGCTATATAACCTAGATACCTAACTCGCGTATGTTCGTCGTGTTGAACAGCGACGCACACAACGTGTCGAGAAATTGCGTTACTTCCCCGTGCAGGTTGGCAAGAAACTCGGAACCAATGCATTTCTTACGGAAGGAAGGGCGTTTTGAAAAGGACTTTGTCGACTCATCTGTGAATACTTCGTATTCATATTTGGTAGGATGGTTCCATCATCAATGAAGATTCGATCCATGGAAAAAAAAATCTAGGTTGTGGGTGAAAAAAATGATTTTTAACAGATTCTAAGAGAAGAGATTTTGAATTCTTTTCCGTTTTGGAGGGTTCGTAAGTTTTCATCAATTCACGTTTTTTCAGAGGTACGAAAGGAAAACGATTTTTTTTTTTGTTTCATGGTAGACTTACTAAAATGAAGCTTCCGTCAAGTTGAGGAAAAATTTTTCTAATAAAAAAATTTTCTGGCATAGCCAAATAAATGAAAATCATGTTCCATGTCTTTTATATTTTATCAGTCATCATGAAATATGTCAGTCTAGGCTTCTACTAGGTCAAGTGTTCGTGAGATATCATTCGTTTACCCCTTTACCTATCTTGGACTCGTATAAGTCTTCTATGAGAAATACGAGGTTGCGCGAACTCGCTCCGCTCGTTCGACCCCCGTCCCGCTGTTGTATTGGAACGGTATGTGACATTTCAAGTCTAGGGGACTTGGAAACATTTCGACTATCCAGCCTTTATTTATTTAATTATTTAATTATTCAATTATTTAATTATTTAATTATTTAATTATTGCATTTTATTATTAATTCTTGTATTAGGTCAAGTGTTCGTGAGATATTATTCGTTTACCCCTTTACCTATCTTGGCGTCGTATAAGTCTTGTATAAGAAATATTTTGAGGTAATTATGGGTGTTCTATATTTTGAGGTATCAACTTTCGGTGGGGCGAACGAGCGATCTCGCTGTTGTATTGGAATGGTATGAGAAAATTCAAGTCTAGGGGACTTGGAAAAATTTCGACTATCCAGCCATATATGATAGGAAGAGGGACTTGGAAAACTTTACCTATCTTGGCGTCGTATAAGTCTTCTATGAGAAATATGAGGTAGCGCGAACTCGCTCCGCTCGTTCGCCCCCTCTAATTATTAATTATATTAATTATTTAATTATTTATTTATTTAATTATTTATTTATTTAATTATTTATTTATTTATTTATTTAATTATTTAATTATTCTATTATTTATTTAATTATTTAATTATAATAATTATTTAATTATTTATTTATTTAATTATTTAATTATTTATTTATTTATTTATTTATTTATTTATTTATTTATTATTAATTATTATTATTACGCGGGGTGTACTCGCGAATTTCCGAATCACCCACGGGGTAGAAATTTTCTAATTATTAATTATATTAATTATTTAATTATTTAATTATTTATTTATTTATTTATTTATTTAATTATTTAATTAAATAATATTATTTAATTATTTAATTATTTAATTATTTATTTATTTATTTATTTATTTATTTATCTATTATTAATTATTATTATTACGCGGGGTGTACTCGCGAATTTCTGAATCACCCACGGGGTAGAGATTTCTCTTGACGGGGGGGAGGGGGGGGTGTACTCGCGAGTTTCAAAATCGGGGTCCGGCGAGAGAAAAGACATGGAACATATCAAGTCTCGCTGTTGTATTGGAATGGTGTGAGACAATTCAAGTCTTCTATGAGAAATATGAGGTAGCGCGAACTCGCTCCGCTCGTTCGCCCCCTCTAATATTATTAATTATATTAATTATTTAATTATTTATTTATTTAATTATTTATTTATTTATTTATTTAATGATTTAATTATTTAATTATTTAATTAGTCTATTATTTATTTATTTATTTAATTATTTAATTATAATAATTATTTAATTATTTATTTATTTAATTATTTAATTGTTTAATTATTTAATTATTTAATTATTTAATTGTTTAATTATTTAATTATTTAATTATTTAATTATTTATTTATTTATTTATTTAATTATTTAATTATTTATTTATTTATTTATTTAATTATTTAATTATTTAATTATCTAATTATCTAATTATTTAATTATTTAATTATTTATTTATTTATTTATTTATTTATTTATTTATTTATTTATTTATTTATTATTAATTATTATTATTACGCGGGGTGTACTCGCGAGTTTCAAAATCGGGGTCCGGCGAGAGAAAAGACATGGAACATGTCAAAAAATTTGGTAGACACCTTCCTTAAAAATTGTTTGAAATGAGACAAAATTCACATGATGTATCCATTTATTATTCATGTCGATAAATTTTTGTAATGGTATTCAACATATGTCGTTTAGATACTGAGTCAGCATTATTAATCAACATTTTTGGTAATGTAAGTAGTCTTAAATTTATGTAATTCTTAATTATCATTAAAATTAAATCGTAGGAATGAGAGCGACAATTTATATCATCATCATTTGGACAATTATTATGTCTGAAATTAAAAGGGCTTAATTTTCGCGGTAAATAACATTTTTGGGTTGGAAACCATTCAGTTTGCTACCTTCGAAACCATTTGTCTGAATTCTTAGTTCCAACTCGCATGTTTCAACAACCCGAAACACAGCCGCGGATGGGCGAATGAGGCCACCACGATTTTTTTCTTCAAATAAAGACATGTACCCACAATGATTAGAGTTATAACTACGATCATCATACGGTGAGGCAGGGTCGTCCATTGCCTCTATATTTGAAGCACATGTCTCGCAATCCAATCTGACAAGAAGTTTACGAACTATGAACCCACTTATGTAATACAGTATATTTTTCCGAATGGTTTCGTATCGACCGCTAGCCAGTGCTTTTAAAAGATTCATCGCCTCCGGATCGATGATTTCTTCCGGTTCTTGACTTATAGCATCATGTTCAGTTTCTTTTTCGTAATAATTAGTTCCCACCACAGTTTTCTTCTTCTTAGCCCATTTTATTTCCAATATGCCTCCATAAACCTCTCCGGCTAAAGCTGTACAATTGGCAGATGGAGATGCGACAATGTGATTTTTCAAAACTATACGCTTCATTGCACCTTTGAATTGTTGCACATTAGGATTATTATTGTGGCCACATCTTCGTCTGACTTTTGAAAATGTGATCTCAAGAGGGTCCTGCGAGAGATTATATGATAAGAAATATTTATAATTTGTACACGAGAACAATTCGGCCACAATGGAAAATACAGCTTTCACAGCTAGACCGAATCCAAGAACGAAAGTTCTACGGGGACATTTGTACACTGGTTCACCAGTTCCATCATACAACGTAAATAAATACTTAATTATTGGAAAAATTATTCGCTTCAAATTTTCTGTATTATCCTTGTAGATAGGTTTTTTGAAACCCTTTCCGCATGGATTTCGGAGATTCATAAAATCAAAAAGCCTGTCAATTGAGCGTAAAAATTTGATGGTGGGACCGCAGCCTTGAAAATCTTTTTCGCCTTGATCTTTTAAAAATTGAAGAGCATCGGCCACTGAAGAGCTCATAACTTGCGCCGCATACTTCACTTTCATTTTATTTTTTTTTATTCAACATGTCATCTACTTAATTTGTTCGCAATTTTCATTTTAATTTCTTCCTGGATCTCTTGCAACTTAACAATGTACTTCCATTCTATTAGTCCACCTTCACCATCAATGAGAACTCCATAATCACCATACGTATTTCGAGCTAATTTTAGCATATGGCACTGATCAGGTACGAAAAAAAAGTCTTTATCAATTCCTTCTATATGGAAGACAGGATTCAAGTTTTCAAAATCTCCATCAACTATACAGCCCAGTTTCTTTAGAGCAGCCAAATTAGTACTTGCCCCATCACACGTGAGGCCATACACATACAAACCAGCTCCAACAGATGAACGTATACCTGTTGATAGCGTATACATCTGTGTTTCCTACCACTGAGCCGTGACTCGTCTTGGCTGGAAATATGTCTAGCTCTAGAGTGGACATTTTCTCAAATCCCCCCCCCCCCATCATAAATGGCTCAGAATCTGATACTTTTCTAAACTCCTATCGTATATAACTGAGGAGGGGAAATTTTTGTAAGTCCCCCTCCTGTCATATATATAGCTCGAGAGTCGAGAGTGCAAATCTTTCCAAGCCCCCACCTATCATATTAGGCTTAGGGGCTGAAATTTTTCCAAGTCCCGAAAATAATGACGTCACAATTGAATGCGCTCGCACTCGCGCACGTTTTTTGTAAATACCCCCTCAACAAAAGAGATAGCGGGTTGTCCGCTAAAAGTAGGTACATTATTCATAGATTATTCTTATTGCGATATTTCTTAATAGTAGGAGCACATGACTCACACTTTGAAATTCACGGTGTTTGTTTTTTTAATCACAATAATTTCACGTGTTTTTCTTTTTCTGGGTTTTGTTTTACGAGCTACAATAATATTGACATCTTCGAATTTAAAAATGTGGCCACTCTTTTTACTGTGACAGGGTAAAGCAGTGTTACCCTTGAAATTCTTGAGGTCGTTTTTGTGTCAAGAAACCCTTGCCTTCAGAAGCCCCGGCCCCCACGTAAACATATGGACATCCTGAACAAAGTGTACTGGAAACAACACCTGCATTATTATCTCGGGAGGGTACCTACTTTCTTTGATGTGGGAGAAGAATTCCGACTACCAGGGATTTTGGTTGCAAAATGCAATACAAGGGATCGAGTTTTTTGAGATTTTTAAGAAAAATTTATTAATAAGTATTACGACTATACGTATGTGACTCGGTCTACGAAAACCCGGCTTAGCCCACCTTTGGCTAAGCCGGGTTTTCGTAGACCGGGTCCCATATTGTTATGTTTCTTATTCTTATGGTCAGCATTCATAGCACATTTAGTAAAATCGTCAGGATAATCCTTGTCTCTCAGCATAATTATTGATAAATTTTATAATGAAAAGAACAGTCAGAATCATACATCCATATTCCTTCCTTTATTTCATAATGGCGCTAGGGCTAAAAAGCCCTCTGGGGCCTAGCAAAATCAGTAGAACAATTTATGATTGGGGTGGTGTCGGCGGTAATTGGCCTTAAGGCTGTTGTCGGCACCACCGAAAACAAATAAACAACATTAATAATAATAATACTTAGAAGTACCAATGCAAGTGTGACTGCCTACATCTGTTGACGGTTTTCTGTCGGGGTTGTCCTCCCTCATCCTCTGAGCCCATGCCCTAGCCTGGAAGGAGACAGCTGGTTTTTTAAAAAAAGTATAGGTTTCCTTTCCTACGGTTTAATTAGCCTCGGAGTATCCTTCCCCTCGTACTCTTAGTTACAGCGCCCCACCCACGCCCCAACAGGAACCCACCACCAAACCACAACCCCATCAAACACCGACCTAGTATATTGTATATTGTGGTGGTGTTTTTGTTGTGTGTGTTTTTACGTTTTTGTGCGTGCCAGGGGGGGCTCTGCAACTTGGCGGTTGTCAAAACAACTTGTCAGTTGTGGAGTAGAAGAGAGCGTTCGCGGAGGAGATTCTTCCTTCACTGAAGTTATACCCGAAAGGGTCGATTCCGGTGTTGCAGGAAAAAAAATTAAATGCATACGCAACCCGCACCTACTCCACTATGAAGGACGGGCGGTGTTTGCAAATGCGACATAAACGCGAGTACTAAAAGTGATGTTAAATCTGGAATCAAGTTATACTGGCAGTACCAGCTAAAGGAATGGAAAAAAAAATTTCTATCAATATTTACGTTACTCGTGACGGAGGGGGGATTCAGTACGTTAAAATTTAATATTGAGTTAATAAAATAGTCAGTGAGGCGATCTAACAAACCATAACAAAACTCGCTTCAATTTTTTTTTCTTCCTCGCATTTTCAAATAGAGGATAGTTTTCTAAATCGACAAAACATTTTCCACATGGGTTGAAAATTCTCTGAGACATGATCTTTCGAAGTTACAACTTTTAAAAAGTGAATTCTGAGGAAATTGGAAAAAAATTAGGTAGGTACTGTAAGTTTGGGACTGAAAAAAAATCAGGAGCGAGTTTAGGTATGGTTTCTTAGATCGCTTCACTGGATTGAAGTAAAAACTTGAAATTAACTTTAATGTCAATATGATAACTAGGGTCAGAAATACTAAGTCAATTTTTAAGAATATTTTTCGCAGTGTTCATTTATAATGGGTCGGTTGGTTAGAGTGAAAGTTAATAATGCGTCCAGTGTCCCTGATGAAGAACGCAGGACGTTCGAAACGTTGGTCAAATAAATAATTAAATTTTTTTCGGACGAAAGTGTATTTTATTTTTATTTCTTGTAATTTGTCGTCCAGTCAAGTCCTTTGACAAACTCAAGTAGTATTTTTTCGCTTATAGATGGGGAATGCGGTGCGTACACCGTGAACGTGTTTAGAAAGCTAGTAAAATGTGAAGAAAAACATCTTCTATTGTCTTCCTTAAACGCTGCAAGAAGAACTATCTTTTTCCGTCACCTTCAATACAATTTCAAACACCTTAGTGCGTCCTTACGTCGGTGGCAAAAGGTTCAGATCATGGCTTAGAAAGTCTCGAAATTTTATTTTAAACTTTGAATCAGACCAACTGTACCAAGAACTTCGACATCTTGAGACTCAAAAACGTATCCTTGAGAATCATTTTTCCAGTTTGAACAATGAAAGAGTGCTTTTTGCGTTATCCTTCAAATTCATCAAAGAGCTGACCAACGGCCTTACCTCCAAGAAGAAGGTGGTTCACATCAAAAAATTTAAAAACTTCATTAAGATCAAGGAGAAGAAAAAAAAGAAGTACGGACCTCCCGAATAAGTGGATAGTCAACCTCACTCCGACACACATCCCTCCCCCAGCAGAAAAGGTCCTAAAATTGGGGCCCAATTTCTCGCACAAAAGTTCCACATTTCCAGAAGAGAGGCTCACAGTTGATACGGAACTCATAATAGGACACGCACGAATGTCTGAGGAATAAAAAACTGAAGTGCGACAACGTGTGACACATATACTATCTAAATTAAGAAGAGCCAACGTTCCTACCAAAAAAGAAGAAGGGTTTGTCACTAAGGAAGAACTTCGGGTTACTAAATCCTCTCTAAAAGATAACGAAGATCTTTTAGTTTTGAAGACCGACAAAGGTGAGGCCACGATTATCGTGGAGAGGGCGGACTACATCAGAAAAGTACACCACCTACTTGATGACCCTGCCACCTATAAACGATTGGATCAGACCCCACCTCTACAATTCAAACCAAAAATAACTCACTCGTCAAGGAACTTTCTGACTAGAACTTGAGTGAACCTGAACTGAAATCAGCATTAACCATATACAAGGATACAGTCGCCCCTCGTTTTTATGGATCACCCAAAATTCACAAGACAGCTGTTCCTCTGAGACCGGTGGTATCTTTCATTGGCGCTCCAACTTACAATTTATCGAAATTTCTTTCCAAAATCCTAACGTATATTAGCAATGATACCATAAACATCCGCAGTTCAGGACATCTTATGTGAATTGAAGAAAATTGATATAGAGGACTGCACTCCTCAAATGGACAGAGGACGCGAAAGAGGCCTTTGAAGAGTTCAGATTAGCACTTAGCAACGTGACCTTGCTGTACCACCTGTCCGAGGACGCTATGCTAGTGTTGAGTATGGACGCAAGTAGTACTGCGATAGGAGGAGCCCTTCACCAACACAGAGATGGGAACCTTGAACCGTTAGCTTTCTTCTCTCGTAAGCTTTCCCTGACGGAATCAAGATGGTCAACTTATAACCGCGAGCTACTGGCAATCTTTGCTTCAATCCGATATTTTCGCAATATTGTAGAGGGGAGAGACTTCACCATATTCAGTGACCACAAACCACTACAATACGCATTGACGTCACAGTCCGAGAAGGCGTCCCCAAGAGTAGCAAGACAACTGGACTTTATTGGTCAATTTTCAACAGATATCCGCTGTGTACCAGGGGCTGAGAACATACCTGCGGACGTGCTCTCTAGGATTGACGCAATTACTGATTGTCTAAGCGATAGGGAGATTGATTACACCGCGCTAGCGCTAGCTCAGAAAGAGGATCAAGATTTGCAAGAGCTGATCAAGTCATCAAATACAAGCCTGGTACTGAAACCAATTCCACTCAGAGGAGACACAGTACCACTATATTGCGACACTTCAGGCAGTCAAATTCGACCATATGTCACCCCCATCCGCAGAGCAGCCTTTCACTCTGCTCATAAAATGGCCCATTCTGGGCCTGGGACAACAGCTGAACAAGTTGCGAACCGTTTTGTGTGGCCTCGGGTGAAACAGGACTGCAGGAGATGTGTGAATTGCTAGCACGCTAAAGTTGGCCGACATACGCGTGCTCCATTGGGAGAGTTTGAGAGGTCGCAGCGTTTCGAGCACGTTCATATAGATATTGTGGGAGCACTTCCCATATCTAATGGCAAATCATTCTTAATCACAATGGTCGACAGAGCCACAAGGTGGCCCGAGGCAATTCCAACGAGCTCCATCACAGCCCAACATGTGGCTGACGTTTTTGTTTCAACGTGGGTTGCCAGATTTGGAGTGCCGGCCCGCATTACGACAGATCAGGGTCGACAGTTTGAGGCCGACTTCTTCCGCCGGGTGATGGAACGGTGCGGGGTAGTAAAAATAAGAACGATAGCGTACCACCCGCAAGCCAATGGGAAAGTGGAACGCTGGCATTGAGCTTTGAAGGCCGCTATTCGGGCGTACGCTACCGAGCGGTGGGTAGAAATACTCCCGTTCATTATGCTGGGACTACGAGTGGCCATAAACTCCGACACCAAAGTCTCGCCTGCTCAGATGACATACGGCCGATCTAAAGCTTCCAGGCGATTTTTTCGCAGAGGACGATGACCAGGGCTATGGAGTGAAGGACGCTCCAGATTTTGTTAAGAAGCTGGCCACAGCCCTCAGAGCATTCACGGACAGGTCACGAAGACACGGCAACAATCCGGTGTACACATATGTACCTACTAGCCTAAAACACTGTACCCATATATTTTTACGCGTGGAGGTCTATGGAGCCCTGACGCCACCTTACGAGGGCCGTCACCATCCTGCGACAGGGGACAGAGGAAAAAGTGACTATTGACAGGGTCAAACCTGCCTTTCTTCTCCAAGTTCCCGAACCAGAATCAAGAGTGGCAGAACCAGAGCAATCAAAGGGACCGCGACCAGTTCGGAAAGTGAAATTTACCGGCAAGTATTTTTAGGCGTTTACAGTTACCATTATTGTTATTTGCTTGTTTTAATTTTAAAGTTTTTTTTATTGTATACTTCTTTTCTTTGCATGGTGTTATTTGTTATTCTTCTTTAGTTCGCTCCCTCACTGGGGGGGGGAGCTGTGTAGCGTCCTTGCATGTTAGCTATTCAGTCAGATAATAAACGGTCTAAGGATAACACGTATCGCATTTCCTTCAAGGACGATGATGTGATGGTCTCCTTCAACGCTGCATCTCTCTTCACTAATATCCCAATCTCTTTAGCATTACAAACAGTCACCGAGAGGTGAAGGGATATGCAGCCGTTCACTTCAATTACCAGAGAAAGTTTCCTCTAAGTGCTGAAATTTTGTTTAGAAAAAGCTACTGCTGCTTCCAAGGGATTTATTACTCTCAGGTCGAAGGTATGGCGATGGGAAGTCCGTTACCACCCATCATTTCCGAGCTAGTTTTAGACAAACTTTTTATGACGCTGAAAGATAGTTTTAGATTTACTTGTTTGTTTAAGTATGTTGACGACAGCTTTTGTATTTTGAATAATGACCTCATTGACAATGTTTCCGAGACTTTGAACAGTTTTCACAATCATCTCCGTTTTACCTTAGAAAAAGAGAACCTTAACTCGATTAATTTTCTGGACATCACTACGTATAATCAAGAACTCTAATCGTAAATTAAGTTTTAAGCATTATCAAAAACCTACGTACACTGCACTGGACGCATTATCAACTTTCACTCTACACGAGTAATGGGCTTATATCCGCAGAGAAAGCTGAAATTACCGCAATATACACTTTTCCAAATGCAGAAGGCTATGATCCTAGCCTTGTTAGACAGTTCCTAAACAGCGAGTAATGATGTACATTAGATACCTGGGCAGTTTGTACTTGTACTAATGTTTCACGCTGGAACAGCAACTCATTGGGGGGATAGGTACCAAAAATCCGTCAGAATAATTCGTCTCAGTCGATCACTCGCTGAGACGAGAGAGAGAGAGTGAGAAAAAAAAGGTTCTCATCGACCACCCAGTCGAAACAAAACTCCGCTGAAAGGCGACGGCGAGAGCATCGTGCGAAGTTCGGCGATGGTTCGTAAACTGGATTGGTACTAACATAACTACAAATGTTCAGTTTTACTTTGTATCAACAAAAGTAATCCTCCTGTCTCGTCTGTACACGGCCTGAAAAGCTCCAGAAAAATTGTTATCTAATCTGGTTGTAATCGATAATCCGTCACAAATTTGAAAATGGAAGACGAGCAGACAATGTTTAAACACAAACAAATTTCTTCTGCTATACCCATATGAAAGGAAAATAAAGAAACTTTGGAAAATACAAAATGGCAAAACACCACGAAAATTAATACAAAAAGCGCAAGGGCGGTCAATAATCGATAAAATAAAAATAAAAATGGACCTCCCTTTCCATTCTAGGGAGGCATGTTGCTGCAATAGTTGAAAAAATTGGTACACCTCAAGTAGTGCGACAGATAAAGGAGTGGGGGGAATTTGTATTCTCGGATATTATATAAGATTATAATTATGTATATAAGATTGTGAATTGTACGATTGTGTTGTGACATGTAAACAATAAATGACACCATCACCCCGCGATCCGCTTAATATAGGCGTGGTGGAGAAGTGGTGTTGGAAAAAAAAATTTTAATATCTCCAGACCTTAGAAAAATGACGGCTTCCTTAACGAAGTTAAACGAGGAACGCAGGGAACCTGTTTTATGATTCGAATGAGATTTGGTATTGAAAATTCAAGGAAGCCTAGATCATATATAGCTCAAGAGTCGAAATTTTTCTAAGTCCCCCTCCTATCATATATGGCTCGAGAGTCGATATTTTTCTAAGTCCCTCTCCTATCATATATGGCTCGAGAGTCGAAATTTTTCTAAGTCCCCCTCCTATCATATATAGCTCGAGAGTCGAAATTTTTCTAAGCCCCTCTCCTATCATATATGGCTCGAGGGTCGAAATTTTTCTAAGGTTTTCGCTGGACGGCGCACGGCGGACGGCGGACGGCGGACGGCAGATTTCTCAAATAGCCCCCCATAAAACAGGTTCCCTGTTAAAACATTGAATCATATGCATGTCTTTGGGCCTCACGTCACGTCACCTTGTTACGCAGATTTCAGACTGACCCCCAGCCCAAAAGTATATATAGCTTTCGAGCTCACTCGCTCCGCTTTTTCACCCCCCCTTCTTAGTCTAGTATAAAGCTAATATATTGTACATGAGGCCTACTTATTAGAAGCAGCTAGTATATTGTATATTAGGCCTATACTGGTAGTTAGTATGGCCTAATATACAGTATATTCAGCTTTCAAGAGCTAACTCGCTCCGCTCTTTCGCCCCCTTCTTAGTCTATTACAAGGCTAGTACACTATATTGCCTATACTGGGTACTTAGTATAGGCCTCGTAGCCTTGTATAAAGAAGGCTAAAGAAGCCTGATTTTAGCCTAGTATAATGGGCTAGCCAGGTCTAGTATGCTGTATATTAGTATACTACATAATATTAAGCCTAGTATAATGAAGACTAAGGGTCGACATTTTTCAAGTCCCTAGACTAGGCTGGCCATTGATGACATCATAGAGCGTCGCGTCGTATCACGTTGCAGATTGTGGATTGACCCCCAGCCCAAAGACATATACGTATATTTATCAAGTACTCCTCCTGCCTCCTATCATATATAGCTTGTAGGTCGAAAATTTTTTTCAAGTCCAGATTCTATTATAATTATATAGCTTGGAGATCAAAATTTTTCAATCTCCCCTCCCCCTTTATCATATATCCTAGGTGTAAGCCTCCTCTATACAAGCTTTATACCAGGTCTAGGCTTCTTTTATAGTAGGTATACTAAGAGGCCTGCACTAGTTAATACTAGCTTTATACTGCAAGCTAATACAAAGCCTCCCCAACAGTTCCATGCAGTATACTAGATACGAGGAGAGGTCTATACTAGTTTTAGTTCTATACTGAGTATACCAGACTTACAACAATAGGGGCGGACGAGCGGGGCGAGGGAGCCCCTTGAGCTACTTAGCCTAACGTACAGTGTGCTACAATTATCCTATTGCTAAGAATGGAGGCGATCGAGCAGAGCTGAAACTATATGAGCAGTAAACTAAGAGACATTTTGTACAACCAGCATGAAGATTTAAGTGACGACAATATAAAACCGTTAACTAGTTAGTTAAGAGGAAACCCTCGATCTTATGTGGTTCACTGTACAAAAAGAGACATACATATCGATTCCATCTGAAATACTATTAGAAATTTACGTCTCCTTTTTTTTTCTTACTGGGTTTTCAAAACTTCACGCTTATTAGTGAAAATACCACTCGTATATTCGTATTTTCACGTGCAAACCACAGGTGCAAACCTCCCACAAAGTGAAATTAGATTTCTCGTCATACTGGGCGGAAAGTGTCTCCCGCTGCGTCAGCTTGACTTCTGTTACAATATATTACCAGGTTCCCTCAGCGTCGTTTAGAGACGTTTAGAGAAGAATGCAATGTGGTAGGTACCTACCTATCTACCTGTATTGTTGTCCTCAATACGTAGAAGACGAGGTACTTTCACAAATATATTATAAAATACTACTCTGAGTCCAGGATGTGCTTTACTTCTTCGGAAACTCGGAAAAGGTGTACGATAAGTTGCATAAACATCCCCAAAAACCCTGCAAGGTTCGGTAAGCTAGCGGTCACTGCGCGACGCTCGTCGAGCATGCGTGGGTGGGTGGTCCTTGTAACAAATGACAAGCAATGATTTTGCAATGGCACTTCTCAGGGCTCCATTTTCCGACAATTTTTTCCGATCTTTGAAAATATTGTACAGAAGGGTTCAATGGAAGGCGCTATTGCAACAGAATCCTGAATTTTGGCTCCAGAAGAATTTCACTCTCGTCAGAAACAAAACCATCTAAGATCTAAATCTACTTCCCGATATACAGTTTGGATTTAGAGAAAAGCACAGCACCATCGAGCAAACTCACCGCTCGGTCTATCACATCAACCAAGCCTTTGAAAATTCTGAATATAGCCCTGTCGTGTTTCTAGACGTGTCAACGGTGTTTGACAAAGTCCGGCACGCTGGACTGCTATATATGATGAACCGGAACTTTTCCAAATCAATGTGCCAACTAATCGAGTCCTACCTCGCTGATAGGAGGTTCAAAGTAAATGTCGGAAATGAGAAGTCTATCAAAGCTGGAGTGCCTCAAGGCAGCGTCACCTGCCCCACACTCTACCTCCTGTTCGCAGACGACACGACAGTCGCAGCCAGGCTTACTCGCTTCGCCTGTTCGCCCCCATTTTTAGATAGAAATTAAAATTCCATTGAAAAACTCACCGGTTCTTTAATGGAGTTGAACGAGGTGTGGCAGGGAACTTGTTTTATGGGGCACGTGGGATCTGAAAAATGTTGACGTACCAGATCTATGACGTCGTTACGTTGTGACGTTACTGTAGAGCTATATATTATAATACTTAGAAGGATGTTCTTATACTGTTTTAAGCGTTGCATATCTAGTTACTCGTAGGGGCTATTTTTCGCACTATAATACACCGACTACCGAGCTATACATTATAAGAGGGGTCTTAAAGAATTTTCAAGTTCCGAGCTTTGCCGACGGCAGCCGTTTTCCGAAAAAAATCATGTTTCAAGCCTCATAGCGAGTAATGTCACGCTTAGGCGAATTTTGGAATCGATGAAAGAATTATTGCAATTTTGCTGTGGAAATTTTTCCAGTCGTATCTTTCACTCAAGCTTATGCAACTTTCAAAGACAAATTACATTCTATTACACAGATTCGCGATTATGATTTGTCTCACTTTGAAAAAATATTTACTGTTTGATAATACGAAATGTGTACTGTCAGTTTGCTAGAGTCTGTTATTGCATATTTGGATGTCTCCATTGTTTGATTTTCAATATTTTACAAATCTTTCAATGTGTTTTTATAATTTGTGACTGAAAGAGTGCACACTCTATTTACTCTCTTGATTTTCCAACTCTACAATAGTCTAACCCGTTCCCAAATTGATTAAGATTCACCAATTTACACCAATTTCAACGGAGCAATAGTGAAATTGCTAGACTCCATTTGAGCTCCCGGGCTCTGACTCGCCCTTGGCGCTTTATGCACCAGCCCCTTCGTCGAGGCACGTATTCTTCGTCACCGTTACCGCGCTCTTTCACTCACTGCTGAGTTTCTGGCCTCAACAACTTAACACCCAAATCTTCCCATCTATTCAACTGTCGCTTCAATCCCTAACATTTGTCTGGATCTTATTGAAATACCAAAAGTGCTAACTTTATTCACAAACACACGTCAGAATTTCTCACTGCTGCACAGGCAGATCCAAATAAGGACCAAATATCATAGAGAAATATACTCAAAGAGAGTAACGAAAAAATACAAGAACCGCACAATATTATAAACAGACCGAGCGCTTTCGACTAAACAGTCATTCTCACGGTATAGAAAACGGATGGATGACCGTAAAATTAAAAAACGCATTGATTCGACCAAATATCAGTCATACAGGTGTCATCCTTGCGAATGAGAAACTCCGCTTCCGTATTCATCGCTGAACTTAACGCTATATTCACTCTCATCCGCTTCTCCCTTCCTACAAATTTCTTCAACTACCTGATTCTTTCTCACTGTCACTTACTGTCCAATTAAGAGACTAATTTTACCAATCCCATAGTCAACGAATCCTCATTCTTATACATTCTTCAAGTTCCTCCTCACCTTTCATCGCTCTTTTTATGGATACCAGGACCTTGAGGTACATGACGTAGTGGACCTTGCCATAAAACAGCCACTGCGATCACCTTCCAAAAATTGTCATAACCCTCGCGCTTCTCACTTATAAAATATTTGTACTGAAACATGGTCTCCTCGCCTCTTACATTCTTTCAATTTACCATACTGGGTATATAATCCAAAAGATGTCTCAAAATTTCGTCTTAGTAGTTTCTTAGCACGAAAAGCTCTTTTCTGTGAAATTTTCTTTTGGTGTTTCAATGCTCTCGGCAATAATTTTCATGATTCACATTTCGCGGTGTACTACAGTACTGAAACTAATCAACACTCTGTACCTTCGCAGCTTTTTTTGAAGAGGTGTGCATATCTTTTTTTTTTTAATTTTGCGCTATAGTTCTCATGATTCTATATCATTGATAGTCACTCTTTGCAGTTTGCTGCCGAATTGTATTCAACTACGACTGTAAATGGAGAGTCTTCAAGTTTGAATCTGAGTGAAGGGCAGTGTTTTTATTTTCGAAGAATTAGAATCCTGCTGAAAAAGTCATTAAATTCTGATTCAGTAAAGAATTCGCTCAAATTACAACCCGCAAGAGATATTGCAAAAGCAAAAGGAAGACTCTTGCACAATTTGCCTTATGGGAGTTGCGAGCATCGGAGTATAGAAAATGCTTGGAGGCTTAATGTGTTGCGTCCTACGTTCTAGTAGGCGAATCCTTTAAGAAGGTTTCGTGAGTAACTTCAATGAACATTTGCAATGTATTGAAACTGTAGCGAATCCTGACTCGTAATGTTCTGCCGAATAGAATTATTCTGTTAAGAAGATTTTCCTCGACCATTTTCTGTTGCGAAAGAAATTCAGTTATACGAAAAAATATCAGACACAGCCAAACTTCAATTCCTCTACGAAAAGTACCGCGTACATATTTTATGTTATTCTTTGCACATATGGTTTGTTCGAGAGTGTCTTAGAACAAACCGTCGACCGTGATTTGTGAGTTTTCGTTTAAATTCAAGCGACCAAAATATTACGAAGAAGATTGATAAGTGGCTCACCAAGAAGTGGCTTGATTTTGAACTGAATAAGTGGTGCAGTCGGAAAAACGTTGCTGGTCGACTTCTTATGGTCATTCATCTTCAACTAGCAGACCAGATCGATATGCTATCTCTTATAGACAAAGTTGATAATGTCTGTCGGAAAAAAACGTGACGCCATTCGTCAGAGGAAAGCTTGTAAACTCAAAATTCCAGAGAAGGAGATGAGGGAATTGGAAAAATCTTTTCTTCCACCCATCCTCCCTCCTTCCTTTCACCCTTTGTCCACCACCTCATTCAAACTCTGCAACGATTCCTCCGTCCCTCCTCTCGCTAATAAAATCATACCAGAATCGACGCTCGCTGACCTGTTTTATTCCGCCGGCATCGATGCTTGTCATTAATGACTCATATTATTGTTGCTCCTTTTGGTGTTAGTTTTAATTCACACTTGTACGTCATGTCAGTACTTTTCTAAACGACCTGAAGATGGTACATAGTTATCGAAACGCGACGTCTACTCAATGAATGCAATTGTGTTACTTCGATATTTTTTTATGTACTTAAGAGAATTTTTTTGATGGACTCCCCATTGCAAAACCTCATAACTTTTGAGAACCAAAAATCACCAAATATTTTTATTTTCTTCTCCAAACGGAAGGAAGGTGTCAAATTCTCAAGAACTGAAGAATTTCCTTCGAAATATTATGAAATTTTGTTAACACCTCTTTGCCCTCGAAGATTTGACTCGATACTTTGTAGACACTCTTGGTCTGAAAATCATCCTGTATACTGTTTCCGATGAACCACGTCGACTCCAAACCGAGGTCAATTTAACGTGAAGTTGACCTGTTAATTTTGTTCTGCCTAATGTTGACCGAAAATCGCCCCAAAACGACTGATGGAAGTTGGATCGACCGCTCCTTTTCATCATCGACTGCGAAATTGAGTCGACTCCTATCATTATTGATTGATGTCAACCCAAATTTTATTGGACGTCATTCATCCGTAAAAGATTTTCGTTGACGCGATGTTGCGTCGATTTTACGGCGACTTCTTCACACGGAGCAGTCGAGTGCTCTTATTTGTTCCCATAAAATATGAGAGCGTCAACACAGACTCAGTAACTCGCAAGAATCCCATCATTTTTATAGATCTGAAACAGTATTTCAAATATGTGCTCAAGATGTTCCAATAATAATCGATTGACTTTCTTGGCAGGTACGGACGCAGGTTTCATTTGTTCAGTTTCTGAGTCAAGATGGATATTTCTCCTGAACTTTCGACTATAAGTAGAGAAGTTAGTATAGACTAACTCTTCTTCATCATTTGCCGAGTTCGAATTGCAAAGTTTTCAGAAATTATATTTGTGGCGTTGGGGCGATACAAAGTTATAAATCCGATTTGTCCATAAATTTTGATCGTCAGGAAAATGTTCGGCAAAAATTTATACGAGTACTTTTTTCTAATTGTATTTTTGGTAGCGACGGCGATTTACATGATTCAAGCGGAACCAGACCCAGATGATGATCCAATTCCACCCCCGCCTCCACCGCCTCCTCAAACTCAACCTCCATCACCAGGGCACTGTGAGTATATCTTTTGTCTCGTGATCTTCAAAATTGGAGCCTTAGGGTCGGCTGTACGAGTATTAAAATCGTTTTTCTTTATTCGTCGTCAGTGCCGTCTACTGACCATCATCTGGCAAAGACTCTTTCATTCCCTTTATTCGAGATCTTATATTTTACAATCGTTGATTCTCTTAGGACGCATGAGTTATGGAATAGGAGAGGGGGTAGCAGGAAAAAACCCAATTAACCTTAGAGTGAAATTACACGTTCAAGAAATATTATCGAAATAATATAGATATTTACGAGTAGTTTTCAATGTACAAAAGAATTTATTCTGTTATTTTTCAATATTTATCAGAGATCAAGATATATCGACCGCCAGAATGAAATAGACTTCGAAACATCCGCCTAATGGCTTGTATTGTAGCAGTACTCAGCTAGTTTCAATTCCAAATTGAATTCAATATTTTCCTCAAATTTTTATGTACCTCACACATCCAAATAAATAAATATTACTGACAAAGAAAAATAAAATAGAATAACGAAAAATACTGTAATTTATTTGTGGGTGAGCAGGCTATACAAAAAACTATGCTAGACTCCCTCTTCACAAAGGAGTCGATGTCGTTAAAACAATGAGTGCAAAAATCACTCGAATACACTAACTTAGTATTCGTATTTTTCATGCAGTGTTCCATCATCTAAATGTACAAATATACGAAGCTCTTCTGGTGTCGAGCTCGAAGCCAACGACAATAAAAACCAATATTTGTGGAAGACAATGCTTTGATTGCTCTTTCTCTCATTCTTCTCAAATACAAAATATGATATAAACTGTACCGAGACATATGGTCTTTTCGCTTCTTACATCAATGTCAAAATCATTTTATATACTTCAACAAATCTCTTAAAATTCCGTTCCCGTCTGTCCCATACGGTCACGAGTCTATCAACGATAGGCACCTTTTTGCAAGTCTTGAAAATCAGCCTTATATGTACCTTCACATCAGTCAGAGGTACAGAGTACGGCAAAACATTCTCTTAGAATGACGCTAAGAGATGATCAAACTTTGATCAATTTACGAAGCTTAACCTGAAACCGGCAATAGACATCTTGAGCAATGTCTTCGTGAATTAGGAGGAGGGGGAAGTACCTAATATGCTTCATAGGAGTTGCGTCGTGAAGAAGGTAGGTAAATGAATCGGAGTACAGAAGACGCTCAGGTTTGATGTGTTGCGGACTACGACCAAGCAGGCAAATCCTTCGGGAAGGTTTTGCGATTAATTTACGAATGCAAGTCGGGTAATGAAACTGTAACGAAATCTGACACGTTATTTTGTCTTAGAAACATAATTTTTGACTCAGCTGGAAGAATCCAGTCCCCACCTTCAACTTCTGGATTAAATCGGTCTCATCAATATTGTTCAAATTTTGCAAAATTTTGTCCAACAATTCTTAGATTTTAATCACGTACTGTTTTCCCGCCACATAAACTTGAGTTGAAACAATGCAGTCCCCCATCTTCAAATACTAGATGGAAATTGGTGTCATAATTTTGTTCACCATAATTTCCCCGCCGCATACACTCAACATTTTTGGGCCTAGAGTAATGCGCACTCCTTCCCTCAGACATCTTCAAACTTTCAATCAATATTCACCCATCACTTTTCGGGCTACTCACATTTCATGTCTAATTCACTTTCACTCTTTTCTTCAACCTCGCAGATAGGAAAATGGGTTGAATTGTTTATCCTGCGAGCGATTGTGTCGTCGAGGGACAACATTTGGACAATTGGTCCATTTTCTAGATAAAAAGGATGGAATAGTTCGTGCTACGTTGGTTCTGGCATCTATGCCCAGCAATACGTAGTTATTCTCTGTTATATGCTCACGGTGAGAGATTGGCTGACGTCCCGTGCCTAAATAGAGCGGGTCTTCGCGGGAGACACTTCATAGCTTCCTTTTTATTTCGCTCTCCACGCTGATACAGTGGGAGACACTCCTTTCCGCTTCTTCAATATCCCTCAGCTTACCCAATCTCCTCGCTAATCAGTGGGAGACGTATCCTACCGGCTTCTAGCTCTTTCCGGCTTCTTCCCTTCTAACCACTTCTCCTGCGGCTCTTCCTCCGTCCTACTATTTTTTATGGAGCCTTCAATAATTTAGACGAACGAAATATGGAAAGAGCATTCAATAATTCTTTTACAATATCGCTAACCCCCATTATAGCTCCCTGTACCCTCTGCTACAAACTTCCATGCCCTCTCTCAAAACATTTGTCTTCGGTATCGTACACCGATAGCTACTTCTTTTCAGTTCGCGCGTTCATTTTTCTTTTTCCCCCATGTTTTCAAGGGCCTCTAGTCGAGTCGTATAATATTTATTTGTTCCCGAACGAAAACATCACCGCACACTGTAGGTATACTTCGCAAAAATCCTATAATTTTAACAGGGAACCTGTTTTATGGGGGGCTATTTGAGAAATCTGCCGTGCGCCGTCCGCCGTCCGCCGTGCGCCGTGCGCCGTCCAGCGAAAAACTTAGAAAAATTTCGACCCTCGAGCCATATATGATAGGAGAGGGACTTGGAAAAATTTCGACTCTCGAGCTATATATGATAGGAGGGGGACTTGGAAAAATTTCGACTCTCGAGCTATATATGATAGGAGGGGGACTTGGAAAAATTTTTACTCTCGAGCTATATATAATAGGAGGGAGACTTAGAAAAATTTCGACTCTCGAGCTATAGGTGATAGGAGGGGGACTTGGAAAAATTTTGACTCTCGTGCCATATATGATAGGAGGGGGACTTGGAAAAATTTCGACCCTCGTGCCATATATGATAGGAGAGGGACTTGGAAATTAAAATTTCGACTCTCGTGCCATATATGATAAGAGGGGGACTTCGAAAAATTTCGACCCTTGAGCCATATATGATAGGAGAGGGACTTGGAAAAAATGACGGCTTCCTTAACGAAGTTAAAACGAGGAACGCAGGGAACCTGTTTTATGATTCGAATGAGATTTGGTATTGAAAATTCAAGGAAGCCTAGATTTGGAGAAAGGTAGTAAAAAGAAGGCCTAGACCAACTCCAAATTTTTCTAAGTCCCTCTCCTATCATATATGGCACGAGAGTCGAAATTTTTCCAAGTCCCCCTCCTATCATATATAGCTCGAGAGTCGAAAATTTTCTAAGTCCCCCTCCTATCATATATAGCTCGACAGTCGAAATTTTTCTAAGTCCCCCTTCTATCATATATGGCTCGAGACGAGAGTCGAAATCTTTTTCAAGTCTCCTTCTATGATATATGACTGGAAAGTTGTAATTTTTCCAAGTCCCCCTCCTCTCATATATAGCGCGATAGTCGAAATTTTTCTAAGTCCCCCTCCTATCATATACAGCTCGACAGTCGAAATTTTTCTAAGTCCCCCTTCTATCATATATGGCTCGAGAGTCGAAATTTTTTCAAGTTCCCCTTCTATCATATATGGCTCGAGAGTCGAAATTTTTCTAAGTCCCCCTCCTATCATATATAGCTCGACAGTCGAAATTTTTCTAAGTCCCCCTTCTATCATATATGGCTCGAGAGTCGAAATTTTTTCAAGTTCCCCTTCTATCATATATGGCTCGAGAGTCGAAATTTTTCTAAGTCCCCCTCCTATCATATATAGCTCGAAAGTCGAAATTTTAATTTCCAAGTCCCTCTCTTATCATATATGGCACGAGAGTCAAAATTTTTCCAAGTCCCCCTCCTATCATATATAGCTCGAGAGTCGAAATTTTTCGAAGTCCCCCTTCTATCATATATAGCTCGAGAGTCGAAATTTTTCTAAGTCTTTCTCCTATCATATATGGCTCGAGGGTCGAAATTTTTCTAAGTTTTTCGCTGGACGGCGGACGGCACACGGCAGATTTCTGAAATAGCCCCCCATAAAACAGGTTCCCTGTTAAAATTTTTTTCTAAGTCCTCCTCCTGTCATATATGGCTGAGAGTGGAAATTTTAACAAGGAACCTGATTTATACAACTATATTATATTAGGTACACTAATAGTTGGTCTAGGCCTTCTTTTTACTACCTTTCTCCAAATCTAGGCTTCCTTGAATTTTCAATACCAAATCTCATTCGAATCATAAAACAGGTTCCCTGCGTTCCTCGTTTAACTTCGTTAAGGAAGCCGTAATTTTTCTATAGTTGCAGCAGTATTTCAAATATGTACTCAATATGTTTCTTCACAATAGCTGTTCTTCTCTCGACTTTCTGGTCGATATGATGTGTGTACGAAATTTCGTTCTTGAGAAAGAGTAAGCATTTGTCTAAGCAAGCTTTATTTGTTTGATTACTAAGTCAAGACAGATATTTTGCCTTCATTTTCGACGATAAAAAGGGAAGTAGGTCTACGTACTCTTCTTTATCAATTGCCGAGTACGAGTTGGAAAATTTCCCTAAATTATATTCACGGCGTTCGTGCGATATAAAGTTATAAATCCGATTTTTCCATAAATTTTCATCATAAGAAAGATGTTTGGTAGAAATTTCTACAAGTACCTTTTTCTAATCGTATTTTTGGTAGCGGCGGCGATCTACATGGTTCAAGCGGAACCCGATCCAGATGATGATCCAGTTCCACCCCCGCCTCCACCGCCAATTCCATCGCCTCAAACTCAACCTCCATCACCCTAAACCTTCCGTGAGGAAATCTTTTCCCTCGTGTTCTTTAAAATTGAGGTTTGTAATTTTCAGGTTCGGCTGTTTTTCTAATTCAAAGTTTCTAAAAAAAAAGAAGTAAATTTTCAGAATATCGAATGATAGTGACCGTGCTTTAAATTTCATAAATTGAAGGCGTATTAAGTTTAAACGAAATTTAATAAGTTCCCTACAGCTCAAAAGAAAACATTTTTCCAAGTTCTATTTTAGTTCCCCCAAATTTTTACAAGTTCATCACATATAAATAAAAACTCGAGAGTTGAAATTTTTTCGAAGTCTTTCCTCCGTTTTACCACCCTTCTTTATCATACCTAGTTCATAAAACGCGGTATTTTTCTTCAAATTACCCTCCCTTTATAAAAAAGTTTGCCTGTGCAATAACTATAAATGGAATCTATACCGAATAAAAATTCGATCCTTTCTTGGGCAGAGGTTTTATATGGACTTAATATCGATCTATGTACAAAAAGAAAAATCGAACGATTGTTTAATTGATACAGTAAAATGGTCAATACAGAAACAGAATTAAATGTAGAGTAGAAAATTTCAGAATATATTCATTGAGAATGAATAACCTAAGAAAATTGTTCGCTCTGCAACACCTATTGTGATGTATAAATTTACGTTCTTCATTCGAATCCATCGTAAAGTTGTTTCGACAGGTGAATTTTCAATGTTATCAACATGATCATTTTTTCTCTTCTTAAAACTCTGTTCTGAACGTAATGATATTTTAAATATGCACAACAGAATTTATATTTTTCAGCGATCACGACACATATCGACCGAGACATCAAAACATCCGCCTTATGCCTTATATTTTAGAGCAGAACCTAGTTTTAATTCCTAATCAATTCTAATATAATATACCTTAGATACGTACAAATTATAGCCTCGTCAATGTTTCATGTACATCACATATTTAAAAAAAATAATAAATGTTGCCAGCAAAAAAAAAAAAAAAAAAAAAAAAAAAAACGACTTGACATCTGGAGGTCAAGCTGATTTCTTGCCACATGACATGAGTCATACCCGAAGAGAAACCTTTATTTCATCTCATCTCCTTAAGTACGACGAAAATTTTCGCACGTTTCCCCGCTTTGATCATACACGGGGCCGGATGTAATCCGTCCACGACGAGAGACGAGTTTTTAGCTAACAGTCCCTTCATTGCTTGAAACACCGAGAGCTTTTGCGCATATACCCGCTCTGCCCAGACACGGGACCTCAGCCAATCTCACCGTGAACTTACAACAGAGGACAACGATGATACCAGAACAAACCTAACACGAATAATTTCATAATTTTGACATATTTCATGATTGAACCTCTACACCTGATTTAAGATTCTATGAGCGGTCTTTCTTCACCCTCATTTACGGACTGGAAGCGCGCGTGCATGCGTGCGTACAAAACCCCAACGGTGAGTCCGAAATCTGCGAGTAAACCTCCCTTAGGGACTTGGAAAAATTTAGCTGTTCTCCTACCCTCATCCCGAAATTAGCGTCCGTACGTCCGTACAACCATAACCTTGTAACTTGGAAGAATTTTGGCCAACCTTTTTCCCACCTACTTCCAGGATTGTTCTGACCTCTCTTTGATTACCCTCTCCTTGTATACGTACTACCTTTATATTAGGCTTCTACTGGACCTATACATGGTCGGTATACTAGACTTAAAGTAGGCTGACAAGGGCTACAAAAAGCTAGACTTTTCCCTACCTAATTCCTGGATTTGCGTCCCTACGTCTATATGGTTGTGATCTCTCCTCGTATACTAACTTTATACTAGGCTTACACTAGACCTATACAAAAACTCACGGGTTCTTTAACGGAGTTAAACGAGAGGTGGCAGGGAACCTGTTTTGTGGGGATCTATGACGTCATCAGATTATGACGTCACAGATCCAGACTTTGGAGCTACATATATATGATAGAAGGAGGACTTGGAGAAATGTTCGGCCTCCGAGCTATTCATTTTCTGTCAAGTGCTGAGAACATAATGAATGCGGTAGCCGTAGGCGCCGCGTAGGATGAGTAAATCGCGTGCGAACTTGCAAACTGGTAAGCTAAAACTTCGCATTTGAAGCGTGATTCGTCATCTAGAACAGCAGAACTGTGCGAATTTTCTGTCTGCAACAAGAATGAAAAAAGAGTTTATATTCCATTTTTTAGTCTCAAATTCATTCATTCGTTGAAGCAGTTGCAGACTTTATTTAGACGTGATTTGAGGAAGTGAAGAAGAAAAATATTCCATTCCAAATTGTTGAAAATCCTTTCGAAATCAACGAGGTGACGCGACGCTACATTGAACAGATTCTTTTGGGGAGGCGCGGGGCGAAAAAAAGATCCGTGATTTTTTTGACATCTCTGCCGTACAAAGTTGGATTGACGTATCTGCAAACCTACGACCTGGAGAATGAGGCTGATGACATCAACTACTATAAGCGAAAAGAAATATTATTCCACTGATCGTTATTTTATGGATACCTACGTCAACTCTGTACGGCAGGCTATTATTTCGTAGGTCAAAGGGGGTCGCCGCACCAATGCCAACGATGATGACGTGGTTGAAAACCTTAAAATGGAATTGATTGACTTGAAGACGAACACCTTCTTCCGAGATAAGTACGCAAATAAGATTCCCGGTCAGTTTCACGAAGCGAATTTCACGACAGGTAAATTTCACGACAGCAAATTTCACGACATGCTTTTGTCACGACGACTTTTTTCACGACAAGGTAATTTTTGAGAATTTGCTAGGCAGTTATGTTATGAAAGGAATGATACCCGTACGATGCGATGCACATTATCCGTCAATGTTCACCATGGCACCGAAAGTAGAAGGTAACAAGTTACTCTTAGATGGATTCATATACTACCGATCCAGAAGGAGGCCCGGCCGTCAATATTGGGATTGCATTAAAGTACGATCGAAAGAGTGTACGGCGCGTGCGGCGACGAACGACCCCGGACCGAATGGGACGCTCGTGGTATTGAAAGGTCCAAACGACTCTCCCCATCAGCATCCGCCGAACGTGGAAGGGATACATGCTTTGGAAATAACCAACAACCTGAAACGAAAGGCAGCGGACAATCCCGCTCTTAACAACACCCACAAAACGAATAACGCCTCGGAAGGGTATCACAATCGATTGAATACCATGATCGGCAAAGTTCACCCCGACATATATTCAGCGCTCTCAGAACTGCAGAAAGAGCAAGCAGATGTGGAGTCAGCAGTCGCGGAGTTAAGTCTCGGTCGACGAGTGAAAGTGGGGCTGAAGAAGAAGTGGATTGCGCAGCAGAACAGAACTGGAGGAATTGTCTCCAACTACTCGGAGTACAAAGACAACCACACTGAGCTGGAGTACCTCAGAGCACTTGCGCACACCATTGTACTCGAGGTTTTGTAAAATAAAAATAAACTTATCGTGAAAAACTGTCGTGAAAAGAAAAGTCGTCGTGACAAAAGCCTGTCGTGAAATTCGCTTCGTGAAAGTGGGCGGGAACGACGCAGATTATCGTCAGGATTTGCTGATATTTTGCCGCCTCTTATCCGTAGATGATACCTTCATGTTCTACTCCGGTCGGCCACAACAAATTTTATAGTTATACTCGTAGCATTACCATAATTAGAACAAAATGATCGAACTCAAATCTCTCACTAGTTTTACAATGTTCCTTTCTTTTTTTTACGATTTTCAAAGGCTATAGCCGGGTAAGGGGGGGGGGGAATGAGTTTTGGTATTTCGTTCATCAAGTATGTTTTTTTATGTAAACATGTCCGTCAAGTTTGGAAAAAATGGTCAAAAAATTCTCCAGTCGCTGGAACGTTCTGGAAGTGACAAATGATCAGAAAATCCAGTTTTTCAACGTGGAGAACCGTGATTTTTGGTATTTTATTTATCAATTAGTGAAATATGAAAAATTGCAGTTCTGTAAGTTGAAAAAGTGGATTCTCTGGATTTCTTACAATAGACCGTTCCAGCGACTGGAGAATTTATTGACTATTTTTTTCCAATTTGACGGACTGCATGTTTAATTGATGAACGAAATATCAAAACTCACGGTCCTCCAGGGTGAAAAAGTGGATTTTCTCACTTCTCTACTGTTTTCAGACTGTTCCAGCAACTGAAGAATTTTTCAACTATTTTTCTCAATCTAACGCACTCCACCTAATTCGTGGATGTGTTTACATAAGAATTTACCAAATCGATAAACGAAATACTGAAAATATATTATATTTTTGGTCTATCTACATTCCCATTTCATCACGGAGGAGTGCGTATTTTTCAGCTCGAACATTGACTGTTGATTTCACGCGGTCCATTGCGGTAGCAGTCATAGTTCACCCCGCTGTTCATGGAAAAATCACAGAAATTCATTAAATGTGATGCAGTGCGTGAAATCCTAGGATAAGTCGGAAATTTTTTTTCTCTAAATTCACTCCTTGGATCTTCCTGAATCGTTTGGGACTAAAACCAGCGCGATCCGATAACAGTGAAAATTTATCGGATCGGGCTGGTTTTGGTCTTAAACGATTCGGGAGGATCTAGGGGGTTTTTTGGTGGTGAATTTAGAAAAAAAAATTTTCCGACTTATCCTGGGATTTCGCGTACCGCATGACAAATATTGATTTTTTTGGGAATGTTCCGCCTCACCGAGGACTATCGTACTAATGTATGTTGTAGTAGAGGGTATGGCGCTTCAAATGAATGATTTTCCCCAGGTGCCTCCCCTCCGATTTTTTTTAAATTTTCGAGTTTGAAGTTTTGTTATTGCTAGAAACTAGGAAAAATATGAATGATTTTTTTTTTTGAAAAAAATACCATGGATAAACGTTTACATATATACTAAAATTTCCCCAAGTTACATTGCTGTGCGCGGTCGTTATTGTCTGAGATACCGCCATTTAGATTTTAGGCCTAAAAATGACTCTGCAGCCCAAGTGGGTGAGCGGTTGGGTCCAATTTTTTGGGTTTTAATTTTTCTCATTTGGGACAACATTTTGACGGGCATTTGAAACATTTTTCGACCAAGGCCATTTTCCCCACCTCACCCGGATGTTCCCTAAGTAATATTCAAAATTTTAACGAATTATCTCATTTTCTGAAATTATTTCGGGGCTACATATTATTACTCGGGAGCCACAAATAGCCCGCGGGACACAGTTTGGCCAGGTCCGCTCTATGGCAAGCTTTAAGGGACTCTCTCAGAAATTTTTCTTGGCATCATAACTCATGCTTCTATCATCAATAACCACTTTTCTCCCTTCGCTACCGTGGTAACCTTTTTCAAGCCTCCGATCTTTTCAAGGGCCTCTTTATATGCAGCAGTAGAAAGAATTAATATTCCTTCCCGTTAGATAAGAGAATTTTAACACACCTTGGGTACCTCGCAAAAATGCCATAATTTTTCTCTTGAAACAGTATTTCAAATATGTACTCAAGATGTCTCCATCACTTGACTCTGATGTGCGTGTGTGATCAGAAGGGACAAACGTTTGTCTACGCAGGCTGTATTTGTACAGTTTTCGAGTCTAAGCGTATATTTTCCTGAATTTTCGACTATAGAAAGAGAAGCAGACTAACTCTTCTTCATCATTTACCGAGTTCGAGGTGAAAAATTTTCGACTTCATGCAATACGAAGTTATAAATCCGATTCGGCGATAAATTTTGATCTTCAGAAAAATGTTAGGTATAAATATTTCTACGAGTACATTATTCTAATCGTAATTTTGGTAGCGACGGCGGTCTAAATGATTCAAGCGGAAGCAGATCCAGATGAGGAGTCACATACACAATGAGTAAATGCAGAGAACACGACGCCTCAACCTCCATAATTGGAAGGACGAAAGTCGGAGTGACGCTAGCCTCAAATTTGACTGAATTGGCTGAAGTCGAGTTTATTACTACTTAATATTCCATCTTTGTGTTCAAACCATATTCAGAGAAATTAATACCTAATTTTACACGCAGGAATATCAACTCAATTCAATTTAAGGAAATTAAACGGAATTTACTCCTGCGAGCGGTGCTCATAAGGTTAAAGAGACGGGAATATAGCTCTGAAACTCAATTTAAACTTCGAACAATACGCTATGATGAAAGACTCATACACTTGTATTCTGCTCTCTCGTGATATAGGTATAATATTGCATGGAAACCGCGTATAGCTCACTAAATTATCTACTTAAGAAGAATAACATTGTGTGCGAACGATTATTCGTAAGAATCGCTATCTCACTCGTACATACTTGAGAAATCTGTTGTAGTAAACTTCCCTCCCAATCCCATGTATGTAAAAGTAAATTATCTTGGGTTGCAGAATACACGGCTCCTGTAAATGAGCAAATACGAGAGCATTTCCTTCTATACTAGCTGGTGCAAAAAGTCATTCGAATATACGATAGTTTTGGACGTACTTGTATGAAATAAAGCAATTTTATCAGTGTGGGAGAGGTGAAAGAGGTGAAGAAGGAAACAGTGAACTACCCGACTTCTCATTTTCTTGTCCCATCCTTTTTCAGTTCTCGAAAGGAAGCTAAAGGATTATATTGAGTGATTTCTCATACCTACGTACCTGACCCACCTGTCAAAATGCTCTTCAACACAAGTATAAGCAAGGGCCTCAACAAGTGTTCCCGTAAGGGACTCGTATAAACTTCACTCAACAAATCGAGTACCGCCTCCCAATGGAACCCAACTGGCATGAAAATGCGAAGATAAATTTCCAAAGTATAAAGCAGTATCTACACTGTATGCAGTTCATTCCTTATAGTTTTATTATCAGAAAAACATTCTTGCAGCTAAGCACTTAGTTTTTATGACGAGAGAATAACGCATCAGCTTATTTTTCCGCCGACGAGTATCATCGTCGTCGCCGAAGAAATAAAACGATGTTAGGTTTTCTCAAAGTTTATTCCACGCGGAAAACTTGACGCAATATCGTTTTCCATTCTCTTATCCTCTTATATAGAATTATATAAGACGAGAGAGAGAGAAAAAAAAAAGGCATCAGCGGATGCGAAAGAAACCAGAAATTGTGGAAAAAAATAAAATAACTATAGGCGTATTATAGAGCTTACGAAGACCTAATTTCAGCGAATTTCCGTCGCTCACACTGTAATAGAAGGCATACAGACGTTAAGAATATCCCTGTTTTCAAGGAAATCTGTATATGAATGAGATTTTCGAAAGCTTTATATAGCCAATTTAAATTTGACGAAGGGAAAATTAGATATATGGCCTGAAGACTCTCAAATTTGTGAGTAATGTCAGCGATATACAACTCCAAATTGGGACGACATTGATCTGCCCAGACATTTGGACGACCTCGACCTAATTTTGGCTTAAGAGACTTCTAAAACATCCAAGTGCAGGTCGTATAACGTCATCGAGGAACTGAGAAGAAATCTTTTATTGTATTTTCTTATTAGGAGAGGAGTTTTGAGTTTAGAATTACTTCAGAAGAAGGACTTGAAGAAGTCCTGAGATAGTATTGTGTCATCATGAAAAGGATTTGGAGAAATTTTTAGCTTCTGTCTCTGTAGAGGATATGTTTGGAAAAATTACTATATTTCAGCAAGATAACAATCGTTTACATTTTGAATCATAAGTCGTGGAGCTTTGAACAATTTTAGAGCTTATAATAGATTCAGAACTTAATTTCTGGTGGTCCTCGTGGAGAGAGGAGTAGTTGGATTCCAATCTAAAAAATGCAAATTGGACCCGATGGAAAATGTTGACGACTATCTTCGGTCAAACTCGAGTGTGAACCACAAATCGGCGGTCAAAATTGCGTCGGTATGTTGTTGAAATCGATTTCGCGTCAAAGTCGATGTCAGGTTGGTGTAGTGTCCACAAATACGAGTATAGACCCTTCCTCGATTCATTCGGCAAGTCGATTTCGAGTCGACCTGTTCAAAATTTATAAGTTGAGTCGATTTCAAGTTCTCTGGTGATATACGCTGATCGATTGTGAATCGACGTCGATCATTGGTCTTCTTATCGATGAATCGCGTATAATCGATTTCGGATCAACATCAATATATGCCATTGGGAGTCGACTCAAATTGGAAGTCGACGATGAGCCGAAGGTAGAAAGCCGTAGATATGCAGTGGACACTGAGTGGGATTAAATTAACTTCAATTTTGAGTCGACTCAAATCGCGAGTCGATTAGAGAAGTAGACATGGTTTATCTGTGGAAAGCGATTTTCAGACGAAGAGAATTTACGTAGTGGAAAGTCAATTCCCATTTTACGTGGATTTGAGCGAACGAGGGATAGCGGCGTGGATAGAGAAAATTTCCGAAAGAGAGAGAAGAGGGTTCTGAAAAAATTCTGTACTATTTCAAAGGAAGTCTTTGAGTTCGGAAGAGTTTGAACAGCTTGCCCTCTTGAGCTGCGCTACCGAGAGGGGAGAAAGAAAGGATACTTGCAGGCAGTTTTGAATAGTGGTATCCAGAGTGCTAAAAACCACGGCCGTGCTAAAAAACCAATGTAATATTATGGGTATAAAAATTTTGGACGAAGAGTTTCTGTGTTGAGTTTTGAAAAAAAGTATGCTTCGAAGGTTCGACGGGTCACAATTGTTCATCAAACTTATCCGTGAAACCTTTTCAAACGGATTTGCGCCTGTTAGCACGTTGTCCGCAACTCATCAAACCTAAGAGTCTTCTACTCTCCAATTTATTTATGACACTAACTTGTCTCGCGACGCAACTCCCGTCTGGCATATTGCGCAATTCTACCCCTCCTATTTTACAACGACATTGCCTTTAGATGTGTATAGCGGGTTACAATTTGAATTTCCTAAATGAATCACAGTTTAATCATCTTTTCAGCGTCATCCCGAGCTCCTGAGAGACCCAGGAAACTAGCTCGCGAATGGTCGTTTTATGAAAACGTCAATCGACCTCAAATCGACGTCAATCTAGATTCGGTTTTGAGTCGACTTCTCTACATTTTTTTTATGGGCCTAAAATCGAATGCTCTGTCTTCTGTCAGCGTCGATTTTGAGTCAATATGTAGTTTTTCGTCAATTTCTAGTCGACTTGTGCAAATTTTTTTTTTGCTCTGTTGCGTCGGTTAACAGTCGACTTGTAGTTGGTGATGTTTGATGAACGACTTCAAGTCGACAACGATCTAAAGTCGATTTTAAGGCGAATTCTTCAAATTTTTCTATTAACCTGATATCGACCACTCTGGTGTGTCACGTCGATTTTTTCAGTCGACTTTAGATCGACTTACTTCAGGAACTTGAAGAAATTAAGATGATAGAAAATTTCCTCTTAACAACGTCAGACTCGTGTAGCCTCCTTTCCCAAAGCGAACAGTTCACTTCAGCCCCCCCCCTCTCATTTAAGTAAGCTGGATTTTGAATTGATACAAGTGAGAAGTTGGAAATACAGACATTTTACTAGCCTACCAGAAACGAGGTTCGAAATAATGCATCTTTGAATTAAAAGTCTTGGACTCGAAAATCGACGTCGAAATTACGTCAATGCGACCATTACTGCCCTGCACTGGTCAATCATACCTCACTCACTCATTATGAGTTCCGATAATAATTAAGATCTTCAATGACCCCCATTATAGAATTATGATCGGCCATTCATTCTACGAGTAGCGGAGTTAGAATGCAGAAAGGCGGTTACTGAAAATCAACTCTACCGAGGTCGATTCAGAGTCGACCTGCATCGATTATTAATCGACGCAACAGAGCCGATAAAAGAAAATTAGAACGCAGTCGACTCAGAATCGACTTCCGATCGACTTGATTCGGAGGAAATCCATAGTCGACCAGCGTACATTACCGGAGGGCTATAAATCAAGTTGAGATCGATCTGACAAGAGCAGTCGATTTCGGGTCGACAAAAAATTTGGAAACGCAGACTTGAAATCGATCCGAAATCAACGTGGCAAATGAGTCGAAGTGGACTCGACATTTGTTGACCCCACATCGACCTGACATCGACGTGAGATCGATTTCAACAATATAGACGCAAGGACTTCCATAGAAATAAATTCTCGGTCGACAGTTATCGTCCTCCCCTCTCCCCTCAATGAAGTGTTTGATGTTTACAGAATTCAGTACACTCAATCATTCAAATTTTGCTACCTTCCTCTTGACACTATTGAAAGTTCTTCTCCTCGACCGGAGAATGTTTGTTTCTCACTCAAGCGGTGCAAAATACAAACTCACGGCACTTGAAGGTATCTTGCTCCCCTAAGAACCACAATTCGTTCCAAATAACCTCCCATAAATCAGGTTTCCTTCTGAGAGGCTCGAAAAAGGAAAATTACGGTTGGAAAATCGAGCAGTCCTTCACACGACTAGACCAAAATTTCATAGGAAATTAATACTGAAATTCATTTCTTAAAAAGTTCAGTAACTCACTCCAATTGTAATAAAACTCCGTAAAGTTCATATTAGACGTTGAGCAATCCTTTAAGAATTTGAAATATTATTCCGATAAAATTTTTGAATTGCCATCGATAGAACTTCGTCGTCGACCGAACGCTTTTATACAATCACAACTTTTAGTTATCACCGCTGTATTGACGACGACGCCGCAGAGTTGATTTTTAAATTCATTCATTTTATGCGGCGGTTACGACGAGTTTTCCTTTCGAATTGTGCTATAAGTTGAACTTTTTTCTCTGTCCCTTCTCTCTTGGTTGGCGTCGTTTTTTTTCTCTTCCTTTTGAAAGTATACGTATACGGCGTGACGTCTCCGAGCTTAAGCTAAGCTTTCGGTACTCGCTTTTCGGTTCGGAAAGTGCGTCTCTACGCGTATAATGTTAAGGAGATTATTTAATCATCAACGAGGAAGTATATCTCATCCTCTTCAATTTCACTCCGTCCATATTAGTTGACTCATTCAATTTTCGCGAATAAACAATACATCGAGATTCTATGATACGGTGGTATATAACTTCAATTCGTAAATAAAATCTCGCTTTTCTCCGAAGTTGAATAAATAATAAATAGTCCCAAACCTGGTTTCGTCTCTCTATCTCGAAATAATTTTCCGCGGTATCTTCTCCTGTGTACACGCTGTACCATATTTTGATGCTGCCGTTCTCCTCATTCGCAGTTCCATACAATAGATTGAACGATGCACGAGTAATTAAAATACTTAGCTCTCTCACGCGTGCGTCCCGCTATTATTTACAAGATATGCGAATTGCCGCCGATGTTTTCAGAGGCAAATAGAAGGAAATCTTGTCAGATAGGAGTTGAAAATATTTTAGCCATTTCCTCTATCCCAACTACGACAGGCAATGTTTAAATTTTGCTGCACAATGGCATATGAGTCAGATAATATGAGCGAAAATGTATCTCTTGAGGTGTACGATATTACAAGACAGAAACAATATGGAGACGGTAAAACTTCCAAGTCTATTTTATTACGCGAATATTTCATCAGGATTTTTTTTTTTTTTTTCTTGTTCCCCCTTTACAACTATGAAGAGAATTGTTTAGAGGTGGCAACTTGAAAATAATTCTAAGCCTCGAAATTTATAGGTCGATTTCAATTAAAAAATTTTTGATATGGGAGATTTTGCGCGGATAAGAACGCTAACACATATCCAAAGGAAGAGATTGCGATGAAGCACAACATAATGGTGAAGAAATATTCAAAGTCATACATGTAGAAGATCACTTGAAGAGAAGAAAATTATGGGAACCAATGGAGACTGCAAAGGCAAAAAGGAGAAAAGCCAGCCGCTTGAACACGTTACACGTTTGACAGTAAAAAATTATTGAGCTTGTTGTTTGGAGTAGACAGAAAGAAAACTGATCAATTGGACGACAGCAAACCTGATAGTCAATAGAAAAGCAGCAAATATTCAGATGAACCAATCAAGACGTAGTATTGTTGTAGCCTATAAATATAATTAAATGAAGTACTAATTAGTAATACTACAATAATTATAAATAACTAAATTGATAGTAATAATTCAATTTTAATATTTGAAATTATCATAATAAAAATATTATTACAAACATATTGTATTTTAATAATTATGAAAATTATCAATTATTAAAATTAATTTATTAATATTAGATTATTTATCATTATAATGAATTTTTCTAATTTAATAAGTTTTTCTTCAATAATAATAATTCTTTTATTTAGAAATTTTATCATCTTTACATTAATTATATTGATTCAAAATTTCCAGAATTATTCTTCTTATTATAATTTTAATTTATTTTATATTTAAAAAAATGAAATATTCATATTTTAGAAATAATAATTTTCCTCAATTTACTATTTAAATGAAAATATAACACATGTTATATAATTTTTCTGACCTCTTCTTTTTTTTCGAAATTATTTTATAAAAAATTTATATCAATGTTAATTTTATCATTAAGTTTAATTTTTATATCAAATAATATTATTGATTTTACCATGTCTTATCATCGAGCTAATAACCTCATAGTTTCAAAGCTCGTTAAATAAAATTTAAAAAATTCAGAAATCAGATTTAATGAAAATATTTCTAGTGAAAATGTCTAGATACAAATTTAAAATGAAACATTGGATCACTTATTATAATAACAATTATTATTTATTCAAATTATGTATTATTGGATTTTTCATTCCAATGATTTTTTCTTTTATTTAATTAATATATTTTTAAATTCATGTATTTAATTTATTATAATTTAAATTATGGTTGGATATTTTGTTGTTCTTGTAGAAATATAACATCTACAATTTTTATTATCATTTCAATTTTTATTTATATTATTACAAAAGCCAATTTATTAAATAAAAATATGACATTCTTGATTATTAATATTGATTTTATTAATAATAATTTCTTAAGACAAATGTGATACTGAGCAAGAATAGTTATTACTAATTTCTTGGGTATGATTCCTTTGATTGGTAACAATTCAATATTTTCAATTCGAGGAAATCGATTGATTAATTAATTAGTTTAATTATTCTTTTTTTTTTTTTTTAATTTATTTTATTTCAGCAATATTAATTATAGATAATAATTTCTTTTATTCATTCAATTATTTCTTGTATTAATAAATCTTCAAATCTTCAAATCCTTCAACCCTAAGTGCGTATAATACAATGTTATATAGGCATAGGAAAATAAATAATTTTGGCAGAATTCTTCGACAATTTTCTTGATAAATATTGGTCCTACAACTGAAATGAAGGAGACAATTTTTATGGGAAATCTTGTGTTCTTTAATTTTGATAGGAGGTTTTTTTGCCTTAAAATCAATATGGATGGAATCCGTTTTTAGCAGTGTTTGGACTGTAGGGGGTGGTGCAGATGCTGAGAGAAGGGGAATTTCAATATTTTAATTGGAAAGCAATCTTCCACAATTGTACCGAGATTCAAAGCAATTTCTTCCTTCTTATATTATTTCTAAGTTCAATTCCTGGACTGTGACATATTTTCAACTCTGGAGTACCGTTCTCCGCCTTCCACGTATTGAGTTGAATTTTTAATATGTCATGTAAGTATATGTGACTCGTCATACATGAAAAATTTGGCTCGATGCTGACGTCCTAAGTTTATTTAATCGCATTTGAAAACTGTAGAATTGATCTGTACTTTCAACATACAATAATAAGTGACATGGGTTAAACTTAAACAATAATATTGATCAAATTGATTTGAATCTTTCATTTATCTTTATAAATATAATATGAAGAGTTTTTTTTCAAAAGGTGTTATTCGCATTTTCAACTTTTTTGGGAAAACAAAAAAAACAGTATCATTACTATATGATTGACAAAACGTACCCAAGTCGATGGGAATGGAGGAAGAACTGAGGGTCAGCCGAAAAAAAAATTTTATGACATAAGAACATCTCCCACATGACCCACAAAGTCAACACTTGTACTAAATATGTCATATATTATAGAAAATACAATAAAGGAACATGTCAGATGTGGGTAACCCCCTTCATTCCATTTCGTTTCCCAATTGTCGTTGCTTCCGTGGTGCGTCGAGGACGGTTGGAGTAGCCATTTCAGCCGACTTCATTGGTCGACCACGTTTCCTTTTCAGTGGGCCGTCTTGAGGCTCAGGAAAGACTGCGTTTGCAGAAAACTCAACTGGTGGGCTAAGAGCAACCGTGAAGGTGACCACCTTACAGGATCGACCACGTTTCCTTTTCAGTGGATCGTCTTGGAAAAAATATTTTCCTGTCTGACGTACTTTTTCGCCATTTAATAGTGCTCCTATAAAGTTTTCGTCATTTCAGTGTTACCACATGATACAAACCATCGTCCTGAACCCAAATCAGTGCTGCACCCAAAAAGTCGAAAAATGCAAATAACACCTTTTGGAAAGAAACGCTTCATATTGTGATACATTTTTTTGATAAGTAATCAATATAATTTTACCATTAAAAATAATCAGATCAAAGTGTTGAACTATAAAAATCGAATGTTGAAGGCCTTGTTTGTTCCTCAGTAGCGATACAAATGACGACGGGGTAACACCCGAAAGTACTCTTGTAAACTAACTAATAAAATAGCACTTGAAATCTTTTTAATTTTCAGTGCTCTGTACTTACACCTTATCACACTCAATATGAGTTCTTGTGATGGGCAAACGACTTGTATTCCAATCAACGTTATGGACTACAAATTGACTCGTCATCTCGACCAGAAATCGACTGAAAATCGATGAGTTCGGCTCAATGTTAACCGCAAATCAACCTTTTATTCTGTTCCATAGAAATTTTGACCAAGTATATTCGATGCTAATCGATTTCGATAATAACTTACCAAAATAAAAACGATCGTAGTCGATAATCGAAATCAAGATCGAAAAAACTATTCTTAAAATAAGTTAGGTATTTAATTGCTTCAAGTTAGGTAGTTAATGAAAGAGATTCCGCGCTTTTTTTTTCTTTTTCGTATTCTTTTCTCTACAGAAGGACAAATACGAGTATTTTATTTTGTACTCAACTCTCGAAGATTTGGTGGTCATCAGCCAAAACAGAAACATACTTACAGGAAGAAGGAAAACTCGACATCAGGGAAGTTTGCTGTTCTATTTTTTTCATTCACAAAACGAGACTCTCACATATAGAAATTTATTTAGGTCATGTTAGCGAGAAAAGTGTAATATTCATTAAGAAACGTTATATATGTCCCTTTCCTGCGTATCGTTAAAAATTCATAACTCGAGAATTTACATTCTCGCCCGAGACAAAAAGAAAAATTCCAGCAGATTCCGTAGGCAAAAATAAAAAAAGGAAAAGAGAAAACGAACTATACAGAACTTTTTCTCTCTATTCATTATACGCGCTTGTTGACATAAAGAGTTGAAATTTTTGAAACGACAATTTCTCCCCCTCTCATTTCTTTTTACAGTCGATACGATGGTCCTACGTATATTATATAGATTCTCGATTTGTACGAAAATTGCTTCTCTGTATAAGAGAATCGATATACCAAAGAGGGATATCATTTTTCACATTCATACACAGCTAGCACGAACAGTTTTCGAAACGGTAACTAAGTTTTACTCGAGTGACAGTAAATGTCGTACACCCATTCTTCTTACGAACTTTAATATAGAGCACCTACACAAAATAGACATAGTCCCATGATATATGGTGTCTATTCGGTGATAGTTCGGCGCCAAGGTTTATATTTGCGATACGCGAAACGATATAATTATGGATCTTCATCTGTTGAATTTTACGAGTGTAGAATTTTGTATTCGCTATAAAAACGTTCGATCGTTCGAACTTATATTCGTGAAACTACGAGTATGTTTGGAATGATGACGTCGCCTAAATGTAGTCGAATTTGTAATTTGGTTTAGGCGAGTAGGAAGATCCATTCCTCAAATATAAGACCCTCTATAGTTCTGGTTTGCAAAATAGAGGAGATATTTTTATATTCACAATTTTATATCGTGCTGTTGATATGAAACAGTAAACTCAAAATTTAAAGAAGGGGCGTATGCGAGGTACAAATTTGCAAATAAATCCATTCGTTTTATCTGAGATAAAATTTTTCGCATCCATCCTTCGTTTAGCTCAGAAATTATGCGCACTCGATTACTAGGTTAGGGCAGAATTTTTGAGGTCCTGGCATCCTGTGTTGTTTGGGTTTTTCTCAAGTGATATTCGTTTGGGCACGTGAGTGCTTCATTGTCTGTGCTCTCCTTTGCATAAAGAATGTCGCGTCACGTTTGGAGAGCTCAAGTGAATCCAGCCCACATTTACAAATATGATTGAATTGGATGTTTGTGCTTCTCTCCTTTTTAGAATATGGCACACTTCCTTCTTATATGAGGTCACAGAGGGTTTGATTGTTGTTCGTTTGTGCATCTTAATGCCCTATATTTCTTTATAAATCTTAATTAACAAGAGGCACTGGAGCGACACTATCCTCCACACCCACCACTTCTCTTTTAAGATGGAATCTGTTTTATCGGGGGGGGGGGGGGGGGGCTCGGAAAAAACGTTCGCCTTCCTGTCGGCCGGCAAAGCTCGGAGCTCGAGAATTTTCCAAGTTTCCCTCCTACCATATATACCTCGGTGGTCGGTGTATATAGCCTGAAAGATAGCCCCTTCAAGTAATTAGATATGCAATACTTCATACACCAATTGGCTTGGCCTCTTCAATGGGCCAGATATGTTCAGATCCCACGTGCCCCATAAAACCGGTTCCCTGCCACACCTTGTTTATCTCCGTTGAAGAACCTGTGAGTTTTTTTATGGCATGGCGTCTTCAAGATTTTCGATTGATCTGTAGCCCATAAAAATATCAATTTGAAGTCGATCGAGTGGAATCCCAAACCAAACGGATCAAGAAGAAATTTGTCGAATTAAACTAGAAGGAAAAGAAGAGACAGCGATCCCGAAGCACAACTTTACACTCAGAGTCGATCAATTTTACAGAAGAAGACGAGAGACTGATAGAAAACAGCCTCAAGTACACAACCAGCCAACGAAATTGAGACACTGTAAGCCCGAAAATATCACCCTGCGAACAAGTAATTCAAAGTATGGAATATGACCTGAGATCAAAAGCTCGAACCAGAATTGGTATGAATCGAGACTATGGTCAGATAAACTTTCACCTGAAGCAGGTGTCAAGCGGTCATGAATGCTTCAACAAGTACCTTCATGAGAAGTTAAGGAGCGCTTGCTTGGGTTGGGTGATGGACCACAGCACATCTTATGAGGGTAAGGCATAGAGGTGCGAGTGGCGCGAGTTTAGTCGGTCACTACAAGAGATTGTGGTCGATAAAGAGCTGCTCCGAGTAACATGGTAGTCACCATGCTAAGTCACGAAGAAGTATGGAACCAGGTGTTTGCCATTGCAGCCACAGTTATGAACAAGAAGATGGACACGGAATGGAACAGGCAGATGCAGAGCCACTCTATGGCCTATTCAACACCTGTACACTATCCACATACAGACGACAAACTACAGGAAGAAGACTATTATCAGGAACATAAATCCATAATAACGATAGACTCCAACAGCAATTTAGCTCTAAGTTGTGTCTGTTGAATATGTTCAAGTTCGTGCACCAGGGGGCACTGCAGAGTGTTTCGCCATTCTCCCAACACTGAAATCATGAGGTACTCAAAAGTGTCGATAAAACACCCGCACCAATCCACTATGGAGGACGAGCGGCTGCACATGCGACACAAGCGAGTCGAAAGAGCCCGGTACACGATATATTATATACTAATACAAGACTACATCTGCTCAGCATAACCAGTGCTTCTGTCAGGCCCGAACTTCCAGAATTTCAGCGTAGCTTGTGCTGTACTAGTAAGGTATTGACTCAGAATTCGAAACTTTTCCAAGTGAGGACCCCTTTTTACCCCATGAAGTCATCAGACGATTGAAAATTTCGGCCATGGAAATACTTTCTTCACTCTCTCCCCCTCCCCACAAATAAAATGATATTTTCGTTTCAGAACGCCATTGAACCAATTGACAAATACTCAATCGTCACCGTCTACCTTCGTCAGCTCGCTTTACCAATCTTGAAACTAACGACGTCTTCCTGACGTTCTCCATTCATAATTTTATGTAGACTTGAGAGACACTTGTAACGATTTATTGCGAAGAGATCTGACTTCGATCTAAATTTAGAGTTGTAAACATGCAAACTCAAGCTGTTTCAACATTAATGCAGAAATTGCACGTCTCTTGGGAAATGGCATTCAACTGCGTTCTTGGAATTAGAAATGTATCTTTAACGAGAAAATAATCCTTCTAAGTATTGTGCAAGGACCTTACCGAAGGGAACGACTCTCTAAAATTTGGAGCATTTTACGAATGACGAATAAAAATTTCGATAATTTATAATTCCGAAAGGGAAAACACGACGGCGCGGCGTTGATGCGCACGTGGCTAATGTGACAATGAAAACGATAAAATAATCTGTCGTTTTCCGCGCAATGAGAAAATTTTTCTCAACAACTTTCCCATCAACCTGGTGCTAATTAGTAAGCGTCCGCTAGCTCATATGCCTACATCAGGTCTATATAGTTCACGAATTCCGTAAAATAAATATGCATAAAATTGATTCGACGGTATCCGTGGGCGACGGACGAACCACCATGTGTACACTCGCAGGTTATATCAAAGTCACACCACCGACCGACGAGAGAAATGAAGAAGAATTAATGCCAAAAATAACGCGAACGGCGTACATCTGGATAAAATCCGAGCGGATTGAATAATTGATGAGGATAAAAAGTGAACTGGGAGAAGCGAGGCGTAAACTTTTGCGGTGTTTGTTTTTCACATCAGCACTCTAATCCTGCTTTGCGTGCATGCTGAAATAATTCTTCCCAGATGAAATAAACCGAACGAGACCGAAAATTTTATGCGCCTACGTACACCGTGCATGCAACACGTACGAGACCACTACCGATTATAGAAAATCAATGTCAATGTTAATACGCCGATTCCAAAAATGAAATAGGCCATATAATGGCGCGAGAAAATTGCGTTCGTAAGCGGGTCAAGTGTCTGAGGAGTCATTTGGAGGCACCGTCTTTCCGATGAGGAGGGTGGAAGCTCTGACCCTCAAGATTCCTCGAGACAGTACTCAAATAAGAGGGTAAACTGGGCTTTTGCAGCTTTCTTTCAGTTTACTCTTTGAGTACTGTGAAGTGTTTTTCCATTGTGTCTGGCCGTAACTTAGTGGACCGAATTTATTCGATTCCTCGAGACTTAGAATTTTAACACGACACCTGTCCTGTGGGAAGGGGGTTGAAAAATTCACCGTACGCCGTGCTCCCTGCGGGGTCCAACAAAAACTGACCTCTCCTAATGAACAATTTGGATTCGAATTTTTGGGGACCTGGAAAAATTTCAACTTTCCAGTCATAATATATGATACTCGTGGAAGGGGGACTAGGAAAAATTAGAAGCCATTGCAGACGTTGCAATGGCAGCGGAATTCCTTAACTCGACCTCTCAGGTGGTGTGGAACTGAGTTGTCGAAATTCTTCTAAGTCCCCCTTCTATCATATATAGCTCAAGACTCGAAATTCTTCTAAGTCCCCCTCCTATCATATATAGCTCGAGTCTCAAAATTTTTCTAAGTTTTTGGTTGGACGGCGGACGGTAGCTCGAAAGTCAAAATTCTTCCAAGTCCCCCCCCCTCTATTATATATAGCTCGAGACTTGAAATTCTTCTAAGTCCCCCTCCTATCATATATAGCTCGAGACTCGAAATTCTTCTAAGTCCCCCTTCAGTCCCCCTTCTATCATATATAGCTCAAGACTCGAAATTCTTCTAAGTCCCCCTCCTATCATATATAGCTCGAGTCTCAAAATTTTTCCAAGTTTTTGGTTGGACGGCGGACGGCGGACGGTAGCTCGAAAGTCAAAATTCTTCCAAGTTCCCCCCCCCCTCCTATCATATATAGCTCGAGACTCGAAATTCTTCTAAGTCCCCCTTCTATCATATATAGCTCAAGACGCGAAATTCTTCTAAGTCCCCCTCCTATCATATATAGCTCGAGTCTCAAAATTTTTCCAAGTTTTTGGTTGGACGGCGGACGGTAGCTCGAAAGTCAAAATTCTTCCAAGTCCCCCCCCCCCCTCTATTATATATAGCTCGAGACTTGAAATTCTTCTAAGTCCCCCTCCTATCATATATAGCTCGAGACTCGAAATTCTTCTAAGTCCCCCTCCTATCATATACAGCTCGAGACTCGAAATTCTTCTAAGTCCCCCTCCTTTCATATATAGCTCGAGACTCGAAATTCTTCCAAGTCTCGTAACCTAACCTAACCTGCGGACGCGGACGTTTTCTGAGGATGTAATCTCCTAACAAAATGGATAGCGGGTTCCCCGCTAAAAACTCGCGGGCTCTTTAACGGAGTTCAACGAGGGGTGTTGGACTTGAAAACTCATATGATATGAGAGAATTGGGACATAAAAAACTGATCTGTGACGTCATCAGATTGTGAAGTCACAAGGCTGGCCTATGACGTCATCAAATTGTGAAGTCACAGACCCGGACTTTGGAGCTATTTATGATAGGAAAGAGACTTAGAAAAGAACTGAAGGGTTCTTCAACGGAGTTGAACGAGGGGTGGCAGGGAACCTGTTTTAGATTTGGTCGGAAGAACAACCTTTAGAAACCCGTCGTAGAGGGAGGATTGGAGAAGTTTAGAAGGCCAATTTCAAGTAATTTGGGAGGGTTGTAGTGACGCCAGACGCGGGGCGGCGGGGAAAGGCTTCCTGGAAGTCGAAGAAAATGGACTAGAGACGTGGCTTCCTCAATTTAGAGGTTCTATTGAGGTATGGTATGGAGGGTGTTACGGCTTTTGCGGAAATCGCATTGACATGGGAATAGTCTATTCATTGGTTTGCCAAGGGGGACAGAAGTCAGGGCGACAGGTCGGTAAGATCCAGATTATATTGGTAGGATCATAACTAATTTCCATACAGAGGAATGAAACCGTTTTGAAGAACTACATTGAATAGGTAGAGGAAGTAATCAGGAGAATATAGATGGAATTTCAGCTTGGAGACGTCGATGTTGTGCGTGTCTAAGGTTTTTGCGGAGGCAAAAGTAAATTGCCGGCGTGGAGATAGGGAGGTTGGAAGCAAGGGTGGTATTGACGGAATGAAAAAAAAAATGGTGAAAGCTTTCGCTAGTAGTACTAGCGGTATGCAAAAATTCTGGGCAAGTGTTGGAAGTGAGAAATTCTACGTCCCTAAAATTTTTGTTCCCGGTCCCCTTCATTGGGTTCAGTCTTCCTTAATTTGATCGGTCCTTGGTGCTGAAAGGAAAAAAACTTTGGAATTTTTGTAGCAAAAATCCAGCAATATTGTCAATAGTTGAGATTGATATCCAACTGTGTACTTTGTGCAAAGACAAAAAGTCGAAGCGCTCTCTCTCTCCCTCCCTTTGAATTTCGAACTTGTGCATAGTACAAACAAAGCCACGCTTCTCTCACCGCTTCTTTTCGAAGCACTGTCTGTAATATGAGTTTTTGAATTAGCAAAACTTTGTCTTCTGGTCGCATCTTAATTATAGTCTTCGATGTTCGTAGATGTTGTCATCGAAGTCCCAAGTCTCGGAGGAGCCATTCGTTCGTTCCGATTTATTTCTACAATTCGAATTTTTGTTCTCCCACAAGGATATAGCCTATTTTTGGGCTCTGTTGGGTAACGTTCGAAAAATCAATGTCGAGAATGCTTAACGTTCGGCGAATTAAGAAAAGATATTTTCGATAGTTCACTCCGAATAGGTCTCAGGAAAACTTTCAAAGTTTCCCTAAGGTTATTTGCATAAGATTCTTTCAAGCGCTTTTCAACTTTTCTGAGCTAGCTGTACCTTTCTACGTAATTCTTTACTATACCTTGCATTCAAAGGCGAATTTTTACCATTTAGTAATAATTATCATGAATTTCCGAAGTGTGTGGATAAGTGCGACATGGACGAGAGAAAACCGATACGAAGACAAATTTCTTTGGCAGAATTGATGAAGAAATACAACTTACGGGGAAAAACACTCAATTCTCCTTTTCGGCCCCTTGGTAACTTACAATAAGGATGGAATGAATGATTTTGCAATTGCTCAACCTCCAAAACGAGATATTCCTAATTCTTTCTTCTATCGGCACCCTTCGTACTTCGTAGTAGGCAAAAATATCAATTACGTTTTCTCAAGCAGATGGCGGTTATTACGCCATTACCGAAATTGAATGCTTAATTAATTTTACCTCTTAGTACGTCGTTCGGTGTACTAGATGACTGCATTCTTATACGTCTAGAGCACCGACATTCGGTAGAAGGCGAGCTGAAAATCGAGTTTCATCGCCGAGTAAAGCAGCGAAAATGGTTTGAAATTAATACAAGCATTATTTGTTCGTTTCGAGAAGCCAATTTACAAATTGAGTTCTTAGTCTGCAACGCTGTATAACGTTTCAGTAAGAACCCTTTTCCTCTGCTATACGATATGGTACGTAGTAAGTACATACACCATATTCGTACCTTTTTAAGCGATACACGAGTTCGTAAAATACCAACATTTCTTTGAGAGTTATTCAGTTATACGTGAAACAGCATCACGCGGATACAGCGATTGCTGTTTATTCGTATTTCCCGATAACGGAATTCAATTGCTATACATTTTCCACTTCGTTAGCTGCTTTCTTCGCATTTTTCCAAATTTCACCCGAAGCGATATTATAAACCCACATCTCGTGCGAGTGTACGTTTCAACAAGTGCACTGCTCTCGATGTACGAGAAACGTAATTTGAATCTAGTATTCGGAAGGTATTATCTGTATGGAGTTGGAGTATCCATGCGTAGGCTCTTCTTTCAAAGTGGAGGAAAACTTGCACTTATAGTGGTTTGGATTTCATCAAGTGATATTACATAATATAGCTCATTTTCAGCGTGAGAGGAGTGCTCTCATAGAACAGACCACGGTTTTTCAGTCTCTTTACTAAGTTTTAGCCGCTTTTTCGTACTACGAAAGTCTGCACTGGGTTGAACGTAATTTCTGGGCGATGGAGGGAATGTTACCGACAAACTCGTCTTCTGACGTAGACTCGCGGTGCGAGATCGACCACAGCCCCGCAGCGAACGGCATGTGCGGAAATTCTCGTCGTCTCAAGCGATCGACGCTATGGTGGGAAGAAACTCGTCTCTCGTTACGGACTGGCACGGAGAGATCGACTATAGAACCCCGCGTATGAGTTGCGCTAAGGTTTGTCAGTGCCCACCGCACGGTCTCGACGGAGGCTTTAGCAAGATAACCACCAATGAAACTGTCTGTTGTGGAGAAAGTGGTGATTTTCAAAGCAAAGAAGAGGGCAATGACTGACGAAGAAGCTCTGCGGGTTAAGAAGGAAGCTAGGCATTCTTTGCTTGCGAAATGGAAAGCGAGGATTGCTTAGAGTGAGTTTGCAGCCTGTGGGTGCCTTAGTTTGGTGGTTGCCAAGAGGAGGGTTGGCCGAGGAGATTCTCTCAACAATTAAATCCAGTGTTCGGGGAAACAAAATTAATGCAAAGGTAACCTGCACCTACGCCAGTAAGGAAGACGGGCGCCTGCATCACAGAAGACTCGAGAAGTTGATAAAAGAAAGATGGTGACGCTCACTTTACACACCTGTATGAGCATTAAAATGACCACGAACATTATCACGCGTACTTGTGCACGTTATGATAAGATAGCGATGAAATGATCTGCAAAAGGTCACATGAACTCAGATTGCGTGCACACTACTTCACACATACAGTACGATAATCGCGCCGCAATTGAAACGGAGCACATAAAATTGCAAATTTTATAAAATCGCTTCATTACGTTTCCGAGTATTGAGAAAGATACACGTCTTGTCTTACACCGTCACGTACGTTTTAACCTGTGCAAAAAGTGCTAGCGCGGAAAACTGCGTCGAAATAACATCGGCAGATTTTAATCGCAATATGAAATTCGCGGCAGTAATTTTGTTCTTGGTGTTTGTAATTTTGGAGCTTTCATCCACGATGGCTGCAGTCAGAGGAATGAGGCCATGCGATTGGGCCACATGTGAAAAATATTCCGATTGCTCCTGCTATCTAGGGGAATGTCGATGTGGGTATGAACTCTGAACGTCGACCATTTGGTAATACCTATTACTTTTAGAAGATTGTAGAGAATGTATTCTCGTTTCCAAATGTTATACGTAGTACTATAGAAATTGAATAATGATCCTTAGATAGTTGAGAAGTTGCGTATTCTTTCTTAGAGATAGAGAGTTTCGATTTTTTTCAGCGAGAAGACAAAAAGCTCTGGTCTACCGGGTGGTCCAAAAAGATGTTGACAGTTAGATGGGGATTTGGTCTGAGTTTGTTGTAGCGCAAAAACGCGAAACGTTAAGTGTAAACTTCAAATCTAAAAAATTTATATCTCAATCTTATCTTCAATATGCGCCTCTACCCAACTTACTGCGACTTTTCTGAACCGAGTTATGGACCAAAATGTATCGAAATAAGAAACTGAAATTTCTCCCAATCCCAAGCTTCATAATTATAGTTCTGTAGGTAGGTATTATTCTCATATCAAGTAAAATATGGAAGTTTAAATAATTTTACGGTAAATTTTTGAAAAATTTGGCAAATTGGTCAATTTTTAGCATATTTTGATCCATGACTAGGCTTAGAAAAGTCGTAAAAAGTTGTGTAAGGGCGCAAATTGAAAATAGAATTCAGATTTAAAGTTTACGTCTAATATTTCGTGTTTTCGCGCAACAACAAATTTAATTCAATAATTCCCCATTTAACTGTTAACATCATTTTGGGCCGCCCAGTATAGTCAAAATATTGCGTGGAAGTCGAAAATTAATGATTTTGATCAACAGTTCTTCTAGAAAAAGAAATTGTTATTCTTTCACGAATATTTTTTCATTCGTCTTTGCTACGTACAGTAATGACTTCGTTGATAAACTTATCCTTCGAGAAGTTGTTAGAGAGCGAATTATCGCGTCAACGCAATCCATTACGCTGATAAAAATATTGCACCTTATTTGTTCATTACCTCTTACAAAATTCAAGTTAATGACGTGGGAGTACATCAATTCCAATCTCATTTGAAGGTTCCTCTTCACTATTGATACCTACTAAAATGTCAAATGAAAAGAATTTTTTATTTTGAAGCAATACGATCTTTTAAGTTACGGCTACTTATATTGAAGAGGGGGATAGTCTAACGGGTAAAACAAAAGGATACGAAATGCTGCAAAATGAGAATTCACCCGAGGCGTTTTCGGTTAAATAACGTCATCATCAGCGAGAAAAAGAACGCATTTGACCAACTAAGAAACCGTATAGACGCTGTCACCAACCTCGAGAAAAGAAAAACATTTTTCAAGTGCCCGTTCTATCATATATACAGTGGAAACTCTCTATAACGAATCCGAAGGGACCGCCAAAAAAATTCGTTATATAGAAAATTCGTTATATAGAAATTTTATTTTTTCATTCTGTTTTACAGTAAATTTAAAGCACATACAGTATGTAATGAGCAAAACTTAGTTTTCATTACTTTTGTTACCTTTAGATGATGATAATCCCCACCGCCCTCGCTCAGTGTGTTTTTTATTGAACATGCGGTGGGTTAAATTTTTAATTTTTGTTAAATGTCGATATAAAAATGATTACAATCAAGAAAGAAGGGAAAAAAGTTGGTCAAATAACACGTTATCATTTTTCTTAGCCTCATTTAGTGTCAAAAATACGCGATTTTTCTTCGAAATCTCGAAAAAAAATTCGTTATATAGAGTAAATTGTTCGTTATAAAGAGATTTTTTCATAGGTAAAACTCGTTGAAGGGGGAGGGACCACGGAAAAATTCGTAAAATAGAGGAATTCGTTATACCCATATAGGAATTCGTTATAGAGAGTTTCCACTGTAGCTTGAAGGTCGAAATTATTCTAAGTCCTATTGAAAGAAATAAATGGCTTTTCCTTCCACACTGATTTTATTAATACCGACGTTTCGAATGTGGAAGGAAAAGCCATTTATTTCTTTCAATAGGACTTACAGCTCTTCCATGAAAAATCGTTCTTACTGTTATTGTAAGTCCCTCTCCTAGTATATAAGGTTCGAGAGTCCAAATTTTTCTAAGTCCCCTCCCTCGAGACTCCATCAACCTCGGACCGCGAGCGCGACGGAAATTTCTGAAACTACCCCCAACAAAAGGGATAGCGGCTTCAATTACATCATCAGTATTTTTATGACGAATTATTTCAATCTACTCCAGAGTGATGTGTTTGAAATACGAATTTTCCTTGTGGAGAAGCTTTTCTGAACCCTCCCGGTGGCTGTAGCCGGTAGCAATTAGATGGTCAGCGAATGACGAATCTCCCACCCTACTCGTCTCCCAGGCTGTCTTGAGTTCATCAACTCTAATCTTCAGCTGGCTACTAGTCTCCCCGATGCAAACGCCCTTACAACCTTCACATTCTAACATCGTCTTTCAACCTAACAAACAACCCTTTGACAGTAACAGGGTTATAGAACGCAAGCCGAAAGCCGAAGGGGCGAAGAGACCGGCCTAGTTGAAGAGAGAACTTCCCCAAGAATGGGAGCCTAATCCATCGGGGCTCATAGTACGAGGTAGGGAAGTGGTAGAGTCGAGGGATTTCCTCGTGAGCTACCTACGGACCATCGCGTTCATGTCCAACTGAATCTCGTTCACTCTTGCCAGGTTCCTCAATTACTCCCGACTTGATTACAATGATGAAGAATCTTACCTCCTGGAGAAAGATTCAAAATTCGCTTTACCTCCTTCCAATAATGGTGAGACCCTTGCGAATCTGGTTGCGGACCTCACTATAAAAATCTAACCCCGTTGCAATATCTAACAGGAAAGTGCTGTGATTGTCCGTAATACCCCCCCCCCCCTCCTCCCGTAAGAATAATACGGTGAGTGGCGTGATCAAGGGACTGAAGAAGGTCAAGGGAGAGGAGTTACTAATTACCGCAAGGTCGACAAGGGTAACGCGATAGTGGTGGTGGAGAGATCATCATATTATTCTGAAGTGTATGATGTACTTGAGCAGGGCGGGACAAAAGAGAGCGACAGCTTCAGTTTTCCGAACCTCATCAAAGAGGTTCGAAGTGTCATCAACAGGAGTACGGTTATTATTAGGAATACTCGAGTAGAGAGAGTCCCTCCCTCCTCTACAGCTCACCTAAGGTCCATAAAGAAAACATGCCAATGCGGCTGTCTCATCTTCCTTGGCAAATATTTAGATCGATCGTTTAAATCTCGCGTCGAGTTCGAGTCTCCCTACTCTCTTAATAATTCTTCTTCTCTGCAATGGTCTAAAGAATGAGCCCTACGTGTTCGACCCTTTGTTCCTTCGACACCGAAAGCCTGTTCCCTAACATCTCTGAAGCCGTTACTATGCAGCTGATGTATGAACTCCTCGTGAACTAGAACACTCTTCGACTTATTGAATGTTTGTTGGTCACCGAAAGGTAAATTTTTCGAGTTCCCTGATGAGTTGGGTATTCTTATTGATTCATCTTTAGGTTCCCTAATCGCTGAGGCATGAACGAGATTCAGTTGGACATAGACGCTGTGGTGCGTAGGAAGCTTACTAAGAAATACCTCGACACTACCATTGCCTCCCCCGTACTATGAGCCGCGAGAAATTGTGATGGATAAGGCTCCCATTCTTGGGGTGGTTCTCTCTTCAACTAGGCTGGGCCCACCGCCCCTTCGGCTTTCGTTACTGTCAAAGGGTGTTTGTTAGGTTGAAAGACGATGAGAAGAGTGGGGTGTACAAGTTAGAATGTGAAGATTGTAAGGGCGTTTACATCGGGAAGACGGATCGTCAGCTGAAGATTAGAGTTGATGAACACAAGACAGCCTGGTAGGAGGGTAGGGTGGGAGATTCGGCCCTTGCTGACCATCTAATCGCTGGCGAGCCCAGCTTCCGGCAGGGTTCAGAAGTGTTCGTCCCTAAAGAAAATTCACATTTTAAACGCACCGCTCTGGAGCACATTGAAATAATTTGTCATAACTTGCAAAGACCGGATTTTTTGGCAAGGAAACCTGTGAATTTCAGCACTTAAATTCAAAAATTCAGCAATATTTGGCATTAAAAAAAAAAAAAAAAAGAGGGGGAAATACGCTTTTTTCAGTACATTATTTTACTCACTCTCGATGAAAATTATTCAATTTCCAACCAAAATTACCTCACTTTTCACCAGAACTAATCAATTTTGGAAGAAAAAATTTATCAACAGGTTCAAATTTCATTGGTGAATTATCTATTAATATTTCGAATAAAATCTCGGCTAAATTCACCATTCTCAGGGAAAATTTGGTAGTTTTTAACAAAATATTGACGATTTAGCATGAAATTTCTCAGTTCTATTGCGAAGTAAGATTTGTAATAATTACGACATTTTTCGGCATTTATTCCAGTTTCGGCATTTTTCGGCAAAATAGAATGTTTTCATGCGTCCTATTTGTCATGATTCAAACTTCATTTTGATTCTCATTAATTTCGCCCTTGAAGAGAAAAAGTGCCAAATGCCGAGGAATCCGGTCTCTGGTCATAAGAATACTGGTGGTACGTGTCATTGTGCTGAACAGCAGGCATATACCGGACTAAGGTCTGGTCGAGCTTATTTATAAGTCACAACTCGATGATCAATTTTTCCTGTTCTTTGGTGACAGTGTTCGCGGCTTCTTCGTTGGTCAGTTGCTTTTTCTCGCTGATGATGATTTTTTCAACCAAACGCACTTCGTATCAATTTTCATTCAGTTTCGTTTGTTAAAGTATCCCCATTTTCCTTTTTTTTTTTCGATTAGATCAGAGCCTATCCTCTTTTCATGACTACGATTATCTTTGAAAGTTATTCAAAACCTTGACCCAAGTCAGAACCTTCGCCCCTGTTGAACCACAATTTGCTGCTCATTTGCTATGGCTCAAAATTCGAAATTTTCTCATGGGGAGATCCAATACTACCTTAATGAATACAATTTGATGCTGCACGGATGGGGGATGTTTCCCTTTGGAAGAATAATTGAACATTCGGGATCTCGACTGAGCCATCAATTTCTGAGTTCTATGCAGTGTCGATCAAAACCAACTCAAAATCAACTTCCGTGCAAGTTTTGGTCAAAACTGCGTCGATATACCGTTAAAAGTGACTCCACTGCTCTATATTGCGTCGATTACCAGTAAATTTGTTCCAAGGTAAAAAAGTGGGGCTGGAAAAATTTTGTACCCCCAAAGCTACATACAGAGAGAAAGGAACCAAAAAAGATTTCGATCATCGCGCAATATTAAAAGGAGGACTTGGAAAAAATTAGACTTCACATAGAATTGACCGATGGATAGTAAGTAATCATAATCAAAAAATTGACCCATAGAACCTTTGCGTGCCTTCCCTGCACACGTTGGTCAACTACGTTGATGAAACCCTCAATATTTTTTTTTTTTTTCACTAAATAATAATTATATTAACCTCGACTGGCCATAAAACATGTTTCCAGTCTAACTCGAAAAGGAGATGGAAGAATCTTGACAGTGAAACAATTTCTGTAAAAAATGACCACCACAGGTAAGTCTTTTCCTTCAGTCATTCTGAAAAATGTATTTTCCGTACATACATTATTTTAAGCGTAAAAATTCGAGCGAAAGGAAGACAAAAACTAAAAATTGATTCATTACAACATTCGTAAGCTTTAAAGTTCCGACGGTGAAAGTATTCTTCGAAACGCGTCGTACTGCCGGTCAGTACGAGTATTATTATAAATTACGCTGATGACATTTCGTGTTTGCAGAAGAAGGAAGAAATACCGTTATTACTGTACGCCTATTAGCTTGTTTACAATGAAAAAGTTCACATTGTTTTTACGAATACGTGATGTTGGCAATTTGCCTATTCGTACAAAATATTCTACTACAATGTAGGATTTTGGCCGGATACACTTTTGAGCAAAATCTGAGCCGTATGCACCGCATTGCATTATAATGTCCTCGTTCAAGAGCCCTATAAAGTAGGAGATGTAAGATTGTATCCTGATGGTATAAACTCTTTTCTGAGAAACGACATTTTTGCTCAGAGAACAACCATGTTGATTATAGGTCGACTTCGAGCTCAAATCCAGTCGCAATTTTCACCAGAAATAAACTCATGATCGCCATCAAAAGAGTTCCTTTCAATTTCAACTGTATGAAACGATGAGAAATGATCGGAATTTGAAGCAAGATTAATCGATAATTCTATTCTGTCAACCTCATTGTTGATGTCGAAACTGAGTCGAGTACTAGGTCTATAATAGGTATCTGAGTTTGTAGATAATTCCATTTCACGATTATACGAGGCCTATATTGGACTCTGATTAGAAAATTCACGATTCTTCCCCCCTCCCTCCGTTTCATGCAGTGACAGCACACTAGGATTTTACTGGGTTTAGGTTATACCTACGTGTCTATAATATGCCTCGAGGAAAGTGACCTCCACCTCAAGCAGCTTCAGAAGCAGCTCAGGTTCAACAATGCGATTGTGGTGAAGACGGATAGTGGTAATTCGGTCGTTCTTACGGAGCGTAGGGTTTACGATGATAAAGTCTATGAGTATCTCCAGTCTAGTGGAGTCGTGGGTGGACTTCTTGCCTACTTCGATAAATATGTCCTGAGGAAGGCCGTCAACGGTTCTAAGTACATCTTGCCGGAAAGCAGGGACAAGAAGTCGGTCCTTGTCCCAAACCCTGCTCCCTCGAAGCTTTCCGGTCTCCCGAAGCTCCACAAGCCGGGAAAACCGATCAGGCCGATTATTTCCACCGTTTCGGCTCCGATCTATTTATTAGCTGGGTACTTGGACCAGTAATTCAAGGGCACTACTTAGTTTAAACCTAAAAAACAAAATCAGTTTGTTTTTTGCTTATGTCTGAAGATGACGATTATCGTCGAAAGGCCTCACTTGTAACCGAACTAGCACTACATTGTTGTTGTTTAGCATAAAGTAATTAAAAGTTCCTCTTTTTCGTTTAACCTTTAATTATTTGTTTAGCTGCTATCAAACCCAGTGTGTGCTCTTACGAGCAATTGCAAAAAAGTTGCAGAAAAATAGCAGCCATCTACAACCCCAGACTTAAGAGATTTGTCACCATATAAAGCACGGAGATTACGTCCTCAATAAAGGCCTCCCCCTACTTATTTTGGGCTGCTTTCTACTCAGTCGTACAAGGAAAGGGTGGAACGTCAAGAAGATGAAGCGATGGAACCGTAGACCACGCAGGATTACCTCCTCCCTCCCTCCCTCCAAGGGGTGATAATGACGGCGAGACTGACGAAAAAGAAAAACCCGGTGTTGATGATCTGGCATGGTTAGAAAGCGTCGATTGATGATTCACCAACGTCACTTGTTCTCAGTGTCTCGTGTTTATTCCTGACTATCTGTTTGAAGGTTTCTTATTTCGATTTTCTGTCATTTGTATTTTAGTCGTTCACTGATGATGGCCATTGCGCCGAAATTGCTTCAATGTATAATAAAAATATTGCGGTTGAGTATCTTTCTCAGGTGTCTCCTTGTAGCTGATTGTATACTAGGCTTTATAGTAGGTCTACATTGGACTACTCGGACAAACTTCGCTACACTAGCCAGGTGACTCAGTACTGACTCGACATACAGTTGATTTTGATCGAGTCAACAATAGAAAACTCCGAGAAGTTAATTCGAAATCGACTTGAAATCGTTCTCGTAAATTATTTCGACTTTTTACATAGGGTTTCAAAATTCAACTATCACGTAATTTCTCCATTTATCAACTGGCAGCCCCCTTTCGGTAGAACAAAATTTTGCAAGATTTGTGAAGCATTTTTATAAGTTGTCAAGAACTTCGACAAAAATCTGAAATTTGTTTTTGCAAACCCCAGGCCCTTTATTTTAAATTTTCGGAGTTCTCAAGAGTCCAGAGGTTTTCCATAATAAATTTCCCTGACTTTTCTTTGAATTCATCCGAACTATTTTTTGATTGTACCAATTTTTTTTTTTTTTCTAATGGTTGGAGGATCATATCGGTTACTAGTCATTCCAACCGTACGGCCTGGCGAAATTTCCATGACTTTCATCGATTTCCTCAACGCTCCATAACTCTTCCCTGACTAAAGAAAATCATTAGGTATAACATCCAGTTTTTCCAGAAAAGTGGCCACTTTGGAGAAACCATGAAGAATGTTTGAATAGTGTCCAAGTTTCCTTTTCTTACCCCTTCTCTTGTTTAGAGTAGAATTTTCAAATCCCTTTGAAGTATTTTTGCTCGTTATCAAGAATTTCAAAAATATAGTCCTCACGAATTTGCTTCCTTCAACCCCCTCACCCCCATTTGTAATGTGAGTCTTCTCGTACCAACCTCAACGATTGAGAAGGGTCCTGATTTCATTCACGTAAGATTTCTTCTTTCTCCCTTTCGTTTCACCTTCATGCACAATTTTAACAGGGAACCTGTTTTATGGGGGGCTTTTTGAGGAATTTGCCGTGCGCCGTCCGCGGTCCGCCGTCCAGCAAAAAACTTAGAAATATTTCGACTCTCGAGCCATATATGATAGAAGGGGGACTTGGAAAAATTTCGACTCTCGAGCTATATATGATAGGAGGGGGACTTGGAAAAATTTCGACTCTTGAGCTATATATGATGGGGGGGGGACTTAGAACAATTTCGACTCTCGAGCTATATATGGTAGAAGGGGGACTTGGAAAAATATCGACTCTCGAGCTATGTATGATAGGGGGGGGGGGACTTGGAAATATTTCGACTCTCGAGATATATATGATGGGAGGGGGATTTGGAAAAATGTTGACTCTGGGACTTGGAAAAATTTCGGCTCTCGAGCTATATATGATAGGAGGGAGACTTGGAAAATATTGACTCTGGGACTTAGAAAAATTTCGACTCTCAACCTATATACGATAGGAGAGGGACTTGGAAAAATTTCGAAGCCGTCGTTTTTCACAAGTTCTATTTCCACGATATACAGTATAGAACTGTGCGAATGAACGCTCATATAAATTGGAGAGCAGGAAAAATACTAAAAATCGACGGCTTCCTTAACGAAGTTAAACGAGGAACCAGGGAATTTGTTTTATGAGTCAAATGAGATATGGTATCAAAAATTCAAGGAAGCCTAGACCTAGATAAAGCTAGTATAAAGAAGGCCTAGACCTACTATAAGCCTAGTATAATATAGTTTGAGAGTCTAAATTTTTCTCGAATCTCCAGGATAGCTCGAGAGTTGAAATTTTTCCAAGTCCCCCTCCTATCATATATGGCTCGAGAGTCGAAATTTTCCCAAGTTCCCCTCCTATCATGTATAGCTCGAGAGTCCAAATTTTTTCAAGTCTTCTCCTATCATATATGGCTTGAGAGTCGAAATTTTTCCAAGTTTTTTGCTGGACGGCGGACGGCGCACGGCGGACGGCAAATTTCTCAAAAAGCCCGCCATAAAACAGGTTCCCTGTTAAAAAAAAAGACTGAAAAATATGCGAATCTTTTTCTCTCCTCGGAGTTGAGGTTGCATTGAAGGCATTTTTGTACCATTACCTTTGGTAGGAAAGTGCGAAGTTATTTCAAAATCGACACATGTAAAAAAAAGAAGATCGTTCATTTGTCTAAAAGGAAGAATAATGAGTATCATCATTTAGATCGGGTCATGCACCAATCAACTTCAGCGCGTGAGGTAGACAAAACACCATTTCACTCCGAAGTCATTTCTCCACTTCTTTCGTTTGCAAGTGAAATCTCGTTCTTTAGTTCGAGTACAAAAAATTGGCACCCTTATCTACTGTAAGGAAAACGCCGTACCATATTGAAGCAATTGACTAGCTTCGTTTCCTCATTTTTTACCATTTGAAACATAGGTTAACAAATGATACAAAGCTCTTAGGGGTCCATTCGAGGAAGGGATGTTGAAACGTGCCTCAAATTAAATAACGTGGTTCATTTTTCGAAAATCATGGGTATTGTTAGCTAGATATGCCTTTGGGCGCGTAGAAATTTCTCAGGGTAGGCTACAGCAGAGAATTCGGTTCGGGTGTGCGTTTGTGCAAGACAGAAGCTTTTCACGACTTTCGTTGAGGCTTGAGCCCATCAAAAACTGCAGGCTAAAAAAAAACCTACCTACTCGAAAGACGTTTATCTACACCTTATTCAAGTAAGTTATCAGTTTTCTTCTCCATCTTTGGACGAATCGACAAAAATTCACCCTGCTCATATGAGAACACAGTATATAAAAATTTTTTTAAGTGGTTCGAAACGAGCTCTTGTTCACTCTCGAAAGCTCTACAAAGTAGAAAAAGATGAATCTGAGCAAAGGTAGACCATCACAACAAAAATAACTTTGTATTTTTCCCAATTTGTTTGCACGTAAGATCTCGTTCTTCAGCTCTAGTAAGGCCCACTGCGAAAAATACTATTTACTTTCTTCTTTGTCTCATCGGAGCAATACACTATACCCCTTTAACGTCCGCCGGAGTTTTCTCCCACACCAAAAATTTGTACCAAAACAAAAGTTATAAAAACATACCTCGCAGATCTCTAGATGGAAAGTCTCTCGTTCCGCTCGTCTTAATCATATCTACGACGCTCCAAAAATACGCCTCCAGCTCAAAATCAACGAAAAATCCGAACGCAGCGGGAAGGAAAATTAGAAATTCGAAAGCACCAGCTCCGCGACACAACACTTCTTATTGACGGTATTTTTCCAGCGAATATATTTCAATATAAATTCGACGGGAATAAAGCGACGTATATTAGATGTGAATAAAAAACCGGAGCCCGAAAATTGCAATAAAATAGATTGAAAAAATTCGCGCCAACGCTATCGGGAAGACGCTTTTTCGCGGGTACAAAGACGACGACGACTAAAAATTTCACGCGACGACTACACGAGCACCCGATACGACGTTCACGTTCGGACTAGCGAACAACATGTGGAAATATGCTCGGGTTCTGTTCCAGAGATAAAAGCTAGAGAAAAGTTCTCTTGACAACTAATTTTTTCCATAGCAACGGTTAAGAATGCTTATGGTATGGTATTCCTTTTTCTTCTTCTTTCCACTCGATGTTATGCCACTGTCTTTTTTATTTTTCGTAATTTTAAAATTTTCGATCATTGTATTACTACACGCTAGGTAGATTATTTTTATTCGTGTGTACGTTTACGACATGCGACAGTCCCACTTCGGCAACTGTATACAAGTGTGCACAACAGGTCCCCACATTTTCGGGCTCTAATTACGAAAGTCGATTCGGCAAACGCTTTTAAGGCTCGTAGAGTTTCGCGTGACACGGATACAATTGCGAGGAACCGTCGATAATTAGAACTGAATGAAATCCCTTCTGCGATATTTCAAACTAGGACCTATTTTTGCTCTCTAAATGGAGGCTGTAGTGAGAGAAGTTGCCATTTTGAAATAGTGCCGTAATTCTACGGCTCATCAATTTGGTGCCGTCGTTAGAGAACATTATAAACAAAATTGAGAGATCAAGGTTGGCCTATTTGAGCACGTGCCTCTCTAATACGTCTAAAAGTTTTCTTGTTGACGGTCATTTTCTTCCGGAGTCTCACCCGCAATTGTTTTACGGGGCTGGTTATTCAGGCTCCTTAGGATATTTCTTGATAAACATCTTCCTTTCGTCTACGTCGTCAAAAAGTTTTGGATTAGGAGCTCCGTAGATGAAGAGGGAAATAACAAAATTTTGCCCCTTACCATCAGAAGGTTTCCTTAGATACAAAGGGGGGGTAACGGGATTCTGGACTCTTAGTCTATAGCGGAGCAAACTTTGTTCGCTGCTCGCGGAGTCTCTCTTCATCGACCAGTTTACTGAGGCAAGAACATTTTCGAGACGTGTTCCATATCTTTCCTGAAGTTTCCTAAATCCTAGCCTTCAATTCCCAAAGTATGCGAGCTCACATCGACCCCGCAGATGGCTCACCAACTCCCTCGGAAAGTAACCCTAGATATGAGTTCCTCCTCTGGTTCTATTCAGTATACTACTACTTGTTTACGAATAGAACTAGTACTAGCTTCCACTAGGCCCATACAGTAATTATACTAGGAATCCTGCACTAGTCAAACTGTGACGTCATCAGCTGTTGCCGCCATCAGATGTCGTGATCCCAAGGCTTCTCCCAACTATGACGTCATCAGTTGGTGACGTCATCAACCATGACCACGAGCCTGATTCTGAAATCTGCGAGTTCAATCCATCCTCCTCTCATTCTTGAAATCTAGGTCTAGTGTAGTTTAGTACAGTGCTTCTCAACCTTTCACAGGTCGTGGACCACTGAGGAATAATTCCTAATTTTTGCGGACCCCCAAATTTCTGAAAAAAATTAATCGCAACTATTTTTTTACAAATCGTACAGTGTACCAGGCGCGCACCGAAGGGGGGGGGGCTAGGGGGGCTGAAGCCCCCCAATTCGATTCGTCCAATAAGAAGTTAAAATTAAACGATATAAATACGTGATAGGTATCTCAAAAGGAGTTAGTGTGAGATTTGCTGTTGGCCAGATGATAACAGCTTTTCCCACTCCGGCTCCATCGAAGAAAGTGCCATGCGCATATCCGCGTTGGCATTGAGGCAGTTGCGTTCTTTTGATTTGATAGATGTCAACGCAGAGAATCCCGAGGTATGTCGTCGGGGACGGGAGGAAAATACGAAGTGCCATTCTTCCGAGATTTTTCGCGCACCCCCTGCGATCTCGCGGACCACCGGGGGTCCTATACTGTATAGCCCAGTATAATGGAGGCTCAGGAGTAGTACCCGAATTGTGAAATCTGCACGCATGACGGCAACAGACGTGACCCGGAAGCCTAGTATACGATGGACTCAAACAGTATGAGACTCGATTGTTGGGAGGTTTACGAGCGGAATAAGTGATCTGCATTTAAGTAAGAGAGTGAGCCCAAGCTGATGATAACGTCATGAATGCTGATGAAGTCACAGACAGTCGTCATGGATGGTTATGACGTCACTCATGTTGATGTCGATATTACAAGGACGAACGGGCGAAGCGAGTGAGCCCCCCGAGCTAGATAGCTTATCATGCAATACACCACGCCTATATTAGTCCAAGAATGAGGCGTACGCCTCAGTGAGAGAAATTCACAAGTTAGGCCATGATTACATCACCAAAAAGGCGTGGCCTTGGAACATAAATGAGGTCACTTACTAGTAGACATGAAACATGATCTTTATTTATTTGACTCTTCCACAAAATCTCTCTTTTTTTTAATTCCCTAGCCTCATCGCCAGATGATTGGAAATTTTCGAAGTCCCCTCATGGTAAAATCGAAATACTTTTATCAATGCAAAAAACTTGACATAGGAAAAGAACTACAAATTAATAGGCTTTGCCTGCTCATATATTTTTTCTCTTATGAACGTTTGGATTTCTCTGAGTAGTGGAGTTCTTTTCAGTTTGAAGCTATTTGAGAAGAAGGGATGCAAATTTTTGTTGACTAATTTATTCATGTCAAGGTAAGCTTATAATATTGTGCAGCTCACCGAGAAAGGCAGATGGGTCCAGAGGGATGGAGATTAAGAAGGGGAACCGAGGACATGTGAGGTGCCTCCTTTTAATTCGGGTGGCGACGAAAAGAAGGTGAGTCTGGGCTTTCTATGGGTACTATACATATGACCGCAATCATTTCGACGGGTACGGGGATCAAGGAACTTGATAATTGAACCTCCCCTCTTGATAGTAAATTCTACACTCAGATAAGATAAGATAGGAACTGAAGAAAGTCAGCTTCAGGGTCGGTCCACAAACACAAGAGCTAAGTGTTTCGTGATAGGGTGGCCACACTCCAAGACTTCTGAAAACGCCGTGCGTCGTAAGGCTCTACAAAAGACTTTGCAGTATTCAGCCACTTGGAGAAATATGGTAACAAAACACTGCGAACAACTAGATGATCAAGACGAAGTCCATTTCATTACTTCCTGCTACCTAAGCTCGCAATTCTGGTAGCTCCCGAGGACAAAAAGAAAAAAAAAGAATGATACACCAAAAACGACTCCACATGAAAACTTTCCACTCTTTCCAACTACTCTCACGTTACCGGTGAGCCTCCAGAAGTCGACCTCAATTGAAAACATCATAAATTCAAGAGTTTGCGAAGGAATTAGATTGTTTGAAAAAGGCTGACTAATTCAGAGTTATCACTATTGTCCGTATTTTTGCTATTTCTTGTTCGATATTGGTTCTTTTCGTTCCTTTCTAGCTCTCACTTATGTTACACTCCATTCTCGTTAAGAAAGAATAGAAAGTAGTACCTTCAGAACGGAACGCTCCAGGTAATTTCAATCTACTGTTCCGGTCTCGAGGTACTACTTTCTATCTTTTCTCAACGTGCACAGAGTACCTACCGGTATTCGGTATAAGGCATGGCCGTCTCTAGTTACAGGCCGGAATATTCGAAACTCGACAACATTGGACGGGGCCCGATATTTGTACAGTCTCTTATGGAAGAACATCAAAAATACTATTTGACACGAATACGGTGAAGTTTTTGAAAAAAGTGAAGAGAATGTGATTTGAAGAGCCAACGATTCTCGATTTTTTGAGCTAGGTCTCGTTAGGATTGATTAGAGTAAACGATTCTCGATTTTTTACAGAGGGCGAAGTGCAGTACATGTACCGCGCTTCGCCCTCTGTCTGCCTTTTTTTTTTTAAACGTAAATAACTCGCTTCGTAGTTTACTCTTTCGATGTATTTATAAACGTTTTCCCTTCGGAATTGAATACTATTCGCAAATCAACGATTACATGTTTTTCCAAAATTTTGCATAAGAGCGTGTATAAATCTCGGCCCCGTATTTTTCGTCACCGCGACGTTGCCAGTTTCAATATTCCGGCCTGTAACTAGAGACGGCCATGTATAAGGCGATGTTGCGAACGCTCACTGAGGGCTCCATCCAATATATTTGTTTATGGATGAAAATCAGAAAATATTTTCAACAAAGTAGATATTTGAGAGTGGTCACAAATTAAAGGAAATTTTAATCTCTACAACTTTCATTCTTATGATTTTTTTCGTAGAAATTCCTTTTAAGAAGATATTTGAAAAAGAAAACTTCAAATTGTGATATTGCGTAAATGCACACTGATAACACAAGCCACCAGTGAGTGTTTGCGTCGGTTTGCAACATCGCCTTATACTTATACTTCTTGTCAATTGAGTTTTATATCGCTGTAGCTAAGGAACTATACTCTGTTCACATTAAGGAAGGATAGAAATATGACCTCGAGAACGGACCGCTCCAGGTACCTAATTTTAATCTACCGGTCCGTTCTCAAGGTCATATTTCTAACCTTCCTTAATGTGAACAGAGTATATATAAGATAGGTATGCGCAAGTGATAAGAATTAAGGGATCATCGCCATATTGATAAAGTCGAAGGAGGAGCAGTTTATAAGATTTCAGGACGGCCGTGTGAGAAAAATTTAAATGTCAAACATTGAATTTTGGTTAAAATTAGAAAGATTATATCGATGAAAACAAGAAATTAGGGAATTTCCTTCATTTTTCGTAGGTAATTTAAATTCTTGTATTCGATGTTTGATGCTCAAAATTCTCTTAAGATACCGGTACTACTCAGATTCCTCCTTCGACTTTATCAGTGTGGTGACGATCCTATTCTTATCACTTATATAGTTCCTTACTGTAGCTGAGAGTGTTGTCGGATCCAAAGTTTATGAAGTGTCACTTTCTGAAAAAAAGTGCCACATTACACAAAATTGTACCACCAAACGCCTGGAACCAGCTCCTTAGCCATTGTATTACAAATAGAAGAAAAAAACACTGTTGTCAAAATACGGCCTTTTGGAGCCGTTACTGACCGCTAAAAATTGTGCCACTTTCAAAAATTAGGTAGTGTCAGAAATATGCCGATTGTGCCATTCCTGGTAACACTGGACTAGCTAATGATGGTTTTTCAATTGAAAGATTCTTCTATTTTTATTTCAGGTTCATTACACTTCATTTTGTAATAATAAGAACCATAGACCGATTCCCTGTGACGTCGACATCTTTGATTTCGGTTGAATGCTTGTTCTCTGCTGCTGGCTTTAGGGCAGCCATTTCAGATAATCCCATTAGAATCAAGGGTGGTAAGCGATTCGATAAGCTTGAGGCTTAATCTTGGAGTAGAATTTCTTTTTGCTTAAACTTAGAATGAAATTTCTTTAGCTTACACTACCCAACAGCCTACAAATCGCTGAGCTGAAATTATCAAATTGTAAATGTATTTTGAACGCTGAATTCAATGTCGTTCTCAGTTTTTTGATAGGACGTCTCAATTTTTCGTATTCATATGAAATATTCACGTTTATTCGCAGCGCGTTGTTGCGGAACGTAACACAACTTCTCGATACCTGAAGTATCGGCTGTCGAGAAGAAACGCTACCTACGTTCCGCAACAACGTGCTGCGAGTAAACGTGAATACCGGTATTTCACGCGAATACGAAAAATCGAGACGTCCCATTCAAAAACTGAGAACGGCATTGAATTCAGCGTTCAAAATTCATTCTAAGTTGGATAACTTTAGCTCAGTAATTTTCCAAAATTCAATTGAATTTCAAACGACGACATACTCAAAGGAGTAAAACAGACGGAGTAATTTAATTAAAGCCACAGAAATTGGTCATAATTTGGAGAACCGAATCAATTCTAAGTTTGAATTTGTTATTGGGTAGTGTTATTCAAGACTTATATAAGTTTCAACTTTAACGTAAAACTTAAGCTTAAAGCTGAAAGTACAAAACATGCTTTTGTTAGAAAAAACATGTTTTCGTCAGAAGAAATATGTTCTTGCCTTTTTTAAGTTTTATGCTTTAGTTGCGCTTATGAAGTCGCTTAATTAAGCGAATAAAAAATTGTTTTGCTTTAGCTTACCTATTCATAGGTAACTTAAGACTTGAATAAAACTTGAGCTTAGGTACCACCCTTGATTGGAATACACAAGGAACGTTTCAATCATTCACTGATATTCAAAAACAAGAAACACGTTATTCCGCAGAACTTGTAGATTCTGAAATCTAAACAGAGATCTCTACATAAGAAATATCTTGTTTTTGAATATCTGTATGCGGTTGAATCGTTCCCTGTGTATTTATGGAAATTTATATCACGATTGACCCGATAATCGTAATATCGATTACAAATATGGGTACTTTGACTCACTATCGCTAACTATTAGCAATATTGTGACGTCACCGAGGAATTGGTCTATTGTGCGGTAGAGTATTCTTCTTCCGAGTAAAATGTATTGCAATTTAGAGGAACGAATTGTTCCGATTTAGCCCCCTGTACAATAGAATCAACTTATACGGGGCGAGCAAGTAAGCCCGTGAACCATTCAGCCTAACATACCGTTTAATACACCTTCAGAAGGTTAAGATGGTTTTCGAGCTAAATACTGATACAAAACTATTGATGACGAAAAGTTTAATAATAACAAATCGTAAGAAACATTCTTCATTAAATAATACATTTTTCAAGAAATTTAAAATTTCGCTACAGGTAGTGTTTGATTATTCCGAAAATGAGAAACATCACAACAAAAACAATTGGTTTTACAGATTCCATAAATGCACACTCGTTTCGTGATACAAAACATCGATCAAAACTTATTTCCTAACGCTTGAGTATTAATGACGTGAGAAAAAAAAATGATAAATTACAAAGGACACTTTTCTAATATTTAAGATATGTGTACTTAGTCACAAATAATAAGCTCGTTAAAATATTGTATATACGCAAGAATTCGACTATACTTGGTACACAAAAATATAATACTGACAATGTACACACAAAAGTGCGAATCAAAACCAGTGGTAAACACAATAATTAACATTAAGGTCTTACGAAGGTAAAATATAATAATAATATTTTGATCCAATAGATGGCTTCATAAGTACATTTTTCGAGTAGAAAATTTGTCAACTCTGTGAATGTAAGAATTAAAAATTATCACGTTAAGACGTCCACAATAATTGATGCTAAGAGTATCGACAGGAAAAAAATTTTCTTATGAACGTACAGAAATGCTGCGTAGTAAAGAACGCAAAGAAAGTTTCTAAAAAGGAATGATTTAGAGATTAGATATGATAAATGAGCAGTCAATGCGAGAGTCAATGCGAGCAGTAAAATAATAAGATACATACGTCGCCATTGGACGGAGATACAACAAAATGGAATACAACAAGATCTATCAAAAAAGTAACGTAAAAAAAAAGAACAACGTTTACAAAATTGAACGTATTAAAAGTTAATAAATCGCGAGCACGAAATACTCTGCATAATTTATTTTAAAAAATCTGAGCAGGCCATACAGACCCAAGATATCCAAGCACCCTACAAACGAATCGTTAAAAATTTAAAAAATCTCATTCGTACAGCGTAATAGTTCTAAAATTGTTATTTTTTTTTTTAAGTACTTTAGTACGACCCTCGATTCATGGCCATCATTTCCTCTCCCCACTCAGGAATTTCACCCGGATCTCCGGGTCTGCAGCAAGGAAAAATACACTTCTCGGGACAACAAGCTTTTTTTAGTAGGTATCGAACTTTCTTCAAGTTGAATGTGGTAACGTACAAGATGAAAATAGCTTGTAACAGATTTGTGACGTAGTATAAATATTTTAAATTCGGTATCGAAAACCAAGAAAGTATGAAAAAAAACCAATTCGCCGTAATCACGATGAATAATTTCACGAACAATTGGAAACTGAAAAAAAAAAAGAAGTTTAGTATTAATCATATTTATTACAGGTCAAGTAGACGTCAATTCAAAAAACAAGCATAGTCACATTTCTTAAAATTCGTAGTTTCTATAGTTTCGAATGAGGCGTTAGTTTAGTGAACACACATGGTCACATTTTTGGTGTCGGGAAATAATTGACTAACAGAAAACAAAAAAAAAAAAACACCGAAAATTGACCGCCAGGAAAAAGTCACTTGAAAAATTAAGCAATGATGAAAGTTGTCTACATGAAAATTATCCGTGCGAAAAAAGTCGTTCGAGAAATTGGGCAATAAGGAAATTTTACAGTATTAAAAAAAATTGAACTTCGTGTCATACGTAATTATACTCTCGATAAGCTCGAATAAACCCAGGATGTTGGACATGATAATAGAAATCAAAATTTCCTGTTACTGAATGATAAACTCGTGTATATTAACTACTGTAATTTTATCATACGCGTACACAGGTAGGAGGATGATGATAATACCACCATAAAATATGAAGTAATGTTATACATTATAACTTTTCTAATTTAGAACATTTCAATTTTCCATAATTTATATTTTTTCTAATACTCAAATTTTTGTATATCTAAATTTCGTGATACCCAAATTTCGCCCGATTAAATTTCGTGAAATCTAAATTTCGCCACCTTCAAATTTCGTACGTTCATTTTTCAGCAATCACAATTCTCTGTCGGTCAATTTTCGCGCGGACAAATTTCATAGACTCACATTTTTGTAATCCAAAAAATATAACTATGGTTGTTCTCTAAACGAACGCCCAGCTTCGAATATACATAATAAAGTTGTATGCGACACAAACTTCGTCACTTTCTGATAACTCCATTTGACTCGATTATCTTCGTTCTGCTCGTCTCAGCACGCGAAACAGATGAACGAATTTCTCGAATAGACTTTCTCCGAAGAATATTGGTAGTTCTTAAGTCGTATAAGCAATATTCGTTGAATTTACTGAAGCGGATATTAAAACAAGAAACTATTTACCTATACTTCAATTTATGATGTATTCGACCGTAACTCGACATTCTGTTGATCACTTGCAACGTCGATAGGCAAAAAAATACATCTGTCAATAGGGTAAATACGATTGTGGTTAAAAAAACCGCGACTCCCAGTTCGCCTGAAAGGAAAAAGAAACACGAGATTGCTGATTGTGCGTAAACTTGAATGTATGAATTGTACACAAACTTAGTTTCTTTCCCCTCTCTCTATCCAGGTAAATATTTTTTAAGTAAGAGGAATTACGAATAACGGAGAAAACTATGTTCAAAATTCGAAAGATATGATTTGAGACATGCAAGGTTTAACGTTAAATCAGACGATAATATCGTTCAGAAACAGATTGATTACCTAGACGAATGATCTTCCCCTGTCTGATGAATCAATGTTTAAGAGCAGACGGAAGAAAGAATTGAAAAATCCATACGTTATCAATACTCCCTTACCAACAGCAAATTCGGTGACGGTTTTCTGTTCTTTACGCGACGTACTCGTATCCAACACAAGATGGGCAAAGAGAGCTAACGATGCCATGCTGAAGGTCGAACCCCATGCGTAAATCGAATAATAACAATATTTCTTCCCATCTGTCACTCGAAGAAATACATTTCTCGATCTATTCGTGCAAACAAGCAAAAATGAAACGATTTTCATGAAATACAGTTATTTTGTACAGACATAACAATATACCTGAAAGTCTTCCACACGTAGAAACCAAAACTATTCAACCAAAAGAACGCAGCGAGACTGCTCACGTATGTCAAAGAATCTGATAATGAAAATCTTCTCAGTTGTCATTCACAAAAGAAGATAATTTTCCACAAAGTTACTCACCAGAAACGAGGTAACTCATTGCACTATGATATTCGTCGTAAATTCTAATAATATCAGAGATCTGTTCACATATCAAACATAATGTCAATGTGGTAATAATATTCCCTGTCAGGTCGCACAACTGCGGCAGTACAAAATAGACAACACCGACGATCATCAAACAAATAATAGAGAGTCCGTGGAATACAGGATTCACAATTCTGCTCATAACCGAATTCGTATCGTGCCAAGGAAAGTCTTGTTGAGGAATACACAGTATAGCTTTCTCACTGACGATAATTCGCCCATTAGTCGTCGGGTACATAGTCTGTAAAAATATAAAGTGCTTAAAACCATTTTGGACTCAGAAAAGTCGTTGAAAATAGAAACAAACTCACTCTATCTATACAGTAATCGGAGATGTAGTCTTGATAGAGAGTACTTTCGGTGACTTTATCGTCGCATTTGAAATATTGATGCTCGAGCGTATAGTGCCGCAAAGTCCCATCGGCGAGTAAGACCAACTTATCGCAATTATTGTCTTCGTGGTACTGGTACACTACCCAAGGAGTGGTGGATCCGCAGTTGGGCTTTCGAACCAGAAGTTGAAAAGGCGGATCAGTTTTCTCCTTTCTGGTAGGATCCGAAAACGTAGGACTCCAAGGAGCTGTATCGTTATTAGGCCTACACTCGTCATTATGATCTAGGTATTGGTATACCGGACAGCATTTCCTCACGGTCACTTTTCCGGGTATATCCGGAGGCGGTGGAATATTACCACAGACGACTAGGTGTTGGACTAGCGATAAAATGATCACATTTGCTATTTTGAAATTCATATTCACGCCGCATTCTATAAGTACAATATTACCATATCAAATTTTGAGTTCCTTTGTCACAGCCGTCGATCTCATCCTAGAGTTTCAAAAATTCCTTCGCAGAAATATTAGATTTTTTCAAACGAGACCCAGGGAAGTTTACACATCATGAAGCACGGCGTTTATTGTAATCACTGAGTTTGACACTGACTATATAATCAGAAGAAAAAACACGGTAACACGATATTCTCGTGTCAACAAGTAGGTATGGTAAGTTTTTCAGTGTTACTAAAAAATAGTATTGTCTTACAGGCATGGGCTTTCGATGCTAATGCTTAGGGTTACACTGCTGAACCGGATGCGGCATAGCGTCAGGAAGACATTTTACAATAAAGTAGTTCTCGTTCATGTGACAGAGCTACTGTTATCCAGATTGTGATATTGGCGCTTGGTCGGTTTCTGGCTTTCTGCATATGGACCCTATTTAGCCAAACCCAACCAAGCGACATGATAACAATCTAGAGAAATGCTCCTCTACTATAAGCGGAGATTCTCTTTTTCGCCAAATCGTTATTATGTCGCTTGGTTGGGTTTCGCTAAATAGGGTCCATATTATCGTCCATACATCATTCTTTCTCTCTCTTTGACTATCACTATTCACTGCGCAATAAAAAAAAAAAATTGAGAAATGCATGAACGAAATTATACTATTCTAGAAGTATTTTCGACGCCGATCACGACCCTAGATGCCGTTGACCGTTTTTCAAAATTGGCTCTGGTTATCGAGAAATGATCATATCAAGTTCCCGCGAATTGTAGCAACGCATCATGATGTATGCGTAGCCCAGATTTTACAGGTACGATCAGAACCTGCGCGTCGCTACGATTTGCTGGTAGTTGATATTATGATTATTTCTCGATAACCAGAGCCAATTTCGAAAAACGGTCAACGGCATCGTGATCATGCGTCGAAAATACTTCTAAAATAGTATAATTTTGTTCATACATTTTTCAATTATTTTCTTTTTTTGTTGTGCAGTATAAGTTAATTGATTAGGTAATCAATTTTAATTAAAGTGAACGGAAAATGCAAACTATTTGGCTGGGGAAACGTTCAGTTTCCGATCGCCTGTAGATCTGGTGCGGAAAAAGGGCGGAAAGTACTTTTCCCGCGAGTTCGTCTCTCTTCCCGGTAAACAATTTGAAGCACTTAGGAATTACTACCCCTGTTTTTCCCTTTTGAAGCCCAGTTGAAGCCCTGCTTTTCCATTGGAAATTCTTTTGAAGCCCTTTTGAAACCCTCTTGAAGCCCTGATACTGGGCTTCAACAGGGCTTCAACCAGGAAAAATGTTTACCGGGATCCCTTCTACACTCAAATCCTCACACTAGTCTAGACTAGATGATCGAATGTTCTAAATTACGGCAGGGATATACTTCGAGAAATGAACTTGAGTTGCAATTACCGCGGAAATTAAAATTACTGAGCGAGCACTTTCATCTCAACTACACAATCAGACACGAGATGAAAGCAACTAACCCAACAAAGGCTAAATTTGAGGACGCTCAGAGAATTCAGGACTACGAACTAGCGAGTCAGCATCATGTGAATCATAAGCTAATTCAATCAACCCTTCTCCAAGATTTTATCTGTTTACGCGCACTGTCATCACTAGTATTCCGATGGCGAATTACTTTGATATGCTTAAGCGCGAAGCTTCTAAAGTTCAAATTTTCTCTGTGGAGGAGGACTTCCGATCCCTCCATGAGGCTGTGACCACTGGTGATTAAATGGTCTGGAAAGGCCGATTTTCCTACACTTTCTTCTTCTCAAGCTTTCTCGTGCTCGTCCACTCTAATCTTAAGTTGACTACTATACACACCTTCAATACCACATTCCACCCTACAGAACCCACTCCTCCCACAAAGTCCTTCTAGGGCTCGATTCCGAAGAAAGATTTACATCCTTAAGCTCATCTGCCAAGGAAACCGAATTTTTTACGAGTATTCAAACTCAATACGGGATTTTAACCACCGATCCGAAAACTTTGCTGAACAGCTCCCGTCTCTCACATTCTGATCCAGGATCAGAATTTCTTAAAAACACCCCCCTCCCCCTTCTTCAATCATACGCAGCTAAAAAGTGTAAATTGTTCCCAGTCCTCGAATTAGATCAGACTGATGTTTTTTGTAGATTTTGTCGAATAGCCATCGACCCTAAGAGACAATAATTTTATGGACGGACGACGGATACCGGACGTTTCCTCCAAATAAGCTGAAAAATATAGTCTATGCTGACGATATCATTTCATAGAGCTTCTGGCACGAAAATATACCTAATTCGCAAATAGCGAGGCTACAAACGCTTATTCAACAGCTGACTTGGAGATACAGATATGAGGCTATTGAGGGAAAGGCAGCTGGAGGACAGAGGGAATAAGACACATTTTCAAGATCTCAGATTGAGTGCTAAAGGCCCTAAAACTCTGCTAACCCTGACACAGCATTTGTGACATATAAAAGTCTCTATTATGGGATTCGACCGATTTCAGAGCCTCGAAATATTTCTAGAACCTCTGGTATTAATTTATATATTCGAATTCCTTTGGTAAGGGCAGGAAACAAGATGTTAATTGACCTAGGTACTTTGGGGACTTGGAAAAATTCACAAGATTAAAAAAATAAGAATTTCTGATTCTTTCAAAACCTTGATCATTATTTTCTTACAAGTTGTACAGCACATATTTATATTATATAATATACTACAAAGCGCTTTAGGTGAGTGGATCCAAATTTGAAGTCGATGTTCAGGTGTAAGCATTTGGATCCCCTGTACGTGTCGTAAGGCCACACGCGATGAATGTCAGGAGTAGCATGGGTGTATTCACAACTTAAATTCAAAGTTAATGTTTGGATTAAAGCATTAGAAAAAAATTCAACGTCTATTTGTAGATGATTAGTGCAAACAATTCTGGTGATCTCCGTCGCATACGGCATTAGCGTGGTTCGCGAACGTTTGGAATAATATTGAAATTCATCCAATTCAAAGTTGATATTGGCTGAACCATCAGAAAAAAGTTCAATGTTTTTTCTTACATGGTGAGTGCAAACTCAATTTTCATGGTCTCTGCATCGTACGGAACGGAATACAACAAAATTTTGTAAAAATGTCTATTGAATTTGACGTCGATATAATAAGAAGTAAAAAATAATCTAATAAGTTTAATAATTGGAAAGGACTTCAACGCTTTTTCTTTAATAAAAAGGGCGAACTCATTTCTGCAACACATTATTCAGTTGGTTCTTATCGGTTAGTTTTGCGATCGGATCTCGGATGTCTGGAACAACAACATCAACATTATCACGGATTAGACTTTGTGTACTGGTATTTTTAATTATGGAGTCTTAGGCTGAATATAGGCTAGGCCCGGAGGAGCAATTGAGGCTTGGACTCCTTCATGTTCGACAAACACTAATTTCAAGCTATGGGGGAGGGATACAACCTCATAAAACGTCCGCGTCATACCTATGTGACGTAGAAAAAAACACCGCCCTGGCTCCACACAGCTCCAAAATCAGCCAATGGGCCGAAGAGGGTCAAAATTTTTCTTGATTTTTCTGTGAAATTTAGCGCTGAGTCTGAAAAAAAAAAAAAAACGAAATGACCCTACACAGCTCCGAAACGAGTCAATGGGCCTCAAAGGGGAAAAATTGGGCAATTTTGGAAATCTCCCCCAATCCCCAGCAAAATTTAGCGCTGAGACTGAACAAAAATGTTGAAATGGCCCCACAGAGCTACAAACGATTCAGTAGGCCCGGGAAAAGACAAAATTTCTCCAAAGTCTCCCCAGTGTTACTCAATTTTTGGTATATTCATCCTCTGCCGCGAGTTTGTAGTCAGGAATCCGCTACAGTTCCGCGCGTCTGATGTCAGTTCAGGGCGGGCTGGGGTAAAAAATTTCTCATTGTACTAGGCGATGAAGGAAATGTAACAGGGGGGGGGGGCTCGCCTTCTGTGGTGAACTCGAGGTGAGTGCCTCTTCCAACTAGACGGGTACCTAAGAGTAGAACGTCGTGCCAGCCGAAGAATAGAAGATTTCGTGGAAATCTCAACCTCGCTCCGTGTTCGCGGCGGGGAATCGACTCCAATCAACATGGGTAAGAGTAAGATCATTCTTATTGCCCCAGCCGAGAGACGAAACACGAATTCTGCTGAAAACTCGTGACCTATGAGAAATTCGCTACAACCAGACCTAGTTTTTATGAAAGCGGGTCTCGTGGTGTAAACCGAAAGACAGTAGATCTTCCAGGAAACCCAATCTTTTCTGCAAGCTCGCGGTGTAGAATTGGCTACAACTCTGTGTCTCTTCAGAAAAGGCAGGCGATGGAAGTTTGGGACCAAGAGCTTGTCTTCTATTGCTCGCTCGCGGTGCGGCACGTTCGTATTTAATCGAAGCAGTCAAATGCGTAGGAATTCTCGTGTCAGGCGATGGACGGAGTGATACTGAGAAGCTCGTCTTTGTTGTGTGCTCGCGGTGATGAAGGAATTGATTGTAGTAGGCATTGGAAGATAGCTTGGGGTATGGTCCATGGAAGAAAGGTAAGTAAAATGGGTAGGTAGCAGACAGTGGAACTTGATACTTTTGATTAGGAAATGTTTACGAAGTACACACACAGTGTTGCCGTGGGACAATTTTCATGAAGATGATTCTTCGTAATCGTTTTCGGGGGAAGGGGGCATATAATTTTTTCCCCTATTTTTTTAGCTATAAGGAATTAAAGTTTGACGGAGCTTTCTTCATTGGACCACGGGGGTCACAGTAAGTGGGCGCCAACTGGAGTTGATAAGGATACTTTTTTTTTTAGAGGGCCCTCGCAAAAATGTGGCACGGGGAATACAAAAGCTAAATCCGGCCCCGAGCGACATGAATTTTATTCTCCTAAATCTTCTAATGACGTCAAGAATCAAGTTGGTAATATTTTGAGACCCTCTTCTAAACGAATTCAGTTCAAAATTCTTCCATCGTTCTTCTTTGAGGCTTAGAGTTTGATACTTCTCGAGTCCTTCCTCTATAGAAATTTAGAGATTCAGATATTGTAACTTTTTTGAAACTCTCAAGTCTTTCTCCTAAAATGTACCGCGCTCAAAAGAAAAAATTTTCAGCCAGAAAATCGAGATATTTCTACTCAAAGATCAACCTTGAAACTTTTTTTTGGCTAGACGCGAGGCGTTGACATAGCTCGCAATATCAAAGAAGAAATAATAATAATAAGAATAATTTCTTACCTGTTCGGAAGAAGACTACAGGGTAATCACTCGCTGTCAAGGTTAATTAACATGCGGTGGTGAGATGGAGAGGTGCCAAAGAAGTAAGGCAAAAGAGGGCTTTTGCCGAAAGGTAATGCTAGATTGATGAACCTCTGGTACTCATGAATGTAGTCGCCGAAGTAGATTCTCCATTCCCAGGAACCTAACATTTTATCCGTTACACCTGATTCTATATGGTTCACGTAGTTCTCCCCTAAGACGGCCGACTCGACCGTTCGAAATAACATCGATTTCATCTGGTCGCTCACATTCAATGCGCTGTTCGTTTCTTCCGGTTGGTACAATATTCTTAGGATCATAGAGCACCATAACGTTATCGGGGTATCAAACACCATTCCGTTTACTTCACCCTGTAATTTCTCGCCAAGTTCCATGATACTGATGCGCATTTCCTCGCATTGGTCGGCTCCGAAAAATATCACTTCCGAAAAGCGATCTATTTGTTTTAGTACTAATACCTTCGCCTCCAGTATTCCAGTCATCTGGTGATTAGATTTGATAAAAGTGACCTTCAAAATGAAGGGATGCTCATAGGTTTCCTGGTTTTTCGGATACCGATAGTTAAGCACTATTCCAGGTTTACCATCATTCAAATGAGGAGCATATTCGTCTTTGAGTTCTCTCATGCGTGATATATATTTCCTCAAGAATGCCACGGTAACATAACTCGGACGGTGCCCAGGATCAAAGAAGGCCATTGGTGAATCAAACGAAGAATGTAGAGGCAGTACCTTGACGCAAGGCACAAATACTGAGGAGTAGAACAATTTTTTGTTTGTATTGCGGGGTCCGTAACTGAAGCTGTAGTCTGCATGGTAGTATATCAATTTACTGTTATTTATATCCCTTTTTCGAGAAGGTTCAAGGATGTAGAACCACTCATTTGGAATTTTTTCAACTTCTATCAGCGGCTCTTCTTCCGTATCTTTCAAACGTAGTTGTTCCATCTTTTCCAACTCATGCACATTTATAGGAGCAGGTTCTATTACTAAGCTACTTGCTCCACCATCCCTTTCCTCTGGAAAGGGAAATTCTATAGGGGAGGTTAATGTTACTGAGCTACTTGCTCCACTATCGATTTCCTCCGGAGAGGTAAATTCTACAGATAATGTTACTGTGCTACTTGCTCCACCACCACTTTCCTCCGAAGAGGGAAATTCTATAGGAGAGGATAATATTACTGAGCTACTTGCTCCACCATCAATTTCCTCTGATGGAAAGAGAAATTCTGCAGGGAAGGGTAATATTACCGAGCTACTTGTTTCCCCATCGTCTTGCTCTGGTATTTCAAATTCCGCGAAACGCATTTGTTTCCTACTAGATTGTGAATTATCGCTCCTTTCATCTGATACGGATGGCTGATTCTCGTCGTTCGATGTTTGTTCTATTTCTCGTATTTCTTGCACAGCTTCTCCTTCTTCAGGAAAAACTCTTTTACGAGTTTCTTCGCGTGGGGGATCGGACATTTTATCCCAATGCTCGCTAGAACAAGTTGAAACAACATTTGTACAAAATTAATCATTGCTTCATATGAAACTCCGCTCTTCAGTCTTCCTATCGACTGTAAAATTTCACTTCATTTACGATTTCTCAATGCAGAACCCACCCACTTTTGGAAAAGCATTCGCGGTCCTAATAGGAATTTGAGGTTCCAGGAACGTGGGAGCTTCGAGGTAGGTAGAGAATCTTTACTGATACCGTATATTAAAATTCTATTTCAACCTCGGGATAGGACCATCCTCAGAAGAGTATAAAATGAGACACGACAGACGTCACGTAGTTGTAAAAGAAAAAAATTCATCACAGAAATCGGAATTTCCTGATTTAAATACCCTATTTCTCTTGCGGTGGGAAGTGTGGTGTTTATTTGTACATGCGCAAATGCAGTTACTGTCTCGTGACTAATAAGTACTCGGCAAACAGAAATCGTAATATAAATAGCTCGGAGGGAGAAATGAAAAAAAAAAAAAAAAACATTGCAACTGGTTCATGACTTGTACCGAGCATGAACCTAAAAATGTTGAGAAGGTGGGTTGTACACAAAGAAGAAATTCAAGCAAACAAGGGATTAAAGGAGAAGCTCCGGCAGTCTGAAATACAAAAAGGAAATAGGTGTTGCACTACATTGTCTAGATGTGTCAAGTAGGTATTTGACCAACATATTTTTTCAACAGAATAATAATTCAACTTCATTCACACTCAACAATATTTCCTTCAATATAGTTGAAACGCATTCGACACAAATGATACCACATTTGAGATGATATCTGTAGAATATATTCACTTTTTTTATTGTGCAAAGGATCGGATAGAGCTGCAGCTCATTCTGAAAACATTCAAATTTCCAGGATCAGAAACATTTTCCCCATTACTTCAAAGTAGTTTTACTATCGTTATTTTATTGTTAAAGTGAAATTGTTCATAATTATTTGTTAATAAAGTCTTTTTGAAATGAATTTTGGATTCTCAAATGTGAAAATATCAATCAATCAAATTCCAGTTCTGTCTCAAGATCGGCCCAGCAACAAGCCAACGACCCCTAGAATGATGGTCTATCGCACAAGTACAGAAGACCTCTTTCTCCAAACTGTTGGCTTGTTGCTTGACTGGCTTTTACAGAACTCACATAGGTATTTATCTGTTTTTGATAGTCACATTGGCCGACAAAAATACCTATATGTTATTGATGTACCTACAGTGTAAAGGATTGAAAATGTGTATCAAATTTGTATGTAGGTACCTATCATAATCTTAAATGTGGACAAGTGAAGGTGTAATCCTCCACAAAGTTATTCTTACCAATTCCTCTCAAATCTGGTACAACGTACTTGATGAAACTTTAAAAATAATATTTCCTCTAAAAACATTTGATTCTACCAGCATGCAATCTCAATTTCACTTACTTGCAGGAAATAAATCAGAAATGCAGCTGACAGACAGTTGAAACAAAGTATTCCAAAAATTCCTCGATAGAACAAACGACGGCAGAGAGAACGCACTGCTGTAGTTGTAAATCAAAAATTTCAATATGGGGAGAGAAAATTTACCTAGCACTTACAAAAGAAAAAAAATCAAGGAAAAACAAGCGGCAAAAAGATTCCAGAAGAGCAGAGTGAGCGAAGAAATTAAAAATTGTAAGTACGTACGGGATCGAACAATAATAGAAAATGCTGCATACAAGATAACGTAGAATAATAGGCCTACATGACAAAGAAAACAGAGATCTTTCTGAAAAAACAAACTCAAACATGTATTTGAATATGAACTGTGAATGACATGCACAATTTAAGGTTGGATTCACAGTTCTTTATTTTAGTCATCACAAATTAAACCAGTCATCATATTAATTTCAACGTATGTAGTGGTGAGCCACGGCGCTGGGATGAGCGGGTGCAATGGTGGTTTGGAACAGTGGTTGGGAAGGAGCCTGTCTTGTTGTAACATGTAGACTGTATGTGAGTTTCAACAAGTTAACTGGGTATCAGGCGACGCAGCCACTTAAAATTTGCACTTTAACAACTAATTGATCAACTTGGGCTATTGCGGAGCCAAGTTAATACAATTTCAAACATATATAGGTAGGTACTTCATTGTACAATTGTTAGTCATTGGAATTTGGAATTGTCGCGCCCAGTTCATTTCCTATCTACTTATACTTAGTTATCCTTAATCAACATTACGGTCACTTTCCTTGTTTTGCAAAATAGTTGGTAGATAGGTATCCATTGTATCGTCAATTAATATTAAGGGTATGCTCTATACCTTCGATGAAATGGTAACTTGGAATACCTCTCAGGAGTCTAATATTGCACAGAATGCGATGAAACTTCGGAGTTTCATTGTTCAAGGTTACAGAAATACCGCTTACAAGTAGTGTATACTGGAAATTGTAAAAAATAATTATGAATATTACGCGCTCAGAACCAATTAGCGGTATTTCTGTAACCTTAAACAATAATTCTCCAAAGTTTCATCGCATTCTGTGCAATATTAGTCTCCTGAGAGGTATTCCAAGTTACCATTTCATTGAAGGTAGAGCATACCCTTAATCTGATGCAATTCACTGTAGTCTGATCTTACTCCTTATAGTCTGATGCAGTTAAGTTCCTTAGTGAATATCAAGTTCACTATTTGAACTGTACAGGTACATTCTTCATTCATATAGGTACTTATTATTGTCTATAATGGTGTAGCCATTCTGACAGGCCCGGGTTGCCACCCACGTGCTGTATAATCAAATTGAGAATTTTAGTGAACTAGAATGAGTGTTCTTTTCTAAATTTTGTCAAAAATGGAGTTAATAAAGAATACCTAATACTTAATTATGTTTTTGTACAAGTGAATCAGAAATGAATTGAGGTAAAAATTTGCTACCTAGCTGTACATTCACTCACCTTGTCTTTGACTTGGTTTGTATGGTTTCGCACTTGTTCAGCAAATTCTCACTTAAATTGCTTGTACCAGGAGGGCTCTTTTTCCAAAATAGACTCACACAGGCACATAGATACAATTTGAAAACATTCCAATAAAAATTCCTATAAAAGTAATCAAGTAGGTAACTTATGAAGATTCTTATCAGTTTGAATTGGCTTGTGATAGTGACCTAGTGTCATTGCCGAGTGTGTATTTAAACGCCGAGAAAAAATTATGTAAATGACTGCTGTCATCTGTAGATATAATGTTGAATTGATGTAAAACATCTAAATCAAGTCGTTCCTAAAGCAATTTTTCAATGAGCAATTCATTTATGCTACTAGTTTTGCAATATAAGCATTCTTACTTCCATATTGGAGCCTGGAGCTTTTGGATTGTGTTTGGAATGTTTAGAACATAATACAGAGAAGAATGTTGTTCATCATACACAACACAAAGCTTCAATTTCTCAGATCTTAATTTTTCCTTATCATTCATCAATGAAGTAATGGTAGTAGTAACTATTCTTGATTCAACTTGGAAACTGCCCGCGTCAATGGACGCTTGTATTGCAAGAGATATTCAATACAACTTCCCTTCCGTCTTGCAATAGCTGCTCCACCGGTGAATCGAGTGTAATGAGTCATCACAATTTCACAATTAATCACAAACTTGCATCATTGTTCAATGGATAAAGTTTGCCTGATTGTCAATTTGGATCTATACAATCATCAATATTATGGACCTTTATTCTGTGACGTCACTCAGCAAGTTACATTAATAAGGTCATAGCCAAAACCTCGTTGATTTGGATTCCCATAAGAAAAACACAACAAGAGCAGATCATCATGTTCAATTTTCTCATAAAATTGAGAAATGATAATTTTCTTGATGAATGGAGTTGTAGATTCTTAATAGGTATTACCGGTATGGAAGGTTTTCATCGCAATTTTGATTTAGTGGCTAAAAATCTAAAATATTTCTTATCACTTATCAGTCATAAATTTGGAGTGTGCATATTGTAGGCGCGCTAGCGTCGCCCATGTAAAATTAGGCCTATATGAAAAAGTATTGATAAGGAAAGGGTGATCATAATATTATACAATTTGAGTACCTATACAGTTTTTCAGTTTTTCTTAATTTTCTCAATAAATCCTGAATTTAAAGAAAAAACGCAAAGAACAAAGTTTAATGAGTATAAAATTCTCTTTCAGGAAAATATATTTTTAGGAAATTTTGCGAAAGTGAAAAATCTTGGTTGTTGTTTGCACAGTCCGAATCATCATCAATCAGTATGTAGCTTAATGATCTTTGCTTCCTGTGTCTTTCTTGAGGATAGTCCGTCTGGTTCTTTACTTTTTTGGGTATTTTTGCCCACAGCCTATCCGTGCTGCAATGTCACGTAAAATTAGTAATTCGTTATTAATAATATTACGCATTTTTTGGCATGAATAATGAGAAATTTGGCATTTTTTGGTACAAAAAAAAAAAAAAAAAATACAAAAAGAATGATTGAAAGGCATACAGAACCAACTCAATTATGTTACAACCCAAAAATACGAGATCAGATTATTCACAAAAGCGATGAATTTATGACTCAGCCGGTGGTAGTATGAGAATAAAGTATCATTTTTCTCTTTTCTCGTTGATGTTACCCTATAATTGAAGTTTAACCTCCTTTTTCTCTGTTTTTCTTTGGTATTTCTTTACTTCAGCAATGTCATCACTTTCTGGCATTATTTGGAATTTCATACTCGTTTTTGGCATCTATTCCGTTGTTGGCATTTTTTGGCACAATAAAAATTTTATTTCCCGGGCTCCCTAACCCCTGAAACGTACTTGTAATTGGTTTTCATGCTTCCCGCCCTTCAGGAAATGATTTGACAAATGCCATCGAATCCGGTTCCAGTGATTATAATTCAAACACTCGCCCCATCGTTTCAACCTCAGAGGGGCCAGTTTGTCCAATAGTCGATTTGGATGCTTTAGGTGGTTTTCAATTGCAGCGCACTGCGGTGTTCGCCCGGTCCAAATTTATTATTGGCCAGAACTTGGCTGTTATATCTTACTGCGAACCTATATTTACTCGATCCTTATCACCGTGATTTTTATCGTAATGGCACACGCTTTCCATTGATTCTGTTTTCAAATTTCATCGCCACAGGGATTCAAGCTCAAGGATGTAACAATTGTTGAGAGCTCCTACTCGGAGAATTGACAAATTTAATCAGTACGCGTGATTACAAGAAAAAAAAACTCGCTCCTAACTTCGTTTCAGTGAGGCGAGTAGGAACTTGTTTCATGAGGATAATTTCAAAAATTTACGAGGAAGTCACAATTCAGAGACCCAGTCACCTTTGAAACATTTCCATAGCTTGAAAATCGCATTTTTTCCGTGGCACTCTCCTGGACGCAGATTTTAAGTAGGGGTTACAGAAGAGGAATTTCTTGAACTCCGACAATTGTGACGTAATGTGTGATGGAAATTTTTAGTTGACCCCAGCTCAAAAATATACCGAATTCATAATTTTTCTTCGAGGCCATTGAGCTTTCCATTCTAAACACAGGGACATCAAGTTTTATAGGTCATTTTTACCTTGCGCTCTACGAAAACGGGAAAATTGATGGGTGATGCAGGTGGGAGGTAGGTTTCCATAAATCAATCTAAGTAAATTTTTATTAGAGATCACTCTTAGAACATTTCATGCTCTACCAATTTTTTCCTCTTCATTTTGTTCCAAAATTGTTTCGCTTTCAAGTCATTTTGAAATTACTTACTGAACATTTGAATTAGAAAATCGTCCTGTTTTCAATTTCTTAGTGGATGGCCAAACTGGATTGACGATTGTCTGATCAACATTAACGGACGTAAGACTGATCCCCAAAAGACCAAATTATCTAATATTTTTAAGATCTGTGGCACTTCAAAGGGAGCAAGGCCCACAATCGTGTAGTAATCAAAGTCAGCTCGTTTGATTATAAAAAATTACGTTTTCCCCTCTTACTCTTTCCATTTCTCGGGTTCACCTCCCACCACGTAATTCTTGGTTTTGCGCAAAAACTAAAGGCCTTTGAAAACATTACTGAACAATCACTTGGTTTTATATACATTTTATTCATTTTTTTTTTGGTTTATGGTTTTTAAAACAATTTGTTTTCTACACACTAAGAATTTATATAACAAATAGTAATATTTATATAATAATAATAATAATAATAATAATAATAATTAATGTTCTTTATAATAATAGCTAATAAAATTATTAATATATGTATAAAATGAACGAATACGAAGGAAAGGAAGATAGATAAACAGAGAGAGAAATAATAAACGGAGGGGGAAGAAAGTAAAATATAAAAAAAAAGTCAATCGGCTCGAAATAAAGGCCTTACAGATACATCAAGGATAATAATAAATTATGTATACGTCTGAAAAAAACTAGAAAACTTTCTTTTTCCAATTTAGAAATCTTTGACATACAAATAAGGCACCTAGTCGTCACATGTTTGTCTATTAAGGAGAGAAAGAGAGAAAAAAAGAACACTTTCAATATATGGAATAAATTGGACTGGTTAAACGACGCAGACGAAGAAAAGATTTAAAAGAAAAATACAAGAAACGAAAAAATAAAATTAGGAAAAAAACAAAAGTAAAATAACGAAAAAAAAAAAAACAAACGGAAAAATGAAAAACAGCAGTTTAACTTTTGAAAGATTTAAAAGAAAAGTATTCAACAATGAGACTACTGCACCAGTAATATCGCACCTATTTTTATCGCTCACTCAATTATACTTCAATAGTAATTCTTATCTTGTAAGCTTAGTTCTAGATTATTAACATTATTTTATTAATCCTTAGCGTCTTAAACCAAAATCTTATATGAAATAAGAGAAAGAAAGAAAAAGAAAAATCTTCAACAACAATAAATTATCCTATAATTATTATCATTATTATCGTCAACCTATTCTCAGAATAAGTCAATAAATACATCCATTCGAGTAATTTTACTCGTAAGTATAAATTATATTGCTTAGAACTTATCCACTAAAATTAAAAAACAATTATCAATTCGAAATCATAAATGAGCAATGTAATATAGTTTTTTTTTTTTTTTTGTCTTTGTTGAAAGTAATTTTCTTTTTAGACCGTTATTGAGAAAAATCAAGAGCACTTCAAAAATGCACTGATTAAAAAAAAGAAAAGAACAAATCAGCTTCAATGATATTCCTCACAACGAAGTATATCAACCACAAGACAAAACGAAATAATTTAACCACTGGCAGAACAGCGAAAAGATAAACCGACAAGATACAGGTAAAATGAAAGCAAAAGAAGAAAGAAGGAAACTACGAGAAGAAATTTGGGCAATATCGATACTTATAATATATCCTATCACCATCTCTCAATTGTAAGATTGTCGTGAATCAAGAATGATCTATGATCTCGAAGGCAAGAATAATATTAATCTTATCAACATTTCCATCGATCGTCACCTGTACTGCGTAAATTATAAGTTGAGTTTACATTAAAATGTAAACGAAGAGGAAAAGTATTCCATATTTTACAACGTAGTTCATTAATATAGCTATAAGAACATATAAATTGAAAAATAATAAACTCCTCCGAACGACTAGAGATAATCGTAGCCGCGTTTCAACACATTTAAAATAACGAAACCTAGGTTAGATACGCGCAATTTTCGTACGTAACACGTTAGAAATTTACTTTTCATTCTTTTCAATACTACTTCATAAACAGATTCCAACATGGAATCTATTAATTTCAAATTCTATGAGAATACGAAGACCATACTTATAGACGGCGCATAAAGACTAACAATAGTTAAACACGAGTAAAAAAATCGTTCACAAAAAGGAACAAAAATTCAGGTCTTACCGTTATTACACTGTAAAGCAGCACTCGTTTTCGTCGAAAGACGAATTTTGTAGCGGCTTGCTGGAAGTGTAGGCTATTAGTAATTTTCTTCTACTACTCGATAAATTTTTCATCGATGTTTATTTTGAAAAGGACCCATTTTGAAATGTGACGATGGGTAGATAAGGAAGACGAAACTCAGGAAAAAAAAAAAATCAAAAAAATAATAGTAACACACAATAATTAAAAATTTATCTTTAACCGTACGTCTCCTGGAAAGACTAACGGTGACATTCTAAAAATATAATATTCAATTCGAACAATAAAATAATAAACGAGAAAGAAATAAACTCGTGAAACATCCCAAAAACTAAAACTTAACAAAAAAAAAAAAAAAGAAAAAAAAATAGAAGGGAAAATAATAGATGTCACGTGAGATTGGTTCGGAAAATGAGAAATAATTACATAATATTAGTCACAGATAATTTTCAATATGAAATAAAATAAATCCTAAAATGAGGAGTCCGATAAATTGAATGGAAAAGGAAAAAAAAAAAAAAAAAAAAAAAGGAAAGGTGGAGGTAATATTTTGCACATAACGAATATAATATATTGTTGTATTAAATTGCGAATTTTATTTCGAATCGTTTCTTTTTTAAATTCCTGTTTTTTTTTCTTTTGTCCTTTTATTTATTTTTTTTTGTAGTTTTTTGTTGTTATTGTTTTGCTTTACTTATTTAACATTTCACGGGTTATAACGATTAAATAGAGAGAGTAATTAAACTAAAACAGCGGCGAGAATTAAATAAAGCGAATAAATATTATTAATTTATCATCAAATTTCGGCTACTTTCGGTTTTTCTAAGTCGAAATTAACGTGTAAATTTTTATTTCCGGAGGTTTTCATGCATTTTCTATCACCTGCAAAAATAAGATTAAAAATATTTAAAAACAGTTGCGGCGCGGCAGGGATGATTACAGATTTCAATTAGAAGGATGAAGGACTCCTTTGAACTCGACAATTCGTTTTAAAATTCCATCAAAATTACAAAATTATAAAAAATATATCAGGAATTCATATTTCAATTTTTTTATCAAGTCAAAAATGAAATTAATAGCCTTTTTATTTGACAATTCTTGAAATATTGGACTTTTATGGAGTTTATTGGATTCATAGGGGCGGTAGACACCTTGAAATATTCCCAGATATTTTAGAAAAGAAAAATGGATATCCAAAGGAATTCTGAACAATTTCTTAAGTGAATTCGGATGAATAAACAATGTCCGATGAGAATGCACGCTTTTGTAGAACATTGACGAATCTAGCGTTGACTTTTGGAACCAAAGTAGGCGCGTATTAAAGAATAATTAATGAAGTAGAAACGCCTCTCAAGAACCAAATCAAATACCAGGTTCTATGAGTCATGAAAACAATGCAACAACACCAAGCGACGAAAATGACACACTTCGAGAGACTGGAGGAGGAAAAATCTCCGAAATTCGCGAAGAAATAATGAACCCAGCAATGAACTTTTTAAAGAACCAAAAAGAAGAGGAATTGTCGACATCAGGCCTTCTTCGAACTCTTTCCAGTGTAGCGCAAAGAAATAAGACAATGACGACAGTCTACCAACTCTGAAATGCCTCCACATCCATCATTTGAATAATTCCTCGAAAGTCACTCAGATTTCAAAGATTAATTTTTGCAAGGCTGGTAGACGAAACAAACACAAAGCCCAGCCCAGCGGCCCGCGATAAGAATATCAAAGCAAACAGCAAAATTTTGGTACTAGCAAAATTACTGAAATCATGTTGAGCGGCTCCCGTTGGATCATAAAAAGTTACTTATGTTCATAAAGGCGGCCCGCGGGAAAGAAAAGTTTGCCCACCCTTGGTCCAGAGACAGAGAGAGATAGAAGGTACTTTTTTCCCAAGATGGATTTACTCAGAGAATGAAATTAGAATAAACTAACCAATCAACATAATATTATTCAATCCTTGTAATTTTGAGGATAGAAGGGCCAGAGGTTGTGCCATCGAACTGGTCAAGAGGAGATTTTCCGGTTTCAGCGTGGTGCCAAATGACCTTTCCAATAATTTGACCACAAGAGGTCGTCACTATCAACCCAAGGCTGGAATATTTGGACAAGCTTCTTAATTAGGTAAAATCAACTCACTTTGTGGACCATTCTGAACGTAAATCGGGTTAAGATCATTGCCTATGGAGTCGGCTCGTTTGCGTTCGTTGAAAGTAACGCCAGAGCCGATACCGGTACCGCTGAACGAGCCTATCGAATATTGTCTTCGTCTCGGATTACGTTCCCAACTTGAGCTCTCGGATACGCTGCGATTACGCTGTAACTTCTTCTGTCTGCCCATACTGTGTCGCATCTGGTCTTCAATCGGCTGTACAAAGAACAGAGAAGTCTTTCGTTATCACCAGTACGGGACGAGATATTGCAAGAGGTATTATCTCACTCGCGCTCTGTGGCAGGGTCTACTATCAAACCTCGTCCATGAAGCGGAACGATGTTAGCGAACCCCTGCCAAGTCACTGTAGCACGTCTTTAGTCTCGAACACACCCGGTTATTAAGGTGCGACGTATCCGGATCGTGCAAAGCATTTACATACTAGGTACATTTATATGATGCCACCTAAAATCCATTTGATTGAAATATTAGTCGTTTTTCAATTAGTGAACTCGATATTTTCTCACAACCAAATTCTCCACAGTAGATAAGGGGCACAAACCCTTTTTCGGGACTGTTTTTTCAAAACATTCAACCAAGTTTATGTAGACGGCGTCACATATAAAGTGTACATGAGAAGAAGAGTGAATGTAACGATCTGGAGAAACAGTTCTTTCTCAGGGAGGCAAAACATCCAATTTTCCAGATCGTTTCTTTTGAATATTTACGCTTTTTCTCAGTTCCTTATTCATTATAATAAAACCTACTTCTAAGGCACGGAAGTCTTCAATAGTCTTAAATTTCGATAAATACAATTTCAGTTTCGGATCGACTTGTAACGTACTGCTATGTTTGTAGTACTTCAAAAACGCCCAGAATTTCTCCAGAGCGTATAATTGTCCTGAAATTAGAAAACAGAAGTCGTAATTACATTCATCCCAAGCATAGTCCATGGGCCATATGAAGATGCGGTACCATTCGAGGGGACAAAGCGATACTTTGGGATATGTTATTAGGAGTGATACTTGATATAAAAAACGATGATAGACATCTGAGAGGAGCAGCTCTTCAAGATAGGGGCTAATTTCAAAATGGCGGATCGGTCTTGTGGTAAAAGGCAAATAACTCATACTGTATGGGTCAAATTTTCTACATATCCAACTTCCCATCCCTCACATCCTGTGATAAATTTTCTGCGGCACGTTCTAGCTCCCTAAAATCAATGTTTTGCAAATATCTTGAAAAATTGGGCATCAATCATGAAAAGTTTCAGATGAAAAATGTTCCTTGTGAAATTTGTTATAGAAAATACCATTCAAACTTTGCTATGCGTCCAATTATCAGCTTAAAAGTTCGTCGAAAGTTGGGATCTTTGTTAAAAAGTCAATTTTGCAGCAATAAATATCTAAAAAATTGCACAGTTCGAAACAAAAACTATTTCTTGAAAAATTTCAACTGCAAAATAGATTGCCTAAACTTTCTTCCAAAGTTTGTCGAAAGTTCTGAGCTTTTGGAAGGAAATCGATTGTTTTGAAATATTACAAAAAAAATAAGCTGTTCTAATAAAAAAGAGTTCCAAACAAAAAATATTTTTCATGAAATTTACTACATCACGGACCATCTGAATTTTATTGTTAGTCTAGTTATAATCTTGAAAAGCTTCTAAAAATTGTGACCTTTTAGAAAAAATCGATTCATAATAAATATTTTGGAGAATTGAGTTTCAATAAGAAAAACTTTCAAACAAAAAATGTTCTTCTTGAAATTGTCTGTAGAATCAAATACGTCGGAAGTTCTGAGCTTTTGGAAGGAAAAAGATCATTTCTAACTATCCTCCACACTCCAGCTTTAACGAGGAAAAGTTTTAACCCAAAAGTGATTCTCACAAAATTCACTACATCTTCATTGTAAAGCTAATGGTCATCATAAAAAGTCTATTGTGAGCTCCAACATTGAAAAAAAATCTGTAGGAATTACATTAAATACTTTTATTTATTTATTTATTTATTTATTTATTTGAGGAATAAAATCTTGATGAGGAATTGTAATTTGTCGTTTGTCGCCATGCGCGTTGATGTTGCTGAACTTTGGACAAAATTAAATACCTAATATCAAGCTGTTCATCCGCACATGGCGCCGCAATCTCTTAACACCACAAAAAATAGGTTCTTTGAATATCTACTAATATTTATCAATCATTTAATGCAATGAAATGATTGATTGCAAATCATTTTGAATTATTTATTTTAGAATACAATGTAAAATATAAAATATTTAAAAAAAGAATCCGATGTTGCTCATGAAGTTGATTGAATTGAGTTTATCATAACTGAACTAAAAAGAAAAAAGGCTGAATAGGCTGATCGTAGCAATAAATCCGTAGCAATTCCAGTGTGCAAAATTGGCTAAGATTTTGTGTACTTCGTGTCCTGTACATTATTAAAAAACTACAGGTATCCGTAATTGAAAAATTCTGTTCTCTTTTTAGCCTACCGGCAAAATCATGTTTCGAATTTTTATTCAAAAGCGTTAATGCATTGGGAAATGATGAAAATTAAATGGCTATTTTTTCCCCCATTATATCATTTTTTCCAAACAAATATTTCAATATTGTATTGTAAATTTATTTATTTATTTTTTTGCCCCTATCCTGAAGAATTCAACTTCAATGAACTCTTTGCTTAGGGTACAAATAGGACGTACCTATCTATTCCAAATTTTAGAGAATTCATATCGAGAGACATTTACCAATTTGGAAATTCTGATTTGGTAGCCAATATTTTTATCAATATTACATCAATTAGCCTATGAAATGAGAAAGAAAAAAAAAAAAGATAGGAAAAGTACACATGGAAAAGAAGAGAAGTTGAAAAAGAAATTCAGTTGTAATGAGATCAATGGTTATGATTTCCCACCTCCCAAGAAAAGTAATATTGTAATTATTTGAAATTACCCTCCAGGTTCACGATGTACAAAAAGGTACAAAAGAAATATATGTACGTATAGAGTGAGTTACTCCAAGGCGAAGATGACAAACAATGCCAAATTTAAGGGAAAAGGTAGTGCTTATGAGTGGGAAACGAATGTATCCAAAGCTACAGAGAGAAAGTATGACTATGGACTCTCCACGTGAATAATTAATCAGGAGTGTCATACAAGGAACAAAGGGTTGGGATCGTTCATAGACGTGGGATGAATGAGTCAGGTTGTCATTTTTCAAGTTACGAAGCTTCTGCTATTGAGTTTTTGGGGATGGGGTTTCTTGAAGGAAAAACGGGGTTGACCGCCGTCCAGAAAAACGTGGAACTTGGAATTTTTTTGAGCTATGTATGATAGAAAGGGGACTTGAAAAAATGCCGACCTTCGAGCTATATAATAAGATGAGGAGGGGGGTCGGAAAATTGCGAGTATCAAACTGTATTTGATTGGAGGGAATTCTGAATAATATTTCTTCTTTTGGGCTATGTATGATAAAAGAGGAACTTTGAAAATCACGACTCTCTTAACAAAGTTAAACGAGAAACGCCGAGATCTTTTCTATGGATCTAATGGTTTTGAAAACCAGTGATTTTTAATATTAATTTTTATAATATGATAGGCGGTGGACTTGAAAAATTTTGATTTCCAACTTGCAAGCTATGCTGCATGATACTTGTAGAATGAGGACTTTGAACGGCAGACGGCGGGGTGCAAAAATTTTCCAAAGGTGGAAGGCCTTCCGAAGGACAGGTTCTCTGTTAATTTCGAGCTATAAAATATGATGGGAGGTGGGGGGGGATTCAGATAAATTATGGCTTTCTTAACTCTGTGTAGGTAGTTTGATATTTGAAATTTTGCTGAGGGCAACTTTTGTACGTATAACTTGACTAATAATTTGGTTAACAATGTAAATAGTGAAATTTCCTTTTTTTCGCTTCTTAACTTTCGGTTTATATCCTGTTACCTATTGCAATTTTGAAAGATCCGTACACAGTACACCATTGTCTTTTTTAATCATTACATAATATGGAACGAGTGACTTTAATACAGAATTCTGAAAGTGATACTGTCAATTAATGTATTTTATCGATGTTGTTTTCAAATTTGTCGACGCTCAGTGAAAGGAAATTGGAAAAATTTTGACATTAAATTTCACTATCAAGCTAAGTATACCTAAATTGATCCGAGGGGAATTAAAAAAAATTTGACCTTATACTTCCCAGCTATATGTATGATAGGAGGAAAACTTGGTTAATAAATTTCGACAACCGAGCTCTACTCACTAGGTGATAGAGTGACTTGCGAAAATTTTGACTTTCGAGGTTTGTATGATAGGAAATAGGCTTGGAAAAAATTTTGACTTTCAACTTCCCGGCGATATATGGTAGAAAGGGGACTTGGAAAAATGTCTTCACCGGAAAGTGGACGCTAAAATGTTCAAAAAGACCCCCCCCCCCCCCTAGAATGGGTTTCCTGTTGAAATTTCGAATGTCGAGCTTTATCTGTTAGGAGGGAACTTGCAAAAATTTCCACTTTCGAGCTATACCGGTTGAGGCCGAAAGATGTTACCAGTTAAATGGGAGTTTGCACTAAATCTGTTGTAGCGTAAAAACGCGAACTGTAAGACGTAAACTTCAAATCTACATTTGTATCTAATTTCATCTTCAATTTGCTCCCCTACCCAATGTTCTATAACTTTTCTAAGCCGAGTTATGGACCAAAATGTCCCAAAAATTGACCAACTTGCCAAGATTTCCAAAATAAAAAATTGAAAATTCCCCCAATTTCAAGCTTTGTATGGTTATATTAATGAAGTATTATTTTCGGAATCAGCGTTAAATTTCACTTTCAAATCAAGTAAAACGTGGAAGTTTGAACAATTTTTAATTTTTGAGAATTTTGGCAAATAGTTCAATTTTTGGCACATTTTGGTCAATAATTCGGCTTAAAAAAGTCGCAGAAAGTTGGGTAGGGGCGCAAATTGAATATGAAATTGAGATACAAATTTCGTAGGTTTGGAATTTACGCCTAACGTTTCGCGTTTTTGCCCTACAACAAATTTAGTCCAAATCCCCATTTAACTGGTAACATCTTTTGGCCTCACCCGGTACATCATGGGGGGAGAGCTTTACAATATAATATGATGATAAATTTTGAATGTCGAGGACTTTGGATGTCCATATAATTGACTATAAAATTCGGATATATAATTTATTCTGCTTGCAGTTGTAAGAATAACATATTCCAAGTCTTCGCAGTCTTTGACACTTTGAAAAAACTTTTGTGAAATGATATTTTGATCCAACCATCAAAAGTTGAAAGTTGAAATTGTTTTACACGTAGATTTCATTATGAGACCTCTTCTCGCACCCAAAAACATCAATTGAACAAAAAAAACTGAGTCCAGAGGATATTGAGAATACATTTTACCGAACTAATTTTTGTTCCTAGAAGTTTGGAGCTTCAATAGACTATTTAGGCATCAATGTAAGTTTCTTTTGGACGTGCGAAATTATTTTTGAGAACTTCCTTCAAATTCTCCAATGGATTTGTTATGAATCAACGAGAATGTCAACGGTTATTGAATTTTCTTTTCAGCAACTTCTGAAGCCCCTTCTGGTAATTTAAAAACTTTATAAATCCTTGAGAAGTTTTAATGAATTTTCTAAAAGTATTATGATACGATTAGGGCCTTACAATATGAATAAATAAAATCATGATAATTGAGAAAATCGTATTTTCAAAGGTACTTAGGTACTTGACAAACAATCCAAAAATAACCCTGCGAGGCGCGCCGTCTTGCTAGTAAAATATTAAATAATTTCGTATTCAAACATTCATATATAAAATCTTACAGCAACACCGCCGTATCCTACAAACTCTCATAACCTTACGCTTTCTCATGAGTGATAGAATCATTTTTAGTTATTTACTTTTCCATTATCATGAGAACAAACAGCCTCTAGATGTTTACTATTGCCTATTATAAGTGGATACTATGGTGCTGCTGTAAGTTTTACATATGAATGTCTTTTTTTTTTCTAATTTTTATTTAAAGGACTTAATGCTATAATGAAACGGCTATAGGATGTTCGATTACAAAATGATTTAATATTTTGTTTAGTAACTATAGAGTTTTCTTGATTCAAACTCTTTATTTTTTCTTCTTAGTTTAGTTATGATAAAGTCAATTCATTTAACTTCATGAGCAACAGCTGATTTTTTTTTTCGAATATTATTTAATTTGAATTATTTTTAGTTGAAGTGTATGTATGCAAACGATGTGTCTCAAATTATTTTTTTGTTAATAAATTATAATAATTCAACAGATAAAAAGAAGAAAACGCTCAATTGGTCCAAAAAGTAACTGCATTATCAAAAAAAAAAAAAAAAAAAAAAAAAAAAAAAAAAAAAAAAGTCGGTAAGAAGAAGGAGAAGGCTCCAAGTGGTATGGGAAACGAGATACGAGAGTACCAGATAGAAAAAAAAAGAAAGAAAGATCCGCGTCAACACATACCAAGTGATGGCAACACCGGAAACACTTGTGATTTTCAAGTATGGATGAAAAAGTGACAAACTGTTTTGACGAAAGAAAGTTTACGCAATCTGTTTTGCAGTTGACATTTTTCAAGAAATAGTTTTTATTTGAAAGTGTTTGATTTTTTTAGATATTTATTGCTGAAAAATTGATTTTTTCTCAAAGTTCCCAACTTTCGACGAACTTTTAAGCTGATAATTGGACGCATAGCAAAGTTTGAATGGTATTTTCTATAACAAATTTCACAAGAAACATCTTTTATCTAAAACTTTTCATGTGATAATAATAATAACTTTTATTGAGGCATAATATCCGTATTTTACATTTTTATGACTTAATCTTATTTGTTCCATAACAGCGGCCAAAAAGAGCAAAAATTTCCTGCAGCCTATTCCATTCATCCCTATCCATTGCTACCCTCCCGAAGTTTTTTGCCCTTAGAAAAGTCTCCAGGTCGTCTTTCCAGCTTGCCAACTGTCGACCTGTTTCTTTTTCGATGCGTGAAGAACCAAAAAGTTACTTTATACGTTCATCTTTCGTCCTTCAATCTCGCTATATACCCTGCCCACCTCCATTTTCATCTTTTAATGTATCGTATTACGTTTGTATTATATTTTAGGTTTTGTTTTAGAGTATGTATTTTTACATGGTCTAAAAAAAAAAAAAAACTTTTCATGATTGATACCTAATTTTTCAAGATATTTACAAAACATTGATTTTAGGGAGTTAGAATGTGCCACAGAAAATTTATCACAGGATGTGAGGGACGAGAAGTTGGATATGTTATTCGGGGCCTTATTTTCTTTTATTGAGAAAGAATTTGATCCATACAATATGAGTTATTCGCCTTTTACCACAAGATCGATCCGCCATTTTGAAAAGCTGCTCTTCTCAGATGTCTATCATTCGCTACACATATCCCAAAGTGACGCTTTGTCCCCCCACGTGGTACCAAACACCACTATTTTCTATTATGGCCCATGGACCAGCAGTTCGTAATCAACATACATGATACTCACCCATTTCATAGTCTTTGATAGTTTCTATTTGAAAGTCCAAATATAGGTCGGGTCGGAATTTCTTTTCGAGACCGTAACTGTAGTATCGGCAAAGACATTCGAATCCGTACCTGTAAATCGAGCTCGAACTTCAGAGAAAATCCTCTCGCATAACTCGTAGTAGCATTAGATAGAATGCAATGGGCCTTACCTGAAACCGTATCTCGCGTCCTCTACGGCCAGAGTACGGAATTCGTCGTACATTTTACGGTTAAAATTATCACGCAAGAAAAATGACCAGAATCGGAATAACGTGTTCATTTCCTGTGTTTGTCCGATACCTAAGCGAGCTCTCTCTGCGCAACATAAAGACATTCAGAAATTAACGTAAGTAAATAAAGTAGTTCTCGAGATGAAATTTCAATCCTCGATTTTACCTTTGAGACACTTCGAATGCCATTTATGGTAAGCAGTCTGCGTGAAATTATTCTCCTTCAACAGGGCATGAGATGGGTGTTGGAAAGTTGGTAAGGATTGAGGTGTACTTCCGTAAGCGACTGAACTCTCGGTTGGACTAGTGCCTGCATTGCTTCTGCAGGTGACAGAAATGACACGATTAGAAAACGAAAATTCCTAGTTTTTTACGATTCTGTCGGCGAAATTTATTCAACGTCGACCGAAATAGTCGACGCTTATTTTTAGTATTTTTCGCTGCAAACGTTACTTTGGCACAATTTCTACACCGTAATGATCCAGTTTTTCAGAGATCAGCAGGCTCTAGATTGTGCTACACAAAATTGTGAATTTGTGATTGTACTTACCCGCTGGAATAAGTACGAGGTCGATGCTCTCTGTAGTCCATAATCCAACCAACGTGATGTTCGGTAGGCTGATTCGGGCAGTAGTACATTTTGTAACTGTGTCCGCGAACTTGTGACAATCGTTCATTGGTAACTCCGTAGAAGCGAGTAGCGTTTCGGTGCTTCTCTCTTTTCTGTCGTCCGTGCGACTTGGTCTGCGCCGATGCATCATTGATCTACAGAAGACAAAGAATCGCGAATGATGAACAGAGATGGTTAAGTGAAAACGGCTAACCATTGATGTTCTCTGCACGAAAAAATCTTTAGTACTGTGATGAACAGAGAATTCCGTACAGAAGGTGGTAAGAATAGAGCAAAATTTCGGGTAGTCGGATCAGACGGATGAAGTCGTGAAAAGAAAATTGCAGAGGAGATGAGCATGGGCAAGGAGAGACTGAGAAGAACCCGAAGGCTGGCCGGAGAAGAATAGACTTTCCGTAACAAGTTTGAAGGTGTTGCAAGATATCATCTCATTCAAGCTCTGTAGCAGGGTCTACTATCAAACCTCGTCCATAGAGTGGAACGATGTTAGCGAATCCCAGCAAAATCATTATAGCACGTCTCTAGTCTCGAACACACCCGGTTATTAAGGTGCGACGCATCCGGATCGTGCAAAATTGGTTCAAAGCATTTATATAAAGTTATATGACACCACGTAAAATCCATTCGATTGAAATCGAAACGACCTACTCATTTTGTAATAATTGAACTTTGAATTTTTCCGTAATAAATTTGAACTTGGTCTAAAAACTTCTACATATTTTCCACAGTTAGAAGAGTGCAATTTGTTATCTACCGAAGTGCCCTGGGGTAAGTGCACCGTTCAACGGGGCTATTTTAGCGCATGACGACGTGAGAGGTCGACAACGATATGTTTTAAAAATATGGTCTGTCACTTGGATAACCAGACCAAAATTGCTGACGAGTTCATTCAAGGTACGAGATGAGAAACAGACGGGCGGGTTAAACGAGCATGGGTCCGATAAGAATTGAAGGTAGTTCGTCACTAGAAGGGGTGAAGGTAAGACAAGATAAGAGAGAAAAAGGCCCAATTTTTGGTCGTAAATATATAGGATTCACACATAGTTCTTAGAACATTCATACCTCGTTCTCTGTCAGAATCTGAAGTCGTTAAAGGAGCATGAGATATGCGGTCAGAATGTTGAAGTTATATGAGACGAGGTAAAGGGTAGCTGGCGACTGGAGGAGATTTGCAAGATGATTTCCAAGAAGCAGAGCTGAAGTTCATTGAAGAGGATGCGATTTTTCTTAGATTCACTCTTTATTTAGAGGTGGCATCATCTGCACAATAGTGACCAGGAATCGAGGAGTAAATTTTTCTAACGTTTCTCATGCCATCTAAATTTCCATCTCATACTAACCACCGTCAGGATTAGAACATCAAAAAAGGCTAATTTTAATATTAACGATCATTTACTCCACATTCAGACAAATCTTGGGAAATCTTTCAAATTTTCAGGGTATCTACTGATCCCATAAAACCCCTGTGAAGATCGCCCGGAAACTAGGGTGTCTATCAGAATTGGAAAATTGAAATCAGCGACTTTCCGAAAGCTTTCCGGGACTCGAACCAAATTTTTTCGGGACTTTTTTGGCTCTTCACAGGACATTGAAAATCACATCAATTTTCCATAGAACAATTTTTTCATCAATTTTCTCATTAGACTTGGGAGAAGAATTTTTCAAGGTTGGCCCAGACGCATTTCCGAGCCTTTTTTTTTTTTTTTTTTTTACAGATTTCAGGACTTCTTGCGGTTCCGGGGTTTTCAGGGCTGGTAGACACCCTGCGAGACGCTTGAAATGTCGCAAGGTCATAGAGTATTTTCCCAGTAACGTAATTTACCTGAAAGAAGTGCCCAGTTTTTGGAAAACTCAAACGAAGTGCGGATCTGGATCAATATTTTAGAAAAAGGGGTGTCGGGGAGAGAGAGAGAGGGTGATTCAGACTTTTCATTTATGTGGTTTCTTATTCCAGGAGGAGGTGTCACGAAATAATACCACCTTCTTTGCTTCTGCATTTACAATTTTTGGGAATCTGGATCAATATTTCAGAAAAAGGGGTGTCGGAGAGAGGAGGGCGATTCAGACTTTTTATTAATGTGGTTTCTTATTCCAGGAGGAGGTGTCACGAAATAATGCCACCTTCTTGGCTTCTGCATTTGATATTTTTGGGAATCTGGATATTACAGAAAAAGGGGTGTCGTTAGAGAGGGAGGAGGATTCAGACTTTTTATTAATATGATTTTCTCATACCGAGAGGAGGAGGTGTCACGAAATAATGCCACCTTTTTTGCTTCTCCATTTGAAATTTTTGGGGATTTGGATTAATATTTCAGAAAACGGGGTATCGGAAGGGAGGGGGGGGATGCAGACTTTTTATTAATATGGTTCTTTTACTCCAAGAGGAGGAGGTGTCACGAAATAAAGCCACCTTTTTTGCTTCTGCATTTGACATTTTTGGGGATCTGAATCAATAATTCAGGAAAAGAGGTGTCGGAAGGGAGGGGGAGGGAATTCAGAATATTTAATTTCTTCATTTTCTTAATTCAGGAGGGTGGGAGGATGTCGTGAAACAATGCCACCCTCTTTGCCGTGTATTTGATATTTTTGCGGATCTGGATTAATATTTTTAGGAAAAGAGGTGAGGAAGGGGAGGAATTCAAACTCTCTATTCATGGATTTTCTTATTTCAGAAGGAGGGCATATCGTGAAACGATTGCATCTTCTTTGCGCTTGCATTTGACATTATTTTAGAAGAAGGTAGGAGCAGGCGAGAATAAACTCAACTTGCTCAACTTTCCATATTGTTCTAAAAAAATTAGCTTCGAGCTCGGTTGACGAGATCCACCCCCCCCCGGATTTTCTCGACTCTTTCAAGTTTTTCTGTACCATAGGGGAACGTACCCAAACTACGTGACCCCATTTTCACCGACTTTCTACCCCCCCCCCCTCTATAATTTTTTTCTTTTTTTCCTAACATATTACCCTATATAATTTTAAATCACTACGCACTTTTCAAAAGAAAGGAAAATTTTTATTCGCGTGATGTTGGTTGAAAGTTGAAAAAGTCAATTTCGGACACGTCTACAGGATTTTGAAGGCTATATTCGGGAAAAAATGCGTTTTCCATTTACGAGATTTCAAAGAAATTCAATTTTACAGCTCAAAAAATGCTAAATTTTCCAGACAATTAAACCACGTGACCAAACCCCACCCCCTAAAATAGTCATGAAGTTTGGATACGTTCCCTAGTCTCCTCTTCCATGTTTCTAAAAAAAGGATTCAATGCGCACCACCTGATTTCTTCTTCTAGAATTTTTCATTCACGAATTCGGCGAGTCTCGAAAAGTTTCCTGATTTTTCCCAGTTTTCCAGACCTTGAAGACTAATGTAAACCAAACGAAAAATGAGGTGAAAAGAGTTCAAAAATTGACATTTTTTAAAAAAAAAAGAAAAAACAACTTGCCGCTAACCTCAGTTTGCAGCTTGCAAGCTCGCTTTCATTAACTAGGGAACCTGTTTCATACATGGATATTTCGATAATCGAAAAAGTTTCAAAATCCAAGGGTCCCGGAATTTGTGAGAGTCGTAATTGAAACGAAAGAAAGGAAAAAAATATGTGAAACTTGAACTCCCTTCCACACCCTCATAACAGTAACATTTTACTCAATTCTTCACTTCTTTTTCGGTTCAGAACTCGAAATTAAGTCGAATTTTCCCTCAGTCCTCTCCAAATTTTCCAAGAAAATATTTTTTCATAGTAATTTTCCATAACTTTTCCAAGTTCCCGGCAATCTATGGTCAATGTCTGCAAATTTTTCAAGTCCTTAAAGCAGGTCAGAGCCCTTTTCAAATCCGCTCGCCTGACTGACACTTTTTCATGATCTAGCCCAGACAACCACTTTCATACTTCGAAAGTCGACTCCAACTTCTTCAAGTTCTACACTTCATGTTCTGTCTTCCTTCTTTTATTTAGGGCTAGAATTTGGAATGTTGGTATTCGTTTGAATTCTCTACCACAACTTCTTGTCCGTCATCTCCACGCTCTCGAATACCTCCGTCAAATTAATTTTTGATAGGATTGGTGCCGTGCCTAGACTTTCCCAGATCCAACTGAGACTGATGAAAATTACACACGGACTTCACACAAAAGCGCTAGATAATACTTCTAACGGCCTTGTCATCGTGTTCACGAAGAAAGTTGAGTCTGAGAGACGTTTAAATACGTATCGTTAGCTGAATCGTTAAACCTTACGTAACTCTGGTCGTCGAACCGTCGAGCTTATATCATGAGGTTTAAAATAGTTCAGACTTCAAATTACCTATGCTGAGGGTAAAACGACGAACTTTATCGTTACCTTTAAGTCAACGTTCACGACACTCGTTAGCGAAAGCGAATTTCATCGGAATTCATTTAATTACACAACGATCATGCTTTAATTTTACTCGAACTTGATCCCTTGTACGATTTTACTTCGATATTCCCAAATAGTAGTCAAAATTACGAGGTTGAAAAAAAAAAATGGTAACAACTGATTTCACTTCGACTAATGTGATTTTTTCTCAATTTCCTTTTTTACAAGTTCAATTTATCGTCAAAAGTTCTTTAATCCCGAAATACGTCAACGATCCATCACCATTTTACCTTCTACTTTTTTTTTTTTGTCAGACCGGCAACGACCATCTTCAAATCAGTCAAGTACGCTTCGATTAATTTTTTTTTTCGTCAGGATTATAATATTCCGAAAAATTACTACGTGCGGCTCGGCTTTTTACCTTTCCTTTCGTAAGTTTTCATACTTTCACGATTTTCAAGGTCCTTCATGACGTGTGAATAATTCACGACATTCGTCATTTTATAACTATTGCCCTGAATTTATGGCTACTTCTTTACTTACACGTCTTGTGGAAGTGTCAAAAAAGATAATTTTAGAATAAAAATCTAATCGAGGAATCTTATAGGTTCCAGCTAGCTCTTCAGCGAGAGAGGTGAAAGGGAACCAATTTCAATTCACAGCCTTTCAACAATACTCACGAACCTAAGATAAATTGTTCAATTATTTTCAACGGCATAAGGGGATACACTCCTTCCTCACGATCTCCAAACCAGCTACAATCATGCGGCTTTGAGCGAGGAGGAAAGTTCGATTCTCCCTCCCTTTCCACAACCTTGGGTGATTCCAATTTATCACCAATACGGAGAATCGAAATATGCCTTCAACGAAGTCAAAGTTCTCAAAGTACAATTCAGCACCATACTCACTGGTCTCGATAGCGAATTAGTCACAGCTGCTCTCGACGGCGTCTTCGTATCGTCCTCCATCACGAAAACATCCTCCTCATCGTAAGCGTTCGCATCGGCGACGATGCCCGGAGGTAGAGGAGGTATGTCCGGATTGTTGGCGCGCGTAATAGGCGGGTTCATCTTCTCGAAATCTTCTTTGCTGATCACGTTGACCGTTCGATACGTACTAGGTGAAGCTACCTGCACCATAGATCGTCGAACAAAACCGTTATTACTCGAAAATCTCCGTAATTATCAATACGAACGGATCGGATAGCAAAAAAATACGAGCACGTCATACACGCCAATAAAAATCTAGAGGTCAAAATTCGTCGTCGAGGCGATCCAAGTAAAGGAGAATGAAGAAAAAATAGGAAGATTTACGCGACATTCTCGCGACTATTAAGTAGAAAAATAGTAGCCTCGTGTCTTCGAGCTCGACACCGAAGAAATGAGCAGAACCATAAAAACAAGAGACGAGAGGAGGAAGAGAGGAAAAGAAAGTGAACAAAGACACCAGCAAGTGGTGACTAATAACATCGAAGTATGTAAGATAAACAAAACGCGATTCGTTATCTTTTACTTTTGTTTTTTTTTCAGCGTTTTACACTTCCTTTTTTGCTTGTCGTTTTTACACACGACCCTTCCGATTCGATGCAAACTGCGCTTACCCATTGCTGCTGGGACCATAAATTTTCTTCGTAAATCTGCAGTCCCATGTCGATCTCCTGTTCCAGATCTTGACTAATTTTAACGCGAGTCTGCCAATCACCTGTGCGATCGTAACCTTCGTGCTTGAGCGGTCTATTTGAATGAGCTACTTGAGTAACGATGAGCAATTTGTTAATTTCGTTATCACTTAGTTCGTCATAGTCGGAATCGTCACCCTCAGACCTGTGGACATAAAATATAAACGTCACAAATACAACATTTTTCTTCTCTTTCTTCGATTTAATGTCTCGGGTAATTCCGTCTATAATTCTAGCCCAAAGCAGATTAAGCGAATGACCCCGAAGTCTAACGACGACCTTCTCCACTGGCATGAGGAAAAATGTTACTCACCCTCGTCGACGTAACGAATATAAACGCAACACACGTTGTTTCCCAGAAGAAGAAGAAGAAGAACTGACGTGATGAAGAGAAATGAAGTTTAGAATCAAATGAGAATCAAAACGGGGAGTAAAAATGCGGCAAATTTTCCCACCATAAATACGATAAGCGGATTACTCACCATTCGCTAAACATATTATGCCTTCCCGACGGCATATAGTCTTCTTCGAACTGAAAATATAATTCTTCTTTTTCAGGAACTAGCGATCGATGGTCGGTAACGGTTACGCAATTCGAATCGTAGCTGCCGCATCGTTTGTCGCGCGCATTCTTCGAACGTCTTCTGACCTGTAAGAACAAGAGCAGAATTGGTGCACAAGAACGTTGAGCCGCTGTCTTAACGTGAACTTCACTTTGCGTACCTCCTGCCAACATTCGTCCTCGGCGCGTTTTCCACTCTTATCCTGAGAAAGCGTCGAGTTGATAGTAGTCGTGGTTTTGGAGGTTCCCATTGCCGTTGCTGTCGTAACTGCAACTGAGTCAGTCTTAATCGCCACCTTGCTTTCGGTAGTAATTTTTTCACAAGTCTTATCTACGAACCGATGCGAATGAACTTGACAATGAATTTAAAACAATGAAAAGGGAAACAAAGATAAGTTTACTCACCTGTACTATCACAATTTGTTTCATCAGCCTCTTTTTCGCTCACATTCAACTTACATTCGATTGCTTTCGCACACTCCTCAACACTGACGACCGTCGTGTCGCTGGTTTCGTCGCCACCAGCCAAACCTTTCGACGCGCTCGCCTTTTTGACGTTCTCCGCGTGCCCGTTAACATTGGCTACGATGAACTCTGGTGGTATAAATTCCGGTACGTTTGGGTTCAGATTGTCGACCGATTTAAATTGTGTTCTCGTCTTTCCGCGAACTTTCGAGGCCGTCGCCGCCTTCTCATCGTCCTCTTCGGCGCCGCTATTTTGCGTATCGCCATTTACCATACCATTTTCGTAAAAGGGCGCGTCGCTTGGATGCGAGTAAACGCGGAAGCTGCGAGGTAACGGTGGTGGCGGTATGGTGGGTAAGGGTGTGGCTGCCGGTGGTATTGGCGTTGTGATGGCAACTGGAGCTCCCAGTGGATGCATGTTGAACGGGACCATCGTCGCCACATTGGGTGCATTCGGCGTGGGCACGTTATCAGGAACCGGCCACTTAGTTGGATTGTGTTTAGTACGAACCTGGAGCGCATGATTGAGTTAAGGAACACGCGTATGTGTAGTTGAGCAATAGGTGCGGTGTATTACTTACCTTGAAACCATCGACTAACTCCAGATGTTCGGACTGTTTGATGGCGCAGATAACTAGATTAATGTCGGTGGTCAGAGAGCGCACGCGGTGGAACGATGCGATCAGCGTGACTGGAATGAAACCCTCGGCGTCCATCTTACGTCTCAAGAATAGATCTTTCATGAGATTCTCTTCGCTAAAATAGTACTCGCTGTGACAAGACAGAAAGAAGTCGATCATTAGAAAATTGAAATTCGCTGGCATTCCTCGAACTATTCTTTCTTTAATCATTAGAAAGACAGGAATTACATCATAAAAAACAGTAATCCCAAAATAACTTATCAGAATAACATGAAAAAGTTGTGATAATTGTCATATTCAAAATCATTCATGTTCTACTGTTCCAGGAGCCCAAAAGCGCTAGTATCGTTGATAACGCAATTTAAAGAGGTTTCGAGGCAGTAATCATTTTCATAAGATTTAATATATTTTAAGAATACATCTGAAAGAAAATTTCATGATTTCCAATTCGTCCTTTTGAAATTGTTCGAATTTTGACAAAATACATTAAGACGAACAAAATTTTCTCTTTCATCCCGGTTCCATAAAAACGATCACTACAGCGAACCTTACGGATTTAGAGGGTCCAAATTCAATAGAAACAAATTTATGAATTACTATTCTTTGGATTGAAATTCGTTTCTACTATGTGAATATTAGTATCGAGGGGAAAGGGCGGAATTCACTCGTTGTCGATTCCAGAGATATCCACTTCCGGAAGGTCTTTGACCTCTCCGAACATCCTAAAACAAACTAAGTTTCGATATTTTGTGTTCGATGGTACTCAAGAAAAATAAGCGAACTTTCCTGAATGGAATCTATGAATTCAATCATTCGTCGATATTTGAGGAGATTCGGACTTGGAAACTCACTACAGCAAAGTAGCTGATATCTGATAGATATTATTCAAACTATGGAAGAAGGTTACAATCTCTACGGAGTGTTGCAAGGGGAGGTTATCAACGTTAGGATAAGTCTTCAATTTCACATAAGAATTCTGACTCATTTTTAGGTAACATTGTTGAAAAGAATTTGTTTCATTTGATAGATAACGTCTTAGTTTCGAACATTACAAATTCATGATACACTTAATATTTTTTTTAGTGAAAAATAGATAAAAAAACTTTCTTTCGTGTTATTCCAAAGTTGTATCCTGACGGTGATAAGAGATTCGATGATGTGACGCTGATGACACTAGCGCTCCACGAAATCCAAAATATCTCAGCAAAAGGCGAGAGGCCAAAAATACATTTTCAAGGTACTGGGAACTTCCAGATTCTGATTGCTGAATATCAATTTCTGATTCCTTACTAATTCTTCAATTTTGAACCTAGATATAAAGTATCGAATATTGTTCCCTGTACATTCTTGTGAGATCGATATATGCGCATAAGAGTTACGTCTTATCATCAACGGATACAATCGCAAACTATCGATCAAAATACGGGTGCTTTTGCCAGCGATAACTGACTCCGATCAGTTAAGTGACGTCACTAGAACGTAGTTCATTTTGATCAGTGGGTTTTCTAGACAAATTAGATATCAAAAATTGAATCATCACATTGGATCAAACATTGATTCGAGTGTTTGACAATTTCTCGGTAACTTGAAATCTAATTGGCTTTAGAATCATATACAAGAAAGCGTCAAAATGATGACATCTATATCATTATCTAGATCATGCACGAGAAAATGAAGCTAAACTAGCAAGAATCAAGATATCCGGATAGTAATAAACAATGTTGACGCCCAACATCGATAATTCTGTCAACCACTGATTGTATAGCGTTTAATAATTCAATCAAAACACTGCGTAAACAATCACTTCTATCATACGTTCTCTCAAAAAGAAATGAATAGTGTTCTGAAATTTGTTGAATACTTTGAAAACAAATAGAATTGGATTTCAATCTTTAAAAAAGTACCTACATAAGATTACAATCATACATTGCTTGTTCCTACAAGAAATAGTCTGTTCTTGCAATGTTCAATGATCAAGCATCCAAACCCAATTTTTTGCATAAAACAAGCAGGCGAAATTGTTCAGATTTTTGCCGAGAGTCTTATTGTACAATGATGAATCCTCTTTGTTCACGCTGACGTCAAGAACAAACTGAATTTTGATACATGAATTTGATGGCGCTGGAGAAAAGTAAACGAACTTCTTTTACATGGACTTTTCCATTAGAGAAGAAATTGAATTCAATCATTTTGTTCACGTTTCAAAAGAAGAATGTAATTCCAAAACAAAAATTTATCTTCAAATACTTGGGTACTACCACATCCTCATTATCAACGTTGAATTCCTCATTCATTTTTTACTTCTGAATTTTGACAAAAGATCAAATTGATCCCCGAGTATTCTGATGGGAGTCTAAAATTTTTCAAGCATGATCGCATGATACTATTACAGAATAATTGCGTACTATCGATGACAATCACTAACTCACTGTTGTCAGTTAGTGAAGTCACGTTATCAAAGAGGAATTTCACGATCAGGTAAACTGTATCTTTCCGACGATTGATGCGAGTATGTGAATCGTGATAACAAACTTCAACACTCTCCATTGATGCGATAAGGGTAACAGAGAAAATTACAATCTGGGAAATGGAAACTTTGTCTCACATATTATGATGAATAATCATCTACTCTGAATGAACGTGGATCATACGTCAAAATTTTCAGACCACGATCTAAAAACACCGGTGGTAGAAGAAGGAATGCTTGTATCAAAAAACTATCTAGGAAGTATAATAATTCAATTGTTCAACAGAAAATCATCTAACAAATGCCTATTTACATCTCAATCAGCCGTATTAACCATGATTACAGAAAATAGAACCTCTTCCTGATCGTTGATTTGAATATACGACCAATTTAACTTAGTACGGCAGAATGTCTACCTCGTTCTAAGATCTTTTTCTATGAGTTTTCTACTGAATGAAGCAATGCAACGTTAACTGTGAATGGGTCTATTCATTCACAGCCGTGATTCACCTCAAACTTCTAAGAATTTTTGAAATTATATTTTTCGATTGTTTAGGAGGGGAAAGAAGTGCTACCCGCGTCACATAACGGGTATTGTTCCGCTTCGAAAGTGAAGAAGAATGTTTCATAAACGTGAACCAACGCGAAAGAGAAATAATTTATCTTTTGACTAATCCAATGTTATTTCGAAGGACAAGTTTTCAACTTTCATTTTCTGTTTTTCATGGGGAAGATTCGAGTACGTCATTGGTATCTAGTAATTAATACCCTGTAAATGAAAGAATCGAGCAATTTTCACAAAATGGAACACAGCCTTAGATGAAAACTAGCCATGGCAGTAGGTAAATAGCCAGTCGTTCTTAGCGTTAAGAATGCTTTTATAATCGCGTTCGCCATTCGTACCGAGAGAACAATCGTTCGGCCGAACATACGATCGAAAGAAATATGCCAGACGATGAGAATCAATTGATGAAACGATAACCCGATCACCTTCGATTTGCAAACTAATCGCCTAATTTCACCTCATTACTTTCCAATCCATACGCGAGAGAAGTATCGAACGAGATTAGAAATAAATTGAAATTAATTGTTCCAACCTCGAGAAGCCCCCTTCTCTCATCTTCAACAGTTCGGACTACATAAAACGATGTTAAGTAAACAAAAAAGTATTATTGTAGCTATATCAACTTACATCTGCTTCTTCACGTATTCGATTACGGTAGCTTCGTGCAGATTGCCGTACGTCGACGAGGCCGAGTAATAAAATGGCGTCATATACGGCATGATAAGGTCCGACATAATTCCGGTACCATTCAACAGCGTAGGATCAAGCTGAAACAAGCGTAAGATTCATTAAATCAACAAACGAACTTCTCGTACACGTATTCGAGCATACTATCGTTCGCCGGCACGTATTCAAATTCGGCTCACTGATAACGAATACCTTCCTCAAGTTTCGAGCCGTAGTGTTTGTTTTCGAAACGGAATCGCTTACCAGACACGAATCTTCGCTCATCCACGCTACGGTACCCGCTGTCTAGAACGTTTCTCGCGATTCAGAAGTGCCCGCAGAAACTAGAGCATCGTCCTCAATACCCTCAACTCATATAATACTTTATGTACTTACGAAAAATATTCTTCGCGATAGAACACACTAAGAGGAAATGAAGGAACGTTGTTCAGCGTAGTAGTTCGATGCGCAAATGCCTACCGACCTCCATAAGGAAAAATGCCGTTTTACAATTTTAATACTCCATTAAAACCGAAAAAACGAAAAATAAATGTAAAATAAACGTAAAAGTACCACTTCGACGAAAAGCGTCGATTACCCTAATTACTCGATCAGCAGCCGAATATTACTCGCACCAATCACCACGGTAGCTGCTGCATTCCTTTTCAATTATTATTATCGACACGAAACGGAACGTAGAGCAATACGATGCGATACGAAGATAAACAATTGACTGCGAATAAGTGCGGACGCTACAATAGGAAACCTCACAAAACCCGGCTGTACAATGCAGGTCGTACTTAATCTTTCTATACTAAAAGGAGCACATACGCGTATATCTTCGATTCCTTGCTGGATTGAAGAAAATAAAAAGTAAAAACGATGCCACCGTCATCAGCTCCTAATCCACAAACGAATACCCCGCACAAATTTACGGGCGAGAGGCACAACTTTTTAGTATTCTCTACACGCGTTCAATAAAGAGGAAAAGAAAAAAAAAAACAAAAAATTGACAAAATGCTTCGAGAGTAAACGCGGACATAATAAATGTTTTTTTTTTTTCTTCTTTTAAGGTAACGCCGTTAAATAGTTGCGAGCACCTAGTAGCTTTTCAATACGAGCGTACTTAATATTTTGATGTCTCGAAAAGCCCAACGCGCTGTACGTATAGGTTGCGAAATTTTTCCGCTTCACATATGAGGCCACCTAAGTGACGTCGTCAGGTAGATAAGGAATCGTGATAGCAGTTTGAAAGATCATCGTTTACACTATTCGAACTAACGGTCTTCAATTCTTTTCTCGTAAACACAATTTTCCAAACCATTAACGCGGGCCACTCAAACGCTCCGATTTCTGTATCAGGTGATTAGATAAACCACTCTTGTCGATATATCATTCTTTCTACACATTTTTAACAACTACTAGCTTTTCTCTCCACAAATCATACTCGTAATATTTGTTCCAAGTCCATGAAACTCAGCAGTTTTCGAGGTATCTCGGTAAACTGTACTCAGCGATACTTGGTCAAGCCTTGACACACTTTATTGAACCTTCATCCGACGTGCAGTAGATCTAAGCTGTACTTCACGCTCGAGAGCAAGCGAAGGTATCCAATTTGGACATTCAATTTATTGATTTTTTCTCTCTTCCCCTTTCCAAGGAAAATGCCCATTAGCGGGGGAAAATTCTGAACTCTTTGATGACGTCAGAGGCTAGGCGTGACATTGAAGTATTCTACAGCTGAGCCAATAAACCTAGTACTACGATACTAGTACATGGATCAAACTAACTTACTGGGAAGAAGAGCCTCGTTTAGCACACAAGGGCACAAGCTAGGCTAAGACACTGCAGGGTTAGGTCAGATTCTACCAGTACACACTAGGCTAAAATATACTTATCATTGAGTGCGCAATTTATGGCGTCATGAAAGGGAGTTTCGGTACAGAAACGAGCAGCAAGGCTATCAAATACTTCAACTGTTACAAGCATTGATTTGAGATCTTGAATAACGCAGTTGGAGGAGGATGTGACGTCATCAAGAGCCCTGGGACTCTCTACGTCATTCTTCAAGATACTAATTTTAGTAATTTTAGAGAAATGGAGTGGACTGATGCAATCAGAGATGAAGAAACAGCAAAAATATCTGCAGGAAATCTAACGACCTATCACTCAGAGAGCGGAAGCACGCTTGGAACTTTCAAAAGACGAAAACTTTTCTCTTTTTTATGATCTTTCTTCTTACGAAAAATCAGCGAGAGAATTCGAATACGGAACCGATGAAAAATGATATCTTACAGGGCAGGTCAGGTAGTCAGCCGGATAATCTTGGTAACCGTCGCGAAGCTTGTCTAAGCCGTCCTTGAATTTTCGGCTCGGATTCCGGAAGGCGCGCGCCGGCAAAGAAGTCTTCGTGATGGAGCGGCTGTAACGCGTGCCGCCGGCCGATTTCACAGACGGTGTGGAGCGGCCGTTCACACTACCAGTATCACCATTATATTCTGATTGATCGTCACGGTCGGACTTGCGGCCCTTGAAATTCGATGCACTAGTTCCTGTAATCCGATGAACACACGCGTAGTTAGTATCTATCTAAGGTAAATCTAATACAAATATTAATTCGTTCATTGAATTAGTATCGAAAGAAAAGTAATAAGAACAGAAAGCAAGTCGTTCCAACCTGAAGGAAATTTTAGGTACCTACAAGGGCCGAATTAGCTAGAAAAAGATGAGGCGGACGAGGAATAAAGTAAGTTCTACGTGAGGTGTGGAGGGTAGATGACTCGATGTGCGAAGACACGTTTACATGATTTTCGTGTATGCGAGTAATTGAGTCAAATACACATCGTCCTATAATTGATCGTACAAGACTGTTGGGCGACACCATAAATACCCGAATAAATGAATTAATTAATACGTGTATTGATGTGATAGTGAGTTGCAAAAAACCAATTTCAATTACAGTCAAACAGAAAAAAAAAAATGAATATTAAAGAAAAGAAAACACAACACAGACATTTAGACAAAAAAGAGGCACTCAGACTTGAAATTGAAAAAACAACAGCGAATGGAACTCATGAAATCTTTTAAAAATTATTCAAAACTTTTTTTAAATTTATGATACGATTTTTTCGAAAAGATGAGTTTGCAAACTATGTCAACACATAATTTATCAAAATACTGTATTGTGTTTTGAAAAAGAAAGAATCGCAATACCGATTCCAAATTATCAAATTCACAATTATTGCAGTTTGAGGTCATTTAAAAATTTACAAAATTTAATCGAGAAGTCATCGAGAATTGCCATTAAATTCGAAAGTTAAGAACACGAGATTCGGCGACAGGCCACCATTTTTGAATAGAATAAAATAATGTACGGAAAAATTATTCTTCAGAAAGACGTCTTTGTAGTTTCCTCAAAAATATTTCGAAAAATTTTACAAAAATCATTTAAAAATTTACAAAGTAAGTTTAGAACATTTATTCACGGAATTACTCGAAAATTCGTCTGAAAATAGTTCAAAAAACTTCTGGAACTGACTTCTATTATATCAGTGTATGAAAACATCTCTCTCGCCTTCTCCATCTCTCCTTAAAAGTAAATTTAATTTTTGGAACTGGATGAAAAATTCGCGCGCTACTTTTGGATCATAGGCCATCAATCCACTACGAGAAGGTCTAAAAATTTACAAAATTTAATCGAGAAGTCATCAAGAATTGCCGTTAAATTCGAAAGTTAAGAACACGAGATTAGGCGACAGGCCACCATTTTTCAATAGAATAAAATAATGTACGGAAAAATTATTCTTCAGAAAGACGTCTTTGTAGTTTCCTCAAAAATATTTCGAAAAATTTTACAAAAATTATTTAAAAATTTACAAAGTAAGTTTAGAACATTTATTCACGGAATTACTCGAAAATTCGTCTGAAAATAGTTCAAAAAACTTCTGAAACTGACTTCTATTTTATCAGTGTATGAAAACATCTCTCTCGCCTTCTCCATCTCTCCTTAAAAGTAAATTTAATTTGTGGAACTGGATGAAAAATTAGCGCGCTACTTTTGGATCATAGGCCATCCATCAACTACGAGGTCTTGAGGGGGAAATTAGGGAAATTTTTAGTTGACCTTATTTGAGGGAGAGAGAATTCTACTTTTGTACAAGCTTTTTTCAATTTTCCTCATTATTATCGCATAATAATATGAGCCACAGCTAATTGTCATTATGAAATTCAATAAATCCTGAACTCAGAGGAGTTTCAAAAAAAAATAGGGAAAAGGGAGGTGGAAGTGGAGGTAGTATTTTGCTCATAACAAATATACTACTGCTGTATTAAATTGCGAATCTTACTTCGGAACGTTTCTATTTCAAATATCTGTTTTTTTCTTCTTTTCTTTTCTTCTCTTTATATTTATTTTTCTGTTTTTGTTGTTGTTGTTTTGCTTTACTTATTCAACATTTCACTGTTTTTAACAATTGAATAGATAGAAAGAAAGAGATTGATTAATCTAGAACAGCGGGCGAGAATTAAATAAAGCGAATAGATATTATTAAATTTATCATGAAAATTTCGGCTACTTTTGGTTTTTCTAAGTCGAAATTAACGTGTAAATTTTTATTTCCGAAGATTTTGATACATTTTATCATACACAAAAATAGAATTACAAATCTTCAACATTTTTTCTTTGGAACATCAAATTTAAAAACAGTCGCGTCTTAGTGACTTGAAGATGATTACTTGAGACAGATTTCAACTAAGAGGATGAATATGGTTTTCTTACACGGTGAAATAATTCCATCAAGACCAATCATTACTACTCTAGCACTCGACAAGAAAGTTCATACTTCAAACACGTCTCTTATCTGCCTTAGTACGAAGAATCTCATTGGCGTATTTAGAAGAGGATTTTTCGAAGGGGAAATCGACAAATTTTTAGAAACTTGACAAGCAAAGAAAAAAAAAAAAAAAACTCGCTTCTTCTTGGTTATGTTATTTTGTAGTTTTTTTCGGGAGATACGTCCTCAAGCCCCCCCCCCCCCCCCGCGAATCGGCAACGGGTCAAAAAAGATTACAATTGCAAGAGAAAAGAAGACAGCAACGACTTGAAACAAATCAACAAAATTCTAGTAAGCTTTCCATCAATTACGAAGGAGTCTCGAAGGGAGGGGGGCATTAAGGACATTTCCAGTTCATTTTATTTGAGGAGGAGGGGGAAGAACCAAGTTCTAATCTTCTGTTCTCTTTTTTTTTTTTTGTTTTTGTTCTTTTTTTTAGATCTTCCTCTTTGGCCTAAAAAGGGTTGTAATTTCTGAATGACCCATAAACAGAAGTCGAATTTTTTAACGTACAAAAGAGGGGCAGGGTTCACAAGGATGTCTACCAGAATTGAATAAAAAGTTTAGAGAATTTACTCGAACTTTCTAAATAATCAGAAAGAAGCCTTTCTTACAATGCTCACTGGTGATATATCAATGTTCTTTGACATTAAACCGCAACACCCTCTAAGCTATCTTGATATCGAGGGAGCCCTTCGCTCGAACTCAAAATAAGTTCCATTCTCTTCGATCGCCCCAGTGAGCTCCTCCTCCGAGGCAATTTACCCAAACTCATCCAATCCTTCCTCCATAACAGGTCTCCAAAGGTTGGAATTCGAAATCAATACTACAAGACGGTGTCCTCTAGAGAAAAATATGGAATGTTCCTCTCTTCTGAACCGCCATAAACGACCGAACGAACAGTGCAGTGTCGGCTTTCCCCTTACGAAACGCGTCTTTGCGGATAAATTCAGTACCTACCTACTGACCTCCAATCCCCAACGAGCTGCAAGGTAATTTCAATTACAGAACACAAGCGATGGTAGTATTCAAAGAAATACACTCACGCCCTGCTCCTTTTCTTTCTCTGCATCTACAGAACTTCACAATCACCACCCGATCCTCAGCCAAGTTCCTTGATCTCATTTTTGACTCCAAAACCTTCTGAACTCCCTTTTTTCCTATAACATATCTTGAGACAAGATACCTGAATTCTTTGAACGTTCTCAAAGGCGCGGCTGCAACTATAAATTTCTCCTCCAACCCTACAACTATCTAATCAATTCCCAACAAATCACACTCACTCCAACAACAACAGAACAATCCCGAAATAGCTGGACTCCATTTAATCTTCCGGGCTCCAACTGACACTTGTCACACTACGTACACGGCTTTTGCGGAGGCAGGAATTCTTCCTCTAGTCTCACTTTTTTACCTCTACAACATAATACCCGAACCAAATACTCTCAGCCCACAAAATGGCTGACTTTATAAACGAACACGTCTTCACAAAATTTACAATAATTTAATCCGTTCCCAACTTGATTACGATTCTCCAACTTACCCCCAGTCCAACAAAACAACCTTGAAATTGCTCGCCTTTATTCTACCTTCCGGGTTTCTAGTGGCTTTTAGCGCACTACACTTTTGCCCTTCACTCAGCCTATGTGCTGCTGAGGCAGGTGTTCAACCTCTTCGCTGCCGCGCATTTTCACTCAGTGCTAACTTTCTAATCTCAACAGCCTAGGTATTACCCAAATCTTCCTACGTTTTCATACGTTCTCATCACACTTAATTCACCTTTTTTGTCGCTTCAAAACAATCTAGGCTCTTATCTCAAACTTAGGCACTTACTTCCTATTTTTACAACCACTCCCCCTTCCCGATATCTTTTTCAAATTCCCCAAAACTACCTTTCTTTACAAACAACACGTCAACCAAATCATTTCTTCAGAATTTTCCTCCCACCTTCTCTGCTACGTAGACGGGTTTAAATCGGGACCCCGAAACGGATATGTAGTCTGCATTCAGAGTAACATCTCACCCTTACGTATGAGAAGCTTCACTTCCTTATTGACCACCGAACTTGACGCCGAATTCACCTTCTTACCTGCTTCTCTCATCTTGGCAAATGCTTCAACGAATTCTCATTCTCATACACTCTGTTTTATCAGGATTTTTTTTCGCATAAAACGTTCACCGTCCGGCAAAGCTCGGAGCTTGCAAATCCTCCAAGTCCCGCTCCTATCATACACAGCTCGGTGGTCGGTGTATACCGGGTGGGGCAGAAAGATGTTACCAGTTAAATGGGAGTTTGCGCTAAATCTGTTGTAGCGCAAAAACGCAAAACGTTAGACGTATAGTTTAAATGTACGAATTTTGTATCTCAAATTTATCTCTTATTTGAGCCATATACGAATTTTCTGAGCCGAGTTATGAACCGAAATGTGACAAAAATTGACCAACTTGCCAAGATTTCCAAAATAAGAAATTGAAAAATCCCCCACTTCCAAGCTTCATAGGCTTATTTAGGTTTTTTTTTTCGAAATCAGCTTTAAATTTCACTTTCAAATTGGATAAAATATGGAAGTTTGAACAATTTTTTATTTTTGAGAATTTTGTCAAATTGATCAATTTTTGGCACGTTTTGATCCATAAGTCGGCTCAGAAATATCGTAGAAAGTTGAGTAGGGGCGCAAATTGAAGATAAAATTAAGGTACAAAATTCGTAGATTTAATGTGTGCGTCTAACCGTTCGCGTTTTTGAGCTGGAGTGAATTTAGTTCAAACTTCCATCTAACTGGTAACATCTTTTTGTCCCACCCGGTACTAAAGCCTGAAAGATAGCGCCTTTAAGTAACTAGATATGCAATGCTTCATACACCAATTGACTTGGCCCCTTCAATGAGCCAGATATGCAACACTTCAAACACCATAAGACTCAGAACGTCCTCCAAGAATACCCGAAATACAACTAATCCATCTACGTTTTGGAGTCCCACGTGCCCCACAACCCTCGTTTAACACCGTTAAAGAACCAGCGAGTTCTTCCAAGTCCCTCTCCTATTACATATAGCTAGAGGTCAGTGTATGTACCCTGATTACAATAGCCCCTTCAATGAGCCTTATATGCAACGGTTCAAACACCATAAGATTCAGAACGCCCTTTTAAGGTACCCCCTAAACCAGGTCCCTTACCACTTCTTGTTCAACTCCGTTAAAAAACCAGTGAGATTTTCCTCAACCACTCATCTCTTTTCTGTGGACATCGGGACATATCGACCTCAAGCAACATGACGCAGTGGAACTTACCGCAAAGCAGTGCATAACTAAATCTTATTACTGCTCTCTCACTTTCCCTCCTTGCATGATTTCTGATCCTCCTCATCCTTCCACACACTCAGATCTATTAGATAGTCTCCACTTCCTTCATGGTCTGCTTCGAAACTTCCTTCCCGACACAAAGAAGCTATCCTTACCCGCCCCACCTACTCTTCCTATTTTTACGCTTTTCACCCCCTACACATCTATACTGCAATGCTAACGATCTATCCGTACAACATTTCTTCTCTTGCCCAGCTCTCTCGAAAACATCAGACTTCACCATTTTCTCTCTGAACTCCTCTCCAATAATCATGAGAAATTATGAACTATCTCCGGTCGACCCATTTCTACAACACCTCCTCATTGTTCCCATGTGCCCATTTCGAGTCCTTCAACACTGAGAGTGATTGCACAGCTCATCATTTGAGTGAGGGGAAAAAAAATATTCAAGCAAAAATTATTCTTTTCATAAAAGTCATACGTTTATTCTGCGCTTTCTAGTTGCCTAGACTAAAAATCAATAATTATACTTTCATGCTTTATATATACTCTACGCTTCCGTCAAAGGGATTTCAGCTTAAGTCAGTCACGACAAAAAATTTACTTTAAAAAGAGATGCTAATCAAAAATTGTCCCTTAGGCATGGACTCTTTTAACGTTTGACTAGTAAACAATATTACACGAGTTTAATAGCGATATTTTTGTAGTTTTTTTCTTTTTTTAGCATCATCGTTCGTCATTACGAAAAATTTTCACACAAATATATTAAAACGACTTCGTGTTTTTATTACGCATTTTGACACAATGCTTGTTTTTTTCGCTCATTTTTTTTTTTTTTTTTTTATTAAATTTCGTGTCACAATTGCCGAAAAAAAAAAAAAAAGAAGAGATAATTTCGAACATGTTCGTAACTGGATTGACGTAAAATCGCATCGAACGCTAACCTAACGGCGCACGTCATAAAAGGGCCGAATTTCGCACATTGAGGCGTAATCGCCTCTAGCCAGATAGGAGAGTTTCTCGCGAAGAAGGTTCCCGGCGTTACTAAATTGTCGGTAAAAGACTCCCATTCCCTTTCCCCTCTGCCTCAATCCAACACCTCGATCGCTGACTCCGGAAACATTAACAAACGATTTTTTTCTTCTCTCTACTCGTGCACGCAGTTCATCGACAGACTGACAATGAATTGATCGGTTGGAACGACTCGGCAAATCGCATTGATGGATGGGCTCGAGCTGATCCGTCTCAGCATCAACGCCCTCGAGCGTCGACAAAATTTCGGATGTAGCTTACCGTTCTTCGACTTCGGATGCGTACGATGCCTTTCTTTCGAGAACGCTGCTTCGAACTCTAATCGTTTCCATTTATGCTTCGAAACTGAAAATAAAAAGAAAACGTACAGCATTGTCATACAATCGTGTAAGTATAATATTTGCGTTGGCAGAGTGCAAAATATCATCATCTACACACACACACACACACGTTTTTGTGGCACCCGGCAAATGACGTGCCGCGCCGCGCGCGCTCAGGGACGCGTATCAATTCCTCTCCTCGTTCGTTCTCAGTCACTCGCCTGCGTCTTACGCTGATACAGATACTAAAAACTCGCCTACGCTACGTAATATTTAAAATACTTCCTAGTTCTAATCCGAAGTAGAATCTTTACTATCTCGTTTCTTTAATACAGAAAAGTATTCGGACTATATTGGAGGGCGCGTCGTTCTTGGAAAGCGTGTTCCGATATACGCAACGACGAGACAGTAAAAAGCTTTTAAAAACTTCGTATATCGGGCACGAGCAACGTGAATCTACTGTTTCTGACGCAGACTATAGTCTGCCTTCCTCCTTCGAAGTGCAAAAAATTTTGAAGAAAACACGACTACTACATTTTTGATTATCGGGGCGAACATCTACTAGTTCCGAAAATTCGAAGTTTATGACTTCTAGTGACCTCTTTTTTCTATCCAACTTGTCGGTCGAGGTACCTTCGAATGCGACATACTCGTACCAAACGTATTTCGACCTTCGAAAATTAATTCAATTTCACTCTTTTTCCGTTTGGAACATAGTGCGAAAAATTTGAAGAAGCAACGACGCCATCATAATTTTTTTGCAGGCAATCTAACCTCGACTGAACCTTGAGATCTTTTGGTCAACAGGACCATAATAAAACGAGGCTGATCATTTTCATTTCCGACTTTTATATGCTTTAGAATAATATTCCCTTTCTTCTTGCCACAATGGTGTTGATTTTGACCTACTTTGGAGGCTCGGACGAGAAAAGGAGTTTTAGTCTAGACTTTATAGCATGATAAGGAGATAGAGGACGGTAGCCTTGCCTAAGCTATTAAGCTATGATTACAGAGGCTTAGGCTGCTAGGCCTTCGTTATACAGGCTTAGGCTACACGTAGGCTAGCTCAATAAAAACAGTGTAGGCTAAGGCTGTGGAGGATATGCTAGACTGAATTTTTTTTTTGAAAAGTAAAAATTGGTACAGCACGTAACTAAGCGAATTCACGCACAAGAACAAGTTTATTGAAAGTTGTCAAAAATTGTCAAAAAATATGATGGTTGAAAGGGATTTTCAAGGTAGTCCAGAATGTATGAAGAGTCAAAAGAATTGAACAAATTTAAAAGAATCCAGAATAGAAAAAATAAAAAAAGATTTTCTAGCGTAGCCAAATGAATAAAGATCATGTTTCATGTCTTCAATACAATGTCTATCCATCGCTAATCCGCCCCCCGTGGCTACATAGCCCCTCGAAAATGTAGCCATAGAGGGCGGATTAGCGATGGAGGGGTATCCATGGGGGGAGACTCGCAAAATTTGGGTATTTTCCTGGGGTTTTAAGAGCTATGTAGCCATAGAGAACGGATTGGCGATGGGGCTCGCAAAATTGAAGAATTTTCCTGGGGCTTCAAATTAGGCTTTAGGGCGCAGTTGAGACATGAAACGGGTAAAAGCCTCCATGAACGAAGAAAGGCAACTCCGCATTCGGCCCACGGATTCACCTCTTTCACGAAAAAATCGAGTAAACCCTTATTTAAAGGAAATTTCACAAGCTACAACTTTTGTTCTCTTCAATTTTTTCAAAAACTCCATATTTTTTTAAGAAAGAGACGCTCAAAGAGTTTTTCCCCATAAGAGTTATGTAAAAGTCGGCCCACGGTTGGTGCAGTTGCCAATTTCACGTTCATGGCTTGTAACTATAGGAGGCTTTGAACGGGTCGATAAACCGAAATTTTGAAACTAGTCGAGCTAAATAAATGAAATAAAAGGTAAGAGCATAGTAGTTGAAGAATTTTTGAACAACGAGGTTCCCAGGCTATGAAATTCAAGTATTATGGCTCGTACCCACGAAGAGAACATTACTCTTATGCTAGACTAAGATTTCGGCTGTCTATTTGGTCATCAATGACCTTGACCTACTTCGGAGACTTGAAAAAACGACGGCTTCCTTAACAAAGTTGAACGAGGAACGCAGGGATACTGTCCTGAGAGTCAAATTGGTTTTGGTATTGAGAATTCAAGCAAGCCTAGACCTAGTGTAAAAGCCTAGCAGAGGGGTAGGAACGCTTGATGACGTCATCAGTGACCTTGACCTACTTCAAGGACTTTGAATTTTTTTTCAATCGATCCTGTGACGTCATGATCTGATGACGTCATAGGCCAGTTTTTGCCCAATGGCGTAACTCTGGAGGATATCCTAAATTTTATAGTATGATAATGCGAAATAGGTCGGTGACCTTGCCTCAGTCTTAGCTATGATCCTGGAGACTTGACCTACACGAAGGATAGGCTGGGCTTCGAAGGATATGTTAGATTAAGATCACGGTTCATTATTATGTGATAGATGACCTTGACCGAGACTTGGAAAAATTCAGACTCTTGAACTATATACACACATGATAGACATAAGCTAAGAAAAGGAGTTTTAGCTACAACTCTAGACGATATCCTAAACTTCTTAATATGATAAGGAGACAGACGACGGTGATCTTGCTTCAGGCTTAACATAGGCATAAGCTAAGCTATGACTTTGAAGCCTTAGGCGACTGACCTTTATACACAACAAGCCTGGATTACATGTGAGCTTGGCCCAGGCTGGGGCTGTAGGAGATATGCTAGAATAACATTACGGCTCACTATTATGCCATCAATGACCTTGACCTGGTCAATTTTCAACAATAATAAACGCGTTCCAACATTTTCGAAAATTTTGGCGTCCCAGAAATTGACCTACCCCAATCTACTTAGGGATTTGGACTCGGAAAAATTTAGATTTTCACCGGGATTCAATTCGTTCCATAGAACAGGTTCTCTGAATTCCTTGCTCAAGTTTTGAGGAGGGTCATTCGGAAATAATTGGTGCCGTCTTTTTGGGAAATTGCGGTTGCGAAGGCGGCAAGGGCTACTTGGGAAAGTGTCATTTAGGAGAATGTCAGGAGGATATACTCAAGAAAATGTCAGGACTTGGAAAAATTTCAACCCTATAGCTGAGATACATAATTATGAGATGGGGGGGGGGGGCAACCGCAGAGCCATCAAATGTTTGTTTTATGATGGAGGGGGAGGGAGGGTTACTCGGGAAAAGGTCTACCATCCTTCCGACAAACTGTGGTTCACAGAGAGGCGGAAGTATTCGGTAAAATGCATGGCAACTTTCTGACCTACTTTTAGAACTTGAAAAATTCAAAGTTTTGACCACAACCACGGAATTCCTAAGTTGTGGGTGAAAAATTCCGACCACCCACGATCATGGATTTTCTTATTGAGGATGGAAAATTCCAATCACAATGGAAAATTTTGGCCACTACCATAGAATTCCTATGTTGTGAACAGAAAATTTTCACACGTATGAGAGAAGAGGGAATTTAGAAAAGTTTTGTCCAGAAACTATGAGGAGGAGGACTTTTAACGATTCGGACCCTTTGAAAGAGCGACTTGAAAAGGAACATGAGAAAATTTCGACAATTGAGCTCTACACAAGAGGGAGGAGGGGGCCTCGGCGAAGAATCAATTGCCAGATCATTTTTGAACATCCTGGATGGTTGACGAAAATGGAAATGTCATCTGGTGCGGGGGAAGGGGAAAGAGAACGCGTCAATACTAGGAGGACTAAATTGTTGTACACCATTTTTAAACAGTCCCAATAATTTAAGAGATTTAAAAGAAATTTTGATTGCGTGAAAATGTCTGACCACCCACGGCGAGGGGAAGATGGACGACGAAAATTTCCAGCAAATCTCCAACAATGTTCTAAATTGTCGAACCATTTTTGAATATTCACCCCAGGGTGTCCACTTTTCCTCTGAAATGAAATTCCCTGACTTTTTCAGGTTTTTCCAGACCATAATCTCCACTAAAAAAAAAAAAAAAAAAAAAAAAAAAACTTCTTAGCTCGAACTTTTTTTGACGTATCTCAAAAATTCTCTAACTTTGGATAAAATTCCCAAAATTCCCTGACTTCAGATTTTCCAGAAAAATGGACACCCTGTCACCACGCTAAATTGTGTCAATTCTGTTTGAAGAGAGGTCGAAAGAATCTAGAAACTTGAGAACTATCATCCGGCGCCGAGATCAAATAACCCTAAGACTGATGAGTACCGGTCTTGTACGCGGCCTACCGCCGTCCAGCGCCACTCCGCTACCTACCATGTAAATGTGTGCGGTCTACCAAATGAAATGATTACTTTTTTTGGGAACTCCTATACTGTGGACTTGGCCACAAAAATGGAATTCATATGTCTTGAACGGGAAATCTCGACTACAACTATGGAAAATTTCGAACCACAAAATTTCTACGCTGTAGATGAAAAATTTCAACCACAACCATGGAATTTGTACGATGTGGATGGCAAATACTGACCAAGATCATGGAATTCTTAATTGTGGATGAAAAATTTCAACCAAACTATAAAATTTCAAGTTGTGGATGGAGAATTTTGAATAGAACCATGAAATTTATATTTGGCAGATGAAAAGTTTTATACACAACTATGGGATTAATTTCCAGTTAGGACACGAAATTTTGACTACTACTATGGAATTTCTATATAGTGGATGGGAAGTTTTAACCACAACCATGAAATCCTACGTTATGGATGGAATATTTTGACCAAGGCCATGGATTTTGTAATCAAGGATGGAAAATTTCAACCATGACCATGAAATTCGTAATTGTCGATGGAAAATTTTAACCGAATCATGGAGTTCTTATGCTGTGGATTGAAAATTTTGATCATTACCATGGAATTCCCAAGTTGTGGACACAGAAGTTTGACTAACCCTAGAATTCCTATACTGTAGATGGAAAGTTTCGACCACAACCATGAAATTTCTTTGTTGTGGACGGAAAATTCCAACCACAACCATGAAATTCCTACATTGTGGACAGAGACGTATGGCCATAGTCATGGAATTCTTTTTTTGTGGATGGAAAGTTTTAACCACAACCATAAATTCTTATGTTAGTTAGGGATGGCAAATTTAGACCACAACCATTAAATTCTCATGTTGAGAATGAGAAATTTTGACAAGAGTTCATGGAACTCTTAGCTGTGGAAAATCAAGACTACTGCCTCAAAATTCCTTTGTTGTAAACAGAGAAGTTTGACTATAGGCATAGAACTCTTATGTTGTGGTTGGAAAGCTTTGACCACAATCATGGAATTCCTATATTGTTGAAAGAAAATTTTTACCAAGACCATGGAATTCCTAGTTGAGGACAGGAAATTTTCACTACTACATAGACCGGACAACAGCAAGGAGTAGCAGATACCTCCATTTCTTAATAATTTGTTGACCTCATACTAGACTTTGTCAACTCTCCATAAGGCAAATTGCATATTACACTGTACAGGTAGAAAACTTCACTTTAAAAATAGGTCGACGCATATGAGATCGGTACCGACTAATGGCTATCGTGCTGGTGACATCATAGGCCATCCCTTCAGCTCGCCCGAGAAACAGAACTACCGTAGTTGAAAGGATTTGTTGGTGTTGTAAGGGAGCTAGAATGTGGTAAACCTCGAATTGTTGATAAGAACGAATTATCGGGGCAAGAAAGAAAAATATTATTACTACAAAACATTCTCATGTTCATAAATTCAAGTTCAATGGGTGTAAATTATTTTAGTTATTTCCATCTTTAAAATTGGAGGAAAATACGATTCCCGTCTGATTTGGTTCAAAATTATTCGAGTTCATCGCACCCATCAAATTCCTCGTTCATTTTTGGTCTCACAAATTTTCCAGAGATGTCGACTTTCTGGAACAACGACCCGGGTGACCATGCTACCAAAAACACTCTACCTTACTTTCCAATTTTACCAATTCCTAACTCATATTTAATACGACCTTGAAAATCACTACTTATTCTCAATTTTCGCTTCCTGCCCAAGATCCTCGGCGAACTCAGAATCAATCACTGAAATCCTCACAACCATCACTCGCTTTCGTCCACTATCTTCGCAAGTCAAGATTTTTCAAGATTTCAGCACATTTAACTGCGCTCGTCAATATTTATCTACAATATTAAATATTTATCACGTTCTGCACTTGAGTACAGATCCCACAATCACAGCAGACTAAGTACATTGCAGTAACATTCTTTCACGCTCGAAAGTCTCACCCATCATTTTCGAGTGTACCAAAATATTTGCACTCCAAACTCCCTCTTCCCCTTCCTCTTATACGTATCTCTCCATCCGATGTCGCGATATACGTATACGAACGAGTCGTGGTGAATTCGCAATTACATCGTCATCGAGCAGACAACTAAAGCGCCCGAAAAACTGTTTGCCCGCGAGACAATTTTAGAACTACATCACAACGACAAACAAGTCGTATTGTCGATGACAATAAAACAAAACGAGCGCGTACGAACGAAATTTTCGACAAGCACGCCAGATCGTTTGTAACCTGTCACACGTAACTTGAATACAAGGTGAAGGAGAGCAACTGACTACCTGCCTGATATCCATTGATCGATCGATCCGTTACTTCGACTGTAATGCATTCACACACACACATAAAAACTATCGACAGGTTTCTTTCTTTTCCTACAATTTTACCTTTTTTAGGACGTTCAGTCGATGACGTAGCAGAAGAGGAATGACTAGATGGATGGCCACGTTCGCCGCCGTTTTCGCTAAGCTCGCCGTTCAACTTGATTTGCGCTTTTGAGCCACGTTTGCCGCCACCGCCGCCGTTCTGCGACGGCTTGTCCGCCTTATCACAGCCTTTCTCCGAGCCGCACGTGCTCAACGCCATAAGATCCTCGGCGTCCGGATTCCCGTTACAGCCGACGGGCGACCGGCGTTTGCTGGACGAGATCGACACCACAGAGGAGGAACGCGACGAATGATCGCCCGCGGCTCCGTTCCCGTTTACCGGTCCGCCTTTGCGGGAACTCGACCCTCTGCGTTCGTTCACGAGTTCGCAATCACCGTTATCTGAATTTCGGCGTTTCTGTAATAAGAGCAGAGAATTGCAGTAAGCTCGTTATTCGAGGGGGAAAAAAAAGGCTGCGATCGGGACTCACTTCGATGCCGCCGGCGCCACCTAACGTTGGCCAATTCTCCACGTCGTTTAAGCTGTTCACCTGTAACGTCAAATCGTTCGTTAATTCGCATTCGTACAGTAAATTGGTCGCTTTCCGCGCGAAAAAAAAAAAGGAATAGTTTCATTCTTTTTCTAATTACGAGCCACCTACGTCACGTAGATTCGGTGCCAGAAATGAAAAAAAATCATGTTCGGTTAAAGAGACTAATATTCTGGCTTGATACGAACGATGCGGGGACCATTTCGCCTTCTTCGTAGTGGCAAGACGTCGTTCCGCATCGGCACAACTCTTCGGGAAAAAAATTTGCGGCGGTCCCGTTTATTTGACACTGTAGCACACTGTAGCTTGTAACATGGCGATACTAGGTTAGCGATCTAGGAGGCAAGAAGCACGCTTCCAAAAAGGAAGTAAAAGATACGAAGCAGAAGAGAAGACGAAAAAAAAAAAAAAAAACAACATAAAAATTCTTGGCACCGAGTCGTCACTAAAATACTAATTCGAGCCAATTACGAGTGCGCTCGAGAAAAGGATGGAGAATTTGTAAGTAACGAAAATCCCTAATCCGTATCTGATTTCTGTAAACGTAAATAATTATATTAAACGGCAACTACTACAGCTCTCGAATTACCCAGTCGAGAAACCTTCGGTGACTTACTTTTCTGGTTAGCTTGGGTCTGACCACTGTTGCTGCGAGCTGCTGATGATGAGCATTACACTTGATTTCTGCTAACGCGGTTTTTTGACTAGTTGACTGCGAAACACCTTCGAACATAACGAAAGGAAAAATACCAGCGTTAATGAAAATATAATACATTATTAACTAATACATTGAAAAATATCCCACTTTTTTAAAAATCGTTGTCCGTTCGCCTCCCTTCCACACACCCTTTCTCACATTGTTTCTTTTCTTTTTTTTTTTAGACTTGCCAGCGAATCGCTTCTTTTCTTTCTCTCAACACGACGTACACAAATACGGTACGTAAATACTATACACACGCAGAACAGAAAATAATTTTTCGAAAATAATTGCTTTCAACATAGCCAACGCACATGTTCATCATCTATACATTGGATACCACTCATGCACAAACCAGAGAAGAAAAGCAGAAAAAAACGATAAAAGTTACATGATTGCAGACAAATAAATTTTCCTATATATTTTCATTTTTTTTTTTTCGTTTACAGCATGTTTTCGAGAAATTGTAACAAAAAAAAAAAAAAAAAAAACTTGAACGCAACACCTATCACGTATTTTCATAGTATATTATTACCTATCGAGAACTGCAACGTGAAAATTTTGCTAACAAGTGCGAAATTTTACAAAACGAGGTGAAGACAAGTTTGATAGTTTGAAGAGCAGTTAAATTTGACAATAAGGTCGTAAAACGTACATGATGGTTCTAAATATAGGGCGCGTCGAATCTCGAAATATTAAACAGCCCAAACATTGATTGAAACGTAGTAAGATAGTTTCTTTTTTTTCCTTACAAGAAATACTTCCGACAAAAAGACTATCCAGGGACTTGTCCTGTCCAAGACTTTGAAGAAGTTTGGGCTTTGATTTCTACACACAGGAAGAGTCAATCTCGAGAAATTATTCGAATTACAGTATACAGAATCTCGAAAGAATTATATAAATTTGGAATTCTGAGCTTTTCAGACAAAAAATATTGCTCAGTAGCCATTCTTTATGGTCATCGACGCAAGAATAGAATCAAATGACCCAAGAGCTTGAATAGAAGATTTTTTACGGGCAAAAAATAAAGATCACGTTCCATGTCTCTGTTAGTACAATGGACCACATAACATCGTGGGTCTCTACGTGGGTGCCAAGATTGCAGTAGCTCGTAATTTTGAGCTCTTAATGAATTGAATCAAATGATAAAAATAAATTAATTTGAATGGGAGTTTATTAAACTTCAATATAAAACAGTGAGTACTTTCGACGTGACCGTCATCAGACTAATTCAAAAAACTATGCAACATCAAGGAAGTACAACCAAAGTCACTTGCGAAGAAGGATTCGGACCCTCCCCATGAATTCTACAGTAGAGTAGTCAATAACTCTTCCTCCCTCATCTCCAAGGCCGAAGAAGATTTATAGAAATGTGGACTGAAACACTCTGTCCCACCTATGTCGGAGAAGAACGTCAAAGAAAAACTAGTGGTTGACCTCGCCATTTCCAAATCACGGCTCCCGAGTGATGCAATCGACCAAATAGCGGGAATCATCCTTGCCACACACCCCCCCCCCCTCGCCGACAAAGGTTTATGTAGAACGTTTAAATATATTCAAAAGAAGATCAAAGAGGATGGACTCATCGTTACCAGAGCTGATAAAGGGAATACAGTGGTCCTCATGGATAGACCGTAGTACGACAAGAAAGTTTATGAGTGCCTCAGTTCCATTGGTGCCGTACCTGCCCCGGATTTCAACTTCAATACGTACAATCGTGGAGTTCGGTCTAAAATCAACGCGAGTAAGTACACCTGAAGAAAGCTGTCCTACTTTCTAACCCACTACCTCCCGCCTGTACGGCCTTCCTAAAATCCACAAAACAGGGTCCCCCATGCGCCCGGTAGTGTCCTTTATTTCGTCTCCCACTTACAAGTTGGCCAAATACCTTGATATTTGGTTCAAGTCTGTCACTAGCTTCCAACCCCCCCCCCCTCATTAAAAAACTCTTTTGAACTATCAGAGTTACTCACAGAAAACCCCCCTCCTCCGAGTGCACTCTTGTTTCTTTTGACGGTCCCCCTTCAACCTACCCAGGAGCGCATTGAGTGAGGCGGCAGTCCCACCTTCCATGATTTCGGAATTTAAATCCCTCCTCCAGTGCTGCCTCAGCCCCAACATATGCCAGTTTAACAACTCTATGTTCAAACTTCCTCTTGACATTGGTATCCCTATTGGATCACCACTGGGGTCTCTTATTTCCGAAGTTTTCACGTCCAGATTGGAGGACAACATCTTCCAATCGAGGCATCCTCTCCTCAACCACATCTTCCTCTGTCGCCGGTATGTCGAGGACATACTATGTGTCTGGACTGGACCCGTACAAAATATTTACGACCTCCTCGCGTTCATGAGTGATCTGTACCCCTTCATTAAATTCACGATCGAGATCAGAGGCTCTAAGATAAATTTTCTTGGCACCACTATTTCTCTCCTGAGTGGTAGTCTTGAAATGGGCATCGGTCAAAACGAAATTGAGGGGGCTAAAACGTGCCACAGAAAATTTTCCCATCCACTTTGAGGATGGAGTTTTTCTTCGGTTGTTTCTGACATCAATCCTGACACATTCCAACAAACTCCTGCTTTCTACCAAGATTGTCTTTTTAAGCTAAATTTTACGTCTATTTCGCCTGTACGTGGTCACCTACAACAGCCCACCCACGGTGAAGAGAATAAGCGACACTAGACGGAAGAAAAGGACAAAAAGAACTTGAGCAAAATGTACAACCTTAGTTCTGAACGCATCTAAGTTCAACGTGAGGAGAAAAAAGGACAACACATCAAAGGAAAAAGAGGATGGTAAGTCACTAGTTGACAAACACTGCAATGAAGAACAGTACAAATCATACAACATGTATGAAGAGGAGAAGATGGAGACAGCAAATGTGAAGAGGAGAACAGCCAGCCTCTTGAACAATGTAATTACGTTTCACAGTCTCTGTGCTTTTGATACTCTATCTCATTATCTAATTCCATCATAATTTCTCATTTCATCTCATCTAAATTTCATTCACAATCGCCCATAACCTAAAGAATTCCTACAACAGTATTAACAAACGGAGAAGCAAAAAAGAGTCGGATGTTATACTTATCATCGATAATATTCGTAATTATTGCGCAATACAGTCGTAAATTGAGGAAGTTCATTTCTACGTTCAGAAAGAAAATTCGAGTAAATTCACGAACGATCGAATTTGAGGAATATGGCGTTGAAAACATGATTTATCGCACGCCTCTTCTTTTATTTTTTATCGTCGCGACATTGAAATGTGAGAAAATATTTGCGAAGTAGAGTACGTGCAAGCATTCGACGCAAAGAATGCGTAAAATACGTATATGTGTACGTACAAAATTTTTGAAATGTGTATTCATGTGTTCGAGAACGAGCAAGAGCGTAAGAAAACCAAACCTACGGCGCAAAATTTCCAGTCCTGGTTGTATATCCGTTTCTTACGACCCAGGAATCAGAACGGAGGATCTCATCAGACTGACAGGAAACGCGGATACATCAGTAATTCTGAATGAGGAGGCCAGAGGAGGAGGCTTAAAAGTTGCGCTTTACCTTGATTCGAATGTTTAAGTTTCGTTTTCACGACTTTATCGGTTTTCTTTTCAATTCTTTTTTTCCGGTAAATGAAGGCTGCCTATGACTTATCACCCGGCTTATGTACACAAACCTTAAAAGGGAAATGCCGATAAACGTTATACGAAAATGAAACAAGTGGATTCATCTTCGATTTTGTAAATCTACAACAACAACCCATAATTTTCTTGTACCAAATGAACGCGACAGAACTTGAAGACGATAGTCTTAATAAATTGGAGTGTATCAAAGAAGGTTTGAGTGTAGAGGCCCAAAAATTTCTTAATCGTACAGATTCGGAAGGAATGGACCTGAGACTCAAAAGGAAATTCTAACCTTGGGCAACGAATGTTGACGATCTAACCATAAACCTCGTCATTCTTTTTCACAGGTCGTTCAGGTACGATTGGATTGAGGTCAGTTCATGTGATTTATTCCACTCTAAGGTTGTTACATTCTTTTCTAAGGTTGGCAATTTTTAAATTTTTTAGTTTTTTCTTTTTGCTGTATCCCAAGTTTCTTTCTGTTCAGGTTCCTTCTCCCTCGAAATTTTGATGCGTCATTTTCAGATAATTTTCCTGATCATTCCTCATTTTCCAAATGGCCTATCAGGGACCTGAGAGAAGGGGTAGAACAGCGAGTTCTTCAAGTTGACCGAATTGATCACAATTGTCAACTTCGAATAAACCTCGTGATTTTCTTCTGGGCCTCATTAGCCCTAAAATCTTTCGATACAGACATCAACCGATCAGCTGGCAGAAAATTTTACAGGGGTCGAGGAAAAAACATTTGTCTGCTCTCCGGAAAGATTTTGATTTTGGAGATCTTGAAAATTTACGATTTATTATGTGATGCATGATATTACAAGGGTGATTCAAACACATTTTATCAAGTCGATCTTCTGGCTAAATATACGAGGGAGGAAAGGGGTCGAAAAATTTCAACTTTCGAGCTATACAGAAACGGTAGGGAAGGACTCAGAAGGATTCCAACTATCGAGTTGTATAGAGCGGAGGTTTGAGAAAAAAATTCCACCATTGAGCAGCAGGGGAGGGGAGAGGGACTCGGAAAAACGTTAAATTACCAGCTAGATGATCAGGATGAGAGTTTTGAATAATTTTTGACCATTGAGATATTAAGAAAGGAACTTGAAAAAAATTCGACATTAAAGAAGAGGGAAACTAGAAAATTTAATCCAGTAATCTGCTAACCCGAAAGAGAAAAAGAGAAAAGAGAGGAATGTTGATGACGTCACCGGATAATTCAAGCTGTTGACATCACGGTTGGCGATGATAACGTAACAATGAAGTTTAAACTGGTTAATTTCCTTGCAGTGTGTTTATCCGCTACCGAAAATTCTGCTAATTCTATACTGCAGTCAAACTAGGCTGATTCAGACGAACTCGAGGTGTCTGAGCTCGTAGGAAGCCTTTTTGCCAAAAATACAGTCAACTAGACTCGTACTAAGCTCCAACCGCTCAGCCAAACTTGTAGCATGCATGGTATATTCGACTCACAAGAGTTAGGAATAAGGGCGAACGAGTGGAGCAAGTGAGCCTCTTGAGGTACTCAGCCTAATGTCCAGTAGACTACAATTATACTAATTTCAACAGTGAAGGCGATCGAGTGTAAGGGACAGAGTAATTGGTTGAAACACAGAAACGTAACAAATGACAAGAGAGAATAAAATATAATCGAAAAAATGTAAGCAAAGAAAAATAAACAAATTTTAGGAAGAATCTCTTGAAAAAACTTGCGACGCGTTCGGAGTACTTAAGGTGTTCCATCGACGGGCAACTTATGACTGATGAGAAGTTGATCATCGCAGGCTTAAATCATCTATTTGTAGAACATACCGGATAAGCGGGCTGGTGTACGTGGATTGAAGATCGTTCAGCAGGTTTTGTACCAGTAAGTTTGTAATCAAGGAACGTTTCGGTTTCTTCTAGCCTATTTAGTTTCCCACCTCTATCACATGTATGGAGCATTTTTGCGTTGATATTATCAAATTTATGTCCCGTCAGAAAACAGTGAAGAGCCATCGCCGAAGTGTTATTATCTTGAGGTCGACGTTTACCATTCCGTAGTTGATTATAGTGGAGTTTGTGTTCCGCGAAGCGAGCCTTAAACGACCGTCCAGTCTGACCTATGTAACTAGAGGAACAGTCAGAGCACGAAAGTCTGTAAACACCAGGCATAGCGGTAAGAGAAAATGGATCCTTTAAGGTAGATAAGCTGCGAAGGGTAAGAAGGGGTAGAACCTCACGGAGTAATTGAGACGACTAAACTCTTTGGCCAGCAGGTCTGAGGAAGGACCTAAGTACGGTAACCGGAGCCAGGTTTTTCGCAAAGAACTGTGTTGGGAGGTACAATGTGGGCCTGGAGAAACAGATGAGAGATTTTTAAGAATTTTCCCCTTGATGATTTTCCTGATATCCATCTTTATGCCGTTTATTTGGGCAATTTGCTCTATTGAGCGAGTTTCAATTTCAAAATCCTCTTTACACATCGGGAGGTGAGTGAGGCGATGGATGACGGAATTAATCTGGGCCATTTTGTGAGCTCGAGGATGAAGGGAGGAGGAACTAATAGACACACCAGTAAACGTTTCCTTACGATAGATCGAGAACCTCGTTGTGAGGTGGGAATCACAAGAGACAAGACGAACGTTAAGATCCAGGAAGGAAATCCTGTCTCCACCCAATTCAAGGGTAAACTTGATGGAAGGCCGGAGAGAATTCATGAAGAGGAGGAGGAGGAGGGATATGAGATGAGAATCAGTGCCCATCCAGATAAGAAGAATATCGTCCACATACCTAGCTCAGAAGAGGACAGGAGAGGCAGTGGGAGAAGATAAGATGTTGTCTTCAAGAGAGCTGAGGTACACATCCGCTACGAAAGCGCTGAGCGGTTCTCCCATGAGGAGACCATCGGGAAATTCGTAGGTGGTATCATCAAACTCACACAGGTTACGTTTGACACAGATTTCGATGAGGCGCTTAAATTCGCTAATAACACTGCCATCAATAGAATGTTTAGAGAGAAGCTCGCACATAATGCTGATAGCTTCAGTGGTGGGAATGGAAGTGTACATTGAAGCAATATCGAAGGAGAGGAGGCGAGCACCGAAAAGGATTTCCTTACCATCTAGAAGCTTAGTGAGGTGGACCGAACCTACACCGAGTATCTTGACTCGTATCTGGAATATGTCACAAACCAGGAACAGAGAAATTTTGCAAGAAGAAAAGAGGGGTCAGAATAGAAAGCACTCTAGGCCTCATAGGACGATCTGGCTTGTGCAGCTTTACATGGCCGTAGATTCTCGGAATGTGAACCGACATTTTCTTAAGAGAGTTCTTTGTGCTTTGACTGGTGATGACTTTGTCGGAAGAATCGATCAGGTTTCGGATACTGGTATTGTGGATGTTGACGCTGAACCTCACAAGGACTGCGCCAGAATTCCTAAGGAAATCCGTCATTTTCCTTTCATACTCGGCTTTATCCATAATGATGAGAGCCTCGCTCTTGTCGGCCTTAGTTAGGCAGAGATTATTGTCCTTGAGTTTCTTTTTTATGCCGAAGTAAGTGCGTACATCCGATGGGGGACGGGGGGAGCAGATAGAGAAGAAACCATTCCTTGAATGGAGCCCATGAGGCACTCAGTCCGACGTGCAGTAGACCAAGCAGGTACTGCTTTACACCAAGTACTACCAGTATTCAATGAAGATTGAAGTGATGAGAATAACCCCGTCAACTAGTTAGTCAAAAGGAGACCCACGATACGATTGGTGGTTTCCACATTTTATGAGACATGGTACTACGTGGGTGTCGAGATGGCAGTAGCTCGTAATTTTAAGCTCTTAATGGATTGAATCAAATAATAAAATAATTAAATTTGAATGAGAGTTTCAAAACATACTTTAATTATTAAACTTGAATATAAAACACCTCGACGTGACCTTCATTATCAGACTAATTCAAAAAACTATGTAACATCAAGATACGTGAAGGAGTCGCTGGCGAGAAATAACGAACATGCGAAAATAGGAAACTGAAGATTACACATCGGTGGTAGTGTAAGCCGGAGACCGTGAGTACACATTTTCGATGAGCTCATCCTCAACGATCGCGCGGTTTATCAGATGGTAGGCGTGATGGTTCTTCTTCTTAGCTATTTCGATGTTTTCTAAGGCCAACCGACGGCGGAAGTTAGGTGAAGATGAAAATATCATCGAACCCAAGTGTGACTTCTCCAGGAGGTGTCTCGCGAAAGCCAATTCTATTTGGTTTTTACTCTCATAGGACGTAACATGGTCGGTGATTCTCGCGCTAAAGACCTCCCGGTCTCCCCGACGTACGCAGCAGGACAGTCTCTACAACGGAGCAAGTACAGTCCTCTCTTAGATAAGGAATGGGTCGAATCTTTCCCATCTGGAAAGAGCCTTCCGATCTTGGAGAAAGGGTAATACGTACAAAGAGAACCTATTAATGGTCCGGAGTACTACACCAATCTGGGAGGTGAGGTTGGGATGATAGGGGAGGAGGACAAACTTGTTCCTCTCAGTCATCCGGAGGGAGGGAGGGAGGGAAGGTAGTAACGCGCTGGAGAGCAGTTTTTACTTCTTTCTTCCGAATGAGCCCATCAACGTCAATGTTGAGCCGGTTGGCATGGGCCAGATACTTAAGGAGAGAGATCTTTTTAGCATAAGCATGAGGGGTGAGGGGAGGGAGACTAAGCGGTGGATAAAAGAATTGAAAGCTGCCATTTTATGGGGAAAGAGGCAATGGGACGAATTTTTATGGATGATGGTGTTGATGTGCGTCGGCTTTCTGTAAATTTCGCCATTCTCTCGTGTTATTTCCCAGTGTAGGTGTCAAGTCCTAATGGTTGATGTCTCATTGTCTTTCTCCCCTTTGAATTTAATGTTCCATTAGTGCCCGACCACACGACGTATCTAGACCAGTGTTTGACCGAGTTTCTAAACTTGCTGCCTTTGAATATCTTGTTTTCCATGTCGTTCGCGAATAACTCTTCTAATATCGGCGACAACAGTGATCACACCTGTAGTCCTTCTTCATTCGATATTCTCCCTTCAGCAGGTGTATTTATCGTAGTAATTGTCTAACAATATCAAGAGCGCACTACGAAGAGGGTCCCACTCCAAATTTTTCCATTCTCGTCCGCCCTCCATCTCGCCCACTTCTGTGCTGAAAAAATACTGAGCCGCAAATTATCAACCATTTGAAGCGAAGGTTTTCTTAGAATTCCGCCATCACTTTCGCTCACCCGAAACAATTTATAGAGGGATTAGAGATGCGCACTTCCCGTATCGCGGAGATTTTCAATCATCTTTCCTAAGGACGAAGCTTCCATAAAGACAGTTTGAAAGAGATTCGAAGATGAAAACACGTACTCTCGAACGGACTCATTAAAATGCAAATAGAAACCGTCCGATCGAGAGATTCATTTAAATAATAGAATGCATAATAAGATTTCGACTATACGTATACATATGTGTACGTGGAATTAAACTTGCCAAATTAATCTTCCAAATTGGAAACGTGTGATATACCAGACGTCGACCACGATCTACTGATACGGTATATAATAAAATCTGAACACGAGTTTCGACGAAATTAAATCGTCAACGCGACTCGCTAGAAGTAACTTCGTCGTATTACTCGGACGTCGATTTCATCACTCCAGCATGATGAGAGTTTATACCTAGACAGTGCAGCGAGTACTATAGCTCTGAGTTTTGTTTCAAAATAATGGATACAGAATCTCGAGTTAATGATCTTTAGACAAATGAACTACACAGTGAACTTTGATATTTACATCAATATCGACTTCATTATTTATGCTGTAAGTATATTATTCGCGATTCGACCTTTCAAGACATAGGAAGAGTTTTGCAAATACGTTATGATGCACGTTGTCGAATCCTCCAAAGGAATTCAGGCCGAATATTTGACCGAGTCCCTACTTTGGGCGAAATGGCATTGTGTTCCCGGACGGACGGGGACATTTCTGGGGATAGCAACTAGCGACTGAAAACTAACGTGCCCTCCGACTTCAAAGATGAGATCTAGTTCAAGGTCTCAAGAAGTTTGCCCTCTCATCTCATCGGCAATACAGAAATCACGTTGACTAGTTTTTGCGTAGATTTTCATTCATTTTCTACACGAGTGGCGAGCGTTACCCCTCCATAATACTTCTTTGTCCACAGCTAACTTCATTCCATTCATTCAACCTTCTCAATTTACCACGTTCTCTCGAAATGCTACGAGAAGTTTCAACTATTCAGAAATTGCGCACCCTCAGCGAAATTAAACCACCGAGCATCATACATAATAACTTCGAACGAAGTCAAATTACTCACTAAATAATTTTAGAAAGGTTTATATAATGCGTCATACATTACACAGTCCTACTGGCGATATACGAATTATAAGAATACCAGGTAATTTGATTTCTGTTAAGTCGTGATAAGCGAACACTACTACAGGAAATGATAGACTTGACGTAGCTATAGCAGGAAACATTGGCACTCGAATTTTACTTCGATACGTCATTATACTTTTTCAATCGTCGGAGGAAACGAATGCGGTCTTTTTTTTTTTAAATATTGTAGCATGCTTATGGTAAGACGGGTTGTGTGGTAAGAGAAAACCAAGATAACGTGACGATGGAAGATGATTTCGAGGGTCGTGATTTGACGAATGGGTAGATCATGCTGCAAATTATTTGAAAAAAAAAAAATGAAAAGGTAAAAACAGCGTCATTTTTCCTCCCAAATGAAAGATGAAGAACAATCATTAATTACGTATTATGAAAGAATGGATGTTCCTCTGCAATTTTTCATAGCTCACGATCTCAATAATATAAGGCACTTCTTTCTGCCATTTGCTCATTAAAGTTTCTTAACCTAGTAGTTTTACTTCACCAACTTCTCTCTACCCACTGGAATAATTACCCCTGGGTGGGAGGGCGAAAAGGATAAGAGAAGCATCATATGCTGGAAGCCCAAATTAAGGAGATCAAGAAAAAAGGTAGCGGCTAACACGTGTCTTCCTATTTAAATGATTTATCAAAATTAAAGACCGATTACATCGATTTTAAATTCTGTTGGTCATGATGACGTCATAGTAACGTCCCCATCCACCATAATTTCTTAGCTTAACCTAGTCAAGCAGGAGGCCAGGCGTTCCTTGCTTGCGAAATGGAAAGCAACAATTGCTCACAGTGAGCTGTATAAATAAACGACCCATTCTTAGGTACTTCACCACGTCAACCTTCGGAATTAGCTGGTTGCCTGTCTTCACCGTAGGGTGAACACAATGTGTCTCCATCTTTGGAACCAGCATGCTTCTTTATAACTTCCGTTACCCCTTCCAGGTAATTATTGGAGGCCCTTCGGATTATAGTATTATTTGGGAATATGGAAATGATTGGGCAAGAGAGAACAGTACGCCGGAACTTTTGCTTGGATTGGCTGTCAGCCTGATTTCTCTTGATCATGATGATGCAGAATGCACTGGTCGTTCTTGCAAGTATATATTGGAAGGGAGGAATTTCTTCAAATTGATTATTAGACCGTCATGCTGGACTTGGTCGAAAGTTTGTTTTAGGCTTACATAAATACTGCTAGACATAACTTCTCCTTCAGAGCTTTACGTTCCTTTGTCGTTGGTCGGTGAATTTGTCCAAAGGTGTTGCGCTTCTTTCTAAGAACGTACTGGAAGTCTGGTATTGGCTCATTTTCGGCTATGTAGGGCTCTATCAGCAACTTTTCGCCAAGTTCAACTAAAATCCAGAGCTTCACCATACGACTGTTGATCTCGTCCAGCCCAGCTCACTTCTTCAAATTCAGTTTATATCAATAGCTTCTGTAATCTTGATAGGTAGCTCTGAATAACTCTATTTCTCTTGGGTTCAATAATATGTCTTCTGTTGCGATTAAAATTCCGAATCCTGGGAAGGGTTGGGTTGAAAGATTTCTGCTAGGTGAAGTGCAAAGATGTCGGCCTTCTCTTCGGCAGTAGTAGTCCATCGGGTATTGGAGGTTCGAAAATTCTTGACAAACCCTCAGGGGGATTCGTTCTTGTACTCTCGTTCAGCTGTCTGCAAAGTCTGTTCATCACTTGGTAGTCTTGATTGGAGCCATTCATAGCGAGCCTCTCTTTTTTTTTACATGCAGTATACCCACAACTGAATCCAGAAATCTGCTAATCCGAAAGAGAAAAAGCGAGGAATGTTGATGACATCACAAGGTAATTCAAGCTGATGATATCACGGATGGCGATGACGTCACAAGCAGGTTTGAACTGGTTGATTTCTTTGCGATGCCTTTGTCCGCTACCAAAAATTCGTAAGTTTGAGACTGGGTTTCCACTTTTTAATGTCTTACCGGTATTGATGCCTCAGCCGTCTATTGGAAATCTATGAGAGCAAACCTCGATTGACACCCCCCCCCCCTTCCCTCGAAGGAATCCTAGACTTGATTCAGAAATAGTTAGCTTATCATACCAGATGAAGAATGAGTCCTGGAACGCGAGCGGTCCAAGGTTGATGACGTTACAAAGGGGGGGAAGGACTGAGAAAAATTTGGACTCTCAAGCTATATATGATAGGAGAGGGACTTAGAAGTTGAACGAGGAACGCAGGCAAGCTATTTTATGCATCTAATTGGATTTAGGAGAAGGAATCAATGCGTTTTTGTAAAAAATTACGATCATCCATAATGAAGAGGATACTCAAAGGAGTAAAACAAAAAGAAATGGACCGCACGATCCGCACGAAATCGTGCGGTCCTTTGCAGTTTCTTTTTGTTTTCCTCCTTTGAGTATCCTAATAGGAGATGGACTTGGACCATTTTTATTTAGCCAAGGTGTAACTTAGAGCATTTCGACGTCATCAGATCGTGACGTCACAGGGTAGAGAGACGTTCTTTGCTCATCATATAACATGGCTCGAAAGTCGAAACTTCTTCAAGTCTCTCAGGGGAATTCTAAAAATTTCGATCGTGACGTGACAGGGTTGAAAGTCGAAATGTTTTCAGGTTCCAGCTCCGAACTATTTTGTAAAAAATTACGGTCATCCATAATTTTATGAGGATACTCAAAGGAGTAAAAAGAGAAACTGCAAAGGCCCGAACGATTTCCTCTTAATAGGAGATGGACTTGGTCCAGTTTTACCAAAGTGTAACTTGGAGCATTTTGACGTCATCAGATCGTGACGTCACAGGGTCGAAAGTTGAAATTCTTCCTAGTCATTTGCCCATCATATAACATGGCTCGAAAGTCAAAACTTTCCCAAGTCTTTGAGGGGAAATCCAGAAATTTCGATTGTGACGGTTGAAATTTTTCCAAATCCCTTCTACCATAAAATATTACGGCAAAGGGCTTACATAAATTTCACTGACCTTTGACGTCATCAGATCGTGACACGTGACATTACCAAGTCGAAAGTCGAAATTTTTTATAATATAACTCGAAAGCTGAAACTTTTTCAAGCCCCTTAAGGGACTTGTAGAAATCTCGATCGTGACATCATATGGTCGAAAGTCGAAGTATTTCCAAGTCTCATCTCAGTGGGGACCATCATTGCCAAGGTGTAACTTGAACCATTTTGAAGTCATCAAATCGTGACGTCATAGGGTCGAAAGTAGACATTTGTCCAAGTCCGAAGGACTTGAAAAAAGTCCTCCGCCTATCATATATTATTGTTTAAAAGTCGAGATTCCAACACGGAACCGGTTCTATGTTTTTTTTTTTGTTTCTTTTTTACTGCCGTGCGCCGTGTGGGATCTGGCGAAAACTGACCTATCCCTAATAAAGAATTTAAACTTGAAAAATTTCAACTTTCCACTATAGAAGTGGGACTCAGAAAAATTTCGATTCTCAAGCCATAATACGCGATAGAAGGGGGACTTCGAAAAATTTTGACCCTCGAGCCATAATATACGATAGAAGGGGGACTTGGAAAATGTTGACAAAATCTTTTCGCATCGACACTGCAACTTCGAGTCAATTTTAACGGCCAAAATCCAAGCCATCTCTCAATGCTAATCCTCCCTTTCCCACCAAACCACAACACCTTTTTGATCTCTACCGACTCCTTGTCCGCCTTAACAGCAATTGAAAATGTAGAATTGTACAATCTACACGACCTTTCGTCTCATGTATCTATTCTCTCCTCATAACCCTATCATCCATTCATTTCGACATAAGTTTCATCTGGGTCCCCAGCCATACGGAGATCTGAGGCAATAAAAAAGACGAGTTGCCGCAAATCTTCCAGGAATCAACTCTCGTCTTCTTCCACTAAAAATGATCTCATCCACACCATCCACATTATAATTATGGACGAATACATGACACTCTGGCAAAATCAAATCTCATCGAACAATTCGCCCAATTAAAACCATTACCATTCGCGTAGGCTTCATCATATCAAGAATCCCACCGTCACAAAACTCACCTTACACGTCTCAGAATCTCTGAATTGGTCACACGTAAACTCACACACGCTCACCTCCTTTCCAAGCTTTCACCGCTGTCATACAGCGTTGTAGCCTTGACTCCACCTCACATGTCCATCTCTAGCTTCACCCGCCAAATTTCACCATCCATCAAAACAACTCTCGCTCATGACCTCCCATCCACCCAGAACATTCTTTCTTATCTAAAAGCAGCGAATTCCATCCAACGCTTCTAAAATTGATTCACCATCAAGCTCATGACCCGAGTGCAGTCAGGAGCTTGTAAAATGAAATAGGGGAAAAAAAGTATCCCGTAAGCAACGACTTGTTTCCGTGCGTTGGATTGAGATCTCGATTTTTTCGCTCAAATGGGTGACAGGGAGGCAATAATAATGCTCACAGTCTCGAGTCATTATGAAGAATGGTGATGGTTTTAGTACCGTCAAAGTAATAAACGACAAGTACCGACTTTTACGGTCATTTATCCTCTAAAAAGCTACGTTGGCTGTAAAATTCTAACTCTCCACTGTTCAATTACAGCACACCTAGTACTCTCAAAACTATTTTTTGCATACATTTTTTTCTCTTCCTGACAATATTACATAATTCGATCAATATGAGCGTAGAATCATCAAACTTAGCACGCTCCAGGCGGTTGCTGAACAATAATGCAAATCAAAATCGACTTCTGACAATAGTTACACTTGTTTCACATCGTTAATTTTATTCTCGCTCTAGATAAAATCATTTTCGTATACAATTCACACCGACGTACGCGTGCATCAATGCACACACACGTAACTAACGGTACGAGATTGGCAAAAAAAAAAAAAAAAATTATAATAATAATTACAGTAAAATAATGAAAATTCTTCGACAGACAACGGAAAATTTCGAACAGTTTTAACAATTAATATACAGTAACAGTTGATAAGACAACATCGATATCAGATTAACTCGATACATCGTACGAGCCGAAACATGATATACCTGTTCTCACCTGCGAATGCCACTTCAAAATCTCAAGACTAAAGTCGAGCGGCGGCGACTCCCTCTACCCTGCGTCACGTGTTCCGAAAGGTGTCACTAGCCGGGAGTTTTTTGCTCCACAAACATCGAGTAAATCACACATGTAACTCGATTTTTTGCAGGTATAAATACTACTCACCGACGGCGGGTTGAGGAGCCAACATTCTACGTCTCCGATAGTGGCCAACCCAATGCCAACTCGATACTTTTTTTTTCTCCCTCTCGAAACTACACCGTATCGATTCGCACTCGTTTAATTAATAACACAAAACGATCACTCATGACGCATTGTGCAACTAATTCGCACTCGCTTTTGAGTCAATTTACAATTGCGATATTAACGCACGCGAGTACACGATATCCCCGTACAAGTATTACGTACATAATGTGAAATTTGAAAGAAACAAAAAAAAAAAAATGCATGCATACCAACAACGATAAGATAATATGTATAAGCTAGTACTCCGGTAACTGGCAACTTTACGAGAGAAAGACTAACAGGTACTGTAGGTACTTAGTTTTGAGAAGCAAAATATAGAAAGAAAAAAAGTATACGGTTTTTAATATTTTGTCATACTTTAATGTCCTGTACACGTCATCTTTCAAGGTCGTCTATCGAGTGCACAAACGATAATAAAAGAGTTATTTTCTGTTTTCTTTTTGACAGTATAAAAACAAAAGACCTGTTACCCGTTAACCTCAAATCACAGCACTAAACAACGAATCAATTTTATATACGATGGAAAGCTCTCCGAACCCATCTTCTCCAGGATCGTGTCGAAGTCTTCCACGAGGTATTCGCAGGAGTAGATACGAAAAATAGAACTCCCTAAAATTACGGATCGGACGAGTCGTAGACCTGAATTTCCAGATAAATAAGGAGATAGTAGATAAGAACTCCAGAAATGATGTGAAGTGACTTTTATCTCCTTTTCATAATTCTCTGCGTAGGAAACAGTTCCCAACTCTTCTATCAAAGCATTTCATGAAATTAATTCTAGACTTCCTTCCCGACAAAGACACATTTCAGGAGCAGGGAGAGCTTGCGAAGAGGGGAGAGGGTAATAAAACGATTGTAGTATGCAGTTTTGAGTGGAGAGATCCGAAAAACTTCTGCTTGGATGAAAAAAAAAAAAAAAAAAAAAAAATTGGGATACCGTAGACCGGTATTGTACTGCGGAAGGTCTTTCAAAAAGTAGAACATATGGAAAAATTATTCCACGTTCCTCTTCTGCGGGGGTGCCATGACCCCCCTGGTCCAATGAAAAAACCACCCTCAAATTTTAATTTCTTATAGCAAAAAAAAAAAACAATGAAAAAAAGAAATGATATGCCCCCCCCCTCCCCTAAAACGATTACGAAGAATCGTCTTCATGAAAATGGCCTCACGGCACCCCTGCCTCCTGTCATATATAGCTCAAAATTCCAAATCCCTCTCCTTATCATATATAGCTCAGAGGTCAAAATTATTCCAAGTCCTCCGTCCTATCATACATAGCTTGGAGATCGAAATTTTTTCAAGTCCACCTCCACGAGAGTCGAAATTTTTTCAAGTCGCTCCTTTCCGTGACGTCATCAACGCTGGACCGCTCGGGCGAAAGTGCCCCCAACAAAAGGGATAGCGGCCCTCCTATCATATGAACCTCGAGAGTCAAAATTATTCCAAGTCCCTCTCCTGTAATATACGTCTGTGAGGTGGAATAAGGAAATAAAATGAAGGACCAAGAATTCATTTTTCTGTTCATGACAAATTCGTATGCACAATTTCACGTTCTTTCTAAAGTGGTACTGATTATAGGGCCCACAACAAACACCCTTCCGAGCATACACAAAAATGCTTGACTCGTTTGTATGTTGCGGAACACTTGTTGGAATTTGCAACTATCTGTTACGCAATTTTTCGTTTTGGTCATTAACCCCATTTCTTGATTCCACCTCACATATAGCTTAGAGGTCGAAATTATTCCAAGTCCCCTGGCCTATCATGTACAGCTTGGGGGTCACAGTTTTTCAAAGACCCCCTCCACAAGAGTCGAAATTTCTCCATGTCCCCCCCCCCCTCTCCGTGACATCATTAACCTTGTAACGTCATTAATATTGTGACGTCATCAACCTCGTGACTTGTGACTTCATCAACCTTGAACCGCTCGCGCCCGCACTCGCAGACAAAAATTATTTTCTTGAAAGTACCCCCAACAAAAGGGATAGCGGGTTCCCCGCTAAAAAAAACTCCCGAAATTCCTTTCAAGGTCCGCCCCTAAAGGTCACCCCGCCCTCCATAAAATCATCGTACCTCCACTGCGCGCCCTCTCGTGACCGATTTCGGAATATAACAACTTGAACTAGCGTCATCAAAGTAAAACTGTGGACTCAGAGCCGAAAACCTATGAAGTCTGCCAGAGAAAGGTACCAAGTACAACCAGCCAAAGAAATTGACACAGTGTGAACTCAAAAATATGGCCATTCGCTGCCAAGAAGGAATCCAAACCATGGAATATGACGTCTGACCAGAAACCCGAACCAGAATTGGAAAGGTACTATTGGACATTCAGGACAACGAGTGCCGATCCAATAAAAGGCCAGAAGTGATACAGAGGAAAGTCACGTATCTACAGAAGAAGATCCGACAGAACTACCTGATCTTTCCAAAGGCGGACAGTGACGATGGAGAAGGACATCTACACCCAACAAGTGAAGACTTACTTTCCAGAGAATGCACACCACGAGCTAGGACGAGGACCCGACCCAGAAATACCAGCACAGGGTGAAAACTGTAGAAAGAGAACTAAGTTCCTAGCAATGAAAGAATGCTTGAGTTATGAGATGAACCCGTTCAAGAGGCCTGTCAAACCCCACAAAGTAAATTGTCCAATAAGACCACCAGTTGAAAGCAGCCAACGGCAGGTTCAGGGCCAGATAAAGTTGGAGGGGGGCTCCTCAATTTCAGGGGCCCCCGCAACTGCAGCCAGCACTATAAAAGGTAGGCAATGAAGAAGGAGGGAGAATTAAGATTGATTCTAGGCGCTTGGATCTCGCCTGTTAGATTGTGAAGGAGAAGCGATGACGATGAAAGGAAGTTTCGTTGTTAATCGATTATGCAAAACTATCACTGAATTTCGAACGGTCTAGTCTGCGAAGCAAAGGGTGACGACGGCGCTAGAATACGAGCAGAGTATTTTTAGGAAGTAGGCTGGGTAAGCAGAAGATTGGTCGATTTTCTGGATAGTTCAAACAGTTTGAAAACTATTTTTGACTGGGATATGGCCCGGAAAAGATACTTTTGGATAGGTCAAGGAGTTGATGCCAGCTAGAGTTGATAAGGACTTTTTCTCTCTTCTCCCCAGAGATAGTGAACTTCAACGAAAATGTGGCCTATGGGCCCTCAAAAGCGAGATCCAACCCCGGCCAGGTTACAAGATAGCAAAGATTGAGGCCAGATTTTTAAAAGAAAACTGCTACTTTGCACCTGAACAAAGCATCAGAAACAACAGGTAGTTAGCTGGTAGAGCGATTGAACCAAGTGGACATCGAGAATAATCACGACCTGTTATCTTTGGACGCGACACACCAAAGAAGGATCTCTCACCCTAGTGCGAAAAAAAAAGATACCAAATAAAACCTGACGGGCTGAAGTACGCCAAGATAGTGTGGCAGAACTACTGCCCATTCAATAATAAATTCCACAGTCAGGAAAAAGGATGAGAGATGGGATCACCGCTATCACCGATACTGGCGGAGATATTTACAATAAATGACATGAAAAACAAGTTATTGAGAGGCAGCAAGTTCAGAAACTCGATCAAACACTTGGCTAGATAAGTAGATGATATCCTAATTATGTGGTCAGACACGAATAAACAGGTGGACCAATCAGTACCTCACTTAGGAAAGTAAACAAACAAGGTCATAGAGGCGTTCAGTGGTTATTTCGAATGTGGACACCCATGATGGAGGAAATACGCAACGACCAGGCGAAAGGAAAAGGACAAGGAAAGCTTGAGAGTGAACAAGCTTAGTTGCAAACAGTGCGAAAGTATCTGCACCCATGAGAGTGAGACCAAGAGAAAGTTCAATATCAGGAAAACAGCGCATGAAACATCAAGGGGAAAAGAAGATGGACACTGAGATGAAGTACAGCACAAAAGTGAAGAAATATTCGGGTCGGAAGAGAAGAAAACTCTGGGAACAAATGGAGATTCCAAAGGCGATGAGGAGACAGAAAAGCCAGCCTAGGTTATTCGGCTTGGTGATTAAACGAGAGAGGAAGAACAGAACCGACCGATAACATGACAGCACACCTGGTAGCCAATAAAAAACGCAGCACACTGGTTAAAAGGTGAACCAACCACAACGCAGCATTTTTTTGGTCACAATGTTACATTATAAGAACTAATGTTCGAGGCCTTGCTCGTCACTAACGATACAACTTACCCGAAAGTATTCTTGTAAGTTGACTAGTAAAATAGAATGGACACTTCAGATTTTCTCAATATCCAGTGCACTACTTACACCGCATCACACTCAAATTAGTGCCGATAAGTGAACTTCCTATTTTATGTGGAAAAATTTTGGCGAGGAGTTCCCCCCCCCTCCCGTCCTTCCAGAAAAGCCATATCCATGTCTCCTCAAAATTCCTTCATTGATTTGCCACTCTCCACAATAAAATTATAGTCAAAATAATTGTTCTCTTTATAGATCGAACTGAACTTATTTTCTGACAGATTCAAAAAAATCGTCTACAATTGTCACCTGCAAAAATTTTCCAGAATTTGGACTCCTTGTATCGTTTTGTTCTAGGTCGATCTAAAATTCCAATCTTCATCGCATACCATCACATTTTTTCTCTTTCGTCAGGGGCGTTCGTTAATATAACAAGACTCGAACGTAAGGAGGCCACTAGCTCGTGCTCTCCCTTCACGCTCTTCTTGAATTCATAGTCGAACAAAATTCTCGACTTTCTCAATTTTTTATTCAATTTTCGTGACACTATTTAGAAACACACGACTGGTTTGAGTAAGCGAATAATGGCTAAAATGTAGTCGCAAATATCAATGTCACATTGAAATACACAGAAAAATAAGAAATTTCATACGTCGACGTGGAGAACACGCGTAGGTACACATATGTTGAATGAGCGAGCGAGTACACACACCAATTTTGATAGATCATAAAAAAAAAAAAGTTTCATAAAAGTACGAAATCGATTTATTTTATAGGTCGAAAAACTTGGCACGTAATTCGCTAGTAAATTAAAAAAAAAAATAATAGGACTCGAATAGAGTGGAACAAAACGGGTGAATTAATAGATATAGGTTTGTAGTTCGGAATTCGCACTATTTCTAATGACCGAAGAGCGCGCGTAATTAAGGCGGGAATTTAATCCCAAATACGACAATAGTTTGACGAGCTGAAATAAGTCACCAAAATTTGTACCATGATCGCTTCCTCATCAGCAATCACATGTATGGGGAGAAATTTTACACAATTTTTACAGTTACAACACCAAGACTAAGGACCATCCAATAAATCAAATTGGGATACAAAGTCAATGCCAATTTTCTAAGTCATACAACGACTCTTGAGACTCTTCTGTATTCCTTAGACTATTAGGGCCTGTACTCGTAAAATTAACGAATACACGTCATATGACCAGGTATTTGACCAATGTTAATGACGTCACGAACCAAAGTCCCCTGACCTAGTCGTCTATATTTTCAATGATGTCTGTCAGTATCTTGGGGGAGGGGTGATTTAATTATAGTGAGAGGCTTCCACCTAGTTCACAAGTAAGATTTTTCAAAGATAGCGGCGAGTATCTAAGTGAGACGCTGTAACTTGGTCATGGTGAGCGGGAATTTTCACCCAGTTCAGGAAGATATAGCCGTGGATATTTCAAGAGGAAAAGGTGCGACCCACTGGTAGTAGGATTTGGACAAATTTCATCTTCGAGAACAATCATATCATGAGAGAATGGGGACAGTACGTTGAAGGCGAGAGGGTTGAGACTCGCTTAGAAAGGGAGTTTTGACCTAGTTCAAAAGGGAGTTGGTAAACTGGACACAGTGTAGGCTATTTTACAAAGATCGAAATAAATCGAGTATAATTTCACTGAGAACAGAGTGGACCATCGCGATACTCCGCGGCTTCTTGAATGGACGTATTTTCTTTCTAGCTTTATACATGTTCCGTCGTACAAGCTCCTTATCACTATTATTGAATGCAGGAGGAAAATCTATTGCAAGCCTCGTTCACTTTATTGCGATCCAACTTCTCCGTATCGGTATTATGTTTGTGTACACCCCGTTCTTTAGGTGGCTCGCCACAAGCAATGAGGACGGTCGCTGTGGGCCCACTGACAGTCCACCGCCAAGTAACAAAATGTACCGATGTGCAACACTTGTAGTAAGTCCACAAGCAGCATTTTGTCTCCACGACTACTCGGAACAAAATTCAATGACATTTTAAATTGCGATGCACTCAATCACTGTAACACTCATTCTTGTACCGAAGGAAGTGATGAACCATTGAAAGTAAATAAACTACCATGTGAGAGTGTAACAAACAGGAAGCGCATGTTTTAAATTGAAGAAATTAGAATGGACATAGACACGTATTTGTTACGTGTCGATGTGCATCCTAATTTCTTCAAATTTATCAGTAATGAAATAATTCAATTTTTTTATTTCGATGTGCGCAAAATACACTGGCACTGTGTGCAGTTTACTCGCTCCATTTTTGTGTGTGCAAAATACACTGTGTGCAGATTACTCAAAACATTTCATGCAATTTTCAGAAGTGTGTGCAGATTACATACGCCCGTTCAAAATGTTCCCTGAAACAAGGCTCTTATCCAAGGGTAGGGGGGGGGGGCTGGAGCCCATCATGTTAACGTCTTTCGGCGTTTAGAAAGAAATACAAGGTAACGATATATCATTGTCGATTACATTGATTCATCAATCTCGATTATATCAATATATTAATCTTTTAATCTTTATTGTATCGAAATATCGATTCTATACTCGGCTGCTGTAGTAAATTTGAGCTTCATCATAGGCCTATACATAATAACCGAGTAAGTAAACACTCGCTCCGCTCGTTCTCTTCCTTCATGTTCCAGAAGTCCAATATGCAATTTAATAGAAATTTCTAAGGCACTGACGCCCAGTGCCTTGAAAGATTTTTCTCTAAGTTCTTTGAAAAGCGTCCTGTAAAACTTCATTCAATTTCTAGTATGCAATATTTTGAGCTAACTAGCATTAAGGAGTCGATCCGCTTGTTCGCCCCTCTTCTTAGTCTAGTATAGGGCTAATATACTGTATTTAGGCCTTTCTAACGGGGGCTAAACCTGCTAGAGCAGCCTAGTTTAGGTCTACCAATATGTTGTCTGTTGGTCCAGTATAATGAAGGCTAAGGGTCGACATTTTTCCAAGTCAGGCCTCGAAATTTTCCCTTCTTCCCAAAGTAGGTCAAGTCATTGATGACGTCATAAAGCGTCACGTGACGCAGATTTCAGACTGACCCCCAATAGTCCGGAAGGTAGACTATTTGATCTTGCATTTCATGTAAAGATCATAAAATTTGGAATCAACGTTTAGGACACTTGAACAGAAATTCTGACCCATGGCGCCACTCCAAACCCCCTAGGGGCCCCATAATCAAATGGCAGGTTGCTCAATTGGAAGGAGTTCTTGCATATAAATAACCGAAATATTCCTTTTGATTCGCAATTTATGAGGATTCTTACGTAATTCAGACCGCCAAATTACCAAAAAATTATCAAAAAATTATTCCGATATTTTAGAGCCGCAGAGGGGCTGATAAACCCCTAAAATAGAAGTAAAATTGATGTGACATATTTCAACATATTTTCACGGATATCCCCAAGAAATTTACCGTAGAATTTGGGAAAAATACTAAAAAAATTCTCCGACCGTTCAAAGGACCCGGGGGCCTCACCCCTCAAAATTGAGGAAATAACATTTTGTGTTTTTTGGAAAAATCTTTACTGGTTCCGAAATAGAATTTAGCGCGAAATCCGGGGAAAATTGTGAAAAAATTCCTGGGGCCTCGGAGGGGGTTAAAACAAACCCTGAAAAGTGTTAAAAAAATTGTTGCATTTCTTTTTCCAAGTTCAACAAATTCTCTTGGAGAATTTCCCGTAGAATTCGGAAAAAATGGTAAAAAAGTTCCTGGAGGTCTCTGAGAGGGGGTAAGAGGACTCAAAACCCCAAAATTCGAAGTAAAAAATATGCGTTTTTGAGAACATTCAAACGGATTCTTCTGTGAAATTTACCGTAGAATTGAGAACTAATCCTGAAAAAATCTCATGGCTCTTCGAGGGGGCCGGGAGGAATATGAACTTCTTAGGGAAGAGTTGTAAAATTATAGAATTACATTATTATAATTCATGTAAACAGCGTTTTTTGTTGGTTCAAAAGTGTCTCTTTGCGAACGTCATTTCAATCTTCTGTCCCCTTCAAATTTGGCACCCATTTCATATCAATTATACATATTTTATCAATTCTATTCATGGCGGCGAGGTTAAGTCAGGTTTCGATCCCAGCTACCCAAAATGCTCTCCAACAGCACTGTCTTCGCGTGGTATATCAGGGTTTCCCACGTGTGGGGACAATGTCTGAGGAAGAATCAAAAATTGCCAGATCCGCAAGAATGAGGCTGGAAGCGAGCGGCTGATGGAATACTTTAGGAACCTTTATGGATACTTCAGCCACCTGTCTATATGGCATTGGACATTCTCGTAAAATGCGACTGCCAGAAATTTGTACATGGGCATTACACAATTGTCGTCAGGTTTGAAATATGAAGTATTTTATATTATTTAGGAACACTTCAGTGGTTTTTGTAATATTTCAAAGTATATCTATTTCACGTTCTATGCAACAGGAAATTCTACATAATATTTCATGAAAGTTCAAGTATGGAAATGTAGTTTTACAACTTCTGTTCCAATACGTTTATATTCTTCCCAGCAGAACCATGGGATTTTTTTCAGGATTCTTTCTGAATTTTACGGTAAATTTCACACGAGAATCCGTTCGAATGTTCTCAAAAACGCCTATTTTTTACTTCGAGTTTTGGGGGTTGGAGTCCTCTTACCCCCACTCAGAGACCTCCAGGAATTTTTTTACCATTTTTTCCGAATTCTGCGGTAGATCCTACAGAAAAATTTGTTGAACTTGAAAAAAAAAATGCAAAAATTTTTTCATCACTTTTCAGGGTTTGTGCCCCGTTTAACCCCCTGAATTTTTCCACCATTTTTCCCGGATTTCGCGCTAAATTCTATTTCGGAACCCATTGAGATTTTTCCAAAAAACATAAAATATTTTTTCCTCAATTTTGAGGGGGGTGAGGCCCTTGGGCCCTTTGTATGTCGGAGAATTTTTCAGTACTTTTCCCAAATTCTACGGAAAATTTCATGGGGATATTCGTGAAAATATGTTAAAATATGTCACTCCAATTTTACCCCCATTTTAGGGGTTATCAGCCCCTCGGTTGTTTTTCGAATTTGGCGGTCCGAATTACATAAGAATCCACATAAATTGCGAACCAAAAGAGATATTTTGGTCATTTATATACACGAACTCGTTCCATATAGGCAACCCGCCATTATGGGGCCCCTATGGAGTTTGGACCGTGGCGCCATGGCTCAAATTTTTCGTTCAAGTGTCCTCAACGTTCGTTCCAAATTGCATAACTTTAACATGAAATTGAAGGTTGAACTCATAATTTGCACTAAACCGCCGGACTACAGCCCAAGACATATAAAGGTCGTCATTTTTGTAAGTCAAGCCAACTATACTGTATACTAAACCCAGTATAATGAAGGCTAAAGTTCGAAGTGCTTCAAGTCCCTAAAGTAGGTCAAGGCCATTGATAACGTCATGTCGCATCACGTGACCCAGATTTTAAACTGACCTCCAGCTCAAAGACATACACATATCAAAATTAAGATGCGGTTCGCCCCCTCGAACTATCAAGGAGCCTCAAATACAAATTGAGGGACCTGCTTGGTCGAAAGATTCTCTTAATTTCTGTTCAAAAGTCATGTGGAATGACCCTTGCGCCACAAATTCCAAATACGTTCTTCAAAAATACCTCAAATTTCCATTATTTGTGATATTGCTCAAAATACTATTGCGAAGAATAAGAAATTCATAACTAAATGAAATACTCATATTTTTTATAATACTAGGGAGACTAATATGAAAACCCCTATTCCTTCGTACCCTTCATTAACGTTTTCTTTCACTCAACTAGGTATGGCTAGTTACATCACAGCTTTCTAATCTCAATTATTATCGTTTTGTATCACTCAACTTCCCTTTATCTTTTCACACGAGAGAACTCGAAGAGGTGCTATGTTTGCGCATATGAAACGGCTTGCGAAAATTCTTCCGGTTCAAACTTCAAGAATTTCTTTATAGAAAAATACAACATTTTGAACACATTTTGAGCGTTAAGAATAAAAACGGTGATACCATTTAACGTGACCAACCCTTTGTGCCCTTCAGTTTATCATCACTATTAGGCACCTGGAGCGACCTTGATACGTATTCGCCAACATTCTCTTTTTTCAGTTCGAACAAAAAAATTTGTTTTTTTCCCCTCGAAAAATACGTGTACAAGTTTTCGACTCTATGTTCACATGTTTAGCTGAAACACGTTTTGTGTCATACTCCAACTGCACACACATCACGTGTACAAAGTTCTTATCGAAATTTAAGTGTATTAGACGCTTCCCGAATGTCGAAAAACGACTTTTTATAGATTATGACGAACAAAAAATTCGAGCGACAATCAGCTGGTGTTCCAAAAAGAGTTAGACAAAAAGCAAACACCGAAGAATTCCAGACAGGTGGTGGACACGTAATGATTTACACTTCAGACGATACAGTTCGTTTTTTTAATAGCGCACGAACAAGGAGTTAAAACATATTCACACAATTACATAATAATATTCGTCAAGAGGAAACCCTCAGCTGGGTAGAGGGAGACGGCGGCGCACTATCCATAAAATTCTACCAATGAGATTGTGACTCATAGTGATAACTGCAGGATGTACGGAGGTACACGTGCTGTACACTCTCAGGGTACACAAAAATTCTAGCGAGATACGCGACTTATTCGCGAAACTTTCGCGATCTATAAACGCGCACTACATCACGATATTAGAAACACAGAAGCGACATTCAATTCTATAATCACTGCCAGTTCTCTCCGAAGGTTAATCGCCTAGAGCTAAAACGCAGATGGTTGACCACGACTGAAACTACATTTATATGAAACCATATCTCAAGCAGCGCGGTAATTAAGAGCGATTCGCAGAACCTCTCACCTAATTAGAAGAGCTAAACGACAAATACAGAATTTGTAATAGTATGTAGTTGTACCATGAGCAGACGGTCGGGTTTTCATATCGTATCATACAGGGCATCCAGCGACCTACAGACAGGATGTATGCATGTATGAACACGGTGCTGTAAGGCACACTACAGAAAAAAAAACAAAGCTCCACAATTTGGTAACCAATAAGCGAACGACGATAATTCGGAATTCTGATAACAGTTTTACTAATCAAAGGTACTCCATTTTCTAATTTTTTTTTTCGCAATAAATAACGCAAATTTTTATCGGAAAAAGAAAAGGTACCGAACACAATATGTGTCTTGAATAAAATATGACCTACTGGGATAGGGGAGATCAAACTTATCGTGCACTTTTCTGAACAGTCATTAGTATGCTAAAATATGCGAATGTTATGTTTTTCCTTGGGACAAAATTTCATTATTTTTGCCTTTATCATTGTCAATGGGCGAGCGGATAGTGAATAGCGCAAAATTGACGGATGCGTGAGACACCTAAGCCTAGTATAGCGAGATACGTCTTTTTCCTCAAACTATTTCAATTTTCAAGGTCTTGCTAGTGAAATTAAAGAAAATAAGCACCGACCGAGAAATTATATACAATATTATTAGAATCTCCAATACGCGCAGTTCGTAAACGTTGTCAAAAAAATAAGCTCATAAGTTACTTGTTTACGCGGCCGTTAATTTTTTTTTTTTTTTTTCGAAAATAACACATCATAGACTCTTTCAAACACCAGAATCAACTCGCCATACAATGAAGTCATTGACTTTGTACATACGGTAGCTACATTGGTGCAAGAATAATTTAATATACGCCACGCAAGAAGCTCGAGGTCATCACTGCATGGATGAAAAATAAGAATAAGAATGCTAGCATATTCATTTTCGTTTTTGTTCTCTAAATCTTATACCTCACTTGGAGGAGCTTTTTTGGTCTTTTACTGAGTTCCAATTTACTGACAAAATAAACAAAAACATTACGGAGATTCTTGATTATGACAAGAAAGGTCAAGTCGTGAACGATGTTTTCCACGTCAGTATTATTAAGTTCTCAAAATCGCGTAATTAACACATGGGTCGAGAGTATTTAACTTCTGTGACAGAAGCAGTTGCTATTTCAACTTGTCTAATGGAGAAAATAAAAAAGAAGAAAGGACGCATATATTTCGGCTCTCGATTAGGTGTGTAATTCACGATCAAGAAGGTGATGAAGTATCTGAGCATCTGAGCTTCAGGCACCATTTCGTGAGGGCAGCAGAAAAGGAGGGCAAGGTGAGGACCTACCAGAGCAGTCTCATGACAAACCTCTAAGAGAGCCGAAGGAAGCAACGAAGAATCAAGACGAGCACCGCATGTCGATCCTTCTTCATGGTACCCCAGTATGTGCTGACTCTATCTACAGAAGGAAAGATATGGAAAAGATTTAACCAAGAATAGCCCTGAGGTGTGTAAGTGCCTACCGCATTGTCACAACGGGGACTCTCTGCATATTAGCTCGTTCACCACCAATGAGAACTCAAGACCCATCCAGTGAGAAGTACTCCGTATGGAGCGTTCTTCTCTTCCTAATCGCTATAAATAACCTAGCAAACAGCGTCACCCCTTCTTTAGGGTAACTTTAGTATCTCCCTACCAACTTCCAACCGCCAACGAGCCGCAAGACTAAACTTTGACAAAATCTCCTAATGGTCATCTGACCTCAGATTTCGATTTTCAAAAATCCACAAAAGGTGATAAACTATCTAAGCCGCCTGATGACAAGCGTAGGAGGACCGACGGAAGCAGCGAAGGATTATGACGAGCACTGCACTGTCGATCCTCCTATATGGTGCTCCAGTATGGGCTGTCTGACTCCATGAAGAGGAAAGAGACGGAAAAGATCCAAAAAAGAGTCGCACTAAGGTGTGTTAATGCCTACCGTACTGTCTTGACGGGAAAAATCTCTGGATACGATCAAGCTCCTGGCTGGAGAGAGAGAGCGCTGGTGTTCGAAGCAAAGAAAGGGAAAAGAACTGGTCAAGAGGCTTTCGGGTGAGGCAGGAGGCCACGCGCTCCTCGCTTTAGAAATGGACAGCGAGAATCGATCAGAGTGAACTTCGGATACAGACGAACTCCATGTCAATACGTGACCTTGATAAGTGGACGGAGAACTTCCACCTGATTCAGTCGTTAAGAAGCCGTGGCTTAGAAGTTGAAAAAAGTTGAGCAGGTAACGTGTTTGCATTGTGACGAAGGACGAGGGGGTGGACCACAGCACACCTTATTTGGGTCTAAGGCGTAAGCTTAGTCGACCTTCAAGAATATGGGGCCAATAGAGCGCTTGCAGTTGCTGCGAGTAGCCTGGTAGCCACAAGGATAAGTTCCGAAATGGCATGGAATCGTGTGTCTGAATTCGCAGCTACGGTCATCAAGAAGATGGACGCAAATGCAGAACCACTTAACACCCAAGTATCCACATATGAAATACAGCCACAGGAGAAACTCTGCAGGAAGGTGAAGGTGAAGGGTAAGACATGAAGTAAGAACAACAACTACTTAGTTCTACGCTGTATCTGGTGTGAGTGCTAAAGTTTTCGTACCTGGGGCACTGCTGCTAGACGGGTGCAAAGAAGAGAGGGTTTTGCCCAGGAGATTCTTCAAACGACAAAGTTGGAAGGTACCGTTGGAGGAAACAAGATTTTGGTCTGCTCCTATTCCACAAATAGAGGGCCGGCGGCTCTACATGTGACACATGCGATACAGTGTGAATGTCCGCACTCTTGAATTTACTTGGATGATAGGACCCCCCCCTCTCTCTCTCTCCCTCGTTTTTGATGACATGAAAGTACCTCCGAATCAAAGGCGGGGGAGGGAGTGAGAGTTTGCGAAGCCTTCAAGCTTTCCAACCTGAACAGAAGCAGTGCAACAGTCCAAATTATGTTGCTCAATTTTCAAAGGATACAAAAATTTGGACTTTCAAATTGTACTTGAAGGAGATATGACAAAGTCTAGGCCAGGCACAGAGGATTTGAAGCGGCGAAAGTTTGCCTAACCTTCGATCTTTTCAATCTGAAAAAAGGAGTGCGACGGTCCAAATAATCTTACCCTACTTTCAGAGCATCCGCTGTACGCAAATGAGATAAATATGAGAAGACCTAAGGTTAGGCAAAAACAATTTGGACAACCGCGTGCGGGAGAGGGCTCTGATCTATTTCAGAATCGATGGCTGACCGTAGGGGCTGCCTAGTACGTATCCCAGGAAACGAAAGGAAGAAAGAAAGGAAAGATATGAAACGGCGGGAGGAAACTTCAAAAGTTTCAAAATTTTCGAGCTATACGTAAGAACGAAGGAAATTCGTTTCGATTTTGTAGCCCCGAACTGAAGAAATGCTTTTGAAAGACTACAGAGTCGCTCCTGTGAGACCATCAAGGTAGAAGGCGATAGAGATGAAGAGGATTAGAAAGGGAACTCGGTGGCCAAGGGGGAAAAATTCGTTAGACTTCTCCAAATTTTTCCAGATTTTAATCTCAAGCCATTTTTCCTCTCTCAAATTTCAGCTCACAGAGAGGTCGTCTTTGAGGTAGGTTTCCTAAGGTCATGATCGACACACTGATATGGTCCAGAAGAAGAACACAGAGAAACGCCTCTTCAAGGTCATTAGTGCCTGGTTGCCCAGACACAAATTTACAAAACAGACAATAGAAATCCGATCAACTTGTAAATCCTTCCTAAAAATTAGAAACATGTTAAAAAGGAACGACAGGTTATCTTTCTGTACATGAGCTGGACTTTCAACCCATAGCTCAATATAATCAACAGACCGATTCTGGCCTTAATTACCTATGAGGAGGAGGTTGATTCGGAAAAATGTCGACTCTTCAGCTGTAGAGAAATGCATGCAATGGGACTCGAGGGTCTTTCACATGCTTAAATACCATAGCAGTCTTTAAAGCTGTGATACTGCCACCTCGCTGTATACCAGTGAAACCTAAACGCGGTACTGAAGGCAGGTTGAAGAATAGGAGAAGTTCCAGCAACGTCAGCTGCGCACGATATACAAAATCAGGTGGGACGTTCTGCCTCGAAGGAGGAAGTGCTGGACACGATGGGCTTACTACCGGTTAAAATAATCATAGAGAGGAACCAACTGTGATGGGTAGGACATATTGGACGCATGGTAGATATCCAACTCCCTAAAGTTACTTTACACGATGAGCTCGAGCATGGCACAAGATTATCTAGCGCTATAACGACTAACTGCACGCGGTACTTGAGAAACTAAACGTGCAGTGGATAGAAGCCGATCGAAGGACATCACCAGAGCTGAGTGGAGGGAGATGTTCAAACAGGGCAAACCCACTGGGATGTGACAATTCGGCAGAATCACCACATCCAAAATTGATCTCGGAACTCATAACTAGCGAAAACATGGAGAAGCATTCGTCAATTACGACTGGCTGAAGAGAGATAGAGAGGGTCAAGGGAAGGCCAACTCACTAATTCAGCTTAGGGACTAGAACAAATTCTATATGAAGAGCAAGAAGAGGTGAGCAGGGCTAGAAGAAACATCTACTTTCGGGCTGCGTGTCGTAATTCTCCTCGACTCGCAAGAAAATTCCCAGACTTTACCCCTGAGCTTTCTGGAGCGTGATAACGATTCAATCCTCTCACGATTCCACCCGTGTTTCGGTAGTATCTTCCATTCAAAAGGTTTGGGGAAGTAAGCAAGAGATACCGAAATGCTTCGCTTCGTACTTTTCAATCATCAGATATACTCAATATTCATATTTCTACGTCTCCCACTGAATTGTCTCGAGAGAGTAGCTCGAAATACGACTTGCATCTTCAACACGTAAATTTATGACAAAAAACGACGACTAAATCGCATTACATATTAACGAGCAATTGAGCATAATGTTTGCATATCATCATCAAGTGCATCCTTTAGCTGTTCCTCATTATATTATTCCCGTCTCATTCTCCCCTTCCGAAATCATTAAGGTAATTATTTGACCTTATCATTCGCACTGTGTGCAAACTAAGCGGATTCAAATGCTCATTGCGAACAAAAGAGAACAGAAATTTTATTCAAAGATTTATACAGCGAAACCTTGCAAACGACGATGATCAATTTTTCGAGGACGTTCACTGCATTTCCCTGAGGTAATCAGAAAAGAGTTGATAATGTGCAACAAGAACTCACTTTGTTCTGAAGCACACCGTTGATGGCTAGTAAAAGACACCTTTCGGTCCTCCTTCTTGGTATCATCAGTCTCACAGATGCTTCTACGAGTTCAATTTTGCAAAAATAAACATACTACAGTCCATCTGCGTTCATGACTTTTTCAATCCCGTATTTCATTATTAATACAAAGCTCTCGTTTTTATCTTCAACTCAGTTCGATGGGATGTTTGCCTCTTTCTCGAGTCCCCTAACAGTCTCTTCGTCGACTCAGGAGAATTCCAGAGAATATCTGCCTCGACTTTTCCAATCCTCAGTACCAATTTCGAGAAATGAGATATAATCACTCGAGATTTAAAGCCGGTATTCAATCAATTACTTGGAGGATTCTCGCAGGCTTAAGAACTCATGTGATTCGAACGCAATAATTTCCATCGAGTACCCATAAAAAATGATATACCAAACAAGAAAAGGATATCGCAAACATTCTACACGCGTTGTATCCTCACTTACAGAACTGAGAAATAACTTCGAACGTAGACAACCTTCACCATGCGTCGACTAGGACTAATTCAAATTACAATGAATTCATAATTCCGATTTTAAAATTCTTCATCTAATCGCGCGGGTCGATCTAATCAACAGATTTGAGTGAAAAAATGTCTACAATGAGAATTCCACCTTTTCTAAGCCTCTTCGCGAATGCGGATATAGTATAAGAGATTTTTCCATAACAAACGAAAGCGAAAACATTTTTTGTTTCGTACCTCGGGTGGACAATTCGGTCACCAATCCATCAAATTGTGTGTGGGTTTTACAAGATTATTTTAGGAAGGCCGTCAAAGCTCAGTCAGACATGCGCTCTGTACAATAATGTTGAATATTGGTGGCAAAAACGCGAAAATCTTAGAATCAAATCAAGGCTTTTGACAGTCGAATACATTGGGCCTTTTTTTTTTTACAGAATACAAATCGCAACTCTCTGACGAAGAGAGCGAGGAAGTCGTTCCAAGTTCAAGGACTACGTCTTAGAACACGTCCGAACCGAAATCCGGTATTTTTTCGCACACCAACACTAGCAGCAGCCAGTCATTCACCATCTACGTTTTTTATTTATAAAATTGTTAAAATTATGCAATAAAATGCGATACGATGCGCCATAGTGACGTAAAATCTATGAATTACTTTGGAAGACGATACTGCTCGATTGCCCTGTTTCAAGTATGACACAATGCTCAACAGAAAATGGAATACGGTAATGGAAATGGTCTAGGAAAACAAATATATAATCACTAGGTACACACGTAGGTATTGAAGAAAACGAGGGCCTTGGAATATTAAGTAAAATCACGTCGTCTCCACGAACAGTGCAAAATTCCCATAAAAATTTCCTCTGCCACGAATCCACCTTATAACGGTCTTGAAAACCATTACAACTATATGAACGCCAAAAATCTACGAGCGAATTTGTGAAGAAGACAAAATTCTGCCAACAGCTCTTATCGGAGACGATTGACAACTTTTTTTCGAACGGAGGTCGGGAAGGCTAAATGTAAATTAAATGCAGCTGAAAATCGAGGATTTAAAGAAAGACGGAACGAAGAATGCACAAACTGACTTCATTTTCTTTGATAACGAGATTTGTAGGTGAAATATTTTCAAAGAATTTCGAGTGGGTGTTCACATTTACCTTGCTTTTGAATGAATCTCATTTTCTCATCACGTTCTGTCTTTTTTCATATACATTCTTAGCTTACACACTAAGAACAAATAAAACGAAGGAAATCCTAAAATCTACCGGAAGACACATCCTTCGGGGAACGAATATTTCTAGGACTCATTTCCTCATGTTCGAAGAGAAACTGTTTCATATCTAGAATAATCATCACTTCAACTTCCAGATTCATAAGAGATCAAGAGTTCAAACTTTTTACAAAGGATGGGAAGAAAAATTTCGAACACCAAGTCGAACCAGACTATAATTCAAGACCAGTTTGCATTTTAAGATACATATGGAGAGCAGTACCTACAATGAACTTCATTTGAGGCAGCTGTTTGATAAGAAGAAATAAACACAGCTACTATGGTCATCAACACGGGCCCGCCAGGAGAGGATTGGAACCTAATGGATATAATTGTGTAAGGACGGAGGAAGTTTTAGAGCGTTGTTAACAGGTTCTGAGTTGTTGGAGAGGGCAGAAGAGGCTTGAGAAAGGACAGAAAATGACTTTCTGAAGTTGAAGAGGGCATGGACAGGAAAAAATCTCAGTATGGTAGTATTGGCATCAAGATGGAGCGGAAAGCTCAAGGAGAAGGGAGGAGTAAATTAGGCGGGTGCATTCAATTCTTGGTCGTGCTGTGACCATTTCTCCATGGCGTGAAAGACGAATTGAAGAGGACCAAGGTATCAGAGATTTCCCAACTAAACAAGGTTTATTATAGGGTCAACTAGAGGACCGAAGGTTGTGCCATGATGAGATGGTTAGAGAACGGTGGCAAAATTTTTAATTCATAGGCCGAAAGAGAGGAATGACCAGTGATTGAGGTGGAGGGCAGGGCTTGCTTGGCTGCTAGATCCACTGCGTCGTGTTCCGGCAGGCGGATAAGACTAAGAATCCAAAGGAAGGCAACTAAAGATAGAAATGCGCTGAACGACAAAGGTTGGAAGAGTTGAATCTTGCATCAGCATGGCTTAGAGACATGAAAAAGAGGAGGAACGGGGGTAAAGTGAGTAAGGCAGGAAAAGATGGCAAATAGTTCAGCAGAATACATGAAGACCGAATTTTTCATGTAGAAGAGCGAGATTTCGCTATGGATAGAGAAGGTGTAGCCCGCCTGGAACCCGATTTAGATCCACCTCTTGGAACCTAGGTTGTAGGGAAGAGAAAATCATTACATGTGTCTAATGTAGATCGATACTCCACCCTACTATTGAAAATCCCCGAGACCGAGTTGCCTCTCCCTATTGATGGACTTCGAATCCTCAAGCCCGCGACCTAATCCATAAATGTACGAGGCCAAGGTCGAGTTTCCCAGTCCTTGCGTACATTATATTAAGTTATACTAGCTGTAAAGTAGACCTAGAATATGATTATGCTACGCTATACTCATACTAGCCGATACTAGGCTTAAACTACGCTTAACATGCAGCCCTGTACTGAGAGGGATCAGAAATTGAAGAGGAGAGCAGGGCTTGTTCTGATGTTGGGTCCACCACGTTGTGTTCCGGGAAGCCGATATCAGGAAGACAATTGAAAACAGAGACGATGTTGAGAAGTGCAAGAAGATAAGAATGCGCTGAACGAGAAGAGTAGGGTCTGGCATCACCACGGTTCGGAGAGAGGAAAGATGGAGGAATTTACGGGCAGGAAGGAGAACAGAGAGGGGGTAAGGCAGGATTAGATAATAATATAAAAGCCGAGTTTTTCATACTGATAGATTCATCTAAAGAGCATAGGTTATGAGAGGGAAAGTCATGGACTATAGTGGCTTCTATATGTGTCTAGTGTAGATTGTGTTGAGCGATTTCAGTGAGTTAGGCAGGTCGAGGCGAATGTGAGGCGTTGCGGGGACTCAGAGAGAAGTGGATCAGTAGATAGGGAAAAGGAGCTCTTATTTGAGATGGGAATCTAGATGGAATAATTGTCAATAAAAAATGGTGAGTTTAGGAGGAAGAACTGGGTCGGAGACGCAAGAAAGTTGGTGGCAAGCGATAATGAGCGGGATCCGGGATTACACAGGAGGAATACCAGCGTCAGCACATCGACCAAGCGTAGGTTTGAAGTACAGAGCACCAAGGGCTAAACTAGAGCAGCAGATTGCACTGCATTCAGCGATTCTAGTAAGAATTCGTTAAACGGTCTACAGATCAGGAATCCGTAGTCCAGTTTAGAGCAGATTAGAGAATTTTATAGCTGAAGAAAAAAGCCAGCAACTGCACTCATTGTGGGATAGATATTCAAGAACATTCAGTGAGTCTTTCAAGAGTTTGGTTCAGCGAGTTTAGGAGTATTTGAAATTGAAGGTAAGGCCTAGGAATTCAGTAAACGATTAGAAGTGTTGATCTTTAAATGATCATACTTGAAACCCTCCTCCACGCATAGAAAAATCGTCGATAAACTATGAGTTATGGCAGGGATGGGTTTGGAAGATTGACGACTTTTTTGCTATAATTTTACAAAAAAAGAAGACCTCTCTCTTTTTTCTTTCTTACCCTGTAATTTATTAGGTTGGGGAAGGGGGAATTTTTGGTGGAAAATAAGTCGAGGGATATCTGAAGTTACGAGAAAATACTCGAATTAAATGATTGCCAATCAACTTGCTCAAGTTTCATTCCCTTTTTCAAGAAACTGATTTTTCAAGTACTATCGACTACTTGCATTTGCTTCTAGAAATAATTTTTCCAATGTGCAGACAATTTTTCGTATTTTCGTTTACAAACGTATTCTTAATAGTAAAATTGGTAGAACGATATTTTCACATTATTGAAATAACCAGAAAAACAATTTCTAAACATGTGTCAACTATTTTAAGGACAGATATTTACGCTCATCGTACGAGTGGAAATTCCCCATGCCAATACTTTTAAAACGGAGGTGCTTCCAAGGGATCCTAAGAAGTCTGCGATAAGTCTTGAGTTTATTAGATTCAACACCTCGAGTCGCCTTCAGTTCTTCCCTCGTCTACCCTCGATCCCACATAGCTGTTTTCGTTGCACCTGGCTCGAAGCGTGAAGGATTCTCATCGAGAGGAAACTAAAAGCGAAACCTCAGGAGGAAAACCTCGAAGTTTCACGCTTTAGAAATGGGTTCCTACTTCGATCCTTCGGATCACAAAGAGGGTACGGTACACTAATTGTAGGGTATCTAATGGATTTGGAAAAAAAATCACGATTTTTTAGGACAATTTGCCCAAGATTTTCATTAGGAATATAAAAAAGAAGACGAAAGAGAGGGAGCGGGCAAACTTAAGAGCGTTTGGACTTTGGAATAACTATCGGACATACACAGTCAACATTTCTTTTATTTTAGATAATCTACAGCGAAGATAACTTCAAATGACTTTTGTATCTGAGAGAACCGATAAACGCTCTGCTCCACCTTGCAACCCCTTCTTCTACTATCCTCATTCAATACTAACACCCTGGACTTATTCACTAAGAAGCTGTTTTCTGGGGACATATCCGGCGCCCGTCATCTCTCCGGAAAATAATTTCGGTTCTGGAAGGGGGTGGTGGCTGTAATCTACTTCCAGGACTCAGAAAAGTTTTGGACTCGGAGAAGAAAGACGTGGAGAACACGATAGGGGGGAAGAGCGAAAATTAGGGTAAACTTTAGACAATAGAAAAGTCTAGACGAGAGGCATTCGGAAGGGACGCGGGTTTTGACGTACTGATGAGAATGGAAATATTTTTGAAGTTTGACTATCGGTACGACTTTCGAGCTATGGAAAGGGACGTCTAGGCTAGACGAGGAGGATTTAAAAATTTCATAGGGGGTGTCAGGCTTTGACCTGCCTTCAGGACTAGAAATATTTTTAAAAGTCGATATAAGAAGAAAATAGAATTTTTATGGGGTGATGTAGAGGAAACTTCACATTCTCTGCTTGTTCCAATTAACGAAGTTGAAAAACCAACCCTGTTCTTTCTCACAAGTCTATTGATTTTTTGTGATTAATACTTATCGTAAATTTTCAGGTCAGTAAACTCTGTGAGCTCCTAAATGTGAGACGTGAGCAGGTAAATTGGCTTTCTTTACATTCATTCAACTCACGTACTCTTTAACAATATTCTCTCCACTTTACGACCCTTAGAATGAAATATATAGCATAAATGAGACATGATTCAATTTTTTGATTGAAATGAATCACCCTTGGGCAGTGTCCTACAGGGCTATAAAGTTTTACAGTCCTGACGTCGAACTTGCGACACTCCCTCAGTCTTCAGCAATAATGCAAAATGATGAATTCACTGCTCGAGGCATCTACTCAATTCGTCTTCGACTCATTTTGTGGAATTTCACATCCCTCGATTAGCCTGAAAACACTTAATCGTCCTAACACAAATCACGAACTGCTCGAGCACATATTAGCAACATTATCACACAAAAATCCTTCACTCAAGGCATAGAGATAAAGCTTGATTTTATCCGCAATTTTGAAATGTATCACCCAGTGGAAAGTCTTCTTCCTCACAGCAAATGTTCAGCTCTCTTCCGGAACAATCGTGCAATTTCCAAATAGACGTAGAAGTACCTTTGACAGATGACTCGTAAAACTACCGTTACTAAAACAAACAATATCTCTACGTACAAATATCAAAGAAGGGAATCGGCGTGACTATCAGCTACAAGTTGAAGAAAACGTCACCGAGTAGAAAAAAAAAAGTAAATAATCCGAAAACTAAAAAGTACAGGACGCACGACAATACCATAACAATTATCATTCGAGCACAACAATTATCATTACTGTCACCGATCACGGATGGGTTAAAATTATTACGGAACTGTTTTCACTCTATCGTCGAATACACGATGCTACTAGGTCGGGGCAAAGGGAACGAAAAAGCTGAATAAACATTCGACAAATCGAACAGTATCGTCGCTGTGTGAAATTTTCCTCAACCTGCACACACACACCGTCGGTTGATAATAATAATTGGGGAGTAAAAGCGAAAAACGGAAGAGTTGCAGCCCAGTAAAGCTGAAGATAATGAACTTATGAAGCGTAGATTACCAAGGTGCTGATGGCGTACTGCTTGTCGAAGGGAGGCAATACGTATACAACACAATGTTGGCCAACCGACCGCGTCAATACTTGTTTGTATTTGCAATACTTCATTATAACATAATTATCTCGCTCGAGCCGACGCCGAATTTTATCTTCACTCTCGACTCACGCCGGCCTATCGTCCGATCTAAAAGTTTAAGAAATACTCACAAGAATCGGTTGAAGATTTCTCCCCATTAATGACGGAAGCCGCATTTCGATTAGCAGTCCATGGATTGACTTTCGGAACAGGTGCTTCTACATAGGTGACGATATCACACGACGTTGTATTTACTTCGACGTCCTCGCTAGAGTAAGGCACGATAGATTTCTCTCGACGTTTGGACAAGGGTCGTATCCTTTCCGGTTTGAAGGCTATACTCGGGCTTCTGGGTGGCGCGTTGAAGAAATTTTGTGATGCCAATTCTTTTTTCTTCATCTTTGCCATTTTTTTCTTCCGTTTCGAGCCGTTATAATCGATAAAATCGTCGCCGTGGTCGTGTTCTTCCGCGTTATCTACATTATTACTCAAGAGATCAACGTCATTAACATCTTCGACTACATTTTTGACGATACTATTTACATTTTCGTTACGTCCTTCATTTTCCTTATTACATTTATCGACTTGATCCGACGAGACTTGATTGGCTTTACTAGAACCAATACTACCTTTTTCGGATACAGGTTTCGTTTTGTCGTCGTTTTTGAAATTTAAGACGGCATTGGCGTAGGAGAAAGCGTTATTCGTTTTGCTGCACGAAGCGGCAGAATTTTTTATTCGCTCTGCCGCCATTACAATGAAAGCGTAATTCGTACTCACAACGAATACGGCCCGTTTCTGGGGAATGAACGCAAATTCATATTACGAGTTCGTCCAAGGTGAAACACTCGAATCATGCCGCATTCCACTACACGAATATTGAATTTATTTTAACGAATATTCAACAACGAGTTCATTGTAGTTTCGAATCGCGAGACGAAACTTTAGACGAAATCGAAATTTTTACCGAAAAATGGATAAGACGATGGCGAAGTGCGGCGAAAATTGTCACGTTTAAGGAGCGAGTATGAAAAAGGCGAACGAATACCGGAACAATTTACACTACGAACCGGCTAGTTGATACTACGTCTGGAAAATTCGTAACAAGCGATAAATGCGTTACTGAAATGGATAAATTAACTCGTACACGAATAATTCGAGTAGATTTGGTATTATATTCAATAAATAAAATAGAAATAATACGCAAAAACACCTAACACGCCATGTGACAATTTCGAAGACTTAGTATTCTGATTACTCTCTGCTCAACATTCAATGTTGATATTGTAACAATGTCAACGTATTAGGTTTCCCTTTCGGCGTGAATATTCTTTCTTTGGCTTGCACCGCAAGACTCGTCTAAAAACGTGGCCGCATTCGTGCTTTCTCAACGTCGAAGGAATCTTCGGTAAACGAGAGACGTCTATCGTATTGAACAAATTTCATTCCATTGTTCAGTAAGAATCATTTCGAAGCTCAAATTGTAAGAATTTTCACGAAAGTGATTAATTTTTCATTATGACCGGCGGCTTTCGAAATTTATTTATATTTTCCAAAAGATCAAATGGAACCAACAAAAAAGGCAACACTGCAGCTTACGAAGTCATGTTTTTTTGTTGGATTGTAGGTTTGCGAACAACCACGAAAGAAAAACAATCTAGTTTCGAAATTCTCCAGCAGGTAGCGTCACAACATTCTGTTCGCTCCATTTCTTCACTAGCTCTCCTATACCTACACGTTAAGAAAATTGAATCGCAAAACCCGTGGAAAACATCAACTATATCACAAGTTTTAATTTTTAAACGTGAATACTTTAAAGTATGTAAAGTACGTTTCGACCGCATAGCGGACATCATCAAATGAAAAAATAGAACGATAAACTCTCTTCGTAGTAACTTAGGTAATAATAATATGTAATTAACTATATAAAAATTTAAACTCTGCCATCGAATTCCTCGTCCAAACTGCTTCTAGAGAATATTACAATAATACCGGATTATAATTACCAACCCAGCCTACTTCACCCTTGATCGATTGAAACCAATTTTTGATCAATTTGAGGCGAAATTAATAGATAATTAACCCAAATGATATGAGGATACTACTTTCCGCAGACAGCGCAATATCGCACGGACCTACATCGTAAAATTGTACATACACTCGATTATTTCTTTTGTGAAATGTTAATAGAGAAAAATCAATATTTAGGCTAATCAGATGCGAAACAAGAAATATATACGAAAATTGTTTTTCAAAGCACATATCCACGAATAATGGAAATTCAAATACCTATTCTCACTCATGAGCGCAGTACTTGAATTTTTACCGTCCTAGGCTCGGACAAATCCTTATTCTGCAGAGAAGCCTTGAACATGTACCAAGACGCAATTGCAAGGTATCCTAAATTTATTGAAACAAAAAGAAAATTTTCGAGAGTACGAGATTCACGAAGCAATGTTCTCCAGACAAATACCCTTTTGAAGGTAGTCTATGAGCAGATACGCGCTATACTATTTTTCAACTTTGCATTAACCGTGGTTAATATCGATCAGTAAAATCCACTGCAGAAGCTATACTCCGTTACGTTCGAAATGATCTGAAAAATTATAAATTAATTATGATTGACTAACTATTTCGACACTACTAATGCGTCAAAAATAAGAGAAGTAAATTGACTATGAATACCAATCACAGTACAGCGGTTAATAAAAAAATAGTAATTAAGGATATCCGAAACGAAAATTCACAATCTCCGAAAATTATTCATTTTTGTCATCCAAGTTTTCTGTTGTTTTCTGTTGAAATGAAGAAAGAGTACCTATTCACCGAAAATATACAGTAGACACTAGAGATTATAAAAAATACTTAACTTTTAGTAGATTGCATTCACTAAGGATGAGAAACGAATAATATGAAATATAGAACTAATTCGAAATTTCATACTTAGGTGTTATACAAATATTCTAAGTTTGTAAGAAGGCTTAGTAAAATTCGATTTATAATTCTTAATATTTGTTTAATATAGGTAAGTAAAGGTTTATTTCTAAGTTAATCAAGGAGAAAAAAAAAAAAGTACAATTACGGTGGAAAATCCACGATAACTTAAGTATATTTAGTCTGATGACGCTCAAATTTAACTTAAATAACTCCCAGAGTTTCCAAGTTTTCTTTCGTTATATATCTATAGCTTCCGATAAGAATTCTTTCGAATCCTCGCTTCTATTTTTGAGTCAAGTTTGTACGTTTTAAATCTCATACCTCCGTATGAGTTCGAAATTTTGAATTTTTCTTAATGCCTAAAATAGATCAGCTATCTCGCTCCTCTACTCCTCGGTGGTAATTTTCGCAAGTTTCTCTTGTAAAGTTGTCAATTTAGCTGTATCCTCATGTTAATGAATCATATTTTTTTTTGTCAAGAGAGGCGTGCTAAACGTAGTTGAAGGTCTGCATTTTGTCAATATCAAGCTAAATATTTAATCCAAAGAGTGCACGTACATACCACGGTATAAGATGAAGAGGTAGTGACACGAACGTATTCTGACTGTGGTAAACGCTGTCCGTGATTTTGAAGTAGTTCTGAACATCCCGAGCGCAGCGCTCGTGATGAAAGTGATGGGTAATGTACAGAGTCTTATGGGAACGCCGCTACTTTCAAAAATTTATTGCAGGATCAGGAATCAGCCGATGCATTTCATATTTGGCATAAAAATACCATTTAATCTACTCTATAAAATTTTGGAAGAATCACCCTTCTAAGTAAATTCTTGGATTTTTTATAATCCTTGGAAATTTCATCAATACTAGGGTACCAACGGTACCGTCTCGGCGCAGGTGGGGTGTAGAAGGAACAGGGAAACAGCCCGAGTGTTCGCTGCAAACCTAGCGGAAGTTTGTACCTACAACTTCAAAACTGCGGACACGATTTTAGCGTTGTGTCATTACCTCTTCATCTTACACCGTGGTACATACTAAGTTGCAACCATAATATTATTTTCAAATATATATTTAGCCCTAGAGGAAATTTTGTATCCGATAATGCCCATAGGAATGTCCGCGTCCTCTAATAATTTAGAATTCGCTGAAAAACTTTTTCAAATTTTCTACCAACTGGACAAATGATATGTTGAAGAACTTTTACGTGAAAAAAATTTCATCGTTTCATTCGATCTCGATGTATTTTTTGGTTAGAATTAGTCAAAATGGTCTGGGGCGTTCACACTAGCGTTATTTATTTTCCGCGTTACAGTCGATAACGCCGCGTTAAAGTTGAACCGGTCCAACCCCAGACCAGGAAGACCAGGAAAATAAAAATAACGCGGCGGCGGCGTTATCGACTGTAACGCGGAAAATAACGCTAGTGTGAACCACGCTTAAGATTCTGCTAGGCAATACAGGGGAACATTTTCAACGGTATCGAAATGTTCACAGAAACAAAGAATGAATTTGCGTGTCTAAAACATGAATAAAAGTATTGAATTAGCTTTTGGAAATTTTTTTTAGTTTATTATTTATTTTTTTATTTATCAAATTTTAAAATATTAACGTGCTTCCCGTTGAACATTCCACGACCAAAATCCGCATTTTCAGAGCGGAGTCACGACAGCGTGAGGTAGCCGCGCTACGCCTACACAACAGTAAAGTGAATACGGTTTCACGACCAAATCACGCAATACGAGAGCGCATGGACCCATTGCGAACGTCAAAACAAGAGTCGCTCTCTGGTGGCATCACCAAAATTCCGAGGATCCCTATAATTTTTGTCGTATTGTAAACGGAAGAAAATGAAACTTCGCTCGCTCTGTGCAAAGTTGAGAGTGAATTAATCCAAAAATTTTGAATGAACGACTTATTTTCCCAACTTTCATCTATTGATAAAACAAGTTATTGTATCATGATGAGTCATAATGAGAACAATTCCTGCTAAAAACTTTACCTCTATTTTGTAGAGTTTTAGTACAACTGGAAACCATTGATCCTCGGAACTTTTACATGCAATTCCATTGCGACGGTAGCGCCCTCGACGGACGCGACGTTCCGAATTCTACCTTCAGATCACGATGGCGTGAGCGCGCTCAACACACTGCATGGATACCGCAACAAAAAAAAAGAAGCCGGTCACCCATCCAAGTGGAGACTGGTATTGTTATTCATTCCATGCAAGTATTCGGCTAGGGTATCTTTTACTTTGTTTTTTTGTTATTTGTTTTTAATCATTAATTTCTATATTCGAATCTATTTTTTGGTAGTTTCACCATTCAGTTTGTTTCGGTATTTCACTTGAAAAAATGTCGTGTTTTCGTTTTGGTTTTTGTTCTGTGCACGGTATAAGATGAAGAGGTAATGACACAACGCTAAAATCGTGTCCGCAGTTTTGAAGTTGTACGTACGAACTTCCGCTAGGTTTGCAGCGAACACTCGGGCTGTTTCCCTGTTCCTTCTACACCCCACCTGCGCCGAGACGTTACCGTTGGTACCCTAGTATTGATGAAATTTCCAAGGATTATAAAAAATCCAAGAATTTACTTAGAAGGGTGATTCTTTCAAAATTTTATAGAGTAGATTAAATGGTATTTTTATGCCAAATATGAAATGCATCGGCTGGTTCCTGATCTTGCAATAAATTTTTGAAAGTAGCGGCGTTCCCATAAGACTCTGTACATTACCCATCACTTTCATCACAAGCGCTGCGCTCGGGATGTTCAGAACTACTTCAAAATCACGGACAGCGTTTACCACAGTCAGAATACGTTCGTGTCACTACCTCTTCATCTTATTGGGATGTTAACCCAAGTTGCGTAAGTTGGTAGCCGTGCTCGAACATGTGGGGGATAATTTTAACGTACCATGCTTCATGATGGGGAATTTGCAATTTTCAAATACGATTTAAATTATTACAATTCGTAATACCAAAAAATTATATCCTATAAATTGTTTAAACACTTCAAGAGAATCGATAACTGAAAGAAGTAATTCTAATGGTGAAGTATTGAGTCATCTACGACTAATTGAAAATCTCGTTTCTTATGGCCGAATACATTGAACGTAAAATCGTCACCCAGAAATTCGAGCGAGGGCGGCGAGAGAGGAAGGCGATTCTAGCGCTACCAAACATAGGTTAACATCCCAATACCGTGGTTCTGTGCGACATCACTACCATGCACTGATCTACTACTGAGGCGCGCCATAGGCGCGCCGTCATTGCTAGTAATCATGGACTGTGTTATTGTGGCATCACAACTATCGATATCATGGATGAAAAGATCGATTTTGTCCATTTAGCATTTTGCTATGCTCCCATAAGAAATACATGTGGAGCAGAGATCACTACGCTACCAATTGAATATAAAAAATGATACGGTCAATAGATTTTTTTTACAAGTAGCAAGAAGTTGATAAATTTGAAATATCAACTTTTCTGTAAATTTTAACATCTCATATTAAATTAATACCATGGTCATCTTCGCTCCGCATGTATTTCTTATGGGAGCAAAATGCCGAATGGACAAATTTTCAGCAGAATAGGTACTTCTGCCAGAAATAGCTCACTCACACTTATGCATCTTGCACTCACACTCATGTTGCGTTATCACAAATAACACAGTCCATTAAGAAAGAAAGAACGAGAGAAGATCGTGCACAATCGAAATCAATTTTCGCGAACAATCAGCAATACCTAATAGAATCAAGTGGCACGTCGCATTATTATTTTCACGAAACGGAAACAGGTAAATAAATTCGTTGTCGACTAATCATTACCTAGATAACAGATCGATTTTTGGTTCATGGAACTTATTCAACGATTGGAAATCAGTCTTCAACTCCTAATATAATTTTTCATTATTTCAGTCGACAAGTTTCGTCAACTGTTCTGAAAATGCCGAAGAGGAAAACTAAGAAAAAGTCGACGTCGAAAACGAAGATCGATAAGGTAAGAAAGATTACACAGCTCACTCATTCTATCCCGTTGCGAAATTTTATTCTTATCGTTTTATTTTCAGAGTTCAAATGCGAAACAATCGAGTCAGATTCCGAAGAGGAAAAAGACTATGTCGGAAACGAAGAATGTGAAGATCGACGAGGTAAGAAATATTCCACAGCTCACTCATTCTATCTCTCGAAAGTTTCGAAATTCTATTCTTATCGTTTTTATTTTCAGAGTTCTTCAAGTAATCATTAAGAAAGAAAGAACGAGAGAAGATCGTGCACAATCGAAATCAATTTTCGCGAACAATCAACAATACCTAATAGAATCAAGTGGCACGTCGCATTATTATTTTCACCAAACGGAAACAGGTAAATAAATTCGTTGTCGACTAATCATTACCTAGATAACAGATCGATTTTTGGTTCATGGAACTTATTCAACGATTGGAAATCAGTCTTCAACTCCTAATATAATTTTTCATTATTTCAGTCGACAAGTTTCGTTAACTGTTCTGAAAATGCCGAAGAGGAAAACTAAGAAAAAGTCGACGTCGAAAACGAAGATCGATAAGGTAAGAAAGATTACACAGCTCACTCATTCTATCCCGTTGCGAAATTTTATTCTTATCGTTTTATTTTCAGAGTTCAAATGCGAAACAATCGAGTCAGATTCCGAAGAGGAAAAAGACTACGTCGGAAACGAAGAATGTGAAGATCGACGAGGTAAGAAATATTCCACAGCTCACTCATTCTATCTCTCGAAAGTTTCGAAATTCTATTCTTATCGTTTTTATTTTCAGAGTTCTTCGAGTGCGTCGACCAGTCAGATAGAAACGAAAAAGATGGAGATCGATAAGGTAAAAATGATTCCTCAGCTCACTCATTCTATCTCTCGAAAGTTTAGAAATTCTATTCTTGTCGTTTTTATTTTCAGAGTTCTTCGAGTGCGTCGACCAGTCAGATAGAAACGAAAAAGATGAAGATCGATAAGGTAAAAATGATTCCACAGCTCACTCATTCTATCTCTCGAAAGTTTCGAAATTCTATTCTTGTCGTTTTTATTTTCAGAATCAATTGAAAAATACGAAAATTGATGATCAAGATACTTCGGTATGTTCTCACTCATGCGAATAACTTAACGTATGGAATTTCGAATCTTAATGATGATTCTTATTTATTTAGATAGGTGTGATGAATATAAGTGCACAAGATTTCCGTGATATTCGCTATATGGAAGCATTCGTCGACAAGACCTTATTGATAAAAGAAGTATTGATCAACCCAGCTTATCCTTATATCCTCGTGACCGCTCCGAGACGTTTTGGTAAAAGTTGCAACCTAACAATGCTGAGACGTTTTTTCGCAAAGTTACCTGATGAAGAAGAGCAGCGAGCGAATCGAAAACTGTTCGAGAACACACTCATCGAAAAAGAACTCGATTTTATGAGTAAACATTGCGGGAAGTATCCGGTTCTATACTTGGATTTCAGATCGGCAGGGTCTGTTTGCTCGTACGATAGTGCGTTTGAATTCATTCGCAAAGCAGTGCAAGAGGTATTCAAAAGTCATGAGTACTTGAAGTCCAGCGATAAATTGGAAGACGAGGAAAAAGAAATCGTAAAAAGTTGGTGTAGTGACCGTATATTCGAAACGTTAGCCAAGACGAACGCAAAGATCTATGAAGCTATACAACAGCTGGCGAGCTACGTCGTAAAACACCATGGTCAAAAGATTTTCTTATTTGTTGATGAATATGATGGTGTTTGTTCGGATGCAGTGATATACTGTAAAGATAAAAGGAATCAGACAACTGATGAAATTATTTCGAATGCGGAAAATGAACTTAAAGAGATAATCGCATTGTACGTGGGTGCATTAAGTTGTCTACTGAAACCGAAGTCGGTTTATAATTTCGTGCAACGTGCAGTATTGACTGGCATTTCATACATCATGACCATGGGGTTGAGTAAATTACCTACCGTGGAGGTATTTCACTTTCAAGAAGACCATGAATTCGTAGAATTCTATGGTCTCACATGGACAGAATGCAGAGAACTTCTGTCTAGACCTACGATTCAACTTGTATCAGAGTATGATAAACTCTTAGGCTATTACAACGGATATAAATACGAAATACTTAGTATATGGTCAATCATGAAATATTTGATCGATAAACTAAAGGAAAAAGGAAGTAAGATGAAGAATTACTGGATAGACGTCGGTATTATTTATGACCTCTATTCTGCATTGAGAATTACAGCAGTGGGTTCTATCCTCACAAAATTATTGAGTAAAATGAATAATGTTCATGAAATTGATATTATTCGTAAAATAACTTACCGTGACATTTCTAAATTAAAAAATATGTTGTCAAGTCCGCACTCGGAACTCCAAAATGTTGATATTTTCTTTTCATTTTTACTAGAACAGGGTTATTTTTCAGTCGTTGAGATAAACGAAGTAAATCAAAAAATGAAAATAAAAATACCGAATAGTGAAATTAAATTAGAATTTTCTCAAGAGTTTCTTAAATTTTACGTCGATACCTATAATCTTGATATAACATTAATCAAAACATGTGCTTCTTTATTCGATGAAATTTGTAGTATCGACGATGAAAAAAATGAGGAAATATTAAAAGAAGTTTGTCTCTTAATGAATGAAATTATAAAACCAGCAGAAATAAATTCAAAAAACGAAGCTACGTTGCACCACATAATTTTTATAATTATCTTTCATTGTTTAAAGTTTAAATGTTACTCTGAAATACGAGCAAATCGTAAAAATCTAAAAAGATTAGATCTTTTAATGTTATTTGAAAAATTTGGTATTATTTTAGAATTAAAAAATGAAAAAAACCCCGAAGTTGGATTACTTCAAATTATAGAAAACAAATATTATGATGCTTTTGTAAATCCTAATTACAACCATGTTGATAATCATATTGAATACTTCATCTTGATAGGTTTATCCATGAGTGAAGATTATAAAATAAGCATGTCTATTTTATTAAACGATTTGGATTACAATAATCGAAAGCTTATTAATTAATTTATACCCGTTTTGTGGTTTAATTTTATTTGGAAGTTCTTTTTAGATTACATTAAATGATTTTTCTGTATGTTTTTTCTGGTACGTCAGTTATTAATCTGTTGCAGCGTTAATTTTAAATTTAGAGTAGAGTGGAGGAACATTCGATTGAATACATATGATAACGAGGTGTTTCTTCCTACACCATATACAATCGTATAGAATGAAGTGAAGAAATATGCTGTCGTTATCTCACTCCTCGCTCCCTCTCTTTTACCTACAACGTAGCTCGTAACTCCTATCCTGTATACTGAGAATTTACTGTTACAGATGAATGGCAGCACTGTCAATAATCCGCTCGTAACAAGATGAGAACTTTGAGAACGTTACGAAGCGATGAATGAAATCGAAGCGATGAATGAAATCGTGTGTCTTTTTCACTTTCAATATATCCGATCTCTACGAATGATTCGTCTTGTTATTTATCTTCTACCGAATTTTCTCTGCTATAAACATCGATATTTCCAACATGAAGTGCTAGTCTATTCTATATTATTAAAAAGATCTATCAGTTCAATCTTCTATTATCAGCGCGTTATCTAAGGCGCTAGAGGTATTCTCATGAATGTAAACAAACACGTGATGTGGTGGTAAATTTTAGTGAAGCGGTGCAACTCAATGCGAAATCACATTAAGTCGCACCGCTTCACTAAAATTTACCACCACATCACGTGTTTGTTTACATTCTTGAGAATACCTCTAGCCAAGGTGTTTGAAAACAGGTGTGCTCAGCTCAATGTAAACAATAAGGGGCACATTTTTTATCAACGCATCGTGTTTGTAGTTGTGACGTCACTCGGTTCCGGGATATCTAGTAATTCATATGGTTCAACACTATTGTTGAGCGAAATTTTTCTCTAATCTCTTTGCTTGTAAGTGAATTTATGAAAAATAAAATAATAATTATTGCGAATATTAAGTACATTATTTTATTTATTGTATCCTTTTAAATTATTTTGTGTGTGAACTGTGAATTAGGTACCAAATAACATGACTCTGGTTTGCGCAGTGGAAGGGTGTATGAGTAGATATGGGGAGCACAACAAACAATATATTTCATTTTTCCGGTAATAAAATATTTCACTCTTCGTCGATGACTTAGGTCGATGACTGATGACTGCCCATCAAATCTAAGAGAAGGAACAATAGGCAAGGTAAGAGAAATGCGGCAGTCCAAACTCACAGATCCTACATCGTTTCAAATGCAGCAGCGAGCGATAAATGAAAATTTTCATACGTTTAGTTTGGATAGGTACGTTTAGTTTGGATAGGTACGACACTTGAAGACACTTGAAATCGGAGTAAAATAGTAGTTAGCGCAGATTCTCAAGCGTGAGAAAACATTAGATTAGGTATTGTTATTCATTCCATGCAAGTATTCGGCTAGGGTATCTTTTACTTTGTTTTTTTGTTATTTGTTTTTAATCATTAATTTCTATATTCAATCTATTTTTTGGTAGTTTCACCATTCAGTTTGTTTCGGTATTTCACTTGAAAAAATGTCGTGTTTTCGTTTTGGTTTTTGTTCTGTGCGACATCACTACCATGCACTGACCTACTACTGATTGCTAGTGAACTTTATAAAGCAGTGGGACCTATTCTCATTTTCATGGACTCATCCAAAGTCATATATATTACTAACGTAACAAGTTGTGCATCTTCCTATATAGGCAATGAATACAAAAAAATGTAACGAAATTTATCACTATAGGCGCGCAGCGTCGCATTGCTTATGCTCTTATGGGAGAAATACACCTAAAAAGTATGTTTAGAAACTGCGTGTTATCTCCAGAAATCGATCGACACCTACCTATTTTTTCTTTTGAATATTAAAGACGAGGCTTCCAGCTTTTTTTTAAGCCATACATGAATATAAACGGTTCATTAGAATTTTAGAAATTAAAATTTGAAAAATACGTTTTCTCCATTGTCAGCAAAGTCATATATATTACTAATGTAACAAGTTGTGCATCTTCCTATATACGCAATGAATACAAAAAAATGTAACGAAATTTATCACTAGAGTTAGGATTTTTCGGTACCGATAAATTAAAATTCGGTTTTTTGAAATGTCATTTTCGGTATTATTCGGTATTTTCCAAATTTTTGAACGTAAAAATAATAATTACCAAAAAAAATGGTAAAAAAGGGGGAATTTCGCAATAATTACAACCAAAATTATGATTTTCGCAGACATTCATGCTCAGTTTTAAGAGATCTCAATAAACCTCAAAACGAGTGTTCTACCCAACAGAGTGTTCTACCCAACGCAACGTGAGCTTCACGTTCAATTTCTTTTGAAATTAGTAGATTTTCCAAAAACAACCAATTTTTCTCGTAACTCACAATATTTCCGTACTATTTTGCAAAATCTCGCTATTTCACGCGTTGCCAGCAGTTTTTTGGGAATTTTTGGTCGTTTAAGTCAATTTTCGGTTTTATTCGGTGGTGAAGTCCATTTTCGGTGTTTATTCTGTTTTCGGTATTTTTCGGTGAAATAAAATTTTTTTCCTGGCCTTCCTACACCCTAAATCGTGTTCATCTTTCATTATTTTTGACTCGTCCTCAAAGGAAATCATTTGACAAAAACCGGCAGATCCTAACTCTATTTATCACTATAGGCGCGCAGCGTCGCATTGCTTATGCTCTTATGGGAGAAATACACGTAAAAAGTATGTTTAGAAACTGCGTGTTATCTCCAAAAATCGATCGACACCTACCTATTTTTTCTTTTGAATATTAAAGACGAGGCTTCCAGTTTTTTTTTAAGCCATACATGAATATAAACGGTTCATTAGAATTTTAGAAATTAAAATTTGAAAAATACGTTTTCTCCATTGTCAGCCAGCTATTTCCAAAAAAACTCGTGAGCAATGCTACGCCAGCGCTCAACGTTCATGTTCCGTGGCAACAACATGAAACTGCGCGAGTTACTCAACTTGGTGTTCTATACGACTTTGATTGTCAGCCAGCTATTTCCAAAAAACTCGTGAGCAATGCTACGCCAGCGCTCAACATTCATGTTCCGTGGCAACAACATGAAACTGCGCGAGTTACTCAACTTGGTGTTCTATACGACTTTGGACTCATCAGTCATGATTCTATGATCTATTCACTCTAGCTATGAATCAGAGAAAATGGCAACCCTGAAAATGTTATCCCGAATGATAACATTTTTTTTTATTTTTCTTTAGAGAAAATTAATTTCGAAGACAATAATTATTATGATTCATCTTTAAAATTTGAGTTACTCAAAGTAATTACTCATAGTTCTGTGTCCACTTCCGAATTATTTGGTCAAGAACCGTAATATTCCATCTTCTTTGTGTATTTTGTGTTATTCCAATCTTTCAAATTGATGAACAATGTCTTCGGCCATGGAAAGTATCCTTTGCATCTAAGACGATATAAAACTTACTAACGTTATCATGCTCTATTGAAAATGTGGTTTCAACATATCGATAAACTTTAATAAGTCTAGCATCGAATTAGATTGATAGTATTCGTATATTGTTATCTCGCACTGATCTAAGGAATGAGTATCCTTAACTACGTGCAGATCACCTGTTCAATCTTAAGTTTGCAGTTAAAGAACTCGAAAGGAATTCGAAAAAATGCGAGAAAGAAGAGAAACTAGAGAAAGCCAAAACCAAGAAAGCGATTCAGAAAGGAAACGTCGAGGTAGCCCGAGTACACGCAGAAAATGCCATTCGTCAAAAGAATCAGTCTCTTAATTATTTGAAAATGAGTGCCAGAGTTGATGCGGTTGCTAGCCGAGTTCAAAGCGCTTTAACTACGAGAAAAGTGAGTGAATTATTTACTACACTGAGTACTTTTCGCCAGAACCTTTCAAAAACGTGTAACCCTTGCTGTGTATTTCAGGTCACTCAGTCGATGGCAGGAGTTGTAAAAGCGATGGACGCCGCTATGAAGTCCATGAATTTAGAGAAAATATCCACATTAATGGATAAATTCGAACATCAATTTGAAGATCTCGACGTCCAGAGCTCGTATATGGATAACACCATGTCTCAAACGGTCACTACTTCCATTCCACAATCAGATGTCGATAATTTGATGCAGCAGGTAGCAGATGAAGCTGGGTCAGTATCAGTCCTGAATTTTACTTTCCCCACCAAGAGAAAGTTAGAAAATTTGATTGATATGCATCTATATTTTATAGTTTGGAGTTGAATATGGAATTACCTACTGGACCTCAAACCATAGCCAGTTCTACACAAGTCACTCAAGAACAAGATGAACTGACGCAACGTCTAGCGAGACTACGTCAAGTTGAGTGATAATTCTGAACTCATTTCCGTTACCATGATTGTCGATCTTCTGTACATTTTCTTGCACATCAACGGGTAGAATTCGTTTCGAAATAGTCGTGGACTATGGTGTCGTTAACGAATACTTCTCTTCAAAGTCATTATATCATAATGTAGTTTATTACGAATATTCTTTTGGTCGAGATTAGGATTTGAACACGTTCGAAGCAGGATCAATATTTTGTCAATATTCTTGAAAAAAGAAAAAAAAAAAAAAAAAGATCACGAATCGAAGAACTCGATGATAACGTCTTCGTCGAAAATCTTAACGTTAATGTGATTTATATTTTTCATTGTTGGATGGATCTTACATTTTTATTCAACTATAATATCGCGCTTAATTTGTATTAAATTCCTTTTTTTTATGCTAGATTCGTTGATTTCTTGGTACACGTGTTTTCAAGTTTGAAGTATTGAAACTGAGCTGAATCCAACTGAAAACGGGTTTTGTATTCGATAAGCGTTCTCACTGACAAAGAGTTTTGAAGATGTTTGTAGATAAAATTGGTACAGATTCTTGTCCATCAGACGGTTATCTACAAGTTTTTTATTAAAAATTTGTAGATAAAATTATTAAATTTTATTGCTTGTTCTCCCTAGGTAGAGTGGTAGGAAGCATTTACTCTTAAAAATTCATCAATGGCTGAGAATCGAGAAGACAAGTCGATCTAATTACCTGGCAGAATTTTTTGTTGTCATGAAAATAGGAGTCGAAGAAGAAATCATAATCATGCGGGAAAGGACTTGGGTCGTAATTTCCTCTTAATCAGCATAATTTTCAAAAGTTTTTCTGTAGCTATGAAGTTCATCTTCGTATTCTCTTCTATAAAACGGACCTCTGAAAATGTAAATAACTCTTCTTACTTCCAAAATTTTTCCTTGGCACCTAGTGAATCTCAGAGCTCAAATTTCTCTCGTGGTTCTCGATTCTTTTTTTTCTTTTTCTTGTATCACCTACAAAATTTTTGTGACTCTCCGCGATTATTTCTTAGATTTTTCGTTCGCTCGATTTCAAAATCTATTATTCAAGAACTACTTACACCGTTATTTGAGTATTATTTTTTTCGTATCCCAACTGGAATACTAGACGATAAAGAAGTGGTTGATAAATTCATTAAGTTATCCCTCAATGTATACATCCCGATTCTTAAATATTCGAGCAGGCTGTTTACTCATGTGGCTGAAGATAACTTTAATAGCTATCAACTTGAATGAAGATAATCCGTTTCAATACATTGTGATTATCTGAAGACCTGACAACTTCTCATGATGTCAGAATTCAAGTTCGAGCTTCTTCTTTTCATTTTCAATTCTTTCTGTCTTAATATTTTCTTTTGTCAATTTTTTTATCATGACTTTTTGCACTTTTACTCGAGTATCATTTAAAGCCATCAACATTGACGAAGGCAAAATTTAGTAGATTTAGGTTTCTAAATATCAATTCAAAAAAAACGAAAAGTCGTGAATCGCTTACGCAACTACGTAAGGTTCTTATTTAGTTACAGGTCATCAATGAGTACATATCTTCTGTTTCACAAATTTGGTCACTGTTTCAACATTAAACTCATCAAGTACACTCATAGCAATACCACAAATTAACTTATAAGCCGTATCCATATAGATACTCCTCTTCTCGGATAAGGGATCAAGTTGGTAAAGTTTTCGGACTTTTTGTGCTGAAGGGAATTTTTACGAATAGTTTCACGCATCGATAGATTCAAGAAGGTTGTCCAAGGCGGAAATCAGCCAAATTCACGAAAGTTGATGAATTAACAGTTAGAATAATGAGCTACCTACAAAAAAGTAAATGTGTACGTCACGTAAAAAAAAAAAAGAAATCGTATCATAAGTACGTAAATAACAAAAGTTACCGGTAACGGTGCGTCAGGAATTCTCTACCGGTACCTAGTCGTCATGGTGTAAAAATAAAAATGACAGTATTTCGAGAGAAAAAATACAAACGAGAGAACACGATTGATTTAGATCAATAATAATTTTTTTGATTGACAGCGTGGCTGTGAAACGAGATCATGTAGACAAGGTCGAAGAAAAATATTTTCAAATTTCTTGCTCGTAGACGGGAAAAAAATAGAGAATTTATATGAAGGTGGAATGGTAAAGTGGTTTACTCCGTGAAGCTGAAATTGAGCGACGCATACTTTTGAATTTTACCAAATTTATTAATTACGAAGGTAATTAATAAATCTCGCGTATTTTACGTAAGCGATATGCTTCACGTGGGAGAATTTTGGCCGCAGCGGGATTTATTTCGCGGATCGAGCGCGTCTTTCATCTTTATCAAAAAATTATGTATTCGTATGTTATGAAACAAAGTTTAGAAATAGTTTCACGCCTGGCAGCGGTTCTTTGTCGCGGATATTTTTAGCCACATTTTCAAATCTTCTGAAATTAAATTTTGTTGCCAAACATTACCTGATGATGATCTCATCGAGCGATTTCAATTATTTTCATTTTCCATTTCTTCCTCTTTATTCTCGCTCTAAAATTTACTATACGGTGATCATCTTTTACTAAATCATATTATACATTCCACTTTTATAATGTTATATACCGTCTTTTATTGTTTCACCCTGAGAGATTCTGAATAAAAGTGAGAATTTTAAATGGTCTCCTTGATGTAACTCAGTAAATCATCACTGTTACAATGCGTAGACGGAACGCACATTCGCATTTTTCAACATTTCTTTTGCAGTATAAATAATACTTATTAATATTTCTGCGCGATGATTTTTTTTTTTCCGCATCGCTTTCGAGAGAAAAATTCCACAATGAACGGACAAATTATTCGAGGATATTTTTAATGAATCTAACTACGAAATTATTAACAGAAGTCAAATATCTCGTTTTGTGACCGTGTGCAAATCGCAGCACCCGGAATGGGCTCTCGAGTTCAAATCTCGTACTTCAAGGACGGAGACGGCCAAGTTTTATAGTAGAACATAATTTAGCTGAAATAAAAACAAAATTTACCACACGAAAATGAAAGACTGAAGTTGTAATTTATGAGAGAAGTGAAACGTGCAGAATATAATTCTTGAATGAAAAAAGAAAAAGGGAAGAGAATAATTTACGCGATGAGGTCGAAAAATACGATGGCGAAGGCCACAGGATGTACCGCTATCTCAAGATTAAAGAGCTGCCCCTCAATGTCTTTCAGCCGACGACTACCTACGGCGTCCTCCTCCTTGAATACATATATCAGACTTACCTGTGTCTCCGCAAATACAGCATATCATCGAATGGATGTCGTCCTCGAACAACAGACTTCTCATGTAAGCGATTTCAATGATAATTGGAGAGGAAGCCGTAGCTTATCTTCATTTTTGTTTTAACAGGGAATTTGTTTGAGGGGGGGGGGGGTCTGTTGATGAACATGACCGAAATTAAGGTTCCCGAAGAAGTGGGGGCCTTAACATACTTTGGAGACTTGAAAAACATTTCGACTTTCTCTTTATACATGACTGTAGGACTTGAAGACGTTTTGTCCTCTCATCTCTACATATGACTATAGAACTCGGGAAAATGTTGACTTCGGTGCTAAAATTTTAATTTCAAGTTATATACTGTACATATAAGAGGAAGGATGACCAACCAAGGTGAGGTGGAACAAATGAAGGTCACAGGCTCGCTGTTAGTATGAGAACAAATATTCTGGCCATGTGTCAGAATGAATTTGTCCATCGATATCGTGGACTTCGCTTCAGATCGCCTGTTTCAAATAAGCCAAAAGACGAGAAAATTCCTACCGATATTATATCTCGCGCCTTCAATACTGACGGGGTGCAGGGAATTTCTTTTTGACCAATGATCGGTTTTTGTGTTTGTACTTCAGTGGAAAACGTCCTCTTCTAATCATACCACCCACAAACTTTGAAATGAACTTCAGTTTTGCTATATAATCAAATTCAACTTTGGCCTCACTGATAGTTTGACGAAGGTTAGCGGCTAATTGAGTTCAACTTATCAGGAGGTATTTTATGATATTTTAGAAAGAGAATGATCTCTCAGCCTCTAGACCTTCTTGTCTTGAATTGATGATTGAAAGCGGACGTTGGAGAAGGCCATCTACTTCATATTTTATCCAAGGGGGCGGAGGATCCACTTTTCTTTTGAGGAGGTCATATTCTCCCGTCTACTCCACGACCAATGCTATTACTTACAAATTACAAACAGAAATGCCCGTCCTTTGGACGGAACCCACCCAAGCCAGTAATTTTTTAAAGTTCAACGATCCCCCTTTAATTACAGAATACCAAACAGTAATCGAAAATACTGATTGCAATAACCGCAGATAAACAGAAGAAGATGCGAGATCTTTTGGTTAACAAACCATCATCGCGCAAAGTTAGAACGCCACTATCCCAGGTGCCACACGTAAAACAGAATGCCAACGAGATCAAGATTGAACGAGCGAGCCTTCGCGAGGGGACTCAAGCTCGTAGACCAATATTCAAATAAACCTTCGTCGGGAAAATACCTGTTGAGTACGGAAACATCATCACTGTTCAGATGACGCACTATTTCAATATTTTCCAGCGCAATACGCTTAAAGTAAGAGTTCTCTTTGTGGAGGAGGGTAGCTGACCCTTCCTTGAAACCATGACCACTGGAGACAAGGTGGTCACCTAAATTTCCTTTTCTCCAGGCCTTAAGGTGTTCCTCTACTCGAATTCCGAGCTGGCGACCTGTCTCACCTATGTATACACCATTACCAATCTGTATATCCCACTCCTCTCCCCCCGCGGGATGGGGTCCTTTAGCCTAACCAACAAACCCTTCACCGTAGAGAGGCCTGAAGCCAAAGGGGCGGAGGACACGAGTCAGCTTGGATGATAATTCACCCGAATACGGGCAACGTAGTCTTTTATTATCATTATTACAACTCTGATCGCGGGGGAGGGAGGAGGTAGAATCGAGGCCCTTCCTCGTAAGCTTTTTACTGGCCATACGGTCAATGTCCAAGTTGACCTCATTCACAGCGGCCAAGTGCTTAAAAGTCGCAAGCTCCTTTTGGAAAGCTGGCTGACTCAGCGGGATGCTGGTCAGTCGATGAATATGTATAACTATTAAAGGCAATCTTACTAAAGCTGACAAGGATAACGCGATCGTAGTCTTGGAGAAATCCTCCTACGTACCCAAGGTGCAGGAAGTTCTCACTCAATGTGGAGCTATTGAAAACAGCTCTTTTAACTTTCCTAACTACATCAAAGAGATTAAAAAAGTTGTAAACAGGAATGAGTTTATTATAAAAAGATAGTAACACCAATTGAGCTAAGCAAGAAGTTTGAAACCCTTTTCGTTCACAATCTCATCTCAGAAAAAAACGCAGTGGATTGGCTTATCTGTTCTTGGTACATATAACCTTACCGGTTTTTGCTCAAAATTTAGCCTGCCTTCTACACCTTATGGCCTCTCGACCTCATTTTTTTTCTTCTCAAAGATGCATTCCTCTCCAATGAAGATGGGAAGTTTACAGGCTCAGCTATAGCTGAACGCGTAGTATCCAGGGCAGACTTGAGAAGAAGAGAACCCTCGAATGGGCCATAATTCATGAAGTAGCTTGAAGAACTAAAAGTTCGGCGGTTATCAACGGAAACATCTCTGCTCTCTCACTTTCTTCCTCTTTTCCTCTTTTTTCGGTTTAATCGAATCATTGTGCTACCAAATATTGTCTCATAGAAAGAATTTCCTGTCGAAAAAGAGAAGCATCTACAAAACGTGGACTAAATACATGGGAAACTCAAAGAGAATCAATATTGCAGAGGGGGATCTAGGTGGACGTGATTTACAACATTAAACTCAAACAAAAAGCAGAAAAGTCAATATTTTTTCAAGTAAGTACACAGGTCAATAAATTTTCATTTCACACCATAAAAATGCTGCGTTTCTTGGTAAAAGATGAACCACTCCCATTTTTATCATCAATTCAAAATGATTCTTGTTTACTCACTCGAAACTCTTTTCGAAGTGAATCCGTTGGAATTTTACTCGTAGGAATCGAAATTTTCATTGGAGATCTGTACCTATAAATATCATCAGTTTACCGTTTACTTGAAGACAATGAAACTCAAGGAAGTTATTCCAATTACCATCATTTTATCCGTCACACAAATAACAAAATCAGAACGGTTCAAGATAAAAAATTTCTATGAGATTTCCGAAGGTGATATAAATTATATGTACTTGTAATGTATCTATATCTGTTGAAAGTTAATATCTGGAAGACTTTTCAAAAATTGTTTGAAATACTTTCATACAGTAGGTGCAACGTATTTTTGAAAACCATTTCGCCATTTTTGGTTTATTAATCGATCGATCTACGTGAGAGTGAGGCGAGAAGAAATTTAGCCCTAAGCAATGAGATGGGGGAGTTGGCAACTTGTACGACAATATTCATCAACTTGGTTGTGTAAACTGATCAATTCAGCACTGCGAGTAAAAGCAAAGGGGGTTTTGGGTGTTGTGCCGCTGTAGGCCTGGTAAAGTTTTGCCACCTCGTTTTTTCTTTCTTTTCTAATTTTCTTGACGCCCCTTTGAAATATTCAAAATTTGCCGCCCCCCAAAAAGTGCCGCTGTAGGCCCGGGCCCACCGGGCTTATAGGGAAACACCCTATTGGCAACAGTATTTCTGGAAGTCCCTACTGTGTAGAAATTCGAACTAATAATCCCTCTAACACCCTCATAATCCGGACTTTGGAAAACTGTAAGGCTTAAAACTGAGTTCAATTCCCTTTACAGGCAGTAAGAACTCAAAATTTTATCGGATCCCTCCTCTATAGGGATAAAAGGTAGCACGAGATAACCTCTTTTCCTCTCCAAAAAAGTTGCCTCAAGTTCAAAACCAGATTTCAGCACCTTCTGTGAGAGTCGGAGTTCAAAATTTCTTTCCTTAGTACTTCCTCTACGGAGGGATTCAGGCAAATTTTTCCAAACTTGAGATAATCAGGACAATTTACTCCGGAATATACCTCAAAAAAAAATATTAGCAGGATCCCAGTTGGAAAAATCACACCAGTCTACAAATTGTTGTATATCCTTTGCTCTGCTCTTGACTGATCTGGGTGGCGTTAAAAAGTCGAGATTATAGAAGTAATTTTCTCAAACGCATACCATCAAAAAAATTTTGGGGTAAAAATCGGAGCGAATTCCGAATTGAAGCTAGTTATTCGAACTATCATTCGAGTACACGTATTGCAAATATTTAAACAAAATAATAACATAGTTTTGATTTCAATAATTGTATTTCATTGTATGTACAGAAAATGGTCCCGACGATGGAAAGAAGACTGCGGATATTTTTTGTGAATGGGAATCAGAGACCGATTTCCGAAAAATATGTAAATATATTACAGATTTCGAGGTCTTCAAAGAGAACGGATTTCATTACGAGGACGAATTGAAAGTGGAAGGAATGAAGACTTACAGACTGAAGGAATCGCGTACTCGCAAAGGCAGGATCGTAAGATACGCATGCCGATGTCCAACTAAACCCTTCATTTATCTAAACAATAAAGAGGAATACTCCGACGTGGAGTAAAAAAATGCAAACCGCAGAAAAAATGAAAATACGACGAGCGCTTTCGGTTAAACAACCATCTTCGAGCCTGAAATGAAAGCAACTGACGAACAAAAGAGAAGAACGAGGTATTAAGATCGTCCAAACGAGAAATCACGGTGTGAGTCATAAACAAGTTCGATCAGGCCATCTTCCGGAATATACGAATTAAGAACAGTGATACCGTCAGTATTGAGATGACGAATTATCTCTATATTCTCGAGGGCGATACGCTTACGGTAGGAATTCTCCTTATGGAGGAGCTTTTCGGATCCCTCACGGAAGCTGTGGCCACTGTTTATTAAGTGATCGGCGAAAGCTGACTCCCCCAAGTGTCCCTTCTTCCAAGACTTCAGGTGCTCAGCTACTCGAACTTTCATTTGGCGGCTGGTCTCACCAATATAAAAGCCTCCACAATCCTCACACTCCAACTTATACACACCACTCCTCTCATCAACAGGTATGGGGTCCTTCAGTCTCACAAACAACCTCTTGACTGTGGTAGGGTTGTAAAACGCGGGTCTGAAGCCAAACGGGCGAAGGGCCCGACCCAATTGCTGGGAGAACTTCCCCAAGAAAGGGAGACTGATCCAACGCAAACGGCGATCACGGATCGTGTCTCGGGGGAGGGAGGTGGTGGAATCCAGGAGGCCCCTCGTAACTTTCCTCCGAACCATCACGTCAACATCAACATTGACCCCATTCACTCTGGCCAGGTGTTTTATTGTGATTAACTCTTCCTTGAAGGCAGACTGACTCAAAGGAATACGAGTCAGTCTGTGAACTAGGCTATGAAAAGCAGCCATCTTGTGAGCAACAGGACCGAACGAACCACCGTGGACTAAAACATCGGTCGTAGTATCTTTCCTGTAAATTCCAAACTTATGGATACCGTCTATTATAGAGATCGATAAATCCAAAAAGTTAATGGAAAATACCCCTATTTCCAACGTAAATTTGATGGAAGGGTACCAGGAATTGAGATACCTCAGAAACTCACCAGTGGTTGAGGAGGGGGTGAGTGATGGTGTTGTCGTTCATAAATTCTATCCTCCCCTCATAAATAATAGTCAGGTAGTGTTCAATAGTGACGAAACATCCCTCCTTGAGAAAGGTTTGAAGTTCAGTATGCCTCCCCTCAAGAATGATGAAACCTTGGCGAATGTTGTTGCGGATCTTGCGGTTAAGATTGGTCCTGGTTTTAATACCCAGAAAGTCTGTGCCGAATTAGTCCGTAATAACCCCCTCCCTCGCATGAGTAATAAATTGGGAGGAGTGATTCAGGGTCTAAGGAGGAAGATGAAAGAGGGAGATTTGATCGTCACTAAGGCTGACAAGGGCAACGCTGTTGTAGTGATGGAGAGATCGGTCTATTCTTCTAAGGTCCATGAAGTCCTACAGCAGTGTGGTGCTAAAGAGAGTGAGGATTTCAGCTTTCCCAAGCACGTCAAAGAAGTTAGGTGGGTCATCAACAGGAGTGAGGCTGTTATCAAAACTCCTGCTTTGAAAAAAGCCCTCCTCGTTCCTAACCCCACACCCCCCCTCTTGTACGGGCTGCCTAAAGTGCATAAGAACAATACCCCGATGCGACCCGTTGTTTCTTTCGTCTCCTCTCCTACCTACCTCCTTGCTAAATTCCTTGACCGTTGGTTCAAAAATCGTATTGATTTTGAATCCCCTCATTCGGTCTTGAATTCGGCCTCTTTAACTGACGTCCTCAAGGATGTAAGCCTTCCCCCGGGAACGACCATCTGCTCGTTTGATGTTGTTGGTTTGTTCCCGAATATTCCTAAGGCTGCTACTATCCAGCGTATGGGTGAGCTACTCGTCAAAGCCAACATTCCTCATAATGAGCTTCACGAATTCTTCGATCTTCTTAATACTTGCTGGTCCCCTAACTATTGCAAATTTGAAGGGAAATTTTTCGAGTTCCCTGACGAAGTAGGGATCCCCATTGGATCACCACTAGGCTCTCTCATATCCGAAATCTTCATGTCTAAGTTTGAACTTGACCTCTTTTCCTCGAACCAGGTGTTACTTAATCATATTCATTATTGGCACAGGTACGTTGATGACGTTCTATGTACCTGGACTGGTCACCCAGATCTCCTTGGTGAGTTTCTGAGGTATCTCAATTCCTGGTACCCTTCCATCAAATTTACGTTGGAAATAGGGGTATTTTCCATTAACTTTTTGGATTTATCGATCTCTATAATAGACGGTATCCATAAGTTTGGAATTTACAGGAAAGATACTACGACCGATGTTTTAGTCCACGGTGGTTCGTTCGGTCCTGTTGCTCACAAGATGGCTGCTTTTCATAGCCTAGTTCACAGACTGACTCGTATTCCTTTGAGTCAGTCTGCCTTCAAGGAAGAGTTAATCACAATAAAACACCTGGCCAGAGTGAATGGGGTCAATGTTGATGTTGACGTGATGGTTCGGAGGAAAGTTACGAGGGGCCTCCTGGATTCCACCACCTCCCTCCCCCGAGACACGATCCGTGATCGCCGTTTGCGTTGGATCAGTCTCCCTTTCTTGGGGAAGTTCTCCCAGCAATTGGGTCGGGCCCTTCGCCCGTTTGGCTTCAGACCCGCGTTTTACAACCCTACCACAGTCAAGAGGTTGTTTGTGAGACTGAAGGACCCCATACCTGTTGATGAGAGGAGTGGTGTGTATAAGTTGGAGTGTGAGGATTGTGGAGGCTTTTATATTGGTGAGACCAGCCGCCAAATGAAAGTTCGAGTAGCTGAGCACCTGAAGTCTTGGAAGAAGGGACACTTGGGGGAGTCAGCTTTCGCCGATCACTTAATAAACAGTGGCCACAGCTTCCGTGAGGGATCCGAAAAGCTCCTCCATAAGGAGAATTCCTACCGTAAGCGTATCGCCCTCGAGAATATAGAGATAATTCGTCATCTCAATACTGACGGTATCACTGTTCTTAATTCGTATATTCCGGAAGATGGCCTGATCGAACTTGTTTATGACTCACACCGTGATTTCTCGTTTGGACGATCTTAATACCTCGTTCTTCTCTTTTGTTCGTCAGTTGCTTTCATTTCAGGCTCGAAGATGGTTGTTTAACCGAAAGCGCTCGTCGTATTTTCATTTTTTCTGCGGTTTGCATTTTTTTACTCCACGTCGGAGTATTCCTCTTTATTGTTTAATATGGATAGCCGTAACTTAAAGGAACGGATTCGTGTAACCTTCATTTATCTCTTAAACAGAAAAGTTGATACGAATGATGATATAATAGTAGCGGTAGATAAACCGGGCTTCATTTCGGAAAAAGAACTCGTCAAACGCCCTCGACAACTTGAACAAGGAGGCAAATTCAAGAGCTGTGCTCGCTGTTGTCAGAGTAAAGGACGTAAACCGCGCTATAGATCAATGGGAAATACGGGCAAACTGCCGACTCCTAATCCGCTATTTGGCTGTCTTACAGGTTGGACATGCGCTAATATCTGCAATGACCTTACTGCACCAGCAACAGGTGTTGGCGGGGGCGGTGGTAGTGCTTTTGGAGGTGGGGGAAGTGGTGGTGGTTTCGGTGGAGGTGGGGGAGGCGATCCTTGTTCCGGTATGACCTGTTAAATGATATCGTACTATGGGCTCAGGATGGATCAATCGATTTCGAAAAAACCTGAAACCAATCAATACAAAAGATATCAAATTTAAACGTGGAAGCGTTGTTCCCTTTATTTTATTAATTATATTACAAGTATAATTTATATTTGATTGAGATCAGTCATTTCGAACTGTTTTTCACATGATACGACATAAATTGTATTCACTATAGTGAAAATTATCTCGTTTTTGTAAATATCATGGATGATAACTTTGCACTGTATACCTTACAATAAATATTGGATAGGCGACAGCGCAGATAGAGAAGCGAATAAATAAAAATTTTCCACGTTTTTTTTTACAAATCATTCAACTACAGAGGAGGGTGTTAGCAAAAATTATTGGATATTAGAGTTGAGTGAATTTGTAGTTATTCACAGGTGGACCGAAGGAAGTTTAAAGCGCTAGTAAAGGATTTTGAGTTGTTGGGAAGGACAGAGGAGACTTGAGAGGGGGACAGAAAATGATTTTCCAAAGTTTAAAAAATATGGCCAGAAAAAAAATGGGAGATTTATAATTTCTTAGCATGACAGTATTGGCATAAAGGTGGAGCGGGGGGTCAGTTAGGTGGGTGTACCCAACCGTATGGCGCGTGCGTGAGGAACAAATTGAAAAGGATCAGGAGATTCAGTATTTCTCAACTACACGAAGTTTCTTGTCGGGTTGAGAGGACCAAAGTGTTTAGAGAAAGATGGTAAGATTTTTAAGTCATATAGGCCGAAAGAGAAGAGTGACCAGTGATTGAGGAGAAGAGAAGGCTTGTTTGGCTGCTGGGGCCACTGCGTCGTGTTTCGAGAGGCCGACATGACCAGAAATCCTAAGGAAGGCAGATAGAGAAGATGTTAAGGTGTGCAGAAGAATGAGAATGCGCTGAACGGTTGGGTTGGAAGAGTAGGGGGTCGTGTACGACTCAAAGAAAGGAAAAAAAGTCGGAAAGGAGGAGGAATTTTCGGGAAGGTACGAGAAGAGAGAGATGGAGGGCAGATGTTTTAGAAGAATAAATGTAAGTCGAGTTTTTCACACGAAAATGCGTGATTTCTCCATTGATAGAGAAAGCTTAGCCAGTCTGGAACCCGATTTGGATCCGTCGGTAGAGCGTAGGTTGTGGGGAAGAAAAGGTTGGCGACGACCAAAGAGATGAGTAGATTGGAAGAAGGGACTTGAATTTGAGATGATTGTCTATAAGGGATTCTAGTGCCTTCTGGGAACTGACGGAGAAAAGAAAGACAGGGACTAGGAAGTTAGGAAAACTGGGTCATACACGCAAGAAAGTTGGCGGTAAGCGATGATGACCGGAATTTTAGAGCAGGGATCTCAGCCTGAGTGTAGGGCTGGTGCGCAGGGTACCAAGTGGGGCATCGAATGGTATTGCATCTATAAATTTTAGGGAGGAATCGTTAGTCTGTCTGTAGATCGGGGACCCGTAGTCCAGATTGGAGCAGATTAGAAGACTCTTTGCGACTGCAACCGGTGAGAGTGTGGGATAGATATTTAAGGAGGCATTCGGTTTTTGAAAGTTTCATACGAGGAGTACGAGAATTTAGTGGAAGATTGTAGGCTGATTTAGAAGTTCTGGAGAAGGTGTTGGGAGCAGAGGAAGGACGGAAATGAATTTTATGGAATGTAAGAAAAACGATTTTCTGCCAGAAAAACAAAACCCACGATCCGAGGCCTACGAGGAGACCTTATCGAAGTGAGGTGGAGTAGACGTGTAGCTCTTTTGAGATTTATAGAAGCGAGGAGGCCTTAAAAGCATATGCAATAACTTGCAGCCTACTTCGTTAGCTGGTCGGGGTTGCCTTCATTAACTGTGTTAATGGAGGCAAACTGGAAACCTGTTTTGTGGGGGTTCCTTTCTTTATACTTTTTCTAAGTAGGGATTAAACGTTGTTCCTGACGCTCGAAAGTGCATATTTTTCAAGCCCTCCTCCTCCCTATCAGATACAGCTCAATAATCGAAATTTTTCCAAGTCCTTCCCCTTCATACATAGCTCAATATTCAAAATTTTTAGCAGCTAACCTGTTTTATCGGGGGTTTTTCGGAAAAAACGTTCGCCGTCCAGCCGGCCGGCAAAGCTTGTAGCTCGAAAATTTTCAAAGTCCTCCTCCTATCGTATATAAGTTGGGGGCGGAGCCTGGGACGTCATAGATCTTTTTTTCAAGTCCCCCTCCCATTATATTATAAAGCTGCAAAGTGCAAGCTTGTGATGTCACAATTTAATGACGTCATAAGTCAGCCTGGTGACGTCACAACCTACATTTTTCAGATCCCATATGCCCCATAAAACAGATTCTCTGCCACTCCTCGTTTAACTCCGTTAAAGAACAGGAGAGCCTTTTTTCAAGTTCTTCTCCCATCATGTCGAAGTTTTTCTAAGTCCCTTTCTCATCGCACATAGCGTGAAATTCGAAATGTTTCCAATCCCCCCCCCCCTCCTCCTATCATGTATACACTATAGCTCAGACGTCGAAATTTTAACAAGGAACCTGTTCTGTGGGGGGTTTTCTCCGGCGAAAAACATGGAAAAATTTCTACTCTCGAGCTAAATATTTCCAAGTCCCTAAAATAGGTCAAGGTCACGATGGCATCCTTTTCTATACTGATGGGCTTACACTAGGTCTATAGACATCCTTGAATTCTCAATACCAAAACCTACTTGAACCATAGAAGGTTCCCTGTGTTGCGTCGTTTTTTCCAAGTCCGATTTTTTGCCGAACGGCGTCCGGCGTAACGCCCGTCATTTTATTCAAATCACTTCCCTAAAGTAGGTCAAGGTCACTGATGACGTTATGAAGCGCCACATTACGTTACACAAATTTCTGACTGACCCCCAGCCCAAAAACATACACACGTCAAAACTGGAGAATGAAATATAAATTGCCACAGAGGCCTATTTCAAGGTAGGTTATCATGGAATGATTCTTCAATTCGATAAAAACTTGTTGGCTAATTTTAGATTCGAGAGGCCAGAATAATCTTTTGTCCAGAATTTTTTGAATGAGTTTACCTAGAACGGAGGTTAGGGCGATAGAATGGTAGGACGAGAGGAGAGAGGGATCTTTGGAGGATTTAAGAATTGTGAGGACGATGGCAATTCTCCAGGCTAAAAGGTATGAGCCTTGGAGTAGGATGGCATTGAAGAGGGAGAGACAGTTGCAGGCTGGAGGTTTTTGAGCGTGTAAGCGTGAATAGTTTGAGCTGGGAGCGGCTGTTGCAGATGGTGGAGTTGTGATATAAAGGTTGTACGGTAGGGAAATGAGATCAGTGTCAGAGGATGAAGATAAGCTTCGGCTTGAGATTGAGAATGGTGTTTATGCCCCCGCCTTCGCATCACGCCAAACGTCATAATTCGTTCATACGTTTATTAATTTTGTTTACGAGCGGTTTTACCACGTCATACATTCAAAATTTGGATGGGGGGCTGTAGGAATGCAGCTGAAGTTGCTCCACTTGTGCTGTCCTCTTTCCCCTTTAACCGTTGAGGTGAAAACTGGAGACATGCAGGAACCAATTTAGTAGATACTATTCTTTTAAAGGTTCGTACCCAAGAATTTGTCCTCAGGGTTGAATCGTGCATAGTGAAAAATTCGTGGTATATTGTTCAAAAATTGAGTTTCCGTTAGCAAATTTATTGTCAAAATTTAAATCCATGATGGTTATGTAGGCTCATATTTTAGCCTTGATGGTGATAGAAATTGTTTGCATGAAAACAAATATATTGTGGCCATGTATCAGAATGAGGTAATCTATTGGTCTTGTGGACTTCGCTTCGGATCACATGTTTGAAAGCCCACACATTTCGTGTGATTAGGCACTACGTGGCTAAATATAATTCGTTCAACTTTCTCACGTATATCCTGCAATGTATTGCATTTCGGAGGTTGAACGCATACTTCGAAAGAGACAATTGTTTCTTGTATCGATACGCACCTCATAAAGGCGATTAACCGTTTACGGTGAAAGCTATAAGTGTCCATTGTCCTTAATAATTTGTTAAACGCGGGACCTGCAACTGACTTGAAAAGTACAAAATTCTGGACATAACGATGAATAAAGAATATTATTTACCTTCCCCTTATCCCTCGTGCGCACGGACCTAATCGAGTGTCGAGTTAAAATTAGAAATTCTTTTCAGTAGGATGTATACAGACGTGCTTCATCTTTTAGTGGTTAAGTTTGTAAATAGTTTATCGATACCGAAATAATTTCGGTGCGGGCAATCACGTCCCAAAAGCTTTTATAGATAATGGATGAAATTTCGCGTACATATGTTCACTGTTCCCAAAGAGTCCTATTTTAAATAATTCGTAATCGTCGTATTTTTGTAATAAATTATTCGCATTTTGAAAGCACGATGAATCTGCGGTTCTTTTGCACATCGAGAATATTATATATGAGCCAAAGTCAAAACACTCTCTGTTTATTCGAATTATACGTAAAATACGCAGCTCTCGAATTGTTTATTTTGTTATTCAATTTTATTTGTGTTCCGAAGTGTAACTCACGATTCGGAAAATATATCATTCGAGTCAAAAAATTTGCGAAACGTAGGAAAAAGATTTCGTTACAATTTTTCGAAGGAAAGTACACTTTTAAAAAAGTATAACATCGCTTAGCTCGAAAATAACGAATTTTGGCAGTTCACGAGCCCATAATTTAATTTGCAAAAACGTAATGCAACGTACTATTCTATCTTCCTGACTCGTGTTATGACATAATAAAGCACGAGAATATGACGAGGAAACGAAAGCTAAACATAAAAACACGTGATATAGTTGTAATAAAAATCTCGCCGGTTATATCGAGAAGGAGGACAAATTTTAGGCAAATTTTACTGCAAAAGTATGCGAACAAAATGACTCATTTTTTTCTGCAAAACTTCCCTTTTTATTTTAGAAAAAAATGACCTATCTACCTACATCGAAACTTCTCATCTTTTCATCGTATTGATGACTACTAACTCGATAATAATAAGGGCGTTGTTCCAATTTTCACGAGACTAATACGAGAGCATTGTAGGCTCTTCAAAAATTCTGCGTCAACTTTTCTTTTTCTTTCATCATACGAGTTTTTGAACTACTCAAAAGATTATCAGCTCGGGGTAGGTGATTGTGGAAAGCTTATGAAAATTGAATAGGGAAATATAAAAGGGTTAGAGGAAGTGGAGTGCAGATGGTCAAGAGAAGTATCGGAATTGTGTCAGAATGAGTAGGGTATCCAGCAATAGCCACTACCTCGACTTGCTGAGCTGTCCCTGACTCACCGGTCCTCGTCGTACTCCCGCCACTCTCAGTGTGTTTTCAGTACTCCAATCGAAACGGTACCCTCGACTCTAGGACGCTCAGCCTCTATAGAGTCCCGCGTCCTTAACGCCAGGGTTAATTCGTTTCCAACCCCGCGCAAGAATCTTCACACTCTGACAAACTGTTATAAAGAGCAGATGGAAGACATGAAGGAACAGAGTGAAAGAAGCGGATATTCTCAAAATCGGTACACGAAATGATGTGTTGAACAGATGGCAGTATTGGTAAGAAGGGGAAGAAAAAAATAAAATGGGTGAGACATGTGTGATAGATTCTGAGGTGGGTGATAATGAGAGGAAGTCCAGGGGACTAGCTTGTTTTTGATTGCTCCAAGTTTGTTTGCATAGTGAGTTTTCTGAAGTCATACCAGGAGTTGAGTATTAGGGATTCGACATGATGGACAAGAGTAAGTAGAGGATAAGAAATTTTATGAGAAAGAAGGATCAACCATGTCTCATGTTACGGGAAGTTCATAATGTTGCCCGGAGTTCAACAATAATGCAATTTCAATTAACCTAAGCTGTTGACTTAGCACTGCTGGTAGCTGAGATCTTGACATGAACGGTTAGGGATCGGTAGTAGTTTTGAAATTGTAGGCAGGAATAGGTACTAGGTCATCAATTTTATGGGAGAGGAGGCAATCTTTGGCAACGAAGTCAACCGTGTCATGTTTCGGGAAGTTAATGTGGCCCAGAATCCATTGTCGTGGTGGACGATAAAGTTGCCACAAGAGAATTAATGCGTTAAATTAAGGGATTGTTTGATTGAGGGTCCCGCATAGCCCGAAGCACATAAACGGAATCTAAGGGACGAGAAAAGTAAGATGAGATAGACAAGAGTGCATGGCGTTAAGTGAAAACGGAGCAGAATTTCTCAATCGATGATTAATTATGACGCCTTGGATCGAGTATCAGTATCCAGTTTAGATCCATCGGTAAAGTAGAACTGCTAAAGGTTATCATTGTGAGTTTTGGGAATATCAGCTGGGGGGAAGGTTTAGTCATGGAGAGGTGGATGAGGTGAATGATATGACAGAAAATAAAAGGTTCAATTTAAAATGTTCACATGGTCGAGATTTGTGAGGAAGGAGGAAAAAAACATGTCAACAGAGTGCGGGTGGTAGATTTGAAGCTGAGTGAGCTTGGAAAAGTTTGCTTGTCGTTCTCTCTTTCCGTATCAGAGAGTGACGTGATCAAAATATGAGGTCCGGACAGTGATGTCATTAGGAGGAATAGGAAAAAAATAATGTTAATTGAAGAGCAGAGGGTTGAAGCTGGAGAAATTTGGAACCCTCAGCTCGAACCAAGTACAAAAGGGAGTAAGTTAGGTGACGTACTTGGAAAATTTTTTAAAACTTGAAGCCATGAGTTCAGCTGAGAAATATAGATTATTGGATATGGAAGACACAAACAGACTCAAAATTAGTCGAAAACCCTGTTTCCTCTTCCATTGATTGGACGATCTTCCATGATCGGGAAACTGTCCCGAAAATCGACATATTAATATGACTGATAAAATGCTCTCTAAAAAGTAACTCGTATATTTTAAGAGTTTTCATCGTGTTCAAACGTAACACAGACATGGAAAATTTTAGGCAAAACTTGACAAAACATTGTCTAGACCTCCAGATGCTTTGATTTGTTTGTTTCATGAAGACGCAATTTGAAAAAAAAAACAGCAACTCGAATGACATGCAAAAGCTTTCGTAAATCATTTTAATGACCTTATTTTACACTGCGTGAAAAGTCTAATATTTCTTTCAAAAAATATACATTAAGCCTAATAATTATCAACAAGTTCATTCAACATTTAGCGTAGGCCTACCGTACGCATCACATAAAAATGATGAGAGGCACGCATGGAGTTTATTATATTTTACACTGTGCCATTAATTTTAGAATTAGGATAAAAATAAGTTCTTTTAAATGGCTCATTGGTTTTTGTTTATTGAAATCATAAATATTCGTCTGCCTTTGAAACCGAGGAGGAATCGTATTTTCCGTATTACTATAAAAATGAAACAACTCTCGAACTACCTTGACAGTCGTGAACAGAAACAATATTGAGACGATCGCCGTCCGCCTGAAGAATTCTGCTTCCGAGTGGGACGAGAATTTTGAGCTTTGTACAGAGACTTAAAAAAATTTTCGATCTCCGTTTTAGCCTGGAAACTTGGAAACATTTTGACTTCTGAGCTGTGGTGTAAATTTATAACGATTTTGCGCTTAATTAACTGCATAATTTGAGCCTTTTTTTGAAGGTGGGATACATTCTGTTATCTTTCCAAAATTTTACGTCTGCATTGTATTTCTGAATTCGTCTCATCATATGACCCTACGAATAGCAACTAGCATAAAGATGGGAGGGAATTCATTTAAATCGTCTGCAGATTGATAGGAAAAAGCAGTCAAAACAGAGTTGATGAGTGTCGACTCGATGGAAAGTCAATTCAAAGTCGACTAGCATACATCATCCTTAGGTTTCTTTCCTTTCCTTCTTTCCACAGTATGGGGAAGTAGGCCTAGCAAACGCAACTATTCAACAGCAGGGGGTCTCGAAACAAAAATTAAAAAACGCTCTCCAAATTTTAACATGATTACGCCATTGTTGGAATGAGCAGATGTTATTTTAATCATTATAACTAGAGACCGGATTCCTCGGCATCTTCATTGAAATCAATAAAAATCAAAATTAAGTTTGAATCATGATAAGTGGGACACAGAAAAAAAAATCTATTTTGCCGAAAAATGTCGAAACTGGAATAAATGCCCGAAATTGATGAAAATGCCGAAAACTGTCGAAATCACCAAAAATTGTAGTTTGCCTGTGGAATTGAGAAATTTCACACTAAATCATGAAAATTTCGTTTATTTAAAATTACTAAATTTTGCCTAAAATCAGGACGATTTTGTTTGAAAAATTAATACTAAATTATGGGCTAAAATTGATAAATTTGGGTCTAAAGCGAAGTAGTTTTAATTTGAAGAAATGAATCAAATTTGCCCTCAAATGAGGCAGTTTTGACTGAAAATTGAATAATATTTATCGAGAATAAGTATAAATGTATTGAAAAACGCGTATTTAAAAAGAAAAAAAAAAAAAATGACGAATATTGCCGAATTTTTTAATAGTAATAGAGGAAAGATTCACGAAGTGATTGACATTATTAAGGAAAGAGATAATATGAACTTACAATCGGGACTAATACTCATTCTACCCTCACATCTTATCTGACTGATAATCGTTAGGTTAATTTATTTTGTAGATTTATTCTTGTATTTCTTGTCGACCGAGTTGCGAATTACCATATGTCGTGCTTCATCTTGATAATCATGAAATTGAACAGCCTTAAAAATGCCAGCGGATTCGAAAACTTTACTGAGACATGTGTCAACAGTAACTTAAACCTATTTCAAAAATTCACTCGTATAAACGTGAACATGGTCATCGTAACGACGAGAGATTTCCTTTGCTTCCTGACATTAGGATCATTTTTCGTGATGATTTGTGGTGCTGAAACAGAAAGAAATTCCTTGGATCTTTGACCGTCTGAAGAGTCCAAACCTCACTTCTGTGGAACGCGAGATCATGGAGCTGAGATGGAGCAGATAGTTCAAGATCAGAAGAACCAGATCGGATAACAAGACATTAAGATCCAAAAAATGGAACCCTTTGTGCATCGTTACACTGAAACAATGTGTCGCACAATGTATTGTAATCGATGTTAAGTATCTTGTACAGGGTTACAGAGAGGCCTTCAGTATTTCGATCGGCAATGTAGAAAAGACGGGACCACGTATGAGCCGGGAGGAGTACGAAAGAGCTCTAAAAGTAATTTTATCGGATAACGATTTCCGCGATAATGAAATATGTATACCGACAATGTTTCAGGGCCATTCTAGATGCTGTGGACTTTACTGAACCAAAATCAGATGGCTCGAGGGTCGAGAAAAATTTTGACTCTCGAACTATATTATACTAGGCTTGTAGTAGGTGTAGGCCTTCTTTATATTAGCTTTATCTAGGTCTAGGCTTCCTTGAACTTTCAATACCAAATCCCATTTAACTCATAAATAACAGGAAACCTGTTTTATGTGGGTTATTTGAGAACTTTGCCGTGCACCGTACGCCGTCCGGCGAAAAACTTGGAGAAATTTTGACTCCTATCATACATAGTTTGAGTTTTTCCAAGTCCCCCTCCTATTAAATATAGCTCGAGAGTCAAAATTCTTCCAAGTCCCCCTCCTATCATATACGAGCTCGGAGGTAGGAATTTTTTGAAGTCCCCCACCTGTCATGTATAGCTCGAGGGTCAAAATTTTTCCAAGTCGCTCTCCTATCATATATAGCTCGAGAGTCTAAATTTTTCCAATTTTTTTGTCGAATGGCGCCGGCAAATTTCTTAAAAACCCCCATAGAACAGGTTCCCTGTTAAAATTTCCACTTTCGAGCTTTATATGATAGGAGGGGGCACTTTCGAGTTATATGTGATAGGAGGTTCTATTTCGACTGTTAGCTTGAAATATTGTGTACTAGACCAAGAAGGGGAGCGAACAAGCGGAGCGAGTGAGATCTCGAAAGGCCCCATATACAGCATACTAGACTTGTTTATTTATGTTAACAGGGAACCTGTTCTATGGGGGGCTTTTTAAGAAATTTGCCGTGCGCCGTCCACTGTCTTCCGTCCAACAAAAAAATTGGAAAAAACGACGGCTTCCTTAACGAAGTTAAACGAGAAACGCAGGGAACCTTTTTAATGAGGCAAATGGGATTTGGTATTGAAAATTCAAGGAAGCCTAGACCTAGATAAAGCTAGTATAAAGAAGGCTTAGACCTACTATAAGCCTAGTATAATATAGTTTGAGAGTCTAAATTTTTCTCGAATCTTCAGCCATATATGATAGCTCGAGAGTCGAAATTTTTCTTAGTTTTTTGCTAGACGGCGCACGGCGGACGGCAAATTTCTCAAAAAGCCCCCCCTAAAACAGGTTCCCTGTTAAAATTTCGATTGTCGAGCTGTTTATGATAGGGGAAGGACTTGAACAAAAATTCCAACCTCCGAGCTATATGTGATAGGAGAGGGACTATAGCTCAGAGCTTTATCTAGGTCTAGGCTTCCTTGAATTCTCAATACCAAATCCCATATGACTCATAAAAAAGGTTCCCTGCGTTCCTCGTTTAACTTCGTTAAGGAAGCCGTCGTTTTTATTTATTTATTTATTTATGATTGGGGAAAACCATCAAGGTGGTGAAGAACAAAGTTCAAGCTGTACGTATATGAATGACAATGCACACTAGTGACTCCCATAAAACAGGTGCCCTATTTGCCTCAATTAACAAAGTTAATGAGAGCAACCCAGAGCAGCTCACCACGGCTACGAGTTTAATAATAGATAAAGTTCAGAGAGAGTTTTTCAGGAGATATTTATAATAATATTTCAACTTATGTACTGAAATATTATAGTACAGATAATCCGTTTTAACAGGGAACCTGTTGTATGAGGGGCTTTTTGAGAAATTTGCCGTGCGCCGTCCGCCGTCCGGCAAAAAACATAGAAAAATTTCGAATGATAGGAAAGGGACTAAGAAAAAAACGACGGCTTCCTCAACGAAGTTAAACGAGGAACGCAGGGAACCTGTTTTATGAGTCAAATGGGATTTGGTATTGAAAATTCAAGGAAGCCTAGACCTAGATAAAGCTAGTATAAAGAAGCCTAGACCTACTATAAACCTAGTATAATATGGTTTGAGAGTCTAAATTTTTCTCGAATCTCCAGCTATATATGATAGCTGGAGAGTTGAAATTGTTCCACGTCCCCCTCCTATCATGTATAGCTCGAGAGTCGAAATTTTTCCAAGTCCTCCTATCATATACGGCTCGAGAGTCGACATTTTTCTAAGTTTTTCGCTGAACGGCGGACGGCGCACGGCAAATTTCTCAGAAAGCCCCCCACAAAACAGGTTCCCCGTTAAAATTTCGACTCTCGAGCTATCATAATAGTTGGAGATTCGAAAAAAAATTTAGACTCTCAAACTATATTATACTAGGCTTATAGTAGGTCTAGGCCTTCTTTATACTAGCTTTATCTAGGTCTAGGCTTCCTTGAATTTTCAATACCAAATCCCATTTGACTCATAAAAAAGGTTCCCTGCGTTCCTCGTTTAACTTCGTTAAGGAAGCCGTCGTTTTGCTAAGCATATCAATATTCATTACCACATAGCTAAAGCCTCCCTCCCAGTAACTTTCTTTTCCGAAGGATAAACTCGCTTTCTTTGAGCCTCGCGTTCTCTTTCCACCACAAAATAATTTCAATTGGTTTTGTACATCTCAGAGATCCAATACTCCCACTCGCTTAAACTTAAGAAGACAAAAATAAGACAGGCTATTTTCCATGGGGCCACGGAGCTTTTGGATTCTTCGCTACCCCTGCAATGTTTGCAATCGGGTCTAATTTTTTTTCTGTAATCCTTTGAACGTAAATGCAAACTAAAATGTCAATCTCGAAGGTTACCGAAGATTAATTTGCAGAATGTTTCGCAGGTGTTCAAACTTGGAGGCCCAGCCCTTTCCAAAAGTAGGATCAACAAGTAGAATAAAGGATCTATTCGTAAAACTACAATATTCCTTTCACTTTTCAAAATCGTATACTCGAACAAAAATGTTTTACATACGCGTCATTTCAATTTAAGAAATTGTATGGTCATCATTATTGCAGACGGCGCTCGACTATAAAAAATTTGATTACGTAAACTCCGCTAATAGATACCGTACGAATATGACTCGTGTACGCTGACATACAACGACCCTACGATAATTTACCTCGAATTTTCTAGCATTCTTTCGTCGAGTCTATTATGTTCGAGAAAAATTGTATCACTTAATAAGAAGAAAAAAAAAGTTTCCCGTTAAGCATTGTTTACCGGTAATTTTTTGGCAGACAAACTTGACGTTGCCTCTCGAAGCATCCGCAGGCCGAAGACGAGAACCACGCTAAGGGCGTCCATATAAATTAATAATATTCTATAATTATCTACGAAGGGCAACGAATCATTGTCTGAATAAACCTCCGATATCGATAGATCGATAAACAAGTTAGCGAGTTAGCTAAAAACAAACACTCGGGGGAGGGCTCGCGATACAAGGGGAAAGAGCTTTTGAGTAGTGGTGGTCTTTCCTCTCAGGTAAGCTGATAGATCGTTCATAGCGCAATGACTAAGGAAAAGTGGCGTATACGTAATGAATCATTTTCGTAAAAATATGTAATAAACGGAGAAAATATTTTACCACGCTTTTGCATATATACATATGTATTATAGATGGCGAGAGGAGCGAATGACAAAAGCGACATCAGCATTTAATAGAGATATATGGGAGAGCGGGGCACGTCGCACATACTACACATATTGTCCATATAACGTCCCTCGTTTTGGCGGTAACTCGATTGAAGGTGCCGTGTGCATTTCTCTAAATACGCGAATCGAGTAGTCAGTTTTTTAGTGTCGACTCGATCTTCATCAGTTGCTAATTTGAAAAGCTGTTCGATAGTGTTCATAGTGAGAAAGAAGAAAGTAACAGTGATTTTTATACGCCGGTGCTTATCGCTAATAAGATTAATTTAATTAATTTTTTTTTGGTAAGTAATTTTTTTTTTCAACGTCGATTTTACGATATTATTTAATCGGTTTTTCTTCATTAATGTGCCCCGTTAAATATCGTTCGTATTCGGTACGATAATTATTGAGTTATCGATATTTTATATTCGTTCTCAGATTTGCGGATGTGATTTTGTTTCATTGTTTTTCTCCCTTCGCGATTTCGATTTGATTTCCCTCTTTTGGTCAAATTGAAAGGCGAGGTCCGATTTTGTTGAGGAAAATGGTATCGTAAATTAAATACTCTTCATATTATGGAAATAATTGTGCACTGATGCATGCGTGACTCCACGTATATCATCCTCTCCCGAATTCGCACTAACCAGGATGACCTATCGCGAACTAAAGGCCGCCATCTGTCCAGGGCAGATGCGCTCTTTATTTCGTTTCGGGTCACGTATATTGTGCCCTTTTTTTCTATCGTAAAGATGAGAGAGCACGTCCTGATGTGTCCTCGATCTTGCACCTTTTTTCTTCCGTACCTCTTTGAATACGCGTTAATTTCACTTCCATTAACTTATGACCAGTAGAAGGTGTACAGATATATGTGTAGATAACGTCGTGTGTAAAAGTCGACGTCGCTCGGCCGCAATCCAACTTTTCCATTCACCAAAATTTCGACCCAGTAGTTTGCACACGAAACACATTCCAGAATTTACGCATTTATTCTAGGATCAGCTGCTACGCGACTGACTGTTTTTGGTCTTACGTAGACGGCGGTGTGCCGTCTGCCACACTGATGTGTTTACGTCTAAACTGACCTACCGTACCACGTTACGCCGTTGTTTCTGGCGTGAATGTCGCATAATCTACAAAAATACTTTCTGACATATAGGTGAGCACGAAGTTTTAAATGGGTCGAGAATTGACTTTCAGATGATCCTAGAGCTTTTGAATAGCGTAGCCCATTGGAAGTCGTAAGGCACCCGAGTTCATGTAAATATTTGTACTTTGTCAAGGTCACACAAACGACTCATTTTAAGCGAATCTAGAGCAAGTGGAAGGAATCTGTATCGGAAAAGAAGCATAGTACAAATAAGTATGGTGGACTGTAAATGGATAGAGGACTGTTTCAATGTTTCTCATTTCAACTTCTCACAGTCTTAAGATCGCCTTATTTCGTCCCATTCCTAGTCTTTGAGTTGGACAAGACTTGAAAGTTGTAGGCAATTTTAAAATGTGTAACATATAAGAAATAATAGTGCGAGTATGAGCCATAATCAATCTACACGAAATGATACTTATTCGTTGGCAACAATCACTTCTCCTTAGCTCAGGCTAACGGTTCCAGAAATTAGGCTTCTTTATAATACAAAATTTTCCAAATTTCAAAACTTTCTGATAGTTTTATGCTGGAACTCCTACAAGACAGAAATTATCCTCAAATCTCATTAGATTGAAAAAATTGTTGACGGTCTGGCGTCTCGGTGCAACAGATATATGCTCTAAACTAGACCTGAACCTCATATATTATAATTGAGTAGAGAGGCAAGTACACTGTTTTGGTTTCTCAAAGTTTAGCCCACTTCCTCCCCATTCGCCAATCTTCAGCTACCAGATTTTTTCGTCTTCAAACTTTTCGACAATCGTGAAGGATAGTGAGCGTGAACCATAGAGCCTTGCAAAATAAAGTTGTCGTAGCGACATTTGCAATAGAATGAGTAGTTTAGGGAATATTCGAGCTTCCTGAGAGGGGATTACACAATTTGTGCAGTAAAAGAGGACCAAATAAAATCACGAATCTTAAAATTATTTTTCGTATCCGCCCATCTTTGGCGAGCAGTAAATTTTACCTTATATTCGAAGGTCTCAAAGTGTGGGGGAAAAAAAGTTGAAAAGTTAGATATTCTGGCCTTTCAAATTATGATGGTGCAGAGTAAAGATGTTCTGTTTCTGGAAAGCATCAATCATTATTTGAACAAACTGTTAGGATCGATTTCGAAATTGTTCGGGAAATGGACTATGTAAACAGGGTTTTCACGTCAAACTCAAGAAATAGATTCAAACTTTCCTGTATTAGATCCCCCTCTCTTCCTCTCAGGTTCCAAGCCTAAATACCATTGGAAAGGAGCAAAAATTTTTGAATTTTCCTACATTGGGTCCCCACCTCTCCAAAGTCATAAGCTCAAAAACCATTGGAGAGAGGTAGACATTTTAGAGTTTTCCGTTGGTATCCTCCCCTCACTTCTTGATTTATGAACTAAATTAATTACGAAAAATTTTTTGATGAGGCTACGGGTTGGCCGCACTACAATTTGGAGGAATACAATCTCCTTTTTCAACCAGCCCTCCTCATCTTCGACTAACATCTCCAAGTGCCGAAACAAAACCGAATAGTTCCATAACAAACGTTATAGGAATCCATACGAGTTTCTAGATTAAATTTGATTATCGTGGTTCAAAATCAAATGATCTCACTTCTCTCCGAGCCTACATATTTCCAAACAACAGATATAACGAGTCATAAAAATAATCAGGTTCAAGAAACGATGTGAGTTTCTAGAACATGTTTCAATTTTGGAAGCGAAACATAATTCTTTGGCTGCGAAAATTCTGGGAAATCAAGGTTTTCAATCGCTTCCTCCTCCTCTCCTTTGAAAAGTAGCCGATGAAAGAAATCAAAAATCAAGGAAAATCCTAAAATTGATCTGTTTGAGATGAGTAAATGAAGAAGAAAGCGTCGAAGAGGTCTCTAGACTATTCTATTTAAAATTAGAAAAAATTCTAAAATATACACATTATCTCAATCTCTGCCGTCCAAAGTCTAGCCATAGACAGGCTCAATCTAAGAAACTATTCGAGTTTTTCGAATATATTTCAAGAGGCCAATTCAACTGTTTTGCTTACCTGAAAAAAATATTGGAACATCAAGAACGTGTTTCAATCTTCCTCTCCTCCCTTTCCCCTCAGTAACATGTGACCATCAATATAAATTAAAGGTCACCGAAAATGTTAAAATTAGAAGTCCGTGAGGTGAACTGAAAAAACGACGGCTCCCTAACAAAGTTGAACGAGGAACGCAAAGAATCTGTTCTTTGGGTCGAGCTGGTTTCGGTATTGAGAATTCAAATTGAAATTTTAAAGAGTCTTACATGCTTTTCCGAGTCCTTTGCATCATGATGTATATAGCCTAAAAATAAAAAAAATGTCAAGTCCCGTTTTTATCATTCAATCTCCCTTTTGTCATACATCATGGCTCGAGAGTCAACATTTTCTTCTAAGTCCTTCTCCTATCATTTATTACGACTCTAAAATCGAAATTTTTCCGAGCCATGTGTGCTAGGAGAGGGACTAGCAAGAATTCCGATTTCTGTGCTATATATGATAGGAGGGGGACTTGGACCATTTTTGCTAATGATTCTGGACTTGGACTATCTAGCTTATGGCGTACGCCAAATTTTTCGACCCCCCCATAAAACAGGTTTCTTCTTGAAAGAAGAAGTGAGAGGGGGGAATTATTGAACCCTCATAAAACCGAAAGAAATGATGAAAGTCTTTTCTACTCCCACTCATTTCTACGGAATGATAGATGGTATCTAAATTAAATCTCGTTTGACAAGTCACAGATAATTTTCCAAAACCTCAGCCTGGCATATTTCAAAACTTTTACAAAGCTCATATCAACGTTCCAAAAACTACGTTCGGATTTCGAAGTCACATCTCATAATCAAAAAAGAGTTGGGTAACAAAAATTTGAGTAGAAGAAAGAGAAACTATATTAGTATGACACTTGTTGCTAAACGTGAGTGAACGAGTGAGTCTCCCTTAATTGGAAGAAGTTTTGAAAAATCAAGCACCTAGGTTTATTTCCTTCTTCCTCACCTTTGGCTTCCCAGCAGTCTTTGAGCAAACAGGACTCAAGGGGTATCAAAAATACCGGTAAGGGATCGAGTAATACAATAAATTGAGTGTGAGGTAACGTCTTGGATCCCTCGTAGAGCACAAGTCTTCCTTTGAATAGAAGTAATTCTGAGAATCGAGTGATTGCGAGCTCTTCCTTTCAGTCACTTTTCCTCCCAAACAAACAGTAAGAGAGTAGAAGATCCTTAGATCGACGAAATTGAAGACATGAGTAAGAGGGGAGGTAAATACGATTAAGAATCTGAAAAGTCCAATTCTTTTTCACTCTTTGCCTCTCTACATCTGGAAAAATATCAGCAAATCCTCGTCAAGCAAATTAACTCTAGAAGTGTGAATAAAAGACAAGTTTTCTGTGATATATCGCCTGAACCTGAAAAAAAAAAAATTAAGTCATCCATCAAGTCGAAAGCAGGTGTGACAGATGACGTTCTCTATTAGCAATCGCAAGGTTGATCTGATAGGAAACATGCATAAATCTCGTTATTTTTCCTCTCGAACAATTCAGATCGAAGCCTTATAGCTGCAGCAGTATAGATGAAAAGTGTCCACCACAATGTCAATGCTTTCATATTACGACCAAAAATGGTCACAACGTACACGACGACGTCTTAATGGTACCTAGGTTTTATGCAAGGTCGCACGTTTACGAGCACGAACAAGTTGCGATACGTTCTTTTCCTGCTTACCGTAGGTACAGTTATACGTTCTCAATTAGTTTGAATTTTTTTTTTTTACATAGTCGATGCACTCGTTCGAGCCAACCGATAAAGCTCGCGTTTATGAGAGAAACGTGAGGTAAATTTGGGATTTGAAGTGAAGCCAAAAATAGTTGTTGAGCACGAGTACACACGGCGAGGAGTCAGAAGGAGAGAAAAGGACTCAAATCATTTCTATTTCTAGAACGTATAGGTGAGAAAATGTACGAGTAAACAAAAAGGCATCGGAGCTCTCGAGTGTAAAATTGCGATTTTTTTTTTCGAATCGAGACCCTAACCCTGGGACGAGTCAAGAGTATGCTGAGGTTGATGATGTTTACAAAACATTAGCGAAGGCCGGTGGTAAAAATAGTTGTTACGTACTCACGTTTTATGCCTCGTGAAAATAGACTTGCTTTCTATCATTTTTCATATTGTACTCAAAATTTTATAAAATATGTGACCTCGTCCAAACGAAAGTGGCTTTCGCAATGCGTGGACGCACATATTACGAACTTTGAAAATAGGAAAGGCCAAAAATCACTCGGAGTGATCTTTAGTTTTGTGGCACATTATGAGATCGTTTCAAAAGAGAGGACGATAGATAAGGTAGTAAACTTGATTTCTTATTTTTTTCTTTTCGTCTTGAAATAAGAATTCGAGTCCTGTGATTGCTATGACTGCGATGGGCTATTCGTAAAATATGAACTTTTTTTGGCAACAATAAAACTATTTCGAGGAAGCATTGTTTTGTCACGCCTCTCCGCGTTTGTTAACGAGGTCGTTGATTATTCGCCGCCACGACTTTTTCCGCACGAAAAACGATCTTCGTTAGCTGATAAACGAGCAGAAATTGGCTTCCCTAAGTCAAATTCGACCTTTTGCTTTAAATTACTTTATTTTTGTTTATCGTAAGAGTAAATAAAGAAATTGTTGAGCTTTTCGTTAGCCTTGGGTAGCTCCACTGCGTAGTCTTTGAGAGAAAATTGGAAATATGGACAGGAATTAGAGTGAGTAGCTGAGCTAGCTACCGTATACAAATTTGTGGTCCTGCAGACTGAAGGGTACGATTAAAGGTCTAGTTTAGTCAATTTTCTTATATCAATAATGGTCAAATTTCAAGTGAGACTCTGCATGCTTAAGACAGCGACGAAGAGGCTAGAGAACCCCGTAGTCTTTTCTATTTTTGATTTAATTGAAATTTTTTTCGCAGACTTCCTCAGAGTCCCTTTCAAATTTAATATCTTGGCACCTCCCACTCTCCTCAGAACGTTTCTTTAGACACCTTTTTTCATCCTGAGTCTCACTTCAAAAACAGAGCCAGAGCGCTTTGTCTCATTCTCGCGCTCTTTTTACACATTCTAGATGACTCAATCATACTCACAATCTTACGAATCATGGGAACTGATAAGAGCGTCTCATCTGAGCAGGTCTCATTCTACTCTTCATACCTCAACCATATCCTCCAGATTTGGACTTCTCATTTTTCCCTCAGTATCTTAACCATAGCCACCGTCGTCTGATGTCACTCAGGTGCTGACCTCGCGTAACTCTAACTACCCGAAATCAGGCGGCCGAGATTAGGAGAGCTTCAGTTGACCCGCGGTTAGCAATGAACTCACGCTAGTGACACTAGTCCTCAATAATATTAAGCATCTTACACCACTACTTGAGGGAGGGAAAGGGATAATGGGTCCATTGAAAAAGCTGGATAATCTTGACTTTTCTTCAACCAGAGTTAATGTGAACTTCTACACACCTATTGGTAATGACATAGCCAGAAATTTGTGTAGATAGGGGAAGGAGGAACAGGGGTTGAAAACATGTTTTGGACTCTGATTATCACTTTTTCTGATTAAAAACATCGTATCGAGAGAGAATTATGACCTTCTAGGAGAGAATCATTCCTTCCCTCACCCCTCTCCCGTCTTGCTAGTGTAGAGGTGGACATTTCAGTCACCCCTATAGCATCTTACCGACTTGAGAAATTTGATATGAGGCACGAAGATTAAACAAGTTGTCTTTGAGACGATGAACCCCCTTTTCACAGAGTTTTGAGAGATTTTCGTATCTTTGAACTCCTCCTTCTTGCCTCCAGCTTTTTATATCACCTTTCTTACGACACATTTATAGAGCTTGGAGCCTTCGAAAATCGTCTCATGCACAAATTTCTCAAACCTTTCTCAACACCTCTGTCATATCGGGTATCTTAAGTTACTTTTCTAACACAAAATTGTTGTCAACCACAAAAACTGATATTAATTCATATCTGCATTCGTTCCTTCGACTTCTAGGGAGAAAGAAGTAATTTATCATTTTTACAAGAAGACTCCCCCCCCCCCAATTAAAAACTCATTCTGCAGCTCTATCTTGGAAGAAGCTTTAGGCGGAAATTGCTCCTTTCAGCTCTCTCTATAGAACTGTATCGACAGAAACTGATGAGATTATCTCTCTCTCGCTCCCTCCGTCCTAGCATAAAACTATCGAAAGTGAATTTGCCATCCTCTTTGGATATCATCACCTTATTCAGAAACTTTGAGTTATGTATGATATTTGTACATCCTTCTCCGCTTCCCCTACCTCAAGCAAAATTGCATTGACGAGGAAAATTAACAAAATCATCTCATTTCCATTTCCTTAACTCAATCATATACAGCTTCACGAGCAAGAATATGAAGCAAGTTAAGAAGAGGAGGGTTGTTGGTAAATAAAAGACTCAAGTGAAGAATTTGATCACCTCGTCGGGATCCGAACCCGAGACTTTCCTCTCTTTAGAAGACGGATCTAACCGCTGAGCTCATTTATCAACAACCCCTCTCTTCTAAGATGTATCCTCGTACATAGGAAATTGTGTCTTTCGATGAAGCAAGTTGTCCTTCGATAGAGGATGATCAGGTCTCGGAGCTTGTCCCCATAGGTACTTGAGCAAGGTTAAGGAGCGGACTGCGAACACTGCCTAGGCCGTGAGAGCAGGACGACCGTGTGAGTGTCGTATGCAACGGACACAGCTGAATCTACCCTACACGTTCTAAAATCTTTGCATCTCCTGCTTTTCTCAATACCTCTTTTCACGAAACTAAGCAATGCCAGTCATCTCCTGATTTCTGACATTTCTTGTACCCTACATCAAAGAAAGATTATGATTAAATCAACTCTCAAAAGCAGATCATAAGATACTTAAAAGTTAGGCTTGATAATATCGCAGAGTAAAAGAATCAAAACGATCATCGAGTAGGGGTCAAGATACCACAGACAACCTCCGATTCGTCCTAAAAACAGTGAACCCTAACGACGAGCCGGTCTAGTGGAACACGCGGTATGCGAACACGTGATACGATGATTTTGTATCATGAGACCCACTCGCGAAAGACGATCATAACTTGTGTGTGGAGTGTCGTTCGGCAACAAATTCGCTCCCGTTCTCCGCGCGTCCAGCCGCACGCACCGCGGACTACCCGTCGGTTATATTTAGCCTCTCGAATTTGGGCGAACTTTGCACATGGGCAATGGCCAAAGAAGCGAATTTTTTTGGACCGACTTCAACGCACGCATATACTGCAGCGAATTAAACGGGCCAACATATGTTCGACATTCTGTATTTTGTTCCATTTTGGAAGATGGAGGCTGGGTAGAGAGTGAAGAAGATGTTCTCTTCATGATTGAACGATAGCGGATTTGACAGTAGTTTCGCGAGTTGGTTTCCTTTTTCAAGAGCGCGACTATCGTACATTTACTTGCATCCAGCTGATTTAGAGTGAGCGAGGGGGCGCGGTACGAACGATCGTAGCACACGTTACTCTTTTTGACGTCATTTTGTGTAAACGAATCCAGAGTTTTTTTTTTCCCGAGAATTCGCGTAACGCGAGGGTGTCGGAGTATTTAAACTCGTGTTAATGTACTCTTGTTCGAGAGTTATTTTTTCGTGATTCATTCAAGATTTTCTAAAAGCGTAACGTGATTTCTGCCCTCGTACGGTAACTAGAGCAAGAACCTTTAAGAGACAGTTTGAATGTCTCGATCATCGAGACTGCCTCTACAGTATTTATATTTAAAATTGTCCTTGTACGAGAAACATTATCGCGAGTCTCCGAGGCGAATTGGGGCAATAGTTGAAATAAGCTTGACGATTTTGCTGGACACAGAAGAAGCCATGAAGAGGGGAGAAAAGAGAACTGTAGAAAAAAGCACAGAGGGACCGAAAATGTCTACGAAGACTTTTAGGCAAAACTAGTCAGTTACATGAAGCAAAAAGAGAAGATTAGGAAATAATAATGAGATCATGATCTAATTTATGTGATCTTGTTGTCATGTGTCTCCCCTAATGACTTTGATATTATGTGCTTTATGATATTAAAATCATCAAGTAAATTGAGATTCTTGTTTCAACTCATCTCACTTGCGAATCATCCAAAGGTCCATCCTTCATGGATTTATACAATTTCTATGCGAGATAGAAGAATAATTTGCATAGAAAATGAGGAATGAGGGGGAGACGAAGAAATTAAATCATGGATGGAAACGAAGATTTGACAGATGGTGAGGAAAAAGTCGACGCAGATTGTACGAGAGAAAGACTTGAAAAAATAGAGACAGGAAGAGAGGAGGGGAAAGCTAGTTAAATGTAGTCCATATATTGGCCTGAAAGTACTCAGAGATCCGACTGAATCCCATCCAATCAGCGAGTGGCTCGACTAGTTATCTCGGAGCGTTTTGTAGCACCACCTAGTATCCTATATATAAAGGGTCCCGGGGGAAAGGGGGAGTGTTACATAATTAGTTGATGAGCAAGCTCAATATTTCCAGTGTTTTGTTACACGACGTTGCACAAATTTTCCTCGAAGATACGAAAAACGTTGACCTCAAATCAAAAGCAACTCAGACTTTTTGATACAGTTGACTGTTTGCTGGGCTATTGGCTGAGTAAGATTTGATTAGCTTCGCTTTCTAGGCAATCAATCTTGGCTTCTGTAAGTTCTGCTGCTGCTCGAGTCATTACTATTGGCTCTTACGATGGAAATTGGAAAGTCAATCATCATTAGCGTAAATTCAGCTATATTGGCTAAGACTTTTTGATACAATTTGCTATTAGATGAGCTATTGGTTTGATAAAATTCTGAAAGCTGCTGCCCATTGGCTTCGCTTTTTAGCCAATCATTCATGGCTTCTGCAAGTTCTGCTTCTGATTCATAATATATGATAGGAAGAAAAGGGACTTTGGAAAATTCTTACTTTCAGGCAACACACATTATATGGTATACAAGGAACTCAAGAAAATTTAAGGCTCTTCAAGAGTTTGATTTGAATTCTCAATACCCAAAACAATTCAACCCGCATAGAACACGTTCCCTGCGTTCCTCGTTCAACTTCGTTAAGGAAGCCGTAACTTTTTCGATAGAAATCGGAAAGTCAATCATCATTAGCATAAGCTCACCTATATTAGTTAAGACTTTTTGATACAATTGGCTATTGGCTGAGCTATATAGGTTTAGTAAGATTTTGAAAGCTAGCAATTGGTCTTAGCTTTTCAACCAATGAATCATGGCTTCTGCTGCTCAAACCATTATTATTGGCTTTATCGATAGAAATTGGAAAGTCAATCATCATTAGGATAAACTCAGCTATTGGCTGAAACTTTTTGATACAATTGGCTCAGCTATCGGCGAAATAGATTCTAGAAGCAAGCTATTGGCTTAGCTTCTCGGCCAATCAATCATGGCTTCTGCTGCTGCTTAAGTCATAATTGATTTTTGCTTTCTATTTCTGTTTTTGAGAGTAAAATATAAACAAATGGCGCCAAAAATTGGGAAATTCTGCTATATATACCAATCGTGATAAAATTTAGATACTTTCCTCAGTCCCGTTTACTAAAATCCATTCAACTTTTAGAAGTTTACACTCAATATCTTGGATTGACCTCGAATTCTTGATCTATAAATTTTGATCCACATCTAGCCCTGTATTTAATGACTTTCAGTAATCTTATTTTCGTAGGTACCTCTCTCCCCTATTTCCTATCTTGGGAATTATCCTCATAATCTAAACGTACTTCTTTTAAAAATCCATTTGCAAACTTCTTCTCAGTCTTATCGTCAACACTAGGATATTGAAACATTTTTTCAAACGATGCTCTCTCCACCCCTACAAAAACCTACATCATTTGTAGGGTCGTGTGGCGAGTAAATTGGCATTCGCGGGTCTCGCGATCGTATATTTTTTAATAAACGACCCAGAAAAGTGATGCGATTTAATTTTCGTAGAAATTTGTTCCGGGAAATAATCGCGCCATTATTACAATAAGTATAGCGGAGTGCGGAAAAAAACTCATTTCACTCGCAAAATGACTGACATTAGACGCACGCATTTGCCAAAAATTCCTGTACCGTGAATACTAATATCACTTTCCTTTGCCCCATTTATTATACTATGAAATTGAATTTTGTTACATCGTCGTTTCGATCTATTTTTAATTTTTCGTCGTTCTTTTGTTTATTATTACAGAGAAATTTTTAAATAACGAAATAATTCCAATATGCCTTTCGTCGCTCCTCAAGCACCGAAATGCCCGAAATGCGGTGGCAGTGTATACGCCGCGGAAGAGCGAGTAGCTGGTGGTCTTAAATGGCACGCGACCTGCTTCAAATGCGGTAAGTGCTCTCGTTATTTTACAACATCTTGTAAACACGAAAGGAGATTAGTGGCCAATTGAAAATGATTCCCAAGTGTAGCACCTTGAAGAGGAAACTAGAAGAGAATAGACCTCACCAACACAAAGTTTGGATAGCCATTCATATGCATAGAGCACTGAAGGGAAATTAGAAGTCATAATTACCGGGAGGGAATGTAAATGAGGGACAATTATCGAAACCTTTAAGGGAGCAAAAGATTTGTTCCTCAAATACCTTTTCCCAATTCACAAAAAACTTTTATTCCTAGCAATTATGATTAAGTCTAGGTTCGACAATTTCGATTTTCTCTTGGGTAGGATAATCTTAGATAGTAAATGATGGAGGTCGCATCATCATGGCGAGTTATTGAACAACTGATCATACAGATGAACTTCGATTGTATTCTGGACAGAGATAAAGTCTGAAAATTCGATTCTGGACATTGTTGGTGATAGCCACTCAAGTTATTTATATTGTGAAAATGCAAACTCGACGCTAATCGATAACAGTTGCAGCAGTTTCTCAGATCTCTTCCATAATCACTCCCTTCCCCTCCCCCCGTTGTGCAAGACTTTTAAATACGCCGGTTCACACTTGCGGCACACCGGTATGAGTATTTTCCACTGTGGTCTCTTTTGGGGAACACCAGCGGAACACCTGTGACGGTCCAATAGGCCGCGCCCACTTCACATGATGCCCAGGAGAGGAGATGATGTGCTGCTACGGTGACTCTCCAAAAAAGAGTCACATTAATGGACAGTGTTCTTCGACTATGACGATACTTCTTCAGACTACTTAGGTCACATAGCGTCACGTTAGCGTCATAATATCATCACGTCACCATTGTAGAATGCAGAGGTTTCACAATGTTTTTGAAGAGCAGAAACAATTGCGTCATTACCTCATATGCCGAACATCACAACTGCTACTCTTTCCAACTTGGATGTGCCGCAGTTGAACCGCGCAGCTCATTATCGCATCAATACACCCATAAGTTCTGCCTATGTTCCGCAAACGTTTCTTCTGAAGGTATTTTGCCACATGTTTGCTCCACACGGCCCCTGGTACAGTATTCCGCATCTGATGAGTACCTAGGTATTTTGCACAACGGACCAGTGGCAAATCTAGGATCACGACTGGAGGAAGGGAGGTAGCTCAAATTTTTCTGTGTCTGTCTGCCTCTATGGCTGTCCCCAGTAACCTAACTCCTCCACTTTTCATATACTGTTCTGTATCGCAGCAAAGACAATTATTTACAATCATTGATTTTCTACGACTAGGTTTCTGCGGTAAAGCCTTAGACTCGACCAACTGCACAGAACACCAAGGTGAATTATACTGCAAGGGTTGTCACGGACGTAAATTCGGTATCAAAGGATACGGTTTCGGTGGCGGTGCCGGTTGTCTTTCCACAGATGCCGGAGAACACATCGGACAGTAAGTAGAACGTTTTCCATCTCAAATATTATCACATTTTGCGCCTCGTGTCGAAGAACCCACATGCATAGCGTATCGTATTTAGTTCGTCGCATAAATACTTGTTTACGTTCAATAGAATTGGGCGAGAAATACGATCTATAAGGAAAGCAGAGAGGCTAAGAACTGACATGAGCCTCCTTTTCGAAAAAAAAAAAAAAAGAATTGTGTCCCTGGGGAAATCAGTGCACGCTTATTAGATTAGATCGAGGAGTTGGGCGTTGGCTTAGTACCCGACTTCGACGAAGAGGGTGGCAGTTCCTAAAACACTGGGAATCGGAGAACAGTTGAGAAAAAATTTAGATCTATATTCATTACAATTATGTTGTGTACTCGATTTTGGAGAAAGGCCAACGACGATACTCTAACTCAGCTCTCGAACCTATATTCTATTCTCGAGCGAAGGTTGGCCCGGTATAACCTAATTTTTGTATATCTGTAACAGCTAAATAGAAGAATTTACCGAAATATCAGCGGGCTGAACAACGCACAAAAAAAAAAGAAAGGAAAAAGCGGAGGATATTTTTCGTCATCGCATAAAATTCCACCCTCCCTCTCTTCTATACTTATAAATAATTTATTATTTAAAATGTAATCTCGTACCATTAAGAATATTATTATTTTCGTACACGTACATGAATACAGTAAAAGAAAACCGCAGTCGTACGTAGAATTTCCGGAAAATACAGAAATAAAAAGAAAATCAAACATCTTTCTGGCCATAGAAAAAAGTGTCTGCATTTCGTTTATTTTAATTCAATACTATTATTTTGTATTGTTAATTATGTTATAGAGATTGAAAATAAATGAACTTTTTTTTTTTTAAATACGTAATCATTTTTTTCTTTTTTTTTGAAACCATACTCCGAAAAATTAGAAGATTCGGTTTTAAAGTGTATTGCTAAAGCTTTTACTAAAAGCGTATCTTTTCTTTTTGTTTACCGAAAAGGCTTGAATTTTTCATTTTTTTTTTTTTTTTTAATATTCGTAAATTGTGTAAATATTGTAATTTTTCGGCTTTTACCTAACCCACGTATTCTAACTATCCGCCAATATTGTCCGTGACAAAATTATTCTTCATAAATTGGACAGGATAAGTTTCCCTTTTTTTTTTTTTTTCAATTTAAAAATCCTAAGAAAAAATTCGCGTTTTAAAAAAAGCTTTAGCATTAGCAGTAGAATCGAATCTGACAAAAAAAAATTACAACAATCGAGAGAAAGCGAGAGAAGAGGTGTAGAATGAAGAGAGATGGTGGACGGTGAAAAAATAAAATTGTATTCTTCGAGGGGAACAGAAAATACGCTTCCGATGGTTCTGTAACGTATTCGTACATGGGTGAGAGAATTTTACTCCTCTATCTATTCGATGCCAATAATCGCCCTAACTGTGGTAAAACCAACAATTCGAGCTTAGCTTTTCTCTGTTTGCTGTTCTAGGGTTTCGTATTTATATCTATAGTAATACCGCGAGAAAAGATTAAAAATTTCACTTTTTTCTTTCTTTTTTGGTTTTCAAGCTTCGTAATAACAGTCACTAATTTTATGTGTATTTTATTTCTTTAAAAGTATTTAATTTTTTGACTAAAAAAAACAAAAAACCAAGCTAAGTTTAGATTTACCCATGAGATTGGGAGGGTTGAATTTTACCGCGTGAAAATACACGAATACGAACTTACTAGTGTAAATAATGTATTGTAGTGTACTTTTAACGATAATTTTCATTCATTACAGCGTATTTCTGAGGAAGAAAAAAGAACCGAAGATGGTTCTCTTGGTCACGTTTTAGACTCCTAAAATAAAGGCTAGTTCCATCTCTATTGCGTTAAAACGTTGAAGAAGTCATGAAGAGATTCTGATAGAATTTTTTTGTTAGTCTAAAAATACAATGTCGACAATATCGTCATAAATAAGAACAGATGTGATTGTTACGAGATAGTAATGAGTTCTATAAAAGTTTGACGTGCAGTTTTAGGATGCTGCAAACCTAAATTGGGGTGCAGGGTTTGGCACCGATCCGTTGTCAGTGCCAATCACTTTTAGAATGACTTTCATTTGCGAAGAAACGAAGCAGACTTTAACGCAGAGATGATGATAAAGGATGTCGACGACTAAATTTAGTAAAATAAAGATTGTTCAGGAAACCTATAAAATACATTCACCTCTAAAGGGACGATATTTCTTCCTTACAATTGAATTTCTCGCTACAATAAATTCTGTTCACAACGCTTTTCCTTCCACTGTTTATCTGATCTTCGCTAAAATTGCACTATCATTTTATTTTATAAGCACCAATTAATACATACAAAACACTCTATAGCGCAATATTTTTTAACTTTATTTTTCCGCTTGGCTAAAAATTACGTATTTTTTTTTACATTTCAAATAATATGCATAAAAAATGATATTGTGAAGTCATATGAACCTCTTTATGCAATAAGGGTCCTAAAGAAAAAAGAAAATATCTGGATAATTGGATCTTCCGCACTCTTAGGAGAGAACCATTTCTCTAGATTGTTTCAAAGTAGTTTAGATACTTATCGCGTAAAGTGGTTTATATGCAACTAAATCGAATAAATTCAATGAACTACACGTCTTTCTTTTCTTTTAGCGTACCAGGCTCAGCTCCGCTCGAACCGAGAGCCATTGCTCGAGCTCCAGACGGTGAGGGTTGTCCACGATGTGGAGGTTACGTGTACGCGGCCGAACAAATGTTGGCTTTAGGAAAAGTAAGTCGTAATCGTAAGTCCATCGACCGTCTCGATATTGCAAGACTGGCTGATCTATAAAATCTCATTTATAGATGTACCATCGTAGTTGTTATAATTGCGTAGTATGCCATAAGACATTGGATTCTATAATACATTGCGATGGACCGGATAAGGAAATTTATTGCAAAGGTAGTGGAGCGTGTCGACTCCTTCTTGTGAATAGCATGAAACTTTTCTTCCTCGCACGATTGCAACAATTAGAAGGAATTTTTTCTGTCTTGTAAAAAATTTTCCCAGTCCTTTTTTAGGCCTTACATTCCTTATTTAGCCTACCTGAAAAATATTCACAAGGCACACTGTTCACATATAACTCAAACTGTTTCGAAAAGCTAGAGTTTCCCCCGGAGACCAGAATTTTTCGTTACAGTCTAGAATTAAAAATTTTTCCTAGTACTGTGGAAGTAGATCAGAGCCACCTAGGAGGCAAAAATTGTCTGAAGGACGGTGGTCGTCTTCATAAATGATCCCCTGTAGATGATTAAATTTTATATTATTCTTGCTTGCCACCCGAAATTTTTCGAAGCCCCTCTTTCCTCCTCATTCACTGCACAAAAGTAGACAGCTCACGCTTCGATTTCTTCGCTGATCACGGGGTTTCTTTCCATTCATTGAGGCGAACAGGCAACCGGTAATGAGGATTTTTCGATTTCGATAGTCGATTAGGATCGATCATTTGGTCCAGATTTCGCTCTTTTAAGAATAGCTTGAAGTTGAAATTTCTCCAATATAATATAAAATTGAGTTCCTCCCCCCCCCCATGTACAAAGATGGATGGTAGGGATTTTTCCCAACACTTACTCTACTCCACCCTCCGCTCTCCAATACATAGCTTAATGTTCAAAACTGATCAAAGGTCCCTCCGGATATTTTTATTTTTCGGTCAAGGCCTCCGCCTCCTCGGTACTACAATTCATCCCATCTAAGTTTGTGAAATGGACCAAGCTTTCCTTGATATAGCTTACTGATCAGAATAGTGTAATGATGACACCAGAAATTCCTTTGATTGCATGAACTCCTATCTAGACTTCACAGAATCTCTTCAAAGAAATAAGTTTGTCGCATGAAACAGTCCATTTTATTAATCCACGATGTCCCCCAGCATGTTTTTGATTTGTCAGCGATAATTTCTTCCACCCCTCTAATCCGCATGATGTTTTGTTTGTTCTTTTTCCCAAAGGGATGGCACAAAGAATGTTTCAAGTGCGCGGATTGCACTAAGCGTTTAGATTCGGTGAATTGCTGCGAGGGCCCGAATAAGGATATTTACTGCAAAGGTAAGTTCAAACTTTCAAGAATCAAGAATCGTTACAAGCCTCACCTATAGGGAGCGATTTTTGACCTTCAAGTTCTAAACAAGAATATGTATTGTATTTTGGGAGGAAATATAAAAATTAAGAGGTTCTTGGCCAAAAACCATGGGAAAATCTCGGTTGCCATCTTGATTCAAGCGTTTCTACTACTAACATCTGCAAGTAACCTTCAAGCAATCCGCGAAAGTACGGATCATCGCCTCAACAAGAGGTAACTGCTCGAAAAAATTCGAGACAAAAGTTTTTTAACCGCTGACAGTCCCAACAGACAAACCAAGTAACTGCTTAGAGTGGTAAATACTTGGGGCGACATGAGAAAGCAAAAGTTTTGCCTGGGCCCTGAGAAAACCGCAACTCCATTCCAGTGTCCATTTTTTCGCTGTCTTTTACAAATTTCAAAGGGTTTCTAACGGTCCATTTTTTTGTATCATGCCAACTAACGCATAAACCTTCAATTTCTAACAATGCATGAATTTTAAATGTTGCATGAACTATAGTGTGTTACGCTAAAGTATTCGGACCCAAAGGTTACGGATACGGTCTGGGTGCCGGCGCTCTACAAAGTGATCCTGCTCTGACTATGAACGGGTAAGTGTACATCATTTATTTTAAGAAAGTGTGTGTATTCGTTTATTTTTAGGCAATTTATTCTTACGTTTCGCAGAGCCTGATGACTCTTTCTCTTGAACACTAGATCTAATATACACGTTCTTATCTTTGACAGTATGTTACGCCAAACATTTCGGACCTCGAGGTATAGGTCACGGGGGCGGGTTCACAATCGGCCTTACTTGCGACATAAATGACAGGTAGACGAGAAGAAAATATCTCCACCCGTTGCTAACCGCACGTTTGTTCTATAACTTCCCTTCCGCAATGCAGAACTTCCCACAGAAATTCTGTATTCTTATCACCTCCCGGGATGCTAGTTAAGAAACCTATTGCACAAACCTACAAACCTATCGAGTGATACCTAATTGATTTAATTTCCTTTAAAGTTGATTCCTCAAAAACGTGTATCGTTTTGTTGTTGCAGAAATGCTGCCCATCCGCCAGTAACTGTAATTGATACGGCCAAAATAAAGGCCAAGCCTGGACAAGGGTGCCCACGGTGTAGCGGTGCTGTATTTGCCGCCGAATTGGTCCTAGCCAAAGGAAGGGTACGTATACAATCGTATCAATTAAGAGATGCTAAGAGAACACTATTATCATATTAATGTGTTTGTAGGAATGGCACAGGAAATGTTTCAAGTGCAGAGATTGCAACAAGACTTTAGACTCGATCATAGCTTGTGACGGTCCAGACAAGGATGTCTATTGCAAAACCTGTTACGGAAAGAAGTGGGGTCCACATGGTTACGGTTTTGCTTGCGGTTCAGGATTCTTACAAACTGACGGATTAACGTAAGTTCTAGAAAGTCTTACAAAAGTACAATCAAAGACCTAGAGACTGAAAAAAATCGCATTTTTTCCTTGCAGTGAAGAGGAAATTTCAAAAAGCCGTCCATTCTACAATCCAGATACGACTTCTATCAAAGCTAAGAACGGAGAAGCCGGGTGCCCACGTTGTGGAGGAAAAGTTTTCGCCGCTGAACAGCAACTGGCTAAAGGAACTGTAAGTATCCCGCCGAGAATTACGAAAAGTATTTAAATCGTATATAAACTATAACTACTTTCAAACTTCGTCTATAATTTCAGACGTGGCATAAGTCCTGCTTCAACTGCGCCACCTGTCACAAACCTTTGGATTCTATGATCGCTTGCGACGGACCGGATAGAGAAATCTTTTGCAAATCTTGTTACGGAAGAAAATACGGACCTAAAGGTTTCGGTTACGGACACTCTCCCACTTTAGTCTCAACGAATGGCGAATCAACAGCTTTATTGTATGTTTTTCTCTCACGATCCATGATAAGCTCGACCTATCTGTCAACGAAATTCTTGAGAATAATAATACAAATTTAATTGCAGCTCAGAAGCTAGACCTACGAAAGGTATCAAGGGTAAAAATGGAAAAGGTTGTCCACGATGTGGCTTCGAAGTATACGCCGCCGAACAGATGATTAGCAAGAGCCGAGTGAGTACCGAGAAGCGTGATAAAATAGAACCCAAAACGGAGTACGGTAATAAACTTACGACTTATATCTGATTATTTTCTCATTGTGAAGGTTTGGCACCGAAGGTGTTTCACCTGCAGTGACTGCGCTCGATCGCTGGATTCGACGAATCTGAACGACGGTCCAGATGGTGATATTTACTGCCGAGGATGTTACGGCAAACACTACGGACCAAAAGGTGTCGGTTTCGGACTGGGTGCTGGTGCACTTACCATGGCTTAATTTGGAACCTCTATCCATAATTTATCGACAATGACAAAAATGTGAAATACATTTTTACGTTTTTTTTTTCTTCTTCTTCGAACATGCTATTTAATTCATTGCGTCCTTTTTAACCGCTAAGCTGCCCCGAATGTAAGACAAAAGGCGTGTGATTCAACCTGATCAAATGGGACATAGCCACCAACTGTCCACTTTATTTATTGACTATTTCAAAGTATTTATTTTTTGAGCAGTATACTTATTATTGTACGGTATATTTATGAATTCATAATTAAGTTATAAGAACATCTTTGTTGCCTTTATTACGTGCTAACTATATTGTTATTTTTCTTCTTTTTTCTTTTTTTTTTTTTTTTTTCTCTTCATGAATCCAGTTTATTCTATCTCTGCTCTTCTCCTTTCATAAATTATTATATCTACGGAATAATTTGTTTAGGTGTGTGGAAGAAAACGATTAAATTTTTTCACGAATTTGCTAGGCTTATAATTTAGAAGCGGGGATGATTAGTCCATTGACTCGTACGATTCATATTCTAAACGTTGACTTTACTCGAATGCCTTGTGAGGGGAAAAAAATCTTTATCTACGACGATTTGAGCTGTAAGTATGCAGCGATGCCTATTTTGAGGAGTTATGAGTCAAAAGGACACCCGTTCCATAAGAATTAGGTACATTGATCGGGTGCCCTTTCGACAGATAACGACTCCTCATTTGTTGACAAGGTGTTAAACAAACTTTGTTCATTATCAATAATCCAAAAATCAGAAAACAAGAAACAGACTAATCCGAGAAATCTAGATACGATTCTGATACCGAATGAAGAATAGTCTTTTCATCAAGTGAATTAGTTGTGAATAATTTTCCAAACTATCGACCTACAATCCGAGCAATTTCTCCTCTACCTAACAAAAACGATGATTACCTATACCCATACCGGATTTAATCACTTTCTGCTTTCAAAAATAACCCTAATAGGGCTTTCACAATGTTCACATTTTGTATCAGTTTGCAGGACGAATATACTATGAGAGCAATAAGATAAGTAGAATGAGAGTGAAGTTATCATTCCATCTTTCTTGCTCTCATTTGATTTGTCCTGCAAACTGGTAAAAATGTAAACATAATTGTAAAAGCCATATAATCCTTATGAAAATCGTCCACAGGACGTGAAGTGCATGACAGTGATTACATCGATCGAGTTATCAAGATGCTCCATCTTTAACTACCGTATACAAACAGTTCCCAAATGAAATTCTACCAACCCAGACAAATAATAACTACAATGTATCTTTGATGATTAAGGTCTACTTATTTGTGATAAGTATCACGATGGCCTTATCAAAATTAGAATAAATCTCAGGTAGGCCCACCTATCTACAAGCCAGAGTAATTATACGCATGAAAAATTCTGCGAGAGATTTGGAGTGAAGGCGAAAGTAACAAAGCAATCCGTGAACGACAATCAGTGTGATAAGCTATGAAAGGAACGATCCAGAAGCTCACGAACTTTGCTATAACGTCAGGGAGTACCTAAATCAGAATACTGCGACGGAACACAGATTGAAGATATAATTTCATTATTCTGCCAAGTTTTAAAAAAGATATTTTCCTATTATGATAGTTGATTATCAAGATCAGAAATAATACCCTGGATGAAAGTATCCATCTTAGAAAACAAATACATCTGTATGATAAGTTCGGAGATGCGAAATGCTCGCAAACTGTATTAAAGGTATCAGGCGATGAAACAAATCAGAATACTGTGACAGTAAGTACATGAATTTCATACGCTTTTCGAAAACCAGTAAATTGTACGAGTTGATACATCTTCTCACGAAGATTCATGATCCAAATCATAAAACAGGCGATTTATAATGAACGAATTTCAAGAAGCTCAATTTCGATGTTATTTCATTGATCCAAGATAGAAATTCAGGAACAGTGATAGGTACGTGTACACTCGGCAATAATTTTCCTCGCTAAATATTTTTTTGTCCGAGTTTCAAAGATCTTACAAACGATGTTCGATAATGCGTTCTCAAAGGTATTCATAATAAATTTCACGAATCAAACGGTTGATTTACAAGAACAAAGTTGTGGACTACTTTGTTCATCTAAAAAACGTTTTTATCTGATACAAATTCATACAAACGTGTAAAATTTATTTTCAAAACTGAAACGAACGCGCAAGAAAAAAATCAACATTAAAAAAAAATACATCGAAATGCTTAGGCCTATATCAAAACTTAGAATAAATACGCGAGAAGAGATAATACTGTAAATAAATTTGCGACAATCGTCGGAGGAATTAAAAGGTACCAATAATCGTAATTAGAACTTCGCTTCTGTGATGGTTATTTCGCTTTCGATTTTGATTTTTGACTCGTACTTGATTCACCATCTTTTTTATTTGCCGTGAGATCGCCGAAGTTATATTTTCGCTTCAATTTTTCAGCAATAAACAAACCGCGAATTAAACGTTTCCAATTGCCGTATATTCGTTCCTCGCGTTTCTGTTTTTCTTTCTTTTCGGCTTCTTCAACTTCCTATTAAAAATAATCAAAAACTTCAACTTTTTTTTCCGAGACTAGGAAGCATCTTTCACTAAAATTCATTCACCATGATAGAATCGATTTCGTACTCAAATATTATATCGGTATCTTACTTGATTAAAAGCATCGAGGAGTATATCTTTATACTCTTCGCACACCACAAATCCATCTTTAACTGGATAAGACCAACCATTTGTACTGTATTCAAATCCAGTAATAGCTTGCGCACAATCTATGCTTAATTTGTTCGCAATTCTTTGCAAGCCGGGAACTAAAATGATTCGAAAAACGTACATTTTAATTTACATAATCAATTTAGCAGCGTTCCGGTAGAAGGATTATCACCTTGTAAATATACAGTTCCTTTAGGTAACATCGACATTTTAAACAACTCCACATTGCCAAAAGCGTTCCTTGGCACTTTCCCATTCTCGGCCGTAGGAGGAACATAATCTTCGACCTGCCACAAACCGAACAATTCAAGATCTCGAGGTCCCTCGCCAGTACCAAACTGAAACAGTTCATTTAGACGTGTAACTATCCAATCAAAGCGGACGAGCTTTCAGAACTATCGTACCAACTGCAAAAATTCCAACGAAACGCTAGATTCTCACTTTGTCTTTTTTCTGCCTGCCTTTAACAATCTTGTACGGCTTTTCGTTCAACTTGACCACTTTTGCTTCTTTAATCCACATCTCTCGACCATGAAGCTGCTGAACACAGTCTCGCGAATATACCGGTTCTTTTCCAACAAAACCCAGAGTGGGAGCATCTGGCGGATAAATGGCTTGAAATTTGAGCAAGTGCCGTGTCAAAGCATAGAGCGGATGATTCTTGTATCTAAAAAAAAAAAAAAAAACTCATTATAGGATGGCGTCTGAAAATACATGTAAAATAATTTGCTTGACTCACTCTGAGATAGTCTTCGGTAACGGTTGATCTTCTAGTCTTCTATCCAATTCTTCATCCTCTTCTCTCTCTTGAGGAGAAGAGGGTGGTTTGAATGGCCTCATTGTACACGCCCACCAATCTTCATCCACACGTTGCTTTCGGGTTACAGTTAGAAACTGCCGGGCATATCTTTTAGTCACATCTTTAATGGTTTGATCGTTATTCCAAGCAAGAACATAACGAACAGGCAGCGAGGCTGTTTTCTATTTCATTAGAATAATAAGTTTAAATATGGAATATAAAGAGGAAATAAAAATGACAAAGTGATACTCACACTCAACTCCTCATCACACATGTAAGTTTTGTTCGCTATATCTACACTAGTCCACTTCTCTTCGGCTTCCAAAAAGACTTCGATCCAATAATTCACTTTCTTCGGCTGTTTTTTCGATTTTGAGTCATCTTTATTCGTTACAACATCCGCCTCATCGTCAGTTGAAATTACTTTACGATTGATCTTCTTCTTTTTCGGTGTTCGAAATTCATTAGCAGACTCGTCTGAATCAGAAGTGCTCATTTCTTCTACTAAGGATTCTTCTTCAGTCTTCTGTGTCTTCGAAGAACTCTTTTTCTCACTCGAACGATATTTCGATTTTTCTTCGGGAAAATATTCCGATTTAGGACAGGGACGTCTGGATGAACGCCGAGTATCTTTCTCATTTGCAGTGGATTCACTCTCTCGAGATTTGTCTTTGCTCGATTTACCAGTCGATTTTCGACTCGTTTTCTTCTCTTCTTCATCATCTGAGATTTCGTCATTGAAATAATTTGACTTAGGATTGGAAACACGAGAAGATCGACGGACTTCTTTGCCGTCCTTAGAAGTCGATTTCTCCTTAGAAACAGGTTTAGAATCCTCAATTTTTTTTTTCGAGCTCTTTTCGCTTTCTTTGCTAACAGATTTTTGAGTTTCCGATTTCTTCTTTTCGTTAGAATGCGATTTCGACTTCGTAGGTTCCTTTTCTTTGCTGGCAGACTTCTTATTCTCTTGTTTTTTTTTCTCTGTGGCCTCCAATTTCGGTGTTGCGGATCTGTTTGCTGTGAGCTTTTCATCTTCCTTTTTTTGCGTTACTGGCAACAGTTGATCGCTCGTAGGTTTGATTGGAGTCACGTTTAGATTGATTACAAGGCGACATTTTATGCCCAAAGCTCTCATTACACAAATAAACATAAAACAGAGATCAAGTTTCGTTTCAGCTTCCAATTTTTCAAACTGACTACGCAAAGATACGATTAGACTTATACCATTGGTATCGTCTGGATCTTTCTTCAATTTTACTTTCTCCCTGAACCACTTGATTAGCAATTCCAAATGACTTATGTCCATACGTTTAGGGGGATAACACTTTTCGGAAGGTATGAGAGATAGAGCAGTACCGAGCAAATGAGCGGAATTTAGTATTCGGTTGAGATGGTTACCATGAGCGATCCAACATAAAATATGAACTTTGTGAATGTATACCTGATTTTCCCGACGTATATTATTCAGTCTTCGCCTTAATGCCATTTCCAAATCATCGCATTTCTTCTTTTTCTTCAAGACAGGAGCGTCTAATACTACTTCCACTTGCTTCGGCACTTCGTATTGCTCTTGAGCTTTATTAACAGACTCCTTTATGTCTTTCGCTGACATATCAGTCTCTTCACCCATCGCTAACAGTTCGAATACTTCCATACCTTCCGTTTTTGTTGCCTTTGTTTCTTTTTCAGCTGGACGAACTTTCTTACTTCGGGCCTTCTTCTTAATAGGAATTGAAGGTTCGGGTTCAGGTTCCTTTTTAACTTTTACAGTTTGCTTCGTACCTTCTGTCTCGTTTTGCTCTTCGGAGTTCGCCTGAGTAATTTGCGAAACAACGGCACTAAAATCAAAAAATTCTGCCGGGTTATTACTTTCGGCCGCGAGTTCGTTATCCGATTCCGATGAATTGATCGGCAACGAAGGCACCTGACTAGGTTCAACTTTCTGAGTTGGTGTTACATCATCTTCACAGCTACTGTCACTTTCTGATTCGAAATTTGTCACACATCTCTGGGTCAGTTTTTCTACCAACTTCGCGTTCGATTCGGATTGTGAAACGGGGTCGATATTTTCCTCTTCGACCGCGATTAAGAGTTTCTTTTTCGGTTTTACGTCACTCTTACGCGTGCTCGGCTTACGTTTACATGATGGTCTAAAGTATTCGCTTCCCGAATCGTACTCCTCCGATTCGTCAGACGACTCAAATTTCGATTTCGTGCTTTTCGAACGCGCAGATGATTTTCGATTAGGAACCTTTTCCGGTATTTCATCCTCGGATTCGGACGCCTCCGAGGCAACTGGTGATTCGAAATAATTAGATTTGATTTTTCTGACGCTTCTCCTCGCAGGTCTACGACTGTTCGCGGCAGAAGAATTGTTTTCTATTACATCTTTCGAATCGGTGGCTGAAGATTTATTTTGGGAGGATGATGGCGTCACTGGTTTCATATCGGATTCGCACTCAACTGGCGCGCGTCGTTTACGTGCTGGAGTATCGACATCTTCGGATAGTGATGCCGTCGCATTATTAGAGCCAAGTCTTTTAGACCTTCTGGCAGCCATACCTGTGCAAACAGAAACCGAACTATCAACGAAAATACACGCCGTTTAATCGTGATTACCGACATCATAAAAGAAGAAATACTCGATAATCAATGTGTTCTCGCAGTATTAACACTTACTTTCATAGATGAAACATTCAAAGAACGGTCGTTGATATCCTTCACATTTCTGAAAACTGGTACGAAAGCCGGGTAAATCTTACTTGAGTATTGCCGAACAAATAATACAATAGAATTAATTATAACAATTAGCCTATAATGAAAACAATATGAGTATATAAAGAACTACGATAAACTCACCGAATAAAATCGGCACGTGTTCAGCTGAAAAGGGAAAATTACTATAATATTACCATCAGCTTCAGATTACCTCATATTGCGTATTATCATCGTATCAAAACATTGTAGAGACCGACACAAAAACCTACATGTTTATGTTGTGGAATGAATTTTGGCGGAAAGCGTTGTGACCTTGAACAGCATTTCGCTGGTTATCGGAGAGGTTCGAAGCAATGCGATATCATTTCTCGTACCCCTCGCTAGTTACGACTCAACAAAATGATTAAATTCTTTGATCGGAGTAGTAGAATCTTCGATAAATAATATAAAAATCACATCGGAGTATTTAATGGAAAGAATTCTCACGTTGTTTTTGATTCGTATATATTGTGGATCAGAACGTTAGTGTACTTCAGTTTCAACTTTCTCACTCTGGAGATCATTCTCTCTTGATACTCTTACTCAGTTCTCAAAAGTATCAAGTGGAATATTCAAAGTTTGATTGTCCATCTTGAAGAAGTGTGATCTTGATAACGAGACTAAAGAGTACTAGTTTTTGTTGAACATTATCATAATCCGTGTAGATGAAGTTGAGTTCAATAAAAACTTTCCATAATAGGTTTAACGTAAAAGATACATGAACTTCAGCATTTCACTTTCAAGACATGCTGGCATTCAAGAGGTGTCTTCAATCATCTCAGGAACAAAATTCGCATCGTGTAGTTCCATCAAAATAACAATACATGGTACATTAAATTCAAAATTTAATTACAAAATAATACAATTATCTATCTCTTGTAGCGATTCTTTCGTTCCATCCGTTTCAATTCGCTTTGTTGGCTCTGGCCCCAACCGAATATTTGTTTCACTTTTTCTTTTCTTTCAGCATCTCTGTAAAACACGAAAAATCGCAATAACAATAAAATTCTCACACTAAAAATTGTATTTGATCACATGAAAATTCAATTAAACTCATTGAATCTTTCTGGTAATATTCAAAGGAATTTTGATACCTTTAAAAAACTTCATTGCTTTCGAGTTCGAATTCAAAATTTTTTTTTTGTGAAGTGTACATGGTAACAAAATTTGGTCATATAATCTTTGGCACGGTAACAACCACGTTCAGACAGAATAAGGAATCGAAAATGAAAATTCACTATACTCGTTAATGAGACGAGAAAATGTTCAAATTGTCTATAAGACAAAAGTTTACTAATTGTGAATTACTCATTGTTTCGTCATTCTTCTAAAGGATTTAAATTTAGCAGAATCACTTCTGTATTTTGTCGTACCTGTTACTAGACACCAATCAACAACCTTACAGGCGATTCAACAACAAACGTCAATGTTTATGTAGCGTCATAGGTTTCAAAAATACATTATAAATGACGCTGAAAAATTCCAACTCACCTCTTGCTCTGTTCAGTTATCATTACACGAGTCAACAATTTCTGATCCTTGCGTATTTCTCGGTAAGCGCCCTTCTTTTCTTTCTTATATTGTCGCATTAGTTTCTCCTTTTCCAGATTATCTTGCGATATCGTTCGGAATGATTTACCATCGATCCTAAAACCAAAAAACGAGAAATTTGAACACGAATTATACAAATTCCTTAAATTTATATCTATTTAGCACTGGCATTGAAAAAATAGAATCAACACAAAAGGTTGGATTTTCTTCAGTTCCTTATACTTCATCGTATAAACTAGAATTACACTTACACAGGTCGAATGTTTGGTTCGTACAATCTCAACGCTTTCGGCCGTTTCTTTTGAGCTAACAAATACCTCATCGTCCTCTTGGATATTGTTTCTATTCTATTTTTTAAATTTTCTATTTGAGAACGTACACAAAGAGGAAACGTTTTCACCTACGCAGATAAAAAAAATATAATGAGTAGATAAATCCTTAAAGAATACACAAAATCAAAATTTCTTAAGATCATACTGGTAATAAATTTAATAGACGCTCTATTGGTAACCAAACAGCCTTTGTCGCAGAATATTCGTCATACAGATGAGAAAACGCGTTTAAAATTCTCAGACTCGTGAATATTACAGAAATTTTGATTTCATCATCTTCTTGAAGATCCTCATGGAGTAAGGTGGAGAATGATAATTTCAATTGATCTTCTCTGTTTGAGGAAGAATTTATTGTATAAGCGGTACGAATGGTAAGATCATTAGAAAACTCGACGTTTCATACTAACATAATTTTATCATTTTTGTGATTACTATCCAAAACCAAGATTTTATTCTTCATGTGAACTGGTGGATAAGCATCTTCAAAATTCGGGATCGCAATGTATAGAACGTTTCGCAGAAAATTTATCGCTTCGGGACAATAACGCTTAGACAAATGTACGAACTTAAAAAAGAAAGAAAGACAATTTCACTAGACAAACGAACATCTTATTTAATGACAACTGAAAATTAAGACTCACTTCAAGCATTACAGTCGTTAAGAACAACCCTTTGATGATGGATTTCGGAGTTTTACAAGAATTCTCCGACAAAATTTGGCTTATAAACACAGCTGCCGGGGTGGTAACAGGGTGATAGTAATCCGATGTCGGAAACAAAAGTGGTACCAATTTTAGAAAGATCAACTGCAAATAAAGACTATAAAATTAATTTTTCACTCTCAAAATTTACATCAGCAAATATATGATAGGACGAACCGTATCTTCTTGCACATCGGATTTACTTTCAGAGAAGCTCTCGCGCTTCTCATTCATCGTTGCGATCACTAATTCAGCGATGTCGTCGCCACTTATTTGAGTTATTTCGAAAAAAACAGGACTTAACTCATTGGTCAAAGTCCAACAATCATCATCTTTCTGAAAATTATAGCCAAAATAACGAAAAGGTGAAAATACATTAATAGGATGAGAAAATTCAAAATATTCATTCTGATTTTCAAACCTCTTTAATGGAATAATCAAGATATTGAACGAGAACTCGAAAGAAATCAACCATGTAGCTCTTGATTGAAACGCCGGTATGAACTTTTTGTAGTTTTAATAAATCTTTAATTGTCTCGATTTTTTCAGAGGTATTTTTTCCTTGCAACACGGCAAGAAGTTCATCAATGCTACGAGGAACTGAACGGAACACAGATATAAAAGATTAAACCAAGAGTCAAGACAGTAGAGAGTTCATGGACGGCCATTTTACGCACCTATAGATGGTTTTGTTTTTATTATCCTATTAGTTTTATCTTCTTTATCGTCATTCCTACTATTATGATCGTCCTCGTCTTCACTTTCTTCGTCCTCCCCTTCACTTTGTTCTGCCTCGTCTCCATCTTCTTCTTCGTCGTCTTCTTCATCATCAAACACACCGAGGTCTTCAATATCGAGTCTAAAGGTAATAAAAACAGAAGTGAGCATTAATAAAATTCAATCTAATGTAGCAGATGGTTTCTTTCGAAATAGTATTATTACAGACCCATCATCGAGATCATCTGCACTGATATGTTTCACCGGAGTTTCATTTTCTACTTCGTCAAGTTCCGCAAGATTATTCATTTTCATTCGTAACTCTCGTTCTCTTTCCTTCGCATTAATCTGGTCAGCGGAATCTTCATTTTTCGATTGAGTAGTTGGCTAGAAGATGAGGAAAATGAAATTATGAAGTTTTCTCGAACAGAAACTTAAAAGAAAACAAGTTAAATACATACCTTGCTCACTGGTTCAAATTTCAATTGCCGAACAAGTACATCGTAGGATTCTGAGGCCGGTTTCGTTCCAGTCACTTCTGTTTCATCTGCATTATGTTTCGAATTAATCGCTGGGAGTAGTTCTTTCAGATCTGCATCCAATTTTTCAGTCAAATTTACGGTTTCATCCTTGATCATCTGACGTTCGGCTTTTCGCCGTTTCGACTCCGCGATAAGTTGGTCGATGGTGCTCTTGTGACTAGACTTATTATCTGAGGCTTTTGTAAACAAACCTCCACCAAAATGAGCCTTCTCAACAAATTTGGCTAGAATCATATATCAAATTTTAATACAGCAAGAAAAAGTTTGTAACGAATGTAAGACTCCGGGGTTTTACCATCTAGATTTCCCTCTTCTTCATCTTCACTGTCGCTTCGTACGCTATCGTACTTTTCAATGTCCGCTATCGTTCGTCCATGGTGTGTTAAAACATCGTCATCATTTTCAAGATTGAACATTTGCTTCTAAAATTGTTTCATATTGATTGAAAACTGTTTTACATACATTTACAAGGTCTTAGATACAATACTAACTCTTTTCTGCGTTTTCATTCGTTGAGCAACGAACCTCGCCATGACACGATCATCAGCAGTCATGTTGTGATTTCTCTCACCAATGCGGCGGTCCACGAATTTGTTACATTTATTCATAAGTTTATACTCGACTAATAAGGTTTTTTTTCTCTACAAGAAAATGGGATGAGTTAGTTCATGAGGTTTGTCAATTCAAATATCGTGAAAATATTTCTTACCTTCTTAATAGATTTGGTCCTTCCGGTAGTGAATTTGGACAGGACTCGATCTTTCGCTTCCATTTTTTTCCTCCCTTTTGGGAATCTTTTTTTCTCTTTTATCTGGAGAGAGAGAAAACAACAAGATGACAGTTGCCATATTATATGTAAGACAAGGGAATTGTTTCGGATCACGATAAAACAATAATGTCGATACAGTGGACCAACTTACGGTTTTTTTCTTCATCTTTATTTCAGACCAGTTTCAGACTTCAGTTAACATCAGAATCGCATCAGATCTTGCCGTCAGCATACAACTGTTATCAATGTCTCCGGTTCCGTTCACGTGCGAGTTGTTTTCAGCCTAAGTTTTCAGCACGAAAATTGAGTCAGACTTTGACCATCGAAGGAGATAGAGTTAGCCTTACGGCTGTGCGGACTGAAGAAAAGAAACGCTAGTAAGCGCTAGTAGCGCAACGCTAGAGCGTAGCAATCCGGGGAACTCCTTACTAGTCCGTGTCCTCAGTGAATGCTAGCTAGCTGAAAGCCGAAAGCTAAAAGTCGAAAAATAGTTGTAGTTTTCATATTTTTTGAAGCCAAAATCCATTCAAAATCCAAAACCCAATCATTCTGTATTTTTCAGGGTTACTCACAAGTTTAATCTGAAAGCTGATGTTTTTCTTCAAAATATCGGAAAGCTAGCTTTTTTCATATTTTATTTTCTAGGGTGGGAGGCGGCGAAATTTCGGCTCCGGCTCTGGCTCTCAGCACCCAAAAACAAAGAGCTGAGCCAGCTCCCGACACCTTTTTCCCAAAAAATAGGGAGTGGAGCCGTTCTTTTGACTCTTTTGGCCAAAAAGAGCCAAATTTTGGCTTGGCTCCGGCTCTTAGCTCCCAAAAACAAAGAACCGAGCCAGCTCCCGGCTCTTTTTTCATCAAAAATTGGGAGCGGAGCTGCTCCTCTCAGCTCCCCAAGCCTATTATTTTCTTCAAGCCAAAGCTGTATTTCTTGATCACAAGTTTAAGGAACACTACTGGATGGATTTTTTTGAAACTTGGCCATTGTATACCTACAATTTTTTTGAAGACCGGATAAGTAGTTCTTGAGATATAGTCAATTAAAAAAAAAAAATCTCCCTACTATAAGTTCAGATTCTCTTATCCTTTCAATGTAATTAAGTAGGTAGTACTTATTGCGATTAAGAACCTTTTTTCTTTTTTACCGACTTTTTGACTGAAAATTCAGGTATAGGTAGGCATTGCTCTCAATTACACAGTTGTGGCAGAGAAGCTCGGGAATGAATTTTCTCGATTTTAGACGTCCTAGATCACTGTGAGACTAATAAAAAATGTCAGTGTTCCTTTTATATATTTATATTACATCGTTAAGGATTTTATACCAGTTTCAACAATTCCGTAGAACTAAAGAAAGAGAAAATTCAAGGTATTTTCGAAAGAATGATGTTCTTGAATTCTTTATCGGTACGCATCTTCCATCTGTATCCTACCAACAACGAGATCTCAGCCTCGGTACAGACATACGAATGTCTTGCTCTCTTGATACTTTTAACCACTTCTTCGCTCCACTCTAAATTAGGAGGCCAGCCTCCTCGTAAAATGACTACATTTTTTCTTAAATAAAAATGTTTTAGATTCCTCGCAGTATGACTTATGAGTATCGCAGTGGTCGTTGAAATTTTCTCACGTACTACCTGTAAAAATTCATAAAATAATAGAATTATACTTTGTGCGGAAGTGCACGCGGCCGTCATATTCATCAGAAAAAGAAGTCATATTACCAAGGTAGTCAAATTGGGACAATTCTCGCAAAGATATACCAAATGTCGATCAATTCTGTCGTGGAACGATTTCGATTGATGATAACGAGTCAAACTCATATAACCAAACACTCGTAAAGTCTTACCGTACCTGTGAACAGCCTCGGTTATTGTTTCTTCAGTAGGCTACATGGCGCAGTACATTACACAAATTAGAATCCTTCCAACCGTGAAGACACTTCTCTCCAGAGTTTAAAATGATATTAACTTAAGTACTTTGATTTTGGGTGAGTCGAAGACGATTGTATGAACAGGCGCTGAATCCTGCCATACAAGAGTCTGGTCCTTATTCGATCGAATAAGTAAATGCACTCTCAAGCGAGGGTTCCTCTGTTTGTATGCCAACCATGCATTCGAAGAGCATGTTTTGCTATCTTCAGTTGTATACGCATTCTGAACGATACTCAGATCGCGTACTTTCGTGTGTGAGAGTAATTCAAGTACATCATCATGCAAGTTATGTGGGCTGATGGTCAATTCCTGAGTGGAATATGAAATACCTAGCTATTATAAACAATATTTTTTGGTTTAAGACACAGCAGTCGTGCGTATACAGTCTTATACACTTACTTCCAAATTAACAAAAACACCTGCGTGTAAAAGGGAGCATGGTAACTTGCTTATATTTATAAGGACAAGTCGTTTCATCAGTAAACAATGCGAGTAGCAAAGCTGGTCGAGTAGATGACGAGCTTCATTCAAATCCAACATTAGGTCAATTAGTTCGAGAGTTTTCAAAGATGGCAAGTTATTGATTAGTCGTTTCAAAGCTTCGAGTAGTTTCCCTAAAATAACAAGAAAAATGATAAAGTCGCAACGTCTCGGCGCAGGATACACCTGAAAGGTCAATGTACCGTAGCAGATTCTTACCTCCTGTACCGTAGAGTTTAGGCTCGTTCTTGGAAGACATATTGCAAGGAAATGTGTACCGCAAAACACTTATCTGTGTTCCTATATCTCTCACCGTACCTTGAGGACGATCATGTTGTTCGGCGTAGAATGAGATCATATTCATAAATTCGTACATGTTGTAGAAATTACTAGCCGGTCTTAAGATGAGTTCGCGAATATGCTTGCCGATACGATTTAAACAGAACTGCGCCCGTAAATGGTCCAACATGTACTAGGTAGATACCAGTGTATTACATTAAAAATGAAAAAGAAAAAAATCAATTAAAGACACTTACATTGCGGCGACATTGATGAATTCAACTTTGCGCGGCTGAGATATAGACGTACCTGCCATCCGGAGTAATAATTGAATAATCTCCTGGTTAAGGTCTTGTCATCAAAAACAAAATATCGCCAAACGTTTGCCAGATGAAATGCATCGTACCAGTGTCTGCAGACCATAGAGGCCATGTAGCGCTGTTGTATGTTCAGATTTGAGTAAATCCTTTCGAGCAAAAGGTCGGGTAAGAGAGACCAGGTCGTATCATCTCCGTCGTCGGCTATTTCACGTATTTGTGACACGACACCGCTCTCATGATGATCATCAATATCGTTATTGGAAGCATCAGGACTGATGATTTCCTCAAGAAAATCTCCACTACATTCACCAAAAATGGCTTCAAAAAGAGCATCGTATTCATCTTTATAACTATTTTTAAATTTTTGATTGATCTCATTATTCTTATCCATTTTTTCCAAGTTTGAACTCTAACTTCAGATGAGACGTAAGATCATGGCATGGCGTTCGGACATTTGCGTTACGTACATAGGTAGGTACCTAACCCGAAGAATGATGCGCAGAAGTGTGAAAAATACCCGCCGAACAATAGACTGGAAATCCGCCAAGATTAAAATAACTCGACGTTGCAAATTTCGTCGGTTAAATCTTGTATATAGGTGGGTGCCCGCGATTTTCGTTTACGTCGTGAAGAGATAGAGACTAGAAGAATTTTGAAGCCTCTCACTAAGAGATTTCAAAAATTTGTTGTACTTAAGGAAAGTACTGCCATCAAGTCATACAGAATATTTACACAGCAGATTCGAAATTGACTTCCTTTTTTTTACGAGTGATTGCCAAAAAGTACGTCCTGTCATGATTTTAATCTACAATGTTTGAATTCATTTTACACTGAAAATAATCAAGCCCAGATTTACAATAAGTTAGGTAGCAACTACCTATCTGAACTGAGAATTTTTCCTGAGTTTGTTTTTCTTATCGATTGCAAAAATAATAATACTTACCTATAAGTCAAATAAAGAAAAATTTAAATTTAAATTCACCACACACAATAATTAATTATTCATCATGGATTAGTAATGATTCCATAAGTTGTTCATAATAATATAGAAAAGAAATTTCCATAAACTGTACCGAGAACACAAATCATCGTGTTAGAGATTATAGGTAGATAAAAAGAAGATCAAAAGAATTTGGATGTCATGAGAATATAGACTCAGACTTTCAAGGGGCTTAAGAAGGGGCGACACTGCCATGCTGAGGAATTATCCGTCTCTCATTTCGAACTGACTAAAAACATTGGTATGTGTGTTGGCATCGCCGAACTGAGCGCTCTACTCTTGTCCTTTTCATCTCGCTCCTCAGCTCAAATTCCTACTGTTAACTCGTTCATGCTCATCTCTATAATCCACCTCAACTCAAGTCTCCTTCCTCTATATTCCGGGTCACATGAATATTTTGAAACAATACGCCGAAAACTCTCGGATAAACTGACTGACTCACGTGTTCAAACATACCTAGAACAGTCAAAATAAAGCCTCTCCTTGGACTTTCGCAATCAAACTACCCATCATTAAGAAATCATTCCCATTCGCATTGAAAACTGTCATACTCCCCTCACCCAGTCATATCTTTATCTCGGTCTATTGGCTCCCCCCTCTCGCTGATACTGTCGATACGACCGATATGACCACTTATCCGTTCAACACATATTTTCATATCCTGCTCTTAAAAATATCCGCGTCTCCTACTCTGTTTTGGCACTTCTTCCGCCGGCATTTTGTGGTAACTCCGTTACGGTCAATCACCTTCTTAAGTACGGAGATTTCGAGCTTAAATCATGATTAGCCGTTATTTTGGAAGTTTCAAGTCAGCTTATAATTTTTCTTATGATCGGCTTTAAGCCTATCGTCAGCCAAACGCCATTGTCATTAATTTAAATCATCAGAGTTGGTTCTGTACGCTCCGCGACCGGTTTATTCCGTTCCAAAAAAAGCTAGAAGCCAGATTATCAAACCAATTGGAAAGCGTTGACAATGGAGGCTTAAGTTGGAGTTTTCATCAATAAGAATAAATCTTGACATCCACGCTCAAGTATTCTTCTTTTACCTTCTTTTTATATTTTTTGACGAGCTATTCAAGTACAAAGATGGTTATCATCTCAGGAAAAAGGATCCAAGTTGAATAGATTTGTAATAGTATGTAAATTGGAAAAAGTTTAAAGTGTTAGTGATGGATTTTGAGTTGTTCGAGAGGGCAGGGAGGACAAAAAATGATTTTCCAAGGTTTAGGAGGTATGAACAGGAGGAAAAATGGGAGACGGATAATTTTTTAGTATGGCAGCATGTGAGGGTGGAATGGAGCGTCCACGAAGCAGGAAGGAGTGAATTAGGCGGATGTGCTCAATTTGCAGTCGAGCTATAAATATTTCTTCTTTCCACGAGGTAAGGTGCGACGTGAGAGAGATGCAATCAGTGTGGGAATTTAGAAGCACAACGATTTATGGATAGGACTGCGCAAATTGTAGTCTTACATACTAGTCTGAAGGTGATTCTTCCCAACATTCCTGCACCGTAGGCCTACAGTCACTTACATGTCCAGAGTATCACCGAATTTTTGGTTCTAAAATTGAAGTCTTGCAGTTCGTCGACGGATATCTCCCCCCCCCCCCTCAAACCACTCATAAACTCATATGAAATAAGAATAGCACAATCAAAGAACTAGAATTTTTTAATCAGACAATCGTCTCACAGTCTCACAATAGAAAAGGCAGAACATTTTTTGGCCGACTATAGGAGGTACGGATATGTACCTATCCTTTAGAGTGGTTGGAATGGAAAAATGATAGGGACAGGATTCTGATTTGGGTAAATATCTTTAAAGGGAAACTTCAGAGTCAGGATTGCACAAATATGGGATAACTTACAACGAAAGATTTCTTTCACTTCACTCATGTCACAAGATTCATATTCCGCATCGATAGTGTCTTCCATAATATATTTTTGCAGGATCACATATTTCTACGACGGTTCTATTGCCTTGTGCGTAGCATGGTGCGGGATCCACCCGCGGTTGACCGACGGTATTCATAATTTTTAAATATTGATAGTACTGAAAAATTAACGATAATTAATTCTTAGATGTCTCACGTAAAATCCTACCACGAGGAAACTACCGTGAAAATAATACAAAGTAAATCACCTGTCGAAATGATATTGTGGGTTGAATTGCGGCGCTTGTTACAATCCAAATGGCACATGGATACAGATAAGGATTATTACTCATAGGAGGTCTGTACCGACTGCCGGGGAAAGAGTAATAGCAATTGTTCTCCAGAGTGTCCAAGAACCAAGGCAAACAATCTCTCGCCAGTGAGGTGGTTGATGCATTTAGTTGTCTAATTGCTTGAATTACGCGCTCGTAAGGCGTAAATTTCGGATTATCTACGTTTCCTTCCTATTAAAAGGTTAAGAGAACAGAAGATGAATACACTTACACTACCAACGATGCCCAGAGCGGCAGCAATATATCTGCCGCATCAATAGGAAAAGATGTTAACACAAAACCATCGGGAGTTTCGTACGCTTCATCCTCTGTCAATCCTAGTTTTTGAAAAACCAAATCTTGTGTAACAGGAGTCCTGAAAATATTTACAAAATAAATGCCGCATGAAAATCATCTCTTTATGATTGAGGTACTGTACAATTGTACAAGCTCACCCTCGGCCATCACGTATCCCCCATGTACGAGTGAATTCAGGTACTCCATCAACCCGTTGTAGGACCGTAGTCAAGTTGTAAATATCTTTGCCTAAAGGACCTCCCCTTAAAGTACCAGATCCTCTAATCAAATTGCCTTGCACTGTGATTGAAAACAAGTGAATTATATTGGATAAAAATTGGCGAACATTATACTCGCTGCTTACCAATATCGCCATTTACAAATTCGAATTCAGCGTCCTCCGAAATATCTATTACCAATTTAGAAACGTGAATAGGTATTGCATTAGCGCTCATCAACGAAATGGGTGTCAACCTGAAACAATTACACGGTTCCGCTTTGTCCTGGGGAAAACGGTACCCTGAAATTGAAAATTGTTAAAATTATTTTTCTATATAAATTTATTAAAGTATGCAGACTGTCCTAAACTTGGAAATTTTTAACGGTCCAACTGAAACTTTTCTTCTCATCCTTAGTGACCTCACTTGACCCCGTGCTTTATTATAGCTACTACATTTACCAGTTCAACGTAATGTCCGAAAAGTAGTCTTATTATTGAATCTTAAAAGTACCTATGATTCTTATCAATCAACAGCCTAGACGTTTATGGGTAAATATATGAACAATCCTAACTGATATACGTGTCAAAAATCTTTGCATTGCCGTTAGATAGAGTTTTAACGCTCTTATAGTATGTAAGACTGGGGTTCAAGGCTTAGTGCGCCCTTCAACGTCAACAGTTAGTTCTCACATTGTCTTGATCTCCAAAATTGATGTTTGTAGGTATTTACATACTTAATATACTCCATTGAAACGTACCCGAACATACAGCTCTGAAGCCGAGCAAAATGACAGAAAGGCCTACAAGGTGTATCAACCGCAACATTTCTACAGGTGATTTCTTCACAACATCTCAGTATGCTACTAAGTCGGGTCAGCCAGCACTGAAAACTATACTTAAAAAATAAAAATATTTTCGACTTGTTTCTCTCGGTTATGTATACGGATATACTGCGATCAGATACCTTGCTTTATTACGAGGAGTAACTAATTTTCGTTGGCTAGATAACTAAATGCTGAGCTTTTCAAAATTTTTCAACGTTAAATAAGTAATAAACATTAATGAGTCGACTTAGGCTGTCTCCTGCGCGTCATCTGCTGTAGTTATACTTTTCAGCAGTCTCACGGACCTTTTTCTGTATTTGAAAATAATATCGCTTGTGAGGTAGGTATTATTATCCGAAAAATAATTTTCACTACCTATTTCAGTACCTATACGTGTGGGTATTTTATCTTTTGACGACTTAGAAGTAAATTTCCGGCTCTTTAGTACTAACGTCTACTATAGTAAGTACTACCATCATCAATACCTACCAATTTCTACAGCCCTATCTAAGAATTGAATGGCTGCGTGGAAAAGCGGCCTCCGTTCCATAAGAAATACGTTATAGACGCGGAGACCCTTTTTCCATTTGACAATCTTTATCAAAATATCAAGAAATTTCACGTAAATTTTTTAGAATTGAAAATTTCTGTTAGTTCACGGGTATTACCGAGAATTTAGGTCTTACCTATCGTTACCATGTTAGACAGTTTTAAAAAAAGATGCATGCCCATTCTACCTGTTCTCGAGCTCCTTACCTTGGAATCGGTCATACTCTGCTCACCTACCCATATCTTCATCTTAGTCTATTGCCTCCCCCTTCTTGCTAATACTGATACTGTCGATACGACCGATGTGACCACTTATCCATGCAACACATATTTTCAACTCCTGCTCTTAAAAATATCCACCTCTCTTACTCTGTTTCGGCACTTCTTCCACCTGCATTTTGTAGTAACTCCGTTACAGTCACTGACCTTCTCAAGTGTAGAGATTTCGAGCTTAAATAATGATTAGTCGTTATTTTAATGCTTAGGTCGGTTTATAATTTTTCTTACGATCGGCTATATAAGCCTATCGTCAGCCAAAAACTATTGTCATCAACTTTAATCAGAGCCACTCTTCACGCTCCGCAACCGGTTTATTGCATTGTAAAACAAGTCAGAAGCCAAACGTTTTCAAGCCAATTGGAAAGCGTTGACAATGGCTGTAATTTTAAGTTCATATGACAATTGACTAAAAGCCTCAAGTTGAAGTTTCAATCAATGAGAATACCCTTGACATCACTGCTCAAGACTTCTACTTTTAACTTTTTTTTACATTTTTTGACGAGCTATTCAACTACAAAGGAGGTTATCTCGGGGAAAAGTGTCCAAACTACATACATGAATTTGTAATAGTATGTGGACTGGAGGAAGTTTAGAGTGTTAGTAATGAATTTTGAGTTGTTGGAGAGGAGAGGGAAGGCTTGAGGGGGAAATTATTTCCCAAGGTTTAGGAGGTATGGACAGGAGAAAAAATGGAAGATGGCAGCGACATGGCAGTATTGACATAAATGTGGAATAGGGCGCTCACGAAGCAGGAAGGAGTGGGATGTAGTCGTGCTATGACTACTTCTTCACGCCATGAGGAATGAATTAAAGAGGACCTGGGGATCAGGGATCGTGAGGTTGAGAGGACTAAAGGTTGTATCATGAGTAAGATTTGCCATAGGCCGGAGAAGAGGAGAGACCAATGATTGCGGAGAACAAGGCTTGCTCGGTTGCTATTTCCAATGCGTCATGTTCTCAGAGGCCGATGTCACCAAGAATTTAGAGGAACGCCATTGAAGTTATAGAAGATGTTGAGGTGAGTAGGAGGTTGAAAATTCGCTACGTGATAGGACGAATTCGATTTGCCATCGTGACGGTTGAAGATATGAATGAATTTTAATACAGTATATTGCGCGACTAGTTCGGATTATAAGCGATATAGTGAATACGATGTTTTTGAAACGAGGCTACCGTTGATCGCTCAGTCTCCCAGAACGAGTAGCGTATTTTTTTTATATTAATTGTAGTGAAGCTCGTCAATATTTTTGTACAAATTTCCAAGGCACCTACAAAGTCAAAGAGACGAAATCAGAGTGAGAATTTAGAAGCAGTGCGATTCATGGGAAGATGACGTGAATTGTACTCTTTCCAGTCTAAAGGTGATTCTTTTTTTTTAGCCTTTTTAATACAATTACATATCCCTGCACCACCATACTATCACTTACATGCCCAGAGTATCACCGAATTTTTGGTTCTAAACTTGAAGTCTCATAATTCATCGACGGGTTTCTCTCCCCCCCCCCTGACTGCGCTCATAAACTCATACTATGAAATAAGAATAGCGCAATCGAAGAACTAGAATTTTTAATTATGCAATCGTTTCACAATAGAGAAGCCAGGATATTTTTTACCGACTTTAGGAGGTACTCGTATTGTATTCTTTGAAGTGGTTGACTTCTTGGAATAGAAAAATGATAAAAGAAGGATTCTGATTTGGGTAAATATCTTTAAATAGAATGGACTCATCAGTGGTCACATTACATAGAGGAAGGGAAACATAAAAATCAGGAGTGTATGGCAACAAAAGGTTTTTTTCGCTTTACTCATCTCACAAAATTCATGTTCCGTGTTTGTAGCGTCTTCCATAATATATTTTTGCAGGATCACATATTTCGACGACCGTTCTATTGCCTTGTGCGTAGCATGGTGCGGGATCCACCCGCGGTTGACCGACGGTATTCATAATTGTTAAATATTGATAGTACTGCAAAATTAACGATATTTAATTTTTAAATTTCTAACTTAAAATCCTACTACGGGAAAATTGTCGTGAAAAAAATACAAAGTAAATCACCTGTCGAAATGATATTGTGGGTTGAATTGCGGCGCTTGTTACTATCCAAATTACACATGGATACAGATAAGGATTATTAGGAGGCCTATACCGACTGCCGGGGAAAGAGTAATAGCAATTGTTCTCAAGAGTGTCCAAGAACCAAGGCAAACAATCTTTCGCTAGTGAGGTGGTTGACGCATTTAGTTGTCTGATTGCTTCAATTATGCGCTCGTACGGCGTAAATTTCGGATTATCTACGTTTCCTTCCTATTGAAAGAGAAAGAGAAGCGAAGATGAATGATGCACTCAAACTATCAACGATGCCCACAGCTGCAGCAATATATTTACCACATCAATAGGAAAAGATGTTATCACAAAACCATCGGGAGTTTCGTACGCTTCATCCTCTGTCAATCCAAATTTTTGAAAAACCAAATCTTGTGTAACTGGAGTGCTGAAAGTATTTACAAAAGAAATACCACATGAAAATCATAGACCTAAGAATAATGAACATGACCATAGTAATAGTAATAATAGTAGTTATTTATACTTTTCGTTGCCCTACATAGGCCAAAGCAGTCACATCATTAAAAAATCCTTGTCCTCTCTGGATAACAAAATTCGCAACTCTTTCGGTAGTCACAACACTATGTACCAAAAACTCTTTTCGAAAACTAAAGACAAAATCCCTCCCTCATTAAACTCTGGTGTTGTGTACAGGATTCCCTGCTCTAGCTGTCCTCTGGTTAACGAGGGGGAGACGTCTCAACTTCTTAAGAAGAGAATCTCCCAACACGAAACCGATGTAAAGGAAGGCAATGGTGTCACTGCTTTGGCTCAACACACTTTCAATACTACTCATCGTTTTGATTTTAAAAGTCATGACATTGTAGCCCGCGAAAATAATAATAAGAAGAGGCAGATTCTTGAAGTGATCAATATTATTCCTAACAATACTGTGAATTTTAAAACTGATATAAACGGACTTTCATGTGTCTACAAGTCGCTGATTCTGAATCATACTAAGTAGTTTTTTCTCACCTCTTTTATGTGTACATTTTACCGACTTTTCTAACTAGAAAAGTGAGGTATTACACCCGTAGCAAGGTCAACAGGGGGAGTGGGTAATGAACTTTCTCGACGTTTTAGGGGTCCTAGATCACAACTAGCATAAAAAAAAATTTAAGGTTTCCTTATATATATATATATATATATATATATATATATATATATATATATATATATATATATATATATATATATATAAGATTTTTTTGTCCGCGGAACTCCTCCGAAACTACCCGATGGATTTTTTCGTAACTTAGCCATATTGTAGTAGTACATCTGAAGATGTGCAATTGCAATTTTTTTGAAAATCGGATGAGTAGTTCTCGAGAAATGTTCAATTTGTTGAGAAATTTTGCAGTATTTCGAGTACCTTTTTGTCCGCGGAACTCCTCCGAAACTACCCGATGGATTTTTTTGTAACTCGGCCATATTGTAGTATTATATTTGAAAATGTGCACCTGCATTTTTTTTTGAGGATCGGATGAGTAGTTCTCGAGAAATTTTTACTTTTGTTGAAAAATTTTTCACTATTACGAGTAGCTTCTTACGAATAGCTGCGAGTAGCTGCTTACGTTAGAAGAAGCGGATTTTCCTATACGTTTACCACTTTCGTTATCAGTACGTGTATTGTGAAGAACCTTTCATCATTCGACAGGTTCATTCTTTGTTCATTCTTTACCAAGGGTTCATTGGATTTTATTTCCGATGAAACCTTTTCGTTCAAATTTAGTACACTTGTATCTCGCTTCCCACAGCCCCTAGAGCGTTGAATTTTGTTTTGTCAAATTTTATTTGTTTTGTTAAATTTATTTTTGAACGGATAGTGGCAATGGCGAGTTGTTCATTTTTCTAGCTATTTTTCATTATTATTAGTCATACTCGATAGTTTTTTTTTTTTTTTTTTTTTTTTTTTTATTATTTTACGAGCATTATAAACTGAACGAGGGTTATTTGCTCGGCGTTACAATCTTATTTTAGAACTTAAATTACGTTAGATTAGGTACGTATTGGTGGAATTGAGTGGCGATCGAACGGAATTTGTTGGTGAATTATATGAAGTTGTAGAATTGAGTGGTGCGTAAATAAGTTAGGGTTGAGTCGATGGTTTCGGAGTTGTTGTTTAGTGCTGCATTGATATTGGAAAATATATTTAGGGAGGTTCGAGTGGGTTGCAGGACGGGGAATGAGAAAAAATGATCAACTGATAAATTTTCTTGGAGACAGTGAGGGCATGATGGAGGAGCGAGATTAGTGAGAAGATAAGTATAAGTAAGACGAGTGTGGCCTATTCGCAGCCGAGCTAAAATGACCTCCTCTTGCCTTGAATTTCGTTGGGATGAGGACCAAAATGTGGGTTCACGTTTTATTTTTCTTAATTTGTTATTCGACTGATTTTAGTGAAAACCTTGAGTTTGAATGATTAAGTACAATTTTTTAATCTTCATCAAGTGTGCTGATGCGAGACTACCTGGGTGATTTCACTCTTAATTAATAATTGATTTATTTGTCATTTTTTCATGTATGGGTACATAATTAATAGTGGTTCATAGTTGATTTGAGGTGTTAAAAGAGATGGAAAGATTATTTTCAATTTGGACTGGCTTTTTTGAGTGAGATTTGAGATTAGACTAACGAGTAAACCGGGCTTGGGTGCTATATATTTTTACCGACTTTTCTAGCTAGAAAAGTGAGGTATTTTGTTAATACGTTTGGAATGGTTGAAGCGTGAGGGAAGGAATGAGGGGTTGACTATTGGCTGATTGGTTGCTTCTTTCGTTTCGACATCGATTTTTTTAGTTTTTTGGGATCTCGTTGTAGCTGGATTCCCAGATGAAGAATTTTGGGGTGGAGTGTGCATAGAAAATGGTGATATGATAGCGTGAAGGCAATTTATGAGTGCACGAGAGGAATAGCAGCTCGAGATAGCTTTAAGAGATGCCAGGAATCGGAAGTGATAAAGAATTGAACCACTCATCCTAATATACAGTATACTAGGCTAATAATATGCTAAGAATAAGGTATGGGAAAAAATGATTGTAGAGCTCTTTTTCATTAGAAACAACTGTTATAGCCTCGTAGCAGTTTGGACAGGGGTAGGGGGAGTGGTTTTTCTGGAGACGTTTTGTAGGTTTTAGATGACTCTTAGCCTAAATTATAACAAAATTCAGGTTTCCTTATTGGATTATAGGTATTTTTACTCTGTTATCTGTTGATGTGACATCGTAGTGATAGAATTTATAAACTGAGTTTTATTGTTTATTCTACAAATGTTTGACATGATTGACAGGTCATTGGTATTTAATTTAAAGAGAGGGAGTGACTCTCTCAATGTTTTTTGCATTGTGGGAAGAAAAGTCGTGTACTACTGTGTTTTTTGTATTGCTTTTAGTCTCGACCCTGATGAAGTCGCGTGATGCGACGAAACGTCAAAAAAAAAGGTCTCGTACAAGAAATAGATAGTGATATTAAGTGCGATTTTTCTGTTTTTCTTTTTTGATTATTCAATAAATATCACGAGTAAATCTCTTTTTCGAAAATCATCTCGTTGTGATTGAGGTACTGTACAATTGTACAAGCTTACCCTCGGCCATCACGTATCCCCCATGTACGAGTGAATTCAGATACTCCATCAACCCGTTGTAGGACCGTAGTCAAGTTGTAAGTATCTTTGCCAAGAGGACCTCCCGTTAAAGTACCATATCCTCTAATCAAACTGCCTTGCACTGTGATTGAAAACAAGTTGGATAAAAATTGGCGAAAATTATACTCGCTCCATTTTCAAAACTATATTACTGCTCACCAATATCGCCATTGACAAATTCGAATTCAGCGTCCTCCGAAATATCTATTACCAATTTAGAGACGTGAATAGGTATTGCATTAGCGCTCATCAACGAAATGGGTGTCAACCTAAAACAATTACACGGCTCCGCTTTGTCCTGGGGAAAAAGGTACCCTGAAATTGAAAATTGTTAAAACTTTTTTTATTAAAGTATGCAGACTCTCCTAAATTTAGACATTTTTACCAGTCCAACTGACACTTTTCTTCCCCTCCTTAATGACCTCACTTGACCCCGTGCTTTATTATAGCTACTACATTTACCAGTTCAACGTAATGACCGAAAGTAATTTATTATTGAATTTTACAGATGAAAGTACGATTTTTATCAATCAACAGCCTAGACGTTTTTGGACAGATAGGTAGTCTTTTCCTTTCAATGCTCATGGAAAGTCCAGTAATAAATAAGACCTATTTTTTTTGTAATTGACTGAATTTTTGGTTTCGTTTAATCTACCATCATGGACAAATATAATTATGAACAATCCTAGCTGATACGTGTCAGAAATTTTTGGATTGCCGTTAGATAGAGTTCTGATATGTAAGACTGAGGTTCGAGGCTGAGTGCGCCCCTCCAACATCAACAGTCAGTTCCCACATAGGTAGTTGATCTCCAAGCCAGAAATTAATGTTTTTAAGTATTTACATACTTAATATACTTTGAACGTACCCGAACATACAGCTCTGAAGCCGAGCAGGATGAAACAAAGGCCTACAAGGTGTATCAACCGCAACATTTCTACAGCTGATTTCTTCACAACCTCTATAAGTATGCTACCGAGTCAGGTCAGCCAGCACTGAAAACTACTTCAAAATTGAATACCTATTGTCAATCGGTTTCTCTCGGTTATTTATATTCTGCGATCAGATACCTCGCTTTATTACGAGTTACCCATTTCCTTTGGCTCGATAAGTAAACGCTGAGCTCCTGAAAATTCTTTAATAATAAATAAGTAATAAACATAATGAGTCGACTCAGGCTATCAGCTGTGTCCGCTGTGTTATTGCGCGTCATTTGCTGTAGTTATACTTTTCAACAGTCTTACTGACCTTTTTCTGTATTTGAAAATACAATCGCGCGTGTTCAGGTTGTGTAATACGAAGTATTATCATCCTAAAAATAACTTTTACTACCTATTTCAGTACCTATATAGGTGGGTCTGAGTATTTTATCTTTTCGACGAATTAGAAGTAAATTTCCGGCTCTCTAGTACCAACGTCTACTAGTAAGTACTATCATCATCAATACCTACCATACCAATTTCTACAGTCCTATCTAAGAATTGACAATCTTTATCAAAATACCAAGAAATTTCACGTAAATTTTTATAATTGAAAATTTCTGTTAGTTCACGGGTATTATCGAAAATTTGGGTCTTACCTATCGTTACCATGTTAGACAGTTTTGAAAGAAGATGGATGCCCATTTTACCTGTTCTCGAGCTCCTTACCTTAGAATCGGCCATACTCTGCTCACCCACTCATATCTTCATCTCAGTCCATTGCCCCTCCCCTTCTTGCTAATACTGATACTGTCGATACGACCGATGGGACCACTTATCCATTCAACATATATTTTCAACTCCTGCTCTCCGGCACTTCTTCCACCTGCATTTTGTAGTAACTCCGTTACGGTCACTGACCTTCTCAAGTGCGGAGATTTCGAGCTTAAATCATGATTAGTCGTTATTTTGGTCTTTACCTATTTTTAATTTTTAAGTCAATTCATTATTTTTTGACATGTTTCATGTCTTTTCTCTCGCCGGACCCCGATTTTGAAATTCGCGAGTACACCCCCTCCTCCCCCGTCAAGAGAGACCGTGGGTCCGTGCACATCTCTACCCCGAGGGTGATTCAGCGATTTGCGAGTACACCCCGCATGGTGATTTCGAAATTCGCGTGCGTCCGAGTCGCGTGCGTCCGTGCAAATGACCTTGGGACTTGAAAAAATTTCGAAATCTATAGCAAGGAAGGGGTCGAAAGGCGGAAGCCCAAAATATTTTATATCAGACTTATGCCAAACCGAGAGAGGGACCTAGAAATCGCCCCACGAAAGTCGATACTTCAAAATATTTCTCATAGAGGCGATACTCCATATTTCTCAAAGAAGACTTGAATTTTCTCATACCATAATGATTTAAAAGTCGATCATGGATCGCAAATGCGGGATCCCGCCTTTGTGGTCCGCGAGTACACCCCCCTCCCCCCCTCGTCGTGAGAGATCGTGCGCATGCAAATCTCTATCCGGCAAGTGATTCAGAAATTTACGAGTACATCATGCGTGCGCGTGCATGTGTGCGTGCACATCTCTACCTCGTGGGTGATTCAGAAATTTGCGAGTACAGCCCACGTGCGCGTGCACGTCTCTACCCGGTGGGTGATTCAGGAATCAGAGTGGGAATTCAGAAGCAGTGCGATTCATGGGTACGCGAATGGCGTGAATTGTAGTAATTCAAGTTCAAAGGTGTTTCTTTCTTTTTAGTCGTTTTAATACAATTACATACCCCTCCACCGTACAATCACTTACATGTCCAGAGCATCACCGAATTTTTGGTTCTAAACTCGAAGTCTTACAGTTCTTCGACGGATTTCTCCCCCCGCCCCCCTCACCTCACTCATAAACTCATACTATTAAAGTAAGAATAACAGAATCGAAAAAGTAGAATTTTTTAATCATACAATCGTTTCACGATGGAGAGGCCAGGACATTTTTTGGCCGACTTTAGCAGGTATGTATTCTTTAGAGTGATGACTTTTTGGAATGGAAAGATGATAAGAAAAGGACTCTGATTTGGGTAAATATCTTTAAATAGGATGGACTTATCAGTTGTCACATCGCATAGAGGAAGGGAAACATCAAAGGTCAGGATTGTACAAATATGTGATAACTTACAACGAAGGTCTTTCACTTTAGTCATATCACAAAACTCATATTCCGTATCTAGCGACTTCCATAATATATTTTTGTAGGATCACATATTTCTACGACGGTTCTATTACCTTGTGCGTAGCATGGTGCGGGATTCACTCGCGGTTGACCGACGGTATTCATAATTGTTAAATATTGATAGTACTGCAAAATTAACGATAGTTAATTTTTAAATGTCTAACGTAAAATCATACCATAGGAAAACTTCCGTGAAAATAATACAAAGTAAATCACCTGTCGAAATGATATTGTGGGTTGAATTGCGGCGCTTGGTACAATCCAAAGTACACACGGATACAGATAAGGATTATTAGGAGGCCTATACCGACTGCCGGGGAAAGAGTAATAGCAATTGTTTTCTAGGGTGTCCAAGAACCAAGGCAAACAATCTCTCGCCAGTGAGGTGGTTGTTGCATTTAGTTGTCTGATTGCTTCATGACGCGCTCGTATGGCGTAAATTTCGGATTATCTACGTTTCCTTCCTATTAAAAGAGAAAGAGAAACGAAGATGAATGGTGCACTCAAATTATCAACGATGCCCACAGCTGCAGCTATATAATAGTTACCACATCAACAGGAGAAGATGTTATCACAAAACCATCGGGAGTTTCATACGCTTCATCCTCTGTCAATCCTAATTTTTGAAAAACCAAATCTTGTGTAACTGGAGTGCTAAAAATATTTACAAAAGAAATACCACATGAAAATCATCTCATTGTGATTGAGGTACCTACTGTAAAATTGTACAAGCTCACCCTCGGCCATCACGTATCCCCCATGTACGAGTGAATTCAGATACTCCATCAACCCGTTGTAGGACTGTAGTCAAGTTGTAAGTATCTTTCCCAAGAGGACCTCCCGTTAAAGTACCAAATCCTCTAATCAAACTGCCTTGCACTGTGATTGAAAACAAGTGAATTATATTGGATAAAAATTGGCGAACATTATACTCGCTGCTTACCAATATCGCCATTTACAAATTCGAATTCAGCGTCGTCCGAAATATTTATTACCAATTTAGAAACGTGAATAGGTATTGCATTAGCGCTCATTAACGAAATGGGTGTCAACCTAAAACAATTACACGGCTCCGCTTTGTCTTGTGGAAAACGGTACACTGAAATCAAAAATGAAAATTAGAAAAACTATTTTCCAATGTTTTATTCTATCTAGATACCTACACATAATTTTATAATCCTTTTAGCATTTTTCATCTGTCAAAATGAAACTTCTGTTCTCGCCCTTTGTGACCTCACTTGACCCCGTGCTTCATTAGCGTTTACCAGTGCAACGTATTGAACAAAAAGTTGTCTTATTATGCAATCTTACAAAAAAAAGTGTGATTCTGATCAATCAATAGCCTGGACGTTTCTGTACAGATACCTTGTCTTTTTTTTCAAGGCCCAAAGAAAGTCCAGTGATAAATAAGGTCTAATTTTTGTGTAATTGACTGCATTTTTGGATCCTGTTAATCTATCTTAATGGGCAAACATATGAATAATCCTAGCTGATACGTGTCAACAATTTTTGTATGTAAGACTGAGGTTCAATGACGAGTGCAGCCCTCCAACATCAACAGTTATTTCTAACATAGGTAGTTGATTTCCAAGCCAGAAATTTATGTTTGTAGGTATTTACATACTTAATATACTTAATTGGAACGTACCCGAACATACATCTCTGAAACCGAGCAAGATTAAACAAAGGCCTATAAAGTGTATCAACCCCAACATTTCTACAGCTGATTTCTTCACAACCTGTATGCTACCAAGTCAGGTCAGCCAGGAAAACTACTTCAAAATTGAATATTGTCAATCTGTTTCTCTCAGTTATTCATTATACTGCGATCAGATACCTTGCTTTATTACGAGTTACTCATTTCCTTTGGCTAGATAAGTAAACGCTGAGCTCCTGAAAATTCTTTAATAATAAATAAGTAATAAACATTAATGAGTCGACTCAGGCTATCAGCTGTGTCCATTGTGTTATTGCGCGTCATTTGCTGATATTATACTTTTCAACAGTCTTACTGACCATTTTAGATTTGAAAATACAGTCGCGTACGTTCAAATTGTGTAATATCTATTATCTTAAAAATAACTTTTACTATCTATCATTCAGTACCTATAAGTCTGGGTATTTTATCTTTTCAACGACTTGGAAGAAAATTTCCGACTCTTTAGTGCCAAAGTCTACTAGTAAGTGCTATCATCAATCATCAATACCTACCAATTTCTGCAGTCCTATCTAAGAATTGACAATTCTTATCAAAATATCAAGAAATTTCACGTGAATTTCCATAAGATCCCCCGATAAAACAGGTTCCCTGTTAAACTGCGATAATAAAAAATTGACGGCCATTGAACCCTCTGTGATGGCAGCGAGCATTAATAAAGACTCATACTAGTTTCTCGGGATGAATTCAGTCGATTTTACTGTATACTGAACTTACACCAGACAAATAACGGGGGTGAACGAGCGGAGCGAGTGAGCCCAAAGAGCCACGCAGTCTAAGAGGACTAGGCTCATACTAGGCTTCTTGTTTCTGTGCTCTCCCCTCCTCTCTACTTTCAATATTTGCGTCATCCCTATAAGTCTAAAGAGGTGAGACCGACATGAAACATGATTTTCATTTTTTGCGCCGCAACATGTTGCATATTTTTTTACAGGGAACCTATTGGGATATTTTGTGGAAAAAACGTTTTTCATCCGCGGTCCAGCCGGCCGACAGAGCTCGAAGCTCGAAAACCTTTCAAGTCCTTCTCCCATCATATATAGCTCGGTGGTCGGTGTATATAGGCTGAAAGATAGCCCCCTTCAAGTAACTAGATATGCAATGCTTCATACACCAATATCAACGTTTCTGGGATCCCACGTCCCCCATAAAGCAGGTTCCCTGCCTCCCCTCGTTTAACTCCGTGAAAGAACTCGTGAGTTTTTTCCAATTATCCCTTCTCTTATACGTAAATATCGCAATTTTTCTTGACATTATACACTATCATTTTTGCTTAGTGTACTGTGTGCGAGCCCGAGTACAATGAGGGCTAAGAGTACAGGTCCCAAAGTAGCGAAATTTGAAATTTTCCCAAGGGAACTAGAGTGATGGAATAAAACCTAGTATTCTCTAGATTAGGCCTAGTAGAGCCTGGTACACTGAATATTAGGCTTAGTACAATGAAGTCTAAGGTACGGGTTCCCAAAGTAACGAAGATCAAAAACTTTTCAAGTGCCTGTCAAGGTCATTAATGAAGTCACAAGAGTCAAACATGGACGTTTCCTGACGGTGCTCCCCCTCGCACCAACTCTACTGGTGACCAAGAATGAAAATCATATTTTATGTCTCCAATCAATTTCTATGCAATACTCTAGCGTCGTCCCCAATAGGTCATCAAGGTAGAAGAAGACAATTGATCAAACTAGCCTGCCTCATCCCCTTGGTATCAAATCTTCTAGAGGAAGGTCGCAGAAGAATCACAAACAAGAGAGTGTGTCGTCATGTCGTCATCAAATTATGACATCGTCAATAACCTTGGCCTAATTGAAGGACTCACAAAAATCACAAGTTGGAGGAGTATTTCATTTCGCAACAAGGCTGATGATGGAAAGAAGATTTTTTCTATGAAACAATCGGTGCTTCAAAATGGAGTTCAGGAGAATAGAAAAATCGTTTATAAATAAATCAAAGATGCCATAATTTATACTTCAATAATTTTATTTGCGCTCGGTTGGATAAGAAATCAAAAAATTTTGTCTGCAACCAGGTAGATCTTCGAGCTGCATCCTCAATATAATATGTATTCAGAATCGAGGTTGCGTGCTGGACCATGTCGTGCTCTTTCGATCGCGGTTACAGATCCATTAAGACTTTGTGAAGGCATGAAATCGGAGCATCGTACAGATTTAAACTTCCAAAAACCTCGAAAGACAAACTATTTTGAATTTGCTCCAACATCATCCTATCTCATGATCCTCTCCTCCATTATTAACATAGAACGAACGATTAACTATGCAATAACCTATCATTTCAAAGCCGACAAAAAATTCAATGAGAGAGGAGAATAAAGTCATGTACCGTTTAGGACACTCCATTCCCTCCCGTAACCAATAATCTTGACCTAAAGGATTCTGATGAATATGAGCCCCTGATCTCGGCTCATGAGTATAGGAGAAGAGGATCAATGTGCTAGTGAACCTAATGGATATAATCTACACATGGACTACCTTGCAACGAGACCTAAAATATCGTGAGAGAAGGGAACAAGGTACCAATAGTCTTGATTAACAGGTGCGCTCCTGATCCCGATTGCGTATGTCTGACAAATTCTAATGATTTAGCCCACACTTCTGGCAAGCCTTCTTAAAGAATGGGGAATTGGGACTTGTTTGTGTATAATTGGATTTTACCTGCTCACTTGAGATGATGAATGTTTGAGCCAACTAGCATAGGAGTTTTTCAAAACTGGAGTAAATTTATTCACGCAAATGAGTTTCACATTGGAATATCCCATTTTTTAGTTAAGAACAAACTAGGAAAATTAAAGTGTTACATTGCAAGTTGAAAACAGATCCTCAGTCTCAAGATACAAATATGAATGAAATAAAATAAATATAATTCAAGAATAATATTTTCTTCACTTTATTCATATCAGAATATTTATGATTTGGAATTTACGAGCAGTATCTTCCATAATGTATTTTCACAGAATCACATATTTCAACGACCGTTCTGTTACCTTGTTCATAGCACGGTGCGGGATTTACCAGGGGTTGACCAACGTCGTTGAACAATGTCAAATATTGGTAGTACTGCAAGATTAACAATAATAAATTAGAAAATATCAAAATTTGTAAAATCCTTGCATGAAAATTAAAAATCACCTGTCGAAAAGATATCGTGGGTTGGATCGCGGCGCTTGGTACGACCCAAATTACTGTCGGATATAAATAAGAACCAACGGGGGGCTTATATCGACTGCCGGGGTAAGAGTAATAGCAATTGTGCTCTAGAGTATCGAGGAACCAAGGCAAACAATCTTTAGCCAGTGAGGTGGTTGATGCATTTTGTTGTCTGATTGCTTCAAGGATACGCTCGTATGGCGTAAATTTCGGATTATCTTCGTTTCCTTCCTATTAAAGGATAACAACAATAGAAAAATACATTCAAATTAACAGCGATATTCAAAGCTAGAATATAATATTTACCACATTAATAGGGATAGATATGAAGGCAAAACCATCAGGAGAATTGTACGCTTCATCTTCAGTCAATCCTAATTTTTGAAAGACCAAATCTTGAGTGACGGGAGTGCTAAAATATTAACTATCACAAAAAAACTATATCTTTTTAGGATTCGTGAAATACAAGCATGAACGAACCCATGGCCATCACGAATTCCCCATGTACGGGTAAACTGGGATACACCATCAACGCGTTGTAGGGCCGTGGTCAAGTTGTAAGTGTCCGTGAGAAAAGGGCCTCCCGTTACTGTAATATATCCTTTAATCAATTTCCCTTGCACTATATTGAAAACAGTAAATGATGTCAGATGAAAAATGGTAAAAACCGTACTCCTTCTATCTTTGAAGATCTAGGATTTGATAAGTAGGAGATCTTTCTACTCACCAAAAGGATAATTTAGATATTGAAATTCAGCATCTTTCGAAACATTGATTACCAATTTAGAAACGTGAATAGGTTTTGCATTAGCGCTCATCAACGAAATTGGGCTCAACCGATAACAGTTGCACGGCTCCGCTTTATCATATGGAAAGTTGTACTCTGAAGTCAAGAATAAAAATTAGGTATTGATACTATTTTTCAGTCCAAAGAAAATTTAGAAATTTTCATCAGTTTTCCCTCTCACGCTTTGTAGTCTCGTTTATTCCTGTACTTCATCAGTTGACCAAAAGTTTATCTAATGTTGTGAATTAAAATATCCAATCATAATCCAATAATGAAAGTCCCTTTACCTATCACATCCATTTTACCTATAAGATGAGACTTCTACAAAATACGTATCGTGTAAGATGAGGAGCTTAAAGTACCACTGTCATTCATGAGTCATTTTTTAATGCGGTTTTAGAGGGAAAGTCGGGTAAAAATTGATTGTGAAAGCATTCGGTAATTGAAAGGAATGGGGGGGGGGGTTCTGCTAAATTACAACAATCCCTGATATTTATAAACATTTTTGCACAGTAATTTCAAGTTAGGTATATCCGTAGTATGTAAAACTCAAATTCAAAGCTGAGTACGCTTCAATCTTTCATCCTTATATCTAAGACTTCCTTTTCTCTCGATCTCGATCATGCTCAACTACAAACAAACAATGTTTGTCTGTTTCTCGCATTAAGCTACGAGTAATACAGTATGTCACATAGGTAATTGGAACATACCCGCAAGCACAGCTCTTAATCCAAATGAAATGAAAAATAGTACAAGGTGCATCATTTGCAACATCTCTTGTCTCTATAGACAACTTTTCCACAAGCTTTTAAATGTGCCACCAAGTCGGTTCAGGACTGCAGAGAGCTTCGGAAAGAAAACATTATAAACGTGTTCCTCATCAGGGATATTTACTTATATACCGAAGAAAATTACCTTATTCTTTCACAAATTACTTACGTCCTCTAGATAAGTAAAAGTTCGACGTCTCAAAATTCTTGTTATTTTATGAGCAATAAACATTAATGAGTTGAGAAATGTATTGTCAGTCCACTCAGGTTATCACCAATACCCATTATGCAATATAGGTATTGCCGTTTGTTGCAGTCAGTGGCGTAGCCGAAAAATTTTTCTGGGAGGGTCGAAAAGAAGGGTGAGATAGAAATGCAACAAAAACTCGCAGCCAGCTTCATTAGCTGCTTGGGGTTGCCTACATTAACTGTGTTCGTAGAGGCAAACAAAGAATCTATTTTATAGTCGTAGATGGTTTTTTGTTTATATTGAGTAAAGCTTGAACTTTGTTCTTCACTACGTTGAGAGTTTAAGTTCGAAAGTGCATATTTTTTCAAGTTCTCCCTATCAGATACAGCTCAATATTCAAAATTTTTCCAAGTCCCACGTTTTGCTGAACAGCACCGCCACCCGTAATTTTTTTTTCAAATTACCCCCGCCATAAAACAGGTTCCCTGTTGAACATTATTGGAAAATTTTCATCTTATGTATTCAGGGGGAGGCGTGTGGGCTCTCCTAACCTCTCCTCGCTATGCCACTGGTTGCAGTTATACAAAAATTACATGCTGGGCAAGGATTCAGCATTGTGACGATGTTGAAGAGGAAAACAAGACTACTCGTCGTCGTCGTCGTCGTTTCCGTGAACGCGATTAGGCCAAGTGGCCCGTCTGCGGAGTGGCATCTGCTTCGGATGACGTGGATGTGTCCACCAATTTTCGCCTTGGTCTGCCGCGGTCTCTCCTGCCTCTTGGCGTATAGTTTGCGGCCCATTTTGGCGATCTGTCCTCCTCCATTCTGGCGACATGTTCACGCCATCTTCGTCTGTAATCCTTGACTCTTCTAACAACGGGTGTCACATCGAGCTCGCTCTGAATGGATTCGTTCCTCTTCCGGTCCAACAAGGTGTACCCTGCAGTTCTTGGCAGGAAGCGCATTTCCGCTGCTTCTATTCTTTTCTTATCTCTCTTTCTCAGCACCCATGTTTCACTTCCATACGTTAACATTGGTATGGCAAAGGTGTTGTACACCTTCAGTCGCGTTTCTCGTCTTATGCTATTTGGCGGCATTATTCGATTTATTAAGCCCGATATTTTTATGAATTTCGTTATCTTCTTTTCAACGTCGACTTCTCCCAGATAGGATATATCGGTGCCAAGATATTTGCCTATTGAAATATTCCGCCGCTTCAGAATTGTGCTTGGTTGGATAACAAAAACCACGATCCAATGAATCAAAAAAAAAAAAGAAAAAAAAGTTTATCGACGACTAGTCAGAGTCTTACAACATCTTTTGTATTGTGTGCGCAAACATATATCATACTATCGCACTTTCTTATTGAGCTGCAATCCCAATTTGGGAAGGCCATCGTTACAATCGACAAAATTGAAATTGAGAGCGGAAAAAAGTGACTGATATCCTGTTACGTCGCAATATCAATAAATCGAAAAATATCGCAAAATGCTGCTTGCTGAAGTTCCTTCAAGTCTTTGTTTACCTTTTTATCAATGGAATTTCCCATAAGCGAAAATAACGTTCTAAAAATCGATGAATATAATGAAGAGAGAATATAAAAGGAATGGGAGTGCGTCGCCGGCCTAGAGACAAAATGTCTTAACTCCCAAATTCGTGGTTTTTCTTCTGCAGCGTAGTAAGCTTGAGGCTCGGGCACTTCTTTGGAATACTGATGGAGCTCACTAGTACCATTGATAGCGTAAATACTGTTCTCCAAAATTCCTTTTGTAGAGTTAGTGTAGACTGCTGTAGCAAATCTGTAAAATGGATTTACAACACTTTGACTCTAGGCCGACGAGTATCTCTTTTGTAATATATAAGCTGTATACTTCTAAGAAAATGACCTCTCCTACTAGAATCAATCCGTTTTTCAAGTTTACAGTCATTCATTATGAAGAAATATACTCAAAAGAGTAAAGAGAAAGATACACAAACCGCAATCGGTTCATGTATCTTCCTCTTTACTGTTTTGAGTGTATTTCTTCATGACCTCTCCTACCTTAGCAATGTTTCAGAATAGTGATTTGTTTTCAGAATGTTAGTTTCGCTTATGGGGATAATTAAATTGAAAAGAAAAGTAAACAAAGATTGAAGGAACTTCATACGATATTTTGCTATCTATCAGTATTGTGACGTACTCGTAGTTGGGAAATCAGTCCATCTCCCATTTGAATATTCAGTAAAGTAAGCTCAAAATAACTTGGAAACCGAGTAATCAGTGTTGCTATCTATGAATTTCAGAATGTGCTAGATTAAGTATGGTTGTACTGAATTATACTAAGATTTTATACAATTGAAGGAAATCATTGTTATGTTGGCATCTGTGACCTTTTTCAAAAGAACCGATTCTCCTGATCAAGCGTAGTACACTCAATCGCCGTAAGAGAGCGCTCTGTTTAAATAATCGGTGATCTTATTTGGAAAGCCTGAATCTTTTTTGGACTAAATCCTTCGACAACGATCGAGAATCTTCTGGACCCGGCGTGGGGTGTCCATTGTCGATGGCTGATCAACTTTGAACCTGTTTAATATTCTTGTAAGAATCTGCTCCCTCGCTCACAAAATCCTCTCTCTCATTCATTATTCGCATAGGATGAACGATTTCAAGCAGCCCATTATTTCAGAGTTGACGAAAATTTCCTTACGAAAGAAACACGATGCTATTTATCGTCCAGGACGCTTCGCCTCTTCTCCCTGTAGGCTCCAATTTACAGGATCCTGATGACCTCGAGCCTCTCATCTCGACTGACCAGCATATAGTGGGAGGAGAGGGCTAGGGCTATAACTTACAGTATTGAATACTTGGAACGCGACTTATAATTGGGTAAAACAAGGGGGCGACGCCTCAATGATCTTAATCTTAAGAAGCCCGTTCCCAATTGCACATGTATGGCAAGTCCCGACATAAGGCTGAGATGAAGTACTTAAGATGGAAGAAACGGAGATAAATTAATAGTAAGGGTGAGAAAAGATGTTTTTGCTAGCGATCTTCCTGGTGGTTCAATTCCCATCGAAAGGAGGAAAAATTTGTGCGATTTTTCATTTATCCTTATTTTCAAGGCGGTGGTCTTGAAGTGTAAGGAAGATTTTTGAGAGCTTGATTGAGGTAAAAAAGACTTTCACAAAAAAGAGGGATAAAAATATAAATATAGTTCAAAAATATATTTTCTTTACTCTGTTCACATCGGAATATTCATAACTTAGAACCTTTCATCTTCCATAATGTATTCTCACAGGATCACATATTTCAACGATCGTCCTATTCCCTTGTTGGTAGCATGGCGCGGGGGACACTCGTGGTTGACCGGCGCTGTTCTTAATTTTCAAATATTCGTAGTACTGCAAGATTAATGATAATAATTATTGAATAACTAATGTAAAATCATACCGTGGGAAAACTCGTGTGAAAATAAAAACTCACCTGTCGGAAAGATATTGTAGGTTGAATTTCTGCACTTGGTACGATCCAAATTACACACGGGTACAGATAAGGATTATTGGGAGGCTTATATCGACTACCGGGGAAAGAAAAATAGCAATTGTTCTCTAGAGTGTCGAGGAACCAAGGCAAACAATCCTTGGCCAGTGCAGTAGTTGATGCATTATACTCTCTAATTGCTCTATTGATGCGCTCGTAGGGCGTAAATTTTGGATTATCTACGTTTCCTTCCTATTAAAAGGGTAACAAAACCGAAAATGAATGCACTCAAACTATCAACGATTCCGAAGCTCTAATATATTCACCGGGTAACAAGGAAAAGATATTATCACAAAACCATCGGGAGTTTCGTACGCTTCGTCGTTTGTCAATCCTTCTTTTTGAAAGACCAAATCATGAGTCACGGGAGAACTGGAAATGTTAAAAAAATAAATATCGCAAAGAAGTTATCTCGCTATAGGATTGGTGAAGTACAAGTATGAGCCAACCCTCGGCCATCACGTATTCCCCATGTACGAGTAAACTCGGGTACAGCGTCGGTGCGTTGCAAAGCCTGAATTAAGTCGTAAGTATCAGTGAAAAGAGGGCCTCCCGTTAAAGTACCAGATCCTTTTGTTAAAATACCTTGGACTATATTAAAAATGACGAATAAAAATTTGCGAAAACTATACTTCTTGTACAATCAGATAATTAGAAGAGATCTCTACTCACTAATATCGCCATTTACAAATTCGAATTCAGCGTCGTTTGAAATATTTATTACCAATTTAGAAACGTGAATAGGTTTTGCATTAGAGCTCATCAACGAAATTGGAGTCAACCTAAAACAATTACACGGCTCCGCTTTGTCCCATGGAAAACGGTACTCTAAAATTGAAAATAAAAATAATGTTGAAACTATTTTTCAAAGTTTTATTTCAGGTATCTAGAGAAATTTTATGAGGCTACACACTACATAGCATTTCCTGAAGTGAAACTTTGTTCGCCCTTAGTGGCCTCATGTAGCCCTGTACTGTGTACTTCATCAGCCCTTTATATATGTTGAGTATTGACCGGAAGTTCATTGATTATTGTGAATAAAAATGATCGGTACAAATCCCTTGATTGGTCTTCTCCTTATTTTTTACTTTTATCATCCACGGTTTTCTTAAAATAAGACCCTTGGAAGACATAAGCCTTGTCGGATGTGCGTCTGGAACTTATAATCCCAATCCGAGTAAAATTTTTCAATGCTCCCACATGGGAAGCTGTAATGATAAAATGTTGAGCTTCCAATAATCCGTCCTCTTATTTGTAATATATACGAACATGTTGACCAGAAATTTTTGCATAGATCATTAAAGATAGAGTCCTAACGCGTTGATTAAGAGTAAGACTGCGGCTCAAGACTTTGTAGGCCCTTTAATTTATTACAAAGTCAATAGGTCCAACAGTTTTGAGCCTCAAAATCCTCGAACGTTTTCAATTACAAAAATTAATGTTTATCTGCAAGTCATAATATCGTACCTATTTAGATGAGTGGAACATACCCGAATGCACAGCTTTGAATCCGAGTAAAACATAACATAGGCCTATAAGATGTATCATACGCAACATTTCTACGCTTGATCTTTCCACAACTTCCAAGTACGTCACCAAGTTCGATCAGCACTCAAGTCTTACTTCAAAAGAAACAACATTGAAAACGTACCTATTTTTCTGGGCTATTTATATACTATGGCAATTTACGTTATTTTATCGCAACTTACTTATTTCCTTAGCTAGATAAGTACATAATAACTGAAATTCTCAAAATTCTATAATTTTAAATAAGTTGTAAACATTAACGAGTTAGAAATGAAAATACACCATCGTTCACCCTGGCTATCATCAAATCCCGCATGATATAATTATTGTCATTTATTGCAGGTGCAAGCTGATGAAGGATTTGGCATTGCGACAATTCTGGCGAGGGAAAACTCACATCAAGAAAATTCGCTGCTTCGAAAAGGAGTTCAAGCAATTAGAAAATTCTTTATGGAAACTCAGGAATACCAATCACCCTTTCATAATTTTATTTGTGCTAGGTTAGATAAGAAAAACCAATTTCTCATGAATTGAAAAATGTTGTCTACGACTTGGTGAAGCGCACGTCTCAAACTCGAAGAAGGTGTATTGAGGTCCATCTGCGTCGCTGTCAGCCTTGACATAGAGATCTTGAAGATACTACAAAACGCAAGAGTGCCTGGTTACCTTGCGTCTGCTGGCACAGTGAGGAGAAGCGTAACATACGGTGTTCCTCAGGACTCTGTCCTGGGCGCTACATTGTGGAACATCGCATTCAACAGCCTATTCAAGACAAAGCTTCCACCACGAGAGCAGCTCACATTATCTTGTCGAGGTGGAGACACGGTAAACCAAGCCCGAGAGACTGTGTTCCGTGAATCAAGTCGGCCGGATTTAACTTGGCAGTAAACAAGACAGAGGTCATTCTTTAATCCAGCCACTTTTTGTCTGCAAAGTGTGGTTATTGAGACTAAGAAGATATTGACGTATCTGGTGGGCTCTGCTTCGACAGTAAGAGAAAACTTGCAAAGTAGTGAAACGTTTTCCCGCCTAATATTAAACCAAGGAGGACCAGGAGAAATTAGGAGAAGACTATATGTGAGTGTAGCAATTTGAGTCTTCCTTTATGGAGTCCCAGTGTGAGCCGTCTACATGAAGATAGAAATAGAAAAAATCTAACAAGAGCTGCGCTTAGGAATGTTAGTGCCTACCATACTGTGTCGAAGGACGCTTTTTGCGTAATTGACCTGCCTGCAGAAGAGCAAACAGCAATGTTCAAGGCAAAGAAGAAGACGAAGACCACCAACAAATTTTGTGAGTCAAGCATGGGTCTAGGTGTTCCTTGCTTGTCAAGTGGAAAGAGCGACTTGCCCGGACAGGGAAGGGGGAGACGTGATCTTGACGAGTGAATGGACTGAAACCATGGCCAGCTAAATTTTCACCTGGCCATGGGTGTTTCAACAAGTACCTAAACAAAATGAGGAGCGGATGATGGACCTTAACACACTGTTTTTGAGTGTGAGGCGAGGAGACTTGAGCAGGGGCGAGGAGACTTAAGCAGGGAACTAAGGGAAAATTGTTTTCGTACTATGTATGCTTGATAAATATCCTCCGACGTCTCAATGAATAACAAGACAAATGCAACTTCAAAAATTTATAATTACATGGCTCTCGAAATTTGAAAACACCTGCAGTTGATGACTTCGAGCGAAAATACTTCATTATTTTATATGTTTACGTCAAAATCTTCATCAACGTCCTAGCATTTTTCATAAATTACTTTCACCGGATCGCAAATTTCCACCACAGTTCTATTACCTTGCGCGTAACACGGTGCAGGTAATAACAACGGTTGACCGGCTGAATTCATAATTCCCAAATAGTCCTGGTACTAAAAAGAATTATCAATCAATATAAAATAAAATTTAAAATTACGAGAAAAGTAATGAATTACTTGGCGATAAGATATTGTAGTCTGAATTTTCGAACTCGGTACAATCCAAATAGCAGCTGGATGTAATTCATAGAGAAGAGGTGGCTTAACTCGACTACCCGGAAAAGCGAAATAACAGTTGTGGTGTAAAGCGTCGAACAACCAAGGTAAGAAATCCTTAGCCAGTGATGTGGTCGTAGAGTTTGGTTCCCTGGTTGCTCTCAGAATACGACCATACGGCTCGAATTTCGGATTATCTCGGTTTCCTTCCTAGTTTCCGGCGACAGAACATAGAAAAATCAAACACTGATCCTTAAATTTTATCAGCGTTAAAATTCGATATAATATTTACCGCGTCAACGGGAAAAGATATTATCACAAAACCATCAGGACTTGCATACGCTTCCTCGGTGGTCAATCCACTTTTTTGAAAAACTATATCTTCAGAAATTGGAGAACTAAAATCAATGGTACTTGGGAAGTATTACTGCGTTTGTAAAAATCATTTCTACACCTGTAAGCTTACCCTTTGCCATCTCGTAAACCTGAGGCACGGGTATGTTCGGGTACACCGTCAACACGATACAGGGCTGTCGTCAACTCGTAAGTATCGTTGAAGAGTGGACCTCCCGTCAGCGTACCGAATCCTTTTGTCAAAGTACCTTGTACTGCATTATGTAAGATGAATATAAGATGTCGGGCTCAACTTTAGGATTCTTGCCATAACTGAGTTTTAAACGTACCGAAAACATCATTCACAAATTCAAATTCAGCGTCCTTTGAAATACTGATTACCATTTCCGAAACACGAACAGGTTTTGTTCGATCGCTGATCAAAGAGATTGGAGTCAACCTATCACAGTTACAAGGTTCAGCTCTACTCCACGGAAAACTGTACTCTAGAAAAAAGAAAATGTCAAGAAAATTTTGTCCCTCTCTTGGAAAGTTTTGAATCATCTTAGGTTACAAAATAATAAAAGGACTTGTCCAGACGAATATATCATAAACACAATAATGAGCTTGAAAGCACTGTCGTCTTAAAAATTTTTTTATTACTTATACGACGATCGACGTTTCGAACGTACACACGTTCTTCTTCAGGATCGATAAATCCCTAATAAAAAAATTTTTAAGACGACAGTGCTTTCAAGCTCATTATTGTGTTCATCTTAGGTTACTCTTGTGGCACTTCTAGCTCTTGATTTTTTTTTTGCTACCTTCTCTCTTTATCCCGCTAGTCATCGACTTTATAATTTTCACCATCAAGTATAGGTAAAGAGATAATTTTTAAAATATAAAAATACCAGAAACTCATTCTCAAATACTTCCTGATGTCCTTCCATTACTGAGGATTTCCTTTTCCAAGAGAAATATGTCCGTCTTTTCTTCAAATAATTCAAAACTTTCTGATGAAAGATAGGATTGAGGAGGGATTACACAAGCCTCGGAATTCCTCGACATATCGACTTTTACATCAAAATTATCGACTGCTGTATCGAAACATCAAATTTTAAGATGTCAAGCCAATCGTCATAGAGTCAATGACATTGACATAGACCTTAGCTTAAGGTTTTCAGTAGATTCTCGCATCAACTTAAACTTACAACCATTGTCAACCTTCTCAATCGACTTAATAACGTTTAGCTTTTAGCTTATCTTGGAACACAATGGATCGGCTCCGGAACGCTATGAACCAGTTCGGAGTGAAATAAACTGTCTCTGGAGCGGAATGAACCGGATACCAAGGAGAATTACAGGACTACAAGATTTAAGTCAATCACATCAGCTTTTGGCTGACTTTAGGCTTAAAGCCAATCATGAAAAAAATCATTAGCTGACATAAAACTTGCAAATAATGACGAAAACAACGGCTTAAGCTTTTAGCATAAGCCAACAGCTTAGGCCAATCATGACATAAGCTGGACATCCCCACCTAGAATACAATAGTATGACGCCCTCCTCCTTCCTGTCTTAGCTTCACATACGCATGCAGACTATGTACTAGGTAGAGAAAGTTTGAAATAGGTCACGATCACTTATGACGTCATTTTCGTCTTGCAATTTGAACGCTATTTTGTTACGCAAATTTCAGATAGACCCAATGCTTGTTCAAAAACCTGTTTATCGAAGAAAAAGTATACAAAGAGCTTAGAAATTTGAAACTTAGATCGCAGGGGGTACCTCCATTAAAAAGGTTTCATCATCCAGATTCTGAAGGAATAGTCCCTTATATTTGAAGCTTAGATCCAAGGCTTGACGTCAGCGAAGTGATCAAGGCGAACTGGGTAAGCATGGTCATTGTACTCGCAACAGGTGTATCTATCAAGCTTGGTGAATTTTCTTGGAGTGTAAAAAAACAACTTCCACATTTTTTTCAGAATTTTGTAAGAGCAATGCGTGGCGGTTAGAATGAGGGTTTTACGCCCAGTTTTCTCCCAGGCACTGTTACAGGACGAAGCGAATGTAAGAAGGTTCGTTGTTCGGTTACAGTGCCCGGGAGATAGCTGGACGTAAGGCCCTCATTTTACCCACGGCGCACTACCCAAAAATTTTTGAAAAAAATATTTAGATGATGTTTTCAATGAATAACAAAAAAGATGCTGTCATTTTGGTAGATATCCTTCTCAGGGGCACATGAAGGATTCTTGTCCTGCTACATATTTTTTTCTTCATACTTTGAAAACTTTCTGTTACATTATTCTCGAGGCTGAAGATCAAGAGAAAATTCTACCTACCTGAACGCGCGGCTCTAATTTGAAGTAAAACAAAATATAAGCCAAATATGAAGTCGAGATATAAGCGCAACATTTTTATTTCAACTGCTGCATACAATAATTTATACGCTAGCGAATTCGGTCTGTACTGAGGAAAACTTCAAAAATGAAATATCCAATTCATAAGAATTTACTCATGGTAATATTTACTGCGATAAAATATTGTATTCGACGTTCATGCTTACGTATTTTATCTTAATTCATTCGCTTCCTATAGATAACCAGAAGTTGAATTTCTCGTAATTCTTGAACATTAGCAATGAAAAATCGAAGGTAAGTACAGGCCATCACCAATACCCCATTGGCAGAAATAGGTAAAGAATGTCAAGAGGTCAGTAGCCCTAGCTGTTCGTTTCTAAGTAAGATAACAATATTATGTACATTGAAGACGATTCAAAGAGGAGGGACAGTGTCGATAAGTGTTTTTTTTGCCTATACATATATTCATAATTTAAAAAAAAGGATTGGAAATCAAGATTTTTTTAATTTCTAGAAAGAAATTTACCGTAGAATTTGGAAGGTTCTCCGAGCTTTTGTATGCTCCAGAATCCAAGAGCCAAAAAACGATAAAGATGCAATATAGGCTGTTTGAATTTTGTCGATTTTTATGTAATACCAGCCTTGTGACCTGAGAGCAATATTAAAAAAATTTGTCAAGCACTTTGAAAGGCCCTAGGCGAAGGTATAAAAATGTAATTTGCTCTTGTCAGTTTCTGCAGGATATCGTCAAAAATAGTCAAAAAATTCTCCAAACTAGATCAAAGACTCCGACGGTCTACGAAGAATTCCCTTAAAAAATCGAAGCTCCAAAGTTTGCAGAAACTGGTAGACCTTTACTCTGCATAGATTGCTGACATTCTCTCCAATTGACATCGAACAAAAATTCAAATAATTCAAAAATACAGTTTTATTCATATCGAAAGATCCATTGACATTATATTCAACATCTGGCTTTTTCCAAAAACTTTACCTTAACCGGGTCACATACTTCAATGACCGTTCTATTACCTTGTTCGTAACATGGTGCCGGATTTACTAGCGGTTGACCAGCCAAGTTCATCACTTTCAAATATTCATTGTACTGAAAATAACGATAATTTAGCGGAATAAAGTGAAATGCAATATTATGGAACAAAAAAGCATAAAAGTGACAAATCACCTGACGATAAGATAAAGTAATTTGTATTTTCGAGCTCGGAACGATCCAAATGGAAACCGGGAATAAGTTAACGAGGGGTGGCCGAATCCGACTACCCGGGAAAGCGTAATAACAATTGTGCTGCAAAGTATCAAGTAACCAAGGCAAACAATCCTTGGCCAAGAAGGAGGTTGTTGCATTTAGCTTTGTAACCGCTTGGAGTATGCGAGAGTATGGCCTAAATTTCGGGTTGTCTCGGTTTCCTTCCTATTCACGGGTAAGGAGGCAGAAAATGAACGGACTCGAACTATCGATGACTGTCCACGTCGAAGTTGTATTATATTTACCACGTTAATAGGAAAAGCTATTATTACAAAACCATCAGGACTTTCAAATGTTTCGTCGAGTGTCAATCCTTTCTTTTGGAAGACTACTTCATGAGTGACAGCTGTACTGGAAGTATTGAAAAAATACGCATCATTTAAAAGTCGTACTTTTAGGACGTAATTTTGACCTCACCCACGGCCGTCACGTAATCCAGATGCTCGAGTGAATTCAAAGACACCATCAACAAGATGCAGAATCCTAATTAATTCGTAACTATCGTTGAGAAGAGGGCCTCCCGTTAGACTGCCAGTTCCTTTAATTATGTTACCACGCACTACAACAAAAACATATCCCCACAAGTAGTCATTAGAAATAATATATTGGTATACTTTTTCTATCTGAAGATGTCTCTGTGAGCAACAAGAGAACGCCTAGACGGTTTTTAATTTAAAAACAATATTTAGTCACATCATAGAATGTGACATTTCACGAATTCAGAAAAATCTATGTTCATACCAACTTCACCATCGTTGTAAAATTCAAACTCTGCATCCTTCGAAATATTGATTACCATTTCAGAGAGATGAACTGGTTTTGCTTCACTGCTGATTAACGAAATCGGAGTAAACCTATCACAATTACACGCTTCCGCTTTACTCCACGGGAAATTGTATTCTAAAATTAAAAGGGAAAATTTGTAAAACCATTTTATAGAGCAAATTGTAGAATATCTATACGTAGCATAACCGGAAGATTCACGGGGGGGAGGGGTTGAACAAACAATACTTCACCCTTTTCTGAAATTTTGATTGTATTTGAAGGCAAATTATGTAGTTCAGGATTCCCCTTTCACCCCACGTCACTGACATTAATTATCAAACTACGTTAACTGCCGCAAATTTTGAAGATTTCGATCTGTTCCATACAATGAAGCGACAAATTTTAATACAATGTAGGAAAAAAAAAGAAGAGTACTGGAGTTGCAAATTCAATTAACACGTATTGAAACTTTTTCGACCAATTTTTCGACTCCAGTACTCTTTTTGTTTTTTTGTTGTTTTTTTTTTCTTTTTGTTTTCTGTATTTTATTAAATTTTAAAATTTTCCTTCTTACTAGAATTTTTTCTGTATATCATAGTGCATTGGTTCATATTTTTTCTTAGGTTTTGAAGGCCGGAATGAACAACAAAGACTAGTAAGCTACCAAAAAGAAAGCTTCTTCACAATTGTACGTACAGCGAACTTCTTGGATAACTCACCTGAATGCGCTTCTCTAATTTGAAATGAAAAGAAATACAGCCATGACATTAAGTGGAAATATAAAGATGACATTTTCATTAATACTGCAACTCCACCAAACTGGTGTACATTGAAGAAAAACGTAGTATTGTGCAATATTCTCCTGGTTGTTAGAAGTATACAACAAAATTAGTCATTTTATCATGCGACTTGTTTCTTATAGATAAGCAAGGGAAGTGAAATCACCTCAAACGCGAAGACGTCACCAATATATCTAATACCGTATGTACTTCATAATGTGCTATAGGTACACCTTCTTTTATCTTATAAAATATTGTTATTGCGTAAGTTGTGAGATAGGTATCTTTTCATTTAGATTATCACAGTATAATTTTCACCTATGAGTTGGACGTGTAGTGTAGCGCTCACTACAAATGGGAGGAGAAACTACTAAGTTTCCAAGCTACACAACACGGCACTATCCATGCTCGTACAACTTCCGCGTAGGGTGAAAAAGTGAGTTGAATGGGTGCTTATAAAAGTAAACAAGACTGAGGCGCTAAGCTCTTGATACCCAAGCCTTTGCATCTATGTCTCGAAGTTGAGATTATTCTCAAATTTACACCACAAAAATAACGTCATGACCTTGACTTTACACTCACGTCCTCTTCAAATATTATACTGTACATAAGGCTATAAGGAGAGATAATACTCCCCTCAATCTTCTTCATTCAGCTGTTTTGGAAAATCCGTGACGCCCAAATCCCCACTACCGAGTGATTGGAGTAATGACTTCGATTCAGCCCATAATTTTCAGCCCTCTGATGACGTCTTAGAATAGGCGTGGTCTTGACCTACTTTCATACTTGAAAGATTTCTAAACCAATATTTTATCTAGTTTAACGTAAGTTCATGGAGCAAACTAGCCTAGTGTACAGAAAGAGCCTGTACAAGCAAGATTCTGGAGACTTAGTCCTTACAGAAGGACAGGCTAGGTAATTAAAGCTCTAAAGACTTAGGCTATGCATTGGTAGGTAGATGAGAAAGACTAACTCAGCCACCCTAATATGAATATAATACTAGAAGCCCATCTACTGATGTCATGGACTGGGCACTTTAAAACGTCAACTAATGGATTCGGTCACGTCGTAAAGTAGGCGTGGTCTTCACCTACTTAGGAACTTGAACATAATTTTGAGTCCTGAACTACCTTACATGTATGTGAGAAAGGGACTTATGTGGACGGCTTTGCTCTGGAGGAGACAGCGAGAGCAGAATGTGACGTCATCAATACAGATAGACATTTTCATGATCTAGACATTTTCATGATCTTCGATTTAAGGTTGGAAATCTTAAAACTTTACATTTCATGCGTGTATTATACTGATAAGACTGTTACTGCTCCTTGAAACATGGTCACGACTTCGCAACAAAATGTTTCGTATTTTTTGGCACGATTTTAATATTATGGGTAAAACTACTTACGCTTTTGTAACTTTCAACAATAAATTTTACACACTTGTCAATTGTAATGTTTTACTTTCAATGGCTCGTAACTTCGAGGATTCTCTTGTCTTTATTGAAAATCTATTGTGGTTATTGTCATCGTGACGTTGCATGCGAGAGGTAAAATAACTCACCTGGATGTGCTACTCTTCATTCAAGCAAAATAAAATACATCAGGCAAAATACAAAGCGTGAACATGATCAAATTGCTCCACAATTCTTTCCCATGTCACCGATATATGTACCGAACAAAATTTCAGAAATTAAAGCATCCAAATAGTGTACATAATAATCACCTTTCGGTACCTAGTCAAAAATATAATAAGATTACTGACGTATCTCAACACGACTTGTTTCCTCTAGATAAGAAATAAATATGAAATTACGTCAACCACAAAAAAATGACCGACGTCCGCTTTTTGCACTATTATTGGAAATTCCCTTTACATTTTTTTTTTTTTTTTTTTTTTTTTTCATTTTCATTTTGAGCTATGTATTTTAGGAGGGGGCTTGGAATAATTTTGACCTCCGACCTATATGTGACAGGGACTTGAAAAGAATTTCTAAGAGCTGAAAGCTAGGGAGGGGATCACTCCAATGTGGAGGGGTGAGGTGTGGGGAAGAGGAAATATTAACCGTTAGCAATTTCAATTTGAATGACTGACAGCTAAGCTAATGGCTAACGTGATTTCATTAGCTAGCTAACGGCTAGCTGATTATGAAAATTGCTCAGCTAACAGCTAACGGCTAATAGCTTTGGCTTAGCTAAGGAGCCCTGCTGGAAAAACCGTCGAGTTTGACATCTGTTGATCCCATATCGATTTGATGTCGACGTCGACGTGAGGTTAACTTTGAACAACGTATCGACACAATTTCGATTACAACTTTGAAAAAAGTGAATTTTCGGTCGAATTGATGTCGATTATCATTGACGGTATTGACATTAAAGTCGTTACTCTATTAGCTTGCTATAAGTTACTTAAGAAGATTGTATATCACTCACAATAAAAGTTATCAAATAAACGTGGTTAATACAATTTTAATTATGATATTGGTTTTCCAAAAAATGATTTTTCAATAAATCGATTTACAATAATCTCCTCGAGATAGTGTAGTAGGTATAACTGACAAAATAACTGAACCACCAGTAAGTATAAATTATTTATCTAGGTACTTCTAATTACAGTAGGTAATGAAGAACAAAGACAGGAAGAAAGTATATCACAGGAAAAAAGAAAAATACGTAGTTATTGAAGAATGAAATGCGAATAGAAATGAGTACCTAGAAGTACCTGATGAATATATGACAAAAGGGAATCATACGTTTTTGGCCATGAATGACTTGAAGTTTAGAATGATTCGCATAATAAAGATATTTATGGTTTCAGAACTAATAGATTCTATTCTCACATTGTCATTATTATCATTATAAATCGACTTGAAAATTTAAAAATAAATATCTCTAGGAATAAAAGCAATCTTCTTTTCTCGGTTTCTCTTTCAGCCTGTTGAAAAAACTTGTGTGGGAAAATAATTCTACTCACTTGTCTTTTTGTTTACTTTACTAAATATTGTGTAACTAGATACTCAATATTATGATTAATTATTATTAAAATATTTTGTACCTCATGATGTTGTTTTAATTTCTTTGTCATAAATATAGGTAGTGAAAAAATTGATATTTCCCAAAATATAGATTTTATTTTTATCATTGTTATTAACATTATTATTGCGCTTATTAAATAAAAGAGAGAGAGACAAAAAAAAAAAAAAAAAGAAAAACTCATTTGGTCTCTTTAATTAGGTACAGTGACAGTGCTGATCATTGAGGTAACTGTTTCGATCCATCGGTTCTAAAAATTATTTTAGAATTTTGAGAAAAAATATTGAATTAAGTTACTTGTTTGACACGTAATAGATAATATAGGCTATTGTGATTAAAAATATATTATAATAGAATAAGTAAACTATTTTAAAGAACAGACTAATCTTTTTATTCTCATGGATCATTTTATTGGGAATTAAATTTATACAGTGTCCGATCAACTCTGCGCTGCTTTCTGCCGCTTTAAATTACAAAAAACGCGCGAAAGTCTCGGAACAGTTTGGAGAAAGACCGACTTGGAAAGTTGCAGTATTTAACAAAGACTCAAACAATATTCTTTCATTTAGTTTTTCAATGTAGATTTTTTTTCAATTTTTTTGTGAATTTTAGAAATGAAAAAAAAAAGTTACAGGTTGAGAAGAGTTTCTATTTGGGGCCCTCAGTACGGTACCCGGGTTTTAATTTTTTAAAGAGAATATTTGGGAGCAATTTAATTTCCCTCATTTGAATAAAAATTCTAGAGAAAACCTCTTCCCAAATAATTTTTAATTTTTTTGATTATTCACGGGTCTTGAGGGGAATATCAAATTCTAAACAACTTTTCGTTGATAAAACTCATTTCTTTCCTTTTTATTGATCTAAAGAGTCGACCTTCGGTCATCTTCAAGTTTTTATTCATCAACACTCATACGATTATAGTGATTATTATTCCAATTAGCAATTTTGACCGGCGCCTGCGATACAGTAGATTCCTTTCTTCCATAAGAAATCATCATTTATCGGTGTGATATCTTTTCGAGATCATTCATTCGGCCATTCGAATTAGGAAAAATTGAAAAAGTAACGGAATATTAGAATCCACCGTGGTCCGAATAGCCTCCACCGTGGCCTCCTCCTTCAGCGTGACCATATTTGCCTCCCTCTTTCACACTACCTTTTTTACCGTACTGAGAATGCTCATCATGATGTTCTCGCTCGGCTCCTTCCTTATGGTGACCCGCTTCCTCTTCGTGATGGAGACCCTTATGCGCCTTGGCTGACTTGTCGCTGTGTCCTTCGTGGTAACCAGAATCCAAATGGTGCTTCTTCGCTTCGCCAGCTAACTCTTTAGCACGTTTTTGGTGCTCATCAAGATGCTCTTCGTGTTCGTCTCCCTCGTGACTATGCTCGTAGAATTCCTCATCTAGTTTATATTCGTTTTTATTATGCTTTTTCGTCGAACTACTCTTCGTATGCTTCCTCTCGTGCTCGCCTTTACTGTTCGCTTTTATACCTTTCTCTCCCTTATGACCTTTGTATTCTTCGCCGTGGTGTTTCTCCTCGTCCAGATGGGCTTTTTTCAATCCTTCTTTTTCGCTAAGAGCCTTTTTCTTCTGCTCCTTGTCATGATGTTCTTTTTCAGCGTGGTCGTATCCCTCAGCCTTCTTGTAGTTTTTGTGAGCTTTCTCCCCTTCTTCACTTTTATGGGCCTCGATGAATTTCTTTCCTCCTTCCTTGCCGTAATGCTTTTCTCGATCGTACCCTTCTTCGTAACTGTCGTCCAGACCTCCACTACCAAGATATTTACCGGACTTGGCTGAACCAGCTTCTTCAAGAGGAGCTACTTTCTCGACAATTTCGTTAATACTTCTCGGTGGTGACGTAGATGAGCCCTCGGACGGTAATTTTCGGTATCTGTTTGTCTTTGAGTACAGTCGTGTCAGGGGTTTTCGTGTCGTTATTTCGTATCTGGTGTCAGGATAAGTATCGAAAGTGTACTCACGAGATGATGAATCGTCTTCAAATTCTGGTCTAAGTCGACGTTCATGCTTCGCTTTGTGCTCGGAATACTGGCCTTCGGGTTTGAACTCTGTTTTGCTGTAACTCACCTGGCTTGGACCACTAGATCCACTCGACGTATGTATAATACTATAGCTGCTACTTACAGCTTGGTTCCTTGGATCGAGTGATTCGAAAGATGTAAAACTGGGTGACCAGTGAGAATCAAAATTGATTGAGGGTGGATCCAACAAGCGCATCGCACATTTCACACTACCGAGTACGAAAACAAACACACCTACTATATGTAACATCGTCTTGATTGTCCATGCGTACACGACTATATACAAAATTGCACAGAGAGCACTTGGTCCGGTGAGAACTTCAACGCTTGATCGCGAAAGAGTAAATGCGGCAGTTTTCCAGTAATTGAATTGGCATACCATCTCGTTAAGGTGGACGGATTTTGAAACTTAGTGGTAGGGCGAGGAAAGGTGACAAATTAAAATATTTGTTTTATCGGAATATAATATGAGTATAATTTCCGAAGCTATAGGTGAGAAGTTGACGACAATAAAGCGTATAAACATATATTTAGCACACGGTCATTTACTCTCATGAAGAACGAGCCGTGACGAAATGTTTGAACGGTTTTCCGTGACTAGAATACCACGTACGAAAGAAAAATTGATTATAGCTTGCCTAAACCGTGAAAACGACGAGCTTCATTCGAGCCAGTAATACATGCAAAAACGGAACAGACAATTCATGAACGTTTGCCTAACAACTATAGGATATACCTACGAGCTGCAAATTAAGGAAGGACGTAACTATCGTAGGGCATGACTTATTGTGTTCCAGCAATAGCTTATTGTACATCGTTGGTACTGTGCTTCCAATATAAATAAGTAGTACTCGCGGTGATGATTCTTCATCTCCGTTTCTGATCCAGAAATATCTTCTTGATATTACATGATTGATTTTATGCTCTGTGAACACTTATGTACTCGGCAAAACGAAGTGATAGGATTTGGGTAGCCTAGCCTCTTTTGCTCCTTCATGGTCGTATTTTCGCGCTCAACGATCAATCATGCTGTCCAGCATTAATAAAACACACTAGGTACTACTGCAGTTGCTCGCTGGCCCTAACTTGGTATTCGTAGTGTTGACTTATGCAATGAAAGAGATCCAATAGACCTGTAAATGATAACGATCTTACAGTGAGCTTTAGATGGATATCTGAAGCCTAGTTTTATCCAATATATTAATAAGTTTATGAGTTAGGATTATGGAGTTCATCTCGTCCAATAAGAACGCAAATGCTGAGTCTTCCTCATCCCCGTCAGTCAAGTAGAACGTCGTGGAATTTATTTCTTTTCTGTCTTCATCGAGAATAGATATGAGGCACTTTAGAGTATCTACTTCGATGAGTTCTTTGGATCCTAACAAAGTGTATTGATCACGATAACTTGCTGACATCCCAGCTTTGAATCGAACTTTTTGGGCTCCTAGAACGAGCATCGCGTATTTATAACAAATGTACGTCAAATCTACGGTAGGGGCCTCGTGTAATTCTGGCCATATAGAGTACTCTGAAACAATTACCCACGTTTGAACTCACCATCAGGCATGCAAAAAACCACATACGATATTTTACGATGGTAGAAAAATTGGCCTCATTATAGGGAGAGACGTTTACCTATTTTGAGGGGAAATAAATAAATGAATGTGTGAGAGATGAGTGATAACTGCAGATGAGATGATAAGATGAATTGCTTAGAACAAAACATATGAATGTAATATACTTAGGTACCTATAACAAACACGACTTCATTTTTATACGACTGGATGATAATTATTATATTAAGTTATCATCATAATTATTTATGAGTTTCCTAACAGCTCAGCTTTAGGTTTTGTAGGTAGGCCTAGGTACTTATATACTCCGTTCACATTAAGGAAGGATAGAAATATGACCTCGAGAACGGAACGCTCCGGGTAATTTTAATCTACCGTTCCGTTCTCAAGGTCATATTTCTATCCTTCCTTAATGTGAACAGAGTATAGGACTTTTCCATGTCGGCGCATTGCATACGTATTCTCCTATATTATGATATCGACTTGGTAGTATTTCCTAAGTCCTTAGTATTTCCATCATTCCTCTTATGGCAAACTACTCCACAATGAAAAAGAGTATGCAATGTAGCAACACCCATAAGAGGACTCGATAACACGTAGGAGAATACATATGCAATGTGCCGACATGGAAAAGCCCTATACATCTCTAATAGACCTACAGTCTACACAGTATCTATTTTGAAGTTCTAGTCGAGTGATAGATTCTTGAGCGGCTATAGTGAGTAGTGACTAGGTAGGCATACTTACCAACGTCTTTTGTCATATACTTGTTCTTAAAAAGTTTCTCCAAAATCATAGAATTACTTTTCCGATGATCTGAAGAATTCCCGATTTCATGGTTAGAGGCCGTATTCCAACAACTAGATATGAATATAATCGTGAATATCATGATAACGCAGAATAATCAATCGATTTTTAAAACCTCATTTTCGTATAATAACTTTGAGGAGATTTTAAATAATTCATTTTTTCTTTACAACATGAAATGCTTGAGTAACTACCTACAGCATGCTGTACGCCATACAACAGCATTCAACTCCGCAACAAGAAGTTATTGATAAGATTACACTTTCCAATAATGAATGTGAGAGAGCCTAATCAGGTCCTAAAAGAATTAATTAAAATCAGCCTATATCTAAGTCTTCTGTAGGTACGCAAAGAAGCAACGAAGCAACGAAGAACCCACTGAGACAAGTTTAATGAGCATCTAGACTTTAATTCTTTCTGGTAGGTATGAATTCAACAATTTGTCACCTAGATCCAAATTTAGTTGATGGCTCGATAGGCTAACCAAGCAGTGACAAGAATTTTGTTCGCATATTTTTTGATTTTTTCTTATTCTTTTTCATTTCGACCCTTCCTAATCTGCGTGTAGAAGGTATTTTTGGAGCATTCGTGTAAAGATCAAATATACAAAGGTAGGTACTTGACAAAAGAATTAATGAATTTTGTAAATTCTCGAGGAAACTCACATTCCGCATACATTTACGAATATTACAACAAAATAACACGGTACCTATAAATAAACAGTTAAATAACATAGCAATTTTTCTCTAATTATCACTCGTCGAGACTAGGCCTATTCATTAACGTAATTAAATGACTAAATAAATACGAAAAGTACCTAACGATTTCACGCTCATTCGATTAAAATATTCTCAAGTTATTTAAATTTCATGACTGGTATATTATTGATAATGTTATGTTATTTATTGTCGCGTCTTGGCACGCTTGAGGATTAGATTCGTCGAAGTATACAAAGACCTAGGTACAATATTACACTGCACTCTAAATGGAAAGAGAAAAGCGCATACGAATATCAAGAGAAATTGAACAAAATATTATTATATCTAGATAATTCTTCAAAATTTCAGCTGACCATTTCTTTATCGCGCCAAGCTTTGAAATTATGGTACCGAGTGCTCGTATCCTATATCTAGTTAAAATATACCAAGCATCTAAATTTTACCATATCTGTTTACAAGTTCGAAATTACTCATACACGAAGAAAATGAAACCAAGTACGGTAGCTCTATAATAAAAATAATACAGGAAACTGTATCGATTCGAAAATAGGAAAGTTGATATGTCACGCTTTGATGTTTTGATATTGCCAAATCTGCTAGCTAAATTTCCTCCAATCTGTGCGTTGTTTTTTTTTTTTTTCTTTCTTTGGTAAGTAATGATTTTCCGTAAGCAAGAAGCTGCACAGAACGTTCTAGAAACTGCCGATGAATGATCCGTCGTAACTGAAACAACGAGTTATGAATTATTTTCTGACAGAATAAAAGCCTAGCTGGATTATCGAACGATTGAACGCAAGAACATTTCATGTAGCCTTTCTGCCTTATTTGCAGTTTTCGTTTAAGGTACTTAGGTACCTACAAAATATATTCATCAATTCAAAGAACGCTTGAGCTATATATTTACAATTTCACATAGACGTACTTATTCAGTGTACCAATGATGGAAGCAAAATTTGCGATTGATCAATGTGTTTCGATAACATTATTAACATCAAAATGGCGACATAAAAAATAAGTATCTAGCTGGTAACTTATACTTATGGTACCAAAATTTATTGTACTGAATATAGATCGAAGTCTTTTTCCACCAGAAAAATTACTGTTCATCAGGCCACTATTCAACAAGAAATTATACTGCTCGAATAAGTACATCGATTACGTATAAAATACAAACGTACCTATTGTTTTCCTGGTTCATGGTCAATTTCATGCACAAGTGACTAATACAATCTGTCTAAGATTAACATAAGAGAGGACAACAAGTCTCAGTAGAAATATGATCAAATTTGATCGAAAACTCGAAATAATTGTTGTAGGTTCCTATACTAGACTGGAACTAATACGATTACAGTTTTTGAACAGAGAATTTTCTCTGTATTAGTAGCCTAAGTCAGGTCTAAGAAAATTGCATACTACCGGAAAAGTATCTTTCATAGGTACTCTGTCTGTTCAAAATTGTATGACTCACCGGCACAGTGGAAGAGAGGACCACAGTCTGAAAGGTAAGAAAATATTTGAGGAAGCTTCAAAGCTCCAATTGACTCTAGTGGCCAAATTAATTCACGTATTACGCGTTTAATAGGTACCGGTGCCATACGTATTATAAACCGGTACCTAACCGATAAAAATTTGCATGCTCGAACCAAGACCGCGCGTCTTCTAACTCGCAGCTAGAATTTGTATCATGATCAATGAATACCATCGTAAGTACCTATGTAATCTTCAGGAATCGGTTTTCTTATTAGGTACCTCAATGATAGTCAGTTGAGTGTTGTTCATAAACCAACATTAATTAATGTCGAGGAAATTAGAAAATAATGCTTCGACGAAATACCGACTTGATGTCGAAGCTCGACGAACACGGGCCTTTTCCGGTGTTCTGAAAATTCTCTTGTTCATTTTATTATTATCCGATGCGTACGAAGTGCGTTGCATATAGTTTGTTGTCAGATTGACACCTAAAGTCTCATACATGATGCGAGTTATGAAAAACCCTGAGGAAGAAAGCAAGACGACAGGATAACATTCACTAGGCCTTGACAATGATCATTGCATCTTAGAGACACTGTGTTTCTTTAATCCCAATTAATACGCGTTACCTCACAAGGCTATTACAAGAACTCACAAAATTAATCTCCTGATTTCAATTGACTTGAATCAGTTGCGTCCTTTCATGTACCAACTTTATAACAGAGCAGGATAACCCAACTTATACAACAACTCATCATCGTTTAATTAAAATTATTCAGTCCGAGATGAGTTACGAAACTCAACGAAGATGGAAAAGATTTACAGCGTGACGTAATTTTCATTTGCTTATCGGTTGGAACAAGTTTTTATCAGATATCCTCGTTCAGTACTGTTTTGAATTCTCTAACGAAGATATATGAATTCGAACACAGGACCATCATGAAAACTAGATCGGTATTCACGAAAATAATATTCTGTAAGTATATTTAAGGCCTAGTTCAAAGTTTCAATATCAAGGTTGGTTTTCAAGTAAAGTAAACGTGGATCGAAAGTTTCAGGTATTTATCTTTCCTTCAAAGCTGAGAAGTCAGCTTCTTCAGTTTTGAAGAATACGAGTACAATCAATTCAGATACAGCAGAGAGCTTGACGGACAATCAGCAAACATCCACGATAACTGGAAGAACAAATTCCGAGGAAAATATACGTGAGGAGAATGGTGAGGAGAAATCGCAAGACAGTTTAGGATTAAATAATTTCGTAGAAAAACTGAATGATAAAATAGAAGTAAAATTTGATGAGGCGACCGCGCAATTACACAGTATCAATCATAGAATGAATATGATCGACAGCAAAGTTAATCTCAAATTGGAGAAATTATCGAACCTAGTAGATGGAGTGGACCAGAAACTGGATGAAAAACTTACGAGCAGGACGGCGTACACCACTACAACTTCTCCGAGACCGCACCACAAGTGGGGGCGAAAGTTGTTGAAATACTCTCTGATAGTCCTAAGCACAATAGAATCTTTACGAGATATACCGTGTTAGTAGTAGCACAAAATTCAAAGCTGAGAGTTGTGAAAACATTATTGTTGCTTGAAAATTCTTCATATATCGGTGATTTTCAATCTCCTTAGTCGTCAAAATAACACTAGACAAATTTAAATTTGTACAGTTGAATGAATAAGTTATATTAATAAAAATATGGTACTGCAAATAAAAAAAAAAATTAAAAATGGTGCTAATCTTCAGACGTACGAGCTGAAGAAGGGATATTCTCGTCTAAACAAAATACACTGAGGGACGAGTAATGACTTACACAAAAATAAAAAAATAAAAAGTTACAATTAAATACATAAAATTGTGGACGCAAAAATCTCGAAGAAAACCCAAAAACGCACGTCTTTTTTGATTTATAATTTTCTCTAGTCAATCTTAGTCTTTATGAAATATTTTCATCGGCTGACGAACATGACAATAATCATAATTTTATAAACAAAACGTTAATGAATACGAAAGTATAAAAAAATTTTGAATTTATAGTTTTTACTTCTTTTTGCTTTTACCCAAAGTCAATGTATGGTGACTGCTGCCCATCTGGGCGACCTGTTGTTTCCGACGAGAGAATTCTATAATGTCATCTTCTAGCTTCTTACGATTCTCTTCGTAAATGCGTTTATCCTCAGCATGTTGCTTTTTAACTTTTTCAAATCGCTCTTGAAGCTAGAAAAGCGTAAGCAAATGTTAGTAACATGGAAATTTTCGATTTTTTTTTAGTTTAAAATTTGTAACTAACTTCTCGTTCGATTTCTTTGAGTTCGGCTTCCTTCTCTTTAACACGCACCACAAACGTTTGTTTCATCTCTTCTTCGTCTTGCTGTAGTTTCTCCAGATGAGCATTACGTTTGGCCTCGAAAATTTGCTGGAAGCTGACTGGCTTATTGTCACCATCAACGTCGGTAAATCCCATCTAGATATCCATCGAAAGTAGAAGTTCAAATCCAATACACTGATAGTAAGGATACGAAAGATCCGAAGTATAAACAATACCAACCTGTTCTAATCGCTTCTTACGATATAACTCGTAATGTTTCGAGTGAGTCTTCTCTCGCATATCTTCCATGTTGGTACGAATCAACATTTCTCGTAATTTGACAAAATCGCAGTGCGATTCGTTTTCCACTGTCGATGAAAAAAATGATCACGTAAGTAAGAAAAAATTGTACAACGAGTTCACAACAGTTGAAAAGGAGAAAGTTATTTCTGACTGAATCTTAGTAATGCCGTTTCAGTCTCCAACAATTACTGTTGAATAATAGCTGCATATTATCTGTCATCTAGATGAACATTCAATTTCGAATTTTTCTGATGGAACTTTGAAAATCAAGAATTCACTCATCTCCAGAAAAAGACAATGAACGAAAAATGATTTCTCTTCCCACTTTTCGTTATCGTTCTGCGAGAACCACTCGGGCTTTCTTAGCCAATCGCGAAAAAAATGAACACATTCTGAGAAATCATTGAATGACCAGGAGAAATTCGTCGAACAAATCCGATTCGTTAATGAAATACATTCGTGACATTTCAAGGCTGTGATAGTCAATAATGAGAGCAAGTAAGAATTTCTCCACATCTTAGGAAAGTAGGAATTCGATTTTTTTTTCTTCTCCCCTTTCTTAATGTGGAAGTTTGACAATGAAGTGCTCACGTTACTCATTCCTGAATCGTCACCTTGATGAAAAAAATCACGCTACCAAAACTAGAACTCAATTTGTTTCTTCTTTTGATTAATATAGGTTTTCACACAAAACTTTCATTCCTCGGTCTTGTTATAAAATTGAAAACTGATAAACCAAGTAGAATCTTTGACTTCTCTTCAATGATAAGCGAATACAAAATTAGCAATTAGAGAGCATCGCCTCACCTAACGAAGTAACTTTCACTCAATATCTCAATTCAAGACCACTACTAAAATGATTTCGTCAGAATAACTTCTCACACTACAACATAGATCGTTTGATATTCAACTCTATTCACCTTGTACTATGCCCCACGGATATTGTCGAGATCTAACCATCTTGTTGGCAATCTTAACGAAATCGGTACTACCGACTACAGCAAATGGAATGAAGGAATTCATTGTGGCATTCGTAGCTGATACAGTTTCATCGTCGGTTGGGAATTGATAGATTTGAATCCCGTTTGCATTCAGTTCGGACAATATTTTAGACTGAAAAATAACAGTTTTCATCATAACACTCAGAACTTCGACAAAAAACTCAAGCGCAACGAGTTTATTTTTCAATTACCTTGAACTTTTGCAACTCTGTTTTCGAAATCGTATCAGCTTTCGCAATGATCGGAATTATATTCACTTTGGTATCCAGCTGTTTCATGCAGACCAGGTCCAAGGACTTCATGCTATATTACATTGTAGTTTATATTTATCAGGTAGATTCAATTAAAACTAGGTAGTTGAAAAGTCACGTAATACATACCCATGACCAGTAGGACAGATGAAATATAAACAAACGTGTATTCTCGTATCGTGATACGTGTGTAGAGTACGTTTGATTTTCAGTTCTTCTTGAAGATAGGTTTCGAATTGACTGTCAACGTAATCAACTACAGCGTTATAACTTTCTTCTTTGTTTATTTGATCGCCATACCCAACCGTATCCACTATTGTCAACTAGAACGTATTGAAGAAATGAAAATAATTCCTAAGGATACTTCTGTAGAACACTAATATTGGTCAGACAAAATTAGTACCTTTAGCCGGACATTACTCTCTTGGAGTTCGTAAGTGTGAGCTTTTAGTTTCACATTAGGTAACGTATGATCTGCTTGCTTGGACTCAAAATTAGTGTTGAATAAGGAGTCCATGAGAGTCGATTTACCGAGTCCGGTTTCTCCTGTATAAATGTGTCAACATGATGTATCAGTTTACTCGCAAGCTCGTAAGATTTCTTCTTTTTTTTTTTCGCTACCTACCTATACATAAGATATTGAATACAAATCCACTTTGAACGGCTTTGCTAACGATTTGATCGGGAAGAGTACCGAAACCAACATTACCAGTTAGATTCAATGTGCGAAGATTATTTTCCACCTAAAATTCGAATGATATTTAATTGTACGATCCAATAAGATTGTCCGCGATGAAGAACTTTCAAATGAGTGAATTTATTTTACCTTAGACCTTTCGACATCAGCGGCAGCCATTTCGATACAGGTGAAACACGAGTAGCAGAACGGAAATTAATCGTCTTCTTTACAAGAAGTGATGAAACTGACCATATAGAAAAAAAACGAAACTATTGGGAGTGACAATATCAAATCATGAGTCACCATTCGCGATTTACGACATAGCGTACTCAAGAATGTGTTTTGGTTTTGGTATTTTTCTTGAGAAAAAAATAATAATACCGTAAGTCCGTAAACGCGATTGTCACATACAATGCATTGAACCTAAATAGTCGTGTCTTACAGACCGAGGTTAAGAAATAGAAAGTGTCGCGTCTCAGATCTCAGATTTCGAACTAGTTTCATGGGTGAGCCGTTCGAGAGCGCTAATATCGGGATATTTTGAGTATTCTACAACGCATTAACGAGATGACACCATCGACAGCGTCATTTAACTCATAACCGTTTCACAGAAAGATCGATAAATTTTTGACCGTTATGACCGATATTTGAAAGACTGTCAAAAGTCAAAACAACTGTATGTAGATGAAATTAATTGTGTTTTGTTTGGAAAAATATCAAGTTTGGATGAGTTTGGATAATCCGGCTGTTGGGATAATCGGCATTCATATAATCGGAAGTATACTGCAATGAAATTTTTTGTCGAGAGTTATTTGAGGTTTAACCGGAAAAAATAACAGTCAAAAGGCCTATACCAGATTGTAACTATTTCACTTTCACTATCTTAATAGTCCAGGTTTTGGTGACGTCAATCAGCAAATAACTATAAGCAAGCGTTGATCCAACTGGCAACTGATAATAAGGTCAAGATTCAAGAATAACATGGGGGAGTGAAGGTCATTATGTGAATAATTCGGAATTAGACTTGATTAAAATATCAGACTTATACATTTATAATACATTTGTTCATCAATCTCCAAATATTAAGAAATTCGTTCTTATTGAACGCGAAAATACGATGATCTTAGCTCCTTGCGTTATTCTTATTTTATAGCCCTATAAATACGACTATAAGTACGAGTGAGGACATGGACCGCCATATTTAGTCGTTATGCGTCCTCATTGTTTTCACAGTCTGCTATTCTAATGACTGATAACAGTTTATCATGATTTGAAAATAATGAGAGAATATATTAAACTAAGTGCCAAAGCAAAATGCAAGACTCAACACTATTGAGAAATGCGAAATTGCTTCAAATTGCTTCACTAATCACACAAGTTCCTTATCTGAATAGGGAGCTATGGAGACTAAGGCGCTTGGAGACAAATGATGACGTAATGACTAAATAATTATGGCAGACCATGTCCTCACTCGTATTTATAGGGCTCTACTTATATTATGGGAGTCGACATGTCAGCAGTGCTGTTTAGCCAATTGTATTGGCTAAAAACTTAAGCTAGCAAATTTTTGATTGGATGAAAATTGCTCAGCTAACGACTAACGGCTTAACTAAGCAGCCCTACATGTCAGTTGGATCAACGTTGGGTAGTTTTACTATAGCTGTTATTCTCTGTTTGACGTCACAGAAACCTGGGCTACAGTTTTAGTAGTAGGAAACAAAATAGGTTGAGTTTAGAGCGTCGGGTGGGCTGGGAGGGTTAAAATACGGCATTTTCTCCTACATCTTCTCCTCCAATGGTATCAGTAAGTCAGGATACTTTCTTCGGAGCTTTCTTCTCATTGACCTTGGAGCTACTGCCTAATGAGATTTAAAAATAGAAGGAATAAGTCGGTCGACTTCTTTACGAGTGGATTCTCAGAGAAACATGAAGAAAAATCTTGATGACTTGACCACAAAACAAGAAATTTCAAAAGATGGAATGCATTTCAGGGATTTGTTCCACAATATTATTTTTTGTTTCAAACTCATCGTTTAATATCATATCTAATAGTAAGATATAGTTCTAATTCAAAGAGTAGAATTCTAATTCTTAGTCTTCTGCTGATTATCCTGTCCTTTTTACTATAGAATCGTGCGATTCAATTCTTTTCTCCTTAATTTATAGTATTCGAGCCCTAATTTTTTCTTCTCTTGAAGTTCAGTTTTCAGCCACGGTGCACCGTTTTCCGTTTACAGCTCTGAGCAATCCCGGTTTTCATTTAGGATGTCGCGTCTGTGAGAAAACGGAGAGTTTGTGATCTTCGTATTCTACCGCAGTAGTACCGTATACGTTTTACGGCGTTCCACATAGACAATTGTTTTAACATCTGTGCGTGATGAAAGATAGAAGCAGACACCCCGCACCGAGTTCGTCTATCAATTTAATCTTCACTACGTGTCAGCGACGTCATATTCACTCGAGAAACCAACGGCACAAGCATTCGTTTCTCAAAATGGAATTTCTCCGCATAACAGAAGTGGCTCTTACTTTCTTCGAGAAAGAAATGTCATTTCCATTTTTTAGTCAACGTTAAAATTTAATACTCATATTTTCTAAGGCGGGCTCTTTCTGGATTACACTCAATTTGTCAGCAAAAAAAAATTGGCCTTTTCTTCTTTACATGTGCTGTGTTGGATGGTTTTCTGTTCTACACTAATACATATTTTAATAGAAGTGCGTATATCGCCTGCTCACATCGCTCGGCGTAGAAACTTGCTAGCTTGTACGCAATTGTAATTTATTTTCAAGATTTACAATAAATACAGTGCTGCGAACTTCCGACCTCGGTTACGAAACAGTAGAGTAGTAGAACGTAGATGAATTTGAAGAAAGGTTACACGCGAGTAAAACATTTTTTTGAGACTTCCCGCTGATATAGTATTGACGTACTTTGTATTAAAAAATTAAAAAAAATATTAAAACAGAACTCCGTATAATGACATTCCATGTTTTTCCTCTAACCACCAGTCGGGAACCTGACGCAGAATTGACACGAGAACGCGCTATTCTGGACACCTATTTTTAATATTCGAGACCGAAAATCGAGTATTTTTTTCCTTTTTTTATCCCAATTATTACGGCTTAAGCTCTTTTCTTCACTTCTTTTTCACATTTCGTGCTCCCTTATCGTGCGAAATATTTTTTTCATGTAATTTGCACACAAAATATGAAACCAACAACGACGGGTTGATAAATTGGAGGCGCGAAAAAAAGAGCGATACTGAGGCCAATACAAGAAACAAAAACGCTCGAGAATATTTTTAATCTTTTATTTTTTTTATACGCAATGCGGATAATTTAAAGAGTAGGGGAAAAAAGGGAATGAAATCTAACTTCTCGTAACTTAAAAAAATTACTTCAATGTGGAATGAAGACGTTCGCTAGAACGTTTGTGGTGTAAATTTCGAAGTAAATAGCGGTACTCTGACAACGTTTTGAGATTGCGTTTTATTTCTTCGTCGAAGGAGAACGGCAACAAGATTAACGAAGGTCGGAGGCAATCAAGTTTCCTACGAAAATAAAACAACTTTCCTCGTATTCTATTCACTTTCTCACGTTTTTGTCTTTCTTTTTCCGGGAAGCACATTGACGAGTTTCTCGTCTTATTTTGTTTCTTACAAGATGAAATTTTAGATCGTGAAATTTGAGCGGAAAATCTCAAAATTCAATTTTTACTTCGTTGCGAGTCGATGAACGACAAATACAAGATGATTTTCCGCTTCAATTTATAGCGCAGCGGACGTCTTTTCGTTTTCAAATGATAAAACACAACTCAAGTAGACAGAAAAAGAAAAACATTTAATTAATTCTACGATAAAATATCAAAATGCATTATGGTTTTTTCTGGAATTATAACCAAATAGAAGCTTTTCATTGTTAATTTTCATCATTTTTTTATCGATTTTCTTTGTTTTTCATAGAAAATAAAAATTACAAAAAGTTATTATATAATAACACACAAAATATGCAGCGAGACTCAATACACTTCCGAAGTCGCACCTCGTTTTCATTCGAGTATTATTTGTGCGATTTCTCGACCATAATAAATAAAAACATTTCAATTTTCATCCTCGTATAGGCCTTATCTGTCGTCAAAAAGTACAATATTTGCTTCCATAGACTAACTACCAGCAGAAATTAATCAAATGTGAAATCTATAAGTAGAAACTATATTTTATACAATAATTCATGTAAAATATGACTTGTATAAGGAAGAGAGAAACAACAAAAATTATTATCATTATCGTTGAAGAAAACACACAATTTCCTTTTCAAACAACCAAAATTTCGTGCTCAAACCGAACGATATAAAAATTATTATTTGTCTTTAAAAAATTATTTTCCCCCAATGAATCAACAAATAGTGAAGCGAGAAAAGCTTTGCGTGTCAGAGTAATGACGTTGCTCATATATTCTAGCTTATTTTTGGACACGCAAGATAACTAAACCAAATAAGAATAGTAGTGTTATACACTAGTTTTCGTTCTTTCAAAATTCTCTCTAAAGTAAAAAATAAAAATTCATAAATAATATATTTTACTGTGTATTAGAAGCCTTACATAAAAGTTTGTAAACACATTTAAAAGCTAGTTGATGTATAAATTTCCTAATTAAAAGCAGAGAAAGAGGACGTTTTGCACGAAAGCATAAAAAAATAAAAGAAATGAAAAAGTAGTATAGGGAGGAGAAGTAGTAGTAGTAGTAACAGTGCGTTCAACTATACTCGATTATTAAATTAATAATGACTTATTTCTTAATGCTTAAGATATTTTTGTTTTTCCTTATTCAATGCGTTTTTGGTCCATGATAACCAGCAATTTGCGACTTACGTACGTAAAACAATAAATAATTAAAATCCACAAACAAGTTAACAGTATAAAAAAGGAGAATTCATTGCCAAAATAGAAAACTTTTTTTTTTTTTTTTTTTGTTTTTTGGATAAACATCTTTCTGCTTTATTCTTTTTTTTTTCTTTCTTTCTCAGATTATTTATCCTCGAAGTATAATATTTTTTCAACAATAACAAATGAAAACCTACATCATAACCTGAGCACTAAAAACTATACTTCCTTATACGTATCAATCATATAATATGGAAAAAAAGAGAGAAAAAAAAACTTTGCCAAAACAACAGCATCAGTCTTAGTCAATTACATTTAAGTATCCGATACTTTCCTTAAAAAGTAAAATAATAAATCGCAACAAACACAAAAATACACATACAAAAATAACGTTGTGATACAATTTCATTTTTTTAATCCTTCTTTTACTCGTGGAGACTTTTCAACAACCTTTATTGAAAATGTTACTCACAATAAATAATGAAGTTTCAACTACTAACCCAGAAATAGATACATAGCTTGTTGGTAAGTAGTTACGAGAAAACTGGGAAGTGAAGATTACATATTATTATGAAGTAATAAAAATTAATTAACTTATTTATTCATTTACTCCGGTAAGTAAAATGTAATATTACAATAGAATTAATAAACAACAAATATAACGATTTTCAAATTATCAGAAACTGATATGGAAAAGAGTACTTTCTAAAAATTTGATTTTTTTTTTTTTCTTATAAAAGAGACAGAGAAAAAAAATGTGGATAACGGCGTAGGATAGCCACTAATAGAAAAATGTATATTATCATTAAGCACCAATACAAATATTGTATTGAAATAATATCATGTTTGGTACATCAAGTGTGTGGTAAAGTAACACTCTCTTGTTTGACTAGTTCGTTCGGGAGAAAAAGAATTATAAAAAACTTAATATTGTTACAAAAACAATCAAGAAACGCAATCCTTCAATCAGACCAGCAACGTCATTTTAAATAACGATAAAGAAAAAGAAAGAAAAAACGTATAGATTCGTATAACATTGAAAAGAAGATAGAAAATTAACTTCAAAAAAAAAATCGATTTCAATAAAACTATACCGACTAGAAACAGTTTTGAAAGAAGAGAAGAGAAAAAAAAACTACAATATAACAATTTGAAAACACACATCGGTATTCACGATTTGTAATATTTTCTACCATTGTATTGTGATAATAATATTACATTTTCTAATTTATATTACAGGTATAGAATTCACTCTCTAAGTTATTTATGTACGTTGAAAAATCGATCTCAGTTAAATAATGATATATCAATATAGCCTAATTCTTACTGTATAATTTTGCTTAAGATTATAAAAGGATGAATATCGCAATTTTAATATAAAATTACTGTTCCTATCTTGTACTCTCTTTCTATTTTCGATTGTTTTAAATTTTGTGAGTAATTAGTTTTCAATTTCAATCCTATTTGGTTTTCAACTTTATAATATTGATACCTACAAATAAGGTCGAAAAATTAACATTGAACGAAAGTTGGTTACATATTGTTATGATGGATAACGAATCAAGTACCGGTAGAATTCAATGAATCGAAATCTAGGTCTGATTTTGATATCAGTTGATAATGATCTGGGTTTAACCGCAACTCACTCACTACACCAAAACGGGGAACGAAATAAGCTGATATGATTACGGTATTGAGAAAATTTTCAAACGAGATCGTAGAACAACGAAAGAACGATAAAATAAAACCGGAAATCAAAAGGAAGTACTAAATGTAGCGAAATAACACATTAATAAGAAGCAATCGAAATTCTTCAAGCTTTTTTTTTTCTTCAATCTCGTTTGGCATGAAAAATATTTATTCCACTGTAAATGAACCTTTATTCGATATCCACTAAATACTTACGGTTCCAATAGAAATTGGTTTAGAACCGCGGAGTTAAACAGGCCTGCATTCTACGCACAACTTTTGGAATAATCAAGCCTTGTTAAACACCAGATCAAACCACTACAATATAATAGCAAAATTAGTAGAACAAAAAACCGATTAAGGGAATACGATAGAAATTCAGTGCTTCGACTAAATAATCGAAGAAAGGCTGTATAATTTCGGTCGCAATTTTCGAAAAACAAACAGAACAAAACGTCAAACCATATTGAATAGGAATTCATTAGTTCACACTCCGGAATTCGGGGGCTACCGTACAATTTGGCATTGTTTCTTTGCCGTATTCGCGAGAACGAGAATACTTACTCAGAAGAGTTTATAATAACAACCCTCAACTTTGGTAGGCTAAATTCCATTACAATACTCTCCATTTTAAATAAACTACGTCTGCCATGCTCATATTGTATAGAGACGAAAAAAAGAAAATAAAAATAATAACAAAAAAGAATTCCAACAGTGCTGATTGATTAATAGATCTACTGAAAATTTTGCTGTAAATATTTATAACAATGGGCCCGAATTAATGAAATTTTGGAAATACTTCCAATTAGTAAAGTACAATAACATTTGAAAATAAAAAACTGCAAGACATCGACGGAGATATCGACTTGTAGAGTGGGAAGACAATGGAAAAACATGAATACGCGAAAACAGCGATATAACGTTTTCATCTCGCTATCTGATATCCCTGTACCCTCCGCGAAAATTAATTTTAATTAGATTGCTGGTAAAATAATAGATGAAATTTTGAAACGTTTCAAATACCTACCTATTTAATGCGAAATACGCGCCATGACTCAAATTTTATTTCTATTTTTTGCTCGCTCGAGCAGATTAAGTAATATTTTTTATACAAATTAGGTACTCTTTGAACGAATTAAAATTCAATAACTATTAATAATAAAATTAAAATTCGCGGTGCTTCTTGTTCTTGAAAATTTTCAAAATATTTCTTCTTCAAAAATTCGTTCGCGCAAGAACTTGAGCAACTGAAATATTTTTTCTATTTGAGTCGTAAAACTGTCAATTTTTAACAAAGAGCGTTCGATCTCTTTCTCAAACCATCAGATGTGAATTCATTTATTTCAAAAAGGTAAGACTTGAAAGAATGTGAAGAAGATTGAAAAGATGAAAAAAAAAAAAAAAAAAACGGAAAAATGAAATGAAAATGAGGATAAATTGAAGTAAAAATAGGAAATGATAATTCTCGCAATTCTGATCATAGGTAATTGCATTGCTCCAGTTCGCACTCAATCTATGCAGTATTTTTTTTTTTGAAATTACTTCAGTCTTTTGAAAAATATGATCGTCCAAAATTCATACCATAATCAAGAGTAATAGGATGTATACCTATCTTACTATTTCCCCAGGGAACAATAAAATCAAACTAGAGAACAAGAAGAAAATATAAAAAAGGATCACAATCTACTAAACCATTTTTTTAAAAATAAACATTTATGAACTCATCTCTGATAATGACCCTATTGATATTAAAATGGATACCGGTATCCGCCAACGAACAATAAAACGACGATGACAAGCTACGGAGGACGAAGAGAAAAATCTTCAATTAACTGTGGAAAGTATAGTGGGCGGGAGTAAGAGAAGGAGATTACACGAGGCGAAAGAAGGTAAAAAATGCAGAATAGCGTACACAATATTACGCGAATAAGGCCTCTCACTAAACCTTTGTAATAACTGGTCGTATAATATTTTTGGATCCGCGCACTTTTGAAACGAGGGTCGTCGAATAATAATTAAAAATAAACATCACGAGTACTGTAAGCTGAAAATTGCTACCTTCAATGTCGCGCCTCTCTGTTTTGATTGAATAATTTTATCAAACGAAAATTGTTTTGCATCAAAAGGGAAAGAAATGAGACGCCAATGTTGGATTCCGTCGAGTGCCGGGATATAATCATTTTCCTTCCATTTATGTCGAGATGAAACTAACGAGATAGCAAATTAGTTCTAACTAGATATAGCTGTATATTTCTACCGAAAAACAGAGCACTATTCCTTACGCCATTCCCTGTATAATTGATTCGACCATCGTTTTTCGTGCTCTGTAAACGGATAAGCCGATGTACGAAAAATATTTTGTATGTACGACGTATAACATAGATCGACGAGATAATTGAAGACAGTTTCATATTACTCTTCCTCCTCACGTAAAATGAAAAGTATTGGTTGCGCATGAAATATAAGTGATCCATTCGAGAATTGAGAGTACTGTTCTGAATAATTCCAAACCTAACTCTTCTAGGGATTAGTAAAAAAAAAGAAAAATTGTTCAATTTCTTGTACTATCACAAATTTTTGATCAGTTCTTCCTTGAAAACATAAATATAATAGAAATAATAGGAGGCTTGCTTGGTTTCCTGAAATCCATTTCGAAGTTCTTGTTTTTGAAACATTGATTTTCAATCTCAAGGATCTTCTTCTTGAACAAACATTTCGTTTTGCAGCTCTTAGTTGAGCAGGGAGCGCATAGCTACGTTCCTACAAAGCTGTTTATGGGATCAAGTTGACTTGGCCTAAATGTTTCTGATTGTGGCCACCTCAAAAGAAGGGCGACGATGAGAAATGATTGTTGATTGTTATCTTTCAGTAATAGTTTGTTCTACTGCCGTTGGAAATTGAATTGACGTATCAACAAAACCACGATTAGGAGAATAAAGCCTCTGATATTGCCTGCTAGAGGCTAAATAACTTAGGAAGTCCGTGCTTATTTTACTGATTGTCGTTTTTTATACACGTCAGTTCAACTTGGTACGGCAGTTCTGCTAACTTTTGATCCCTTATCTACCTACTTATTTCTTAATTCCAAGTACTTACTAACAAAAGAGCGAAACATTAATCCCAGTGACCTTCTTTAATTCTTATGAGAGTGGATATCGATAATCGAGTATGTTCTTAAGGACTATTGCAGTCGCAGCATTAACATTACTTTTGGGTTTTTGCCGACTATAGGTAAATCTTAGTTTGTCTGTGATCAGACTGATGATCATTCATAATAATTATGATTCTTATCAGAGAGAGACGGAACTCCGAGCAAATCTGTATCTGCCGTACAAAGAAGTTGAATCAACTGGACCCTTTTTAGCCAAACCCAACCAAGCGACATGATAACAATCTAGAGAAATGTTCCTTTACAATAAGCGGAGATTCTCCTTTTCCCCAGATCGTTATCATGTCGCTTGGTTGGGTTTGGCTAAAGAGGGTCCAACTTATCTGCAAAACCACGACTGAGAGAATAAAGCTTTCGACGTTGCGTATTGAAGGCTAGGTAATGAAAATCTTATTTTACTGATCCTTGTTTTGCAGATACGTCCATTAAACCAAGTTCTGTAAAAAACGGTTAAGCGGAAAGCTAGCAGGTTGGAGAAAAGTATCTCTAGTGTAGTGCGATAGACCTTATTCTATGCATCGTTAGCTAATCGCTTGGCTAGCTTCCACAGAACTCGGTTCAACTAAACTAACTTTGAACGGCAAAACTTGACCACTGTTGTCTCGATCATAACACACAAACTCTTGACTTCGATAAGAATGAACGTAGGGAACAACTAAATATCAGCATGATTTAAAAATAATCGAAAAAAGAAAGATAACTAGGTAGGTAGTTCCTGAAAAAACTTTTCATCTTCAATTGATAGTTGATTCAGTATTTTGAAACAATGAATGATCCTATTCTTAGTTACTGCATGTGACGTCTTTGTAGAATTGGTTGAATTTACACTAAAAGCATACTTTGAAAATCGAGTTCCTGGAATGATTGAAATTAAAATGGTTTATAGAAAAAGTAAAAAAGGAATGAGTCTTCAATGTGTTCTAGTATTATCGTGGAATGTAACTGCTCATAAAATTCCAAAAATTCTGAAGTACATCTACAGAGTCGTTTTTAGCCGAGCCTTTTATTCACTAACTAACCCAAGCTTTCCACTGGATCATCTGAATTTTAGTCAAAATGATTCGCCACAACTGTACAATGAACAATCTTTCTGTCTGTAAAACAGATGAATGTAAGAAAATGCATCTGCATTGAACGTGTTTTATAATAGCTCAATAAAAAAACTAGAACAAATCGATATCTTATTTTATGTTATGGTTTCTGATATGTGTTCCTGATATTAACGTAATCGAATGATTTTCTTTCTGTTTCATTTTGGTTATTTGTAGTTTTTAGTTTGAAGAAAAAGAAAATAAAAAACAGTTCTTCATATAAGCCATCGATGAATTCTTGGAATTCTTGATCTGAATTTGGGGAAAAAATCGGATGGTCCACTCTAACAAGAATTATTTCCCCTTCACCAATCCGATACCCTCCTCCTGTTCCATCGAAATTTTTAGGAAAGAATTGTTTCTGATGAGTAAATAAATAAACGAATAAATGAAATTTTTGAGAAGCCGATTTCACAAAATAGTTACTATTTTTGAGGCTAATACTTCGAGAATCGCTCGCCTATTTTTATTGCGAGCTGTGGGATTGAAAGACTTACCAATTTTTTAGAAGTATATTTGAGAAGGGGAAAAAAAGGATAATAGAAAATCAAATAGGTAACCGAATAAAAATATAATGGAAATAAAAAGAAAGAACTGATCATGGCCAACTTTTCGTCTTAATTTAGTCGATGATTCTACGAAAGTTTTCTGACATTTTAATTTTCCTTACTCGTTTGGTTTCCACTTGACTTGAAAAAGAGTTTATAAAGAACTTCTCGTACGATTTCAGTATACGACTATAGACGAGACCTGATATTGCTTTTGCATTTTTATTAATTTTCTCGCCACGCGATATGAAAAAAGAAAAAAAAAATGTACCTAGGAAAAAAAAGAGAAGGAGAAATTTGTGTAATCACAGAAAGATTATCACAGAAACAAAAATAGAAGTGATGGAAAACTAAAGGAAGGATAAAAACGAGAAAGAAGGATTATATATACTTGATAAGTGAGCGAAGGGGAAAAAAAGCTCACACATTCGTTCCCAAAAGCATGACCACTTTTTGCTGCGGTAATCTACAGCTCAGACACGCTATATTTATTCTGTACGTATATATTTTGTAGGTTAAATATGTGCACGGTTGATCAAAGCAAACTGTAAAAACTACAACGATAGTCGCGGATGGCTCGTGGTGATCTCATTTTCTTGCTTATTACTCGAGTCAGCGTATCGTGCTCCAGTATGAATATTCTCGTAAATAATTGATAAATCTGCATAATGGCTACACGATCCCGCTTCGTTACATTAGTCAAGCACCGAAGGAAATTCGTGTTGTAATTTTTCCACAAACGAAGCAATCACAAAGGGTCTAACCTTCTATACAAATTTATTCATTATTCATTCGCCTAGAAGTCAGGACAAATTGAATCAAACTAACTTAAATTTTCTCAAGCACGCGGATAATTTTGTACGAGAAAAAGGCCTCGGATGAAGAAGACAAGAAGAGATCAAAAAAATAAATAGAATTAAAACGATATTAATTCACGCAAACAAGAATTAACGTTTGATTGAAAATAAGTACTGTAACGTAGGAGCAGAAACACGTATACAGAAAAAAATTAAGACAGGAACGTGTGCGGTTAAAAATGGGTAAATTGTATTTCGCGAAATTGAATTTGGCCTTTTCCTCCTTTTCGAAATTAGAATTTCGGTTTAATGCGCGACGCGAGTTCGAAAACAGACGCGATCAATTTTGTCGTCGTCATTTTCTCGACGAGGCGAAGGATGAAAATTATTCGCCGAATTTAACCAGATTTATCGACAAACACGAATACAGCGGAAGGTAGGCGAACCGTAAACTTTTTTCCTCTCCTCCCCGACCACCTTTTCACCCTTTGTGGTTTTGTTCGGCCGGCATAAGGCGATCGTCGCAAAAAGCTGCTTGATTCCGGATCAGCCAACACTCGTGACAGACCACTGTTCGACACGCAACCCGACTCCCTTCTGTATGTATGTTGATATCGATACGGGTATACAGGAAAGTTATAGTTGGCGATTAAGTATTGAAAAAGCTCTCGTCGATTGCGCGAGTGTTACGTTTCCACATTATTAATATACGAGTGCGATATTAAAAAGAGGAATTTTATGACTCGGGTGAATGAAATTGAGCGTCTCGAATTCGAGCACCTCTAGACGACTACACGAGACATCGGATTAGGGTTTCCTACAAGCTGTGCTTCTGATTAAATACAAATGATTCTCGCGGTGTACCGTTCCACATATTGTACGGTACAGAAAAGTGACAGCCATGAAAGTATGTAAAAATTGCGATCTTCCTGGCATCGAGGACGTTATTCTATCATTAAGGGATGGAAAATTTTCACAAAAGAACTTTCGCTAAACGCGTTCTCTCGAGTGTGAAGAATAAATTTTGAAAAGTCGGACGGAATTTGATCGAGCGAAGTTATTGTAATCTCTATCGAGGGGGACAGATTTTACTTTCGAGTAAAACTCGGTCGTAATTGACGGAAAAAGTAACTAAGACTATTATTATTGTCACGGTAGAATAAAAAAAAAAACTGCATTTTCTCGGGTCGAGAGTGGCATTGTGACTCACCTAATCTCGACGCGAACGAAAAGTAATCGAATGCTTTTAAGGAAAATGCGCTTTAATTTTCCGAGAATATCAATTTTCCATCTTCGCGCTCGAAGAAAAAATATTGGCGACATAATTCATGAAATCGTATTTGGACAGCTGCAAATTTAAATAATTCAATTTTTTTTTTGTAGACTGTCTTCTGACTTTTGCTAATTCGAAAACTCGTCTTGAAAATAATTACGAAATTCGATGACACTTGCTGTGACACAGTTTAGGTTTTCATTTCGGAAAGGTTTGCGGACTCGAACGAAAAACATTTGAGACAAATTTCAAGGGGCTGAAATTTCTCACAATCGACGACAGGAGGGGGAAGAGGCAGAGTTTGGAAAATTTCATTCCATCTGACAAGTTCCGAAGTTTTCCTCTTCTTTACCTGAAATAATGAATACTTGATTGGGATGGTTTTTTTCTGGATTTCCAACCCCGCCCCCGTAGTGATTAATTGAAGAAGAAGCGGAGAAGGAAGAATCGAACGCTATCGCTGCTTTTTATTTGATTCTCTCGAGTGCCCTATTTGAAGAATTTTGAATCGCTAGCCAACGAAGCCCTAAAATTCCTCCCCACCCTTCCAATCGGAAATACATTCTTTCGTAGGAATCGAATGATCGGATTTCGAATACGAGGTACGAAAGTTTCTAGAGGGAGGACGAAGGGAGAGTGGCGCTCCATAATCTCCTTTTCGCCCAAGATGATGAATACATGATTTTAGGTCAGCCAGGCCACTTCCACCCCCCCCTCAAGAAAAAATCTTCTTGGTTCAATGATTCATTGGCCGGGATGTAAGGATCTCTTCAGTGCTTCATCGGAAAAAAATTTGGAAACTCTTGTCGAGAAGTGCCTAAAATTTTTATGTGACCCTATCGGAAGGTGAAGAAATTCTTCCAGCAAGGTCAAATAATCAGATTGCAATTACAACTTTTCGCCCGAAATAATGGCCGCTGTTTTCCAACAATAAATTTCCTTAGATTTTACAATCTCAAGCCGCTCTCTCTTTTTCTCAGGCAAAAGTTTTTATATTCTCGTTTGTTTCGAGGATTCATTGAGCTGGAAGTGTGGGGAGGCGGGGCTTCCGTCAACATCGTTTTCATGAAAGAAATTTCTCTCAACACGCGGTACGAATCCGAGCCTAATCGGACCGATTCCATAATGAAGACGATTCAAATTCAAACCCCAAAACAAGAACCGAGTTCCGATCTCGAGATAATACAGAAAAAAATGGAATCCCCTCCCGAAAAATTTTCACGAGTCATCTGCGATAAAAAATTTGGAAACGTCGATCGACTTTTGAGGGGGACTCGTAAAATTTTTATGGTCTTTTCAAACGAATTTTTCAGTTCTGGGGGAATGTGGGAAACGTTAACACAAGAAAAACTGAGTTCGGTAGTGCAGGACTGAATCACCCACCCCCTGAATATCACAAGGTAGCCACTTCTTCTTGAAGACGGTTTTCTCGGTTTTTCTCCAACATTCTTCCTGCGTTTGTCTACCAACGATGTATGAATTTTCAAATTTTGAGTCAAGACTCTTTGAATTTTGTATAAACCCTAAAATAAGTCACAAATGCCACGACCTCATTGCCACAAAAAATGAAGAAACTGAACGCATTTTTTAGAAAAATTTTCCGATTTTTTTTTTTTATCTAAACTTTGGTCTTAATTTTTATAATGCAGGGAATCACCCATAATTAAGGAAAGTGTCGGATTATGGGACCGCCGTCTGTCATTTTTTTTCGTTTTTCTGAGCCTTAGATTTTAATTTTTTTCTTCTGGGCTGTAAAAGAGGGAAGTATATCGAGTCGATTTCGTTTCACATTCTTAAAAGCTACAAAAATTCGTACCTCATTAATATAATCAAGGTTTCAGTTGCGATGATTTGCTACTTCACGTTGCAGAACATTCAACATGGGGTGGAGGGTCGTTAAATGCCACTCCCCTACCCTAATCTTACAGTCGCGAGGGACGTAGACATCGTCATAGAAACTGGAATTCTCCTCCTCCGCCTAGAATACCCCGTAGGTACCTTTAGGAAATATTGTCTATGGGGAGGAACTGAAAGATTTTTGATGTCAGGCTAGTCTCAGCAGATGGCTGATAACATTTTCACATCCGACTTTTAGATTTTGATGAAATTTTCAGTTCCGAGTCCCTTTAAACACAAATGGGAGCACAAAAGATTTTGGAACTTTCAGTCCTATCAAAAGGAGTTTTACCTTCAAATATCACAGAGGAACGGAACTTCAATTTTGGGAAAAAATCTCAAGTCTATACCTATGTAAGTGTAGGAATTTGAAGGAAATTCAAGCTGGGGGTCGTGAGTCCGAGACTTCTTCTCCAAGATCAGATCATAAAATTTCTTTCAAATAGGATACTTCAAAACTTCCTTTACTGTTTGGGCTTCCAAGATACCTTATAAAAAATCTCCCCCCCCCCCCCACCCTCCAATGATTAATCTCACTCAGAGCTCTTCTATGATCCTCCAAAACTGAAATTCTTTTCTCTTAGAACGTTTGTAGATCGATTTAAGAATGGAACAGAATCAGGATATGTTCAGACTGTAAAATGACCTCAGTACTGTACTTCCTACTTGCCCCTCAGAGGAAGTTCCTCTCCTCCAGAAAAACCGCCTTTGTACCTTACACCTGATTAATTTCTTTGATATTTGTTTTAAATGAAATTCTACCTGCTTCAATACGACTTGGGGCAGGGTTCTCTTCTTTGGAACATTATTTCTAACGCCACCGCCCTTTGCAATGACAAAAATAACAAAGCAATTGACCCATTTCTCACATCATATATACTGGTACGAAATCGTACACTCGCCCGCTTAATTTTTCGTTCGTGTTTCGCGAGTACTAAAATTTCAATTTCAAATTCTGCGAAAACTTCAACCAACAAAAATGACGGAGACGGTGACGTAAAAGAGAATAAATTAATAAAGTTGTTGGAAGTTTTTGCGACAGCGTCTTCTTCTCGCGACGACGACGCGCGATAGAAAAAAAATATACATTCGAAATTAGAGCTGGTATTCATCGCGAATACACGTACCGATTCATTGCATTTCATTTGTTTCGCTTAATTAATTTTCGCGCAATAAAACTCAAGATCCTGAGAACTAGGTGAGTTATCGCGTGATATTTTCCCACACAGAAAACGCTATAGCGAAGATGAAGAGATTTAGCAACCCCACCCTGAAATAATTATAGGGTCATTTGATTTTTTTTTTTCTTCTTCAAGCAGGCGGTAAATGCGATCGGAATTACGTCACACGTTGTTTATTTTTAGTGGCAAAAAAACATTTTGATGGTTGTTTCTCTTTGCCTCGACGAAGGACATACGAAATACGGCTCCTTTACCGCCATTTAACGACCGTGCACTGGTCGACGTGAAATCGATAGGTCGGAGAGCAAAATACAGGCCGACGGTAGAAAGAGATTTCCGCCGAGAATCGAAAAATTAAACCGAACACGTTACAAAAGCATTAATCAAGACAGATATTCGAGTTAGTTTAGAATACGTTTTCGGACAGAAACCATCACCGATGTGCGGTCGAGCAACCACCACCACGAGAACCATCACCCGTAACTATACGTGGAATTACAGCAAGCGAAACGAAAAAAAGTAAAGGAACTTAAAAAAGGAAAAAGCCCAGCAAAAAAATAAAACGGGAAAAAGTAGCATAAAATCGCAAATCAAATTTAATTCTTCAACTTAAATGAATTAATAAATGAAAAAGATTTAACATAAAATGAAGAAAAAAGAAAAGAAAATATAAAGAAATGATAAATGTGACTAGAATATCATAAGAAATAATATACATAAAATTACCAAATACCTTATATAAAATTATATTCTTATCGTATCGTCGTAGTGTTAGTAGGATATCAGATACTTAATATGATAATGTTAGTGCAAGCGAATCATGCTAAGAAAAAGAACCAAAGAAGAAGAAGAAAAATAGAAAAATTGCATACGTTTCAGCAGAATAAAAACACAAATAAAATGTAATAATCAAATATATTAAACTGAAAACAGATTTACAACAAAACAAAGAATCCAAAATTACTAACTTGTATAACGAAAAATAATACTATAGGCGAAAAAAAAAAATAATAATAAATAAGTAAATGAATAAATAAAAAGAACTGAAAAGAAAAAAGGGGAAAGAAAGAAAAAAAGAAATCATAATAATAATGATGAAATCTTGAAATAATCAGAGAAAACCCATTCAATAACAAAACAATAACAAAAACAAATTTTTCGAGTACAATATTCACTGTACGCTTACAAAATAATGGTCGTTTAAGGAAATTGAATAAATTAAAGGAAAAAAAAAAAGAAAAAGAAAAAAAAAAAAACAGAAACAAAAAAAACAAGTAAATGAAGACAAGTGATTGTTATTTTAATAAATAAATGCATAAGAAATTTGTTTTTAAGATAAACACCCAACAGTAAAATTTTTCGGGATTCTTTATACGTTTCGAGGAAAATCTACTCACTTTCCCTTATCCACAAGCAAGCGATGAACCCCGAGACAAGTTTATATCTTCAATTCCGTTGTTAATCAGTAAATCTATTTTGGAATATAAATATCCTAAATACTAGAAAATCCCCCTCCCTCCTACCTATCACAACAAGGGGACAATTTCCACGATGCAATTCATCTAAGACTTTCCTTCTACATATTATTACGGATATGTAAGTACAAAAAAAAAAAAAAAAAAAAGTAAATAAAAATATAAGTTACTAAAAATTCTAACACGTGTAACTTACAAACAAAATGTACACTTTAATTACCGATATTAATATTATAAATATTATTATTAAGATTTAAATTTGGGAGTTTGAAATCAATTTCCCACTGAATAAAAGTTTCGAATGCGAGTTTTTTCGTTCCATATTATAAGAAAAATAATTAATTTAAAACAAAAATTCTTCCTACGTATTAAATGATTTTGAAAACATCCATAAATTTTGGTATATTTTTTCTCCTGCATGCAAATATCATAAAGACACTAAGACTACGAATAATTATATGAAGGTAGATAAATGTTGGTACTGCTTTCTCTTCTAACGAAACAAAATCAATAGGTGAGTTTTTAATAAAACAGAAAAAAAAAAGACTATTACCATCAACTAATGATGTAACGCTTGCGCGTCCATTCCACATCATCAGTAGGGATATGGAAAAATTAAAAACTATCCTACAGGTAACTTCCATTAAAAAAAAAAAAAAAAGAAAACGAGCCACAAATATACAGGAACCTAATTGACCGACAGTCTTAAATAATTTCAACCAACATTTATCTAGCAACATAATCTAGAAAATATCGCAGACCTAACTACTGTATTATAATAATATACTTTTGTAAAAAAAAAAAAAAAAAAAAGGAAAGAAATAAAAATATACTCAGTCATCTCTTCGCTAAAGGTATTTAGAAAGAGAAAAATAATGGGGGATTCAATATTATTGTAAATAAAAGAGAAAAAAATTCAAACGAAAAGACATTTACTTGACAAAAATTCATTATGGAATCAACGGAATACAACAACGAAGGCAGTGGACTTACTAGAAAAAAAAAAAAAAAACTCAAGAAATTCAAAATACGGACAAAAAAAAATTACAGTATGCAAAATTTCAACAAAAAAAAAAGGGAAAGAAAAACTCATAATCACGACAACGAAAAACTACGAATACAGAAAAAAAATCGAAAGCTTCTAAATTTCGTAAATCAAACAAAAAAGTTATAGAACGAAAACAAAAGAAAATAATAACGTGAAAAAAAAAATACAGGAAGCATTATCGTAAAAAGCTATCTGACATCCTACGACAACACGTTACACATGTACGAACTTAAGAATAATATTTTCTGTATGTGATATCCATTATAGTAGTGTATTTTGCATTATACTAAATTAATAACTCAAATATTTCTCTTACTTTTGCGCGAATCTCGTTTTGATATTGGCTAAAATTTTCAATTTTCACGGGACTATCCAAAAAAGTATGCAGCTGCTCCCCTCAATCTAGGGCGGAATATTACGATAACTACTTTTAAGCAAAAACTATTGTGCGCGCGTTGGTATAAATTTTATTTCTTTTGAAGTGCAAACTAAGTTCATTCTATCGACATGCGTGTACTCGAATCCTCGACAGCAACCAGTTGGAGGACAAGATTATGCAGAAAATATCGACACGATACCTGTGAACCTTTGAGAACCTTTCACTCGTGGAATTCCTCGCGTACCTATCTGCCAATAATTATCGATATCGTCGCTTCTGTCTTATTGGCTTCGTCGAATAACAGTTTTTGTCGGACAAAAGACGTACAATTGTCCTTGTCTAGAGCTAATAAAACATTTTACTTCAACGAGACGAACAAGCGAAAGGGGGAAAAATGAGATCCATCATAATAAAGAGCGTAGCCGTATCACCTCTACGAGGAAATACAATACACTCAGCAGTACATCGAAACACCTATCGACAATCTTAACACCATCAACGGCAAAAATGATTTTAGGGAGCTTTCTCAAAGTTTCTCGCGTATTTTTCGAGCCTATCAGAGCAAAAGGAACTTGATTAGTGCCACGTGACTAGCTCCACCCCCCAAAATGACCGCATAATTATAGCAGCTGGTCTCCGACGTTTTCTCGATCAGAATAAAAAAAATTAGGAACTGTGATTATCATTTGAATCCGTCTGAAACAGGAATTTCGTCAATTTCCTTTCTCTCTCCTCAATCAGGCAACACTTGTATCTCTTGTACAAGTTTCGTCCAACATCAAACAAAGGTTCTACAGGTAAGACTATCGAAATAAGCTCGTCCTCTCTCTGGTTTGACCATAGAGAAATCGTACACGCCGCGAAGTAATTAATATTCTGTGACAAAAAAACAATCCTTATCATATTACCTGAATATCTCTGTAATATTTTCCATATCCGCCCAGGTACCATACGCAGCTACATTTCGTTTTTTTTTTTTTTTTTTCGAATTTAAAAAGAACAAAAAGTATCGATACATACACGTGGAACACGCTTCACGAAGTATTTCCAGGTCGACTCTCGTTCAAAAAAAAGGAAAGGAAAAAAAAAAAGTAAATAAATAACGTTGACTAGTTTGCGTATTAAAACAATTATCGCTCAACAAATAAAAAAAAAATGAGGAGTCGCCACCGGCATTATAACTAATAAAAAAAAAATTATCATGTAACAAGCAGAACAAACAGAAAAAAGATAATAAAGATATATAGGCGATAGTAATAATAATGTAAAAGAAAAATCATCGAAAACACGTACATAGATAAATGATTCCCATGAAATTATATAACTCGACCATATTTCTGAAAAATTTTCAACTTTTCGACTAATATTCCTTTCTCGGATAATGAATTTTTTCCTCTTCTTTCTTTTTTTGCTCGTGTTATGCTAATAAAAATGAAAAAAAAAAATTCGGGGAGAGGGATTCTATCGTTATATCAATAGTTAATATTAAAAAGTAATTAATAATTTAAAAAAAGCGTGAATTTTTCAACAGTAGTTAACGAATAGTATTTTTTATCATTATATCCAAACATAACTTGTAAAAATAGAAAAAGAAAAAAAAAAAATATAGAGAGAAAGAAAAAAGGTACAACATGAGCCAAAGAAAGAAAAAAATAAAATAAAGTATTTAAATGATTGCCAACAATTTGTATAAGTGTGCGTTTAACAATGTAATAGAAATTCTCAAATTAATTAAAATAAGAAAATGAACTGGACGTTCAGGAGACAAGACAGAGAACAAAATCGAATGAGTAAAAATACTATCATCTAATAATAAACTGATAATAATTAAGAAAAATAGTAATAATAGCATTAAATGATACAATAATATTATAATATTTTTAACATTAATTTATGTAGAGTAAAAACTTTTAACAAAAGAAAAAAAATTACCGTTACAAGGAAAAAAAACATACCTTAGGATGAGAACATGAAGAATTTTTGTAAGTAGAATTTCGGAATACAATAAAATAACTAAAGACGAAAGAAAAAATATGTATGGCAAATTTGAGGAGTTAATAGAAATAAATATATTCAAGTTGATTAAAATAAAATAAGAATGGAAAAAATAAACACGAACTAAAAAAAAGGAGAAAAAAAAAAAAAAAGAAAAGAAAAGTGTATATTTAAGGAATGGGCGAAAAAGCTAAACCTGAGATCGATTTTTCAAAGGCCTATGGGCGGTATCTGTACATAGCGGTAAATGTACAGCCGATAATCTTTACTCGCCAGGACAACGGAGCCATCATCCATCAATGCCACGTCGAAGCACTGCGCGTGCTTCACCTTCGACTCGAGCGCCGACACTAATTGACCCTCCTGTGTAAATATAGTTAGATTGAAATTATTATGATTGTCGGCGATCAGAATCTCCCCGCTGGCGTTTATGCCCACTCCAATGGGGTAGTTTGTGATGCCCTCGCTACCGATCTGCCTCAAAAAGGCTCCCTCGTAGTTAAACACCTTGACGCAGTGCGCTCTATTATCGCTGATAAAGATTTCCTGATGGTCGTTGACGACGACGCCGTTCGGGAATTCCAAATGTTTCGAGCAGCCGAACTTCTGCAAAACCTGGCCCATCTGGTCGAAAATGATAACCCGCATTACTTTGCATTCGACCACTACAATACGTCCCTTATTGTCCACCGTGATACCGCGCGGATGCTGCAAAATCATCGCGCCAAACTTGCGTAAGAACTGACCGTACTGATTATAAATTTGTATCTGGTGCGTGGGCGAACGTTCCGTCACAATTATGTCGCCCGTATGCTTGACCACTGCTACGCGATTTGGATACAGCAACTGACCGTCGCGTTTTCCGCATTCTCCGAACTGGAATCGGAAGCGACCTTCTTTGTCGAAAATCTGGATTCTGTGATTATTAGTATCAGCGACGATGATGTCGTTTTGAGCGTTTACTGCGACGCCGCTAGGTTCTGTAAACTGTCCTTCCAAAGCGCCGAACTCACCAAACTTACAGTGATAGATCATTTTTTGCCTTTTGATTTGCGATTTGGGAGGAAATATCGAAGAGGGTAACAATTTCGGCGTCAAATCCAACACGTCTCCTCCGTTTGTCATGCCTAAAGAGAAATCGTTGCCATTCTGGAAGATATCGCCTCCGCCGTTACTCCACTTTTCGTACGTGCCGCCAATAGTCACAGCGCTACCGCCCAAACCGTTGACACTGGTATTGAGCGCAAGGTCGGTGATGCTGTTGGAGAAAGGTCCAAGTCCGCTACTATTATTTGGGAACCGTTTCGACAGCATACTTTCGTAGCCGTTATGCATTGAGCTACTGCTGTTGTCAAGTCCGTTTGAGAACGACTGATGTTTGTTGTCCAGCAACATACCCAGAGACGAACCGTTGAACATGAAACTATTGTTATTATTGCTGCTGCTGTGACCGTTTCCATTCAACGAGGACTGATGAGACGGCAGTAGACCGTTGCCGTTAGACGAGTAACCATTGATGTTTCCGTTGCCGTTCATCATAAAGGCGGACGCAGCTGACGACATGGAGGAAGTTGAATTGACAGACGGACGAGCAATCGGTGGCTGCTTGGCAGGACCAACATTTACTTCACCGCTCGATCTCACATAGCCAAAAGTATTTCGCACGCCCACTTGTATGGCCTGATAATTGGATACGAATTCCAAGTCCGCCGCGTTCTGCAAGTTGATTTCCGGCGTGTAACTCATCAAACTTTGCAATTTCGAATCCAACAATTTCTTAAACAGCAGACATTCTGTCACACTAGCGTGTTTCATCAGACGGTCTATAAAATCGCAAGTCTGATAAATTTTATCAACGGTCTCTTGCGCTTTCTGACCAACCACATTCACGGACAACTGCTTGGCCGAGAATACACTCTCAAGCTCTTTCAAAATCTCCTGTTTACGTTCGTCTAACATGGAACGGTAGAACAAAAAGGTATCGTTCACTTCGTTTTGCGCTTTCTGGAACTGCACTGACAGTTTGTTCGACGAGTGATCGAGATTTTTGATTATACCACGAATTTCATTTGCCTTGAGTTTACTTTCCTGTACTGCTTGGCTGATCATTTCGAGCTGTTTGAAACCGGCATCATTCAACATTTCAAACTCGTGCAGGTTGGTTGGATGATCGAGCATCGAACACTCTTTGCATATAGGAACGTTACACGTGACACAGAAATATTTCAAGCATTCAGTCTTATGGCGCGGGCACGGCACCAACTTTTCGCACGAAATTAAACCGTTTTTCGTATCGTCTTTCAGGTCCAACGCGTCAGAGAAGTTGGACGACGGTAAGTTGCACAGACGGTGTCCATCGAAATTGACCATCTGATGCGCCAGCATGCAGTCTTGGCATAAAAACAGATTACATTCCATGCAGTGTACGATTGCCAAGACGGCTAAATTCTTACAACTTGTACAATGCGAACTAGAATTTGAGATTACATCTTCTTGGATGCAACTCTCTTTCACAGTGAAGTCGGGTAACAATCCCGGAACGCCCCGTGACGACAAAATGCATTCCTGTTGGCAACGGGAGCACGTTATTTTACCAGGTTGTTCTTGATTGCGTTCCAAACAAGCCTCGCAGAACGTGTGGAAGCAGGGAAGCACTTTCGGATTGGTGAAGGTTCCATGGCATAAGCCGCACTGGCTAGCCGGTAGGTGATGACTCGGGAGGTGGTTGTTGTTATTGTTGTTGTTGTTAGTACTACTGCTACTGCAGCTGCTGCTACTGCTGCTGGTCGGACCATTGCCTATACCGCCATTTCCATTACTGTTGTGATGGCCGTTCAGCAGAAGACCAGTGTTGTTCTCGATTATATTTCCGGTGCCATTATTGCTACCACCACTGCTCAATGACGTAGGGGAAGCGGTCAGTGGCGAATGTGCCGACGAAAGCGAATGGTACTCGTTCTGATCGATCAGCGAGCCCAAAGAGTGAGTTCTATCGATAGAGCCGGACGATGGAGTTGGTGAGCCCATTTTTACAGTCGTGAATTCCTTTCTGTAACAGACGAAAGAAAAAAGGGGGAAGAACATTAATACGAGGTTTATAAATATCCGGTTTATTGGGCTAGGCTTCTTCCTGCGCAGACGCGACGCACAGACCTGTAACGCATTCCTTTATATCTTTTTTTCGTTTCACTCCACGCCTTTTATAAACTATACGGTAATTGCTCGCGCTAATATTGTATATTAAGGGGATTATTATTTTTCGTCTACAAGACACAAAGACAAGAGGAGTCTGGTTACACGTGCGAAGCAGAAGAGAGAGAGAGAAAAAAACCCAGACGAACCTGCGTGTCGGATTCTTGATGAACTATTTCCGACGCGCGGCAACCCAACCTGCGAATATCGATGTCAGCACTCTTGACGGATTCACACCGTACAGAAGCGAACCCAGCGCTTACATATACGTGCGTAAAGTGTTTCCGAAGCCGTATGTTAAGCACGTGTTGTGCTTCGTTCTCGAAATTTGGTTCTACCATCCTACCACATGTACATCGTAATAATTTCAACCGCATAACTTGATAGACAAACATACGAGCAGAGATTAGGGACGTTCTTGAACTAATTTGCGGGCGTCAATTTGCCTCGCGCTAGCTAAACACTAAATTCATTCGTTCGTGTCGCATCTTACGATACTTGGGCGTTTTTGCTAACTGACACACGACAGAGGTATTCGAAGTCGCCTGCGTTAACATTCATCACCCTGGCTTCCGAAATTGAGCCTGCATCAAGCTTGAAGAAGGAACGTCTTTCTAACTCGAATCTTCTACTCAATTCTATTCACTCTTCAACCGGATAGGCGTCAAGAACTATTTTTGGAATTTTAGGACAAAACTCTGACTGTATGAGAATTGAAAAAAACGTATTCTCAACTTGGCTGTTATTGGATTAGAACTCTCAAACAGAAGCCATATTTTTGTGACCACCTTAAAGAGAGAGGTCTCCCCATTCCTCACATTGCATCCATTACGAACTACTCGCATCCACAAATTAAATTAGGGTGGATGTTAGTCAAGTTTTTCCACGATCGCTTTTGTACAGGATGAGCCACACCTCTCATGAATAGACTGCGAAGGTAAAAATTAGCACAGAATTTCCCGTAGAACAATTGCCCTCCGAGAGACTGGAATTGGTAAATAGTGTAGATTCTCCACCAGCTAGTAGATCATCAGCGTTCTCACGAGAGAATGTACGGGAGCCGAAGACTAGGGAAAGTTTCGATTATCGAGCTATTTCAGGAGTCTTGGGAAAATTCTGAACCTCGAGCTGTACAGATCTGAGGGGAAACGATAGCGGATGACTTACAATATCTGTTCTTACTCGGAATTCGAACCAGCCGAACGGCTCATGTACATCCCTTGAGGCTGGAAGTCTCATTTTCCTCTTCTAGACGAAATTTTTCAAGTCGTGGGTGATTCATGATTAATTTAGTCCTCCTGTCTTTTAGGGGAAAGTTATTCGAACGCCACGTTTTCTGAAGATGAACCTCCTCAGAAAAATAGCAGCGATCGGTTGGCAGATCCCTGCTTGGCGGTTCATAAGTTTTACAAGTCGAAGCAGACCAGAGGCTCAACCCAAGTTCGATCACCACAGTGATGATGACAAATAAATTGATGAAAATGTGAAACAGGATACACGAGGAATGACCTCTACTCTATCAACTCATGTTGATGCTCAACGTCTGTCTGCTGACATTGCATCAGTGTATTTCAAAAGGCGATTCGCTCATACTAGGTACAACCCACATGATAGATAGCCGACGACAATACGCCTCGTAAATGAGCAAATCTTTCCTTCGATGGTGGGCCTTGATACTGCATACGATTTTGTGATCCTGACAAAGAATTGTAACGACCCACAGACGCTCAAACATCCTGTATTGCTCCTCAGTGGTCAAGATACATCTTCCTAGTCTGAACGTACAAGAGTAGAATCACGGAACAAATTTTAGGGAGGTCACAACGATTTACTCAACCAGGGCCTTTCAGAGGATGAACGCACACGGTTATGCCAAAAATCACATTCAAATGAAGGAAGAAATCCGTAGTCAACACCTCCTACTTCTACACGCTTAGAAATATTTCAAGATTTGACTGTGGAGCACAATTTACCATCTTATTACTCAACTTGACCGCCCTCAATAGCAAAATATCGAACAAATCATGAATATCGAAGTGATAAATGCGCTACTTAGGTTCCTTATCATCTCGTTTCATAAGATTTCGTACAACTTGTCCCTTGTCCGAGGTTTGTGTTTCGATAGATTTCACTGGACGATCGCACTCGAAATTTCCAAATGGAATACAAGTAAAAAATACAGAATGGAATTCGACTAGATTTCGAACGCGTTCAGAAAAAATAAGGCAATTCATTTTCTCCCTGTCAAGTTTCGTGGCAAAAAAAAAACCTACGAAAGAATTTTTTTTTTCTTCAGGACAAAAGAAGGTTTCTCCTAGGACACCCGGGGGAGCAGGATAACGTTACTCTAGCTCGAAGCATGGAAGTTATTATAAAGAAACTGTTAGCACCTAACCTTCAACCGAGTCTTGTGCATATTGTGTAAATTAAATGGTTGTTATCATCCACGGAGTGCAGGGCACATATATACACGGTTTACAACACATATATACATTAGCCCACCACGGATAGATTTCTCCCCTCTCTTGTGTGTCGCCGAATACCGGCACTACGCTCTTCATTCGCGGATGGGAAATTTACACGGATTCCTCTAAACGTTAATACCTATTAACGTTTATTAATTCAGAAGTATGACTGCTTTTTCAAGAGGGGTGCGCGTCGCCTGAATAGCGAATGCACGCATACGAAATTATTTTGATGAAAAACGTGTGTGCAGCTAAGCCGCTAATAACCGAAAACATAACTCGAAGGTTCGCCATTTACCTGATATACGACAATCCGACGTCCAACGAAGTACCGACAAATCGATGCAATAAACCGGTGTAAGGAAGCTACAGCGAGAGAGTCAAACTAGGACCCCCCCGAACATGATGCACCAGGGTGGCGAGAACATGATATTCAAACGACAAAATAACGTTCATGAGGACCGGTCTGAACAAACATGGTTGAAGGAAAGAGGTAGGTATTTTAGAATAGACCTGCAATTTGGCGAATAAATAAGGAAACGAGGAACTTGACTCGGAATAAAGATAAAGGATATAAACATCATTGATAAGAGGAAAAAATCGTACTAAACTCATACGGTTTTACAACCAGTGATTTTTAATTCGGGTAACAGTGCAAAAAGTCATTTTTAGCATTGCTAAGTAAGTTTTTTCCTATCTCTGGCGTTATTGCACGATCCATTCAGTTTTTTCCATCTCGAGCCTCGAGCGCCCTTTCTCAGAAGTGACACGTGATACAGGACGAATTATTTAGATGTACTAACCTGCGACAGTTCGAAAAATTTTCTTCTTCTTTGTTATTATACTTATTTTTATACGTATGTACAGTAAACACAATCGTCGACCACCGTAATACGAAAACGTTACACGATACCACTCCTCGACCACCTTCGCAAGTGGATTATATTATTAAAAAGAGATGAGAGAGCGCGAGAAAAACGTGCAAAACTCTTTTCACGTCATAATGTACGCTTATTTAGCTTCGCATCTCGCCTCTATTACAACTTCTCAACCATTTGCAACACTTCAAAACCATCATTTGCACGAATACACTGCTCCTCGGCTACAGACAGAAAAAAAGGGTTGCTCGCTTATTTATTAATATTTCTTATTTTTCTCCAACCGAACTGAAACCCTACCTCGAGCTAAACAAATACGAAAAACCCGTTCTCATGTAGATTTCATCCGTCATCCTCTCCCGGGTAAGCCCTCTCCAATCAAATAACATTTTTCCTTCTTTTCTTTCATCAACAATCACTTTAACTCATGTTACCGGTTTAGCTTTTTAAACGTTCGTATATTTATAAATAGTAAATACACGCACTTATATGCCTATTTCGTTGCCCGCTTTTTATATTGAAAAACAGAAAGCCACCGCACACTCGACGACACCGGACTTTTCGTCACGGCCGCGTAATTGCTCTATTCCAGTACACACGAATCTGCGGGTCCACTCCAAGGTCGTAATAAAGCCTTTATTACGTAAGGGTGCGCCAGCTAAAAAGAAACACATTCGCACGCTCTCTCGCGCTATTTAAAGGACATATTATTGTACACATCGACAAACGGCTGGAAACTAAAATTACCGGAATGTAACGCCTACGAAGATATTTATAGCCCGCGCAAGATGGTATTTCTCATACAAATCACATATACGCGGGTTTGTCGCGTTCATTACGTAATCCTTGAATCTCAGAAGCGAATGTTACAAACGAGCGCGGGAAAATCACGATACGAACGAACCTTCCAGAACCTTGTGGAACTTGAAAAGTCCACATTACCTCCGTCTGAGAATCTCAAATGGTCTTTTCGTAGAGCACGAAAACAAATCATGAGGAAAAAGTACCCAAAAATCTATTGATCGCTGAAAAATTTTCAGAATCGACAAGAAACCAACACGACTGCCTCATTCCACATTCATTCAATCACACAAAATTGTTCCTTGGATTCCGTATTTTAAACAGAAAGACGCTAAGAAGATGAGTTCACACATGTAGTCTTCAAAAATCATCAAGTTTTCCTTAAATAAAAGAAATGATGTAGATGATAAATCAATAAAAAATCTTCCCATAGTTCGAATAAGATTCTAGGCTGACAGGGTCACCGCGACTTTGTATTTTCAAAAAAATTGCTCAACTTTTCCAGGTCATTTTACTACTGTTAGCCTGCCTATATCCTGTTCCTTGTTGGTGATTTCAAAAGCAAACGAATATCATCAGTAATCATTGTGGCGAGCTTCAGAAAATTCTTCAACGTCGACAACTTTTCCCAGTCAGAAACTCGTCACCCTGGCTTGAAGAAGATGGAAACTGAGGGTAACTAGTATTTCTCGAAGGCTATTTCTAGCCTGTTGCACCCCCTCCCCCTCCAAGAATAAGGTTCTCAATTCAATATTTCAAACGAATTACCGATCAAAAATCAATGTGACAAATGACCTCAAGTAGTGATGAGCGGTTGTCAATAGTTTCATGCTTTTGATAGTCCCAAAATGTTGGATGAAAAACATCGATCAAGAGAAAAGTACCTACGCTACTCATAGAATAGATACCTTTCTCCTGATCGTTTTTTCCTAGTGTTACCAGATGATGGACGTGACTAGAAAATATCATAAAAATATGGTATCATACCCATTATACAACTGGTAGCGCCTGACTGAATTCATTGAATTGGGGCACATTTTCAATTTTCACTTGTCAGTTCGCACCAATTTCGTGAGTTTGATAAGAAAAGGAACAATTTTCAAACTAGCGACGATACTATCGCCGTTTCTTTCTTAAAACAAAACTATAGTTAGTCCCGATAGTTTTTTTTTTTTTTGGAAAACTATCGATAGTATCGATAATCTATCCATTTCAATTTCTGCGATTGTCTATTTGGATCAATCACCCGCTTGAGGTGCTACAATCAGCAAAATTAAAAATGGGATCAGGAAAATTTTCTGATTCGAATCATGATTAAATTACCTCGAAACAAATCCCGAATAAAGCCATTCAAAATATCTTCCTGCGGCTTGAATAAGATGAAGACCAAGGTGTTTGAAAAGAGGTGTGTGCTCAGCTCAATGTAAATAACAAGGCGCTACATCAGCTGATCTCCATTCAAAACAATGTAAAAACGGAACCGAGTGACGTCACCCGGTTCTGCGTCCCATGTATTTTTGAATGTGCATGCGGGTTGCGTTTTGTTTACAATCGAATTGAGCACACCTTTCTCTTCAAACACCTTGGATGAAGACCATCAGGTTGACTAGCTTTCCATTTAAAAATTATTATCAAAGAATATTTTCTGCCTGTTACCCCCCCCCCGCGCGCTCCCCCTCCCCGAAAAAAGGAGCTTTTCAGATTGAGATTTCGAACGAATTATCTAGCAGAAATCAATGTGACGAGTGGCCTGAACTTTTTCCAGTTTCTGAGATTTTCCATTCGGACCAATCTTCCGCTTGGAGCGCTAAACTCAGCAAAATTAAAAACGGGATCCAGGAAATTTTCTTCAGAATATTGCAGCCGAACATGTCAGCTTCGGTTTTCGGCTTAAACTTACGACCTTGAAAAATTTGGCTTTTGGCTCGATTCAGCTGCTTTTAGTTGATCAATAGGTGAATCTACATGGAATGTTCAGGAGAATTGGGGTTTTGATATAGTTGCGGGAGAGATTCATTCTCAGTTTCGGATGCCTGCATTAGGTGCTTCTATGCGGAAGAGCTGAGCTGAACCGGAACCAATCTTTCTCATCTTTGTCAATTTTTTGGCAAAGCCAACCTGGCCGAGAGAGTGGGGCAATTGAACTTGAAATTTGAACACATTCGAGCAGTGCATTTTCCCATTCTGCGGGAATCAGGAAAACTAGAAAAGAGCTAAAAAAAATTAGCTGGACATTCGGCCCGGAAAGGTTTGAATAATGCCAGCTTTCAGTTTCTCTCTATCAGTAAAAATTCAGCTTTCGGCTTTTGGGTGGCTGCATTCCTACTCGACACGAATCTACATTAAATTATCTCAAAACAAGTCCAGAACGAAGCCATCTAAAATATCTTGAAAAATACTTTATATTATTCTTTTTGTGGACAACAAGTGTGAGGAAAATTCGACAAAAACTTTAAAGAAAGTACTTAAAAACTCTCATATGTCTTTTTTTTTTCCCCAAGGAGGATGGAGCGCAAATTTAAGGGAGATTTTCAAGATAATGAAGTCCGCTAGATTTGAAAAGAACTGGTGTCATCCTGGAAAGACGAGGTGGTGTGCATTCAACTGAGTATCTCTAGTCTCGCATATGAACGTGCACTTTCTTTTTTCATCCTTGCTCTCGTAGGCGACAAGGTCCCCTCTTCAAAATCGTAATCAACGAGTATCCTCCCGAGCAAATACCAGGTGAGGACAAGACGAAAATAGCAAAACTTTGAAAATCAACATTAGAAATAATTATTTAAACGAGTTCTATCGAAGCTGTGAGGTTAATATCCGATAAGAGGTTGACGATTTGGAGTAGGCGGTTCACAATAATACAAACAATATCGCAGCCTAGGCGGAGGTCACCGCACTCGTCATGAAGACGAAGACTGAGTCGATAGTAGACGTATTTCCTCCTCAATGACTCAGATATGCTTTCAAGATCCTGGGACATCCTAAACTTTGACCCGAGGTTTTGGTCGAGTAAAATCGAAAACGATACCGCCTCCCGTCGTAGATAACTTTTAGGAGAAAACAAGAGAAGACATTCAACAGGTAGGGTACGTAAAGCAGCCACATGCACGATAACTCCCAGCCCACACTCCCCACAGACAAGTGTCTACGTGTGCTTTATGTGTAACATTCTTTCGGTCGTCGCTTGCTTTTTTTTTTTTTTTTTTTGACGTCTGCCCAGAACAACAATTAGGATACTCGTCGATGATTCTCGATAAAGCGGCGCTCAAGTTAAGGCAAATTATAATGAAATTCGCAGAACTCGACCGTATCATCGTCGCTACCGACCGCCTCCTCCTCCACTCGTATATTTCGAACTTATTAGCGGAATCTGCGGAAAAATTTCATACTATTCGAAAAAAGATGAGCTAGAGATGGAAAAAATATAATACGTATTTCTTTCGATGTCGGCTGCTCGCTGAACGGCGCGGCGCGTCTAGTCGACTGGTTCGAATCGAGCGGAAACGACGATAGCTATCCCAGACCACGCTACCATATAACGTAACACAAGAGAATGAGACCGAATTAATTGACCGAAGAAGAAGACGTAATACACCAGGCTCACAGACAACTCTACACAAAAATGCTAATGAGACACAGAGAGCGTGCGATAATCGAAAGAAAGACGGCGCGGCGGGAGAAAAAGACGTTAAAATGCGAGAAAAATGGGGGAAAAAATAATTTCAAAGCTTACACGAAGGTTTTGCGGGAGTTGATTCGAAGGACAGTGCAGGCTCGATATTCGATGAGAAGATTTCGCGGGAAACGATCGTTATTCGGGCGTGCGACAACTGAAAAAGCAAACAAAAGTTTCGAACGGGCTGGAAAATCGCGCCTGCATTCGCAAGAATGTCCAATTCAATTGCGATTGCACATACGGGAATATATCGATAAAGTAGTGGGAGCTTGGAGTCATCATAAAGGGGTGGAACAGTCGGGTTAAAAATTAGATGATTTTTCTTACAATCATTCTCATCCTGATGAATTCTTCGTGATTTTGCTTGCTACAAAGAGTGTAGAAAGAGCTTCCAGTACTCTCTAATGACGCCACAACATTGAGAAAGAGATTCCAAACCTCGAACAATGCTTATGTGAGAGGGAGGTGGAAGGCTTCGAACAATGTACTTAGGGATAGAGGACTTCTAACCAGAAAGCTACCTATCAAGAGAACACTTGGGAACATTGCGAGCACTGGACTATATATGGAGGGGAAGAGGGGGAGAATCGTGAACTGTGGCTCTTAGGCCATTGAGCTGTACAGGGGAGTGGACTTGGGGGGAATCTAGGAGTGACATGGGGAATATTTCGACCCAATAATCGGATAATTTTCTGAACCTGACCACCATTTCCCACGAGTCATTAATATCACAAGACGTGTACCTCTATACACCCCCCGTTTATACTTCGAAGTTCAAATTCTATCCAAAGAATCTCCTCATTCACCATGTTTGAGAAGTTTTGGACAAAATCAAATGAGAATCCAACGACTTCGAACAATCGTGAGATTACGTAGCTCGAGACTAGGAAAGAAATGCTGCCATACGATTCAGTGTGAATATAGAATATTGTCTCGCGCTTTTTCACAGATAGACAATATTCTAACATTACACGATGTCAGTTGAGCGTTTTTTTCCCTTCCATCGCAATATCTTGCGCACATCGTTTCTTTCGATATGAAATAAAGAAACTGTATACCTTTTTTTTTTTTTACGTCGCTTTATGCATATCTGCAAAACGCGGCGATTTAATTTCGTTTCTGGAAATACGTACGTCAGTTTTATTCGAAAGAAAATGACACTCTAGCCCAAGGTTATTGAAACAATAGAAGTTAGGAATGAAAAAATAATAAATAAATAATAAAAAAAAACGTTATTTCGATCTTACAGCTTACGTCAGAAAATACGAGAGTAAATCGAGGTAAATCCCGGGGAAAATTTCTTTTCGTTTGCATTCTATAGGTACATCCATAATGATAATAATAACTGTTGAACGCGTTCATATCGTACGAAAAACTTACAGCAGGTCGGCGACAAATAAATTTTGGGAAAGTTTCGTCTTACGGTTGGAAAAATAAACGCGTCAGATGAGGGCGGGTAAAATTCGTGACGTTGGGCGCACGAGGAATCAAGATAACGGTTCTATACAATTCAACCTTGACAAAAACTATACTCGAATTTGTCGAATTTTTTCCTCTCTCACTTTCGATCGTACACACTTTTATAGATCCCTCCGTGAATAGGATTCAGATAAGCAGAGCGCGGAACTCGCATTCCGGTGTTCTCTAAATTATATTCACATATTAAAAGAGTGGATTTGATCTAGTTCCAAAAATTTCGAATTGAATACCATAGCAGCGAGAAGACAGATAAAGTCAACGACGTCGTGTCTGCTTCTCGGCACCACGTGTATTCGCCGTATGACCAGGCTGTACATAGGTTCCTTCATCTCGCGATCAGGTTCGAAGGCGATTACGAGCAACATCACGAAACGGGAAAAAGATTACACAAGTTGTACAAAAATTTTCAGATTATTGCAGCATATTTTTCGAGCTCTAACAATATGCTCTGCTGCGAAACTCGATAAAACAGTGCGTTATTCAATAATTGCGTAGCTAAAAAAAAATATATAATATTGTAGGGATAGCAACATTTATAGAGAGGCACCGCGCGCGCGGCTGATTGTTCAACAAAGAAACCTACAACAAAATCCGAGTCGTGAAATTTTATACGTTTCGCAGTCGATTCTATAATACGCCGCATTATGGAACGGAGCACGTGCGATCACGAAAACGAAAAGGTCACGCAATCTCGTGTACATAGCGCAAAACTCTCAAGGAAAAGTGTGGCGTACGATACCCGAGCTTTTTTAGGATGTTTTTCATTTCAATTCTCTTTGTCCATTCGTCATTTCGTCGTCATTTTCATCAATCTCGCAGAGCGGTGTGGGCTTGCTTTTATTTCTTTTTTACGGGTACGACGATCCACAAGAAGTAGCAATAGTTTTCTAGATTTGACGAGAAACACCAAACAATGATAACTCAATTCATTTCAGCCCTTTGTTTATCAGCGATTTTGTCCTGATATAGAAGAAATGGAACTGGTGAAAACAATTTTTTGAGGTCATGGATGAGTTGGAAGTTTTGTCACGTATTGGCATCAATGACGTCAAAGTGGTAGCTCCTTTTTCAATTGATGCGTTGCGAAGTGCCTCACAACGATCCACAAGAACTAGCAGAAGTCTTCCAGACTTGACGAGGACACATAACACAATAACATCTCAATACATTTCAGTCCTTCGTTTATGAGATGATTTCGTCCCGATGGAAGAAGAGGAACCAAAAAAAAAACATTTTTCGAGGTAAATGGATATACGTTAGAAGTTTTGTCACTTATATGCATCAATAAGCAGTTTCCTTTTGAATTGATGTGGAAGAAAGGGTCTAAAGCAGGAACGCGTTTCGCGCACGACCGCGGCTCGTAACTACAGTGTCGCCCTGCATAGTTACACCGATCACCTCTGTTTTCCCGCGACGCTACTGGAACGCGTTCCGAGTTTATCCTTCGAAACAGGCTTCAGCCGTGTGAAAGAGAATATTGATATGCTTAGCTACCTGTACTAAACCTCACGTAGTACGATAAGGAACAGTGAATATCTCCTTAAGTCTCTCTCTCTAACCTAGACAAATTCCTATATCTGCCGTAGACAGATTCAGGGTCAAAATTATTCCAAGTTCCCCTCCCATCCTTGGGTGTCTACCAAATTCAAAAATTGAAATTTAGGACTTTCATAGGGCTTTTAAAGGGTGTTCCGCAAAACCACATTTCTCGGGGTCTTGCAGGGAAGACGACATCAGGGGGTCCGCACCTCTTCCGAATTAAAAGAATTCGCTTAAAATACCATCAAAATAATAGAAAAAAAAATCCTACTCAACCTAGGAATGCAAATTTCAATTTGTTTTATTAATTCAGAAATGAAATTAATGAACTTTCATTGGGTTTACTGGATTTATAGGGGCGATAGACACCCTGCATCATCATACATAGTTCGAGAGTTGAAGTTTTCCAATACCCCCCTCCTATTGCTCCTTCCTCTACCAATCTCTACCATACATGAAGGGTACGAAGGAAGACGGGGGAAAGAAACGATCTGCAGAAACGGTTTCTTCTCAGGACTGCAAAAGATCCAATTATTAAGATCGGTTCTTTTGAACATACCCCCTCTTTTCCCTGAACCTTAAATAGTCCAATTTTTTCAAGTACCCATGCCGTTTTCACATGAGTTGAAGTTTTCCAATACACCCCCCCCCCCCCCTATTGCTCCTTCCTTCTACCATACATGAAGGGTACGAAGGAAGAAGGGGGAAATGCCCAAAAGAAACGATCTGCAGAAACGGTTTCTTCTCAGGACTGCAAAAGATCCAATTATTAAGATCGGTTTTTTTGAACATTTCCCCTCTTTCCCCCGAACCTTAAATAGTCCAATTTTTTCAAGTACCCACGCCGTTTTCACATGAGTTGAAGTTTTCCAATACCCCCTCCTATTGCTCCCTCCTTCTATCATACATGAAGCGTACGAAGGAAGAAGGGGAAATACCCAAAAGAAACGATCTGCAGAAAAGGTTTCTTCTCAGGACAGAAAAAGGTCCAATCATTAAGATCGTTTCTTTTGAACAAGCCCCCTCTTTCCCCCGTACCTTTCAGAAAATAGTCCTATTTTTTGAAGTACCCATGCTGTCTTTACATACCTCGAGAATAAATATTTGCTCAAATCCCATAACCTAACCCAACTTAGGTTGATGACGTCACCAAAGTCAGACGGGGACGCACTCGCGTTAGTTTCCAACAAAAGAAAAACCCTCACTACTTGGATCCCATTACCCCCTTCCATTCATAGCCTTGGCAAATGATTCAATTATCGTAATGCAGAACAAAGAAAAATTGGAAGCGTTCAAATGGTAACTAGGAAATTTCACCATCAATTTGAGAAATTCATTAGAACATGAAGAAAGACTCTCTCTACTTTAGAGCTCTCATAGATTGCTGCTAAATAAGCGAACGACAAAATAGAAAATCGTAAGACTAAAAACATTTTTCAGTTCAAACGAGAATAGTATGAATTTCTGTAAACGATATGCCCTACATTTCATTCCGATAACATTGAATAAATAATGTTTTTCTCAGATTAGGGCGATAAAATAATTTTCAAATCATTTCATAATGATTCTAAAGTCACGATTTTCTCATAATAAACTCGTAGCGTAACTTCCCGCAATTATAAGTTCCATATTCGATAACTAAATCCAAGAAGAAAGAAACGCTTTCATACAGTACACACTACAGTATTAAAGCTGCTATTATTTCACTACCCATTCACAGAAGATGGCTGGTGATCAAAAATAGACCACTTAGGATGAAGTAAGTAAAATAGGACATCGAAGGAACATTACTAAGACGACCTGACCGAGCGAAGATCTTCACGAGAGGGAGAGACACCTCAAATATTTCCAGACTAGGCTGTCGAGTCATCTAGAACAAGTGTCCAGAAGACTGCTTGAAAGTTTTCAGCTCTTTTATGGACCTGAGCTCCGAGACATTGTACCAATTGAGATCCTCATGAAGTCTCCATCTCCGCTATCCTAGCCTGAACGGTAAACAAACTCAATTAAATCCTTCATCAGCCGAAGCAAAACCCACTTCAGATTCTAAGCGTGAAAAGGACACCCTTTCCATAGTTGGGCTAATCATAAATCCCGTTCCTACATTTCCTCGCCACGAGCACATTCTACATCGTTTTTCGTATTCCTGTTCGACAATTCCGAGTTGTAACGAAAGAAAAATTGACGAGGGCATTCACATTTCGCTACACAAACGACGATGAACCGCAAAGGTTATTAGTCTCCGAGTCGATCATCCCTCCACATTTACTCTCGACACGTTACGATTCGCGAGTGCACATGCGCTCGCACGACTCCAGAACACGCTGGTCGTAAAAGAAAGAAAAAAAGAATAAAATGAAACTTCAAATATGTATTATCCGCTCGTATCGGTCGCGTATAGGTGGTAATAATAACGTATTAATAATGAGGCGATGAACTCTACGTACATTTCATGATTTATAACTATCACTATTTCTAGTTCGTTAACGAACGTCGTTAAAACGATGAGAAGACATAAACGAGAAAGGGGCCCGCGTTCGATCCATCACGCGCAGAATACCACAAGCACGCGTAAAGGTTACCATTTGCCTACAGTGACCCGAGATTACTCCTAAAAAATTTATTTGACGCATTACAAAATTACGCAATATCGTCCATCTCTATAGTCATTCGGCGGCGAACACGCGCACCCACGAAAAACTACCTCGTAATATTCTCTACATACATAAAGTCGCTTCTTCGTCGTATTTACCGAGGCTCGAGAGAGTTTCGTATACGAACGTCGAACGAAAAAACTGCAAAAACCCTCCCGAGACGGAGAGCTATTACAGCGTAACCGAAAGCGAGAGTGGAGCCGCGAATTTACACAAAAATCGCGGAACGATGCGCTGCCGGAGCAACAGTGTGTCTTCGTGAAGCGATTTGAAAAACGTACACCCATTCGATACTTAGTACGTTTAGCCGAACGTAACGCTGCGCAATAAAAACGTTCCGACGCCTCTACCACCCTTTCGCCACTCGCCACTACCAAGGTTAATCGATTACCAGTTGAAAATCTGACGACGAGGACGACGACGCGCGCGGCAACAGCGACGGCGATAACGAACACGCGTCCACATATATTCCCGTGCATAGCCGTACGAAAAAGGAAAAGCGAAAGTTTTGTCTGGCTGAGGCGGAAAAAAAAAATGAGCTTCGGCTCGCATCTCCGTCGTACCGAAATCTTCCTTTCAGTATGAAGCGATGAGGAATTTGCAGTAACTCCTTTAAACGAACATCATCGTCTGGATAAGGAAGTACCAAATTCCACGAATTGCATCATACAAGCCAACAATCATCGTCAACCAGCAGCCTGTTGGCGAATTGATGATGATATATACGGGTAAATCCAGACTGAGGAAACGGACGCTGGGGCAAGCGAATAAACGGTTTTTCTCATTTTCTGCCAAGTGGACGAGAAGCCATCATTTTATCTGCCTTTGAAACTAACAACCTTTTATGGTGAAGAAGGGGAAAATATCGATTCAAAATATTATTCTAGGACTACAATTTCACCAAATTCAACTGTCATTCGCATACAGTAATGAATTATACACACCAAGAAGGCTCCCTTCACATTCAGAGAACTGCGATTTCCAAAATTCGCAAAACCCGGAAATCCATTTTTATACTAGATATGTTGCATACCTTTTCAAACTCTCTAAATCTCAGAGTTCACTTCAGTCTTTCTTCCGTCCCTGACCCTGGTAAATTTCAACCTTCCAAGTATGTATCTCAGTCCCAGCTCCTCATTCCAAGCCGACAAGGTTGCTTTGATCAATATAGTCAAAATATAACCAAGCATATCATACCAAGTGTCTCCTCCTGGGTTAATCAAGCTCCTTAACTCTTCTTCTTCTTCTGCTTTTATAATACCACTCCACCTTCTTACCACAGGCAAACCAATGCTGAAGTAAGGTAAAGACTGAGGAAGGCTAAGATTATTATCCCATGAGGTCCTGAATTCTCAACTAAGAGTAATACAGGGTACCTACCAAATTTTAAAATTGAAAATACTAGATTTCAATAGGGCTTTTCGAGGGTGTCCCGCACAAATCCATAATTTCAGTGGTGTAGCTGGGAGGCCGGGTTAGGGGGTTCGGACCTCCTTTGAACTTAAGAATTCGCCTTAAAATACTATCAAAATTATAGAAAAAAATCTCATTTTTTTATTGGGTTCGAAATGATATTAATGGACATTCATTAGGTTTATTGGACCATTTTTCAAAAATATTCAACTTTTATATGGTTGAATGGATTTATAGGGGCGGTAGACTATTGAAGGTTGACGATCCTTCAAATACGAACAGTTTTTGCCCGACCGTCAGAATTGACATTTTTATTATTCAAATACAACGTCGCCATTTCCCTATACGGGAACGAATGAAGGTGGAGGGGGAATGAAAAAAAGGAGGAATTGGATCATTTTCAGACAGGAGATTGACATTGGCAGATTATCGGAACTCATAAGGAGTTCCGACACAACTGATGATGGGATAACACCCGAAAGTACTCTTGTATAAGCAACTAATAAAGTAGATTTGTACAACTGAAAAACCCTTTTTCAATATTGGCAGATTGTTAAGAAACACGTGCTACAATTATTAAACAAAATAATGAGAAAATTTGCCCCTTCTATCACTTTTACAGAAGAAAAAGGATCAATAGTCTTCAACCCGCAGCCCGCGGGCAATTTCGCAATACGTAGTCGATACAGTAGTGTAGCTGAACTTGAGAATAATAAGAGAAAGTGAACTTAGTAATATAGTTGTGGCTCGCCAACCTCGCGAGAAATTACCTTTTGGCCTGCGAGCGGAAAAAATGCGAAGCCCAATGGATTACACGATGAAGAAAATATTTCTTTCTCAACTTTGAATCTGAATTTCGAGTGGAATACAAAAGCATCCATCAACACCCCTGCTACTGGTGGAAACCCTGATTGAAATTCTTGTAAGGATGATATTCTGTCATAATCACCAGATTTTTACAGTTCATCGGTCATGGGGGTTTTTCCAGTACCACTCCTCCCATTCATTCATCAATATGGAAGCAGATGGAGCATTAGGGCGATCCGTTTTGAAGCATAATGCAAAGCTACTACAACACTACCTTCTGTTTTTCCGTCTCGTCAAACCAATAAAGACTGTCTTTTCTCATTATTTTCGGTATGTAATTTTCATTCAATTTATTTACGAAGGAATCTACAAAGACAGATCTAAAGAATCTCCCCCATAGGAAAACACTCTCAAGTTAGTAAAGTTTTCTTTTTTAGAAAAATTCCAGTTCCTCTCTCAAAATGTCCTCATAGATCCACCAATGAGGAAATCTAACTAGCACGAATTGTCGAGTCAACGAGACCATACATCGATAGGACACAGTACAGGGTATATTAAAAGACATGACTGCAAACTGCGTGATAACGTGATCCTGCAGCACACCATTGGTTAATATGCAGCGCCTTTAAAGAGACACCTTGAAACTTCACAAGTTTTTCGGAAGATCTCAACACAACAGCCAAAGTTTGCGAAAATTGTAATCCAACTCTCTGTTTCCATACAGGGTTGTAACCAAGGGGAGCAAGAGGAGACCGAGTCCGAGTCTCCCTAGACGTGTCCCTGGTACAATCCAAATAAAACAAAGAATCATTACTACTCTCGGCCCCTCTAATTTCAATAGGAAATCCTCCTACAAATGGACTCTGATTACTGGTCTGTCTTCATACACAAATAATTTTCACAGTTAGCGTGAAATTATTTCCTCTTACACACTGTCATTTACACCATGGAAGTGCGGTTCATCTGCACACCGTGTACATGAACATTTCATTTGTCGATTTTTCGATTCCAGTTTACTCCTTCCTACACCCATAATACAATCCAGAAAAAGCTTACGAATGACGTTAAAACCATTTAATTAAACATCAAGACTTGATCGCCTCTACCGTGAGAAAAATACGAAACTGTGAACGAAATAAGGGGGAGGAAAGTGGATGAGAAATAATGCCCCGCATACACATCGTCTACATTTCACTCGAATAATTCAATCCGAAAGAACCACTCAAATTATACGATCTCACGAACGACGAAAAATACGACGGTGTACCCGGAAAAAAAAAATGTATCGAATTCCATTTCCAGATTTTGGTTTCGAGCAGGTACCTAGAAAAACAAAACACAAGCTCGTCTCTTGGCTTTTTCTTTTTACATTATTCCGAACCAAAGCATATTTATTAGTTTGGCGGAACACTTCTAAAGTGAAATATTATGTTTCTAGGGTGAAATACTGATGTTCGTTCATCTACTGCTAAAGGCTTGGTGAAAAATACGAAATAGGCGATGATCCAGATTCTGGAGACGTATGTATTTCCTAGTAATCACTCAAAGCCTTACGGAAAAAGCGAGAAAAAACCGTTTCTCAAGTTTTCAATGTCAGAAACAAAATTCTGCCGATTCTCGAACAATCTTCCTGTACAAAATGTACAGAAGGCTGAAAATACTATGAGAAGTAAATTTCCAAGCACAGGGCAACACAAATCAGCCAAAGGAAATCGCTAAAAATTGAACAGAAACTGCAAAGAGATCGCAACTACTGATTGAAATAGATCAGGTGTTTTATTACGATATCGAAGGGACTCCCAGGTTACCCTACGAAATAATTTGTAATCTAATTTAATTTTATCTTCTCCAACGCAAAGAAAAGTCAGTCTAGAATAAAGCACATTCACGAGAGTCAAGAAAGACCCAAGAAAATATGCTCTCGTTTATCAGAAGTTCCTTTTGCAACAGAAAATATATCAAAGGAATTTTCGAGATGGTGACCTTCAAACCCACACTTGAAAATTGCTAGATCTTCAAACAGTAGACCAATTTGTAAAAATGAATTTTTTTTTAAAACTCGCATCATGAAAATAATACAATATGAAGCATCATCAGTATATCGGTTTAGAAAGGAATACGGCGCTACGTACGACAAAAAGGGCATCAAAGAACTGTAAAAAATTTTCAATGCGAATGAATCGTCTAATTTTTGCTCTCTCCTCATCCGATAGACTACCCCGCCACTTCAGCTCACTATAACTCAAAAAACTCTGCTTATTTTTTCCTTCGAAGAAGGTTCCAAGAAAAAAAAAAAAAGTCACAACGGATAAATAGTCAAATTTTAACGTCTTTCAACAAATTTTGTTAAAAGCTCTTTTAGATGAAATGAAATTACGAAACGAAAAGAGAAAAAAAAATGGAGGACTACTTACTCTACACTACCAAAGCTCTAAAAAGAATCGTATTCGAAACGAAGGAGAGAGAGAGAAAAAAAAAGGAGGGTTTGAAGAAGTCGACCAGAAAATACCTCGGCTAAAGATATCGCGCCAGCTCACGCTATAGAAACACGAAGTCATCAAAAACGTTCTCGAACTAATCGAGAATACGTCTAAAAGGATTTTTTTTCTTTCTTTCTATCTTCTTATGAACTTTCTTCCACGTCGCTTAGTACTCGTCGCATAAAAATTCCAAAAATTCTTCTTTCACTCGTCGGCATTTTCATTTTTTTCACACATTTTTCTCTTTTAGCCAGTGTAAGTAATACCATCCCCTCCTCATTGTGAAGACATCTCCTTTGATACATAATTCAAGCAATCTAAATCGAATTCAGAATTTCTACTCGATCGCCTTTTCCGACTTCGTGTGCTTTTGAATAATACGTTTCAAATTTCAAAGACAACATTTTCGTTGATAGATTAAAAAAAAAAAAAGCTTAATACGGTCATTGAAATATAGCTCGTTACAAGGTACAAAATATTTCTGTTTCATAGTTGATACGATAGGACGCAGATTGACATCTCAAAAGCCTCATCATCTTGACGTTTTCACTCAAAAGCTTCCAAAGTTTACTTTCGAAATTTTTCGTTTCCCTTCCAAGCACCGCGATTCAGACTGATGTTATTTCGACTTATGGTCTACCATTCAACGAGTTCTTCCACTCCTTCTCCTCTCTGATTGAGATATCTCGTAATTCTTCAATAATCTCCACGACTAATCATCCAACATGCTTCAAGCGATATCACCCAACTAGATTGCAAACGGCAGAGCGCGGACTTGGAATACAAATTTAGGAAAGCACGACTAAGTCGTCATTCAGCACTAACGACCTGACCAGAAAATTAAGACGAAAGAACAGCTCGATGCGGCAGTACGAAAATTACAGGAAAACACGTGAAGACGATTGCTTATTTTAGCGCGCGGAATATAAAACTCGTAGCCTGTCGTCTAATAGTCTCTTTTTAATCGGATCAACTTTTCTTACCTCTAATATCAAAAAGTTCTATCACACCAATTCGATTAAGATGTAAGCGATCGCCGCAATGGCAATGCTAAACGGGAGACTTAATTTCGAGAGACGCTGCAATCTAAAATTTCTGCATTCCTGCTCTACTGCTAATTTATTCGAAGAAATCAAACTCTGCTCCTGGTTTACTTCATCCAAAAATCCATTTTCTCGAGGTAACGACACCGCAAATTAGGTTGGGAAAATAGTGAATTGTAATTTGTTTACAATTTTTCGTACGCGTTTCAATCGAACACTGCAAACAATCAACCTTCGAAGTTCAATACTCCTAATAGTTTTCAGAGAGAAATTCGTTCTTCACGCACAAAGACTGTGACTGAATTAGCGCCAGAGAGAGAGTCAAGATTGACCTTTCTAGCTCGCATGCAGATTCAGTAAACATGAAGAGGTCTCTCTCGTCAACTATTTTCGGTAAAAATTTTGTGAGAGATAAAAAATCGAGACCGACAACTTCAAATACCTATTTCAATATTTGCACACATCAAAAAAACGAGGGCGTTGAACTTACAAGCAGAGACAGTCGAATGCTTTCAGATCGAGGTACACCCAGGTTCTTCTCTAAGCAGGAATATTGATCGACTATAAGACGGTCGATACGTCAATGAATAATGAAACAGGACCAGAAAACCTTCGTATAATATGAAGTCAATTTTTGGTACCGTCCTCGTGTATTTCCAAAGGGAACGCTTTATCGAGAAATGAATTTAATAATACAGAGGTCACGATAGACCTCAGCTTTTGCATTCTTTTCTTCCTTCTGCGAAAGATGAAAAGGAGGAAGAGGGAGATAAAATTCTTCCAAGAGATCCACATCTGATACTAGTACGTAATTTTCATGACTACGCAAATTTTGAGCCGATCTCTCTTCTGTATCGCATCGGACAAAAAATCTAAAATTTGGGAGTTTATCTCGCTTCAATTTCGCGCGTCACACTTAAATACTTCAAATTTCAACTGGTTGACCTTCATATCATCACCATACGAAGTTCTTTCCCGCTGTTTTCGTTCTTCCTCATAATTCTATCAATAGTTTAATCAACGACCAAGACAATGACTATAGCCTAAAGATGATATTAAAAAATAATACTTACACATAACAACTGACGGAATTCTTAAACCCCTTGATATCGGTTATGTCTGAAACAAAAGAAACACAATTTTTTAGTATTCATATTTCGATTAAATTGTACATGAGAAAATTATACGAGAGGTGAACCAACATTCGATTTCGATGAGAGTCTGTGGATACGATTTCGATACAGCAGAATAAAGAAAACATTTACGTAAAGATTGAATTCGATGAAAATGCGCACTCCTTCTAATTTACACGAGTGAATCTTGTCGTACATCGGTTATCTACACTACAATTTGAGGGGTTTTCGTTTCACCACGAGTGAAACAAAAGCTTAAGGTCAACGTTCCCTTTCTCTCGAGGATCGAGGACGATATAACGTCGACCGGAAGAATGATTAAACTTGTATGTATTCTGTTTACAATGTCTGCTTCGCCTTCACTCACGCTCTCATTTTCGTGGTACCTCTTCCATTATGCGCACCCTCGCACGGACAGCCGCTCGTACCCCAAAAAATACCACAAACAATCAGTAAACCAATTTCGAGAGACGTCAGGTGATTAACGTTAAAACTTCAGTCTAGTTAACACTTTTGTGGACCGCGACCGTACGTCGAAAAACAAGAATGTATACAAAAAAAGTTTTGTTAACCACGATATCGCACCGCGTAACGATTGAAATCTAGGTTTTTTTTTTACTTTTGTACTCGAAACGAGGGATCGGTAAGGTTTAGAAGGTCAACGACTTTTCCGCTCGTGCGAGCTTTTCAAAACGCGATCGGCGATCAGACGTCAACCATCTCTACACACACTTTCCTTAAACCGAGCAATAATCTGAACTTTCCTGAGAACGAACGCGATATTAATTGAACCGGCACCGCGGCGGTCAGAAACGAAAATAACAACAAGGTCGTACCAAATTCGACCCGACTCGAGTTTTCAGCTCTAGAATATTCTATACTACCTACTTTGTTTTTCTAATAATAGAGCATAGTTATCTTTAATAACGCTCAATCGCTCATCTAGTTTTGTCGATAACCCATTTTGCGTATTGCGGTTAACGTGCATTGCCGTAATAAAAAAAAACAATTGTATTCATAATTGGTAGAACACGTCCGCGTAAAACGCTTTTACAACGCAGTTTTTCACTATAGCTAACCAGAGCTCATTAAACTTGGACTGTGATACAATAATTTTTTTTTAGAGTTTCATAAATCACGAGACAGACGAAGCATTTTGAAATCGCACTACTTTCACAATATTCGTGGAAAAGTCCAAGTAGACGTGGATGTACATTCAAGGAAAGGCTCAAGGCAGCACGGGTTCATGGGTGCAGCGGCTGTACGACCAGGAACCTTAATTGCAGAGTGAAGAGAAGCAGGCAAGTAGAGTAAAGACATCTTATGCGACTCGTCCTAAAATATTTCTATGACGACAAAAGAACAAAATCGATCGAATCGTCCAACATTCCACAATCGTAGTACGACCATATTTGGATCACTGGAATCAGGCGAGAGTCAAGAAGGGAAACAAGCGTCTATGAGAACACGCGACTCTCCAAGTTTTTTCGGGTAACTATCCAAGACTTGCCCGGGATCGCAGCCCAGAGAAAATTTGTATTCCCAATCCTTGGAATCGAAAGAGAAGTCCAATGATTCTTCGAGATAATTCAAGTTTTCTGATAGCATTAGGCTACAATGCTCCACTTTGTAGCATTCGGGATGTTCCTTCCGGGAGCGGTAGATACCCTGAGATAACAATTCTCTAAAACACGATTAACCATGTCCAGGGAAGGACTGAAGATCTGCGGTATTTGCAACTCGCGTTCACTCTTCGAAGTATCCCTCCCTCGTTATAGTATGCTATTGAAAGTGAGTCAAAAAGTAAAAGTATTCGCCAAACTTCGAACTTTATACTCACGTCTGATGATTTACAACTTCGCCAGACTATACAATACTAAGCAGAGTGATGACCCATAAAAGTTCGGAGTACACACTACGCACATTCCGATTTTTATTTCGAGAGACCCATCAAGAATCATGACCACCCGTTCATCTTTTTTATTGCTTAGATAGCTTCTTTCCCTCCTTCACCTCCTTGAGCTGTTCTATTTCTGGCTATTCATTTTGGAACCGCACGCTCTTTGTCAAACTCAGAGATGATCACTGTTCAATAAACTTTCATTATAGAAACCGTAACTTTTCTCTCCTCGTCTCCTCCCTAGCTCTATCTCACCTGAATCGGGTCTATTTTGAAGTTTTAAATTTTTCGTGAAGCCCATACCCGACAAATAAGCGGTCACCTTTCAAAGCAGTCCCGAATGATGAACGAAATTTCACTGCTTCTTCTCATCCCCCTTCCCTTCGTGCTCATCTACCTTGGGCAATATCGAAGCCTTACGCTTTTTGTACAGCTTGAAGACGGAAAATTGGTCACTGTTAAAGAATCATCTAACGATTTTAAACTCCAGCCTCATCCTCCGTTCACTCACTTCGTGCCATTATCAACCAAACGTCTCAACTTCGTTCTTCTCCTCCACTTTCAGCCATTCTGTTTCGAGCTATTCGGAAGTCACATTGCCCTCTGTGAAGCTCGCAAATGGAAAATTGGTCGGAGATCGTCTGAAAAACCAATTTGATAGCTGCGATCTTATTACCTCCCCTTCGTCCTTTCATTCTCACTCATTTTGGGTTATTCAGAAGCTTGGCGCGCTTTGTAAAGCTCGAAGATGAACAATTGGTCAACGTTTAAAGACGGCCTTCTTCTGGAACTTCGAGCTCATCTACTTCGGGCTATTTTGAAGTCTCATACTTTTTGTGCAGCTTGGTGACGGGACATTGGCTACTGTTTTAGATCAACCCAACGATTCCACAGCTTAGATCTCATTTCCTCAACCCACTTACCCCAGCACACATATTTCGTGCTATTTTGAATCCTAATGTTATATAGCTTTTTTCTTCCCTTTCCTTCGAGCTATTCTATCGTTCGAAGATCATCCGAAGAAACAATTCGATAGCTTCGGCCTCATTCCCTCTCCTGCCCCTTCTCATTCACACATAATTCGGGCTACTATTGTTCATTCAGAAAGCTTTGTACGCACTGAAGAAAAAAAAATCTTCAGGACATCGTTGCGCCACATTCGATAGTACATATCATAAGTCGCACGATCGTTACATAATAAACCAGACTGCACCATCCGCAGTGTTGAACATAATACCGCGTACGTGCACAAGCACAGGATAAACGACGGCGACGAGAAAAAAATACAAAACTGTGCCATAGAAATGAAAGATGGGGACAACTATAAACGATAAGGGAAAACGTATCTACGTGCCTATTACGATTGGATGATAAAACCATTCGTGTATTACTCGCTCGGTGCAGAGAGTGTACAGCACACACAAAAGCGCAGACACGAGCTCCGATGTTCGAAGACGCCACCGCCGTCACCACCACTACCACCGCCGCTACAACACCGTCACATCGTCGCGGGTGAAAGTGGTTGGCCCTGTACAAGGTTGGTCTTTTCCCGTCGAACGCGATGCAACTGCCGCCATACGACGTATTTAATATTATTAAAAATACACTAGTCTTCTATCTTTTTCCACTTCCTACTTCAGTCATCGTTCATTCCTACCGTCTGTCTGTCTGCATCGTCATCACAACACAGTAAACAAAGAACCATCAAGAAATAAACCAAACTCGTGCAGAGGGAGGGGGCACTTGCTGAAGATGCTATTTATTCACCAAGACACACAACAAATTTTGTTTAAAAAAAAAAAAAAAGGAAACTTGACAGTCTTTACGTGATACGTTACCAATATTTGCTTTCAATATTACCATCAATATTTTATACTCGATTGAAAAATTCATTCAACGTGTACAACAGCCATGAACAAAACAAACGAATACGTGATTAGAATCTTATTTCTAGAAATTTAATCTTTTCTAGCGAAACGGTACGAACCACCCGCCACGTTGCTACAGTATTTTCCAAGAAAATCGTATTCTTCTCTCTCACTTTCTTCCTACGTTCTTTCTTTCCTTACCTACAACAGAATTCGGCTGAAGAACGAACGCCTCTCCCCTTACGTGACGATAGGCTAATTCTGACAAATGTGCCTCCTTAATTGGCTTCAATCGACCCGCATCCGAAAAATAAATCCTATTTGCGAATCGTAAAGACGAAAGCGCGTTTCCGAAATCCACATAATGAAACTCCTGCTGATACGGTCGAGTCCAGAGGCTTCTTTCGTTTACTCTTCACACGAGATCATTTCCACACATCGGTAAAGTAAAGACGAGATACTCGTCGCACAGCGGATGATTATTTGGAAACTATCCAGGGACGATATTGTGCTCAATCCAGAAAGTATGAGAACGTACATATTATATGTGCTGTAGGATTTGACAGGGAAAAAAATGTAGATCTTCGCATCAGCTTCTTCAATCATTTGTAGCAAGCAAAAGTAGACATCAACTGAAATTTAAAAATGAACAAAGCAATTTGAAAGCCTTTTGTAAGAATTTTCTACGCAATAGATGTTCGATATTCTGCTCGAGAAAAGATTACCATACAAATTTTCTTGAAATACTATCATAATTCAGGAAATTTTGCAAATTTTAGTTGCTCTCATTTACATACTTGGTCGCTGACCTCGGATGAATATCTGCTCATCATCTAGTTCGACTGTTTTTTGCTCCCGGTTCTAGTTTCGATTAACTGGACATGAAAAGTTCAGACAGGACGTGCACAATTTTTCAGAAATTTCGAGACCGTTATAAAATTTGAAGAGAATTCTCTCGTCAAGGTCAGAAGTTTCAGTTTGTGAACCGAATACGAATTTTATACCGATTTTTATGAAGGGAGGGCGAGGCAGTACATCAGGTACCAAGGGTGGGGAAATGTACATTTCTTCCGGACGTTTGACGGAATCTTGAGAGAAGAAATAAGCCATTAAATGAAGTGAGCTAAGACAGCGGACATATCCTGAGTGAGTAAACAAATTTACAATTCATTTTTTCGTATGGTTCTGTTGCATTTTCTGGCTGCGGGTCAGTTAACCTTCGTCCCATCACAAAGAACTTCAAATTTGAAAGACTACGAGTAGATGAATGGCCAATACAGGAAGTCGACTTCCCCTCGATGTTAATTCTTCATTGTTCTGAGCTTTAAAAAGATGTAAAGGAGGATTTGTTTTGAAAAATAATGAAGAATGCTACTAGCTATAAATCCATGATTATTTCGCCCCCAGACAACACAAATGAGGGCGACTTGAACTTCAAAGTTTCGAATTCAAAGCCCAACAAAAAAGAACAAAGCTCCATAATGGGGCGTAGAATACAAATTTCTTCCTTCAATGATCTTCAAAAAAAGACCGCAATTTTTCATCTCTGAGTTTCACACAGCGCGTAAAGCTTCAAAGTAACCCAAAATATACGAGAATGACAGGGGGAGGGAATGAAATTAACGCTCTCAAAATATTTTTCAGGTGGTATTCGACCAATTCTCCATCTTCGAGCTTCACAAAGGCCTAACTAATGACTTCAGAATAGCTCGAAACAGGCAGGATCGAAGTGGAGGGGAAGAGAGAAGCTAAGACATTAGGCTTCAAGATAACACGAAATACCCGAGCTCGAGGGGGGGGGGGGAGGCTGAAGCTGTAAAATCATTGTATGTTTCTTCAACGGTGACCAGTTTTCCATCTTCAAGCTGTACAAAAAGCATAAGGGTTCAAAAAAGCCCGAAATAGAGGAGTACGACAGGAAGAAGAAAAAGCAATAACAGAGTGTCTACCAATTTTAAAAATTGTGGACTTTTATAGGGCTCTTAGAGGGTGTTTTAAAAAACCTTAATTCAAGAGGTGTAGCACGGGGAGCGGTATCAGGGTGTCCGGACCTTCTCTTAATTTAGAAATTTGCCTTAAAATACCGCATCAGGATTACAGAAAAAAATCTACTCAACCTACGAATCCAAATTCCAATTTTTTCATTAGGTCAGTAATGAAATTAATTTGACTTTCATTGGACCATTTTTCAAATATCAGATTTTTATAGAATTTATTAGATTTATAGGGACGGTAGACACCCTGAATTAAATCGAGTTTATCACTTGGAACTTCATTGAACGGTGGCCAATTTTTCATCTTCCAGATTCACAAAGCGCGTTAAGCTTCATAGTCACCAGAAATAAGCGAGAAAGAGGGAGGGAAGGGAACGAGACCGAAGCTATCAAATCGTTTTCTTCAGACGGTTTCCTACCAATTTTCCATCTTCGAGCTTCACAAAGGGCACATGAATTCAGAATAGCTCGAAACAGGCAGGCTCGATGGAAAAAAGAAAAAACGTAAATATTAGGCTTCATATATTATGTGAGCTTGGGGAGGGGAAGGGAAATGAGGCTGAAGCTGTAACATTGTTAGATGATTCTTCAACAGTGGCCTATTTTCCATCTCCAAGCTGTCTTTTTGCTTTCTTGTATCTACAGCCGCCTCGTAATCGGACAATGGCTGTGTGGATGGCACTTCCAATATTTCAAAATAAAAATAATAAATAAAAAAATAGCTCGATGTCAAGATGAGCGCGAAGGTGAGGGGAAAGGAAAAGAATAAATAAAATCGTGTTCTTCCTTTGGAACTTTTTTCAACGGTGACTACATTGTCGTCGACGAGCTTCACAAAAATCCAAGACTTCAAAATAGCCACGACCTCGTTCAAATAGCGGAAGGGGAGGGAAAAGGCAGGAAAACTATGATAATTTTTCACATCTGTGCTTTACAAAGAGTGTACGTCTTCCAAATAGGACACCTTGAGGAAGCGGAGGGGAGGAGCAAAAGAAGCTATAAGATCGTTTGGAACAGCGACAATTTCCAATCGCATGGCTTAGCACGAGACGAAGTTTCAAAATAGCCTAAAATAGGCGAACTTGAAAGAGGAGGAGGAAGAAACTACCTTTTACATACTTTCTTCTTCCTGAGGTTCTCTGAACAGTGACCAATTCTCCCGAGAATAACATTTTTTCACTTTCCAGACAATTTCCATCTCAATATCTCACCGTTGATAATAATGACTCTTCTCCCGCAGACGTAAGTCATTCTTGCCCTTTACGCTAAACGGTAACCGAGACGACCAACGTTGTTAATCATTTGATAGAAAAGCTGGTCGGAAAATTTGGACTCGGGTCAAAAGTCCTTCAAAAATTTGTTTCCAACTAAAAGGTCATAAAATTAGGTACGCATCCTTCCCGATTCTCACACAGAAACTCGACACAATCAATCATCTCCCTTCAAATTACAGTGCGGACCAATTCTAGCGAAAGAATTCTCGCGATACAAGTTCGTTCCATAGCGCAAGAGGACGCCAGATTAAAAACTATTTCAATAATCGTCGGCGGGCGTCTTCCTCATTTCTTTCAATAACAGAGAGATGAGCGAGTATCAACCATTTTACAACACTTCGCCGAGAAGTACACACGATATATTCCAAAAATAACCTCTGCCATTTCCAAGACGATTTACGATCTACCATCCAGCACTTTGAACGTGTAATTGCTTTCTGCCACCACACCATCTTTTAGTATCAAAATAAACACCATTCGTGCCGCATACATTCGGGTATGCACGTGCACGAACGAGGACACCGAAAAACAACTGCAGGAAAACATTTTCAGCGATGATAAGCTGCAGTGGCTGAAATCCATACGACGACGAGGGCACGCAACACAGGATAGCAGCAACAATAATAGACAATAACAAAAACGCACAAACCGCGTCGCAGTATTGTAAAAGAGGGAAAACATTACGACGATATTTGTCTTTTCGCTGTATTTCAGCACGCTCTAGCTCATTATATACAACTGCACCGTGATACAAATATCACGATCACGTATACACACATACAAACACTATTACAATCCATTTGAGGTTAAGTGTGCTCCCGAGTGCTCGTATTTTTTCTCTCTTTTTAGAAAACAAAAAAAAAAGTTACAATTTCGTGGATGACCGAAAGTCGATGGGTGAATGCAGCACACTAAATTAACTGCGCATGCAATAGCGAACAACGGGAGATCATCATTTCCGTCGTCGTCTCAACCGCACTCGAAAATATATATAAGAAAATCGAAAGACCACAAGATGAACACTGCAAATTGGAACGAATGAACGATGAAAAACACTCGCGAGAACAATGAAGTTGAGAGGAAAAAGTGCAATCCTCGATACTCGTATATATTGCGGCTAGAACGAAAACTTGTGATTTGAAAAACTTTCGGTAGTATGTACGCGAATAATGTGCGGTACCTACGCCCGAAAATTTCGAATAAGTCGACCTTCCAGTCAAATATTCCCAAAAGAGAACACAATATAAGTTCATCTCTCATGCACTAAAGACAGAGAATGGTCGCTTTTAACCCTGAAGCTAAATCACTACATTTGCCGTTTCGACTTCACGTAAAACAACATTCAGATGCCGTTCCAACAATGGACCTCCTTCAAGAACAAATGGTTATCACACGTTGAAAGCATTCTTTCCATCTGTATTCTTAAAATTCCGACAATCCTTCGCTGTGTATAACATGCAAAATGAGCGCGGTAGGCGTTTCCTCTCATTTGGATCTTCTTCGAATATTGCATGATAAACATCACTTATAAGCGCCGGCATTGTTACAGTGAATATTTCGTGAACTACAACCGAAATAAAAAATGAATAATAATAAACGAAATGAAACAATATCGCGTTTCTACCCTCGACACAGCAATTCAAGAAGAATTTCAATTCTCATTTGGGATACAAAGCACCCGAAATTCAAAATCTTATCTCCTTTTTTTTCTCTTGTCTTCGTTCATATTTCGTCGGTAATTTTCCTGAAAGAGAATTTACGCGTTGAAAAAGAATTGGGTCACGATGTCAATTTCCAACATTTATAGCTCAATTTTCATTAAGTATATCAGTACATCACCAACCAGCGTGACTGTTCGACAAATACCTTTCCACAGTGGGAGAGGGGGAAAAAAAGCTATACCTTAATAACGAGCAAGAGCTAATACCCTAAATTATAATTTACGTAGCTTTTCCACCTCGACTTCCTCGGTCTTTTCATTACGGTACACCGAAAACTTCTGTATTTATAATGATTCAGCCTCGTTCACGTAGTTTTTATTTTCCTCTTCTCGAGTTACGAGAAACGTTAGTACGAGATAGATGAATTCCCATTATTCCTCTAATAATTGAACGAGGCATTTTCATAATTGAAACACCTGAGCCCCTTCCGAAAAATCTCGCACTCCCGCTTTCCTCATGCACAAGTGGCGCGCATTTCTTTATTGTATGCGGCGAGCTTCTCAATAATTCTGACCATTTATCATATCCAAACCGATAGCAAGCTGCAACCTTTGACAGGAACAGCTGACCAGCACACATCTTCATGATAATAACACTCGAGTAAAAATACAGTTACACTAACTACATGTATAAAATACATATAATGTGGAAGTTCGAACTCAATCGCTAGTCACGCAACTCCAATCGTTAACCATATTATGCGTTAACCGTCGTTCCAGTAGTCTGGTCTCGAACCTATTAATCCTGATACAGACAGAAACGCGTACAACGCTCACAAGCGCAACGTACACACGCGGACCGCCGCCAGGACAGGATAGTATAAATGACATTAAATCACCCGTCTGACAGCCAAGGGTCCTATATACCGAACTCGGCGCTAATTAATGTATTTCTATTGTTCAAGCAGCGCTGCAGCAGCCCGCAGACACTTTCTTCGCATTCCGAATCCACAATATAGAAACGATATCATACCCGTCACGAAATGTCACACGCAATCCGAGATCATCTTCAATTATCTCAATACAAACGCAACATATCTCACAAAAGGAGAACACACGGCTCTGTGCGGCTACGCCGTCCAATATAATTGCTGTGGTTCGTCTTCTCGGAACTTACAAACACCGTTTCCAAAACCTTTGTCCACTCATCAATGATAGACGAATTATATATTTCTAGGTGCAACATCTGTGATCGAAATTTGCCCCCCGAATGTCCCACATCAATAACTCGTTCGACAACCTACACGGACAACAATAACCTACCGATGAGACCTTTTCGACGACGAAGTCCTAACGAGAAACTGGATCACGCACACATTCCATTAATACGATACTCGCGTAATAACGAACATAAATTTTCTATATAATAACGATGCAGACCACTTCTCCGAGTACACAAGATTGGACAATTTAAACATAAACTAAACCAACTTTGCACACAGACGCCTATTTTTTTTTTTTCGTTATTGCTCTAAGTTGCGACCAGACGACATAAAAACTATACAACAGCAATTTCAACAAATCATTACATCATGAATGTACACTGAACCTTAAAAAGAGGAATGCTTCACTCTGTGCAATGCGCGCAACATGTGCTCGGGGTGCAGTTACACACTGTGGCAAAGACTGTGCACTTATTTTTTTCTTTTGTTCTCGAGATATGATGTTACGTACAGGAGAAGATGTTGATATTGCGAAAGTTCAGGCTCCGTCAAGCGTCGGTAAAAATCTTTGATGATGAGGGTTATATAACTCAAATAATGACTCGAGAGATAGGTCGAATTTTAGGCAGTTTAGGAGTGACCAAAACTCAACAAGCGTTTACAAAACTTTAACAAAATTCTGGATATGAACAAGCTAAAGGTTGATACGAAATAAAATGAAGAAGGAGTTCGTTCCGTCACCTGTAGCACGCGAGGAATGCGTGTGTCAGGCGTATGTGGAATTATTTCAGCAAGCGGAGTATTGCAGCCAGCTGAAAGCCGAATTTTTACTGATAAGAGCGAAGCTGAGAACCAGCATTAACCAAACCTTCCTAAGCAGAAAGTCGAAGTAAGTCAAATTTTTTAGTTTTTTTCTAGCTTTCTGAAAATAGGAAAATGCACTGTCTGAGTGTTCAAATAATTATAAAGTTCAACAGCTCCATTCTCTAGGCCAGATTGGTTTCGCCAACGAATTGACAGAAATTAGAAAAATTGGTTTCGGTTTAGTTCAACTGTTCAACCGTTCAGCACAGAAGCCTGTAGTGCAGTCATCCAATGAAGATCAATGAACTGGAGAATTGGCATGTTCGGCAAGTTTAGTAATACCCCAGGTAGTTCTCCTGATCGCTCCATCTGAACTCACATATTGATCAATCAAAAATCAGCTGAATTCAGCCGGAAGCCAGCTAAATTTTCCAAGATCGTAAGTTTAAACCGAAAGTCGAAATTGAAATGTTCGGCTGCAATACTCTGTCAGCTGGACATATCCACAAGAAAATGTTGGATACAATCAGCAAGAAGACAGCACGTCTGCATTGCATGATTTTCCAAATTTCATGACCCTTTTCGGAAATATTTCGCACCTTCTCTCATTATCACAGGAAAAAAAAGTTGCCGGAAAAAGGGCGAATATTCGAGAGAAACGATCCAGGCAATTGGATCTTTCGTACGACCGAGAAAAAACCGTTTCTCCGGATTGTTTGTTTTGGACATTCCCCTATCTTCTCCTGCACGCTTCATTTTCGTGAAGCCCTTGCAATCAGAAAGAAGCCAGCATTCCTACATTGCATGATTTTTCAAATTTTATGACCCTTTTTGAAAATATTTCGTATCTTCTCTCATTATCACAGGAAAAAAAAGTTACTATTTGAAGAAGTACAAGGGAAAAAGGGTAAATATACGAGAGAAACGATCCAGGCAATTGGATCTTTTGTACAACGGAGAAAAAACCGTTCCTCCGGATTGTTCGCTTTGGGCATTCTCCTCTCTTCTCCTGCACTCTTCATTTTCGTGAAGCCCTTGCTTTTAGCGCACAGCAAGAAGTCGGTCCCAAAATTCCACCCTCCAAGGCTGAGGTTTACTTCAATTCAAAAAAATTATTCACACTCAGTCATCTCAATAAATTGAATTTTTTCGATTTACCCAAACCTTAGATGATCCAACACTCAAATTTTTCGATGACCATCATCAAGTTGATTCGTACACGGGAGAACTTAAACCTGACAAAAAATCATCAGTATCTGATGAAGTGAGTAATTGAATTTGATCTAACTTTATTCACTTTGGTCTTTGTCTGGTGCTTATACGACTTGTAGCCAGTCTGGAAGAGGTGGCAACAACATTGAAGTATACTGGATTAGGAAGGAATGTAGCACTTCAAACGATACAGTCGTAAGTATCTTACAGATCGTCGGATTCAACATTCGAGCGAGTATATTGGACCCCAAGCTTCATTAAAACGAGAGAAGGAAGGAAAGGTAATTCTACTCGACAGCTTCGATACAACGAGACTCCAAGAGGTATGACACAAGAAAATAGTAAAAATGGATCAATTTCAGTACCATCCAATCGAGTCGTTCTCTGACTGAAAACAATTGATAAAATTTTCAATAGGGCACAATCCCCAACAAAACTGAAAAATTTGCTATGAAATGTCACCAAATCTCGTTCAAAACCCTTTCAAAAACTTTCTAGATACACTCCTAGGCCTATATTTTGAAGACATAGCATCATCTTACGAAGCTTTGCACGGCGTCGTAGAAATTCTTCTGCGTGAAGTTGACAGCTCAAGTTCAATAACGGTCACTGCATAGTACACAACTTTTGGTCGACGACGTGTAAATGCTACATTTTGAAGAGAACTGTAAAATCCGCTACAGAAAATTTCTACTTCCGCTTCACACGAAAACGCACACAGTAACTTACTCGGAGTAGACACGTTACGAGGTTTCAATCATGAGTTCGCGAATACTTGAATAATACAAAGATGTAAGTACATCAGTTGAAACAGGCTTCGTGCAAAGAAATTTCAGGAAAATGAATTATATATCATCATCTCGTCAGCTACACAGAGCGGACATGAAAAATTCTGCAGCTATAAGGCTCGAACTCGACTTTGAATGAGCAAATAACGTAGTAATTATAACGCACTGTTGTATACGTTTTAAGAGGAAGCGGCGTGTGTAACAGAAACGACCTTTCTCAAAAGTCGTACAAAGTGTATCAAGTACCTGCTACGTTTGATATATGCCGCACTAAGCAGGCACATTCAAAGAAGAGAAAATGTTCTCGTTCAAACTATAATTCAGATGAACACATCATAATGACGTTAACGTGTGCGGGGAGAAGACAAAAATGGGGGAGAAGAACACAAGGTTATATTCTTTCATCTGCGGGAACAGAGAATCTTCGCAGGTGACTGAGAGACTTCTCACCAGATCACTTCGAATTTAACTCTACTGTCGCAGAAAATTCGACAGCAAATTCTTCACGAAACTCGATATCATCGCAGCCGAAAAGATAATCCGTCGTGAAGCCGAAATTTAAAAACCTAATGAGGCAAAAGTTACACGATGTTATTTGAATACGCTATCAACTGGAAGTACGCGCTATTGGATTAAATTAGCGCAAAAAACAAAATCTTCTCTCTTTCGCATTAGTAACACTCGATGTAATTCAATAGTGTTGGTATAGCGAACCATCACCTTCGACTGTACAACTCGTCTAAAATGAAATCGAGTAAACACGACTTACACTTCGAAATATTGGCAATTTTTTCTTATTTCCTTTCTAGGTACCTATCGTAATTTCTTCAACTCAAGTACACAACACGTAGCGTCGCCCTTGACTTAACCCAACTCAGTTTAGAGTCAATTATAAGTGAATGAACTTTCATTATTTTTGTTTTGATTTAGAATTGCGTTCCGCTGATTCGAGATAAAAAAGTGAGATTGGTTCATTCAACGCTGTCAGGTCTTCTCGGAGGCCGGCACAGGGTCATCAGTAGCAGGGGTAATAACGATAGCGTTATTGACCTGCATCGATTTATTTAAATACAAAATTGCATTTCGTTTAACTATGATCCGAAATTACTCATAAAAATCGAATACTTTGCCTAGAATATTTTCAGAGATTTGTTATTTAGATACTTCGCGTACGAGAAGAACTGATTTGATAAGCCTGTTTTGTAGTCTGAAAACGTTTTCATCATCGTAGGTCTCCAAGTTGAAATCTTGTGTTCTAAGGGAATAAAATCATAGTTCAAGCAGCACGAATTGCCACAACCCTTCAAAGATATGTGACACTTGCCATTACAAGATGAAATTGCTTTCCTTAAATTTTTACTCGACTGATAGCCGGGTTCGACTGGAGAATAAGGGGGGGGGGGGTGTCCGTAAACTCCAATCTTCAAATTTCACCAGTGATGGTATTTTAAAACCTGAAATGATCAGATATTCCTTTGACGAGGCTGAGGTAGAAATTATGACGTGTGCCGTCAAGAAACGGAGAAAATATTTATAGAACCAATCTCAGGATGTCTACGAAATACAAATTTTCCAATTGTATGACTTTTTATGAACGATTTACGTCCATGATTTTATCAGTAGGTAGCAGTAGATATTAAATTTTTTGTATACATATTTTATTTTGTATTAATTTCTTTTATTTAAATTGTTTGAATAAATAATTCCTTTCTTAGGAATGAACTTTTAAATCGAATGCTAGATATTAATTATAATAATTGTACTAAATTTGTTAGTAATTGGAGGCAATTGTACGACTTTTGTATGACTTGTATGACCGGTAGACACCCTGTATTTGCACTATTTCAGCATCGTATGTTTCCAAGTTGGAATCTAGAGTTTCAGGGGAACAGAATAAGGTTCTCAACAACTATAGGTATAGTCCAAGCTGCACCAATTGCCACAGCCATTTGAAAATATGTGTCGTTTGTCCGCACCTATCACAAAATGAAATTGCTTTCCTCAGATTTTTACTCGATTGATAACTGAGTTTTGATGGACGAAGGAGGGAGAGGGGAAACTTCAATCTCAAACTTCAAAAACGTTTTGGTCTTATCAGTTATGGTGTTCTAAGACACATTATCACTCAGGTAATCCTTTGACGAGGCTAAGGTGAAAAACATAGGCAGAAATTATGACCTGCACAATCAAGAAACAAAGAAAATATTTACACTATTTCAGCATCGCTCGTATGCTTCAAAGTTGGAATCTTGTATTCCAAGTGAACAGAATGAGGTTCATAACGTCCATAGATTAAGCTGCACCAATTACCACAACCTTTTGTAAATATGTGACGTTTGTTCGAAAATATCACAGGACGAAATTGCTTTCCTTTAAAATTTTCATTCGATTGATCGCCGAGTTTTGACAAGAGAAGGATCGAGGAACAAGGGAGTCTCAAACTCGAACTCTTTCACCGTTTGGTACTTGCCACTTATGGTACTTTAAGACTTAAAATGATCAGGTAAATATCCTCTCGACGAGGCTGAAGTGAAACGGTAAAACATTGGCAGGAATTATGACGTGTGCAGTCAAAAACCAGAGAAAATATCTAAAGAACTAATTTGCACTATTTCAGCATCCTATGCTTTAAAGTTGGAATCTTATATTCCAGAGGAACAGAATAAGGTTCATAACGACCATTGCCACAACCTTTTGAAGATATGTGACATTTGTCCGTACCTAGCACATGATGAAATTATTTTCCGTGAATTTTTACTCGATTGATCGCCTAATTCGGACGAGAGGAGGAGGCGGAATAAGGGAACTTCATCTCGAACTCTTTCAACGTCTGGATCTTACCGGATATGGTATTCTAAGACTTGAAATGATCAAAAGTTCCCTCGATAAGGCTGGGGTAAAAAACGTAGATACAAATTATGACGTGGGCAGTCAAGAAACGGGGAAAATATCTACGGAACCAATTCGTACTATTTCAGCATCGTTTGCTTTCAAATTGGAATCTTGTGTTTTACGAAAACAAAATAATGTTCACAACATCGATAGTTCAAACTGCACGATTTGCACAACCCTTTGTAGATAGTTGACATTTGTCCGAAGGCGTGCACCGAATTCAAAAAATGAAAATATCGGACTTTCAGGGGGGCTCTTGAAGGGTGTTCCACGAAACCATAGATTCAAAGGTGTGGCAAGGAAGACATGTGTCAGGAGGTCCGGACTTCCTCTGAAGACAAAAATTCGCCTTAAAATATCACCAAAATTTCATGAAAAAAACCCACTCAACCTAGGAATTCAAATTTCAACTTTTTTATTACGTCAAAAATGAAATTAATGGACTTTAATTAGACTGTTTTTCAAATATTGGACTTTTATATGGTTTATTGGATTTATAGGGGCGGTAGACATACCCTGCGTCCGCACCTATTACAAGATGGAATTACTTTCCTTTAATTTTTACCGATTGATCGCCGAGTTTTGATGGGAGTAAGCGGGGGGGGGGAGAGCGTGGGCGCTCCAATTTTTAACTTCAACGTCCTAGTCTTAAGCCCCGTTTACACGATCATTCCGTTTCGTCAAACTGGCATGAGCTTGATGGCATGATGGAATATCAACATGTTGATATTCTATACTGCCGACTTCACGATCCGATTCGATTGGATATCATGCTCCATGTGAAAATGGCATGAGTTCATGCCAGTTCGACAAAACGGCTTGATCGTGTAAACGGGGCTTTATCGATGGTATTCCAAGACTTGAAATGATCAGGTATTCTCTGGATGGCGCTGAGATGAAAACTATTGGCAGAAACGCATGACATGTGCAGTCCTACAGAACCTATTCGTACCATTTGGAATAATTTGATTGTTGTACTTTTTCTATTGGCCGGGAAATTGTAGAGGATGAGGGGGTAATCTTGATGGTAATTTCAAACAAATTTTCCAAATGGAAGGGAGGGGGGATCAGGTCGTTTCTGACTATATAACCTTTTTGCTATGCCACTGTTTCTTCGTATCTTTCATCACGAGCACTAGCGGTGAATTCAGAAAATTGACTAGAGGATAGAGGGTTGAACGAAATTTTACGCGATACTTTCATCCTTATTTCAAAAAGAGGATCCGGGCCTCTCGATTCTAGCATCAACATTGTTCTGCAAATCATTCGGTACGCGACAGTGATAAAGTAAAAAATTGATTACTTGCTACTTTGTCAGAATCGTATTTACTAACGGATGGAGAAACAGTTGGTTAATTTACCTGCAACAAAAAGAAAAAAACATCGAATATTACTCGAGAGTTTTAGGGATTACAGGATAGTAAATGCTAGCGAAAAATGTTTTCGAACAAAACACACACACACACATACAGCTCGAGGATATCATTTTTTCGTTTCACTCTTTTCATAACACACACAAACATCCTATAACGACGCCCCTCGATCCCAGTGCGAGTGTAATTCGTCGAACGCAGAACATCTTCTCCAGCAAGTCTCGACGTATTCGTATATAACTCACTTCGAAAGACCGTTTCGCTCTTATAATCCGATAAATGTTGAATTCGATGCCAGACAATTTAATCAACGAACACACGAATTACTGGATCCTAATACACTGGCATTACAAACGTCGTCCTGCGCCACTAATTCACAAGCCACCTGCTCGTTCTATATAGCGTACATTTTTCCCACCAATACGCAACTTTCCCTCTTTGAAAACAGCCTTCACGAAGTCGTATCACGCTACTTTTGAACGGTAATACACCTTTCACATCCCGCCAATAATACGCACTATGTTATGCAAGGAAAAAGAGAGAAGAAGAAAATCAATTTTTTTCCCTCGCAAAGTTCGTAAAAAGGTGTAACATACACATACCTCGAAAATTCAGAACACTTTTCACGGACCGAAATTAATCGTTCAACCGCAGACTTCAAATTAATTCGTCCGCTCTCGATGGACGTATACAGATAAAAGAAATATCACCTTTATATGTTTCTTTTATTTTCTTGTTCGCCGTACGAGCAACTTCAATCGCTAAATTTCAGCTCAAGTTATCCTGTAGTAATTTACCAGATTATACACGCTCGCATTAGCCGAGAACAATATAAATTACACGTAATTATCTTAGAACAACGCCACAAAGAAGCTACACACATACACCGTGTACAACGCACACATGGCAGTTCATCGCCACCAGCGCATTCATAACAACGAGAGTGAAAATACCCCTCCCGCCTAATCCACGTCGAGGCTTATACGAGCAGCTGAAGACAATAATACGCTCCCGAGAACAAGTTGAAACAACACGAAAGTCTCTCTGTACGGGTGGTCAATGGGAACACTTTTTTTTTAAAAACTCATTTCCTCGAATACGAGCATGGGTGACATAGAGTATTTCGATCCCCTACATGCGAGTCGATTAGCACACGCTCCAGCATATGTCTGGCTCGGTTTCAAAAATTTTGTACCCTAAGAGCGTTGGAAAATCATAAAATTAATCCAACAGTATAATAATTCTCGTTATGAACTTATTCGAAGAAACCTCACAATTAAGCAAACCAACCAATATCAAGAACGTCATCGGAAGGGGTATATCATGGAAACATTTGCTAGTTCTATTGTTTGGACGAGGTATAATGACTCGGTTCAATGCTGCTGCCAGTCCTGCGAAGGGGAAATTACTATCTCAACCCGAAATGACATAATACCGTACTTTTCATCGGCTTAGGTATACTTGGATGGTCGAATGATCTTGAATTAGAAACGAATGATGCCGCCGAGTAACAACAAGCGTAACACACAACTTCCATTTCCTCCTTTCCCTTTAATAAATAATAGGTAAGACTACGGGGGAAAAAAATACTCCCATTTTTGTCGTATGGTGAATTTTCCCTCGATACTGACTATTTCAAAATCCGAGAAGACGATTTCTCGCCTTTTGTCTGCGAGGCACGTACAACGACGAGGCGCTTTCCGGCAGCACCACCAACAATGACTAACCGCATCAACATCGTTCATGAATGAGAGTCTATCCCCAAGGTCAACTCTCATGATCACGTTCGCCGCGGATTGAGGAAGAAAAAAAAAAAAACAAATTAATTACTTTTGAATCGACGAGAGGAGAGCACGAGCATGCAGGGTCGAAGATGAAGCTGAAAGCTATAAAAGCTCGTACTCTCCTATGAGCACGTGAGTGCGCAATATACTTTTATTTTCTTACCTCTCATCACACACGTCCCCGAGTAATCTTCTTCTCTGCTCGCTCAATCGCATTATATGACACGCTAATTACGTTCACGCTTTCAAACAATCACTACTTCGCAGTGTCATTGACAATCGCTACAGGAGTAGCTTCAACAGGCACAATGAAACGATTATAATTTCGAAGCCAGTGCACGCGCGCTTCATTTCTCAGGTACAATCCGCAACTTCTTTCCTTCACGAAAATGATACCGCAATCAAATCATTTTTTACGCCGTATACGTGTACAACGTTGCATAATAATGGGCTCGATATAGAGGTTACATTCTACATTGTTGATGAGGTAAATCTAGCTTTAGTGGTCATAGCTTCTCGGTACCAGATTTCAATAATCTAATCAATGAATATCTTTAAAGTTTTGACTAGGTTTCACTCTTGAGCCAACGAAAAATTCTCCTTCAAACCCGAAGTGCCTTGAAACTTTGCACCTACCTATCGAAAAGTCGATTGTGACAAGACCATAAATCGCAACAAAACTTCACTCTAACGGTTATCATTACCAATACACCTATTTTCACTATCATCATTCAAAATTGAACATCGATAGAGTAGATCATAGAAATACTTCAGCATCTCATGGATTAAATAATAGCAATTATCAACGTAGACACAAACAATCCATTAATCCAGCCTTGAGTTCGTCACCATTATGTCAACAGCGAAACCAAAAAGGAGAGATTTAATAACCGAGGTACGCACGTCTGATGATGGGCATCGGTCGAAGACGAGAAAACAAGAATAAATAATAGCGTAGAAGATAATGGAGATAACTGCCTGTTGAGAACTCTTTAACACGCCGTAATAATAATAATGTAGTCTACCAACGTTGTTTACGTACATATCTCAAACAACGTACAGAGTGAGAGACTCGAATGCCAGACGAAAAAAAAAAAAAAAAACTGGAACGTTACGAACGAATTTCACGGCTGAGGAAAAAATCTCATCTCTTTTTCTTCTGCTCTCCGCATCACTATCAATGAACTCGGTGACGAAGTCTTACAATCTTGCTGACTCATACGTAAGAATCAAGGTTATCAGAATTAGTAATGATAAAAAAGCAGCAAAGCCAGGACTGGACTCGCTCGTTTTTGCCTAAGTTAGCGTGCGTGCTCTTACTTTACTATCAATCTGATCTATTTAGCGTGCTATATTCTCCTATCCTGTAATCAGAACATTCCATATTCCATAATATCGTCGTAATGTATCCAACATTCGACACGCAGATACGCAAATCAAGGTGACAAGCCACCAATTAGGTATTCACGATCACATATACATGCTTAGACAACATTCTCTTTCTATTCTCAATCTTTAGACGCAGTAAGCTATCTACGTCGATATCTGAATCATTTTTTTTCAACGAGGAAATCATATCTTACGGAATGTCGAGTCTCGTCTTGACATGCAGGTAACTATCGATGAAATCATTCATACTTATTGTCGAAGATTTTTCCCTTCTCCTCAACTCCATGCGTATCTCAGTTAATCATAGGGTGTCTCCCAAATTCAAAAATTGAAAATGTTGTACCACTACAGACTATCGAAGGGTGCTTCACAAAACTATAATTCCAATTGTGTAGCAGGGTGGACGATATGTGGACCTTCTCGGAACTTGGAAACTCACCGTAAAATACCATCGAAATAACAGAAAAAAAATCCTACTCAACCTAGGAATTCAAATTTCAATTTTTTTATTGGATCCATTGAACCATTTTTCAAACATTGGACTTCAATACGGTTTATTGGGTTTATAAAGGCGGTGGATACCCCGAATTGATACTGTAATAGTGTCCTCGGTCTCCGCTTCCCTTTTTAAAACTCATGGCTACCGCATATAAAAAAAATTAAAGCCTAAAGACTCAAAGCTTCAAACATCTTAAAATACCGATCTTGTCCTTCCAGCGGTTGCAACCGTGAAATTCTACTTCTCCTCTACCATATAACAGTCCGATGTATCCTAGATTATGAATCATCCATACATGGGAGACACTACTCGCGTGCGGGGGTAATATTAGTGGAGAGGGGGAGGGGCGTTGTTGGTAATGAAAAACTCGAGGGCAAAAATTTGATCATCTCGTCAGGATCAGAACTCGAGACCTTTCGCTTGCCGAGCGACTCCCGACGAGGTGATCGACCCGCACCACATATCTCATTTCTAGGCTCAGTTCATAATTCCGCCATTCTCGTTGCCACGGGCTCTAAGTCTAGCCACCGAATCAGGTTATCCACCTCTACATTTTCGTCGACTTTACTCAACTGTCAGTCTCCACTTCCTCAGACCCCAGTTCACAACATTCTCTTCAACTCTACCCCAAGTCGTCACTCGTCGCAATACTTCCAACAAAATGCTCCACTTTCTCACCCACTCCCTTCGCAAAAAAATTCACTTCCATTGCCTAGTCCCCGTATTTCACCCTTCACCACCCCCTGGGTCCATACCTATTAGGCCAATTAGAGCCATTACCAATCGCGCAGGTTTCATCACATCGAGGATCCCGCCGTCACGAAATCTCACACGCGACTCACATTCTTTCCAGAGCGTTCCCCGCTCTCATGCGAACATTATAGCGTCGACTCCATCCTCACAGTCACCCACACTTTCGCATGCTCGTCTTTGGCTTCTCTCCGTCGCATCCACCAAATTTCACCATCCAGCAAAAAAAAATCTTGCCGATGACTTTCACCTCTAATCTGAAAGCAGCCAATTACAACCAACGCATCTAAAATCGATTCACCATCGAACTCATAACCCCAGACTGAAGCAGTTGAGAGCCGGTAAATGAAACAAAAAAATGTGGATGTCATTGCGAATTTTGCGATGGCAGCGAGGAACCAGCAATCCTTGTCCTGCGGCAAACGAGCTACCTAAAAATCATATTAGCTGAAAGGTTGAATTTTTTTCCAAGCCCCTCTCCCCCCTTCTATCATGTATATATAAAGCTCGGAAATCGAACTTCCTGTCATATTGTATAGCTCAAAAATCGATTTTTTCATTTCCCTTCTATCGTGTATAGTTTTCCAAGTCCGTGGTTGATGACGTCATCAACCTCAGACGCGGAAATTTCCTGCAGATGCCCCCGAACAAAAGAGATAGCAGGGTCCATGGCGACGCAGGCGAGGGTACAGTTCTCCTTTCAAAATCACAAATTTCCAATTTCTCGCCAAAATTTTCTCTTGTACACCCTTGGAACTAAATGTGTAACTTCTCAGATGAGAAATTAATGGAGGAGTCTCTATAAGGTCTACCCTACCAGACGATCGGAAGCCTGAAGAAATCAGACAAAGAAGACTCGGTTCCAATCCATTTCTAAGCTTGATTCAATCTTCAAAAGGTATGGAGGGGGAACTACAAAAAGGAGAAGTTCGAGAGACTTGAAACTTTGAAAACGTGCAGATCACAAGAAAAGACAGAGTTCATTTCTAATATGAGTCCATTCAAATCTTTCAAAATTTTGTACACGATTTCACATACTGCCGACGACAATAAGCTAAAACGATTCCTAGGCTCGCTGCCGAAGAGATCCACTTCCTGTTATCGGATGCACCATAATTTCGTGTACCACTCGCACGATTACGAATACCGATCTCTCGCACACATTCGTAAAAACTTGACAAAAAAAAAAAAAAAAACATACGAAAATGTTGTAACCTAATCTATATTGTATCTGTTTCGGCATTCCGTACGTAAAATCGATCCCTTCTTCTGATGAGAACGAAAAATTTCATTCCGCAGCATACAAACTAGTCGAGTTTTTCGGTCTTTGTTCGTTTGAAAAATGCGGTAACTCGGATCGTCATCGTCATCATCATCTCTCTCAGCATAGACCCATTACCAATCATCATCATCCGTCCCAAGTACAATATAACGTGTTAGCTATAGTCTGTTCGCTGGGTCCGCCGTTTATCTCTGTCGTGTGCAGCTCGGGTGCTCAGACCAATACACCTTTTCTCGTCGTTTTCTTCTTAATGAGTTTCCTTGTAGCTGACGAAAAAAAATCATTTGGTGAGACCGCTCTTTCTCATTCTCGCTGTTACTCGATTCTTTCGTTTTCTTTCTTCATCGCCACGAAGGTCATTCTTATTTCTTTCTTCGAAAACGTTCGTTCATCTTCTTTCCGGTCCTTCTTTCCAACAAATGTTAATAAAGATATGATGTATTTCATTTCTCGTAACCGCATATTTGACCCAAGTGTCGAATGTGAAGTCTCGTCGAGGCAGCGAAATAATCTGTTGTAGTCAGCCCTCGACAAAGAAAGACAATCAACCCGCACATCGGGGCATACCTCACACATATTATAGCTATCGTCCAGGCAAATTATTACGTCTAATCGCTCGAGAAATCGAGGTCTTTAATTTGATAGAGCGAGAAGAGAGCACGTTTACCAACTCTTGATTACATACAGTAAAATACCACCGCTGGTAAAGAGGAAAAGAATAGTTGGAAACGTGATATTTTCCCACCGATAACTCCACATGAAAAGTTTGCGAGCTCACAGTGAGTTTATTCACAAAGAAAAATTTCGCGTGATGAGGTCAACTACGGACGAAAGACTCAAGAGACCTACGATGGGGGATTGAAGATCGAGATATTTTCTCGGACAGTTTGGAAGGGTGCCTCAAGACCTCCGGCCCGTGCACAGTAACTAGGTAAGAAAAGTCCTGTTCGATCCAGAGGTACCTTTTGGGGAGGGGAGGTTATTTTCACTGTCCATAATTCTAATATTTATCCCTTTGGTACCCCTCACAAATTTGCGCCTGAATTACGCGAGGAAAACTCGATTTTATGACCTCCACCGAGTACAATCATCTTCTTTAGTGAACTATTCGCGCTCAATGTTCATCCCAGTTAACACGCACATAACTCGATCACTGTTTAAAGAATAAAGAAATCTATGGCAGCGAAGACTGATCGTCCTCGCGCTTGTTTAAAGGTTATTCGAACACAATATGGAACGTTGATGAAATTACACCAGAATACTACAGATGTTGTGTAAGCTATAAAGGCACTACCGTACACCAAAGATGCTCATGACGACGCGGTCGATCGAAGCATATCGAATTAGAAAAGACCTCTGTTCACAATCGAATCATGGCCCGGACGGTGCGCTAAACTCTATCATCAGAAACGAAAGACTAATCTGTACAATAGCCTAATTACTACGACGGATGGGAGACACGAGGAGGGGTCTACCTATAGACGAAGTACCTATATAATACAAGTACGCACGTACTAGTGATAGACTACCTCCTGGCCTCCACAATAAAAATTCATTTCACAGAAAATATTTCTCCCTCCCTACCAAGAATTTTTTATTCGATACGACCTTCGCTTCATTATTTCGCATCTATTTTTTTTTTCTCCTTCAGCGAAACCACATAAAATCGATAAAGAAAAAAAAAAAGCAAGCAAAAATTTGCTTTACTCGTAGCATTTGATAGTTTCTGCGAATGTGCTATAACTGAAAACGATCGACTAACTCTCGCGTTAGAAAACAAAAAATTTCACGAACAATACTCTGCAGGAAAAATTTTATAAAAAATTCACGAACACATCAACTTTGTCATCGTCGTCTAGTCGTTAACGAGAAAGAAAGAATGAAAATGTATTGAGAGTTGGAATTTAGTACGTACAGAGAGGCGTATAATATGAAGTCATAATACGAAAGGTCAAACTCAAAATAAAAATTCTCCCCATAAAAAGCATGTGCGTATAGGACGCGTCTAATAGCATGAAAGTATGTCCCTGCTGTATTTTATCGTAAATGAAGTTTTTATTTCGTTCATTTTTTTTTTTCCTCTCAATTTACAGAGGACAGCGCCACAAAACATAATAACAACCTGTTGAAATTTAATATGAGGCAAAAAATTTGTTATTGAAAATTTTGCCTCTTCAGAAGGTTGGTCAAAGAGAAGGGCTATATTAACGAGGACAGGTATGGAAAATAGGAAGCAGCAATAAGAAAAAAAAAATGTTTCTTTTAAAAAGAGGATGAATCAAAACTCAAGAATCCATTTTTCCTAGGTCGGAGATGAAGTGAGCTAAGACAACAAATATCAGGACATATAAAATAGATGGACCACACATCATTTCATCTTTTGTATGACTCATCTTCAAGAACGCAGAACTGGCCCCAAATTTAGGCGTAAAATGTCGGAATTACCGCTCCTGCTCCTGTACTCATGTACAAGCGTACATTTACTTGATTTTGGTCAACCCTACCTTCATTAATGAGCGGGAGACTTTAGGCTTCGAATAGATGAATTGTAATCACTTAGGTTCGAGAAAAAGTTTTCTCAAACGACCAGGAATCTTTTGAAATACACTCATTTCCAAAAATTATGATCTAATTCTCCATCATAATAAGCAAATTCAAAAGAAGGGTACATCTGAACGTGGTGTCAACAGGAGAATACTTGGAAAATTCTAACTGAAGGACAAGAAGAGGGGAGGGAATAGATAAGGATGTAACGTCATCAGGGTGTAACATTAGTCACCCTTCAAAGCGTGACTTCACCTAACCGATATGGAAAAATTTCTATTAAGGAATAAGCGGGGCGGGGCGGGGTGGTTAAATTATCTGAGAGACTCGCAAAAATTCCGATTGAGAAGCAAAGAATAAGAAAATTCAAAGTCTCACAGAAAGGAAAAACACACGAGAAGAAGGGGGAGGAAGTTGACTGATCTATTTCAAGGATTTGAAAGTCGAATCCCAAGTTTTTCATAATTTGTACACTTTGTTTTTTCTTCTAATTGATTGATTCTTCAACGATTGAACAGTGGCGCAGCCGGAAATTTCTCTAGACGGTTGACGGAAGGGGGGAGGAGGAGGAGGGAGAGGGAGAGGTAAACGACTACGGTCCAGAGGATGGATTTCAAATTTTTCTGCTCATCAGCAAAGAGAGTAAGGCCTCCTGTAGCTACGCCACTGTTGGGGAAAATAATGACTCGGATTTCTCTTTTTTTTTCTATTCATCTCAAACTGAAGAATATCTGTGCGACTGACCAAATTTCAGATTTTCTCAACGTACAGATGTTCAACCTCCCACTTAGCTATCTGTTTCTACGACTCTCTCTCGATCTATCTATCTATCTATCCATCTATCTATCTATCTATCTATCTATCTATCTATCTATCTATCTATCTATCTATCTATCTATCTATCTATCTATCTATCTATCTATCTATCTATCTATCTATCTATCTATCTATCTATCTATCTATCTATCTATCTATCTATCTATCTATCTATCTATCCAAAGAAAAACATGATTTCATGTGAAAGCTGAATGAATTGTACTTCCGATTCCCCCTACCCTCAGCAGAGAGAGAAACTTCCGATCCGGGAAGAAAATCGAACAGATTGTATTGATATACCTTGGGTATAAGTAGTTTCACCCCTTTCCTTTTCAGAGAAAAAAATTTTAATTCCTGGCGTAAAATCGATCTCAAGTTGCAGTACGTACCCTAATTTGGACATGAGTAGTACCCATTTTTTTCGAGGATTATCTTTTCCTGAATTTTCCAGGTTTTCCACACTACTTTTTCACTTTCCCCGACTTTTTTGCAGTATGCGCGGGGGGGGGGGGGGAGGGGCAAAGAAGGAATTTGTAATATTTTTTACAACAAAATTTTTCACAGTGTAGGTGTAATGAACTTCTTCTATTTTCAGAAAATTTCTCTGACTACAGCTGGAATTCTCCAGAAAGTGGCCACCCTGAATGTTTTCGTTACAATCTGAAATCTGCACTGAAATTAGAAACGCGTCTGATCTATTTTAGGGCCATTCATTATTACGGAAGGACAATTTTGCCTATTTCTGCTCCCCTCCCGCCATGTAAGGATCCCAAGATTTTTTACCCTACCCTACTCCTTTTTATGCGAGATTTCGCCAAAAATTGAGCAAAAAAAACAATAAAAATTTAATATACTTTTTCAAATTGATAAACGCGTGATTACGTTTTTTCGCTCGCTCTAAGGATAAATTTTGACTCGTGAAGAAACTTGAAAAAACTTACGTAAGAATGGCGTCTCACCCTTCGCCGAATTCATACATAATAAATGACCTCTTTTGGTTCAGATCGAATAGAAGTTGAAAAACATCCTATGACTTCCATCAACTGTCGGTTATACAGGTGTGCAAAAACTCGACATTAGGTTATATACGTACATTTGTGATGCAAGTGGGGATCAATCGAGTAGTCGTCGAGCAATCTTCAATTAGAGTTAATAATCAGCTCACTAGCGGCGACACTTATTAAAACACAAGACCGTGAGATTTGGAACATGACTCTTTACGCCTCCACGATCGAAAGAAATACAAGTTATTTTGACGACGAAGATACTTACATTAATGCGGCCCACGATCCCTATCGCCAAACTAAAAAATCCAGGTAGAATATTGGTCTGATTACGTATAATCCGTACCTACGATTCCGGAATTCTGAGTGACGAACGATCGTTATGTAATTAATCGAAATAATATACTTACAGGACCACGTAATAGAAAACACTCCACGAGACAGGAAACAAAAAACTGATACATCGGGAAGATGGAATTTGATTCTTATATTCTTGGAAGCTAAGCAAGCCAGCCAGCGCTTGTTCTACTCGAATACACGCTCCCCAAATTTTTTGATACTAGATCAAATTGTTTCATGTATCGTCACAACTAGAGTCTGAGTGTAAAGCAATGCTCGCTTATACGCGACGGATATAATATGGACGCAATCTCCTCGACATTTTTCCTGATAATACATCGCTCCGTATAAATCCACACACACACACGATAAATTCGTAGAGCATACATACATCTAAATGTACAGAGTCATATAACGCCGTCCTCTATTTAATAAACTAATAACAACAAAGCCCTGAGAAGGTCAGTAAACTCTGAGAGAACGACTGACTATAGCAGCGACTGCTCACACTAAAAACATTGATGGCATAGCAAACGTGAACAATCAACGGATAACCGACACGACGACGTATTCATTTTACAAAATCTCTTTTTATGACGAACAATAAATTTGTGTGAGCGCACACACGCTCACACGCACACAAATAAGTTATTATTAAGTAGCTCTCTACGCGATCGGGGGCACTCTCATTGCGGAGTCACTAGAGTAAAACTGATATACTATAATATACAAGATTCAAAGAGAACGAGTTTGAAAAAATATACGCAGAAGGCACGTTTATCCGTATACAATGATACTAAGCCATAAAGGTGACAAGGTAACATAGAATACCCAGTCATATTATAGGAAACATTTGCCGCGAGCTTGTTTATCTAGTTATCGATTCATTTGGGTGAACGCGTGTGTAGAAGAGACACACAAAGAAAGAGCAGTCAACTTTCCCAGTTTTACCGAAGTATTATTATTAGCTAATTTAAAACTCATTAATGCGGAAGAGTAACACAACCATCGGGAAAATTGTTCCGAGGAAACAAGTGGAAAAAAAATTGTCTAATTAAGACTGCAATGTTTTCTTTTTTTTTTAAATATATTTACATACACGTCACTCATGGGAAAAAAAAACCGTACGTAATACGTACATACCCATCAGAGTCTCTTACGTTTATACGCTCTCCGGTTCCTAACCTTCGTTTCACGACTATAGAATACAACGCCACCAGCTCGGAAAAGACTTGTCACGATTATACGGTAGAATTTTTTTTCCCTGTCCAACGCGTATCACATATCTCACCTCTTCTTCTTCTTCTTTCTCTAGCTCTACACACAGCTATACAGTAACAACTGAACATGCTACCTACACGTTTTTCCAAGGCCTATGAACTTGAGCATTCCGCTTAATCGAAAACAAAGAAATTTCAACGCCACGACGGCAGTTGGCGGCGGCAGCGGGACGGTCAATTGAACGAAAATTATTACGACGACGAAGAAGAGGGGTATCTAAATTAAATACCGAGTACGTAACATGCGCTATAGACGTAAATTAAAAGCACATCGTACACGGCGGAAAGTTTCCACAGTTCACGCAGGAGTAATTGTTGTAAAATATGTAGAAAAACTTCGAAGAAGTCTCTTTCTTGATGAGGGAAGAAAAATAGAAGCACGAAGTACGTACACTTCACTGCTGTCGCGGGTTTGAAAACTTGAAAGGCTCGTTTGTTACGTCGATTTGCGCCGCGACGAAGAACGCGCGCTAACGATAATACGATAAACGCATTCCCAAACACACAATAAGCGCGTAACATGGATGCGAATATAATAAGGCGACTACGACAAACTTGGAAAAGAAAAAAGGAGAGAAAATAACACCCGACGAGAGAGAAAAATAAAGAGGAAAGAGAGAAAAAAAGGCGCCTTCCGCGGAAACGAGCCATACATGTTAATTATTCAACGATGATAGCGCAGCCAGCATTCGTTGTTGCTCATCGTACGACCTTGATGCTTGTACTCATCCAAGGGTATCTGGCCTGTTGACGATGACGTTGCCACGCTAAAACGGTTACAATAAAGAGTGAATGTCCTGATGAATATTTTTTCCAAGCAAACGTATTATAGCGATTTCTTTCATTAAACGCAAAACGACACAACTGCTGTCTTATTTGTATCTTCTGTACCTCGTTCTTCTCCATTTGCTCCCGCATTATATTCAGCAGCTGTAGTAAGCACATACGCATCTCTCACTTTCGTTTTTCTTCTTTTTTTTTTTCTCCAACATCGAGAACAATGAACGCAACGAGGTATGAAAGTTTACGAAACTTTGTACCGGCCAGAATGAAACGTCATCGACCTTCCCCGATTCTTGCGAGTCGAAAAACTTTCGAGAATACAATACGTACCAAGCACAGAGAATCTGGCGAGATGAATTCATGCCGATTCTACGCCGATTGTTATCGTTTCTTTATGTTAATCAAGGACTCCAGAGATATTCTCATCAAGTGTAACAAACATGGTGCGTAAGAAACTCTCGTTTCTTATTCTTATCCAGTTTACTACATTGTGCATTTTTCATAATCATCTTCACTCAGTTTCTTCAAAGTTTGATGAGGCAATGAAAAGACACGTTTTCTGCGATCCAAGTTAACGCCTCAAATAACACTATTGAACAGCTATCCTGTTACAAAGATTCCATTACGTGATTCTTGGATACTTTTCAACGCTGAACACGAATCCGTCGTCCGTTTTTTGCTAGCACGTCACGATAAATATTCACGTAATCATACAAATATTCTCGTCTACTTGCCGCGCGCTGTCGTGGAACGTAACAAACGTTTTCGATAGCGACGCTGCTATCGTCGATGTGTTTTGCGACGACGCGCGGCAAGTAAACGAGAACATTAATCGTGATTACTGAAAATTGTGACGTGCTACCAAAAAACGGACAACGGATTCGTGTTCAGCGTTGAAAAGTATCCAAGAATCACGTAAAAGAATCTTTGGAACAGGATAGCTGTTCAGTAGTGTAATTCTTGCAAAACTCTACAGCCGTTTTTTGCTCCATATTTCTTCACATTGATATAAGAATACCTTTTTGTCAATGAATGACACAATACAAACCTCAACATTGATCAATGGTTGCATTTAAAGATTGTGGTACACCATCAGAAATGTCTATTTCAAGGATGCGCAGCTAAAACCACTATATCAACTCAACTTCAAGCTCATCTTCGACTTGACCGTTTCTAAGAAAGCCAAAAGCCAGCGAATGGATTTTACAGGATTCGATCTCCAATCAAAAGTCGACCAAAAACATCCACTAATTGGCTGAAGCTTACACTTGAGCTAATGCCAAAAGTTTTTTGTTGAAAACGGAAGAACCTCATGAAAAAAGCATATTTGCGTAAAATCGATGCGTTTTGGTCCCCCCTTTTTTTTTTTTTTTTCGAAAAATGGCTTGTAATTAGCTAAGTTTTGAATGGTTTTAGTTTGAGCTGAAATGATCATCATCTTAAAAGTCACGTTCAAATCAACGCTATTGCATTGGTCAAGTCTATTGGGTATACTGAGGAATAAATTGTAAAGAACAACCCCAGCGGCAGGCAACGATTCAGCCATCGAGCAATCGATTTTAAAGCAATGTAAAGAAATAGTGTTCTACCATAACACAAAAAACCAATTTTACAGATATTGATTGTTTCTTTGTCGCTTGAACACTCATTGTATAAAGTGGTTCTGTGGTTCGGTTTTGATTATTAAATTAAAGCGTAACTGCATAAGGAGCAAGAAAAAAGAATTGAGGAGAATAAATTAACCACTAGCAGTGCCCATTAATTTCATTGGCTGCTTCCCGCCCACTTTCCCGAAGCCATGTTCCCGAATAGTTCATTTCCTGAATGCCGTTTTCCCAAAAAATTTTTCCCCGAATACTTTTCCCGAAAGACATTTCCCGAAGCTTTCCAAAAGGCAGTATTTGAAGAAATTACGTTTGTGCGAGCAGAGCCTTATTTCTTCAGAATAGATTTGAGAAAATCTTTGAGTGAACAGACTCTGAGATAGCGTTGCTTTACTTCAAGATCGTACATAGCCACGCTTCTTTCCATCAGTTTCGAACTAAAATGGGCGAGAATAATACATAAGAAACTTTGCCTAGAAGGTTGCGTGTACCTTAGATCGCGACCTACACAAGACCAACAATGCGAGTGAAGGATGGTATAATCGCTTCAGGCTCCTTTTATTTAGGGAAAAGCCATCCGAATATGTACTCATTTTCAAAAGAGATTCAAAAAGAGCTGAGTGATGTAAAGACCAGTACTGCGGAATTGTCACTCAGCAAACGAGTTAAAGCAAGTCCCAAAAAGAAATGGCTTGAATTACAAACTAGAATACGGGACGTCGCCCTCGAATACGACAAATACAAATGACAAAATTGTATTCTAGATTACTTGAGGACGATAGGGTGTAATGTGAAATTAAGTTAAATAAAAAATTGAGTTTTTAAAAGACTTGAAAAAATTTTTCATCGGGAACATACAAATTGGGAAATAGGCTTTCTGGAAAATTTTCGGGAAAACGGCATTCAGGAAATTGACTATTGGGGAATATGGCTTCGGGAATTTTACCGGTAATAGCTAGGCTTAGCTAATGGGTCGCTAATTTTAACCGAAGTTGCGACACAACTGACAATGGGATAACACCCGAAAGTACTCTTGTATAAGCAACTATTAAAGTAGATTTGTACAATTGAAAAACCCTTTTTCAAGAATCCCTCGGCTAAAGGCTAGTTTAGCTTCGCCAAGCAGCCGTTAAGGATGTTTATTAAGAGTCAAAAAATGAAAATTCTGGACTTTCCGTGATACTTTGCAGACGTGATTAGAATTTTTTCAGAACCTTTCCAAGATAGTTTTTCTCTCCACGGGACATGAGGAGATTATGTCAATTTTCTCACTAGGCTCAGAAGAAATTTCTCTGGCTGAATTCCGGTTTTGCGGGCCTTTTTTCATAGAATCCGAGACTTTTCTGGGGTTCCGAGAGTTTCCGGGACCGGCAGACACCATGATCCTGAAAGGACAGCGCTAGTATCGAGCACGTTGAAAACGGGGAAATTCATGGGCTTGGTTGACAGGCGGAGGGTTTCCTCAACTTTTTTGGACTATAACAGAAGATGATTCGTATGAGATTTTACACAGTACAAATTTTGTAATCTTCATTTCTCTCCCGCAATGCTTTGTTCCCGAAATATTTCGAGATCACTCTTTGAAAAGTTTTCCCACTCCCGCTAGGCCTCCAATTTTTCCTATCCTGACGCTCCTAGCGGATGACCGGCCCTAATACAGAGAACAGAAAGTAAACGGTTGACCTGAAAGGCGTGACGTCATTTATGGAAAAAATTGTACTCGATACTTCCCGTGAATGTGTTTCGAAACCAATTTCTAAGACTTCTTCATCCATATTCCACAGGAGAGGAAGAGAGAGGGGAGGGAAAAGATATCATTAAAATGTTCCAGAAAGTAAACGGTTGACCTGAAAGGCGTGACGTCATTTATGGAAAAAATTGTACTCGATACTTCCCGTGAATGTGTTTCGAAACCAATTTCTAAGACTTCTTCATCCATATTCCACAGGAGAGGAAGAGAGAGGGGAGGGAAAAGATATCATTAAAATGTTCCAATTTCGCCATAGGAAACATTTTTAATGATTGCTGGGCATTATTCTTGGTAACTCAGTTCAACTTGAGATTGAAACTTCATAATTTCCAACATAACAATGAGGTACACGGATAACCCGTTCCAGTCCTATTGAGGAGGTCGAAGGGGATGTTCTTAGTAAAGAGATGATAAATTTACCACACTGGAGAGCGAAATTCTTCGATAAATGAAGTGCTACATAACAGACCAATTCGTACAACTCACCTGCGAACAAAAACGGAAAAATATACATTAATATTATTCAAGTTTTGAAACAGCTCAAAATATCAAATATACCCTATAAAAAATATCCTAAAAGTAAGGTGCGAATCCACACGACAAGAACAACTAATTTTTCATGAATAGGTTCGGATTTGAGACAGTCCAACCCTGTAATTCGTATCCCAAGTATCGGAATTTGGGGTTTAGAAAATCCTGGATGTAGTCAACATAGACCACCAATACGAAACTCCCACGGGAGTGGAAACGAACTTATAATACCGTACATTTTCTTTGATGGGTGTTTTTCGACGAATTACCCTCTCCTTCCAGAAGATTACAAACAGTAAGGTTGATACGACTAAAACATAACGTCATTCTCTCTCAAATCGAGACCCTCTTCTTGAACGAACATAAAGAGTATCTAAAAAACAGGCATCACTATCGCGTAAATCAAACACCCAATTAAAACAATAATTAAACTTCTTTCTTTCACGAACGAACAATCAACAGCCCGCACTGGATGCTGCTGCTCCATTAATTGCGATGCATGTATATCGAACGGAAGAGGTTATAAAATTCTTCAAATTAAACTCAAGTGACGAAAGGTCGAGCGAAAACCTGCACCCGCGATGATGGAAGCGAACTCCGGCTGAGCTTCGAGTCGTTTACGCCTAATATAAACCACAAGCTAATAACACCCCTATTAGCTGAAAACCTAAAGCCCAAGCCTTTTCCGCGAAAGCTACTCGAACATTATTTACGACGTTCGAACGTTCCATTTTACCGATCTATCGTTCCTATCACGCTTTTTTGCGACCGAGCGAGTCATTGAACCATAGACTGATATCAAATCAAATCCCATACTCTACGCAAACGAGAATATTGTGCTGAAGCAAGGGGCACAGTTAGTCCACACGCAAAAGAAGAAATTACACTTCAAACAATACATATTACGCCGGTAAATGATATTTTTTTCCGCGAAACGGGTAGGTAATCGTATTGAAAAGCCGGAGGCGTTAATTTTCTCGCTCCGTTTCTACACTAATGATAGTAATCGTTACCTACATACACACCATATTTTTCTAGTTGCACAGACACAACAGGCACATACACCACGCACCCGTCTATCGTACAAATGAACGCCAACTATTTCGGAGGCATTACAATATATATCAGAAGAAAAGAAGATAAATTGGTATAGCAGAAAGAAAGAAGCCAGCCAGCCAGTCAACGAAGAAGAAAAAGAAGAGCGCGAAAAAACAGTTCACTCGATAGTACGTCAGCCAAATCCGACGAAATTTTCACGTCCCTGTTTCTCTCGCACGAGTTCACGTCGACATCTCTGAACAAATTAAAACATATGTAAAATTTTTCGACAAACTGGAATAAAAAAAAAAAAAAAATTCGTTTCAATAACCTCGCCTATACCGCGCTACAAAGAAACCAGTTCATCAGCTGCTATCATCAACTCGTTACATCCTGTACAAGTGTACGGACTACACTCTCGCACACACATACACAGAATATACGAACACATTAACTAACCATTACGGTTAAAATTTTGTTATATTTATGTATGCAGTTATACACAACGACGTGTAGACTGTATTCATCGCCTCGTAAACAATGGACACCGTTCGGACTTTTTCCGAGAAAATCGACGACGAGTGTGGAACTCAGGTAAGGACTTTTAAAAAACACCTCTTGCATACGCGAGGTTCGTTTAAAGAAGAAATAATAATTCATTTTTCAAACACTAATGTCACGCTCATGAAGCGACCTATTATGCACCATCTTCAACGAGCCGTCGCGTTCTTTCCCCCGACTCTAGACAGGCAGTGAGAATGAGGAATACGGCCGAGCGGACAGTTTGAATAAACAAGACACGAAAAATACTCATTAATTGCCTTTCTCGCTCGCTATCTGCATCACGCACGGACGTAGGTGGATGGCCTGCCTCAGTCTACTCTCTTTATCACAAATTCAAGTATCGAAAATCGCATTCTATCACACGCTTGCGTAACGTAACGCATCAACTTTTCACCCGGGAGTAAAATATTTCCACGCTGGACACGCCCGCTCTTCGTCGTCACACCGGTTTCAAACTGGGGCGCTATCGGCCATAGCGAGTTGACAGTAGAATTTGTTGGCGCATGCCATCTGACAACGTTGACGAGTCGACTGCAGGACGTGATAATACGACGATCGTTTTCAGGGAGTGGTTGCCACCATTTGGCCTATTGTTAACGCCAATATCCCGAAGGAAATGTGGTTGCTCTGCACGGGGGTGACACCTCGTTACGAGGATGACTTCAAATCGCGTATCCTCATCGCGGTGATAGGACAAACAGAACAACGAGCCAGAAGATAGATCGACGATAGTGAAAGTGAGACTGGAGCGAAGAGCACGTAGGCAAAAACGTACGAGCCAGCCAAGCTAGTCATCCATCGTCATCGACGAGCAAGGTAAGCAGGCAGACGCAGGGTATGAAATAAAACAACGTCGTAGAGTCGTGTGTATGTGTGTATATTTGCTGGATACGAGTTCTCTTTCCGCGGGCTCGAACAACCAGATCCGTCGCATTAAGTACCAATGGCACGGCAGAAGGTTACTCAACTTTATCTCCGGTGTTATTACGTGAACGCTCTCCGACGCATTACGAAGCTTGAATACAATTACACGAGCACGAAAGCAATAACGAAGAATGGAGAAAGAAGAAAAAAAAAACAGCGGGAAAGGTATTATAACAAATGCCTTTGCTTTTAATCGTTCATTTGTTCATTCGGAATTACTTATACGATTAAGTGAGGAAAAAAAGTGGATTATTACTTACTAAGGCGTCAAGAAGAAGGGAAAAAATTATATTATTATTAGCTCGTTCATTATCACCTTCGTTACTTTTCTTTGTTTTCGCGACTTGTAATATTACCCAATATACTGATAAACGTTCCTATGCACGTAATGCGACGTGGTTCGACCGAGGAGAAATGGAATTAACATAGCAGAAAATCCAGTCACGACACGCAGCATATGTCATACATGCGACACGCTAACGATCTTACATATGCTGCAAAATTCGACATCCTTTTCTGCAGGTAATCCTAAGACTTGACACCATTAGTCTATTCTCGACGAAAAAGCCTCATACATGCGTCACGATGTACGCGGCGCGCATTATTCATATAGACAGACATTCTGAAATCTGCTGCTTGCGAAGGTCAGTTTCTCAGGACGAAACGGCGATATTTGACACTTCCGCTATCTGTCTTTTATCACTCATTTACTCAGCTGGATCGTAATATCATCCACACCTTCAAGACATCAACTAAACGCCGACCAAACTGGGGAATTGGTCTCGTTTTATCCTAATGTGATCTTATCCAATCACATTCGTATATCTCACTCGAAGCCTCATTTTTGAAACATTCAATAACTGTACGTTGCAAGTAGGCCGCAATGTTGACTATTTATGATTAGAAAAGTTTTCAAATACAATTTGACGCAATACAGATTTCTCAAAATCATTCAAACTCGATACCTCTTTAAAAAAACGTTTGAATGTGATTCGATCATCAAAGGGAAGTTGATTTCGATTTCATCTTCGTTGATGAGTTTGATTGATGCGGGATAATAAATTGCTGTACATACTAAACAAGAAATTAAAAAAAAAAAAAGAAATGTTCTGGCGGAGCCAAATAAATAAACATCATTTTGAAGTCTTTTTATAGGTGCTCCGTCAGCTACCAGTCAAGGCAAAATGATTTTTGGATAAAGGCACAGTATACATACTTCAAGCTAACTAGCTTTCGGAGACTCACACTCTTGGTCTAGTAGGAGTATAATAAGCTAACTATTCTGGATTAAGTCAAGGATTCCTCAGAAATTTTCAAGCGGTGGAGAGAGGAAAATGAAATCGGACGTTAACTCGCAGATTTCCAATAGAGTTGAACTCAAAGATTTTTAATAGACGGCTGGGGTGCCGGCCAAGACATGAAAAAGTAAAAACCCAGTTCCAAACTTGCGAATTTTCGATAGCGGATGAAGGCACAGTAAAATTCGCGACGTCATTAGCATCCCTCTTCCAACAGGGAACCTGTTCTATGAGGGTTTTTTTGAAAAATTTGCTGTGCGCCGTGCGATGTCCGGCCAAAACAAAAATAGTCCAAGTCCAACATCATTGGTATTTTTCAAATCCACCGGGAGACTTGGGAAAAAATTCGACTTGAGAAAAATAATATATGGTAGGCGGGGGACTTTCTCTAAGTCTCCCTCCCATCATATATTATGGCAAAAGACTTGGAAAAAATTTCGAATTTTGAGCAATACGACGATAAAGAGATTTGGAAAAATTCTAACTTTCGACCATGTGACGTAACGATCTGATGCGACGAACTGGTCCAAGTTAGCCTCCTACATCATACAGCTCGGAGGAGGAACTCGGAAAAATTTTTACTTTTATGCTACAATTGGACTCATAAAAATAATTTTTAAAGATTTCGATTTCAATTCTCAATTTTGACCCCTAGAACAGGTTCCCCGCTTTCCTCGTCTAACTTCGTTAAGGAAGCCGTCGTTTTTTTCTTTCGGACTAGCATATTTCTGGATTAGGTGGCATTCTAAGCCTAGTATAGGGCTAATATACTCTAGTATATTGCAGGCCTAGTTTTAGGTCCTGATATAGAGCTAATTTAGTCTAGTATACTACATGCTAGGCACGAAGAACTCATATTTCTGGCTCAGGTCAAGCACCAACAGAAGGGAGGAGGAAAAGCCCACTGCAGGCTAGTATTAGTATAGCGTAGCTTGGCATATGCTAGGCCGACTTTAAAGTTAGTATAGTCTAATTAGGCCTAGTTTAAGCTAATATAATTATTATACTGCATGCTAGGACTGAGAAACTCGAACTCGGCCTTGCAAGTTTCTAGATTCGGTCGAGGGTTCGAGATTCGAGTTCATTCCCGAAAAGAGAGGAGGGACGCGACTCGGCCTCGTGGATCTTCAAAGCCATTAAAAATGTCAACATAAATTCACTAATTTCATCAAACAATGGATAAGATTTCTGAAGGTATGATGAAGAAACAAAAAATTGTGAACACCCCCATCAATAAAAATAGATCCTAAACCGAATGCCAAGAAAAAATAGTAAAGTATGGGGCTCGATAGACTCCACACAGTTTGTAAGATAAAACTACTCTATCAAACTTCAGTTTTCGGACAACTTGTTTAGTTAATGAGCGTACGTCGAACCTCCATTTGCCTAATAACTGCGTTTCGAACCTAGACCCACCTTTGACTTCTGATTTTTTCCGAGTCATCTCATAGACATGAATATGATGACGATATACCGTCGGCTAATTACGTCATATGGGTAAAGAGTTCACCATAAAATTTCGTAACGATGAGCAATACACGACCGCCAAATATGTTTAATAGTTCTTACAAAACAATAGAGAGCTCGACTATACAATAAATCAAACAATGGGTTTCTTTTGGCGATTGAAAAAATATAATGAACTAATCGTCGCACTGAATTGTGTAAAATGAATTTTCAATAAAATCTTAGCAAATTAGGCCCAAGAAGGCCGTCAATACAATCCAGCCAGTAGCCACAAGAAGAAGATGAGACAGAGGCAAATGCGTAGTCAGGAATTCCAACGAAATGAAGACAGTTTTCTCAAAAATATTACAGAAATCACCGTTTATGAGGGTTTTTTCTAGTTTGAACGAAAACTTGATATTACAAGAGATGGAGGAGGAAGGGGGAGCTACGCCACTCATCCTCCAAGGGCAGATTTCCCCGAGTCTATCAGGAGAAAAAGGGGGTAGGCGTGAGAACAAGAAGAAAGACGTTGAGAGAGAAATGAAGGTGAAAAGACTTTACTCGAATACCCCCAACTCGTTCAAATCTTTGGGATGCCACGGCACTACTCATAAAGAAGAAAAAAACACCTCACGTTGCCAAAAAAATTAGGAATAAATGAATTCGAACTAAATTCTTAACAAGTAATTATAATTCTGCAATATCTGAAAGCACAACGAGAATCCAATACAACTCCTGAATTCCTTAAACCACATATCGCGGATTTGAAACAACACGACTGCATTCGCGTTGATATATTATTAATTATGCAACGATCTCGGCTTAACAATGAGCAATTATTTCATCAGATTTAATATACAATTCCCCCTCCCCCTCTTCGGTGCAAACTGCACTCGTAAGTACAACGAACTTTTCCGCATCCGGGTTCGGGAGTACATTATGTAGACCTGTAAGAAGAATAACCCACAATCGGTTTGGAGGAAAGCAAAACTTACACGAACCATCGGCCTCCGTAAATGAGTGAATTTGTACGATAAAACGATAACGCTGTACTCCGTATATTAAAAGTAGACTACATATCTATCACATGCACATAACGTAATCGTTCACATAGAATCGTATCCAGCGATACGTGTAGATATTAACTTCACCGCGTAAACCACATCACGCACAGAAGGAGATGATGTAGCCAACTAGTCAACAGAACGAAACAGAGAATAAGGAATACGAAGATCGAGGGAATGAGTAATAACTAACAAAATTAGATAAATGGTAATGGCCTATTAGAATTACGTAAATAAAAAATGGAAATGATACCGCTGACGACTGATCTACTGTCGATATGAAAGTTTCATCAGATTTGTGTCACATAAGTACGACGACACATCAGCATAATAGCACGCGCTCAATCGACATGCTCAAATACCTACTAATTATCTCAACACAGCAGAAATTGATTTCCAGAGAAGACAACGTATTCCAACCATCAATCACCGCTTGAGCGAGCCCGTCACATAACACGTACATATACCCGATTCCAACATAGACAGCAATCAATTTTGAAAACATGAGGCCACTTCTCCCTCTAGACCAACTTTGAGGCTGTATCTGCGCGCACGGGCACCGCCGGCAATTACTTTTATTGACTCGTCGTAAACCTTTTCAGAAAATACACGCTATACCACCGTATGGTATGACGATACACACTAGGTACGTATTTTCTTCCAACAAATTGGTCCACTGCCAAACAGTCAGCGGCAATAGAAAAATGCTTCATACTGACGCCATAGTTTATTTTTCTGTTCTATACTCGTATAAAAATAAAAATTAAGAAGTGCGCTCACTTGTATACACATACGTATTCTCTGCACCCTGATGTATACACAGTAAGTAGGATAATTTTAAATTCTATCCTACGATACATGCATATGCGTCAGCCCAACCAACAGAAATAGGTAATCGAAAAAATGAGAGTAGAAAAAAAAAAATAAAATAAAAAGGATATCGAAAACCGTACACATAAACATAATTATTTACTACGAGAAGTTACGTTGCCAACTTCACACGTGTTCCATAATATCTCATGTCGCGCTGAGCACACGGAGAGAGAGCATAAGCCTCCGCATATACACACCCGAACTTAATAACAGGAAATAATTTCCGAGATTACCAAAGCTTTGATACAAGTTGGGATAATTTTACAACTTTTGATTCAGCACCAATTTTCAATTAACGTAGTGCACAACTTCGAACTCTTGGTAACTAGGCTCTTCGGAAGTCCTTAGAAACAGTTGATCGCGAAATTAAGACTAGCGTATACAGAGAATGAATAAGCGCAGAAAAAAGTGGACGAGACATGGATTATACTTCCGGTGCAAGTCAACAAATCCCGTCATGGACCTTCAATGAATTCTAAATCAATCTCCAACGCGCTTCAAAAGCTAGATAAAAGTTCACAAATTCCTTCGAAGCCAAGAAAATATCTGGTCATCGAAGGTTCGGGCTGCTGAGGGTTAGGATCGCGTAAAACGAAAACGGGCCAATCGGGAGCTTTTCTTAAATCGATCAAAATCGATTTTTATGAGATGACTTGTAGGAAATTTCAAAGTCATTAAATTGTGTACTTTCAATTTTTCCGTTAAACGGCTTTGTTCTCGACTTATTTTGAGATTACTTGATAAACCTTTATAATTATGAGAAAATCAAATCATCCTAATCCAGTTTTCAAAGTTGTCGACTGTAGCGCTCCTAGCGGATGACAGGCCTAAATAACACTATTCTCCCGTTGAAAGTGAATCATTTTGGGGTAAGGAGCTGGAGGATGTTCACCTATTGCGAGAAAATACCCATGGGCGCCAAAGAACCAATCCAACGGAATAGGCTTCTCTGCAACCCTAAAAGTATATCCATTCTAGTGATTAATATTCTTTGACGATAAAGGGCAGAGAGGCGAACGAAAGAGATGAAACAGAATGATACTTCGGATACCCTTCCTCTTTCCTTTTCTATCAGTTCTAGCTTGTGTTCTTGCGGTCAAAGAATACATCAATTGGAACCGGGCAATTATAGGGTCGCTAGAATCGTTTGATAAGGAAAACGGGGAATTTAGAGTGCGTTCCACGTCCCCCGTTGGAATGATGAAAACCGAGTGCTATAGAATCTACACCAAGGGGGGTTGAAGTGACCATGATCAAACGCAATCAATTCTATGTTGATTTGAATCATTGATAAAATAGTTACGATTTCATAACAAGCTAACAAATTCTGGCTTATATCTTCTTTTCCTCATTTCTCGTCTCGAGAATCACACAAGGAGTTACGGTCCCATCGTTTTTTTTGAATTCCCAACATACTCCAACTGCTAGATGTGAGTTCAATAACTAACCAAGCTAATATTTTATCGGCATCGGATCCTCAAGAGTCGAGAAATGATGATGGTTGAAGGCAGTTCGTGGGAAAGAGCGTAAGTGCCAATAACAAAATTTTTCAGGTTGTCCTGGAGAAACGTGTATGTACGACAAAAATATCAATGAGACACAACAAAGCATCAAAATCGTATTGTCGTGACTCTAAATATGTATATAGGATCAATGAAAACCTCATTTTCGGTTCTGATGGAACTTGCGCTCTTTCCCACGAACAGTCTTTATTTACTCTCCAGCTCCCTACCCCAGAAGCATTCAAAATTATCAAAATACGACTCTTTTCCTTCCAAGCACAGTAGAGACAGTACTTTAAATACCCCTCTCTTCAACCTTCTAATCTAGCTCGTACTTGTCAGATGGTACATCAATAATAAGAGGGAACGGGGATTTAGATCCCAAGACAATCAGTTCTAAGTTGATCGAGTTGATCAACTAATGAAAAATATATGCACTTCTTTCTCATACATCGAACGAGCCTTAAATATAGATCAAGAAAAATCTTTTTGAACGTACCCACGATCACAGCCGAACGAAATCGCAGCGATTTCAACATACAGAACCGCAATACGGTCATCTTCAAAGAACGAGCACACATGAAAAGGTGGACTTTTCGCCTCTCTCTCTCATTCTCCTCACACAATCGTCGTTCACATTTTGTGAAATGTTTCCTTCATAACGAATGAACAATTTGGCAATTATACCGGCGAGATGAAAAGGTCTCTCGCAAGACGCTCGACATTACTTAGCTGCCATTCATTGAACGCAAGAAAGACACTATACCGTATACAGTATGTAATTATATTATTGTAGGTGAATAACCAACGACGTGGTGAACACCAACGCAGGAGTACAAAAACCCGTATATTGATAACAAATAGAAACCTGAAACAAGTGTTCCGAACTCGCACCAGTTTACAAAATGTACAGAAACTACAATGTAGACGCATAACTTGCAAACGAAATCAAGTGTCATCATTAGTACACGCATGTATACGCATCAGCTACTGTAAATACTAAACTGACTCCGGAAATAACGTCTAATGAAGATAAAAAGAGTGAAAATTAGAGATAAAAAAATTTCGAAGGTACAAAACGTGGCTCACACTATCAAGTCAGAAGTGACAGAATGTAACTGGCACAAAAATTTAAACAATTCAAATCGCACCTACGGTTAAGGTTGATCTTCCCAAATTACCTACAGCTTATCACACATACGAAGACAATGGAGAGGGCCCCTGTAGATAGTTTCTATTTTTTTTTTTTTTTTTTTTTTTTTTTTTGGTCCCATTTTAAAAGGATAAGAGAGAATATTTTCATCAAATCACGAAAATTAAATCTGAAAGAAGAGCACCACAGCGTGAGTCACTACAACAACGCAATACCGCACATTATGAATCATTCTTTTAAGCTTACTCACACAACACTCGTTCACGTTCGGACACCGTGTGTACGAATTCCACACCTGATTTCGTCCATACTCGAACCTGGGTGGTATCAGCGATGCTACAGTATTTCAAACGCGCCCCAACCACATATAGTCCAGGCCATCTATATATACACGTCGTACACATACAACGAGTTCTACGCTTCATGCACACCAAAAAAATCTAGTCATAAGCCATAAAAATTTCTCTTTTCGTCACATGGAAACAACCGCCACACAGATTTGTAGGCAAACCACTCGACTTATTCGTCAGTTTATTTCAAAACTTACTATAAATAATCTACATACATACATTCTAATAGTACGACTCATCGACAGAATATGTGTATACTGTGTGCGTACATCGAGAAGAACAAATGTCAGCTTCTGAAGCTCTTAATTATCATTACACAAACGTACATAATAAGACTGCTATAAAAGAAACTCCTCAGACGACTGTACCAAACCTTTTTTTTTTTTTTTTCTCTCTCAACCGCTGTGACCCACGTAGGTCGATGCGGGCGCGCCGCACCTTATATTCTCTCAACATCATTTCGTTCGTTTCTTCGACATTATGTAACCCTGTACAAGAGTATGTAATGAACAGCAAATAACGAAAGAAAGAAAAGGAGTTGAACACTTTCGGTCCGCCAGCGCCAGGCAGTTGTAGTTTATGCACGAGCATATCTAAACTGTTTTTCTCTTCTGATGAACGGTTTATGTGTCAAGGAAATGCGACTTTATCATTACGCTAATGACTACGACAGTGGCGATATTACTGCGAAAAAAAAATTCATCGTTCACGTATACCGCACGAACGTTAAAAATATTTTCGCATAAATGAACGCAAAAAAGAAAAATTCCGAAATTCATATACACGTCAATGTCATCAGATAGGTATATATGATACGAATAGATTCGATGGTGCATAAATGTCAACATCGGATCACATTCGAACTAGCCGTCGTCGTCGTTCATATCCACGCAGTTTATAATGTAGTCACGAATTCTGGTACGATTAATACTTAGTCTATCAAAGAAGAAAAACACGTAAGAAAAGAAGAAAATCTCGTTATTATCGCGCATTTTTTTTCCCCCAAACATCGTCAAATTAACGAACGAACGTGTTGCTGATCCCGTACACCATTACACCTCCAAATGCGACTCACACACTCGCTCGCATAAACGTAATACCCGATAGCTTCTGTACACACGATCTCCTGCACTAACACATACAACGCGATAAATGTTTACGAACAGGTGTATTCGACGATGCGATGGTCTTTCTCCTATACCTATATACAATTCCATTGTCACACATGTTTATACGACCGACGAAACCATTTAAGGCCAACCTAATCGTTAACGATATATGTATACTCCATAACGACGGGTACACAGTTCACCGACTATACAGGAAAATCTCTCGACGGCGTTCCAGAAACGGCTATTTCTTCCCTACGAACAACGCAGCAAAAATACATGCCTAAGCGGCCAAACCAAGATCAAGTTCATAATACACATCCTATATTTCACGCGTCGTACTCCAGCTTCATCGTTACACGCCCGCAGCACAGCAGCATCGCTCTCGCTCGAGGACGACCAGAGAAGAAGGAAACAAAATTAATACTTCCATCAATTTGCCATATCGGACAAGCGACTCGCGCGTTGACCTAACTTGGAAATTGGATGCGAATACAGGAACAGAGGCTGGATGAGAATACCGCCTACTGCTACGCATACTAGAAATTGCAGTTAGATGCATACACATTAGCATTAAATACGTCATACGAATTTCATATACGCATTCATCAACGTCTCGTAACAAAAGCGTTAAAGCGTTACGGGGACGCCACCTTCTACAACTTTTCCAGCTTCCACTATACGATACACACTAATCTTAAGGAAGTTACAACGTCAAAAACGATGGCTCCTATCATTTTTCGTCATATCATAAGTGGTTTTCGTGTTATCGACTTTCAAATATACGGGAAATCCTCACAAATTGTCATTGATAACGATTTGGAACAACTTGAAAGATAGAAAAGGAAGCTTTGACCTCGCAGAAACATGTATCAATATTTTAGATTGAGGTGTGTCAAACCGTTTAAGGCCAATATGCTACTTCTGGTCACACTGATCAACGTTACAAGTGCCTCCGGAGGCATTCCAATTTCAGTAATTGCGCTGGAGGCTCTTGGAGGTACCTCCAGAGACATACTTTGGAGGTCAGGAAGCGCCTCTAAACGTGTCCACTGGAGGCAACCGGATCTGAATTCGTTCCGGAGGTGCAGGCCTCCAACCATACTAACAGCTCCCTCTGCCACGCAGTAATTTTCAGATCAATTCCTGATAAAATAGTGTTCGACCGATTTTTTCCAAGTTTCAATTAATCCCTACTGTTTTCTCAAATTCGAAAATTTCCACAAAATAAAAATTTATGCTTTCCCTAGATATTAGCCAAAAGAATCACTGCGAAAGCCATACTAGGGGAAGAGGGTAAGGGGAAACTTACCAATTGATGACTTTTTCGGATTTTCCTAGGGCCGTCGCGAAGACTACACTAGAGGAGAGGGGAGGGGGGAATGAGACCTCGCTAACTGATAAATATTCCTTTCAGCCCTTAATAATGACAAAGTTGACCAACAGATCAAATTTTACGCACCATTAGCCAAGTAAAGACTTTCTTTTTCCATGCTTTAAGGGTGATTGGATTCATCAACTAAAGACTTCTTTCCAGCTCTAGTAAAGATCAAACTTTTACTGACCGCCCAAATTTTTCGCACAATTTGTGAATGGGAGGTAGGCACGATGCTACAAAAAATATGGTTTGGATGAGTGAGAGGGAGATGGGGCCGCTATGACATCTATGTCTCGAGTACCAACTCAAAACACTAAAATTCACGCCGCGAGGTTGAAGTCAGTGAGAATTCGAGAGCTCCTCGTGCACTTTCATACGGAATTCGAACAAAAAAAAAAATAGAATGATCAATTTTTTATCAAAAAACGGGAGGGGCTTCTGCAGAATAAGAAGGGGAAGTTGAACTATTTTTCTGACATTTTTCACATCTTCAGCTTGGGTTTTCAACTTGATTGAATTGTTATCTTACTTTAACCTCTGTTCCATTTCTGGATTTGGGTCATATTCCATGTCTACGAGTAAAGGACCTCTATTATATTTTCAGGCCAGACCTGCTTTGTGATAAAATCAGAACCTAGCTTGTGAATTTTTTCCACAGAGGTGTACGCCCCGTTCATGGACTAATATAGGCTACTATCAGCCTTCATGAAACCAGGCTCAACATAAGCCTAACAGACCGCAGTATCGAAGGCTGTGCTAAACCATGTATAAATTACAAGGATGAAGGGAGTTGGATTGAACCCACCAATTTCAGAATCAGGTTCGATATCACGATTAATAACGTCACCAGCTGATGACGTGGGCCACGACTGATGACGTCATAATTTATTATAAAGGATGAGAAGGGATACAGTATAAAAAACTGTTAGGGCCTAGACCTAGTCAAGCTAATGTAATGGAGGCGTAAAGCTAGTATACGAGGGAGGCATATGAGATACACGAGGCTAATCCATTGAAGATCCAATTTTCAGGCAAGATTTTCGAAATTGAAGAAAGTCGAAATCTGTGACCTTGGCAGCCTACGCAAACAGAAGATACCCGGAGAGTTGACAGGTTTACAGATCTCAGATGACAATCAACAAGACCGCTTCTGTCGATGTTAATCGATAAAACAACATAAAACCCAATCAAGAATACGTTCGACGAGAAACTTCTTCAATTCCTCCAACAACAGCACGAGCTCGAATGGATCTTCGATTTCGATCACAATAGTTATGGTAGATGCGGCGGAATAAATAAACAAGAACGAAAGAATGAAATAAAAAATTAATCTCTTCCTGCATTATGCAGTATTGTGTGTGCTCGATCTGATACGAGAATCATGGTCCAACTAGACTGTATACGACTTGGAGTACACAGAAACTCGACACCGACGACGACGATCGTGAATGATAATGATGGCGAAGACGAGGATAATCACGCTAAGTATACAACAATATATAGGTATATATATGATCTCTTTTTCCAGCTTCATCTACTCAAGATACATAATACATCAGCATATATAAGTTCACAAACAGCATGTAATACGCGTATCCCACTTCAGATTTTTCCCTAATGACGTAATCCGTCCTCATTTGGCGGCGTAAATATAACGGGTGAAAGTTATGTATACGAACATCTTGTACACAATATTCTCAAGCTCGCACATGCGTGCACTGACGCCACTCCATCAACCTCTGATAGCGTGATCCAAAACAAAGCTCGTCGGTAGGCCATCAAGAAAAAACAAAAAAATACGAACGTTCACTCGAAATTGAAAATTAAAAACTCACCTTTTAACAGATTTATACGGTCAATGTGCGGATAACTTTTCACTTCCATTCTGTAACAAATTGAAAATCAAAATTCAATTAGTTCCCCAACACGTAATGAATTTACTCTATAGGTAATGAAAATTATCATCCCAAATGATAGTATTATGCTACAGAGTTATCTAACAGCATTGTTTGTCACAACGTATATCGCCTCGTCGACTTATTACATATTCCAAGCGAAAGTTGTCTACCATGCGCTCACTTGAAATCAGACAGTGAGAGAGAAGTACACGCGGGCCAACTATCAAAAAATATTTGTCAACCAAATACGTTCGTCAAGGTGATATTCATTCAATTTATAAAATTGAAAATTTTCGTCATGTGTCGACAATTACATATTTTTCCCCGACACAATCATACTCACGTGTACTCGCATCAAGAAAATGGCAAAAAAAAAAATTCTTCGCGACGAATTCAACTTCCACAATATCATTTTTGTCTCAGATCGTTATACGCGTCCTCTCGTGCTATCTCGCTTACAACTAGGCTAATGGATTTTAAATGGTCATTATCAATAAAGAACGTTAATAATTTTTACCCCTCTCACTTCGGTCCACCCAGTTTCCTCGTCAACATTATGATTACCTTTTCGCCCTCTCTCTTTTTCTCGCACGCGCAATCGCGCTCTCTCGAACATTTCAATAACCATATCCGTATACTTCTTATCTTCTATTTTTCAAATTATTCCTTCTAATAACCTCATTAGCGATAACGCTGAATCTGATACAAGTCACGAAAACATGCGCTCAACTTAGAAAACACTAGAAATATTTCCAATGCAGCATTGCGCCGTCGACCACAAGTCGCTATTCTCTCTTTCTTTTGCACGTTTATACACGCGTTATTACGATCTTTTAAAAAGCTTTCAACAACGAGCCGCCTCCCCTCCCTCACTTTCCCCGCCATACGAAAAGTAGAAGGTAAAACAAACGGTTACGAAGAAAATATTTTTACTACACAAGAATTTCATGCTTGTATAATTTTGCTAACTCATAATAGTATTGCGCGCAAAATAATATAGTAGGGCGCGAACTACTTCCAACAACTTCTTCCCTTACTTCTGTTTCTAGAGCGGCCAACTTAGAATACGCTCCGTCGACCGAAAACCAGAATCGCGCCGAGAGTTTCTCTCGAAATCGTCGGAATTTGCTGGATGTTTACTTCAAACTTTACCTCGAAACTTTTCATCAACTACAAATTACCCTTCACGCGGTCCTCATCATCCGATGCCGGGAAAGCTGCTTCACAATATCACCTCGCGTAGGACTTTTTCTTTCGGCATTGTAAACCTTATCAATTCTCTTCCGAACTGCATTGGTATGCGAATTTCGCCCGATGCCTGCATTCATGCTCGAACCGTTCGTATGAATAAATCAAATTCATTACGGTGGTCGACTGCGCCAAAATTGTACCTTAATAGCGTCCGACGCCGGAAACCGAAATATCAATAATTGTTAAACACTGCGCGAGCTATTATTTCGAGGATTTAACGACGCGGCTAAGGGTTAATGCAAGTACGATGGAAATACCTTCGAAGTATTCCATGAATTTGACGAACAACTACCAAATTGACGGACTTGCGGAGCGACTTTCCGGGCACTTCGTTAACTTATAAAATGCCGAGTAACATTTCTACGGTTGAATTCAATCATTATTTGGCAATAAAATTAGAAAACCTTGTCGTGCATAACTCGATTTTCATCAACAGGGCGTAAAACAGTTGGAATATCGAGGTCACTTCAAACTAAGGCAAAAAATGCTTAGGCCAACAGAGCGACACCCTGCTAGTTAGCCAGAAATGAGGCATCAGAAAAATACCTCTGACGTTTAGGTCCAGTGATGTAGCCAAGGAAAGGATGAGGCCTCCGAGGATCAGAATTTGCTTTCAGTAACGATGGAGAAAAATTTCTAGTCCATGCCACAGAACTGTATTCGTCCACCCCCTTAACCCCTCCCTAGATAAATATCTAGCTACGTAATTGTTTGGGTCCTAGACAGGGCGTTTTAAACCCTGACTGAAATTGATAGCTGGCTACGGATCCGCGACTCTTTTTCAGAATATTTGGACCCAATATAGGTCAGAATTCAGTGCCGTTTCGGTAACCGATGGGGGAAAACTCGAAAAGCTGAAATAAGTCACTTTTAATGCATTGAACGTGGTACTAACGTTCAGAACCCAACCGACCGAAGTCTTTACTCTATGTTTGGATGTACTTTTTATCATTATCGTAGGTCTATGTTACTAGATGGTCTAAGGATTTGCGCCCGGACCCAATTTGGCTTTTAGCGGTCCTGCAGCTCATCTCACTACGGAATACGAAATAGCAATAAGTTGTAAAAACAAAATCGTTGAACGTAATCCAACTCAGGATACTAGGAAGCAATCTTACTTCAGCATACTTCGAACAAACTCGAAGCAAGAAAATGCCACATGATTCTCAGCGTTCTTTCTCTTAGAGGAGAAGATGACCAGCTGACCTCGCAGAATGTCTAACAGAATTAAATTCTGAAAATGAATGACTTTTGAATGACATTTTAAGCTCACTGTGGGCGAATCCGCGAGAATTCCCACATCTGTCAGTCAATCTGTCTGCCCCGCAAACTCGGACTTATGTAAGGACTTGGAAAAATATTCAACCCAGAAAAGGTGTGGCTTCATCAGAAAAACTCAAGACTAAATCTCAGAGGTGCAAGAGAGGGTGTGACATCACTAGGGCGTACCAGAGTATGACGACTGCCATCAAACTGTGATGTCATCAGAGCGAGGCTTCGTTAGAGGCCCAAAAAAATCCTGAAGAATAAGAGGAGACGCCCGACCTTTTTGAGGAACTTGACGATACAGAGGAAGGAAAAAATTCAACCCAAGAACAAAGAGAGCTATTTTGTCATTTTGTTTCCAAATTATGTGACCCTGAAGCATAAAAAAGCAAGGAAGAACAAAACGACTTATACAAAAAAATACTCAATATTTCAAGCATTTTGTAAGAACAACGATGTTTGACACGCTGCTGACGTGTGAATCGATATTTTGATTCGTCGTCATTAGGACGATATTCAATTTTTGAATGGCCATGAATGAAAATAAACGACTTCAATGACCTATCAAGACACATAGAATCATTTCATGAGCAGTACGAGGGTTCATGAAATATTTCATGTCAGCACCTTCGTGAAGCAGCTGCATTTACCCACTCTTGGCTTTGCAATCACAACTTCTCGTGATATCCTCTTGAGCGACATTCTAACTTCCTCCAAACCTAAGCATGACACCCAGTTCACACTTCGTGTACCTTTTCTCTGATATGGTGATCAAATCAAGAATCAGCTCGTCCAGCTCTCGTGCCTCCATCAAACCTGGAAGTTTCTTTTCGATGATTCATGTTCTCGTAGACTGAGTGATTCCATACAAAATATAGTGCTATAACATGCAACAAAAGTAAAATTCCGGAACTAATTCTCTCTTAGAACCGATTTCAGAATACGCTGACAAGACGCATTGTAAGGACAGCTAAACAGTAACTGAACACTTCTGCGACAGTACTATCAACACGCATACGTCAGGAACTATTCTACAGAAAAAGGTCGAAAACGTATACATCAACATCGTGCTTTCTATTTCAACGTTCTCCCACAACAAATAGGGACGAATTCTCGAAGAAGCCATTTCAAGATTGATCGCAGTCATCGAAAGAATTTTCTCTGTTCGACCCTCCCGCCACGTTATTCTTATTTACTTTCAGAAGCATCAATCATCTTCCCCGATTACCAAAAACCAACCATCACGCCGAATACGTTAAAGATTGTGCCACGTATTCCCAATACAGTTGCGCACGATACTGTCCCTAAATGTGAACTATTTTTTTCTTTCCTTGCTTTTTCTTTTTTAAAGCGCCGCGATACATTAGTACGATATATCAACATGCATTTATCCCTTCTCTCGAATTACATACAATCCAAAATTTTTCTCTTTTTCACGATTTTATCGAAAAGGTACCCAACGCGAAAAAAGTAAGACGAGACTACTATAGCCCGTTAATTCAACAGGTTTCCTAAACAAATGGGTACCGGGGCACTATACGGCAACGTGGAAGAGACGTCCACAAACAAAGTGAAGGGAGAAAATAAAGAAGACCGTGGAGGCTCAAACAGAAGAAGATGCCCCGATTATAGACCTCGAATACCTATACTGAACCACCAAATTTCAAGCAGCCAGTGGTTCAAGAATCAAGACGTCGAAAGAACCTTTTTTTCCTACATAATATCACTAGACTACCTGTTCATTATTTGACTAGATTTTCTTATTCTGAATCTCTTTATACTTCTCTCAGGTTTGGAGCGTACCTGAGCTAGAAAGACTACAACAGCACACAGGGCCAATCAACAATTCTCAAGGGTATAAAATGCTTGGTATAATGTGCGCGCCGCGGCACGGCATTCACAATAGAAAAAAGAGAGATTTGTTATTTCCTTTTCCCATCAGGTAACACAACAACGTGTACGCATGGAAATAGCAGTTTCTTAAAAACTCTATACAACGCGCCCGTGCTTAAATACAACGAGAATATTCTTCATCCGCAATCATCCCAAAGATAATCTTTTTTTTCTTTTTTTTTTTTTTCGAAGCAAAGATGACGAAGATGAATACAAAAATGAGAACCATCGATTCCCGGGAACGGAACCCAAAAAGACGCTCGATTTTACGTAGAAAGGACGAAATTTGTATCAATGCCAGCTTACATTCCACAACTGTATAGATGTACCAAGGTAGACATACAGATCTAGAGAACTAGACATACACAACTAGTGAGAACAATGGAAAAAACAGTACGTCAGTAAGAAATTAAAACACTTGAGAAGGGGCCATATTAAAGTTGTAAGTGAGAGGAGAGAAAAAGAAAAAAAAAACACAATTATTACGTATGTGAGACCGACTCGATGCAACGAGATACCAATACGGGTATGCGAACAAAAAGTTGACGACCCTGTATAATGCGCACAAGATAGACTCCAACTATACAGTATATATGCATATCTAGTACTTTACCCTCGATATTTATAAATATAATTTACAGAGAAAAAAGAGAAAAACAAGTCTGTTGTCTACAGATGCACTATACTATACAGCATTCGTTATCTCCGTTATTGTCAGAAAATAATATAAAGAATTAAAACGACGAAGAGAGGAAAAAAAACTCTTTATGTAAGACAAACAGGTTTGCCGTAGAAAACTAAAATTAAGATTATAGACGACAGCACCAACGAACTGAAACAAAGGAATCTGAATCGCAATCGGCTATGTTGGCGCGCGTTACTCGAACATTTCGACGAACAAAAAGAAATTAATATAAATGATTAATGTCGCATTCTTTGCGACTTATGATGCGGGTCAGCGAGAGAAGAAATCATTAGACGTCGAAACTAAAAAACAGCTGTATTCACATCACACTTCCTTTGGCTCGTCATAAGGGCCATTAGACCTATTTCCAGACAAGACATTGAACGGGAACAATGAAGACGAGACATGAAAAAAAAAAAACGTATAATGAGAAACTACAGGACTGGAGTTCAATGCAATGATTTAGACAGTTACAGAGGGGACTTTGAAAAATTCCAAGATGCAGATTTCCATTCTTTGACACCGGGGTTGTGCGCACACCTATTTGAAAAGTTGAATATTCACAAGTCGAGTTAGAAAATTTGGTCAATGTCTGTCACGGAAAACTGAAAAATCTTGCCACAGCTTGAAGTCGATAAGTGTTGCCAGATCATTTTATGATGTGCCACTTTCTTGGAGGGAAACGGGACTTCTTCAAACACCGACTCCGCGACGGAGGTTGGTGATCCACAACGCAATGGTAACCTTTGAAACAGCGGACCGGAACAGCTCAATTGATGTACATCCGGATCAGTGTCTTAAATCCTTCATCCAGGAGTTCTGCCTTTTTCCTATGGACCGTTTTTCCGCTACCTTCCCCTCTATCAATAATCTGAGAATCTCATATTCTTCTCTCTGCAAGACATGTCCAAGATAACACAGCTTCCGTTCCACATCCCACAAAATTGTGCCACCGATGTCTAGAACCAGCTCTAGAGCCGCATATTGACCGTTAAAAATTGTGCCACTTCCGAAAATTAGTGTGCCACCAAGGTCAGAATTGTACCACAACTGGCAACAATCTTCTTCCTTCATGAAAATCCAAGAGAATATCCAACCTTCTAAACTTCCTCTAACATAGTAGACTACGCGGTGAACAGTTTATCTGCAAAGCTGAGGCCCCATAATCACCAAAAGTTTTGAGAACTCTTCTTTCGTAGATGTGCTACTGCAGGATTGCAATTCACCCCACCAAATTCACACACGTAGAACTTGGTAAATCGCTGGCTAACCGAGCAGGAGGATCACCTATCAAAATCAAATCTTATTGGTTTGATTTTTAAGATAATTCGAGAAGGGGGAAGTTAGTAGATGAGAATACAAGCGAAAAATTTGGTCACGAATTCTCATCTACTAACTACCCCCCCCCCCCCTGAATATTATCCCGCTCGTAAAAAATCAATGTCTTTCATAATTCGAGAATAACGCTATGAATTTTCTAGGAAACGAGAACTGCTTGGTTCAAGTAGGTTTCCAAGATATGATCATATTTCACAGACAACGGTCGAATAGTTTTTGAGAAATCGGGCAAAAACAATTTTCTGACTACGTCGGTATTGAGCGCTAAGCATTGAAATCGATATCTTCGCATCATCCTTAAGACGTCGACTTAATCTAAAATACCAGAAATGGTTTCCAACCTTGAAATATCGACCAAAGTTGCTTTCCTGAAAGACATTCTCACAAGAGATCTGTCTCAATTTTTCAGTCAAATCGTAACATTTTTAGAACGCTCGAAATCGAAAATTCAACTAACTCCCATCCAAGCAGCCCAGACAGCTGTCTTCCTAAACCACTTCTCAACTCTTTCCCTTCTAATTAGTCCGTGAATAAGAAAAAGCTTTTGAATATTGTACTGATTACAAAGTAGTTTGTCAAGACTACTTCGACTGGTTGTCGTCGAGGAGAAAAGGGGAGGTATACTCCCGACAACGACACCTTGCAATCTGATGGACTAATGTGCCACATTTTTTCTCCTTTTGTTCCGACGAGGTGCTTCAACTATATCAGCATAGTCGATCTCTATAGGAAGACTTCAACAATTCTTTTGTACGTAAGTATTCAATATTCGCACTTCACTCGTTCCCTACTAGAGCGTAAACAAATTTAGATTTGGGTTCGCGATACTTGCTCGAGCACGTTTCGCGCAGCACAACAATAATATTCTACTACCGTACAATCGTTACGTTTTCATGTCCGCGTGTGTGTCGCACAAATAAGATGCTCGTTTCGAAGTTCGAATATTAAAATCCGTCGTCAAATCGATCAAAGCTGGCTAAACTCACGGCCGCGTATAATAAAAAAACACGGTGCCTCTCGCACGGAGATATCTGTTCTGATTCTCGTCAATAAACTGATCGAATATCAGAACACACACCGTGTTTCAACACTCATCCAACCTCGCTGTCGCTGAATATGAACGCCAAGTGGCGCAAATATACGCAAAATATGATACGTACAAGGTATCTTATCAATTTCACGGGCATTCACTGACCTCGTATATCACTGTATACGACTGATCTGAAGGAACTCGCAACATTCATTTTCCTAATAGATATACGAAAGCAATATAGGAAAAAGTGGTCAGAATATGCACGACCAAAGTAGGAGAGTGAATTTGTGATTCAAACCTTGTTTAGAGCCTTCCACGGGTAATCGTTCCAGGATCAATCTTGAGGGTGGCTATTTCTAGCTCCTTCCCTAACGCCCCACCCCTCTATATAAGAGGAAAGATCAAAAGTAGAAAATATAGGGGCTCAAAATACAAAGTGGGCAAAACGTACAGATTCAGTTTCCATAAGAAAAAACAACCGGTTTCAGAATCATTATTATACTAGCAGAAGTCAAACAACACGGTTTTTGTGAATACATAAATAAAGGCCAGAGAGTTAGAGCATGATACTCATAGATCTTCAACTCTCTGAGACAAACTGCCTTCATTCGTGGCAAAATTATCAAATGACGCATTGCAAATTAACGTTAATTACAGGTTATAGTGTGATGTATCTTCCGTCTCTCGTCAATTAAAACAGGCGACCGCAATGATACGACACGTTTCGCATCAAAGCCATTGATAACCTCTGTGGTCGTAAAAATTTTATCAAATATGATGAACTGATACTCATCACGAAACTTTCCGCAACGTTCATGAGTATTACGTCATCGGGAAGAAGAAATACGATTTTTCGACATTTTGTGCGAAAATGTAGTAGAAAAACAACATGTCTGACTTTTCTTTGTGTTTCAAGTACCCAAGACCTGGGATACCTGTCACGAAGCAAGAGCATCAAGTCGTTTCAAATCTTTGGTGTGCTTTCTGATCTAAAACAGGAATTTGGCACAGTTTCATCTTCCTGTGACAGGTGATCTTTCAATTCATGACAAACCCTGAGGCATCGACGAATTCGTTCCGGAGGAAGAGCATTATCATTACAAGACTGAACAGCTATTGTCGGACTCCATGGAAACTCTCAGCGGATGGAATCCATCATGAGCACAATGAATAATTCTTCAATAGTGTAGTAATTTCAACGATTCTTTCCACTGGAGGAACGCGTTCAGTCTTTTCCCCCAATTCCGTCCCTCCGATCACGATCGAGATTTCATGAATTCGGTTTTCTTCGACACGTGCCCGATAACAGTTCGATGAATACTACACCATTGACATCTTTGGGTTCATTTACAAAATAATTCAGAGTAAATAACAAAAATACCGATGAAAATTTTCCGCGGATAAGCCAGCTGCTCCAATATTGGAGACATTCCAAAATTTTTAAAATTTTCCACGCGAAATTCGGGGCAATAAGAAGGCGAATTTTCGAGGTAGATTCTTTTTAAATCGACAGTCACTGTCGAATGAAAAACAAATCGTCGAGAAAATGAGGCTAAAACGTGAATGCAGTCCCTCTCATTGAACATTTATCCTAAAGAGGAATTTCGTATTTTTCACATCATTCACAGCAGCAGAAGGTAGGATGAATGAAAATCCTGTAGTTTAAATCAGAATTGAACCAACAGTCTACTCCGAGCTAATCGAGATCGAGTCGTCGGATTTTAGTGGAATGAACTTCCATTTTGTAGCGAATAGGTACAAAGCTTATATAGTGGCAGGTAGTTGCGAACACAGACTAGAGTTTTGGAGGGAATGCATGTTTGCCGTTTAGACCGATTTCCCTATGACGTCTCGTAGCGAACCGAAGCTTCCATTGCACAAGTCAACCCCATAAAGAACACGTGAAGACCTTTGAGAGATTCAGAATTTCTTACAATAACAAATTGATTTTCGTGAAGCCGTGAATCTCAACTTCATTTTCTATAATATCTTATGATTCTCAACGAAGAAATTGATTTAGTCAAAGGGAGCTGAGAATATTGGCTTCACGAAAAGAAAAACTTTTTATTCTAAAAACTTCAGTCATTTTTGAAATAATTTGAATTTCTCAAAGGTCTCTATGCTTTCCTTATGAGGTTGACTTGGGCTCTGGAAGCTTCAGTATACCATGTGACGTTATAGAAGATCGATCTGCAAAATGACGATCAGTAGAATGTGAGTCCTTACAGACTTCAGTAGGCAATATCAAAAGTCTCAAGTTGAAGAATCGATGGATTTCAAGACTAGTTTAAAGTTACTCAATTACAGACTAATCAAATTCGCGGAAAAAAAGAGCGATTTCAGCCACACTCTTCACTTAAAACAGAAATCTATTCGGGAGAGGGCCAAGAGGTTGAAGTCTCAAACAAGAAACAAGTCAAGTACAAGAATTTTCTCTTCTGATGATAGTATCTGCGGGCGGGGGGGTATTCTTAAACTGTGCCACTGATTCATTGAGTAGGGAAAACTGGCCGAAGTCCGTTGGATAATGTAATCTTAAGTTTTTATCAGATGTTCAAAAGGTAAAAATTTTCATCAGCTTCAAGGTCTGAAAAACAGGGAAAAATAAGGGAGGGAAGAAAAAAATTTCGGGCAGACGGCAAAAAATCACGAATAAAACCCATAAAGCTGAGTAGATGCACGTCTCATTTGGATTCTTGGCCTTAAAGCGAAGTGTATCAGGATATCTAGCAGGAGTGAATAGTGGGAAAATAATGATTTTGGGTGACCTTTTCCCAGCTCTCGAGTTCCTCAGAGGTAATTTCGCTCATTCTAATTGTTTACTACTCGTGATATTGGCTGTTTCTTTCACAGAGATACAGAATTCCAACAGTTTAGTCACCTCAACAGGTTTGTCTGCACTCAACTTGCCACCTACTTGCAATATCTCAATGAAGATGACGTAGGACAAGAAAAGGTACCCTTAGATGACTGAGATAACCAATAGCCACCATAATTCGCAAATTTGGAATCCAGCAAGAGCGTTAGCGGTAATATCTAGAATACACTGAAAGGTGAACATGGTATTTTTGACCGAAAGAAGTTAATGTAAAATTAACTTTATTGCCTTAATTATTGTTTTAAACAGAAAAATGTAGACAATGAAGGTCGTATTTCTCAGAATTATCTTTGAGATGAGTTCAACTTCAAAGCTTTTCTCACATCTTCATATTTTTGACCGAATTACATCTATTGACGAACAGTATTCGTTTGTTTTGCCGCTAGAGGGCAGACCCTTTGCCGCATTTGAAGATGGTGAGGCGAGAACAGGAATCCGTTCAAAGTCGTAACCCCCGGTAACACTCAATTTCTTCTCGGTTAACGACGATCTACTCCGGTTTGGATCGTCAAGCAACAACTGAATGATGAAACGAAGGCATGCTGATTTAAGGAAAGGGAACTGATTACATCTGAGCACGATACGTAAACTGTTGACTAATCAGTGGAGCAGAACTTCTTATCATTCAAAAAAAACTGAAAGCGAGCAACAAAAATCTATTTTTTCCTCATTAAATTTCGGTTAACCACAGTTTCAAAGTGGGAGGCTTTGTGATATCTCGAGCTTATTCCAATCACTCGCAATCTCGAAATACTCGAAACGAATACGACCACATATGCACGAAAAAATTTCTGATAACGATTTTTTTTCACCAAGGCAACCAATTTTTCTTTAACCCAAATATAACGTCGAGCGTTAGGAGAGAAATTCGCGGCAACACGTACGTATTTTTAATGAAATTATCGATATATCAAGTCTGGACGAAAACAAAGAGAAAAAAGTTCAACATACAGACGTTCGGAATTTTCGAGAACGCGTGTATTCTCGGGTCACTTTAGCCAGCGACCGCATTCGAGACAATATTATGCAAATTCATTACTCGGCCAAAGAACCCATTTATACAATACCGATTTTCTATACTTCGCAGTTCGGTCTCATTATTTATATTATGCGGAAATATAAAGCGCGTGTCTCTTTACAATATTTTTAGATTTAAAAAAGCGCGTACACACTCACACACATACACGTGTTCGTCGTGTCTACCTCTCATTCACGTTCTACTCGAGGAAAAATATTCGATGGCTACATGGAACTTCGCAGTAGATGATGCAACTTTCACGAGTCACCCTGGAAATGAGTCACAAAGGCGAGACCTATGGAAACGTGCTTCTCAAATGTCGGATCATGATCCTGTCACGCAGCGGGAATTTAGAAATTTTTTTTTCCTTCTTTGCACAATACCACACACATTCTGTATAACTTACTAATCTCCACGCGTTCTCCAGACCGCTCGAAGAACAGAGAAGAGAATCCGCTCGGGTCACCTTCTCGCCGGAAAAATCGAGACCTCATCGACGAAAAATTGGCCTAAAACGTGCGGATATGATTTTTTAACCGAAAAATATTACGTCATGCGATACGACACGAGGAGCACATGGCGATGAAATTTACGAATGCCGATCCTCAACACCACTTTCGAGTAATCGAACACGATGGGGAAAATAAACGTACTTCTAAAGATAATTAAACTACCGGTATTTTCCACGTGAAACTTACCAAAGAATGAAATAGACACAATATTGACTGATTCATAAGGTAATTCGAGAGGGAAAATCAACGAAGAACGAAATAATCACAACAATAAAACAAACAAATAAAAACTAGATTTCGGGACGCGAAATAGGAAAAAATAATAAAAATAATAATAAACGACGAAAGATTACGAACAAACGTAAGGTTAATGAATTAAAACAGAATAATTAACGAATAACAAAAATACACAGAGTCATGAACGAGCTTGAAAATCACACACAGAACCACGCGACGCGACGATGTTGAAAGCTGAAATAACAATGAACGTGAACCGCATAGTCGACCAGCAACTGTCGTTGTAGACTCGTGGTAGTCGAACGAGACGGATGCAGCACGAGAAACGTAACAGCTGACAGTGGGGAAACGAACCGCGCCAAACGTAACAAAGCAACGACTGCGAGATTCACACCCAGTGTTGCCACACTCACGTAATCAAATGTAATCGTTGCTTTCGCAACGTTTCAACTTAAAATATTTTGTTTAAAATCGTAAGAAATTCTATAACAATTTTCTATTGTTATTAAAGGAGAGAAAAATATCGCCGTTGTTAAAGCTCAACATCATTTATATACACGATTCTTCACAATAATCACGAAGAGATGATCATTCTAATGAAGAGGTTATTGTACCCTGAATTACCCGATTCTCGTAGTTGTTACACATTACATATTATTACACAGTCGCGGTACTGCTCTACGTACGTCGTACGTTTTGTACTTCCTTTTTTTATTAGACGAATGGTGTATCCGCGAGAGCCCTTGAAACGAACATCCTAATTAATTCTAACGCGTAAGACGAACGAAAGTTGACGATATTATGACGGCTCTATTGACGAAAAACTCCTCACATCCATCCGAATGTAACCGACTCTCCTCAAACGCGGTGAGTATATAAAATACCAGAATATTATTCGCCCAGTACCTAGTATTCTTCACTAAAAATAAATCCTGCCGACCTATGCCTTCTAGAATAGAGAAGCGCGGCATGTTGTTCGTTGTCTGCGATAGAATAGGGATACGAAAATGGAAACGAGGTTTAGGTAAATACATCCCATCGCACCGTGCTCTACAACCGAGAACGTATTTCAAGAATTTTCAGTCAGCCGACGAGAAGACGAGATTGGAATGGAACGGAACAGCTGACTCGAGAGAATTAGGTTACAGGTGTAAATTTCAGAACTCAAACTGCGGGTAGGTGCGTAACATTTCATTCTAGGATACCGTCTTTGTAAATATCTAGCCAAAATTCTGGACGAGTAATCGTGGACGCAAACTATACGTACCCTTCATCGCAACCTTGAATGAAATTTATCCATTTTTTCTCTGAACTGATATCACGGGGATTCTTCTCATGATTTCATTGAACGTTTGGACTAAAAGATGTTTCCAAATTAGATACGCACCAGGACTCAAACAAAACTATAGGAGGGACATTTTAGTATTTTTTTCATTCCGTGAGATTTCTGTGGAATTTCACATCTGTATAGAAACAAAATGATAACAGGGTTGACAATGGAATAGAATCAATAGGTACCAGCTATTGTAGACGATTTTAGATTAGACGACCATTCATGAGAGATGTGGTGATTTCGAAAAAAAAATGTACCTATAAGCTCTTGAAGAGAGATCTCACCTCAAGCATTCATTCCGGTTTCCTCCCTCTACTTGAAATTATTTTCTAACTGTTTTTGGCCTACATCGAAGTTGTGGTTCTAAAATCTAGTGGGTTCACAAAATGTAGGTACCTAATATCATCGCAAGTATAACGAAGTTCCAATTTGCCAACCTTGTAAGTCTAAATAAGTACTTGTGACCTCACGTTTTTATTTTCCGTTTTTTGCGATCTAGACTGGCGTAAATTTTTAAGCTTCTTTTCGGAACTGAGCTATATTTCTCAATTTATGTCATGCATAACCCTTACAGGATGAGAAGATTTTGTAAACAAGAAAGTAATATATGCCTAACTTACATAATTTTTGTACCTCAAAGTTAAAATGTTGATATGTGAATAAATTTCTTGCGTGCAAGATAATATGAATAAAATAAAAGGAAAGGCTCTTCCCCGCACTTAGATTTAAAGATTTATTTATTTTGACTAGGTAACGTTTCGAGCTGCTTGTGCTATTCATCAGACCGAGATCGAATTTCTTGTGAAGTGGATTCTCGTCTTAGCCTTCGAGCTTTACTATCTGCCGTACAGACCAGATCGACGATCAGGCGTTTTGTACCTTTCGGACAATATTGGTGTAAGTGTGTGAATCGTGATAATGAACCACTACTACTTCACCCATGGAATAACAGGGGAAAATTATAATGTGAGAAATTGGAGCTTTGTTTCACTTATTTAAGAACTTTTCTCTAAATTGAGTTATTAATGAACGTTGGCCAAAAGACGATTTAAAAACACGATGTTCCAAAAGGAAATACTTGTACCGTCGTACCAAAAAACTAGTATAGTAATTAATTGAATGGTTCGTTAAAATATATTTTTAGAAACGACCTTTTACCTCTGAATTAGCTATTTCTTCCTGATCGTCGATTTGGACCTTGCACGGAAGATATCTCTAGATCCCCTAGATCCCGTTTGTCAAGAATGTTTTGTTTGACGTCATTACGTCCTAAATTTAGCAAAAATCTGCTAGCTTTTTTCCTTTACTCTACAGGAGCTCATAAAGAAGGCATGTATAGGCCTAGGTGATATTCTAGAAACTAATCAATATTTCATAAAATTAGAATATGAATAAGGAATTGTGGGTGATTTTTGTTGGAGTACAAACAAAAATAGCTCCGGTACCTCATTTATATTTTAATGATCAAATATTCATCAGTTTCCAGACCGATATTTTCGCTTATAGGTAAAAATAAACACAGACTGAAAGAAAAAAAGCTAGCACCTTTTCGCGAGATTTTTCGATGCTGACGTCAGCGTCAGTCACAGGAAAATATTCCTAGTGATTTGTTTCCTTTTCTTAACGAAAAGGATCCCAGATCGACGATTTGTCTTTATTTGCTTCTCATAAGTTATTCATAAATTATTTGGACTCGATGTTTGATCTGAACTCAATTCAAGTGAAAAATATCTACATCAATATAATAGGTATTCGTATTCGTAAGCGAAATATTTTTCCAGTACCATTAAATACCTATTAATTCCCTACGATCGTTTCGTCGTGATATAGGTTCCCATAAAATAATATCAATGAATTAGAAGTACAGCCGAGGCAGCTTTAATGTCGTGAAATTCTTCGAAGAACTCATTGTCATCGATGAAAATTATGTATCAAATTACGCATTAGTCTTACAAAGTGATAGATTGTTCACTGAACACAATTTTATCATGAAAAATTACTAATTTTAGCCAATATTTTTCAGATACAAAATTACAAGAAAGAATCATACATAAATTACGCGGAACGGTATTATGAAGGATCAAGAAAGGTAATCGAAAAAATTACTCTGCATCGACTTACTAGAGGTAGAAATTGATGACCCACAACATTTCCATACGGTAATTTGCTAGCTCGTATATTCACGTTTTTGCTATCGGACAACAAAGTCAGAATTCCATGTACCTTGGATTTAATTATCAACAGAGTCCGTATTCTTTGGCATGGCCTAGTCGAAGGGGTGGATGAGAAATTAACGAGTTTTTGGATGTTTGATGACAAGCGAAAAAAAACTCGCTTTTCCTTGAATTGTCTTTTTTTCCTTTCATTTTCTTTGGGGGGAGGGGGAAGAGGAGAATGTATCTAAATTCCTCCCCCCTTTTTTCGGTAAATCTGCCGCTGCAGTCGTAGAATCATTTTGCCGAGGGTGGGAAGCTTAAAAAGTAGATAGAAGTTAGTGTTACGGTTAGTAGGGCCTGGGAATCAGACTTTATTTTGCCAAATATGCCGAATAAGGTTGCAAATAACCATTTTGTTGAATATCTTCTGGAATCACAGAACTTCGAACGAAAAATTGATAAACTTTGCTTGAAATCGGGTAATTTTTGTGAAAAAAAAAAAAAAAAAATGGTCCATACTTGGATATTTCTTTTCGAAGGGATCATGAATTTTGGTTCAAAATGGAATAATTAATTGAAAAACTGGTAGGACTCAATGTTGATAAATTTGGTTATTCAAATTCGTTAATTTTGATTGGAAATCAAATAATCTTGTTTGAGAATCAGTAAAAGCAGGGGTGTTGTGATCCCCTAGGTTCAATGAAGAACCCCCCCCTGAAATTTTGATTTCTTGTGACTAAAAAAAAAAAATTGGAAAATAAAATAATAAAAAAACTGTAATTTCCACTATTTTTTTCAAATGCAGATGAGGCCCAAAATATAACGTTTAAGGGTTTCAAATGTTTATTTTCAGTACCGAAAAAAACGGGTTCTGATTATCAATATTAATATTTTATGTGATAATGCTTCTCGTGTATGTTTCAAATGAAGTTTATTCTCCATAGGTTCTCGAATATGTTAGGCCTACCAATGGTTTTAGATCGTCGAATTCCAACATGATTCGTCTAGTGAGTACAGCTGTTATCTTACTGAATTAATTGCACCCCTAAATGGTGTAGTCAGGGAGGGGAAGCAGAATGCGCGTGCTTCGAGGTTCTTTCTCTTTCATATTATGTTCATGTCTGACTCTTCTCAAATATCCTGCAGATTTACAACGCCACTAAAAATAGGCACAGAAATGTGGAACACATGAACGAAAACGTAACAGACTACGAGTATTTTTACGTTAACAGAAGTCTGGTATATAATTTTATTTACTGTCCCTTTACAGGGTTTATAACAGGAGCCCGATACGTACTTCGCCATTGTAAATACGTACAAAAGTGCTTTTCCTTCTTTAAGAATGTTCTTTCAAGATCGAGCAATTTCGGTGACATCTCTTAAACTAGCCTGTTACATACCTACTTCGCAATTAAAAATGTTTGTGAATAAGGACGAAATTACTTTCGTTTAAAGAGAGTCTCGAGGTTTAGTAAATGGAATCGAAGGCCTATCACCTACATCAGTATAATAGTCAGCCAGCTAAGAGCCCATGGTCAAGACACTCAGAAGATTATGAGAAATCGTGAAGAAAAATCAACAATCCAATCACGATCATTATATTTCGATTTAACCTTCGTTATTACTAAAAAAATTTATTTCGTCGAGTAATTATAATTTTTCCCGAAAACACTATCGACGAATTATAGAGACAGTACTTTATTGGTATCACTTCTTTTACTGCGGTTGCAGAGAGCCTTGGCATATAAAACAGAAAGTAAATAGGCACAACCGTGGTAAAGTATTAAAGCAGAGCCGCCGTACCAAAACTAAACAAGGTCTTCGTTTCTATCTTTTAATAAGGAACTTCAGTTATGCCGGTTACGGCTTATTGACAGAATTCATTGATCTTATGTTATACGCGGTCTACACACCCACTCTATCTACCCTCCCGATAGTCTTCTTTCAAACCGATGATGAGTTCGTACCAGGAGAAGAATGCTCGAATCCATTTTCTTCGAGCCGAGACGATGCCACAATAGAAGTATATTCAGTGACCTTGAAATGAGGACGAATGCTTCGATAAGCTATATAGATTTAACGTACTAGATCAGGGCAAGAACGAAGGTTTCTCAATGAACGCGAACCAACTCTTTCGTAGTAAAATTATCGAATATCACACAGAAATCAGACAGTTCGCCACGGTTTAACGTGATAATGATTGAATGTTATTCTGTACAAAGAGAAATGCGTCTATAATACCAACTTCACGCTCGCCATGTAAATTATTATGCGGTGGCTGTATTCCGACGATGTGCGGATTCAAGATGAAGTTCACGCATTTTAGAAGTGTTGCATCATACAGAATTTTTTCCATTCCTGTAAATACATATACCTACGATGCCTCGGCCGCGTTTGAAGGATTTCGCAAGAATACGAATGCTCAATAATCGTATGTTAGAGTGACGTCAAATGAAGTTGGAGATATCCCTATGAGGTTCCTGATAGCGAAGCTGTGTAGAGATTCCAAATCTCTCGCAGACCACACCCACAGTGAACAGTTGCGAAAAGAATGTAGTGGTTTTACTCCTGTAGCGTAGCCGAGCATCTATTTGTAGGACAAAAGCATTATCGAGGTACAGGTTTTAAAATAGTCCTTCTCTTTGGAATCGAATAACGTTTCGAATTTTTCGATCCTACTGCGTTTTCTTTTATGTTCCTACGTTTTTTTTTTCTTTTTTCTTTCGTATAAGCTACATCGCGATCATCAGTTATCCTGGTCAATATTTCGATACTTGAAACCCAAGGGGTTTAATTTGTCTTCTCTATATCATCTATCTTATTGATGTTGTTACCTCGCGCTTCTTTTGGGCGTTTAATTTTCTAATGAGAGCGACGAGTGAAATATGCGAATTGAAAACTTTATACAATTTTCTTATTCATTACGTGGTCACTCTTCGTTGAGCAGAACAATACGAAAGGGGTCTAGACTTCAAAGTCTCATAGCCTACACAAACAATCCTACTTCCGGCAATAAAATGTGCCTACATAATCAATAGGTGCGATTGATTAATGGAGAGATTTAACTAGGTATCATTTGTGTAAGCTTAAATTAATTGTCGTATGTAATGTGAAATAGATGTTTGCCACAAGAAAGTGTTAACCTTTCTACGACAATTCCATTAAATTGCGCTTGTTCACGTCAGTAATCTCAATATAATTATTCAATCATCGCATATTCTACAACGTACAGAAAATATAATTTGTGAGTCAGGAGAAAAATATTTTATTCGAATTTGTCTCAATTAGCTCCGACCTCTTTTCGACAGGAAGTCGCGTATTTTCGCTTATTATTTCAAAATAAATATTCTCGTTCTATTTGTAGGTATAAGCAAGGGGTAGGAGGTACCATTTTTTCTATTCCATTCAAGCAATATAGACTACCAAAGTTTTTTTTTGTGTGGTCGTAATCCAATCACCGGTTTTCGAGATCTTAAATATCTTTTACATCGCCCTTATCTCTTTTGAAAATTCTCTACTCGCAATCTATTGAGACACTTTATTTATACCAAATTATTTTCACATTATAAAACACGAAATGCGCTCATGAGATATGATGAAGTAGAAAACGAGTACACCGATCGATCTATCGTCAATTTTGAAAAGCCAACGTACTCGTAAAGTGAGTAAAATGACCGAACTCGACGTCAGTTTTTCATGGTGAAATTTTATTCGAAATAGTTATCGTGGTAAGAAGTCATTACAGGGATAAAACGAATCGTAAAATTATAAAAGAATTTCAGTCACTCGCGTTTTCCTATTAAGTAAATCAGAATGTTTTCTTATACAGCCATATAGTGTGGAGTAGATATTTTTTAATTTCAAATTTTTAGCAAAAACCAGTTCTCGAACACGATATTTAGAAACTTGGCATCCACTGATTGCGTGAAGTATTACCGAAAATATATTATTTTGGTACGACGTTGAGTAAATATTTTTTCGTGGGATGGAATTTGATCGTAAAGTTGGAGTTTTCGACCAGCAACTAAATGAAAATGAAAATTTTCTTCAACAGGGGTTAGCCGGCGTTATGAAATTCTACGTCATCAAAAAAATTTTGATGAGGTAGCAACCGACCATTGTGCCGAAAAATAATAACTGGATAAGAAGTGGATGCGAAGTATGAATACACGGAAGGGTCATTAGCTTGAAAAGAAGTATTGGAGTTGAAAGGATTCGTAAGACCGCTGGAAGTTCTGAATGTTAGTAATGGATTCTTAATTGTTGGAGAGAGCAGAGACGAGACTTGTGAGGGGGACTGAGATGATTTTCTGAGGTTTAGGAGGTATGGATCGGAAAAAAAATGGCAAATGGATAATTCCTAGCGTGACAGTGATGACTTATGGGTGGGGTGGAGAGTCCAAGGAAAATGAAGCTATGGGTTGGGCGGGTGTGCCACAATTCTTAGTCGTGATATGACTATTTCTTCACGGCGTGTGGAACGAATTGAAAGTAACCAAAGGATCGGGAATTTTTTGGTAAACGAAGTTTACTGATTATTAGAGAAGGATAATAAGATTTTGAGTCGTGAGCTCAGTGATTGATGAGATGCATGGTTGCTAGGTCCACTGCGTCGTTTTCCGGGAGGCCAATATGACCACGAATCAAAAGGAAGGCAATTGATAATGAAGAAAATGGTAAGGTGTGCAGGAGAATGAACGCTGAACGATGGGGTTGAAAGGGTAGGGGTCTTGTATGGCTTAGAGAGAGTTAGGAGGAGGAATTTATGGAGTGTGGAATAGTGAGCCAGGAATAGATGGGAGGTAGTTCAGTAGAACATATTATTAAGGTCGAGTTTTTCACGGAAGAACGAGACTTCACGTTCTGGAACCCGATTTGGATCCATTTGTAAAGCTAAGCATAGGTTGTGGGAGCAAAAATCTTCAACGGTTCTGCTGTAGATCATATCGGGCGATTTCAATAAATGAGCTAGGTCGAGGCGAATATGTGGCGTGGGGAATGCCCAAGGAGGGCCTCAAATTTGAAGGTATTCTAATGAAAATTCAGTTGATGGAGACTTCTGCAAAGTCAAGAGAGGTAAAAGTGAATTTATTAACAATAGAAATTCGAGCTGAGGCGTGAGGTGGAAGAGATAAGAAAAACAAGAGTATACACGGCGTTACAGAGGCAGAATTTCTCAATTTGTGATTGATCAAGCCTGCGTATCCAGTTTTCGATCCAAATTTAGGTCCGTTGATAAAGTAGAGCTAATGAGTTGTCTTTTTGTCTTGACTGTGGCTTATGAAATAGAAAGTCTGCTCTATCCAATATCAAAATCATCACCGCCAAATTTATCAAAGTAAATAAAATAGTTATTTCATCAATTTATGATGCAATCGAAAGTTAGTATTTTTTCAAAATTTTCTTCCTGCGATTACATGATTTCATCTTAATTGGTAAGACGATGTTGCGACTTAGTTTGAGAGCGATTCATTTTTTAAAACTCGAGGGTAAATGATTGACAAATGTACGAATTAATTTACTTCTTTTTCAACTAGAAATATTCCCATGTACAGAAAACGACAATAATGGATTCTACCAGCAGAATAAAATTGTCAAGAATTTCGTAGGCAACAAACTGTGTAGCGTCAAACTTTCCAAACTGTGTAACTGCCAAGTTTGGTAAGCCGCCGAAAGGAAAAATGAATTTCTATCTTTCCTACTCTTCCTCGAACTCTTTACGAAGTTATTAATTAATACAAAAAGTCGCGCTGATTAATTTCTCGCGACGAGTTATCTTACTACTGATTCATCCGACGAGCTTTTGCTACCGGTATCCTAAGAAATTAGGTACAGATGTTTTTTAAAAATTGTGTTACCAATTTTTCTTCAATTTGTATGACCTCATACGGCTATATATTATTCTTTCTGTGTTAAGGATTTACGTCTTTATTGTTCTTCTCCCTCACTTTGTCTTTTTTCGCTATTATGTCTTTTGTTCTCTCTCGTCAAAGTCATACGGTATATACAAAACAATTCAATTATTCATTTCACAATAACGTTTCGTTCATTTTTGTAATATTCTACCTTGGTTCTCTTTTTTCTCTCTGTTTACATCTGTGAACACGTAGAAGAAGATGTTCTTATATCATTCGGTGCACTTTTTTTCGTTTCTTTTCTCGCGCTTTCCTAACCTAAATAGTCAATTTAGAGTGTTATTCGGTTATTTTGTGACGTAAATATCACAGACATGTGTAGTACTGCAGAAAGTACATGCACCTGTCTTGTAAGATGTCAGTTAGACTTTTCAATCCCATTCTTGTACTCTACGTCTTGATAGTATTGGTATGACGTTCAAATTTAGATGAAGGAATAGAGGATTGAACATGTGGTATTATTGGAACGTGTTGATGAAAACAATTCTATACCTGGTCGGTTGTCTGTCCAAAAATAGTTTGTACTTACATATCGATGGAATAATGACATTAATTCACCCTCATGAAGCTGTTCCACCAACTTACCTAAAACAGAAAGAAAATATTTTTATTAATTTTTCAGTACATACTAAGTAATTACGTAATTCTAAGAATATATACGTGAAAAAATAATTGGAGCTCGAGTCGAATCGAGGGTGGTGGAAACGTTGCACAAAATTTATAAAAATTGTTCGTGTTCTTCGAAAACATGTATTGTGGTTTCCACGATATGAAAGCATTACCTAAATTCCTCCTTCGTAGAATAAATGGGTAAGAAAGAAAGGAAACATATTGTGCAACGATTTTCATATCGAAATTAAAATAATATGTAAAATAGACAAGACATTAGGAAATTTTTCTTGTCGTTGAGAATGTTGAAAAGTTTTTCACAAATGCGACGCCTATTGTTGCATAAATTTGCTGCTGTAAGCAATTTTGTCATCGTTGAATACTACAAAAATTTAGATGTTTTATCGCGTTCATGCAAGCTATACAAATTGACCCATTTCTACGGTCTTGAGGCCTGGTTTATCAGAAAAACCTTGAAAAATTTTCTCTCTTGACAGGGGACCTGATTTGGGGGGGGGGGATTATCTGAGGTCTGTGGTATATCCTAGTCTCTGATTTGGTGGAGATGTACCCTACTTTAGAGACTTGTGAAAATTTCAACTTTCGAACTATATATACGAATATGAAAAAGGGGACTTGGAAAAATGTCGACCTTCGAACTATGTCCGTGGGTATGGGGAGAGGGGAAATTTCGACTATTTGGCTGTGTAGAAAGGGAGCAAGAGGACTCCGACCTACTCAGAGGACATCGAAAAATTCCCACCTTCGAACCACGTATATTACGAGGAGAGGGAAAGACTTGGGAAAATTCCGACCACTCAGCTATGTATCCGAGTGAAGGGTAGATGGGGGCGGGGTCTGTTGAAAAATATTCTGAACATTTAGCTGCGTAGCCAAGAAGCGGGTAAATTGTGGTTTTGAAAAGGAGGGTGGCTCTGACCTACTACGGAACTTGAAATTTTGATTTTCAAACCATGTAAATATATGAGGGGGGGGGGGGTGCGAGGACAAGTAAAATCCAGACCATTAGGTATGTGATGAGGCGGCTTGAAAACTTTTTGAAAATCCCGCTGTATTGGAAGGAAGGGGGCGAATTGCGGTTCCTAGGAGGCAAAGGGCTCAGACCTACCTAAAGGACTTCGAAAAATTTCGACCTTTAAACTATATAAATATTAAATATATGAGGAAGGGAAGAATATAAAGAAAAAATGCTGGCAATCTAATCATCTATATGAGGAGAGAAGGAGTCCAAAAAAACCATTCTGTTGTATGGGTAGGTAGGGGGTAAATAATGGTCACAAGGTGAAGAGGAGCTCTGATCTTTCCCAGGGACTTTGAATAAGAAAGGAAGGCTTGAAAAAATTTCGACCATTGAGAAATACATTATGAAGAGAGCGGGATTAATTATGGTTCACAGGGGGTGGAGTCTCTGACCTCATAGACTTCGAAGGATTTTGATCTTCGAGCTATTTAAATATAAGAGGCAAGAGGGAGACGAAGGAAAACGACGGCTTCCTTAACGAAGTTAAACGAGGAACGCAGGGAACCTGTTTTATGAGTCAAATAGGATTTGGTATTGAAAATTCAAGGAAGCCTAGACCTAGATAAAGCTAGTATAAAGAAGGCCTAGACGTAAAATAAGCCTAGTGTAATGTAGTTTGAAAGTCCAAGTTTTTCTCAAATCTCGAGCTATTTATGACAGGGGGGAGACTTGGGAAAATTTGTCCCCTATCATATATACCTCGAGAGTCAAAAGTTTTCCAAGTCCCTCTTCTATCATATGTAGCTTCAGATTCGACATTTTTTCCAAGTCCCTCTCCTATCATATATGGCGCGAGAGTCGAATTTTTTCCAAGTCCCCCCTCCTATCATCTATAGCTTGAGAGTCGAAATTTTTTCTAAGTCCCTCTCCTATCATATATGGCTCGAGAGTCGAAATTTTTTCTAAGTCCCCCTCCTATCATATATTCTCGAGAGTCGAAATTTTTCTAAGTTTTTCGCTGGACGGCGCACGCCAGATTTCTCAAATAGCCCCCCATAAAACAGGTTCCCTGTTAACATCCCGACCATTAGGTATGTAAGGGGAGACGCAGTTTCGGAAACTTTCGATCATTCTGCTAAATTGGAAGGAAGAGGGCAAATTGTAATTCCCAGGAGGCAAATGGGTCCGACCGACCTCGTGGACTTAATAAAATTTAGACCTTTGAGAAATATATGAAAAGGGGAAGAATATTGAGAGAGAATTCTGGTCATCTAATTATCTATATCAGTGGTGAAGGAATTTCAAAAAGTTTTAGACCATTCTGTTGTATCGGGAGGCGGGGGGTAAATAGTGGTGCAAGTGGAGAAGAACTCTGAGCTAATTCAGGGACTTGAAAAAAGAATTTCGGCCATTGAGCAATATATAAAGAGGGCGAGGTGAATTGGGGTCCCGAGCGGGGTGAAATCTCCGACCTCCTGAAGACACCTTCGAGTCGAATATGAGAAAGGGAGAAGAGAGAGGGAGGGGAAGACTCCAACTATTCAGGTTTATATATGACGGAAAATGACAGACCCAATTTTCGAGTTGTATAGAAAAGGAGAGAGGAGCTTGAAAGAATTTGGAAATCCTGATCGACTACCACCACCTAAGTATCAAAATCGAGAAATTTCCTTTGAAACAGGTTCCCTTCTCGTATCCATTGTAACGTAGGTACGTAATGAAAAAGGATTCGTGAGCGACGAACTTCAAGAGCTTTTCAACAGGGGACCTGTTCTATGGGGGGGTCGCAAAATTTGCCGTGCGATGTCCGGGAAAAGCTGACCTACCCTTATGAAGGATTTTGAACTTGAAAAAATTTCGATTTTCAAATCACAATATATGATGGAAGGGGGGCTTGAAAAAATTTTGAGATGAAAGATTTGAAAATTTTCGACTATCAAGCCACCATTTACGATTGGAAGGGGACTTGGAGAAATTCTGACTTTCGAACCATAATATATGAGGAGAAATTTTGACTTTCAAGCCATACCAACTTGGAAAAATTTTGACTTTTGAGGCGTAATAATAGGCCAGCAAAAAGACTTTGAATTCTCAATACCAAAATCAATTTGATTTATAGAAAAGGTTACTTGCGATTCTCTTTTGACTTCGTCAGCTTTTTTAGCTATTTTATCGTACAGACGAAATCCTTCCCTGTGCTCGAGATCCAGCTGGAGTTAGTTTTAATTTTGCCTGCATTCGAGAAACTATCAACTTCTACGCACGATGTTTTACGTTTCATTTGCCTAGTATACGAATAACTACATCAATCTTTCAATAGGATGGGAGAGGAGAGAAAGACGGTGTTACTTGCGCGGTTCGGTTCACATTACTAAAACTCTCATACTCGTAAACCGAGCCAGTACCAGTAGCGACATCTAAAAAGTGTGTAATGCATTAAAAATGATTTTCGATTGTTTTTTTTTTTCATCTAGTTTTCAACACGTTAGTTTCTTTTAATGCGTTTTAATAACTTCGGGGAAAAACAGTGTCACGTCACCTCGTATACCGCACAATCTATTTCCTTCCGATACGATGAGGCCACTCGAATATCATTTTATTACGACTCACGCTACATATAGATAGATGACGGCGACCAATGATTACGAACAACTTACTATAATATAACTACTCTCGAGGCTCAGTCAGGCGGATGTGAATGACGTAGCATAATTATTATCACTTATCGCAGTCACTTTACAGCCAATATAAATGAAAACGTGGGAAAATTCGAGAAATTCGTCGAATTTATTTTCACCGAGCTCGTATATACATCAGCTGTACTTAAGTTTTGTCGTGTTCACGTTTAAGTTTACTGAACTTTGACTTCCAAAGTGGTTGTATTCGCTTAATTTATTATGGTTTAGCGCACCATGTGTATAATAGTGGCCTGCAAGTTAATGTGTCGTGGTCCGCCGAATAGGTACACGAGAATTATAACTTCGAAAGAACGAAAGTTTTCTTCATCATTTCGCCCAAATATCGCTAGGATGGAGTGTCCTTTTGTAGCTTGAGAGAAATCATATTCATGATGCGTCTGTTCTAAATCAATAGAAGTTGGAACGAAATGATCTGCTGAATATTCGAAGTCCGTGAAGGGGTGCAGTTAGGTAGGAAATTTGAATATTCTCCTATCTTGGCTGTAGAAAGTTAGGATGTTGATCTGGTTTCAGTTCTCAAATTGCGACGAATGGTAGACGGAAAGGATATTAGTTACGATTAAAATTGATACATGCAAAGACAGTAACCATTTTGAGTACTTAAGATGAAGAGTTAATGTATTCTATCATATCGAATTTTCACTCTCCCCCTTTGCTGATGCCTAGGGTGGTATATACTTACTCAGCCTATGTCATCATCAGGGAGTCCCTACGTAGGTCTCTTTAGGGGAGCTACGCCTTCCACCCTCCACCCGCACTAATGTATTGTGCCTAGACTAATAGAGATTTTCAGACGGATGTTTGAAGCAAAATGTTACTCAGAATTGATTTTCACAACACAGAATTTGTTGGAGCACCTTATTTGTCCAACACACCAACAGAAGCTTCTAATCCATTTCCAACTACTCGGTAGAACGAATTATCTTTCTGTTTCACTGTAAAATACCTTGTAATATAAATTTTATACACGTGTTCCAAAGATGAATCTTCGATGCTGATTTGCATGGAAGCACTATATCGTTCGTGATTTTATGACAAGGAGCTTTTTGTAATAAAAGACTTTCGTTCCTCTACCACATTCTCCCGTTAAAAGATTCCCATGTTTCGTTCATATCTGCTTGACGGAAAATCGTCGCCTGACGAGTTGAGAGACAAAAGATATAGAGAAAAGTAATAAATATGCATAAGAAATCAGTTGTATCGAAAAACAAAATCGAATACACGAATTATAATTTTATACATTGCAATTTGTATGCGAAAATAAATATGCATTTGGCGCCCACCCTCTTATCTGCTGTACGCCGTGCTGTATAATTTGATGGGAGCGATGAAAAGGTTGAATAAATATTGATGAGTATTACGTCACGCGACTGCCCCAATCCGGAAAAAGCGTTCGTATTGAAAAATATATCAGCTTACACGTATATAGAGTGAAGTGCCATTAAATTCTCACTGCTGTAAAGTCACTTAGCTTCGCTCTCAATAGAAAGAGGGGTTAAAAAATTATTTAAAATTCTATTCGTACAGTTTTCAAAGAGCACCACGCTGTAACTCGAGCTCTATACACTTAAAATGCTACGACGCTGTCTTCATCATCCCATTTTCATCTTCAAATGTACAGAGCTTACTTTTGTAAAACAAAAAGAGTAATTTCTTTCCGATTCACGCTTATTTTATTTTTATTTTCATTTTTTTAATTAGACTAACAAGGTCCAAAATATTGTTTTATCAGCGTAGTAAATTTAATTTATCACGCTGAACAGATTTGCATAGCGCCTTTTCAACGAAACCCGCATTTCTTTCACAAATTATTCCTCGCGCTCTGTATCACGTTTTCACTTTATAACTAACTTTTTTTTCTTCTCTTCTCACTCTTTCGTCGATCTCGCCTCTTTTTCAAAATAGATTCGAAAGACATTCATAAAACCGAAGGTAGAAAAAAAGCTCTACACCAAAGTACAATTTTTACGACTTCACAAAAATCGGTAGTACAAATTACAAAAATTGATATCTCTACTTCTTCCCGATAGCCTACCTAATTAAAACAATGAGCATCGATACAAACTTTATGATCCACGGCTTCTAAGAAGAAGTGATCTTCATACGCGATTTTATAAAACCTAAATGTAAAATAGCTAGAAGACGCCTTTCGTCTCCAAATTATATAGTTTTATAGTTTCTAAAGAAAATATTCTACTTTTGAAAGACCGCCTCGTTTTTGAAACCTGATTTTTTCCCCATTAAAGTTTTTTGTTTGCATCTATATATTAAAATTTGTCTCTCGAATTTCAACTTTTTAATACAGTTTATGAAATATTATTCTTTTGTCCCGCTGAATCGCAAAACTGATTCACTTGGAGCATCCTACGTAAAAATTATTTTCGTAATTTCTGTTCGACTTTGCGAGCACACTTACGAGCTACATCGAGAGGAAAAGGCAGGAGTGTTTGCATGTATTCAGAGAACGAGTGCTTTGTGAAATTTCGAAGCTTAAATCTTAATTAGTTCTTTTATACCCTAATTTGTAAACTTTTTTTCTTATATTCGTCGACGTGTAGAGGTCTTGGATACGAAGCGTTCAAATTTAGACGAATATTTTATCGCAACCCCCAATATTTATTGGAAACGAGAAATTATCATTGAAGCTACATTTCCAGCATTAACTAAACAAATACCGAAGGTTTTATAATATTTCGTGTTGGTGAAAGATTCATTTCCATTTAATAATATTAGGGTCTGGTGGAGGAAACACAAACTGTCAATTCCAATTAATTTACTGATTAGGAGAAAGACAAACGACACAAGAATGCCTACGCAAGCGAGAACGAACTGTTTTGTTGGGGGAAGGTGCATCCTTAGGAAACCGGCGCGCACGCGAGTCCGTCTGACTCTTGTGACGTCATCATTTTCGAAAAAATATGCTTGATGATGATAGGAGAGGATCTTACAAAAAATGTCGACCTTTCTTGAACTTGGACTATTTTTAACGCTGAACCTTGGGGGTCTTGGACTTGGACAAGATTTTCCAATTTGAATTTTCTGCTGGACACCACATGGCGCACGCAAACTTTTTGACCCCCCGCACATAGAATAGGTTCCCTGTTAGAATTCTGACTTCCGAGCTAGGGATTTTTCTATGACGTCATTAGGTCGTGACGTCACAGGGAGAATAGTTCATTAAATTTAGGATTTTTTAGTAAAATTTATAATTTTTTTTCATTAATTTTCAATTCATTATTTTTATGTAGGTCAATACGAGTAATCAATATTTTTTGTCCTATCAATTTATAATATTATAATAATTTTTTCATGATTATTCAAAATTATTTGATTAAATTCATTACTAGAATATTTTTAATAAAATCTTAATACCTACAAAAAGAAATCGAATTAATTAATATTTGATATTATTAAAAAAATATTAATTTATATAATTTGAAATAAAAATAATAATTTGTGAGATTAAAAATGTATATGAGCTTATGAAAATTTTAATAAACCAATGAATTAAACTTTTTTTGGACCATAACAAAATATTGAATTAACCTTATCATTTTTTGTTCAATTAATAATAAAAAAGAAGTATCCTAATTATTCTTAATAAAATTTAAATTTAAAATTTAATTTATTAATATACATACATATAATTATATCTAATTTCCAATTAAATTAGAATAAATTTAAACTAAATTCCATTTCACATTGTATAAATTAATGAATAAATTTGGTTTTTAATAATATTAAATATTAATTCATTTATTTTTTTAAAATTATTATTTATGAATTTAATTTATAAATTTTTATTATTTAAATTATTAAAAATTTGATCTATGACGTCATAGGGACTTGTATATGACGTCATTAGACTGCAACTTGGAAGATATTCAAGTATTGTTCTCGGAATCAGCGTTAAATTTCACTTTCAAATAAAGTAAAATACGGAAGTTTGACCGATTTTTAATTTTTGAGAATTTGGGCAAACTGGTCAATTCTTGGCATATTTTTGTCCATAACTCGGCTTAGAAAAGTTGTAGAAAGTTGGGTAGGGGCGCAAATTGAAGATGAAATTATTGAGATTCAAATTTCATAAATTTGAGATGTAGAAATGGATGATTGTGATTCCAGGAGGGAAGGATTTGGATAATTAGTTGAATAGGATAGAAATTTGAGCTAGGGGTGATGAGGTGGAGATAAGAAGACAAGATTATATGTAGTTTTGTTTGATGGTGAAGATCGAGGCAGAATTTTTCAATCAACGACTGATTACGACTCCTTGGGTCGAGTAAGTGTATTCTGTTATGAGACCAGATTTAGACCCATCGGTAAAGTCGAGTGGGGGGAGGTCGAAAAATTGGTTGTCACGAGTTGAGAGAGAGCATGTCGTGTGTGGGTATCAAAGTGTTTGATCCAGTGAGTTGAAAAAGTTTCCCTTGACGTGGTATCAATCAGAGAACTGAGGATGAAATAAAATATTGAAGCATTGGAGAGGCCCTCTCAAGGAAGGGCAGAAATTAGATAGGGCAACAGTTAAGAATGAGTAGTTCGACAATTACAAGGGGATCGTCGAACCTTAAGGAATTACAGGCTTGTGTTAGGTAGGTATAAGGGTCTGTCCAAAGGATGGGGTTTTCTGCTTGTCTTGTTATAAATTACGGATTTCCGAGCACGTGCTCGAAGCGAGTAAAGAGTATCTTAGTTCAACGATCTGGAGAAGGAAAACCGTCACAGGCGAGTTCATGAAGGTCATATACAAAGTACAACTTGGATCGTCGTTTGTCGTGTAAGCTGAGGTCCTGCAGCAAACTTTAGCTTTAGAGACAAGGGTATGATTATAATCTACTGTGTTTTCAAACGTCGTAGCGTCGCCATCGCAATGTGTAGATCGTGCTTCATGAACATAAACAATTCGTGTGTACTGCATAGAAAATTGTTAAGACAAATTACGAGTAAGTGAAACAACTAGGCAAACAAAAAAATTGTATTGAATAGTTGTATAGTCCGTGCACCATAGGTAACGAAAATTAATTTCAATTTTTTTTTTTTGTTTTGTTTATTACTCTTATTTTACAGCGGCGTACTCCTCGATTAGAGTTCATTGTGTGTAGGTTGTGGAAAATTTTTATCGTCCGTACAGAGCGCATTGTGTTGTATGCTGAGGCGATCATTTCAACATATTGATGCAAAAGAAAGGCGAGAAAGCAACAGCGGGTTATATTTTGGAATTCTGACTAGGTTATAGTTAATTTTTGCGCACCGAGCACTTTTGTAAAAAATTTATAAATATGTTTTTCATTCAATTTTTTTCCCCCTCTTTCATACGTCAAGAATAATTTCGTTCTTCTCTTTCTATTACCGGAGTTTTTTTTTTTTTTGCGATTTAAAGAATCGCAATATTATTACGTATGTACAGCGTATATATAAATATATTTTTTTTTCTTCGCAAATGGGGGAAAAAATTCAATAAAAAGCAATAAAAAAATGGTTGTTATGGTAATACGACGCGAGGAGAAAAAGAATGAAAAATTCTTTTCTCTTCTTCGCGGGATGAGAAAATTCTCTTATCGAAAAATTCATTTATTAGCGGTTTTCATTTTATTATTTTTTCCAAACTATTCGCCCGCGTTTGAAAAATCAAAGAAGATACAAATAGTACGGAGATATTTTTATTAGAAGAGGGTAACAAGAGGAAAGAAAAAATTACGCGGTGGTTTTAAGAAAATCGTGACTTTTGTTTGTACAAAATCGTAAGCAGTATACTGTATCCGAGTTTCTCTTCGCCTCGTCTTCTTTCTTCAGCGCGCAACATTTTCTTCAATTTTCCCTTTTTAAAAAGTTTTTCTTTTTACGATTCGAAAAGTTTTTCATCTTTTGTTGTTGTTGTTGTTGTCGGCGAAGACGTTCACGCTATTCGAACAGTAATCGTGAATCAAAGGTTGGTAAATTGAAAGTCCACGCGAACATTAGTTAACTTAATGAGACGTTTTTAATCACAGTTCCCGCGATTCATTTTTTCGACAATATAGCTAAACGCGTTTATTTAGTTTCGGTACGCAAGTTATTAATTTTTCATTGATTACACACCGTATATATTTGGCAGCGTTTCAAGGACGTTCTTTTTCGAAGTTCAACCAACTTTATAAAATCGTGCTTTTATCCGCACGCATCGAACATAATTTTTACAATTTTAACTTCACAATGATGTGTCGGGAGTCGGTATACAATCGGAAATTCTTGTTCCTTTATAATTTTTGATAGCGCGCTCACAGGCTTCCATATCTTTGAAGGAAATGAAGATCTCTATCAGTAAATATTTCACGTTCGTTTTTTCCCTCTCTCTCCCTTTCCTAGTTTTGGTATAGACATTATTGAATGTTTTATGACGATTTTCAGTTCGTGAAATGAGAGAATTCTGATGAAGACGGTAGTTTGACAAGGGCTTTGATGAAGTTTATTGCCTTAGCGAACTTCTGCTCTTCACGCATAACTCTAAATTTTTATCAAACGCATCGAACTTCATTAGCTTCCTCATTGGTAGGAACTAATTGAAAAATAAGCGTCAAATGCACAAAGGAAGTTTGAATTATGATTCAAAAACAGTTTTATTATTCCTAGCTTTTTCAAAAGCGAATCAAGCACACCGACGAGAGCACTAATTTATTCGAATAATGCAAAATTAGCGTGATAGCGTAACTCTCATCTTTACGACGGCGGTATAACCCTCTTGACTCGAACAAACGCTAAAGTATCGAACCGATGAAAAGCGGTAAAATTTGCAAAATTTTTCCAGCAGATGTTTCCGCTTTAAGAATATGTGTGTTTCCGATATAGGAAGGTCTAGTTGGGAACTCCTACAGTCTCGTATAACTATACATATATCTGTACGCTATTGATTCGAAATTCATTCTACATGAAGAGTGCTTTTCTTATATTCTGATGCTTATACGTCTCGCGAGACACTCAGCGTATATTCTTGTAAAGTGCACTTGTATACGCGTGTATATTATTTACTGACGTACAATTATATCAGAACATGACCGGAGACTACTTTGTTTTCCTTTCATTGTTGAGAAGGGCAGGTCTTTTTGAATTCTTACTGTTAGCATTCCGCTTGTTCCGTCGTTCTTTCCAGCTGAGTATAATGATTTCCATGTTCGTCGCTTTTCTCAGCATAGTACAAATCGAACTTCCTTAAGTTGAAGCGCGAGGTCATTGAGAGTATAATATGTGTACAAATAAAACAAGTCTAATACTTATAAACCGAGATTTGAAATACATGCATAGTTCTGTTCGGAACAGGATAAGAGCGTCAGCGTGAAACAATCGTGGAAGGGAATCATTATTGAGTTTAAAATATATACAATTCAGAAAGAATATGAATTCTGTCGAGTGAACGATTTTGAAGCAACAAGTATTTTGAAGCGGGTAGTTTCTGCTGTCGATAATATGACCTCGTGAGGTCTAGAAAATCTTACTTCAACCCTCTTCAAAAGGTGAAAAACATAGGTTGATGACTTGATTTTCATGAGTTTCCCAGGCCTCATTTTGACGGTAGAAAATTCTTTACTCAAATTACAATGGAAAATAAGATGGGCGTGTGTACTTATTGGCTTCATTGGTAAACGGAAAAATTGTGGTGGAGGGGGAAAAAAATTTCGGGAGCCTACGCTGAAAATTAGAGCTAATCTCAGGCCTGAAAATGCTTGCTAATAACTCTGCTGAACCGAACCTCTAATTCATGAATTTGTTTTGGCACGGTTTTACGAGCACACCCCTTCCAATAGTTTAAGGGTACTAGACTACTGCGGAAACAGGCGTGTTACCACAAACGTCACTCCTCTAAGCAGATTGATCTTGACCTACATCCAATCCCAAAGCGATTTAGATTTAGTTCCGCCCGATGTCGATCCAAAATGACTGGAAGGCAACTCATACTCGACTTCCCTTTTCTTTCAATCGACTCATCGTTGACATCGAAATCGAGTCGACTCCCAGTATTATAGGTTGACGTCGATTGAAACTCGACGTTCGTGGGTTAATCGTACGTCACTTATCCGCAGAAAACTTGCAATGGACGTCTAAATTTCGTACATTTCAGGTATACAATTTGATTCTCAAAATCGAGGTAAAATATGAGCCGACGCTTGGTATTAGATTTTAAATTATGATGACTGAAAATTGGTGTTGTATTGCATTGATTCGACCATTGCTTCACTGGTCAAGCATCTGCGAGTAGCAAAGTCACCAAACACTCATCAACTCCGAATCGACTCAAAATTGATCTAACAGAGCAGTCACAGTCGATTTCACTCACTCCCGCTCGTTCGCTCCCAATCTTAGTCTTGTGTGAGTCCGGTATTTGCGAATTCAGAATCCATTTGGAGCGCTAGTGATAATATCTAGAATGTACCAAAAGGTGAACATGGTGTGTTTGACCATAACTCTACCACCTTAAGTATTGTTTTTGCAGAAAAATGTAGAGAATGAAAGCTGTAGTTCTCATAATTGTAGCGCTGCGTGGAAAAAGGGCCTCCGTCTAATGTATTTCTTATGGAACGGAAGCCCTTTTTCCACGCGTTGCTAAAATTATCTTTTAGAAAATTTCAACTCCGGATTTTTTGCAGAACTTTTCTCAGACCTTCACCTTTTCGACCAAATCTCACCAATCAGCAAACAGTATTTGTTTTGCCACTAGAGAGCGGACCCTCTGCCCAAATTCGCAATACAGTACATAAAGCTACTTAGCTCCGAGTGCTCACTCGCTCCCAATCTTGATCTTATTAACCTAATTAGATGTACAAATTTCTGAATAATCCGTTCATATGGGGGACGAGAGAAAGACCGTGTACTTGCAGATTTCTGGATCATCTTTGTGGTATAATCTTTCCATTTGGAGGGTAGGAAGGTACACTCAAAGATTTCTGAATCACCTAGAGTTACACGCTATTAATGAGAAAATTTACTCGTTAATTTTGGGAAAGAATGGTGGTGTAGAGGTGTGCTTGCATATTTCTATATCACCTACAGAGTATACAAGGAGGTGTCGCAGGGATGGAAAGCCATTTGTCATTGGCTTAAAACTGGCTTTTAGCTTTAAGCTGATTGCGGATAACGGCTTAAAATATGAGCGATCATTTTGCTTCACGGATGAGCTTCTGATGTTTGGCTTTTGGCTGAAGTTAAGCCAATCCATTGGTCCAATTTGAGCCAATGTATTGGCTTAATTAGCAACGGATTGACTCAACTTGAGCCAATGAAAAACTTTGCCACCTTTTCTTATCATTTTGAAATTTGATGCTGATTCACCATGATTTATGATTTGAAAGTGAAGTGTTCGACATTAATTGATTAAAATAAAATGGCCAGCTACCGGTTGCCGGCTGCTTCAGGCCTTCCTGCTTTGAACTTTTTTTCTTATGCGCAGGCTTAAGCGCTTTTATTTTAAGCCAATGAAATTGGCTTTCGGCTGATATTTGGCTTTAAGCTAATGACGAAAAAAACGATTGACTGACTTTTGGCTTAACAAAAAACGGCAAAACATTGACTTAAAACTTAATTTAATGGCTTAAGCTTTCCATCCCTGGAGGTGTGCTAATTTGCCCGTTAATTTGGCGGAAAGAGAGTGGTGTACAGGTGTACTCGCTGATTTCTGAATCACCTACAGGATACAAACGTAAGTTACTTATTTCTCTGTTAATTTGGCGAAAGTAGGGTGGTGTATAGGTGTACTTGCAGATATCTGAATCATCAATGTGATATGAAGGTACATTACTTATCTGTTAATTCGGTGGAAGTAGGGTGGTGCATGGGTGTATTTGCAGGTTTTGGAATCACCTACAGGATATAAAGTTTGGTTACTCATTTCTCCATCAATTTGGCAGAAGGAGGGTGGTGTAGAGGTTTACTCGCCAGGGTATTTTTTTAATAATTCGCTTGTGTGTCGCATGTGCAGCACCGCCCGTCATCCATAATGGAGTACATGCGGGTTGCGTATGCATTTAATATTGTTTCCTCCAACACCGGAATCGACCCTTTCGGGTATAACTTCAGTGAAGGAGGAAAACTCGCCAGGGTATACGGGAACACTAATTTCTCTGTTAATGTGGCGGAAGGAGGGTGGTGTACAAGTGTACTCGCAGATTTTGGAATCACCTACATGGTGTAGAGGGAGGGAAATAATTTCTCCGTTAATTTGGCGGAAGGAGGGTGGTGTACAGGTGTACTCACAGATTTTTGAATCACCTACAGGATATAAAGTTGGTCACTCATTTCTAAGTTAATTTGGCGGAAGGAGGGTGGTGCACAGGTGTAGATTTTGGAATCACGTACAGGGTATACAGGGGACTCTAATTTCTCCGTTGAAGTAGCGGAAGGAGGGTGGTGTACACGTGTACTCGCAGATTTCGGAATCACCTACGGGCGTATATGTTATTGATGAGAAAAAAGATTTCTCGAAAATATTCCAAGTCCGTTTAAGGGGGAAACGGTGGGTGTACTCGCAGATTCTTAAATTGGGGTGAGGTGAGACAAATGACATGAAACGTGTCAAAATTCCAATATGTCAATTTGAAATCGACTCTAGATGAACTTCAATTTCCTGTTGATTTTAGGTCAAGTAGCGTGCATTACCAGAGAACAACAAACCGAAGTGGTAAATAAGGCAACCCTGATTTGATATCATCGTCGACATAAAGTCGATATCAGCAATAGATTGAAGCAATTTCGGCCAAGATTTTCGAAAGAAGTAAATTCTTGGCAGATTTAAGGTCGATGCTGGGTTTTGACCGAGAACTAACTTCAAATCGACCGTTGACATAATTCTTCGGCAGTTGATGGCAAATTTTGCTCTAAAAGGTCAAGTGTTACATAGCCATGGAGAGAGGAGGAGAGGATCTTCAGAATTCTGCTCTTGTTCCCACCTTTTTTTCAAAGTCGTGTTATAATTATACCGAGCCCCTTCCCCAAAAATTTTATGTTTCCAATTACCTTCGTATTCACGTCTCTTAGAGGAGCCCATAAAAATTTTCTTCGTGATGGGGAGGGAGTAGTTTACAAAGGTACGTTTTCCTTGTTCGTTTGCGCCAGGTATCAGTACTTCTAATGAAGATGATGTAGTGACTTTTTGAGCGCTTTTGATGGATGGGCGAGCTTAGAAGCCAATGATATTTCTTAAAGTAAATACTAATACGAAATTTATAAAGAAGAGACCGCAGCGAGGGTGATTAACAAGACTACAAAAGCTCCGAAGCTGACCCTAAAGTAGTTTCCACTGATAGAAAGTGTTTTAAAAATATAAAATGTGGAGCATCGGTGGGTTGACCGAAGAAAATTCATTTACTGAATTCAGTCACTTCAATTCACCCCAAAGTTATCAGAGGAACAAAGCAAGTACGCTGCACTAGCCTCGCAATGCATTTAGCAATTTAGAAGTTCCTCGCGAAGAAAGTTCACAGTATCAATACGTATGTACTTATTTGGTTGATGAAACGTATCTTTCGCTCTGTTTCATCAACCAAAAAGTTGATAATTCGATTTCTCATTTGCTCTATACATCAATACATTTTCAATCTTGACAGCGTATCATTGCAATTTCGGAAATATAATACGTAAATCAATGACTAAACCGAGTCGGTATATAACAATTTATGAAAGCGAAAAGCGTCAATTTTTGAGCTCTCGGGATTTAGCGTCTGTTTATAGTTTCGGAGTTCATCGATTTTGAATTACATATATAGAAAACTCGAAAAAGCTTTCACACAAATTCCTAATCGCGAATAAGAATCGGATATAAAATATAGGAAAATTGTTTGTAGTTTAGCGTTCGGCAAAGTTGTGTACATCGTCATAAATCATTTCAAAAGTTTGACAGGGCGCTTATTGAATGAAATCGACAAACCTCTTTATCTACTCTCTCTGTGACTGTTCCTTGTTACTACAGTAGATATTCGACATTAATCTATCTTCGGGAGAGAGTTGCTCTCCACTCATGAAAATTACTTCCCCCAACACTCTTGGAACTCTAGACGAGTAATAGGTTTCGGAATTTCGGGAACACGGAGCAACCTTCAAAGTTGTCGAAAATTTAAAAACGTGTACAAATATTCAAAATATCAACAACCTGTAATGGGTGCTGACGTCATAGTAGATATTCTCGTAAAATCCTGGGCACGCGTTGCTAAATTTATTCATTTTTTTGTAAGTTTTCTAAATCTGTTCCAAAACTCGAAAATTTGTACCCCTCGACCTTAAAACGGCAGAAATATTGCGAAAAGAAAAAAAAATATGAAATTTTCATTAAAACTTCTAATTAAAAGTTACGCCTACTTTTTTTTTTTTAAGAAACAATATGCCCGAACACCGTCAAGCCCATAAACTCGAAAAGTATTTTTACTTTTTGAATTCCGGTTCTCCTACAAGTCGCGATGAGTTCTCGAAGGCAATATTGATTCACGATAAGCTCTCTCGTTCCGAAGTCTTATACAGCACGAGCCCTGATGTACTTTAAATTTACAACGAGTTTTTATCTCCTTTATTTCCAATATCGTTTCCAAAGAATTCACTACCAATATGAGGATAAAATCCAGCTTTATCAATTCTCTTTTTCGACCATTTATTTAAGCTTAGGTCTAAAAATTTCCGTGCCATCTCTCGTAGTGGTATACAACGATAATATATACCTAATCGGGTCTAAGCTACTAAAGTAAATATTGACTCAAAGGAAGAGAATATCTTAAATTGAACTTTATTATCATTATTTTCTTTTATTTCTTTTCTCTCGTATTCCCTTTTCTTTTTCGCCCTCTCTTCGCTGGAGTAATATAAATTTATGATTCATTGATACAAACGTATATAAACACAGTATATACGATAATATATAGCATTCTGTAAATTATATTCGTATAGATGTTCCGTATGATACATCGTACACACTTCTGTAGCCTCCTCCACTGTTATCTATTTCTATATCCTTCCTCTGCGCTCGTTGTAGTATGAGAGAGGTAAATAACCCGTTTTATTGATCAACGACGGTTGAAATCATTTTTGAAAAATATGCATTCGTTACCGTACTTATAATTGCCGCCAAGTGCCAAAGTAATTTATGAGGATTATCTTCTCGCACGAAACACGGATACACGCTACTGTTGCATTTGTCGTCCAAATAAATATCTTTCACGATTTCATTTACACCTTTTTCCACCTACAAACGAAAAAGTCTCTAAGAAGATAAAATTGTCATCTGTATCTAGAGATGCCGAAGGTGCGGATAGAGCGCGACCAATAAGAAGCTTTTATGAAAAATTAACATTCCTAAAATTTTCTGGTCGTTCCTTCACCCGCTGCCCGCGATACGAATACTCGTAATTGATCGATGTTTTTTAATCTCGCAAATATGTTCGCGAGTTTGCCGTCTTGGACGTTTATCACGTTTTCTATATCGCAGCACGCACGGTTTATTGCCGTATTCAGCATCCACGTGTGATGAAGTTCCGTAATTTTGGTGACCATGCGATGTCTAGACGGATTGCTTGTTAAAGTGTTGTAGACCCTGTACGATTAATGTATTTTGCGCGATATTACGGAATAGAAATCATAGGTCGTCACCGATAATAATGGAAGACGAGCTCGAAAAATTCGTTCAGAGGGGGTCTTCAATTGTATTTTGCTCTGAAATCTGTAAATATCACTCGTCTTTTTCGCATTAGGATAGTCTGAATGAGTGTTGGAATGTATCTATGTTTATATTGTATTCATTCGTAATTTTGGTTATTGTGATCCGCAAAAAGAATATTTTAACAGAGAACCGGTTTTATCGAGGGGTTTTTCGGAAAAAACGTTCGCCGTCCCTGGTATTAATAGTCTGAAAGATAGCCCCTTCGAGTAACTAGATATACAACATTTCATACACCAATTACATTGACCCCTTTAATGAGTCAGATATGCAACGCTTCAAACACCATAAGACTCAGAATGTTCTTCTAAGACTCAGAATGTTCTTCTGAGGTCCCTTATATCATATATAGCTCGGAAGTTGGAATTTTTTCAAGTCCCTCTCCTATTATACAATTTGTTGACGTCATAGATTTGGTACGTCAACATTTTTCAGATTCCACGTGCCCCATTAAATAGGTTCCCCGCCATCCCTCGTTTAACTCCTTTAAAGAACCCGTGACTTTTTGTCAGAGAGGAAACTAAAGTGACAAATAGATTTCCCTTGCAACCCAACCCCCAGATTGTAAACGGAAGAGGATTTTGTAGGAGGCATATCTTGCAGAAATATCCGCCATCTAGAATCAGGAAAAATTTCAAACATTGAGCTCGAGTTCAAATTTTATTAGGAGTACCGACTCTATATATGTATAAGGAGAGTCAGAAGAACGTCACCACTCCATGGTGAAAAACAGATGTACAGGGGGTTCCGGGAAGAAGTTTTGGTCATCTTGTGCGGTGAAGATACCAATTGTACATAAGGAGAGGCAGCCGAGTGTTACCATTCCCCGAAACAAAGACATAATATGTTCAAGGGGTGAAGAAGAGACAATGTTTTGAAGATCTATTATGGTGGAAACTTGGGGAAATTTCGAGCTGTGAACCTCTAGATAAGAGGAACTAATAAAATTTTGAGCTCGGAACCTCTGTGCAGGCGGGAAAATTAATCTACAAGCTATGGAGTCTTACGCTAGGGTGGAGTTATAGGCTAAAGATGTGCTGAGCTCAAGAGAGCAGCTTAGGGCAAGACTACTCGTGTTGAGATTAGTTTCGAGCTATGGAAATTACATCCTTGGAAAACGTTCGCGTTCAACCTTTGTGACGTCATCGATGGTCTCGACCTACTTTAGGGACTTGGAAAAACGAAGATTTCCTCAACAAACTTGAATGAGTAACGTAGGAACCTGTTCTATGGAGCGAATCGGTTTTGATATAGAAAATTGAATTCAAAATTTGAGTCTCGAAAACTTTAATCATCAAAGAAGTTCAGGACCTGGAAAAATTTTCAATATCGAGCTGATAGGAGTGCGACTTGAAAAAATGTTGAATATCGAATGATAGGAGAGGAATGTGGAAACCTTTTATCCCACTCCTATCATACTATATGGCTTGAAAGGTTTCAAGTCTCCCTCCTACCATATTTAGCTCCGTATTCGAAATTGTTCCCAAGTGCAATTTCTATGATGGTTGGAATTTTCTCAAGTCTCTCTCGATGTGGGAAATTTTTCCAAGAACGATTTCTTGATTACGGTGGGTCAGTTTTTAAACGACGACGGACATTTTAAAAAAATTCACGGGTTTTTTAGAAGAGTTGAACGAGGAGTGGCAGGGAACCTATTTTATGGGATACGTGGGATCTGAAAAATGTAGGTTGTGACGTCACAAAGCTGATCTGTGACATCATCAAATTGTGACGTCGCAAGGTTGACATAAATGACGTCCTTAAACTGTGTTGTCACAGATGGAAAAAACTGATCTATAAAGTCATCGTATGTGACGTCACAAGACTAATCTATGACGTCATCGTATGGTGACGTCACAAGGGTGACCTATGACGTCATGAAACGTGACGTCACAGGCTCCGCTACCCAAGCTATATAGGCGCACTTGAAAAAAAAACTGATCTATGACGTCATCGTATGGTGACGTCACAAGGCTGACCTATGACGTCATCAAACTATGACGTCATAGGCCCCGCCTCCCAAGCTATATATGGGCAGCAGGAGAACTGGGAAAATTTTCGAGCTCCGAGCTTTGCCGGACGGCGGACGTTTCTTTCCGAAAAAAAAAATCGATAAAACAGATTCCCTGTTGAAAGACCCCTCCACCATGAAACAAATTTTCCGACAAAACCTCGAGTTCCGACGATCCTCTATAGAAGAAGGGCTTGAAAAATTACTGGGCATCCGAAAAAATAGTAAATCATACAATTTGGAGATGAAGCTCTGTAGAAGTAGACCCACTGGAAAATTGAGGTTTAAAGCTTCAAGCAGGCTATAAATATGAAATTCTAAGCTAAATCTCTCCTCTGGGCATAATAGCGAAGCCAGGCCGAGAAAAGGATCTTAGGCTAAGACTCTCTTTCTTACTGTCAACTATGTTCGAGCTTGGTGAATTGATTACAAGTGGAAGAAGGACGCGGGCGTGACGTCATCAATGTTCCCGGGTAGTTAGAAAAAGGTAAAGCAGAACATGAGCCAATTACAAGCGTGAGGGGGTGACATCATCAGGGCCAAACAGACGTCTTTTAAAATCCTTATAGACGAGGAATGTACAAGCCAGAGAGTGCGACGTCATCAGAGGATGATTTTCAATTTAAATCCTCATAGAGTAGAGGCCTACAACAATCAGAGCTTGAGGTCGAGAAAAATCACGATAGTTACGTGGAGGAAACGGGCTTTCAAGACTTCCATGATTTCAAGTCCGTAAAAGACAAAAACAAGTAATCGATGACAAATAATTAATCGATAACAACGGAACCCTTTGGCTTACGACGTTTTTTCAGCAGGAATCAATCCTAAGAATTATCGTTTGGCAACTTTAACGCGATTTAATTCCAGGAATTCAGAAGATCATCATCGGTGAAGAAAAAGAGATGTTGAGATGTCTTTAGCTTACTCATTTGAGGATGACCTGTCAAGCATGGATCTGGGTCGGTATCTTGGAGAAAAAAAGCGGGAGAAGTAATTGGAACTGTTCAAACATTCTGTCCAAGCACATTTTTGTTGTTTCCTCCATGAAGAGGGGAGGATATAAAAATGACTTTGTGCTGATGCAAAAGAAATATGATTAACGTCTCATTTCTGTTACCTGTTTCAGAGGTAGAGAATGCTTTTATGAGACTGTGAGATTATCGTAGTGTGAAGAGATGCAGAAGAAGAGGTGGCCAAACTAGAAGAGGAAGAAGTAGACTAGCATAAGGCGAAGGGGAGGGTGTCACCGAGATGTAAACTTCTCAATGTCATCCTCGTATTTGATATCTTATTAGTTGCGGTAGGAACAATGATGTAAAGTTCAGTCTTAACAATTAAGAGAAAAAGGATTAGCATCATCTACGAGTTGACGATAACTGATCGATAAACCGTTCAGAAATACTTGGTACTCACATACGGACGCGAATATGACTAGAAATGAAGTCCTAAATGATTTATTCCCGTGAAACTGTTTCATCAGCCTTTTCATAAACTTACCTAAAACAAAGAAAACAACATTTTCGTTAGTTTTTCAATACATACTAAACAAAAGTAATTTAGGTGAAAAAAACAATTAGAGCTTAAGTCAAACAGGCGATATGTTTTATGGATTCGACGTGCAAATATTTGCTGTGACCCAGACACATCAGGGTAATTAAGACACAAGTGCGCCTCAGTAGGCCTCAAATGAGTATCTCTCTAGACACACTTGGAAAACTCTACTTTTCCTGCATTCTGATTGGCTAACTGCACCCAGACACATTCGGGTAACTGAGACACAAATGCGCCTCAGTAGGTCGCAAATGAGTATCTCTACTTTTCCTGCATTCTGATTGGCTAACTGCACCCAAACACATTAGGGTAACTGAGACACAGATGCGCCTCAGTAGGTCTCAAATGAGTATCTCTCCAGATACACTTGGGAAACTCTACTTTTCCTGCATTCTTGATTGGCTAACTGCCCAACATAAACAGGTTACATTTTACGGTCACACGGGTAAGACGGCTTTGGTCACACGCTTTCCATGTTGTGACCTCATTTTGTACGTCGGGGAGGGAAAGAATTTTTGGGAGAGCGATGGAACAAGATTTCAGAATTTTTAAAAGTTCTTCATTAGCCCAAAACTTAGTTCTGGAAACGGGTAAGAGTGTTACAATCATGTTGGTACCTTCCGATTATTGAGCTCCATTAGGAGAAAGACTTGAAGAAATTTTGAACAATGAACACGGAAAAATTTCGATCTTCCAATCAATGTGAGCAGGGGTGGGGAGATATTTTCCGAGTTTATACGCGACCTTTAATACATAACAGCCTTAACATCACCAAACCTTTTCAAATATGGACTGCTTGTACACATAAAATGTTTCGTTCCCTGTTCTCGTGACAAGAATGTTTTTTATCATTTTTAAAGCATCCCATAAGATACTCGTACATGAATAAATTTCCAGATCCAAATTCCATAAAAGTTTCAGGTTATAAGTGAAGACTTTTGGTTCTAAATTACAGTAACTTCGGTATTTCGACGAAAAATAACGCATATTACTGACTCAGATGAAATTTAGAAGCCGTACAAAGTACGTACTATAGTCTTCATCGAAGCATACTCTTCCAAACTTTCAACATCGTTACTAATTCTCTTTAATCTCCTACACCATACTATTTCGCACGCATCTGATACTTTTTTACGCATACTCTCATGAAAATCGAAACAAACCAGGTGTAAATCATGAAACATAGAAATTGTATGAAATATGGAGGAAGTACTGTATAGTTTGCGTATATACTCCAAGTTCCCTCGTGTATCTGTGTTCAGCGAAGTTTATTTTCCTCTCGTTCACAACCGATAATTTATAGTGACATCTGATATGATAACCTACATACAAGTAAATTGCGTTTATGAGAGAGGACGCGCGAAGTGCCATTCATTTATACGTTCGTTAGTGCGAGTGTATCGTATTTTGGGGCCCTAAGGATCTTCATCTGTATAGCGTAAATATTGTATTTAAACATAATCTGCGCGAGAGCGTAAAACGCAAAAACCATTTTCGGCGGGAGAAGTGACTGAAATTTGCCTGTAAATACCTCTCCATTTTTAAAAGTAGGTTAAGCAGTACACTTTACGAGTTTTTCTCTCAACGGGTGACTGATTTTCTTTCTTTTCGAAAACGTGTATAGCGTAGTTTGCGGCGAGCTAATTGGATTGAAATTCTGTCGTCCGTCTCAGCCTTTCAGAGGTTCTAGAGATCCGTGGGGAGTACACTTTTAAGTAATTTTAGATAATTTCGGGGCTGGATTTTGAAAAGAAATTAATAGGTATGAAATATGAAGTCGTGTAGTAGCGAGGAACGTAAATTCGTGAAAATTGCGTTAATATGATCCGGACAAAGGTTGAAAAAGCATTATAGAATTAAACGAGCTTGTAATAACGTTGAATCGGGATATTGAACGAAGCACGCGTTAAATGAACGAAAAATTTTGGTGATTAATTAAAAATAACTGCATAGAGCGCTGAAAATGAACTCAAGACGTTCCAAACAGCAAATTAACTGAACAAAATCATTTAAATAACGAGAAAATGTGCAAATATGGACAATTTTTATTATTGTTGTGACCATTTTTTGTTGATTAAGTGGCTTGGACTATGGGTATAGTTATATTTTCTCAGAATAGATATTTATCAATAGACCACAAAGATTCTATCTGAGAATATTCGTGCTACATCCTGACCTTCGAGGTACCTTTGTTTATCATCTCTTATGAAACTTCACCGCAGAGGAGCTGAGAACAATTCGAATTACAGACTTCTAAACCTGTTATCTTATTAAAAAAAAAGAAACAACGAGGCTTTTCCCGCACTCGTTTGATAAAGGCCACTAGCTGGGCCGAAACGTCACGGTATTTTAATAAAAAACAGTGCGGGAAAAGCCTCGTTGTTTCTTTTAATTATTTATCCTTGCACGCGAAAAATTCGTCCACCTTCACCTGTTATCTTATTTAGCTTCGGCGTCAGAACTCAAAATTTCACGAAGTTTCTGCTCTAGAAGAATTTTCCATGTTCTCTGAGTCCTAGACTCCACAACGTTTATCCCAATTTTCTCAAAATGGTCGCTAGACAAAGGAAGGTCTACCTAAATACGGCAGGTGAAGGTAGCGTTGTCTCTTCTCTGTGTGGAGAGGAACCAGAGATGGAGATCGAGAAGAAGAGGCTCGACGGAAATTTTTATGAATGGTTTTGTCGACTCTTGAGAGTGAGAGCCTCGATGGTGTAACGTTCTCTCTCAAAGTCTTTTTTTTTACATAGGAATCGAGCAGAGGTGGTCTACATAGCGTTGAAGGTCGTGAATTTATGATTGAAGTGCTGGAGTGAGTGAGGACGATGAGTGAGCGGTGTTTCGGAAAACAGCGATTAGCGGAGTGCACCAAAGAGACGGTAAGACCAGGAAAGTTCTAAGGTGAATTCAATAGAGGGTAACCTCTGAGAGGAGGAGATGCAGATCGGCGGAAGAACCTCCCCACACTTAAAAAACTTCGTCCACGGATCTAGTCGAAGGATACGAGTGGCTCGGGGATTGTGTTGGAATAGGTGGGATATCAGATTATTTAGACGAAGACATTAAAAATTACTTTTATTCATTTGGCTCCGCCAGAACATTTTTGCTTTTTGAAGCCTCTCCAACTTCGAATCTATTTTACAGTTCTCTGGAAGTAAAATGGTCGAATTAAAGCAAAAAATGGCTTCCGCGTGATCGGCGTGTTGAAAGCATTTTGATGACTGATTTCTAATCTAGAATGTATTTAGAACAAATAAGGCTTGGGTGCTACTTTTTCCATCCCCTCCCCGTGCAGGAACCCCCTCCTCTTCTAAAAATTGCGTGTATCTTCTTTCTTATGAGATTGACAAAAAAATTTTTCAGGAAAATGTTGTTTCTTCAAGTCTCTTTTACATTTTTATTTATTATAAAAAAGTCATTTAAGGCAACCTCCGAGGCGCCAATTTGGAAAATGTGTTTCGAAAGTAGTTCAAATTTTGATTATTTGTCTTTACAGTGAAAACTAGGTATGGATAATAAAGGAAAATTTATAATTATGTGCTGTAGTCATTATTGAATTTTACATCTATGGAATCCACGTTAACTCACCCTCCCCCTCCCCCCGTCACACCCTCCCCAATTTTGTTTTCTTGCTGCTTTCATTTGATCATTACAGTAAGTTAGTTTCGCTCAGTCCGCTGAAATATCGGTGGGTCTTGGAAAGACTTTCACCTCTGAGCTTTTTAAACAAGAGACTGTGATTCTGAGGAAAGAGAAAAAGACCAGGAAAGTCGGTAAAGACCTCCAAGCTGTGTATATTAGTGGTGGGGGGGGGGGAGCAACTTGACAGGAAATCTGTTTTGTTGGGAGTCATTAGGGAAAATTGTACGACGCCTTTTTGGCAAGTCGTGGTTCCCAGGGTGACAGAGCCTTGGACATGAGTCTTATACACAGGGGTGAATTTAGAAGATGATTTTGAGAGGGGAAATTAACGACTTCTTCGATAGAAAAAAAAAGTTGGAGGATAATGCAAACTTTGCAATGGCAGCGGAGGATCCGCAAGCTTCGCGACCCCATGGAAAATAGCTTGTCTTATTTTTGTTTTCTTGATGTCCAAGTGAGCAGACGGCTTACGTCTCTGAGATGTACAAAACTGAGTGGAACGTTTTGTAAAGTTTTGGTGGAAGGAGAACGCGTGACTTAAAGAAAAAAAGTTTATCCTTCGAAAAACAGAGTTACGTCATCCCCAAGGTCCTGTACCCAACGTCCCCAACGTTCTCAAGTTCCTCCTCATAAATACAGCTCGATAAGCGAAAATATTTCAAGTCTTTAAACATTTTCTCGAAAATGATGACGTCATCAAAGTCGAAAGCTTGAACTTGAGCATATTGTAGTCAACATTCAACGATATAATTTTTTTTTATTTTTGTTCCACAGTGAGAGAATTTTTTTCCTGAATGAAGGTACTATTCTATAATTTCTGTCACTTCACCAATTTTCGATCCTCAAATATATCATCATGACTATCATGAGATTTGACTCTGGAAATTTGTAGCAAATCGAATTTGCAAAATATGTTGGAAATGATCATCCTAAAGGGGACAAAAGATTCCGCAGTTTCCGAGTATGAAAAATCACAATAGTCAAAGTCATTGAGTTGGAGTAATCTTGTCAACTGAAAGCAACTAGAAAAAAAAATGGGAGAGATGGTTGAGGGAGGGGGAGGGTGTATTAATATTGATCCTAAAGATGTAAAATTCAATTCTGGACACTTCACATATTTTCTTCTATTATCAATAATTTTTGCTATAAAGACAATCAAAATTTGATGTATTTTTGGAACATATTTTCCAAATTTGCGCCCCAGGGGTTGCTTTAAATGACTTTTTTATAATAGATAAAAATGAAGAAGTGCCTTGAAGGAACAAATTTTGTCTGAAAATTTTTTTCGTAGAACTTATAGGAGAGAAGATACACGAAATTTTAAGAAAGGGTGGTTCCTGTGAGGAGGAGCAAAACAAACCTATTTCGTTCTGAATACGATCTAAATTAGGAATCAGTTATCGAAATGCTTTTAACATACCCATCGCGCGGATTTGGGAATTTGACTATATTATTCCTTCTCAAAGTTTTCTTTCACCCTAGGAATCGAGCGAGCAGAGGCGGTTTACCATGGGCGTTAATAGTCGCGAATTTATGATTGAGTGAGCGATCGCTGATGCAGACGCTGGCTAAAGAGGACTTGCGATATCTACAAAATTTCGGAAAGTATTGATCACCGCGGAATGCACCAAAGAGACGGTGAGGTCCAGGAAAGTTCTGAGGTGAATTCGATAGAGGGTAACCTCCTAGAGGAGGAAGTGGAGATCGGTGGCAGAACCTTGCAACGTCGTCCACGGATTCTGTCAAAGGATTTGAGTGGCTCGGGGATTGTGATGGAACAGGTGGGATTCCCGATTATCTGGATCGAGCAACCAGGGGAAGACGTAAAAAATGATCTTTATTTATTTAGCTCCATTTTTGTTTTTTGAAGTCTCTTATTTTACTGTTCTCTCGAAGACAGGGCTATTGATGTCCACCCATCTACCAATTATGTTGACAGCTTTTAATTGCGAATCATCACAAAAACCGGGGAAGCAAAAGTAAAAAATTTCAAAATCACGATACCTATTCAGCTCATCTTCTGTCCTTACGATGCCTAGCTACGCGTCTACTGGAAAACTTTTTCTAACGGTCAATTTGTTGTCGAACTGGGCCATATGGACACGCCAATAATTTCCATACCGGAAAATTATTTCAGCATCGATGGGTTACAATTATGTTGGCGGCGGTGTATAGCATATTTGATAATTTTCACTTTGAGTGAATTTTCGAGTCGACCTAATAATATAGGTCCTATAGGCCTATTCCGGTTCATTAATAATTTATCAAGATGAGTTCACGCGCACACCTACACACTCAGCAGCGGGGCTGTTCTACCTCACACGGATGTACGACGTCGACTCGTAATAATACGAGCGACCGACTATATGTACATCGTACCGTTCAAAGCCTACCTAGTGCAGTGTAAAGCTGCGTGTAAGTTAATAAATGAACCTGTAAAATTTATAAACAACGACGAGAAGAAGATATAAGTTTTCACCTGAAACAAGTATTAGTCGTATTAAGTTACCCGACGCAGCATTAAGAAGATTGATTTCTTCGAGTTTAAAATTAATAGGCTAGAAAATGAGTATATTCTAGAGCTTTTTCACATGTACATATTATGTATATGTCCGCTCGCATATAAAGCGTGTTGAACACGATGTTAGTACGTATATTTGATAAGCATTTGATCGCACGGTGTGTGCGTGTGTAGAAAGGTACTCTACCGTCTACCGAAAGAGACCACATACTTTTAAGATAATATTATTTGTAATTTACAGATTATTATTCGACTTATGAACCTACACACGAGATAGGATTTAAAACCCGTTCTATAATCCTATATTTAAAAGCCATATTATAATCCTATAAATATAGAGTACAATAAGTCGAATTTCGCTCTCTATCGACATTTTAGTTGCGTAATCACGAACGTACTTAAGAAAGCCCCACGCGTCTTGTTCGATTTTTCTATTCGAGAGAACGTTGGCAAATTAGGCCTATCGAATCGGACGAATACAAATAATATTCTATAATAACTCGGCCGAGAGTGTTAATTAAGAGGAAAACGACGCGCCGCTTTTATTGCGCGAAATGATGGGATGCGGCGGAGACGCGGCCATTTTTCGCCTTTTCAATGACTTTCGTTTTTCGCTGGAATAACTTTTCATTTCGCGCGGCTGAGTACAATACCCCCGAAATATACGAGTGAGGAAAATCGCACTTAAGAAAAGCGTTCGAAAAATTATTTATATACCTCTCGACCTCTTTTCTATACACCTAGCGGCCTTTTTCATTTTCCCGATATCGCGTTCGCAGAAACAAATTTTTGGCGAATTGAATTCGATTTTCATCGCGTTCGCATAAATAAGATGAGTTGAAATGAAAATCTGATAAGAAGGTGCGAGAAAAAAATACGAAACCAGTGCTCCGGCGAGTAATGATCCCGCCTTATTTTTCCCGTGCACGTATACAGGAATCTAGAAATCCTTGGACCTTTCGCCAGGTACAAAGTGCTCAGCAACATCGATATAATACGTAGTTTTTTTAATAATACACGCTAGTGCGATGTGATTTATAATATCACAGGCTACATAACAATACAATAATTGCTGAGAGAATGAACACACGGTTTTAATGGAACACTTCTATAATATATTCGAATTACATTATACATTTTTTTTTTTTTAACGCGTTCGTTCTCATCATCGTGTTTGACTCATTAGTTTTACCTGTCTCGTCCAGTTTGTACGGTCGGATCTCTCGGATACATTAAACGTGAGAAAAGTTTTAAGTCCTCGTGCGATATACGTATTAGGTTTTACACGCGAGGCGAGCCGCATCAGCGTAAACAGGAAATTACAACTTGGATTACAAATATTTTTGTACACCACGTTCGCAAGTTCATTCATCCATTATCGTCGAACAGCAGTTCTAGTTTTTCTCTCTATTTATTATTATTATTTTTTTTTCGTTGTTGAAAAGTTGATAATCTTGCGGATTATCGTAGAGAGTATAGGTGATCAACTACCAGAGGGATTGTAAAAACAACGTATTCGGAATCATATAACAAAGAGAAAGAAATAAAACTGGCGACTGGGCGTGCGGATTAAATGCTTTGGTATTGATCCTGTTGTGTGGACAACTGCACTTTAAAGGATCCAACTTGCTGTACTAATGGTAAAACTCGCGAGTTTTTATCAGACCTCTGTACACGGTGTGATAGGGTATACATGCACGTAGAGATGTTGACTCAATAATGGATGATTGCCCGGTAACAAAGAATGAAATCAAGCCATACGATCGTTGGAGAGAAGCTGAAACCTCGCAACACCCGATAAATTGACGAGTATGTGCACCGGAAACCAAGTTCTTTGTTAACTGTCAGTAGTTGTAGCCGTATCTTCTGCTTACAACTTTAGAAGGAACTTTGAGGAATAGTTTCGAGGATATGTTCACCCGCTCTTCCTCCCCTGATGACAGAGTCTCTACATCGTATTGTGCCAAATCTCGAATCAAGTAGGTCAAGGTCACGAGGCTTTCTATTCATATCTGCAGTTTTGTCCAAATTCTCATCTGGTAACTTCCTTCATGTGTAGAGCCTCATTAGTGGATCAAAAGTGTAGACAGATGAAGTTGCAGTGGCGGGGTCTTTCACGTCTTCAATTCTTCGATAATAGAGTTCAGTAGAGGAGCTGGCAGTTCCACTTCTCGCATTTATGAAAAAGCAAGTCTTTACATCCTCGAGTGGCGGATCTTCAGACTTACTCGATGTTCAACAACTGCTCGAGTCTCCGGCTATCGCCTTGTCTGACTGCTAAGTCCCCAACGCTCAGATTTTTCCAAGATTCTATCTGTTATATGTCATTTTTTCGAGGTTCAAGGTCAAGGTGGTACGAAAAGGACGCACAGAATCGTGAAGATATTCCATAGCACAAAAAACGGCTGATCCAGCGTTTATGAATTTCTTTCTATCATAGCACAACACAAGTTTTTAGATCTAATCTGAGATAATTATTTTGTAATTTTGGGGTTGTTCCGGACATGGAGGGAATCTTAACGACAAATTGGTCACCTGTTGTGGACTCGCGATGAGAGATCGACTACTGCCTTCCGTTGATGGTACACAGGGCTAAAATCGGTCTCTCACTGCGAGCACACAACAGATTACAAGCCTCTCAGTAACATTCCTTCCATTGCTTGGAACAATGAGATTTTCGCCCGTTTGCCCGCTTCGATCATACGCAAGGCCGAACCACGAGTCCACGACAGAAGACCACTTTCTTGGGTCCATTCCCTCCGTCGCTTGAAACAATCAGAATTTCAGCACGTTTCCCCGCGTTGGTCGTACGTGGGGCCAAAGACGATCTCTCACCGCAAGCACACCAAAGACGACGAACTCCTCGGTATTATTCCCTATATTTTTCCTGGCCTCATTGAACACGGTGTCGCAATCGATCTCTCACCACCGTGAGCTTCAACGATCGAAAGACAGGAATGCCAGAGCAAATATAGCGCTAACGATTCCATCCACTTTTATCCTAAAAATTGCCAACTATCGAAATTGGGTTCTGCATGTCTTCTGACTCACCCAAGCACTGGAGGGGAAAAGAGTGTCCACAATGGAAAAACTCGAGAGCATAGTACAGCAAAAACGTATCACACACAATTCAGCCTGTTTTCAGGCCAAAAATTGAATAGGGCAGTGTCTGGCTTGCCAATTAGCCCACTTATAAGGTTGGAGGGGGAAGGAGACCAGTATACAAACGAAAATCAGCGCAAATGTAGCACAAACAATTCCATCTATACTTGTCCCAAAAATCCATTAATTGTCCCAATTAGATCTTCCTTGTCTATGCTCCCCTCCCCCCAACAGTTGGAAGAAAGGGAGACCAGCACAAACGAGTCCACCCACTCCCACTCAAGAATCGATATGGGAGCTGGGTGAGATGGACCTAGATGTTTACAAAATATTTATTTCTTCAAGAAAGCTCACAGCTTTTAATGAACTTTGTGGGAAAGTTGAAATAAGCTCTATTGCAGGGAATCCCTCGAGAAACATTCTTAGATTGAAACTTTTTTTCATTGGAGCTCGATTTTACGAAGCAAGAAATTGATTTTTTCTCATATAAGCTCTCAACTTTCGACGAACATTTTAGGCTGACGATTGGATTTATAGTAAAGCTTAAATACACTATCTTGAATGAGATTTCACGAGGAACATTTTGTATTTGAAATTTTTTTTGATTGCAGCTCAATTTTTGGAGATATGTGTAAAAAGTCGATTTTGATGGCCTAGCACAAGGTCTGAGGCACCGAACTTGGCCCATTTTGTACCCCAAAATGTTTACGCCGATGATTTATCGCCTGTACCAATAATCATGACTTTGAAGAAGAAGTACGAGTACCCTCCTTTCTTTCATACCTGAAAATTCTCATCTTAAATTCATCCTCGCGTATTTAGTTTGATGATCATGAACGGAGTAGAAGAATAGAGCCAAGGCAATATCTGTGCCTCACCTTCCCTAGCTATACCGCAAAACCATCTCGCCCCTTACGGTATGTATGATTTTGCGACTTTCTCACACGCAAGGGGTCCGCACAGTGACAATCGATCTTACGCGAGTAGAATTTGTTGCATACCGAATCAGTTATAGGAGCTTCTGCGACAAGATCATTCCTTATTAAAGTTATTACCAAACGATTATTCGATTAGAACGTTCGAAGAACTGACTGATTAATATTTATTTCTACCCCACAATTTGAATAAAATTTAACAAGTTTCAACAGCTCGATGAGTACGAATGAAAAAATTTTAGAGGACGAACCTAACCTAACGCATTCCTGATTTTCCTAATCATCTGATCGAAAGTTGTTCCGAATTTTGCTTCACGAAAAAAAGTCAAACTTTTCAACAGATATCCTGCAAAGTTATCAAAATAATAGCGACGAGGAATAACAAGCTAAGAAAATTTGGCCTTCTCAAAAAAAATTAGCATCCTATCTTGTATGCGAAACTTTCTTCAATTTCGGTACTGGGGGTGAAACAATCTCATTTGAATTTTTCTGTATTTTTGGTGAACGTTGAATCTGATAAAGAGATCATTGAACTCGTTCGTGTTAAAATTATCAACCTTCAATTCGCAGTAAAACAGGCCCCGAACGGCGAAATTTCTTCGCGCAATTTTTTTTTTTTTTTTCTCCTATTTCGCGATAACAATTTTTTTCACCCTCGAAAACACGATTTCCCGTAGGATTTCACGAATTCCACGAAATCTGAATAACGAACGAAGAGCGGGCGAAATTTATTCTTAACGTCGAGCGCGTGGTTCTTTTTTAATTTGGAACGCGAGGAATATTTTTCGCGCGAACTTTTTCATTTATCTATATTCGACTCGTCTTTCGAATAATATATAAAAAGTATATACAAGCTTGGAACTTCGAACATATATACACTCTGTACGAACGGAGAAAGGTAAAATAAAGGTTCACGTAGTTTGAAAAGTCGTATAAGTAGATTTACTACGTAGTACCAATTTATTACTCTGCACTCTTACCTTGGCGCCTCCGCATTTATATAAACTTATCACCTCGTAAAGCTGAACATCCAACCTTCCATTTTATTCTGTTCGACCGTTTCGAAGCTTATAATAATGCCGCGTGACCACGTTTCATAATTTTTTCGAAATTAATTCTCATTCTTTGTATATTAAAAACTTTACCAGTAATGAATTCAAACTGAAAAAAACAATCGTACGCACGGCGTTAGGAGAAAAAAAAAATTCGCGTCGCTTCTTTCAAATTCGCGTCCTACGTAAACTTATATCTCTGGCTCCATAAAGCCTCTTACAACGAGTGTATTATAAATTTATAATGATATACAGTCTACAAATCACGTATAATGCCCATAGGTAGGTAATACTTAAATGGAGTACTTATCTATGTTCTAGTGTGGTTCCGATTAATCGAAAAAAATTCAAAAAATTACCACATCAACTTCCCCGTTTTCAGAGGAAAACCAATTTTTTGTTGTGTTAGGTTTTTCGATTTTTCCTACCTTCTGTATTGAATCATTCTTCATTTTGTTTCACCCTCCAACTAGAGTTTTTACAATCGTATCGAGTGAAGATTTTGTATCAGCTCTGGGAACAGTGGTCTCATTGATTGATTAGAATTGTCAGTGAGATAAGAAAAGAAGGAAAATTTAATCAGATCTTAATCCATTTACACGTTGATAAAAATGTTCTTGCGTACCAAATTTCGAGCAGTACCATTTACTCATGCACTGCACTGCCTTCGTGCTTTTAAAAACCGATTCAGTCGTGTCTTTCTTTCATTGCTCCACCATTTCTCATATTATACCTCATTAAGAATGTGTTTTGACTGTAATATGCGGGTTGTCTTGATTATCAATGTGCAGCTTAATGGCAGACCCGGGTCGTCGTCATCATCTGAGAAGTTGAAATTGGAAGCAGTGACTTATTGGAAATGCTCTCACTTCGATGGTAACGCCCATTTTCGGAACACCATCAAAGAAATTTGGAAATCGATACCTTCACCTGCCAAACCTCAGATTATTAATCAAAAAGGAGTGCTATGTGGACGCGAATGAGTACCTAAAAGGGCTTATCACACTGGTAAAATGCTCCTGATCGATACTATGCTAGGCGCAAGGGCACAACAACTCGGTGCGCGGTCAAGATATCAGACGAACACCATCTCGAGTGGCACGGGAGTATTCACCAAGTTTTTATCGATTGAAAAATTTTTACGGCGGGTTTTCTACATTTTTGTAAATGATGGAATCAATAGCCAAGCTGATATCCCTGCGGAGAAAGATCCAATAGCATTGCGGTAGACTTTCATTATAAGCTACGACCAAGAAATCGATTGGAATCCACTGATCTTAAGATCAAAGAAGATTATATTCGGCATCTTCAATTCAGGTTCACTAACCTGGGTTCGTGAACTTTCACTTGCAGTCACATCCCTCATCAACTCCTGGCAAATCAGAGGAGAAGTCTCGAAGCTCGGTTTTTGTAATATTCCAGTTGGGTAGCTACACAATGTCCGTCGGTACACGTCTTTGATGGAGATTCAACCAACAGAATGCGAGCCGATATCGGAGTTTACAAAAGAAATACGACTTTGGATCCCTTTCTGAAGGAGTTGTTGACGCTTGGGAAGATATTCCTCGGATCTTAGTAAGAGCGACGTATGTATATATTTAGAATTCTTTCTTGTAGAATTTCTTGATGTTTGTTGTGTGGCCATATTTTCGAAAAAAGACAAACTATCTTGAGAAAGTGCAAAGATGAAGCTAAGTAGTAATGAAGTACATTAGCCCGAATCAGATTCTGCTCATTTTTCATGTTTTTCCATCTATTCTTTGGCAAGCCCAGCCGAACTAATATAATTTGAGAAAAGGAGACGATATTTTCTCGAGTCTAAGAAAATTTTTTGTTATCTTTGAAGAAGACATTTTCAACAATCAAGATATTTTGATACAATAGTGCAGTTATGGAGTACGATGGACCGACCGAGTAAAAGGAGGATAAATTTGGGACGTTACCATTTGGTGTGGGCCAATTAAATTATATCGCTACCTAGCTCTATCTTATTTCTTTCTTAAGATATTTGTCTTCTTTTGAAAAGTTTGACACACTTCAATCGTCAACAAATTCTACAAAATAGAATTTTAAATCGACACATGCCACGTTCTTCCAAAAATTTTGTTGATTTACATCATTCATAGCCAACCTATCAATTCTGGCCTGAAGAAAAGCGAGATATAACCAATCGATCGAAGGATTTGAAGGACCGGTACAATCATAGAAGATTCGTTGATATTATACGTCTTGTTCTGAGAGGAATTAAACAATTGTTTGAATTTGATGTCAATATAGCTTAAAAGACGATTTTCTGAAAATGGATATGGCCGAAAATTCTATTCAGAAAAAATTCGCAAGTAAAACTCATATTCCTTGAGAAAGCTTGCTGATTTTTCTTTGGTTAGCAACTCGCTTCAGAAATTTGTTCATTACGCTTTTTTACGTCAGGTTCAAATGTACGTTTGATTTTTGTCAGAAGAAGACGTGTAATATTGGGCTCGTCTGTGATTTCTCGGGCAATTATGAGTCCATCTGTAGTGAGTACTACTATTTTATAGTGAAAGGCTGGAATTTGACCAAAATTTGTAGAATAGAGAGATATGATCACTCGGCATGTTGGCAAAAGATAATGACACAACTTGCGCTCATTCTCATTAGAAGGGCTACAAAAAAAAACGTGTCTCACTCACTCGACGTCACAAAACTTCAAGTCCGACCAATATTGTAATAGCAGTTTTCAATTTTCTCGAGATTACTCGAAAAACAATGAATTTAACGTATCAATAAAACTGTGAAAAATATGTGGTCCTCAAGATTTCTTTTCTTAATTTCAGAACCATTTTATACACCTTAAAACATAACATTCATTTGCATGTAAAATTGAAGGAGGCGTCCTCTGGTCGATTGATGGATCTAGTCGAGGAGATGAGATGAATCAAAAGTGAAGCAAAATGTTTCTCAAAATTTCAATAATTCATGAAAAAACTAACAAGGCATACACTCAACTTTTGTACCTCACATAGGGTGTCTACAGGGGCTGAAAAGTCCTTCAAATCAATAAAAATCCTCAAATTCACAGAAAAACTTTCATTTTCGTTTTGAGGCGTTCTCTACAAAAATCAACCTTATAAAAAATGTAATTTAAAATTTTCAATATCAATGTAGACTAACCAAAAAGTCCAGTAAAAGTGCTTCATTAATTTTTTTAGACACCTTGTCACACTTTCCCATAGACAATTGTACAAAAATAGGTCATCCGCTAGGAGCGCCAGCAGTCAAATTCAAAAGCACTGCATCAAAAAGATTAGCGTTACGCAATGATAACATGACTCTCGTGACCTCCACAATATTACACCAAATCAAGAGGTTCAGTCCAAACGCGTTCTTGTGACGTCATTTAGTGTTAGTGACAAGAAAGAGTAAACAAACTCAAAGGTAAGGTTAAGGTTACTACAAGAATAGGGGTTATAGTCCATTCAGATGCAAACGTGCAACTCATGACGTCACTGGCATGCTCTTGGGTTCTTTGCCTCAGTCCGAAGCCGAAAGCCAAAAGTCAAAAAATAACTGTATTATTTTTTCATATTTTTTTGAAGCCAAAAGCCAAAGTCTAGGGCTAGGCTGTCTTCAAAATACCCAAAAGCTAGCCAAAAAATAGCTATATTTTTCACATTTTTCTAGAACCAAAAGCCAAAGCTGTATTTTTTAGGGTCACAAGTTTCAGCCGAAAGCGCACCTCATCGTTCGACTGCTCTGCCTTACAATAAGTATTTTGTTGTTTCAAAAGTAAGTAAAAATATGAAGTTTTGCATAAAATGAACCAGTTTTTATGATTTTTCCTTCACAAAATTCTTTTTTTTTTTTTTTTTACATCCAACCAGAGAAAAATTATACAAAAAAAAAAATAAAATAAAAAATAAAATAAAATAAAATAAAATAAAATAAAAAAAAATAAAAAAAAAAGAATAGGGGGAAAAAAATTACACACATGCATAAATGTATTTATAAAAAAAAAAAAAAAAAAAAAAAAAAAAAAAAAAGTGAAAACAATAGTACTCCGACATAGCAATCCGTTGTAAGGACTGGAGCCGAGTTTAATTTCTTGTATTAAAAGAGTATGATTTAATCGCTCTTTAGAATTTAAAGGAAGTAAATCTTAAAAAAAAAAAAAAAAAAAAGGTTGGAAAGAGGATGGACGAAATTGTCCTGTCACAACAATGCATGCGGTCTAGTGATCTAATTTGTTCTGTGAAATTCCACTGACACCATAGCGTTTATAATGAAACGGATTAACCCTTTTTGCCATCCGCTAGGAGCGTTACAATCGGCAAAATTGGAAACGGAATGAAGGAAATTTTCACATTTGAATGTTCAGTGAGCAATCTCAAAAGCAAAATAACTTGGGAAGAAAGCAATTTAGGATAAAAATGAAGAGGAAAAAATTTTTTGAGTATGAAGTTTTCTGCAAATTATCTTCCCTCTTGAAAATTTATTGAGATTCCAATGTTGTTTCCAGTGTTTATTGAATAGTGTATTTGGTGTTGTACAACCTTGACAGGTCACACAAATTCGGACAATTCAAACTGAAATCTTGAAAAATATTTTTTTGAAAAATTTAGGAAAACAAAATTTAATCTAGATAAAATTTTGGTCCAAAAAATGAATTTATCTTGAATTTTTGCTTCAAAATTTTGAACTAAAATTCTCTCATTGCAACACCCAGACTCCAGAGATGTAACTACGTAGATACTGCACTAACTGTGTGGACCTGTGTTACGCTTTTTGAAATGATTCAACTTTATCAGGTGAAAGAAACATCACTTGCTTTAGGTCGCGCTAGTGACATTTTGTTAATCACAGATTTTTTAATTATAGGCAGAATCCATTCGTTCACACGCTTTTCCTGAAACTTGGCGACCTTTTATCAAGAAAAGTGAAAGAATTAAAGTTGTCGAGAATTTTTGAGAGAACATTTTTTCTTCCGAAATTTCTTTTTTCTATTTGTACAGAAATTATAGAAAAACTGTTTCAGGGATACACAAATGAAACCGTGATAACTTTTGTACGCAGTGTTGCCATGACTGAAAACACTTGGCTGTACCACCTCTTATATTATAACGTGATATAGTTTTCATAGTTCTGTAGGAAGGCGTTCCAAAGGGAAATTCGGTTTAAAAATTTTAATAAATGACTTTTATTTTAATAAATGATTATTTGAAAATTATATTAATTCAAATTATTTTATTTTATTTTATTTATTTTAACATAATAATACATAATTACTAATTTGATTATTTTAATTATTTTTTATTTTCCTACTTAAATTAATAGATTAAATTTCAAAAATTTAATTTGTGCTAAGAATAATACAATATTATTAATTGCTGAAATAAAATGATCTCCATTTTAGTAATTTTTGGTAAATTGAGAAAAATGTTTGCAACCAGATTTTCAACAATACTAGAATTAATATGCTGAAAACATACTAATAAAATTTTTTTTTGGATCTGAGGACTTTGTTGGGTTTTAGGAAACCATTCTCTCCACTATTTTGATTGAATTTTTGGAATGGGACTCTTCATACCAATTTTAACGAGAATGGTTGTTGATATAATGATATTTAGATTGAGAAAGTTGATATATTATCGAATCTGAAATTCGGTACATACGATTATTTGAAAATGTATTCTTCGGATCAATAGTTTTAAGAGTAGAAATTATTAACGTACACTCAAGTACTCTACTGACTCGTAAAAAAATTTCGATTTCGAAGAGAATTTTTTTACTCCTACTTTTTACCTTGCACGCTTTTTCTTCTTTCGATACTATATTTTATCGTTCAGAACGGCAGTTTGGAAAATTTTAATGGAACGAACTTGTTAATTGCTTTCATGACCCGGCCAGGGTATCGAAGTGCGTGATATTATGTTGCGGAGAACGTAAGAAAACGTGGGTTGTATAGAAGGCGCGTTCTTACATAAGCGTTAAACGTAATAAAATAAATCTTCAAATCTTACCACGCTGCGAGACAATTATCATTAGCATCTCTTCTAACCTCTTCCAGAGTGGACGCAATCATAATGATCGTCTCAGGTTCGTACGAAAAAAAAAAAATTACCTACTTGCTCTATTTTATTCTCTCCACATCAATTCTTTGTTTTGCCTCGATACATAAGGAGATATCGTTGTTCGCGGGTATCACGAAATTACACTAAAAGGAAGAGAAACTGTAAAAAATTTACGAATTGCTTCTTTTCTTTGTTATTGTTCGACACCCCCTTTTTCTTTTCGTCGTTTCACTCTTTCGCTTTCTATATTTCTCCCCTCCCTTTCGCCGGATCAATAAAAGTAATTCTCATTGAAATTTAATTCGTCCTTAATGTTGTATCACGCAGTTGGTTTTACGAGCGGCAATGCCCGCGTCGGGGTGGCAAAACGTACCGCAGAAGAGAGGAAAGACCGGCGACCGCGGCCATACACTATTTACACTATAAGTTAATCGAGGTTTTTATTACGGCTAAAGATAGCATTTCGTGTAGGCTATCTAGGTGGTGCGAGAGAAAGCTTTTATTTTATCGAAGGGGCGGGAGATTATGAAACGCGAGCTCGCGAGATCGAAGAGTATTGTGCAGCTGCTACCGGTAGTATGACTGCGGAGATGAGATAGCAAACAGCAACCGTAACTACCCTCTCTTGTACTAAAATCTGGACAAGTAAATTATTTTACGTCTTCCTGGCCATAAACGGAGAGCCCATGCAGCGCGGGCAAGATGATGACGGTCTATTGTCATCGAGCGGAGAGGGCGACGTCCTACAGCAAATTTTACGATGCCGTAAAAATATTCGCAGTCAAGTTATAGGCGGATGAGGGGTACAATAGTGAATTATTAAAAAGTCTTCATTCCTGTTGACCTTTGAAACCACAAATATATCGTCAGAAAGTCGAAGCAGCTCTGGCTACAGAGTTGGGAAAATGTATAAGAAAAATGCGTCGATACGAACGAATTTTAATTTAGCTATACGCGGAAGCAAAATACAGCACACCTGAACCCTACGACTATTTTCCTCATCCAGGAAGGGTTGAGTTTTTTTCCCGAGAAACGTGACTCATTCTGACTCATTTTTCAAAGCTTATAGCGTGACGCCACAAATTCAGCCTATCGGAAGCGTTTATAATATCCTTTAAAGCGGCGAACATTAATTTTTCTTCGTGAACAAAAAAATTTTATTCGAGGAAAGGGTGCAGTATTTAAATGAGAAGATTTTATCTGACAGCGACAGTTATGTTTGCGAGAAAGCTGAATCATAAAGCCTATTATACACAGCTTGAAATCTTTTTTAAAAGCGCAATTGTGATGCATAATATTTCGAGGAATATACTGAAGCCGCAATTCTGTTGCTGAATTTTATTTCCTGATCGGACGTGACTGAAAATTCGTATACGAGCGCGGTCGATGGGACGTAAAAATAAATTTACACGTGTCTTTTTAAATGTAGATTTGTTAATGTCCGATCAGCAAGCTCCAACTGGAAGACGTTTGATAGATGTGGTAAAGAGCTGATTCTTACAGGGTGTGGGTTCTCACAAGTAATGAGGGTAAATCATGAGAAAGATGTTACCACATGGCTACTGAGCATGGTTCATCATCCCCTAGTTGAAATTCACGCTATTCGTTCTCGACTTATTCGACAAATTTTTCTCACTCGTTAGCAAAACTCTAGTCATTGCTTGAGAGCCTTTATTCGTAATTTGATTCATGCGGAATACCGAAAAAAAGTTTAGGCTTCGTGAAAAGTAAAAATAAGGGTACCTCAATTATCGGAAACCGTGGGGTAAAAATTTTGCTCCTTACTTCAACAAACAATCTATTATATATAAAATTGGGGTACGAGATGATAGCAAGGACTGTACAAAATCTTTAACATCACTAAAAATGAAGTCATCTCCAATAAGGATTAACAAAAAGCAAAAAAATAATTCTCGTGTCAACATAGTACAGAAAAAAATTGCAGAAAGTAAAAGCAATTAACCTTACCCTTGGGTTTACTTCTTGCTGAAATAATCGTACAATTTTGTGAGCTCGGCGAAATTTTCTGCACCATCGCGCGAAATATATTCCGCACCGAATGACAGAAAAAAATTTTGACAAACCGTTGCGAAGTATTTTATTTCGCCGCATAAAAAGCACTCGTAGGATAACGTCAGTGACAGGAGTCCTTGTCAAAAACTTCGTCGTATTTGAAAATAGAATGGCGACAGTCGTCAAAACAACAACGCATCGTGGAACAAAAGAGAAAAAATTTCGTATTCGGAAAAAATAACCAATTTGAAAAAAAAGTAGTAAGAGTAAGCGCAATGTGAAACAAACACGCAGAAGGGATGACAATATATATATATATATATATATATATATATATATATATATATATATATATATATATATATATATATAGGTGCAGTATAATGTTATGAGAAGTTTTCAAATTTTGATAACATAATTACAGTTTGGTTTGTGAAAGTCGTTCTTCAAAATTACAGGTGATGCCCTCAACGCTGCATCATGCAACATTTTATCTATCGATGGAATTGTGGTATGAAAATTGTGACAATTTTTTTGTGAAACTTTACCAACTCGAGTAAATATTTAATAAATAATCATCAAGTAGTCGCACATTATCTATCATGTGACGGTGAAATTTCGATGTCACATTTACTAAATTGACGAGTATAGTTATTGATGAAGCTCGAACTTTTTCAAGAATAACTGACCTTAGCTCGTCATAGAAATGCCATAGTTGTCTGTTTCCATTCGCAACGACTTAAAAAGGGATTAAATATTAAATTTTTACTTCTCAGGAGGAAAGATAACAAGGTGGGAACATGAGTTATGAAAAACAACCATGAAATCAACACCAGGATGATTTTCTGAAAAAATTGTCAAAAAATAAGGGAACAAGGAGAAAGATTTCATCCAATTATTCCCAATATACAGTTGACCGACAAGTGACGATGTGTCTTTAAGGATGAAACTGGAGAAATATTTAATTAAATCAGGGAGGAGTCAGAATCATTTTTTGAGTGCATACCAATGGTACTTTTTCTTAATATTTTACAGAGAATTTTTAATTACGACATTGATCCTAGAAAAAATGCTGTAAAAATAGAATCATTCCACCTCCCCCTCCTCTTCTTGATTACGTTACCGACAATCCTATGAAACTGAATAAAAAGTTGTGGTTGCTGATATGAAGGCACTGACAAATATACTACGTGTGTATATAAACTCATATTGAAAGACACTTACAAAGCCTCACTCGTGATAGTTACCACTCCCATTTTTATTGGGTCTTTTCACGAGTAGGAATATTGATTAGAAAAGGAAGCAAAGACGAGGCTTTTCCCGCACAGAATTTTATTTTATTTGAAAATCGAGTTTTCGTTTTGTCTTGATAAAGGCCACCAGATTGGCCGAAAAGTTGAATAAATATTCAAATAAAATAAAATTCTGTGCGGGAAAAGCCTCGTCTTTGCTTCCTTTTCGAACTTTTTCTTGTACAAGAAGACTCAAAAACCACATGCACAACTGAATATGACAAATAATCAGCTTTCACATATTGCTTTTAATTATAATATTGAGAAACGATTTCAAAAAATATTGATTTTGAAGTACTTTCTAGCACTATTAAAAGGAAGCATTTCATGATTTGAAAGTGATAATTTATTTATGACCGTTATTTTCGACTTTTACTCCTCCATACTTCTGTATATTTTAAAACTCTATTTCACCTATGAATTTATTTCTTCTCATCTATTTTTCTGTGGAAATAGCGTGAAGTTACTGCACTTTTCAAATTTTCAGATTATAGTTTTTTCGTATCCCCTACCTCTTCTCGAAGTAGATACCATCTACCTCAAAATCGTACCAAAAAATATGTTCGAAGTTTCAGAATCCTCCCTTGTGCTTTGGCAGGACTTAATTCGCGAATCTCTTTCTTTTTCTTCCTTTCTACGCCGGAACAGTTTTCTATTTTCGAACACTCTTGAGAAAAATATACTCTCGTTAGATGCAAACTTTTCTTGTAAGCTAATTTTTTCCTTTGTTTTATTAGATTTCTTAGTTTTAATCAACGATATTCTTCTAACTTGCACCGGTGGGCTACAGTTCCGATAAGGCCTTTGGCAATCACAAATACATACTGTTCGAACATTTTCCCCTACAGATTTCTGAACTTGTCAATAGAAATGTGTAAACCCAACCTAGTCGGACGACGGTTTCCTCGCTCTGAAGTTTATCGAACAAGTTCGACTTGCGATATCTCTCGCATACCCTCGAGAATAAAAAGTGAACGTGAACTTTGAAGAAAACAAAAAGCTCAATAATCGTAATACGTATACGGCGTCCTTTAATAATACGAACTCACCTAAGGCATTATCTCACGAATGTGAAAATCTATATTGGTGGAGATGAATTACGAAGAAATCGAGCCATAGTCAAAGGGGGTTATGGCGAGAAAGCGTGAGTCCCGTTTACGACGCTCCCCCAGCCAAAAAATACAACTCTTTGAGAACACGGAGCCTACTTCGTTAGCTGCTCGCGAGTCGTGGGAAACGTAGAACCTGTTTTATGGGAGTCTTTGAGAGTTTAAACTCGAAAGTCAACATTTTTCCAAGTTGCTCCCTACGATGGCTCGATGTTCGAAATTTTTTGAGTTACGGCGCCGGCCCTGTTTTTTTTTTTCTTCTTGAAAGTAGATTCCCTGTTAGAAATTACCACTACTCTGAACAAAGAAAAAAAGGTGTAGAGAGTTGGGCTACCTCCCAGTTCCATGGAGCCTCCCCTCTCCGAGGGACTGACTTTGGCTAGAGCCTGATTGAAATGTATAATGTAAATGACGATCGAAAGTATTAATTGAGAAAATATGGAACTATACTATACTGAAGCCACGTAAGAGAGCCTCAAAGGAAAAATTGTCCGCCCCCGTAAAAAAACTTGTTTTATTGGACGTTATTTCGCGAAAAAATGGCCGGTGTCCACCGTCCGCTGTTCGTTGATCGGCAACCTGACTTAAGTTGGCACTAGAGTCACTTGAAAAAATGTCGACTTGAGAGCTGTAAGGGGGGGGGAGAGACTTGGAAAAATTTCGACTTCCGAGCTTTATATGTTAGAAAATGAACTCAGAAGAAATTTCGACTTTCGAGTTATATAATATGAAAGAGGAGGACGTGAAACTTGAACACCAAAATTTTTACTCCATCATTCCCTTATGTAGCTCGAAAGTTGAAATTTTTCCCAAGTCTCCTCCCATCATATATTTTTTCAAGTCTCCCTGTTTCAACCCCCGTTTAACTACCTTAAAAAACTTGTGTTTTGTTTTTGTTTCAAATACAGAATCTGATTACAGGCGCAGGGGGGGGGGGGTTGAGAAAGTCAGGAATACAGAAGCACTTTAGTATTCCGCTTATACAGAAAAAGCACCTCCTATCAATATTACTTTCAGGAATTACAACTTCAATTATCTGGAAATATTTCCGAAAACAAAAGATCCTCCCTCCCCTCCTCCATAAAATCTCAAATATTGTTCACTGGATTCCATTTCTTGGATTGTCTCGACTCTTTTGCTTCGGAAGAACGTCCGTCGTTGGCTGCCTCTAATGAAAATTAAGACTATGCAGGGGGTCAGGGGTGAAACCCTTTCACAGGACTTATTTAGGAAAAGTATCAAAGGTTGATCGCAAGCATTCGAGGTCTTGGAAAAGAAGTGGTCGTCGAAAGCGATTGAAGGTGGTGTTGGAGGAAGTTCAAGCTCCCCATAGAACATGTTCAGCAAACCAACCCTCCCCCCCCTAGCAACAGAAGAGTTGACTTTCTGAACCCCCTTCCTAATATGTACAGCCACCTAAAACAGGTTCCCTATCAACACCGTTAGCCACACCCAATTCTGCTCGGGTCTCACATCTTCCATCCCAACTGTTTGTTAGCCATTGCTTAAGATTACCTTCCAACCACCAGAGTCTCTACAAAAGTCTCTTCGATGGTGAACAAGCTCTTCCTCAAATTGGCTTGGCATGAGAAGTTTTTAGAGGGGGAGGGAGGGTTCAAAAAATGATACTTCGTGTATTAATTTTCTTCCTCACTACTGTTCTCAAATAACCACGAATCTAATCGACTAAACCACCTCCTACCTCATCAAACTGAATTATCTTACGGTGGGCTCCTTAACGTAGAGGGAGTAGGAGAAGTTTATTATGAATGAGTCACTCAGTGAAGTTGAGTCGTTTGATAGAAATTCTCCTCCGCTATCTTCCTTCTCACGTGTCTTCCCTTCATTTTTGAAACCATAAAATCTCCCAATTCAGAAACGATATCCAAATAGATTGCGATAATATCGCTTATAACCTCCCACGCTCTTGAAAAAGGACGTTCTCTTAAGATTTCAGGTCACGAGAATGTAAGAAAAGGAAGATTTCAGGAGTTGTCGATAATATGCGTCGCGATCTACGCACCGTTTGTTCCTACATTCAAGTATGACTCACGAGTTACGTTTTTTCTTGCTCCACGTTTTTTTCACTTTTTCTGAAGGTTTAATTTTGTCAGTCTTTCTCGATAAAGAACGTTAAAATCAATCGTACGTGGGAAGAAAAGCCTTTTATTTGTACTTTTGCATACTTAAAAATGTTCATACTGTCTGAACGTACACAAATAGCTACAACAATTTGGCAATTTTATGAGGCAATATAATGAGCTTATCTTGATTCTTGTAGCACTATAGGCGAAAGTTGAGTTTTTTATACACCACGCTCATGATTTATATTGTCTAAAAAAACTCGTTCGAAACAAGATGTCACCAAACTTATCATATCTTATCGTTACGAAATTCAAGGTTTTCAGGACGATTTTTCCCCCGCGAACGTAAAATTCTTCCTCTCGAGGAGGACGAGTGCCGCGGCTCATTAGTCGTCATATCTATTTTTTTTCATAAAAATACAAAACTCACCTAAAGCATTATTTTTAGTCCACCTCGCCAAAAATGAAAACCTATATCGGCAATTTCGCTCCAGCACTTGGAAAAAACACGCGATTTATTTTCTCCCTAAACTCGCCGCATCGCACTTCCTTCCGCCCGATTTTATTGAATACGAGGAGAGATAGAAAAAAAAAAGTATATGAAAACGATAACGACGTCGACGCTGACAGAAAGATTATTAAATTAATTAAAACGCGCGAATGTAACGGCGTCGTTTATGGCAGTACACAAAAAATACGTATCGAAAAGGCCCAAAAATACACAGCGCGGAAACACGAAAATGCAATTAAATAAACGTCGAACGTTCAAAATTTTCGCAGAACAAAACAAACCAAAGAGGAGTGTGAAAAACAAGAAAAAAAAAAAAAAAGAGAGAGAAATAAAATCGTACGATTTTAACTCTCGAACGAAAAAATGTACGTAATAATAATTCGATGAGGTATTTTTATCGTAGTATATTTCCCGGAGAAGACGCGTCCACGTCTCTTGCTACCAAAACCCAACTAAACTAATGTAAGATGATGATTGATAGTGAAGTACGGAGTACGGAGTGCGAGTACACGCTCTGTACATTGTGCCATCGTCGACTTAACGTCAAATTATTTGCGCGCGCTAAATTTCGCCCCATGAGTCAGTGGCTTGCCTGCTGACGACGCTGCGGCGCTGCCACTACCACCGCCTTCCCTATTCAATGCTGTTTCCGACCAATCCTGTTTGAACGTATGCACACTCACATTATCGACAGGGTGCTCGTAAAAGGGTAATCTCGTATATCAAGTAGGGTAGGTTTTCTGTTTCCTCTGTTGTACCTATGTACACGTCCTAATAATTCTGAAATCCGATCCATCCTAGGTACCGTGCGGCCATAAATAGGGCACGTTAGAAATATCAGCCCGTCTGTACGCGCGCGTGTATTCTCAAATGGACCCTGTAATGGTCATCTTGTCACCCGACCGCCTGCATCGGTGTGACGAACAAAAACTTTGACGTAGAAAACCAAACCTATACTCGGTTACCGGCTGCCCGGTATATAGAAATTTTGGTAAACGTAAATACCCTATTGTATTCGTAAATCTCATTTTGGTACTGTACTCCGCGAACGAATACAAAGCCGCGACGATTAAAAGGCTTAATAGGTTGAAATGCTTTATTAGAGGTTTCTCTCTCACAAACGAATTAATTACCGTTGTATCTACGTAGATTCCGACCAGAAATCGTTAATTTGTCATTCCCGACGATGGAATGGAAAATTAAAAAAATAAATCACGTCGATAAAGAAGAGGATCGCGGTAAACGTGTACCGTACTCATGTATTTCGATCGAACGCAGGTAAAGGATCGAAGGTATCCTCCTTCAGGTGATGGCGTCTCACTCCCGCTCGAGATCGGCTTAAAAACTAGGTGTTTGATGACCTTGAAAGCATCAGGTGGATGTATAACAAGATATTACGAATATGTTTAAAGGATTCTGGTCTTTAACAATGAAGTTACAAGTTTTTATCAATGGGTATTCACATAATAATACTGCGTTCTTCCGAACACTTTATAGGGTTGTCTAAGAACCGGGTGGTCCGTTTCATTTTTTTTTTTTCTTTCTTGGCCACGTTCGTTACCTCTGAAATACTCGGAGCACCAATTAGGGTCGTCTTTTTTATCGCTACGAATACTCGCATTCCACTCCGTTCCGAGGTGTCGAAGAATCCGATACGATGAGTAATAAAATGAAATTTGGTATCGTGATCGAGTAGTCAGTAGAAAGCAATCAGTGATCGAGGAATTTCTAATTGATAACCGGATGAATTTTTGAATGGACGAGAACTATTTATTAAATGGAATAGTTTTAGAAACCAGGAACATCAAATGAGGAATCCAATACTTGTTGTTTGAATATGTGATTCGTAAAATTTCGCTCTCACCTTCTAAATTCTGATATGACAATTCTAATCGTGAAAGGAAGGTTGGAAACCAGAAATTTACAATTTGTTCTTCTTGAATACTTCTTCATCCAAGAAGTTGGTTAATTTGATATTTTCGGGAAGAATGCATCAAATTTGGTTACAACCTATCACCTCACCCTCTACAAAACTTGGGTAGTACATGCCAAAATTTTACAACAATAGCAACATTTTATAAGAAGAGTATAGGAACTTGACTCTACCGTACATGAAGGATTGCGAAATTGACAAGAGAATAATTATATCTCTTTGAGTGTCGGAAGAAATGTACCCTCCCTCTTCCCCTTGAAAAACTTGAGGTACAATTTTTGGCGGGAACTTGCTGTTATTCTTCTAGGAAGAGGTGCATCTTCGAGAAACGTCCCCATCCGGAAGGTGTTGAAAAAATTCCGGGCTACGAGCAATATGTAAAAGGAGAGAACGAAAGAATTTCGATTCACAACTAGAGAGAGAGAGAGAGAGAGAGAGAGAGAGAGAGAGAGAGAGAGAGAGAGGGGGGGGTTGACTGATATCGTGAAAGGACTGCAAAGGATTTTGAGTTACGAGCTACGTATCGGAAGAAGTCTTGAAAAATTATTAGGAGACATGTCTTTTCTGCAGGCTTTCATGTATGGAGCTCGGAAATTTACGATTTCCCACCTTCCCGCTGAGCCTAGTATACGTAGCCTAGTCTCCGTCTCATATATATTGTTCGATGGTAGAAAATCTTCGGATTCCTAGGCTTTTGCCAAACCATTTCCTTAATAGATCTACTGATACGGTATGAGCACGAATCAGGGGGTAAAAGTAGAGCACTATAAATACGAGTGAGGACATGGACCGCCATGTTTAGTCATTACGTCATCATTGTTTTCACAGTCTTTTATTCTAATGACTGATGATTTGAAAATAATGAGAGAACAAACTAGACTAAGTGCCAAAGCAGAATGCAAGACTCAGCACTAAAGAGAAATGAAAAATTACTTCACTAATCACAGAAATTCCTCATTTGAATAGGGAGCTATGGAGACAAATTATGACGTAACAACTAAATATGGCGGACCATGTCCTCACTCGTATTTCTGGAGTTCTAGCAAAGGGCCTGAAAGTGAAATTCATTTTGCCGAATAATGCCAAAAATGTGCCAAATCCATCAATTTCGAGAAAAAGAAGTTCAAAATCAAGTTTTTTCATTAAATAACGTCCCAAAAAATAAAGGAAATTTTTCCTCAAAGTGGAAAAGAATTCGGCTCTTGAATAACGTTTCATTTTCCAGTATCTTTTCGCATCTCTAGTTATAATTTCTTTTTCTTCCCTATTATTTATTGCAGTCCATCAAGAATAGAAACATCTTTTATCTTCATATCGCGCTTCATTTTATGAATGCTAAATAATGGCGAATTTTGGGTTTTTAAAACCAAATTTTAAATTTTTTAGCGCCGAAAATCCCTTCTCTACATACAACCTAGTGCAGACTGTGTAGCCTATCATAGCCTTATACGCCACTTTATATGTATTTACCGTGTTGTATGTTTCCTCCTCCCTTCTCAAAAAATGTGGTGTTTTGCCCTCTGGCAAAGACTGAACTACCCTAAACCAATTAGGTTCTGGAAAAAGATTTTCCTCTAATTTTCTTCCTCAATTAAATTTAAATTAAAATATTCAAATCAAAATTTCAAATTATATAATAATAGAAAGAATTAATTTTCAAAATAGGTATTTATAAATTGGCTACTTCCTCCTTCTTTAAACAAGATGAATTTTTTTATTTATCTCGTAATTATTTATATTATGTAATATTACCAACTTCATGTAAGCCGCCAAGCTGAGAACCCTTAATGTAGTTTAAAAGCTCCCTAATAAATAATGATAATTTAATATAAATAATATTATTATTTTCATTTTTATCTACCTTATGTTATATTAAAATTTATATAATTATTAATTCATAACTATATTTTGTATTTTGTTTTTTTAATAAAAAGATCACAATTTCATTAAATCATTTATGATTAACAAAAACCATGAACGCCTTTTCTCCAGTAGTTCATTAATTTTTTTATTTATCAAAAACAAATAAAATGGAAATTCTGTAATACAAAATTCTGATTATTTAATAATATTCAATACTTACCTATTAAATTCAAAAAATTTAAATCACAAATAATAAAATGAATTTCAACCAATATTGAAGAATTTTTTTTTTTTTTTTTAAATTTAATAGGTGAGTATTGAATATTACAGAATCCCAATATTATTTCTTTTTGATAAATAAAAAGATTAATAGCTTTATCAACAATAAATAATTCAAGTTTATGTCGTTATGATAATTAATTTTACTTCAATTTCAATTCTATTTGTTTTACTAGTGAATTTTGAATGATTAACTATTTGAAAAAATCAATTTATCAATTTTTCAAATTTTTAATTTAATTGAATCAAGAATAATTATTTTTAAAATTTTTATTTCACAAATTTTTCATTTTATATTTTTTGTTTTAATATTTGATTGAATTTTAAATTTAAAAAATTATTATAATATTCTTAAGAGCTTAAGATCTTTTCGCTTCCTTTAGAAATTCCAACTTTCGAGCTTCACAGAAGTAGGGGGGGACTTGTGAATAATTTCAAATATCGAGCTGTATGTGACAAGAGCCGGTAAAATTTTGACATTTGGAGATTCCAATCTTGAATTGAATGCTCAAAATTGAAACTAAATTCCTCCCTTGGAACATGTTCCCTGAATTTCTCGTTCAATTTCGTTAGGGAAGCCATCATTTTTCCAAATCCTCAATTAGGTCAAGGTCACTCATGACGTCATCAGCTGACGACGTCATTTTTGTGTCGCAAGTTCATCAAATGACACCCAGCTTATGTCCATGTCGAAATCTCGACTCACGTCAGACTTGGGAAAGTTCTTTGTGTGTTCAGATCTCGGCACTGCACTGGTAGTTGTAGCGAGAGAGACGGTCCTAGATGATAAATTTGTTAGAATGATGTAAAAATTTGAAGAGAGGAATTTGCTGAACGATGAATTCACATAGAAGGATGCTTAATACGCTAGGTACTTGTATTCTCTAAGTTGTAGAGCCGCCACTGCACCTCGCAGGTGGACGTTGCCATTGCTGGTGATTAAATAGCTTCTGGTTTTGTATGTTCGGACAGGAAAAGCTGTACATTATCTCGTAATTAAGTACGGAAGAATCCAGCAGTAAAGGAATTCTTGAGAAAACACAATTCACGCATTCCTGGGTGATAAATCATACCTCACAGACTTGAGGTATTCAAGTAAAGGACTGGTTTGCAGTTGTGGTGTCAAACTTCCTTGTCCTAAATCAAAAACATGGAGCGAGAAGTTTGCTTGTTTGAAAAACTCTCGCTTTCCGAAGGGTGAAACTACTCCCTAAGCTTCCAAAGAACCACACCCCCTAAAACAGGATTATTTTTACATTTTTAAAATACGCAACTTACAATTTTGGTTTCATTGTTTCAGCAGCTGTGCTACTGCGTTTTTAGTATCTTTTCTCCCCGCTCGCCTTCGTTTGAAAAACAAAAAACGCCGGTTTCCTCAACGAAGTCAATTGAGGAATCGGAATGGTTGATTTTTGGGGTCAATATTTCGATACAGATTATTTCAGGAGTTCAAATTTTTTCAAGTCGTTTCAAAGTCCCACTCCTCATATCGATAAACAGCTCGAAGGCCAAAGTTTTCCCATCGAACACCAGTCCTCGTAAATTTGAAGTCAGATACCGCGATTCTATTTCAGTATACAATTTTTAATTTATCACCGATGAGCGAAAGGTTGGTGGGGGCTTTCATAATCATACTAGCTCACGTTTGAAATGAAAGTCTCCTACATTGAAAAGAAAAGTTTTGCTAAATTCGTGGGCCAGACCAGAAGTTCCTAGCAACTTATCATTCCATCAATTTCATGATTATTGATCTGGAGAGATTTTAAAAAGAGCTGAACTTTGATAAAAAAGCAAATCACGAAAAAGCCATGGGAGAGGAGAGATGAAGAGATGATTTTTGCTCAGGAAAGATCACAAATTTTGAAGTACCTAAATTCGAAGTTAAGATGATTGCTGAATCTTCGTGGAGAAAGTTGTGTTCATTCTCCAAACGAACCAAACTTTGGACATTTTGATGCTATGACTGTTGAGAGGTCTTACCAAATGAGGGGACCTAGGCGAAAAGGTAATTGAACCATGTCGAATATTCTTTTGCTCAACCGTACTTGGGGTTGAAACAATGCACCATCGTAAAAAAGTAATTTCTAATTAATTATAGGATTCATAGAGAGCTCAAAGTCAACCTAAAAGTAAAGATGAGGATACAAGAGGAAATATGACGAAAAAGTCGTTCGTTTCCTGCTCGGGCCAGGAGATTTTTTCGTCATATTTCCTCTTCCATCCTCACCTGTATGATTCTTGTGAACGTCCGCACTTGCCACCTTCCTTTATTTTAAAAGTAAAAGTTGGATACTGATAACACCTCCATTCGATCTTCTCCAATCAATCGGTCGTTAGTTTCTCTTTCTTTTATTCGATTTTCGACGGAACTATATGTTCTAAACTATGCTGCTTATCATGGATTCTATACAAACTCGCTAGAAAAACGATAATTTCTGAAATTATTAACCTTATCATAAGGAGACGCGCAGATATCGCCGAGAATTTTTTTTTCACAGCTGTCAGAATTTTCTTTACGATTCAATTTTTCAAACGCTCACGCTATGTGCCATCAGGTTGCTCGTAACTGCGAAAAAATTTTCCGCATGCTTCCATAACTTCTCTAGGCTGCCTATTTTACTCTCGCACTACATTATTACATTCATAGTTTATCGTACCTCAAGTCTACATATTAGACGTCTTCGTCGGTGTGCGCTGGTGTGGCGTGTTTTTGAAAAACGTAGTCGGTAAATCACCCACTGTTATAAAACGAAGCAGAATGTAGAATCTTTCACGAACATCTCATTATCATTTTCTCGGTACAAATAATGCTGGGTCCACGAGTCACTGGTTCTTCTGCTCGTTCTATTATCGAGCGTTCCTTTACCTTTACACTTTACCTTTCTTCAATGATAACTGGCTGACGGCTGTTGTTGGATTCCCAGCTCCAGTAATCGTGACCAGAAATAAAGGTATCGTATTGTCGTGCAGCTCGTACAATGAGATCCTGTTAAATACGATCTACAGCCAACCTTTGTCTTTTACTGGTTTGTCCGCTTTCATGTCTTTTTATTTTTTTCAATTTACTTTTACTATACGCATATGCGATATGTGGTTTCTTCTAGATCGGCCTCCGAAGACGTACAAAACGGAAATTTTTTCATGTAATTGGAATGTCTCGAGCTTCGCGACGGCCAAACAACATTTTACCATTGGGAGACGACGGTGTCCATCTTACGGTCTGCGTGTGTTGTAGATCAGTGCCGAGAATAATTATCGATAATTTTTTCGTGGTGTGTATCGAGTGCAAATGTGTGCGTGTGTTTATAGGAACGTCTCTTTTTTAATACGTGTACTTTTTTTCTTTCAAAGGGTGCCTACGGCCATAATATCGAAGGGATGTAAGCGGTGCGCAGATGTTATTTGCGCATATTTTACTTTATATACTTGTGTCACGCGTTTTTTGTCTTTTTGTATTCCCGTCACCCCCCGCCGACCCCGTACCACACAGCATGAATACATACTATCAGCTGTGTATGGTGCAGCTAATATAGGGTGTTCGTGAAATGCACGATTCTCTGTAATATTGTGGTCTGCAGTACGCAGGCAATGTACTCGAGTCGAATCTTTGTATCGTAAATAATATAAACAAAAACGTTTTTAATTGAATTAATTTGCCGATCGAATGGCCGAGAGTTCATCGTTTGCTAAGAAATACCACACCGCAAGAAATCACGCGCAAACTGGAAGACAATCATCGGAGCAACGGTCTCACACGAGTTTCATGACCGGCGGCGGCGGTGGTGGCGGCATCGGGCTCTTTATAATCAATTTGTAACGTAATTACGACAGACGAAATTAATCGTTCGGTATTTAATTATAAAAGATGCTGCGAATCTTGACGTTCACCTACCTTGAAAATAGCTTAATTGTTATGAGATTTCAAAAGTTGAATAAGCTCTTTTTTTTTAGTCGCTTACGATAGGTTCGATTATTGCTATATCTCTTACGGATTCGATGACTTTCTTCTGCAATCGCGGTTTCCTCGCTCAGATGATAAGCGTATGAATTAATTTTTCTCTAAAATTTAGAGAGTGGAGTCTACAATATTTCATTTTATTGTCTTCATTTTCTTTTATTACTCTCCCAATACATATATCACCTGCGCATGCTAGCTTAAGAACGCCACGCCACCCCCTCAACCAGTTCGATCCAGAAGCCTATCTTTCCCTTCTTTTGACATGCATGTATCTGAAGTCTGGGGGGTCATTCGAAATTGCTTGACAAAAATGACGTCATGATTGACCTTGACCTACTTAGCTTCTTCTTCTAGTACATAAACCAAAGAAAGCTCCTTCTACGTCCTCTATACTACACTAGGTAAACATATATCAAGCTGTGGAGGGGGGGGGGGAGCTTCAGAACGTACCACTAGACCATTTGTTGGCGAACGAATGCGTTGGACGAACGAGAATTTTTTGGAGCGAATGCGAACGACTCGTCTTTTGTAGCGTTTGTAAATTGCCTCATAGGAAATTTCACTATCTCTTATTCGACAGTAGCACTCCGCACTTCAAAATATCCAATAATAGTCATGACTCGCTGTGAGAAAAATAAGTTCAGCATCATGTGACCCGATTTGAAGCCTCGTTAACACACAGCAAATAAGTTGCCGCCTGTTAACGAGGCTTTTGAGGGAAAAATATCACTCTGTTCCAATTAAGAAGCAACATTTGCGCACTTTTCCTTATCTTAGTTGCGCCGTGTGTAGCTTCTTAATGGGCCGTGTCAGTAGCAGAAGTAGCCAAAAATCCTCCAATCGCTAATTTGCTTCCATAAGAAAAGCACAGAGAGCAAAGATCAGTATGAAATTAAACAAAAATTAAGAAGAATTGAAGGGAAAATAGTCAATTTTCGGAAGCCGATTACCTCTCACAATATAAATATGCAAGCTTTTTTCCCCTCAATTCTTTTTAATTTTTGTTTAATTTCATACTGATCTTTGCTCCCTGTGCTTTTCTTATGGGAACAAATTTGAGATAAGAGGATTTTTGGGTACATTTGCTACTGCAATGGATATTTTGTTAGCACAAAAAACTCGGCCCATTGGGACAGAGGATAGCATCAACTATGAAATGTTTCTACGTAATTTGCAAATTCAAAATCCAGTATAGGAGCGTTAGTGGCGATCCTAGACTGAATTAAAAGGTGAACATAGTGTTTTTGACCATAAGAGGTAATACATTTAAGATCAACTCTACTGCCCTACATATTGTTTTAAAGAGGAAAATATAGAGAGTGAAAGTTGTATTTCTGATAAGCTTAACTTCAGATCTTTTTCAGAACTTTTCTCCCATCTTCATCGTTTAATTGCTCTAACCAGCAAACAGTCTTCGTTCTGGCGCTAAAAAACGAATTTGCAACAACGTTGAATGATGCTGAGCATTTTTTTTTTTTTTTTTTTTTTAACAAAAAACATGTTCTATGGGTTTTTTTTTTGAGAAATTTGCCTTGCGCCGTCCGGCGAAAAACTTGGAAAAAACGACGACTTTTTTAACGAAGTTAAACGAGGAACGCAGGGAACCTGTTTTATGAGTCAAATTGGATTTGGTATTAAGAATTCTAGGAAGCCTAGACCTAATAGAAAGCTAGTATGAAGAGTATAATATAGTTCGAGAGTCTTAAATTTTTCTTGCCTCTCGAGCTATATATGATAGGAGAGGGACTCAAAATAATGTTGACCTCCAAGCTATATGTGATAGGAGGCCGTACCATCCCTCTTCCAGGCTAGTTTGTTACAGTAGAAGAGGAGGAAGAAGGAAAGGAATCCTTTTATCTCTTTCTAACCACCTTAGCACATTGATAACGTCACGCCCGTCTTCTGCTTGTATTTTTTCTTGACAATCAATTAATCAAGCTTGAACCTAAATGATAATGAGAAAATGAAAAAGAGGGTCTTGACTTGAAGAGTCTCAGCCAAAAATCATCTTTTAAGCCTTGCCTATGTTAGTTGTTGTCTCGCTTTCAAGGCCAGAGTAGAAATTAAGCCCAATACTTCATAGTTATAGCTTAGCCTGAAGGTTCGAAAGTCGTAATCTTCATTTAGCCTCTTCTCTATAGAGATTTATTGCTCTTAATTATTTCATACCTGCCCTCTATAAAAGATCAGTCCTCAAGATTTTGCGAGTTCTGAGTGAGGTTGAGGCAATCGATGACGTCACAAGGGTCGGACGCGGAAGTTTTATCGTAAATTGGTCTGAACATATGGAGTCTTGTACCTAAATTACTCCTCTAGACTTAGCTTATGTTTAGCCTGAGAACCCATCTTGGCCTAAGAACCCATAGTTAAAACTTTAACAGGAAACTTGTTTTACAGGGAGTTTTTCGAAAAATTTAGCGATCGCTGTGCGCCGTGAGAACAAAAATGGTCCAAGTCCGACATCTTTGGCAAAAATAATCCAAGTCTCCCTAATTTCGACTTTCAAACAATAGGAAAACTTCGACTTTATTATGGTATAGGAAAGGGACTTGGAGAAATTTCGACATCCGACCCTGTGACGCCACGATCTAATGACGTCATAGGTTGGTGAAATTTTTCCAAATCGCTTGCCATGATATATGATAGGAGGCAGACTTTGAAAAACCAATTCCACTCTCTTCTCGTCAAGTTTCTATTTTTATAGAGGTGTAAAGCTTCAAATTTTTTCAAGTCTTCCCCCTCCCCTCTCTGTACAGAAGATTTTTTTCAAGTCTTCAAATTATGTCAAGACTACTGATGCAAAAATCGTAAAATTTCTTAGCTTGAAATTGGCCTGAATATGAGAAGTCTGGTTATTATATTTATTAAGAAATTGACGATTATTATTAATCAATAATTCTTTCATAAAAATTTTTAATTCATTTTATTTAATTATAATTTAATGAAAATATGAAAATTATTATTAAATTAAAAACAAATTTAATATTAATTAAAGACAAAAAGACCTTAAAAATTTTATTTATAATTATTTTTTATTTTAATAAATATTAATCTAATTGTTAATATAGCAAAAATAATATTTACTTTACTAAAATTCTTAATTGTATTAGTTTCTTGATTTATCATTTGAGATATAATTCCAAATCCAGGTAAAATAAGATTCAAAATAAATGTTCGAATGTAACTGGATTACCATTTGCTCTAGGATTGAAAAATATTGTTTTAAAATTATCACCAATATTTTTAAATAATATAAAATTATTAATAATTAATTATTTTCAAAATAATTTATTTATGATTTTAATATTAATAATTTTTTTATATTATCATCATTATATTATTTAGTATTTATTTATATAAATTATTAAATATAAATCTTTTCTTTAATCTCCAAAATTATTATTTCATCTAAACTTTTATATTTTAAAAATTTAATAAAATTATTGATTTAAAATAATAAATCGAAAGATTTTGGCCTAAAATTCTCAACTTATATCTAGCCCAAGAATCCATAGTTATAGCCCTGATTAAAGGTTTACACCTTGAAATTTTTGCACCGCTACACAGGTGCAGAGTTTAACATTTTTTTTTAATTTCTCCTTTTCTGAAGTTCTCAGCTCAAAATTTTTCCAAGTCTTTCAGTGAGTATTTAAATGATAAAATATTATTTTACTTTAGATGAAACTTCTTATGCAATTGATGACGCCCCTTCCCCCTCTTCACAAAACAGATAGCGAGTTCTCCGCTGAAGAAAAGTAGTACCTAATTACGCATTGGCCCTGTCGGTTTTTAGTTGGACAGGGGAAACCATGCGTCAGTCCCAAAAATGTTGATGAAACATCGGCTGCTGCTACTGTTGAATCGAAGCTGCTTCCGCTTGTATCAGAACCTTTTTTTTAGAAAATCTCTATATTTCTCTGTCGGGATGACTAAAAATATATTCATCGCGTTTCTGAAAAACAGTTTCGCTCAAACCACGGCTGGGGCCGTATGAATTTTTCATCGCGTATCGAAATTTCACACGCACCTCAGATCCTCGAGCTTTCTCGCTCTCGCACTCCCGAGTTCATGTGAAAACTTCATATTCAACGATTGAAACGAAAACAAAAATTTTTCGTACGATTAAATTTTCACAAACGGAAACGGACGCTACTTTCGTAGCGAAAGCTCGTTGCTCGTAACTTTCTAAACACGAAGAGCGCAGAAGGGTCATTCTTCTTGACGTGACTCGTCAACGTTGACGGACGAAAAAAAGCATTAGCGAGTGGTCTCTCAAATAAATTTTTCTCAAATCATTTTTATAACGTGGTACCTATCGTCCGGACACAGCATATATCAATATACGAGATGAACGTAGGTTATTGACGTACGTTCCTCAGCTGTATCATTGACCCCGGTCGGTGGTCCAATTTCGATCTTCATCGTGCACCGTATCGCGAATAAATTACGTTTTTTTTTTCCTTCTTTTTCTTTTTCTTGCCTACAGTGTACTTTTACCGGCGAACAATTAAGTTCCAATCGTGTCGTTACTTCATAGATATTATTCGCCGAGAACTCACTTACTATGTAGTTGACTGTCAGCAGTATATATTATGCTACACGGTAATGTAACATTGCTGCTCGAGCGTACTAACCATACTAACTTAGGGCCCGCAGACAAAACAATTTAATTCGTTCTCGGGTCAGTAGACCGAAAAGCGTTCATTTCAAAAGGTACAGAAGGCCTTTCACAGTATATATGGTACACGCTTTGCAGTATGTTACATGTAGTACTAGAACCGTATTTACTGAGCTTTAGACGTACATGTATGCAAATATATAAACGCGTTCTTTTTCAATACTGCGAAACAAAGATAAAATAAATAAACAAAAAGTTAATTGAGATTCCTGGCGCTTTTACATCAGCTTCACTCGCGAGCAAATGAGTCGAAAAAGCCACTCATTTTTATATTCTGTACCATCGACCATTGTTGCACGTATAGAAAAGGGTATTTCGTTACAAAAAATGTGTAGAATTTTAAACGATGTATTCTTTACTCTATTTCACCGATGGTAATGGAGTCGTCTCTGATGTCTGTTTCGACCATCCCTCACGCTGTTGCTATTTCCACGATTTTCAGACCCACACCTCTATGATTGTAAACCGCGGAAAGGCTGCTTCGTTTTGGCATGAGCGACAAATTCGCACTTTACATATTTCGGTAGAAAGTTCGTTCGTAAATTAATTCTATACGTTATTGTTTTATGGCCGTCGGCGATGAGATAAGTTACATAACATCGTGGTCATGTATGTGTGCACTACTTGTGCAGTCTGCAATCGACTACGTAATCCACTTACTGTTGACAGGATTTCCCATTCTAATTTGGAGAATCTATGACGCGACTGAACAAACCGTACATCGAAAATAAAGAACAGTACGCATGAGCTATTAATCTGTAATTGGGCTCCTTTCACAAAGCACGATATTTATTTAACTTCCTTTTTTTTTTCGACTGCTTATCGGATGTTGATATCTGGTTGGCAGGCATATATCGTATCTAACAATTTTCAACATTAATTGACGGAAGCATTATTCACCGTTTGTCTACATCAAAACTAACTGACATTGTCGCCGTTCGTGATGAAGCATATCTTGGACCCTCTTCTTTTTTTTTTCTTCTCTTCGGTAATAAATTATAAAGGAATACCACAAATAGGCGTACGCACGGACAGTAATGAGAGGTTTGTGCGCATCAACTTCGGAACGCGTACCCTTCAGATCGACACGAATTAATAATTATTGCATTTTTGCGAGAAATGATGCGGCTCTTCGAATGGCAGAAACTTATCAATAGATTTTTGCTCGTCACGTAGCGTACCTATGTGAGAGATAGGAGGCGCTGTCGAAAATAAATTATAATTATTGAGCCTTTTGAAATTGAAGATGAGACACTGATAACGACCCGAAGTCCTATTACGAAGTTACTACGCTTTATTTTCACGCGACCGTGATTTTCAATCAGTGCCAGTATCGCAGTAATCTGCACCTTCTGTAATGGCAAACCCACAATCTACTCTGTTTTCAATCATCTGTCATAAAATACTTCTATTTCACTTTTATTTAGATGAAATTTTCGCAAGTCCTGGACGTACATTTCTTCTATGTAACTACGCTCCGATTTTTGTGAGTCCCTCGTTTGTAAACCGAACCCCCTTCCCCCCGTAATCACGTCATACTTTTCTGCATGGACTTTTATCGTATTTGGGAATAATGTGCTTATTTTTGTAATTTTTCAAGTTATCTCCTTTCACCCCTGCTAAGTACAATAGACTGATGACATCACGCCCTTCTTGAACCCCAAGACTCATAGCCTTAAACGCTGCACTCGGCCTATGTTATGTTATTTGTAGCCCAGATTTTAAGCCTAAAGGAGTTTTTTTTGTTTTAGACTCCGTAGTTGTGACCTAGCCTAAAGGTTCAGAGCCTGGCCCTTCTTCCAGGGCCTCATGCGCGAAAATTCATAGCTGGAAATTTTTTCGAGTCCTTCCCTTTGTAAAGAATCAGAATTCAAAATCTTCAAATTTGGTCAAGATTATTGACGACGTCTTGAAGATCGAACATTTTCTCAGGATGTAATCCTCCTAAACTCGAAGTCTATCTGAATACGAGAAGTCTTAGCTTGAAATACTCGCCTGGGTAAATTTTTCTAATTGAAATAAGTTTATTATTGAAAATTTTTGATTTATTCAAATTTTGTAAAAAAAAAAATAGAAAAAAAAGGAGGGATTTTATTGTTATAAGTAAACTAATAATTTATTATTAATTGAACGTAAAATTTTGTTGATATTGACATTTAATTGATTTTATTTGAATTATTATTTTCTTTATAATTTACTAAATTAAAATAAAATAATTATAAATTTATATTATCAATTTTATTAAATTTTCAACTCAAATTTATCGAATAAGTCGAGAGACAGTTATTGAATTGGAAAATTTGATGTTCTTATAATTTAAATTTGGAATTTAAAAATACTAAATAAAATAAAAAATTTATTATTATTGAACATTTTAATTAATTAATCAAAACAATATATCAGTAAATTTTATTATTTTTTCATTGAAATATCATCAATTTTAAGATCGATAAATTTTATTTTATCAATAACTTATTTAAAATCATTAAATTCAAATTTAATCAATTTAAATTTATATTTTCGAGCAATCATAATTAGGTACTTTAATTTTGTATTAATTTAATATTTGAATTTAAATATAAAAAATTTCATTACATAATATTTTTCAACAAATTTTTCTCTATAATATTTAAAAAAAAATTTATATTAATATTTATTTTACTTGAGTTCAACCTCAGACTCCGTCCTAGCCTAAGATCCTATGGTTATAGCCTATCTTATAGGTTTACAGTTAGAGCTCAACCTTCCTCCACGCTTACTTCTACACAGCTAGTTGCAAAGCTAAGAATTTTTCCCCCACCTTACTCTGTACAGGATCAGAACTCGAAATTTTTCCAAATCTCTAAATTAGGTCAAGACCATTGATGACGTCACAAAGATCCTCAAGATTTCTTTTCTTTCTTATCCTTTAGTCAATATCTCCTTCCCCCGCTCTCCTCCTTCGTGTTCAGGTAGTTTAGTTTGGTGGCTTCTTGCTGTCACGCTGAGTGCTAGCTATTCTGGACTCTCCTCTTTTTCAAAATCTCTAATTTGGGTCAAGATTATTGATGACGTCACAAATATCGAACATTTTCTCAGGATGTAATCCCCCTCAACTCAAAATCAATCTGAATATGAAAAGTCTTGGGTTGAAATAGTCGCCTGGGTCTAGCCTAAGTTCAACCTCAGACTCTGTTCTAGCCTAAGATCCCATAGCCTAGCCTACAGGTTTACAACTTTTTTCCATCTTTACAGAGGTTTACTGCTCAACCGTCCTTCAAAGGTTCAATGCTTCAAATTTTTTCAAATTCTCCTCCAACCCGAAATTAGGACAAGATCATCGATGACGTCACCAAGATGGAACGTTCTTTAAAATCTCTACAGCTCGCAATCAGTCTGAACAAGAGCAGTCTCAGCCTGAAATGCTCCCCTGGGTCTAGTTGGTGTTTAGCCTAAGACTCCAGCCAAAGAATCAAACGTGGTCAGTGTAGCCTAGCGTAGATGTATACAACTTGAAATTTGTCCACCTTTACATAGGTCTTAGAGCTCAACCTTCCTCTAGGGGTTCAAAGCTTCAAATTGTTTCAATGTGGATTCTTTCTATGAAAGGTTTGTTCAAGTCTCTAAATTACGTGAAAAGATCAGACGTGTTCTGAGGATGTAACTCCCGTCGCTCGAAATTGATTTAAACATGAGAAGTCTTAGCCTAAAATGCTCCTCTGGGTCTAGCTTGTGTTTAGTCGAAGACTTTATCCTAGCCTAGGAATCCAACGTAATCAACTTCAAATTTTTCCACCTCTACAGAAACTCGGAGCTCAACCTCCCTCGAAGTTCACCTTTACAAAAGGTTCGAAGCTCCTTATTTTTTAGAGTTCCTCCCCTGCCCCCTCTCTATGAAGAGTTTTATTAGATTTAAATCCTGGTAACGCCTCTGCCTTGCATTTTTGATCGACGAGGATTTGTCTTAGGATGCTATATTTGGTTGGAGGGGAAAACCAAAAGGCGGGCAGGAAGATCGATCGAGCTTGAAGAGGCAGCATCGGGAAACAAGGTCGAGGTTCAGATGCCGTCAAGGGAAAAGTAGTTGTGACTTGAGTTGAGCGTCCGACGCACCCACGAGACTTCCCAAAATTTGAAGTGAGTCCAACAAGTTTTGATTTGTAGTTGGTTTGGTCATTCCGGGGGTATGTGAATTACGAATTGGCAGCGTGTTACTAGCAAAAATATCTAAAACGGATGAGGGCTTTAATGAAGAGAAACAGGTTGGATGCCGCAGGAAAGTCAAAAGCGTCCATTCTCAGGTATTACAGGTGGGATCGACTAATTATTTCCCTCGTATTCTTTATGTCTAGAAATCCAAAGGAATCTGGTTTGTTTGAGTGATCGAGATGAAAAGTTTTCAATGACGAGTATACATTGGACTGGGGAAAGGGAGGAATATAGGCGAGACTGTGACATAGGTACTCTCATCATTGGTAGCCGCATTACTCATGTAGTATTGAATTTTTGGCAATGATCATGATTGAATAATAATGATGTACAGAACGAGTAGCTCAAAAAGTGAAGTGGTTATCGCAGGAATTCTACGGGATCTTCATTATGAGGAACCCACGATCGAACGTATATATGCTAAAAATTCGAATGAAAATTCTTGATGGATACAGATGTAACTTATGTATCAAAATTTCAAAATCTATGGAGGAAAGAGTAAACTATGTACAAGACTACAAGTACGCTACTTCAAAACAATCATTCTATTCTTTTGCAGGTAAAAGACGTTACGTAACATCAAAGGTGAGAGCTTTTGTTCCCATTCATATACATAATTACTTCGAAGAATTAATTAGTTACAATATACATATACACGTGAACGACGCACAATTGCAGTTCAAAGAACAAAAGACTGCTCGAATTCCAAGAGGAAGGAAAAGAAGCTGTATTATTACTTCATCTGCTTTGATCGCACTACTTTTGATTCGCTTTTTTTTTTTTTTAAGGCCAACTCGAACGGAAGCATTAAAAATCGTTTAAAAAGGCGTTTATTATTTGACGCACAAAAAGTACCTATACACTACCGCAATCCCACGCTCTTTCGCTCTAAGTACGCCTACAGATGGGTGCTTTGAAAAATTGAAACTTTCCGCTCGATTATAAAAATTTAACATCGACTAAATCAATTTTTTTAAATACTTGTACCCTCGATTGTAAAAGTAATTTTTCTTTTGATAAATACAATACCTTCATAAAGTACGGCGCGAAAGCAATTTTTGCGTAGTCGTCGACTAAGAAATTTCAAGACTGAATCTCATCGATTGTTTTCCAATCTCTGTACAATTTCCTTCTCGGCGAGTGAATATTGATCCTACTTCATTTTCAATTTACTCTAAAAGAGCGCAACGTCGTGTAATAAAGCGAAAAATTACCATCCGACGGTCTTTTTTTCTCTTTCTTTGAAGACGTACTTAAGAGGAACGCCGCATCGAAGTTGTGAACGAGTTCGAGATAACATTGCGCTATTAACGTTTGTGCTCTTTTAAATGTTGGCATCACTTTCAGCTTAATTTTATGTTTCGACGTTTCAAAACCAAAATAACCAGCTATTTATAATCTGTCTCAAATGACTTGAATTCTTATTAAAGCAGATGAAGATATGATCTGATTTTTTTTCTGTCCTTCCAGCAACAAAGTTTGAACCGCGACTCAATCACTCAGTCAACGGCGCTGCAAGAAATATCGCCAAACCTAACCCAGGCTTGTGTTAGGCCTAGTTTCTTGAAGGCTAATAATAATAGGCCTAATATAGTTTGGTACACTGTATAACCTAGCATAACAGAGGCTAAGGAGCAGTACCTCAATTCTGAAATCGGCAAGTATGACTTCATCAGCTAGTATGAAGAAGACTGGAGCCGTATCACTAGGCCTAGTAGGCAAATTGAAACTGTTGAGAGACTGAGAAAAGAAGAGAAGAAGAAATTGAGAGAGCCCAAGATGTGCTGATGACGTCACAGACAGCTATCACAGGTACTAATGATGACGTCAAAAGCAGCCATCATAGATGGTTATTACGTCACGAACTAATGACGTCACTAATGTTGATATCCATGTGTGAACTAGATAGCTTAGCCTACTATTTACCACACCAAGAACAGGGTCGAACGAGCGGAGCGACGTTCGTTCGCGCATCGTAGGCTTGCTGAGCCATAATTCCATCACGAAGAAGGCACGACCTTAAAATATAAATGAGGTCACCAACTAGTAGACATAAAACATGATCTTTATTTATTTTACTCTCCTAGAAAATCTCTCTTTTCCTGTTGAAACTTTTTCAGTGTTTGGACATTTCTCTTCTGGACGGTCCACGTTTCGCTTCCATATAGCAGAATAGTTCTCTACGATCTGTATCGGTGTGGAAAGACTCTTTTGCTGCTGCAGCATTCCAAATCCGGTGGTTGATTTCGGTATTCAGGTCACCAGAGCCCCTTAGAATGCTTCCTGTAGCTAAACTGTTCTACTCTTTCAATTGGGTCATTCGAAATACTGATGGATGGATTCGGTGAGTGTGCTAGAGCATCATGTATTTGGTTTCAGCTACGTTGATATCCATGCTCAACAGTGTGTATGTCTGTTGTATGATCTTTTACATATTACTTGGGTTTTTGTTTTTCTCCTCAATCTGGGAAGGTTGTGATGGCCGTGCGATATCGGATACCTATTCTTCTCTGTTGCAGTCTGCGGTCGAAGATCCTTTGAGAGGCGGTCACGATGTGTGAGATTTCAAGGTCCTTCGCCAACTAGCCTCGTTCCCACTATGGAGACCAGCAATAATGTTGTCTATTTTTGCAGGGCAGCCGAATTACACAGAATTCTCCAGAGTTCGTTCCTGTTGATGTTCGTAAATCCTTCTCAGACTCTTGGGCAGAAACCAATAATTCAACTGTCTTACAGAGATTTTCTCAAATATAATTCCTTCCACCGTTATATACTTTTTTTTTTTTTTTTTTCATATATTTTTATTGAGAATCTAGTTAAATTATTTACACAATTTTCACACATAGAGATTTGCGCGCGTATTAATTAACCATAGGGTGGGTTAATAATATACAAGTGGTTATAGTCAACTATTGTATAACTAATAGCTTTCGAATATGTGCCTTCGCTGGAGTCGTCGAGTATCTCCACTAGTATCTAGAAGCTGAATGGCTGCTAGGTTTGGGTGTTTGTGTAGACGGCGAATATATCTCTCGGTATGGAGTTGGTATGTCTGGTCGACCGTAGAGACTTGTAAGTCGTTATGCAGCTGTTTATTGGTCATAAACCAGAGTGCATCGGTGATAACTCGTAGGACCTTGTTTTGAAATCGTTGTATGATTTCTCTGTGCGACAGTCTTTCGTCGTGCCCCAGACTGGTAATCCATAGGTCCAGATGGCCTTGAATACGGTGAGATATACAAGTCGTTTATTTTCCAACGACAGCTTCGAGTGCCATCCAAGCAGCCAGTAGTATTTCCTAAACTTGGAGTTGAGGAAGTCTCGTTTTTGCCTGACGTGTTCCTCCCCAACTAAGCTTGGAGTCCAAATGTAGTCCTAAGTATCTCGCCGCTTTGGCCATTGATATGGTATGATTGTCCCAACTCGTTGGGATGTAGACATGACTTCATAGTGTGACGTCCACTCGTACAGACTTAGCTTCGTTGATAGAGATTTTCCCAGTTTCTGCTCCATCTGTTAATACTATTTAAGGAGTGTTGTACTTGTTCTACTGCTGTAACGTAAGATTTGTGGCTGGAGGAGATGGCCGTATCGTCAGCGAACAGGGAGATGAAGACGTCTCTGTTCTGTGGTATGTCGTAGGTATACAGAAGGTACAGGGTAGGCCCCAAGACACTACCCTGTGGGACACCGGCAGAGATTGGCAGGTAATCTGAGTGGGCGGATCCACATTTGACCCTAAACAAACTTCCGCTTAGGTAGTGTTTGATCAGTTCACAGTAGGCAGCTGGCAGTAACGAACTCAGTTTATAGACAAGTCCTTCGTGCCAAACGCGATCGAAGACTTGGGAGACGTCCAAGAAGACGGTGGGGCAGTATTCTTTGCTTTCCAGGGATTGGGTGATGTGGCTAACCAATCTATGGGTCTGCTCAATCGTCGAGTGCTTTTCTCAAAATCCAAACTGGATATCGGGAAGGATATTTCTCTTGCTGATCAGCTCCTTGAGACGTGATTAAAGAATTCGTTCGAATACTTTTGAAGGCATGGGAAGAATAGAGATGGGTCGGTACGATGCCACATTTTCTGGAGTCTTCCCTGGCCTGAGGGTCATTATAACATCAGCCACCCATTATATACCAGCAAATTTAATCTCTTCTGTGGGATTCGCCAAAAAAGGGGGTATGGGAAGATTCTCAGTCATTTGGTGAACGTAGAACGATTTGGTAAAGTTTATTAGCAAATGGCATTGTAGAAAACCCAGCGTTTTACCCTCGCCCCAGTAAAAAGTCACACATCAGTAAAACAGTATTTTTGGACTTTTCAACGTTGTAGCCAACGGAGAGGCGGAAACATTAGTGTATTAGTAATTGTCTCCTTTGAATTCTCAAACAAAACAGGAATCAGCCTTGACCGGAAAACGAGAGGGAACAAAAAGTCATTTTTATAACTCTTGCTACGAAAGTACGTTTTTTGTTGGTCGATTTTAGGTGCGAAAGTAGCTGTTTGAGAACTCATCTCCTTTGCAGGTCGTCTATTTACTTTTCTACCGGCTTCTCTCATTTTACCGCCCGCTTGCTACATTACCACCCTGAATTCACACTTTTCTGCCCGCTCCATTCTCTCTTTATTATTTTTTTATGTCTCCGCGATCGGGGCTCGAACCATGCACTCCTGACTTCGCAAGCCGTTGCACTACCAGCTGCGCCGCATTGCTCCATATCGATAGTGGGTCATAATGTTCTATGTTAGCAGCAGGAGAAATTGCGTGCAACGGCGACCGGGTGACGAGTTGACGACAAAACAAAAAACGCACACTCGTAGCCGTCGTTATAAAAAAAATCTTCCAAGACAAGGAGCGAAGCGACTCGAGTGACTCGTTCGGCTTGCTCCGCTCGTCTTCGACTCGCGTCGCAACTACACCGAACTCGTCACTCAAAACGTCGCTTTCGCACCTTGTCATGAAATATACTATTGTTGATGTAGAGGTGAAGACGACAGCCAGAATACACAGGGGGAAGGTGAGCGTGCCCAAAAGGAAGCGGTTGAGGTGAATTAGATCAAGTTGAGAAATGTGAGTTCTCTTCACAAATTAACCTCCCCTCTACTCAAAAGGAACAAAATTAATAAGAAGTTATGTCAATTTTTTTCCTTCTTTCGGATCTGCCTCCATGATCCCTTGTACCAATTCGATATTGGAGTTGAAACTAGTATTTTTTGTTTTCTTCACGTATCATTTTGCACGGTAGGCAAATCTACTCGATGTCTTCTCTCAGGTCCCTCGAAGTTCAGATCTATGGAGAGAGAATAACAAAGCAGCTTGCTATCTTTTATAGGTAATGTTTGTTTCTTCAACAGTCTAGTCAAGCTCAATCAACTGTAATTTGGACAAAATATTGTTCAAAAGTTTTGTGTTTGTACATCCTCGCGTACGGAATACGGAAGTCAATCGATTTCTCAAAATGTACTTCTGACGCTTTACGTACGGTGGAGGTGTTTCTCTTTCGATTTATGACACGTATTTCGTATTTGTTGCCGGGTCCATGTATGAAGCGCCATCCTGGCGGAAGTTCTCGGTGTTGTTACACGACTTCATATTATGAGTTGAGATCGACGACACGTCTACGTGAATCAACATGTGCCAGAGAATTCTTGCGCGCAATAATATCGAGCAAGCATCGTCAACACACATTTTGGTCGTTTCGATGGTATATGGGATGGTAGTATACGTATATAACGATTCTCTAAATTTGTTTATCGAGGGTAATAAAATCAGCCAGCCGTTACAAAACAAACAATCGAGTGATACTTCAAACTGCTTGTTTCGTTTTACGTATTATAATACCTTTGTAGTTTTCTTTTTTTCTTTGTTTTTTCGTTCCTCCTCACGTTCATCTATATCGAAATGTCGATACCAGAGTCCAAAGTGTAGAAGAACGATACAAATTTTCGAACGGTCTGCGCTTGACGTGCGAGCTTAAAAGCGATCAAACTAAACGCTTCATCCGTTTTGAAAGGAGGTAAAAGAAAAATCACTCGCTTTTTATTTTATAATCGATTTCGCGAATATATTCGAATCTCCTATAATACGTTTCGCGAATTGTAAAGTTTTATCCTCAGAGACTACAGGTATAGATAACTTCTTAGAATAAGGTCTCTTGTGAAAATTTTGAAAAGTTATAATCGAGAGAGACGCAATTTGTCCTGTCCAGACCCCAGACAAATGGCCGCTCAAATACTTCAAACTTTTCGCAAAGGTCAAGGGGATTACCGCGACGAGGGGCTCGAAGAATATATCACGAGGAAGATATCTGTCGTATTGAACATCGAATATAATATCGCAGGAGGGAAGGAAACAAGATCGGCCTTTGCACAGTCATACACGCGAACAGCGTCACTTCCGAGTGTTGGATATTAATTTAATTCCGTATACAAAAGCACACGCGCTTCTAAGCTGGCTCGTATTTCCTTTTATTTTTTTTGGTGCGCGCTTGCAGCAGTTGTTTTCGAGTACAGATTTTCCCATTTTCAAAGATGAACTTCTCGCTGCGAGGAGGAAAAAAGCTCCGAATTCCGCGGCGAACGAAGGTACTCGAAAGTGTTTTTTCGTAAAAGGAAAATACGACGATATGATTGGAAGAACGATATAGATTGATAAGGATACAGTGTATACGTTTTTGAACCTTCTTTGCGAGAGATAAGGATTTTATTTTGTAACTGTAACGAATATAGGCTTCGGCGGAATTTTTTTCCTATCACTTACCTGATCCTTTCTCTCTAGCACGCGTGTATGCTTTCTTTTTTTATGGAAATATATTCAAACACTCGGGGATCGATCATCGTGCGAACGATTTACGAGATCGAAATTATTTACGAATACGACGCTAAGCCTTTCGAAACATCGCGACGGAAAGAAAACCATTATTTTTTATTTCGGTGTACGAAACTTTGCAGCAAGTACCCGTGTTTCTATTTATTTCACGAAATTCATAATGAACTAAAAAAAAACTCGAGTTATGCGAACACATATCACCCCGTACACGTATTTATGTACTCCGGTTAGGCGGCCTAGAGTATTTACAATAAACCACCTGGGAAACGTATATTTACGAAAAAAATATTACGTCCGATATGAAAAATGTGATAAATATTGTACAAATGGTCGACTTTTAAAATTCGTATTTTTTCGCCTTCTCTCGCTTTCGCTTTCTCTTTCGCGCAAATATAAACCGATAATTCGCTCTCGTTCCAGGATTTATTCGAGATAGAAGGCGGTTTTTTTTTATTTATCGCTCAACTTTCTGGAACTCAATTTCGAAAGCTAATTACGATTTTTTTTTTTTTTTTTTGGAACTTCTCGTCGCAGTGAAAGGTCGTTGATCGTATTTTTGGTTATCATGATTTGCAAAATCCTAAGCCGAAGATAAAATAGGATTATGGTTCGGGATGTCGAAGAGAACTTTAGAGGCTGGATTGAAAAGTCGTCGTCGAATAATCCGCGTAATTAATGCGGAAAACCGATTCCCCTACATTTTCATCATAAAAGATCAAACAATGTGACGAAGTTCGGGTAGATTTTGTTTCACGAATCGATAGGTGCGGTAGGTGAATTGACCTCATATCAATTTAAAATTGCCTTCGGCTACAAGCAGGGTGCGTGAGTTCGACGTGTACAAAAATTTCCGACTCGGTCCTGAGGGGCAGAATTTTTGCTGAAAAAAAAAAGTGTCATAGAAGGCGGACTTAGGCTGATAAAGTGGCTGCTCACCAAAGGAACTGTTTCAAGTAGCATTCAATAATGTGAGAATGGTTTTCCCAATTGGCAGGAGAGAGCATAAACGAAGAGGATGGTATGAATTTTGTGCTGCGAGCCACAGAGGACAGATCTATCTCCATTTTCCACGCCTCACCTTCAAGCAAAACTTGTACCCGTTCTCAAAGAATACAGAACTCATTTTAATTATATTGATTCGAAGTACGAGGAAATTGTAAGCAAGTAGTGCGAGTAAATAAATCGTGGTCAATTTGTGAAATAAATCTTGTTTAATACCACAAGTGTGATCTGCGATGAGAAAAGGATGCTCATTGCCCACTGACAGGAACACCATTTTTCTCTGAATAGATGTCCAATGAGAGAGAAATGGTATTCCTGTGCCAATGGGCAATAATCATCCTTTTCTCATCGCAGGTCACAAGTATGACTCGAGCGCTGAAGTCGTCAAATGTTTCCCCTTGCTATAACTCGATTCCTACTTTTCTGTCATAAGTTTCCCATTCTTCTTCAGAGGGAAGCCTCCTTTCTATCCTAGCTATGTAAACTTTTGTTTAATTTACGTACAATCCACTCAATATAAACTACTCAAAGCACAATCCACTTTTAAATTTTTATTCACTGATAAAAGAATCAGCTTAGAAAGAGAAAACGACGGCTTCCTTCACGAAACTGGTAGAGGTATTCAGAGAACCTGTTCTATGGAACGGATTTGGGTTTTAGCATTGAGAATTTAATTCGAAATTTGAGTTCACAGTCAAAGTTTTCTGAGTCTTCCAGAATTTTTTCCAAATTGAACTCCTTTTTTCCTAGTCCCCAATGTATTATTCATAACTAAGTTTCTTGAAGTCCTATTTCATTGATGCTTGGAATTTTTCGTACAGTCCCTCTCCTATCGTATATTTGGCTCGAAAGTCCAAACTTTTCAAGTCTCACTTCCGATACCAAAAAAACAGGGAAAAGGGGGGAGGAGACTGTGAGGAAAAAGGACAAGATGGAAAACTGTTCCCTAGTATCTAATTAGATTAGGGAACGTTTAAGAACTTCAAACGAAGAAAACGTTACTCAACTACTATTTATCAACCATGCACAGTACTTTCGGCCCATGGGCCATCATCAACGAGACTGAAACTGAGAACGGAAATATAAGAGGAAAAAAATTACGACCAGTGATCAGTCGAAGCTCTCAAGCCATTTAAGTTCATCTCCTATCCACGAGTCAGAAAACCATATATTAGGAACACCACCGTTGGACTGGAGGAGGGGCAGAGGAGGCACAGCAAATTCTGCTCCTCATCTGAAGTTTGAGAAGACTTCAAGTAATTCTATTCAGTACCGACGGATTTCGAAGTCCTCCAGCGCTCTCCTGTGTCGGAAACTCTTTTCGACGACATCTTTAAGAATCGAAGGGATGTCCAGCCTCGATCAGGAACTCGGCTAAGGTAGATTTGGTTTGAAGGCGATTTCCTATTCTTTGAAGCGAGTGGAAAATGATCGTTCAGTCTCCCCGGCCAAAATGAAGCGCCGGGAGTTCGAATATTTATAAACATCACATTTTTCCAAGAAGGGAATGGAATCTTCGCTAGAGCCCAGCCCGCTTCTAAAAATACGGGGTGTATAAAAGCTATCCCTAAAACTATAAGATTTCAGGAGTTTGTCCAGATTACTAAAGAATTTTCCTGAATAGAGAAGGAGGATTCATTTGGTTCTATCAAAAGAAAGAGGAGTAAGCCTGTTGAGATAGGTCAACCTGTTGAGACCTTTTGAGACAAGTTTCTTCCTGTAGAACTTGTCGATATCCAGGTATATGCCATCACGGATGGCGACGACTTTGATGGTATGCAATTCACTGAGGAAGGAGGCACGAGTAAGAAGAAGGGACACAAGACGGTGATAGACTTGTTGTGGCGGGGTATCGACGTACCGGTGCGACAGAATCTCAGCCTCCAGGAGGTCCATTAACGAGTCGCTCGAGAGGGAGCATAAAGCGACCCGATATGGACCCCTTCTCCCTCCGGGAACTTGAAGAGATCAACGCCAAAAGTCACACATTGAAGCGTAGGCAGGTTCTGAGGAGTAGCTCGAACTCTTTTATAAGGTTAAGCGGCGATCTTACTGAATAGTGAGCTCCAGAGGAATTTTCGGAAATAGAACTACAACATGGAAGGAAATGAGCCGAACACATGGCGACTCAATGTTAACATACCTTGATTTTTTGGTGAGTTCAAGGAAGCTGAAAACGGAACGTCTAGTCTTGAACTGAGTAGTGGCCTTGAACCAATTGTCCAAGTAGGCCGCCAAGCAGTACCACGACAGTATAGAAGTTCAAATTCAAAAATTTGGATACATCGAGAACGCATCCAATCGGTGTTCTTATCAATATCGGTCACTCATACTTCAACTCCATCTCACAAAGTGCTTCGTCGATCTGCATTTTATTGTTTGATAATTTTTTTTGAAATAGGGTATACTAGGCTTATATTAAGCCAAGAGGGGGAAGGTGAACATGCGGAGCGAAAGCTCGTCAGCTATTTTTTCAGTTTTGCCACAGAACATTTCAATTTTTTTGAAATTTTCTTGGGATAACTTTTAGAGTATGATTCTAATAAGTAATAACCATTAAACATGAGTCAGCTTACCCTCTTTGATGCAGTCGCCGAAGAAATTCCGGATAAATTCCAGCAGATCCAAGATAATAAGTCCATGCGTTGGGTGCGTTATTATTTCCCTGAAGACAAAACAGATTCAAGTGGTATTAATTTATTTGAATCCAATGGTTGAACGTCCAGTTTACGCCGTCCTCCCGACAAATTGTGGTTTCGAGAGGGGGAAGACTATTCGGGCAAATGTACAGGACGACCTACTGTATGTGTGGACTTCAACCTTGAGCTGAATATATCGAGAGGGGACTTGGAATAATTTTGACCTCTGCGCTATATGTTTGAAAAGGAGGATGAAGATTTTCATGGATTTGCATCGAGGGACTGGAGAAATTTGCTATGTAGGTATATGAGGAATTCTGGTTCCAATGAAGGAGGATATATTCGGTAAACTTTTGTTCGAGAAAATGCTCGGTAACGACCTCCTTTTGTCGGGTCACCTCCCCTTCGCCCCAAGGGCTCTTTAGGTTGATGATTACGGTTTGATAAAATTTTTGTTTCCCAAAAATATCTCTATCGTTTCCCTTGTCTCGAGACGAAGGGAGGGGAGGGCCACCTTCGTCGTCTCAAGCGTTCGGGAATTCGAATCGACAGAGGAAAAGTGAAAAATACCCCACTTGGCGGATGATTTTGGTGAAACGGTTTTTCTGACAAGGCGGGTTTTTTCAAATACCCGAATTATTCTTTAGTCGCGTAATTCTCCTTGTTTTAAGGGGTTGAAGTTTTGAACTAAATTAAAAGATATGGAAAATACCTCTTTAGGTGACGATTTCGGTTTCATGATCGTTTCCTTTATCGTACCCTTCCCCCGCCCCTCATGTCTCAAAGGTTTCAGAATTTGAATTCAATTATGACGGCATATTCTATCTGCGAGTGGTGAAGTCACAAAACAAACAGAATTCCTTAAGGGGGCCATTGTACACCACCTCCAGGTCGACTTTCTTTGAGATCGGCAGTCGATTTTAGGTTGACAACAAATTTGGAGAAGTCGACTAGAGATTGACCTACAATCGCGGTGGCAAATGAGTGAAAATGGAGTCGGAATTCGTCGATACCATATAAGCTTGATATCGACGTCGATGTGAGGTCGATTTCAACCATGTATCAACCGAGATTTCTGAAGAAGTGAACTTTCGACCGATCAGACGTTGATTGACGGTCGATATGGTTCATCGAGAACCTTTTGGGATGATTTCAGTTTCATGAAATTGTTTTGTTCGCATGCCTCTATCACTTTCCTTGTCGGATTGTTTGCCATTCTCTCGTATCAAGAGTTTGATAATTCGAAGTGATACAGAAAATAGAAAAAATACCTTTTCAGGGCAATAGTTTTGGTTTCGTGTAACGTTTTTCTGTATCCTTTTCCTTATCAGCCCCCTTCCTCTCATCTCAAGGGTACAACAATTCGGATTATTATAGAAAATGTTAAAAGTCCCTTTTCAGGTTGATGACTTCAGTTTCATGAAATTGTTTTGTTCTTACTCTGTCTGCATCATTTCCCTTGATGGGTCACCTGCCCTCTTTCGACTCAAAAGTTTGGGAATTCAAATTGTTACCGAAATTAGGAAAAGTACCTCCTTAGAGCGATGGTTTTGGTTTCATGTGTTTTTTTTCTTTCAAATACCTCAGTCCCTTTTCTTGTTGGGTTAGCCTCTCCCCCCTTTATCTCAAAAGGTTCGAAAATTTGAATTGATAGAAAAAAATGATGTGAAATACGACTTTGATTTAGGTTTTATGTGATAGATGTTATGGCTTTTTAATTTTGAAGAAACAAACTAAACAAATTCACAGAATCAAGGAGAGGGCAATGAATTGTGAAGGGAACAGCGCTATATTAGTTGACTGAAAGAATACTAAGACAATATAAATCTTATATTTGGGATAGAATAAAAGCTGAGGTAACCTTTGAACGTCTACCCATGAATACAATAAAGGTTTTTCACATGTTTTCTTAAGCTCCGTCAAGTCGATGCACTGAGTTGAAAAACCGCGAGAAAAAGGTATTCGAGGGCGAAGAAAGCGGATTAAGAAGCGAGTAATAAAAGAATGCTTTTCGAGTCGTTGACCCAACAAATCCTCTCGAAGGAAGTTTTCGTTAACAACATTAAAATTTAAAACACGTTCGAGTCATTTTTACAGCAGGGGAAAATACTATACGCATATATTGCACCCGACTTTTTCGTATTACTCGGATATCGACCGCTGAGCTTAAAAATCTGTCCACATGCGCCACCGTATATACTTTCTTCGGTCCAAAATCTATTACCCGAGAATCTTAATTTATGAGACGTAACTGTCTTATCGCGAACATGATGAAATTCATCGATTCCCGTCCTTTTTCTATATATCGTTAGGTCCTACGTCACTGTTCTTTACCATTAAGGCGATACAATAGAGCACAATAAGCGTCATCAACTCGCACCATCCTGTATCGTTAATCACGTCCGAAAATTATTCGCCAACTCCTCGTCGTTTAAATTTCGCGATACGAAAATGAATTCTGCTATATTCGTCCATAATATTGCTGTGTATGATAATATGACAACTATAGTCTTCGCCTATTTACGACGAATTGCTCTGTTTACTAGAAATGGCAAATATGTAAAACGGGACGGTATAATTTAGTGTAAATTAGCAGAGACAAAATTGTCAAAATGCTCAGTTACGTAAAGGACAGAGGAGCGAGAAAGAAATTCTCGCAGCGGGAGAGACGATTATAATGATGTCGAGCTCGCATATGCAATTCAAAATTTCCTCGGCGTACCCACGCGTTTAAGAGTCGAAAAGCGCACGTAATTCTGTTAATTCAAGACGTTGTCTTGCTTCATTATTTAATAAAATTAACCTTGTACGATGCTGTGGATGTTGTATAATTCGCACATTCGGGAGTGCTTTTTGGGAATGGGCCGCATTTTCCTTCGCGCCATTCAACATTCCTATATACGCGAAGAATAGGCGGTGGGAAAATGCGAAAGAGAAAAATAGATAACATCGCAGAAGCCACATTAAAGCGCGTTAAACTACCAAAGGACGATTGTACAAAAGCTACGCCGTATAATCCGTAGAATAAACAGAAAAATAGCTCAATATAAATAGAAATGCTTTTATATATAACGTCGTGTACTCACACTCATATTGAAATAAACCGTTTTCTCGTCGCTGATTGGAGTTGCCTTTCGTTATTAAACCTGTTGCGAATATAGTCTGTTGCTTTAAAATTTTCCAACTGTTGCCAATAGAAACGCTTAATGTCGAAATGGAAAAACGCACACAAAAAAACGAAGCTAGATGTAAGACGAAGGTGGAACTTGTGCCCTGTCAGACGAAAAGAGACCATATGTATCTAAAGTGTTCTTAAACTTTTCGATAGCTCAGAAGCGAGAAGAAAAATTTTAAGAACGACTTTTCTGGATATATGGTATTTTTTCAGTGTGGCAGATCACGAAAATTGAAGAAAAACGCGGGGAGTACAAAGTAATAGAAGGCGATATCAACTTGAAAGATCTTGACTTTCAAAAGTTGATTCGCGTTAGGTAAATAACCTAAAAAATCGTTGCTTTAAACTTTTACACCAGTAAAGTTTTCAATTACGCAAAAAAACGAAACTATAAACTAGCCTATACAATATTAACGCCCTGTTTACGAGAAAGTTAAATTATCTTAGATCGAAGCTCACGACTCAGCAAAATACGAGTAGTCAAAAACGTGAAAATCGATTCTTTAGCAAATCGCGAAGACCGCAAGAAAACGCGTCGATGAGAGTCACAGAAACGGATAAAATGGACTCGAGAAAAAGTCGAGTCAAATTTTGAGCTCGAGTTACAAGAAGACGAGCAATCGAACTGTGATGCAATTAAACACAACCCGATGATCTTCCCCAATCTATTCACGTGAACATTTTATCTTGAAATTATTTAAAGCAAATAAAAATAAGTTCAAGATTTTTCTAGTTTATCATGTTGCCGGTTAGATATTATGCGTTTTGAGGTTATGAGAGGTTAGAACGATATCACAAGTCGTTGCGATGTTCAAAGTATCCTCAGCGATAAGATTGCTTCTAAATTTATATACGGATTGAATCTCGTAAACAAGAGGAAGAAAAGGACTTTAAACGACGGTTTCAAATTGTAAAGTTGAAAACACCGTGAAACATAAGCACAGAAATACTCTTCGAAAGCGTTTCAGTATTTTATGATACTGTTTTGATGGAATTGGGCTAAAATTACTCCCCGAGAGAGAGAACTGGTCTGAAACGCCTTGTCATAGGGAGATAACTTCGAGTATGAATCTCCTTACTCCTTCGAAAACTCGTTTTCCAGAATGAAATTCTTCTTTCAGATACCACCCTTTGTTGTTCCGATGTGGTCAGTCTGTTTCTGAACATCCCTTATGTGGCTGCTATCCAACATATTATGGGTGACCTTCTTGTCAAATTTAATGATCTTCAAGAAAAGTTACAAGGATTCTTTGATCTGCTAAATGTCTGCTGGTCATCTAATTTCTGCATGAACTTACTCATTAACGACAATTCAAAACCTCACTCTTTTCGAGTTCGTCATAAACTTTGGTAATATAGGCGACATAAATCATTATCTTTTCGAATGTCCAGAAATATCCAACATTAGACAAATACTATACTCAGAAGCCATCAATTTACAATTCGCTACCCCACTCAGAGCTACCGACCTCCTATCATCAGAAAACCCTTCAATTTTCTCACACATTTTCAAATTTATCTCTGACCTACCTCCTACCATCAACATTTAAATTCAATTCATTTTTTCCGTTTTTCCTTCGACGTAAGGCCCAGTAGCCATCCTCTTTCCAACCTTTTTTTTTTTTTTTTTTTTCATGATTTACTTTCTTTAAATTCCAAAGAGCGATGAAATCAATCTTTTTTAATACAAGAAATCAAGCTTGGCTCCAGTCCTTACAACGGATTGCTATGTCGGAGTACTATTGTTTTCACTTTTTTTTCCCACTATTCTTTTTTTTTTTTTTTCTTTATATTGTTTTGTTTTGTTTTTTTTTGTATTTTTCTTTTATAATTTTTCTCAATGGTTGGATGTAATAAAAAAAAAAAGAAAAAAAGATGTCTCCATCACCACGAACACATCGCTCTCAACAGCTTCAATAACAATCAACTCCTCTTCTTTGAGCCTCTTGCTGAATCCCTTGATCACTCCTCTCATATAGCATTATATATGCAAGAAAGAGGAGTATAACGGACCAATTCCGCAAAAGTTTCTTGGATAATGACAAAATATCTACGGCTTTTTCAATCTACTTTTACCCTTTAGAGCGTCTTTATATTATAAAAGAAAGAGGGAATCCAATTTCGAATTCAATTCTCAGTGTCAAAACCTAATTCGTCTCATAGAACAGGTTTCTTCAATTCCTCGTCATTGCCTCTAGAGCGGAGCAAGTTTTGATCGCGGCCCTGCCAATCAACGTTCATTTTCAATCTCGATTTCCAAGTCCCCCTCCCCCTATCATATATGGCTCGAGAGTCGAAATTTATCTGTGTCCCTCTCCTACCATATATGGCTCGAGAGTTGAAATTTTTCCAAGTCCCTCTCCTACCATATATGGCTCGAGAGTCGGAATTTTTCCAAGTCCCCCTCCCATCATATATCGCTCGAGAGTCGGAATTTTTCTAAGTCCCCCTCCTGTCATATATAGCTCGAGAGTCGAAATTTTTCCATGTCCCCCTCTTACCATATATGGCTCGAGAGTTGAAATTTTTCCAATTCTCTCTCCTACCATATATGGCTCGAGAGTCGGAATTTTTCCAAGTCCCCCTCCTATCATACATAGCTCGAGAGTCCAAATTTTTCCAAGTCCCTCTCCTAACATATATGGCTCGAGAGTTGAAATTTTTCCAATTCTTCTCTCTCCTACCATATATGGCTCGAGAGTCGGAATTTTTCCAAGTCCCCCTCCTATCACTGATGGCTCGAGAGTCCAAATTTTTCCATGTCCCTCTCCTACCATATATGGCTCGATCGTGAGTTGAAATTTTTCTAAGTCCCTCTCCTAACATATATGGCTCGAGAGTCCAAATTTTTCCAAGACCCCCTCCTATCATATATAGCTCGAGAGTCGGAATTTTTTCAACCCCCCCCCCCTCCTATCATATATAGCTCGAGAGTCAAAATTTTTCCATGTCCTTCTCCTACCATATATGGCTTGAGAGTCCAAATTTTTCCAAGACCCCCTCCTGTCATATATAGCTCGAGAGTCGAAATTTTTCCATGTCCTTCTCCTACCATATATGGCTCGAGAGTTGAAATTTTTCCAATTCTTCTCTCTCCTACCATATATGGCTCGAGAGTCGGAATTTTTCTAAGTCCCCCTCCTATCATTGATGGCTCGAGAGTCCAAATTTTTCCAAGTCCCCCTCCTATCATATATAGCTCGAGAGTCTGAAGTTTTCTAAGTCCCTCTCCTACCATATATGGCTCGTGAGTTGAAATTTTAACAGGGAACCTGTTTTATGGGGGGCTATTTCAGAAATCTGCCGTGCGCCGTCCGCCGTCCGCCGTCCAGCGAAAAACTTAGAAAAATTTCGACCCTCGAGCCATATATGATAGGAGAAGGACTTGGAAAAATTTCGACTTTCGAGCTATATATGATAGAAGGGGGACTTAGAAAAATTTCGACTCTCGAGCCATATATGATAGGAGAAGGACTTAGAAGAATTTCGACTCTCGAGCCATATATGATAAAAGGGGGACTTGAAAAAATTTCGACTCTCGAGCCATATATGATAGGAGAAGGACTTAGAAAAATTTCGACTTTCGAGCTATATATGATAGAAGGGGGACTTGGAAAAATTTCGACTCTCGAGCTATATATGATAGGAGGGGGACTTAGAAGAATTTCGACTCTCGAGCCATATATGATAGAAGGGGGACTTAGAAAAATTTCGACTCTCGAGCCATATATGATAGGAGGGGGACTTAGAAAAAATTTCGACTCTCGAGCCATATATGATAGGAGGGGGACTTAGAAAAATTTGGAGTTGGTCTAGGCCTTCTTTTTACTACCTTTCTCCAAATCTAGGCTTCCTTGAATTTTCAATACCAAATCTCATTCGAATCATAAAACAGGTTCCCTGCGTTCCTCGTTTAACTTCGTTAAGGAAGCCGTAATTTTTCTAAGTCCCTTTCCTAATATATATGGCTCGAGAGTCCAAATTTTTCCAAGACCCCCTCCTATCATATATAGCTCGAGAGTCGGAATTTTTCCAACCCCCCCCCCTCCCCCCATCATATATAACTCGAGAGTTGAAATTTTTTCAAGTCCCCCTCCTATCATATATAGCTCGAGAGTCGAAATTTTTCCATGTCCCTCTCCTACCATATATGGCTAGAGAGTCGGAATTTTTCCAACCCCCCCCCCCCCCTCCCTCCCATCATATATAGCTCGAGAGTCGAAATTTTTCCAAGTCCCTCTCCTATCATATATGGCTCGAGAGTAGAAATTTTGCCACGTTTTTTGCTGGACGGCGCATGGCGGTCGGAAAATTTTTCAAATAGCCCCTCATAGAACAGGTTCCCTGTTAAAAACGAGGAACGCAGGGAACCTGTTTTATGAGTCATATGGGATTTGGTATTGAGAATTCAAGGAAGCCTAGAACAAGATAAGCTAGTATAAAGAAGGCCTAGACCTACTATAAGCCTACTATAATATGGTTTGAGAGTTCAAATTTTTTATATATGATAGCTGGAGAGTTGAAATTTTTCCAAGTCCCTGTCATATCACATATTGCTTAATAGTCGAAATTTTTTCAAGTCCCACTCCTATCATATAATGGCTCGAGAGTCGAAATTTTTCCCAATCATACATAGCTTGAGAGTCGAAATTTTTCCAAGTTTTTTGCTGGACGGCGCACGGCAAATTTCTCAAAAAGCCCCCCATAAAACAGGTTCCCTGTTAAAAAGATTCCGATGGCGAATCATTTCGATATGCTCAAGCGCGAACTGTCAAAAATACTGATTCTCCCCATGGATGAGCACTTTCGATACTTCTCTAAAACCGCGGTGATTGAATGGTCCGCGAACGCCGATTCTCCCATGTTCTCCTTTTCTCAAGCTTTCTTATGCTCGGCTATTTTATCCTGCGAATGGCGAATAGTCTCCCCTATATGCACACCCTTACAATCTCTACATGCGACCCTGTACACTCCCCTCCTATCCTCCAGCCTCACAAATAACCCCTTAAGTGACGGTGACAAGGCTATAAAACGCTGGATGAAAGCCAAAAGGACGAAGGACACGGCCGGGGTGCGGAAAATTTTCCCAGAAATCGAAGCCTGATTATTTCAATAGCAAATGTAATTTAGTAATAATACGTTACAAACTTATAATTGCGATGCATTTTGTAAGAGGACTATAATCGCAATAATGAGAGAGAGACTACGTTGAAGATATTGCTAAGTAATTAATCTCTCGTAAAATAAGCTTGTTCAGCGCTTTCTTGTTGTACTCGTACTTTGTCCAAAGGCTAATCCAAAACTTCATTTCACGAGATAAAGAAATTTTTTCGTAATCTTATTACGAACCTTTGATCACTCTGGCCAGGCCATAAATTCCTTTTGGATGGCGGACTGATTCAAAGGAATATGCATCAGTCTATAGATAGCAACTATTTGAATTAAATGACGACCGATGGACTACGATTTTGGTCCTAGTATCTTTTTTATATAGATCCCAAACTCATGGCAACCGTCTCTTACAGAGATCGTCGAGTGCAAAAAGTTTTTTGAGGGACTAATTTTATGGAAAGGTATTGCAAATTCAGATACGCAAGAAATTCACTAAGGAGATCTCGAGGACCAGTTCGAGTGCACGATCGTCGTCTAAGTACCTGTGCTGATAGTAAACATGACTCAACAACTTCTGGCTTGCAGGGAAAGATCAAGTTTGAATTTGGACATAAATACCTCAGAAATAATCCAGAAGGGAACCAATAAGTAGGGATTACGAGATAATGCCCGGCCCTCTGATACTTTTGTTGATGGATTCGACCAAGGACATGGTCGATCTCTTCGGCAAAGAAGGTAGGATGAGGAAGCCAAGGTTTGAGAACTGGGTTGTACTCAAGAGAGTAGCGTTTTACAAAAGATACCACACAAAACAAGCAGCCACGAACGCTTTCGGTTAATTAACCATCTTCTAAGCGTAAGTGAACGGAAGTGACTGAACCCAACATCAACGAAGACAGAGGAACACGAGATGAAATTCATGATTGAACTAGCAAGTCATCAAATTCCCATTGGAAGTCGGTGGCTTATCAATAAACTTTTTGGATTTGTCCATCTCTATTAATGATGGCATCCATGAGTTTGGTATTTATAGAAAGCAAACGTCGACCGATATCGTTATCCACGGTTCGTCCTTTTCTCCTACTGCCCATGAGATTGCGGCCTTCAATAGCCTAATTCATTGACTGACTCAAATACCTTTGAGTTAAGCGGCTTTTCAAAAGGAACTCGTGACTATTAAGCACCTGGGCAGGGTTAATCAAGTTAGAGTGGATGTTGACCTAATGGTCCGGAGGAAGCTCACTAGAAAATGCCTCGATTCCACAACCTCCCTCCCTAGGGACCACCTAGACAGTAGAAAGAGGTGGATTAGAATTCCTTTCCTGGGCAAGTTCTCTTTGAAATTGGGACGTGTCCTCCGCTCCTTTGGATTCCGGCCAGCATTTTATAATCCTAACACGGTTAAAAGTTTACTTGCAAGATTAAAAGACCCCGTTCCTGTGGCCGAGGGGAGTGGAGTTTATAGTGTAGCGTGCAACGATTGCTCGGGTATCTACGTAGGTATGACAGACCGCCAGCTCCAGATTCGGGTAGCTGAGCATAAAAAGGCTTGGGAGAAGGGTAAATTGGGTGAATCGGCACTCTCCGATCATTTAATTGAGAGTGGCCATAAGTTTAAGGAAGGTTCTGAGGCCCTCCTCCATAGGGAGAATTCGTACTTCAAGCGGTTGGCTTTGGAAAATATAAAAATTATTAGACACCGGAATAATGAAGACATCACTGTTCTAAACAGGTACATTCCTGATGAGGGATTGATTGAATTAGTGTATGAGAATGATTCACAATTTGATGACTCGCTAGTTCAATCATGAATTTCATCTCGTGTTCCTCTGTCTTCGTTGATGTTGGGTTCAGTCGCTTCCGTTCACTTACGCTTAGAAGATGTTTAATTAACCGAAAGCGCTCGCGGTTGCTTGTTTTGTGTGGTATCTTTTGTAAAACGCTACTCTCTTGAGTACAACCCTTTTTAATAATATGTTCAACCATAAAATTGAGGAACGAGTTAACTCGGATTGAGAACTACTTAGGGGTGTCTGGCCAACTCTCAACCGAATGAAAATCACTTCTTATCTTGAGTTCCTAGGGAAGGATGATCAAGTTGTGGAAGTCTGTTTGGTAGGGGTTGAAGACTAAATGAATGGTAAGGAGGTGGATTTTATCAGTGATTTCAAGCGGCTTGTTCGACTGCATCATACTGAGATAAATTAATATGCCCGGGAACTTTGTTGATTGACGGAGCTGAATGTATTGTCCAAAGAAGTTTGTATTGTGTGAGTCCTTAAGGAAGTGGAAAGAAGAGAGTGGACCGTGACGAGAAGAAATTCCCTCATTAAAGGAAATGAGAGAGGATATAGCTATCAGTTCGGTACATTACCAATAATTATGATGAGACACTAAAAGTTTGTCCCCATTGTCTTGGTAAAATCCTCATAGGGAATTTCGTCCCTCATTCTCGGAGCACACCTTCAGTATTCCATATTATTGTTCTTATACATTCCCTCAACATATTTTATTCCGCGGTATTTTTCCACCCGAAAACTTCGTCAGGCTGGGTACACATCATCAAACCGCGAGAAATACAGAATAAATCTTGGGCCGAGAAAAGAAACCTTCACGCCTATCATTGTTTCGAAAATCCGTTCCCTTGGCAATTGTGTCAACACTATTTACATAATCAATCCTCGACTCGAGATAATTACGCCCCTCCAGAATAACTCAACTTCCGGGCTTCGCTTCCGTATAATTATCGAACTTTTCAAGCTCTTGATCTTCCAGAGTACGTAATTTTAACCCGTAAATTTAAATTTACTTCTAATGAATATTGATCAGGCGTGAAAAAAAAAAAGGACACTTGACAAATTATTTAATACCGAATAACATTTAAGCTCGCCAAATTACGTTGATACTGTAGTTTGCGAGTACCTTAGCTATTTGAAAGTTTTATTTGCTGTTATTTTCACGATAACGCTTTTTCTTTCTCTCTGACTTCTCGTTCTCATCTTCATTCTCCGCTATCGTCTTCACCAAAGCATTTATGTAATTAAGAAGTATCTATAAGTATAAAACGTCGCGTTGTCTGAGCACTTTTCGTATCATAGTCGACGGGTTAATGTTGAGAGGAGAACCCCGTCCGACTTTTCTCCTCTTGCATAGTGTAAATTGTTATACCTTTGAAGTTTACTTTAGTTCCAAATAAGATTACCCTACATCACCTTTAAAGTTACAAGTTTTTGTAAGCTTCGAGTTATAATTTACGCGCGACATGCGATGAAATTATTTATTAGCTGAAGACGTTTTCTTTGCATACACGAACTAAGTCAATTTACTTCGTCAATTGTTGTTTTTTAACTTACGAGTATATTAATTAACGTAAAAATGCTCAGATTTTCGTCTGGTTCACCATTCTTCCGCGAAAACGAAGTGGGGAACTCAGTTTTTTCTTCGTCTCTAATTTCTATCCGAGGCGATTGTCTCCTTAGCTGTCCCACACATTAGAGAGTAAAACTAATAGCAGGCAGGTATTTCACAACTCGGACGGAATGGAATTCTTTCAAAATTGAATTTTCTCGACAGCTTTTCCTTCCTTTGTTCGTTTGTCTCTCGGTCGTCGACTCGAATAGTTTTTCCCGCATGAAGACATTTCAGGAATGCTGGCCATTTCGTTCGAGAGTAGATTTGATAATTAGACGCAAGTAAGAAGTCGCGTCCTTTTCCAGTAAGGTTTCCAACGACCTAGTTCCACCATGTTTACAGCTCGCTCTACTGCGTGGCTTCAACGCGAAAGTGATGAAAAATTCACCGTCTTATTAGAAAAGGGAAAATATAACTTACTCGTGCGATATACCCAGGAGATCTATTCTGGGGAGATTTTCACGGTGGTCTGCGTAAACTCCGATCAAATTGTTACCTTCGTCATCAGCACCGGAATCCGATGCACGATGTTTTCTACCTCGTGTATTCGGTGCATTTGCTGGAAAAGTTTTCACGTTATACTTTCAAATTATCCTCGTTAATTCAGGAGTGTCCGATCGAGTACTTTACCTTATTGAAAACAACGTATTGGTATCGCTGTCGCGTAAGCTTGTAAGTCTGTTATTGGTCGTTGTGTGGTTTGGGTAAGTGGGTTGAGGATTTCCGTCGGAAACGTCCGTCGCGTTGTGGACATTTTGAAAGTTTTGGGAACAAATTGAAGCGGATATCTTTGTATACCTAGTAGAATCTTTCTTTGAGAATTTTCAGTATTGCTGTAAATTCGTCTATTGAAATATTTCGACTACAGACCCCTAGAAACATAAGATCGCTAATTCGTCATCTGCGCTGTGTTGAATTTTGGTACCCTGAAATCGTTTTGATAGTTTATCCCATCAGATATCGCGAGGTCGCACTCAATGTATTCTTATGGGAGGAAAAAATTTCACGGATTCGCCCGAAGTTAGACGCATATGAAAGGAAATTTTATGCAGAATAAATTCACATCTCTTCATTTTTTTTGAAAAACTGAATATTTGTGGAGGAAAATGAGTTCTAGTGTCGACTCTCCATAAGAGCCTGTGTTAAAGTGCTGAAGGTTGACTGCAGCGATTTTTGTACGTATGGCAGAACCTACGAACTATCGAAGTTAGCGATCTTGTGTTCTTAGAGGTCTATAATTTCGACATGTTTCCTGTCTTCATTAAACCCTTCGTTCAATTTGAATTGAGAGTGACGCGTAGAGAATCTCAATCGTAGAAATTCGATTTTTAAGGAAGATCGCGGCCTATCCATTGACAGAAGGGAAATGAAACGAAACAAAATGACAATAGAATAAGAATTAAAGATTACTCCAATTATCAAGAGGGACAAAGAATACGGAAGAAGATATCGTGGCCACGTTGATCGCATGGAGGAGGACAGGTCGCCAAAATAATTACAACCCAGTTGGAAAGAGGTTCAGAGGAACTAATACATCAGGATCATTTGAAGCAACGTCGCTGATAGGCCACTCGGCAGTATCGCTTACCGGCAACAACGACGACGACGATGAAATTCTGCAAGTTTTTGACCACCTCCCCTTTCAATATTGGACTTGTAATTTTCCTTTCAGAATCCTGTACCTGTGAATCCCCTCCTCCCCCGTTATCCCAAATCCGCGCGATCGGCATGTTAAAAGCATTTTAATGACTGATTCCTAATCTAGAACGCATTTAGAACGAATTACACTTGAGTGCCATTCTTTCCAGCCCTTCCCCTCACAGAAACCACCCACCTTTCTCAAAATTGCGGGTATCTTCTCTCCTATGAATTTTACAAGAAAAATTTTCAGACAAAAGTTGTTTCCTGAAAACTCTTCTACATTTTTACCTATCATGAAAAAGTCATTTAAAGCAACCTATGAGGCGCAAATTTGGAAAATGTGTTCCAAAAATAGATCAAATTTTGATTATTTGTCCTTATAGAAAGAACTATCGATAGTAGAAGAAAATTTATAATTATGTGAAATCCAGAATTGAATTTTACGTCTATAGGGTCCTATTAACACACCCTCACCCTTCAGTCCCCCCAATCCACTCCCCTATTTTTTTTCGAGCAGCTTTTAGTAAACAAGGTAACTCAATCATTTTTTGACTATCGATTTTTTTACTCGGATACTGCGGAATCTTTTGTTCCCTTCAGGATAATCGTTTCCGGAATATTTAGCAAATTCAATTTGCTGAAATCAGTGTTCGGAATATTATTCAAGAGTGAAGACTTCAGTTTCTACTGACACCACGTCGTCGTCGATTCGAAGTTGACCAGCTCATATTACCAGAGAACTACAAATCGACTTAGAATCAACTCATCCAAAAGAGTAGTCGATTCAAATCGATGGGAAAACCTGATGAAATCGACCAAAAGTCGACCTCAAATTGTTTGGTCGATATGGTTCATCGGAGTGAAGCCTGTATCAGACTTCAAAATACTGGGGAAGGAGGCTGAAGCTCATCTAGCACAGAATACCATCATATGTGACCTGTCACAAGAAAACCCCCCTTAGCGTCCCAAAAATTGTTTTTGAGGTTTTTAGTGATCCTTGATGATTGAAACTCACTCTTTTACGTGGTAGTATTGAAAAAATTCCAAAAAATTGAGTTATAGGCCTGAGGGGTCTTCAAAATTGAGGGAAAATTTGAAACTTCTGGAAAAATTCTGGGAATTTGATGAAATTCTGTTTCAGGGGTAATTTTGGGTCCCTGAACATGAATCTGACCCACAAATTTCATTTCAATGCATATTTTTGGGTCCACGGGTCAAAAAATGGAGCTGAAATGCAATTTTTTAGGCGATTCTCCCGACATAACGATAATTAATTCAAAATTTTAAATTATTAACGCGCAAATAATATAAAAAGCGCTATTGAATTGTATTCTTGAGTCATTAATCTACAACTGACAAAATTTTCAGCCAAATTGATCGCATAATGACGCCAAAAACTGCTTTTGAAGTTAGAATCATCGCTCCTGTAAAATTATGTTTAGGACGCTAAGGGGCGTTTTCTTGTGACAGGTCACATATTATGCTAGAATATGACGGAAGGAAAGAACAGAGGCAACGTCTCTTCTCTCTAGCCTTGCTGATCGATGGTCTTCTTTTTCTTCTTCTTCTTCTGCATTTCATACGATGCTTTGAAGATTGGGACTTTTCTTGGGAAAACCGACACGATTTTCTGTAACGATTTTGTTGTTATTACGTCATCAATAACCTTGACCTTGTTTAGAGACCTGAAAAAATCTTTCACTCTCGAGCTATACACAATATACCTATGACTACATTGGTAACCTACATATTGACTTTATCCAAGTCGAAATCGATTTATCGGAGTCGATATGATCGACAGAATCGATTCAATAGGATTGATAAAATCGTTATATCCTATTCGGAATCTATCAAGAGCGTTAGTGGCGATACCTAGAATGCATTAGAAGGTGAACATGGTGTTTTTGACCATAAGAGGTGATGCATGTAAAATCAACTAATATTGTTTTATATACAGAAGAATGTAGAGAATGAAAGTTGTAGCTCTCGTAATGATCTTTCAGGTGAGTCAAACTCAAGAAAACTTTGCTCACATCATCACTTTTTCGACCTATTTGCACTGATCAGAAATGAGTATTTGCTAGAGGGTGGATTCACAAATTGCTTTTCAAAGTGGAGACGTGCTCGAGTTGGCCGGGTGCCAGCTGTCTACCCCAACACAGTCTTTTAAGCATCAAATTTACTAGGGGACTATCGGAATATAACCTCTTCACCTTGGTGCGCTTTAAGCAGCCCGTTATTATTCAGCTTGCAGTTGGAGGACGAGGACGAGCTCCAACGAAGCCTCCATAAATTGGATACAGTGGCAAAGAAATGTAATATGGAAATTTTGGGACAAAAAAGGATGGTGATGGCTTTTCAGGAGGAGCCCGACCAGGTCGAAAATCGTGCCAGAAGGAAAATCATGTAGCGGAGAAAAGGATGTTGAGGAAGAGAGATCTCAGGCCTCATGAACCGAATCCTACCGGAAAGCACACGATTAAGGGTCTATAACACCTTAGCTATTCCTTTGCTCCCACTCTATCTTATTTACTAACGTATGGTAGCGAAACATGGGTTCTAAAGAAAAAGACAAGGAAAGCCGCTTCCTGAGAAAAACAGCTGGCTACACCTTGAGACATAGCAAATATATACAGAACGAATTCAATGTGACTCCGGTTACCAAGGAATATAGAAGGAAATGTAGGAAATATCTGGAAAGATTGAGCGAGGAAAGATCACCCAAATGGGTTGTGAAATACGTACCGAGCGGAAGGATAGGTCGGGGAAGGCCGAGAAGAAAACAGGAAGATACGTCAGCTTCATCCGAGTTGGACGGGACACGGCCGCCGGGTCACATGGCCTAACGCGTTAACGGAAACCACGACGAGATTTCATTTAATTTAGTGTCCACTATCTTGGAGTGGGCTGACTTTCCCCATATGGAATGTCGATGCTCTGCTTGTCGTATGTTGGAGCAGTAGCATATTTACGAGGGAGGATAGGGACCACCCCCAGAGGATCTCCAAAAATCTGTCCAACTATCCAGTGAGCTGTCCTCGAACATTTTTGGACTCCCCCGGACAGAATTTCTACATACATGGCTGTGTCAGAGTAACTAATCAACGGACTCATTGTTGTCCACTCTGTGAAATAATGCTCGAACAAAATGTAGTATGGTAGTACCTGTTTAGTATGCTCTGTTCACTCCCCCCTTTATACACTGGTATGGGTCAGTGTAAGATATTTTAGACTGACTAGCTGCTTGGTGCTTATTCTGGTTTCAGTTGTCCATGAAATGTTGGGTAACGGGAGTCGCTCTGAGCTCAGACTTCTTGTATTTGCCTGATACAAACGTAGTATAAAGGCCTAGTAACCATCTTAGATTGCCTGGATAGGCCGAGTATCGTAGTATAGAACTAGTTACGAGCTCAGGGCCTAATACTAGTAGTACACTGCTTGAAACGAGGGGCAACTTGCTAATTATTAAATCAGAATTTAGCATAGGTCCAGTATAAGCGTACTACATATAAGAAGGAAGAAATTTTTTTGTGAAAGGACGAACAGAATAAACCATTTTTTCTTCATTCAGACATCTAGTGTCAGCCAAGCTTAGTATGAGCCTAGTATGATATCAGTGTAAAAGTAGTATACTGCATGGAACAGGAGAAGAAGGAGGGGGCATCTCGCAGATTTCAGAATTAAGGAAGACACGGAACATGCGTCAAAAAAATATAAAAAAATCATGTTCTATAAGAATATAGAAATTACGTAGTTTACCACCTCTCGGGGATTTTTCGCCTCTACAAACATTTTACAGGATACATCATTATTTTATAACGTAACATTTCATCAGAAATACTTTTTACCCTTTGTATTCATATTCGACGAGTGATTAAAAAAAAAAAAAACTGATCTTTGTGGCACGGACTTGAGTAGGCTGAAAACGAATTTCCGAAGACACCTGCGACGAAAGATCTTCACCTACCCCTCCTATTTTTGTCTAATTTGCCTTACCAGAAGTTCGCACAAAAAACTTTGGACTTGCTCCTTACCAGAGTAGAAGAAATAGTAAGAAAAATCTACAAAAATTGTCACTCGATTTGTTTATCTTTCGTAGGCAAAATATTTTTAATTAAATCATAATGTTGAACCTCTCGCCATCATTCTCTATTGACGTAAATGAGATTTTTCCGTCTATCTTCGTTATCGCATTACATCAACAAAAAAAAATGAAAAAATTTCGTCGTCCGTTCCACCTGTCAAAAGAATGTTTTTTCCAATGATGTGCTCGATCGTCTACATTATTACGATATAAACATTTTCATTAATGTCCGCGAGCTTTTTTTTCCTCTCGTTCGAACCGCAGGTAACAATATTGAAACCTTTTGACAACGGTAAATAAACATTTCCCATATTCCTTCTATGACGTCGAGCCCGTCAAGTCGAACGAATAGGTCTCAGATACATGGTAAATGATTTACAATCTGTCCATCGCACACTGGATGGTTTTGTATTTTATGAAACGAAACGTGACAGCGAAGAGAGTTTGAATAAGTTTAGATTTTGAACCGAAGCCGTACTGTATATTTCGGGCAAACATTTATCGAAGAACGAAAACAAAAAAAAAAAGGAAAGGACGAAAAATACGGTATATACAAATGTAAAAAAATGAAGAAGACATTAAGAACAAAAAATAACACAAATCAAAATAAATATTTGTCGGCGAGGATGGCCGCTTATTTAAACTTTCGGTAACGTTCGCATTCAACAGTTCATAGTCGGAGAGTTCTTTTTTTTTTTTTTTCTCTACACTACAAGATTTAGTAACGGGAACTCGAGTTTACAGTACTCAATAATATAAAATAATCCAATTATTTTATTACTCGATAATGAAAAAAAAAAAAAAAGTTCGAAAAACTTTGAGAACGACTTACCTGTGGAAATATTTTGATTTTTTCCTTTCCGAATTTTTGTTTCCAATTTTCGACCGCGAACAAAGAGAAGAATTATTTACAGAAAAAAAAAAAAAGAAAGAAAGAAAAATCAAAACACAACAACGTCGTAATAACGATAAACAAAGGAAGAAAGGGAAGAAAACGAAGAATACAAAAAGTCAAAATTAGAACAAAGAAAAATATATTCGACGCAATCGACCAATACGAACAAGAAAATACGGAAAAATTACGAAAAAATATTTACGTAAAAAACGAAACTAGTTCAACAATTTTTTTTTAACTCGTCGAGGAAAATGATAAGTTATATAGGTAGGAAGATTTACCCGCGAATTCACGTAACATGCACCTTACAAAATATACGAAAGTCTTCTGTCGGTTTCGCGCATTCTTATACAGTGCACATCAACAGAAGGGTGAAATTATCCCTTTTCGAGAATTCACCCTAAATTATACCGAAAAAATGAGGGGACGTACGGCGCAGGCGTCGCTTTTCCACGCTTTTCCGCCGTGTTTTCGTCGAGTCACCGGTACGACTTGGAAGCGAAACTCGTGTACCTTGGTCGTTATCTAGCAAGTGAAACTTCGCGCCGCACCATTTCGCACATATACTACATACAAAACACACATAATACACGCGCCATACGAGAATAAGGGGGTACGTGCGATCGCGCGGCAGATGAGGTTTTTCACCCGTAATTCTCAACCGCTGTAACCATCGTGTCCGCGTTGTCGTTTCAGGCCGAAACCGGAAACTATGCTGAATTTGCGTTTCTCCCGCACACGAAGGTTCGCCCGTCCCACGAGGTACGTGGAGACGTAGATGACCTTAAGTCGAATTGCAGTTCGGTTTGAGGATTTTTAGCGTAACGAACCAAGGAGGCGAATGGCCTTGTATCGAAAATGCGCGTCCTTGATGTACGCGTGTTCGCGTGAGTCCTTGCGCCATACGCCGCGTGTTTCGCCAAATCGAAAAATACGAACGCCGTAGCAAATCAACTCTTTTGCGTCGTTGACGGTATAATATAATCTTCGAGAGATTGATTAAGGTTATCTGAAATAGAGGAAAAAGAGAAAGAAAAAAAAACCTGTAAACTCGAGTCAGTTCGATGTCACTTTCAGTTACTCACAAATAGAAAAATGATACACGCAATTTTAGCGAGGGCGGAAAGTAAAATGATGAATTTCGTTCGGCTTAAATTCGAAATTCGGTTGCTCCCCGGCCACCAGACTTACTAATTTTATACAAATCCGTAATCATAACAGTCGAGGGATTTATACTCGCGAGTGTACGAAAAGCCCGCTTTTAAAATTCTCTAATCGAGTTGTAGTTTTAACTCTCTCTTTCATACGACGTTGTTTTTGCTGTCGTATAATTTGAATAATTATAAATTTCAAATTTATCATCGTAAAACTAACGAAAAACTTTTCTTTTGAAGCCATACAATTCTAGTTTACTCTATTTTAAGCCAGCTTCGAACATATCTTTTTCCCTGTTTTCGTCGTAGCCCGACAAAAAACTCGATGAAATAAGCTTTCAAGAGTATAATTATGTGAAAGTGATAATTGGGATTGTGTTTAAAGTATATGACTTTCCACACGATATTCTGTGAAGGTTATATGGGTTGGACTTTGAAATTGAGCAATGAGACGAAATATTCACAATCTATTATTTAGAAACTGATGCTAAGGTTGCGTCACTTATGAGAATATTTCGAGATTAATTCAAATAGCTATCATCAATAGCCTCATCTCTTCTTTTCTATAGCTCATGAAATTGTAGCTCTAAATTTTTTCGCTCGTGTGAATGAAACCAGTGGTTGAAATTACCAAATTTGTTTACTATGTCGGAAAAGAACTCTTCATCCATCGTCTAAATTTTTTTAGGTTTTGGTCTTCCAACAATTCGTAATTCATTACTAATACCCTGAAATTCCTCCGGTCCATATCCTATCCCATATTCTTTCAATCCGATGCTTCTTCCCGAGCTGATATAACCCCTTGTGTGGTCCGATAGTTTGTAAGAAAAGAAACAAAAACTATCCCTTGATGAAGTACCCTTTACAAACTAAGAGTCATCGAAGATTGACGCTACATTACTCGATTAGGTCGTAATTTTTCTAATTCCGCTCGACGTCATCAGCTAGTGACGTCATTTTCGTCTCGTGATTTCGTAACGCAAATTTCAGAATGACCCTCAGCCTTAAGTCACATGCACGTCAACTCAACGAGAATTTTGGGACAAAGATGGATGGAATTGTGAAATTTCAAATTAGGTACAGGGTTCAGTAAAATTTTCTTGATAAAATATTTAAAAATCTTGATTAGTTTGAATATGGTAAAAAATAAATAATAATTGATTTCATTGTTATAAATAATCCTAATGATATTTTATTAATAGAATGTAAAATAGAATGTAAAAATTGAAAACTTCATTCTCGCGAACAAAATTCACATTTAATTGTATGACCAATAGGATTTTTATTAATACCGGTAATTATTTACAGTTGGAGGATTGACAGAAAGTGTTTTATCCAATTCAATTATTGACATTACTCTTTATGGTTCTCAAATAAGATCTGAAGTTATTAAATAAAAATTGATATCATATGATTATTTCCAACTTCATTAACAAAATGATAAACTTTGATTTAAATAAATAAAAAATGTCAATTAGTGAAAAATTTATTAAAAAATGGGTTATTAAAAAGAAATGCAATAATATTTTTTATAAATTAAATGAATAAGAGTTAATTTCATCAATTAATTGTCAAATTTAAATTAAATTAACACACAAATCAAAATTTTAAATTGAAAGATAAAAATAAATCAAGATATAAGATACTGTGTATAAATCAATAAACTACTTTGAGAGATGATTATTATTCATTTTGAAACTCGGGAAACTAGCTTTATTGTACACATGAAAGGAGGTGGAAAAGACAAACAGTTTTGAAAATATCAAGGATATTTTAATGATGTCGACGGAGAGAAAGGTGTCTGATCTGGGATAGTAAGCTGAAATTTTTATAGAAAACTAACATGGCCCCAGGGTCTTGAAAGAATTTTGACTGAATAACAAATAACGTCATAAGACAAATTAAGAAATTTTATAAATTTCTAGGTACCTACTTTGTTCTTATCAATAAACCGACTTAAAATTGTGAAGTTCTTTTTCATTTGATTACTTGTAATTTGTGCGAATTTTAACTTAGAAAGAACTTTCCAGCATCAAAAACTACAAGAATTTCATTTCTAGACAATCATTAGCTTGGAAAAGATGTTCAATTTATTCAATTGGCCTGAAACGAGATTACATGATTTAAACAGACGAGGAGTATCAAAAGCAGAAATTTCAATTCAATCGGGGTCAGATGAGAAAAAGTATGAATAGAAATGTTCAAAATTCCACATATAGCATGCCGCCACCCGCAACATATATTTGAAGAAGGATGCTGAGAAAGATTTTGAAATTGAAGTTGAGGCAGCGCCACATTCTTTGCTCTTAGCTCAAAAGGTGCAGTGATAGTCAATTTTGGTGTACGCCATCAGGTAGAGCTTATAGCTTCAAATGAAATAACAGAAAGGATATGTGACCGGCGATGAGAAAAGGATGCTCATTGCCCACTGACAGGAACACCATTTCTCTCTGATTAGATGTCTAATCAGAGAGAAATGGTGTTCCTGCGCCAATCCTTTTCTCGTCGCAGGTCACATATAAAAATTTGAATTGTACAACAAAACTCAAGGACAGATTCAGGAGGAGGAGGAGAACTGAGGCGATACCCTCTCAAAGAATGCACGCGCAAAAGATAGACCAGTTTCGACTGCTTGCTTTCCCCTCGCCTCTTCCGTCTGAAATGCTGATCTAGATTAACGCTTGTACCTCACGAAATACTAAAATTATTTATTCATAACGTTTTTATATTTATCTCAGAAATATTTTTATCAAATTTTTTCAACTGAAATTAATCTTTTTGACATGTTCCATGTCTTCTCTCTCGCCGGACCCCGACTTTGAAACTCGCGAGTACACCCCCCTCCCCCCTCCCTCCCCGTCAAGAGAAATCTCTACCCCATGTGTGATTCAGAAATTCGCGAGTACACCCCGCGTAATAATAATAATTAATAATTAATAAATAAATAAATAAATAAATAAATAAATAATTAAATAATTAATATAATTAATAATTAGAAAATCTCTACACCGTGGGTGATTCAGAAATTTGCGAGTACACCCCGCGTAATAATAATAAATAATTAATTAATTAATCATTAAATAATTAAATAATTGTTTAATTAAATAATTAAATAAATAAATAATTAAATAATTAAGTAAATAAATAATTAAATAATTAATATAATTAATAATTAGAAAATCTCCACCCCGTGGGTGATTCAGAAAGACATGGAACATGATTTTCATTTATTTGGCTATGCCAGAAAATTTTTTCTTGTTGGGATGGGTGGAAATTGGAAAACTATGAGGAATAGATTAGACTATTGTAGAGTTGCGATTACAGTTGGTACGGGGCTGGAGTTGATTAGTATTTGAGAACTTTAGGGGAATTCAGGCACATTGCTCTTAATATTTTGATTTGAGAATCCAGGAGGTTAATTCTCACGTTGGAAAATTCAAGCTGGAGAAGATTTGTAGGCCGACTTTGTTTACTTTACAAGGTTAAAAAACTTTTTTTCTATAGCAACATTTATTTTTTTCTTAAAATTTGGTAGAATTAGAATTACCATATTTATAAATGTTTTTATAATAAAATTAATTTTTCATCTTACATTTATGATACAAAGTAATCCTACAATTTGTGGTACATTAGAAAAACAAAGATTTATTTCATTTTTTATCGTATTTTATTACTACCGTATACTTTCAACTTTATTGAGTCTTGAACAACATCATATTTAGTTTCAAGGGTAAAATGATACTACTCATACAAGAAAAAAATAGTATAAAGATACATTTATAATCATCTTCAAAAAGGATTTAAATTAATTTGATTCATATAAATTTAAAGGATTTTATGATTCAATAATGTGTAAAATAATTGAATGAATTATTGGAGAAAATGCGTTCAAAATACCTGATATAAAATCTCCACCCCGCCCCCTTCTCTCTCCTAATTACATAACTGATTGCTTTGACTCAAACACATGTGCCTTTAAAATCTTCTTTCTTTCTTTATTATTATTAATCTATTATTACCCTAAATGTGTATTTTTTTAAACAATAATCGATTATTATAGATTTTTTTAAAGGCAGAAATCTTCCTTGATTTTTTTTTTTTTTTTTTTCATTTGAATGTTCTAAAAAGTTTAATAAGAAGCTTGTTTCACTATTTTGAGACTAGAAGCGAGGTTTTACTATATAATTAGAGTCAGTTGTTTGTTTAGGTTTGAAGGTCATTTTTAGTAATAATTTGTCAGTAGCGAAACTTCGAGTACATTTGAGGAATCTGCGATGTACTAAAATCGGGAAAGACGAAAAATGATTCCATTCAAGATTTTCATAATCATACTCAGAAAAAAATGGGCGAAAAAAAGATTGAAAAAAGTGCAAATTAAAGGAAAGTGTTGTCTTTCTGAACGTTTAATGCGACATCGTAGTTCACGGAAGTAGTCTAGTGAGCAAACGAGCAAAGCGATTTGGGGGAACTCATTTTTGAGAGATTCCATTGGTAAATCAAGAGTATTGTGATGTACAAGAAAGAAAATTGAGGATTCGCTATTGGATTTCGCCCAGGAATCAATCGTACCCAGAACGCAGAGGTATACCAGATGAGGCCGTACAGTTAAATGGGAGTTTGCGCTAAATTCACGTCAGCGCAAAAACGCAAAATGTTGAGATGTATGCTTCAAATCTACTCCTACCCAACTTTCTACGACTTTTCTAAGCCGAGTTAAGGACCAAAATGTGACAAAAATTGACCAATTTGCCTAGATTTCCAAAATAAGAAATTGAAAATTCCCCATTTTCAGGGTTATTCAGGCATTTTTTCTTCGGAATCAGCGTTAAATTTCACTTTCAAATCAAGTAAAATATGGAAGTTTGAACAATTTTTAATTTTGTAGAATTTTGCCAGATTGATCAATTTCTGGCACGCTTTGGTCCATAACTCAACTCAGGGCGCAAATTGAAGATTGAATTTGGCGTTTTTGCACTAGAAGAAATTTAGCGCAAACTCCTATTTAACTGGCAACATCTCCTGTACAATTTTTGAATAGTTACTGCGCGCATCTGACAAATCGTCCCAGTAAAGAAGTACATCGTTTTTCAAGGAAAGAATAAAAATAAGATCGAAGGCTACATGAGTGATACCTTACGAGGAGTAATTCACATATAACCGACTCGATAGCCCTCTTCTGCGACGTGAAGTCAAACTTTCGCCGTTCAAAAAATCGTTGTTTTCCCAACGGTCGAAAGAAAAGTTTCTGAGATGAAAATACTTCGAGTAGGTACGTAATGAATTCAAACCGCTGGCGTCAGCGGTTTATTTCACTCTGGTCGGCGATAATGGGTCGCAGCGAGGACCGAATACGGTACTTGGCCTTTCAGATGTGGTAAGTTTCGCTCGCCAGTTAAAATTCAACTAATTAATGAATTTCAAAAAGCAAAACGTGAAGCAAAATTTGCCAAAATACAACGCAACAACCAAAGAGAGAAATCAGGTAAGAAGTGCGCGGTGTTTAAGCGAGGACAAAGACATCCGCGAAGAACGAAAAAAAGCTGCAAGGAAAATAGAAAGTAAAAATATACGCGAAGGAAAAAAGAGCCTCGCAGTTTCTTCAGGTATACCATTCGCGTATCTTAAAAGCTTTCGGAAAGAACATCAACTCAACTGTGGAGTTCGTGTATAGGTATTCACATATTTTCAACTTTTTCGGCTCGTCCGCTTTATATGTATAGAAATTTTCAATTTCTCGATTTTTTCCTTTTTCTTTTATGATTAATATTTAACATTTCGTTTCCATTTACTTGAGGGAAACATAATGTATTACCTTGAAGAACATAATAGTATACATATTCGCAAATTTCAGATGAATGATACGCTCGTAAATTATTACTATCATTGTTCGCGTATTGTGTATGTATTCGTTATAATATACGTTCTATTTCCACTCTCTTTCTTTTCGATATTATTGTTAGAAAATCTTTCCAATAGTCTTGTAATACGATGTTGAGAAATTCGTAAAAAAAGACATCGCTTTCTTTCGTGTAACAGCTATTTCGTTCCAGTATTTTGTAGAACTTTCGCTTATTTGAACAATTTTCGGCAACAGGATGCACACAGCATAGGCAAGCATAAGCCACGCCATATTTAACATGCAGTCACGCTTCCAACCCCTCTGTCAAAAATTCGTTCCGATCGATACTCACCCTCTAAACAGAAACAACACTTTTCTTTCTTTTCTTCCTTACCCAAAAATCGAGGGTCCTCTCGACGACTTTCGAAGCAGCGCCGCCACCACCGCCACACCCGCACAGATCGTCAAAATATCCTGCAATTAAGAAACGTTCGGGGAGGTCGTGTAAGTTGGCGAGGCCCTTCTTATTTCACACGCTCCTTCTATATGCCGCGCGTAAAATCGATAATTGGAAAACAGCCGTAAGGTCTAAAAGTAAGTCTGTTCGTAAGAGTACGCACGTGTACTTATGTACGTATTGCGTACAATCGTACGATCTTACATTATTCGTATATAACGAACATAACAATTCGATTTTCATAATAATATATCGCAGACTTTACAACGCTAACGAGGGTACGAACACTATACGATATATATTCGGTCTAATATGTACGTACGTCGATACGACAATACGATAAACGTTTCAATTTATAGCGGCAACTTTTACTTTTGACAAGACGCGTCCACGATAAAAGCCTATATATCGTTAAAAAGCAGGTCGCTACTAAAGACTCCTACTGAGAACCAGCGTTCGAGGTACGTGCTCGCATACGAGTACTAACATCGTTTTAATGAAGTAATGATTAGGTATCGTTATTGAAAATGATTTGTAAGTATTATGAAAATATTTTGTGGGCAAAATGTGCGCCTTCTGAACTCTTCGTGAGTTTTTTCTTCGTCTACAAGTCTCTCTTGGGAGACCAGAAGTGATATCTAATATTAAACTGGACCAAAAATTCAGGTAGAGAGAGTTTTTTGATTATGAAAACTAGGTACTGGAGAATCGTTTGTTTTGTTCCAACTTGCTGTTCGAAGGAAGAGCGCCGCAACATATATTGTAGCAATCGTGTCTTAAATATGAGAAATGTAGACATGCATACGTCCTAAGCTTCGATAAATCATCACTGTCAATGTCAAGGACGCGGACGCCTAGATGATGTCGGTGCGTTTCCTCGATGATAAATCCTTTTCTTCGGGTAACCAAATTGGAATGCTGATGTTGGTGGCTATGCCGTCTGGTATTCAAATCATCAAAAGAACCAGTATCGAATACGTAATTTGAAAAAAATATAGGTATGTGAGAGGGAAAGGAAGAGAACGAGAAAAAGAAAGATTTTGTTGCATTGTGATATAAGTTATGATTAATCATCGAACAAGAGAAAATCGTACCTACTTGTGCGATAACTACGATTGATTTCGGAGAAAGTAGATACAAGTCTATCCTTGATGAAATGACTCTCAAAATATCTAGCTTCAAGACAAAAAAGAAATTATTATCAACTTACGTATTCAATCAATCAGTTGAAAAGTAAACCTTTGTCTTGAATGTTTGCCCCCTACCTGTTCATTTTTTTTGCAAGCATTCAATGAATGTAATATGGTGAATTAGCAGCAGACACAAAAATTTTCTATGATAAGTAATTTTCACAGCTTCAAAACCAAAGTACACTCGTTTAATGTAAGATATATACTATACACACCTCCAACGCACATTTAACGGCTTGTACTCCCGCGTTGTCCCTTCAAAAATCCGTAGCACTCTTATTTTGAGCTTCTAAGCAGAGTGCACAACTTACTTATTCTTCTATATGAGGTTCAATAAGCACTTAAAACCTTCACTAGAAGGCATTGCAGAAGATACAGGTGATCATAGGTACTTTTGAATGAGAATCTTCAGTGTGGGAAAAAACAACTGAAATCAACTTCTCTCCCACCATTCTCTTTAAATCGATTAAAATGAATTCAAAAAGTCTGGTTTCAGCTCATTTTCAAAACCTTTGAATTTTGAAAGTGATCTACAGTACATAGTTTCTTTGGATTGTTTGTTCAAGTTGTAGAGCGTTTACAAGCGTCAAAAATTAGCCAAGAAAAGGACTGATATTATATGCAATTTCTCTTCAGACAGACGTACATTTTTCACAGTTGCATAATATTTCATGCTTTCATTCTCAATAACCTCATGGACTTTTAGGTGTCAGCATTAGCTTTTAAAGGTGATGTTATGGCAGCTACTACAGACGTTGAATTACATCCTTTCCCCACTTATCATTCTGTTACTTAGCCATTTCCATAACAATACCTTGAAAGCTGACGTTGAAACCTAGAAGTATGTGAAGTTATTGAGAATGAGGGAACGTGTACACATAAAATGTAGAAACAGGCGCGGATCCACGGGGGGGGGACCAAAAAAAAAAAAAAAAAAAAAAAATCCCCCAAAAAAACAACAAAAAATCTGTAGTATCGAAGAAAATGTAAAGAAAAAAAAAAAAAAAAAAAAGGTCCTTTAAATTTTTTTTGGATTGTTTCCCCTCCCAAAAAGATCGTCTGGATCCGCGCCTGTAGAAAACATTTAATCTGGCACCTGAGATAAACTTCTTAGGAAAAGTCTTTTGTCTTCCTTCAACTTGATCCGCATTTATTGACTCACTCTATAGCTTCTGTTTTTTGGGAGATAATGTCTACAAAATGAAGATTCAATGTTGTTATTTGATTTCAAGTACAGTACCTTAGTTACTTTGGGTATGCATCAAATCTAATAAATAGGTAGAAATTTGGAATTAATTTGATCATTCAGTTATGGCTATTCTTAATGAAAATATACCCAAGAAAGTAAAGAACGCAGGAGGCTGAAATTACTCATGAGAGTGAGGAAAATTGCAAAAACCGCAGAAACAATTTCAAAAAACAACGCGCTTTTGGTTAAAAAACTATCTTTTCAGAGAAAACAAAAATCAGCTGACCCAACAATGAAACAAAACAACAACACCAACTCGAGAAAAAAGGACAAAAAAAAAAGGTTGGATAGCGGCAGCTTTGACATTGCATTTCTTGTGTACCACATAAAGAGTGCAGTACCATAGCTACTTATTATCTTTCAATAAATGCAGTTTTCCATAATTCTATTTTCAACTGCACTTTAATCCACCATCATTTAATGGCTTATCACAAATGAGACAAAGTTCTCTCCCTGTAGAAGACAAATTAAATGCCATTGTATATATGGAAGACAACACTACTTGCAATTCAAATGCTACAAATGATGCAGACATATTTGCAAGAGGCAACTGAATAGAAATACTACAGAGTTATAAAATCTCTACACCAAAACTTTGAAAACAGGATACATTGCCCAAAATCAGACACTTACTTGTCCCCCCCCCCCCCTTGCGCCTTATTTTCTTCACAACTTTATTTGAGAACCTTTTTAAATGTAGTATAGCACGTGCAAACATTTCAAAAATTGATTACATTCTACTACAAGTACAGTGTGCACATGTAGAGTCAACTCAGTTTCAAGGTTTATTCCAATTAGACGCGTTCCTTCTCTCCAGTTTGCAACCCTCTTTTCCAGTTTGGGCTATTATATTGAGAAAAAGGACCAAGAATGATTTTTGTTTAAAAACGCATGCTCCTCACCAAATATTTCTCAGGAATTGACTCAAAATATGGAAAATTATATCCATTTTCAACTGAGGATATTTCATACATCACTATTCCACCTACAATAGCACATCTACAGTTTACTTTGTAGGACATTTCACAAAGACCAACTTTTGTTTGAAATATTTTTCGTTTAGATCAAAATTTGATGAGCAATTTTCAAAAAACTGAAATTTTGGACACTCAAGCCCGCCAAAAAGGGGTTAGCACCGGGTTCGGAAGGTGGAATTCTTAATTTTGTTTCTGGGAATGATAACTACATTTTCTACCAAAAACCCTTCTGTTCTCAGACAATTTTTTTATTTGCCAAATTTATGTCTTCATTGTTTAAACTATATGTTTTGTAGAGGAAGACAGACAGATGAATCATCGCAAGAGCAAGTGAGAGACATTATGCTTTGTTCTGCAAACCTAATGAAAATTCTACAAATTTTGTACTCTCATATTATATCCTGTTCAGTGTTTACATCAAGAAAGACACTCTCCTACTCATAGATATGTAAAGCAGTCCAATGCAAAAGTGTGTCTTTCTCTTGTCTTTCTTGAGGGGTATTTGGTTGATAACAATGAAATTCAACCAGCACGCTACCATATCAAATTTTTGTGATGTTTCTCAAGGCTCCACCTTAACACAGTCTTACTCCAATTTACAATTTGGGTTCAAAACAAAAATTTTACTCCATAAGAAATAAGTAGAGACATTTCAATCATTTGTTATTATTTGAAACCCATAAATAAATAAGAAACCAGAGGAACATTTGCAAATACCTTAGAACTTCCAGATTATAAGTATAATAAACTTCAAAAATTTCTCATTTCTTCTTTCCATTCAATTCACATTCAAATATATAATGATAAATTTAAATGAGACAGTTTGCTTTTGTTGCCACCTTTATTCAAAAACAACTCGACGTTTCGACGCACCTCGTCGTCATCATCAGGAAACGTACTGAAATAAAGTAAAATTACAAAGAGAGAGGTGACCAGATATGAACAGAAAAAAGGAAAAAGCACGTGCCAACAAGATCAGGACCGGAGATAAAATTAATAATTACAATTCACGAATGAGTGACGCATAAGTGTTGGCGAGATTAGAAGTATCGGTCTTGAAATTCACATTGTTACATCTTAAAATATGTAGTACTTCCAACATCTTCCTCTTCTTATCATTTTTCTCACGCATATACTCACAAATAGAGGGTCTAGCTATGGGCAGCCCCCTCTCCCCAATTGTAGCGGAACTGGTACTCGACAAACTGTTCGCCTCATTGGATGGTACTTTTGGTTCCAGTATCAGCTTCAAGACCAAGTATGTGGACGACAGTCTGTTTTTCGTGAATGAAAGCATTTGTGACGATCTTCTAGAATGTTTGAACAACTTTGACAGCAGAATTAAATTTACCGTCGAAAAAGAAGAAAACCGATCAATAAATTTTTTAGATTTCACAATCGTTAGATGTGAAAACAACCCCACCCCCATTTTTAATTTATATAAAAAACCTACCCACACGGGTAGACTTATTAACTATTTTTCAAATCAACCCTTACATGTAAAATCCAACACTGCCAAAAATCTGATGAACCGTTACCTTTCGAACTCTAATCCTAAATTTCATGACCAAATTATGACCGAATTTTGTGACACGCTACGTGAAAACGGCTATCCCTCTAAGTTTATTAAGAATATTGTGTATTGTGACCCTACTAGTATTAATAATTCATGTTTAACTAATAAGAAATATTTCTCGATCCCGTTTATAGGTCCAAGCAGCGCGATTATTCGTAAGATCCTGCAGAAATTGGATAACCAAAATTGTATTTCTTTCGGCAGTTACAACACCTTAAGAGAAAAATTCTTTTCGAAAACTAAAGACCCAAACCCCACCTTGAAAAATTCTGGTGTTGTATACAAGGTTCCCTGTTCGGTGTGCCCTGATACATTCTATGTGGGGGAGACCTCTCAACTGTTAAAGAAGAGGGTCGACCAACACAAGAATGATGTTAAGAATCGAAGCAATCGCACTGCTTTGGCCTCTCACTCTTGTGATACAGGGCACAGTTTTAATTTTGACTTAATTAAAATAGTTGGTCGTGAGAAAAATGATAAGAAGAGGAAGATGTTGGAAGTACTACATATTTTAAGATGTAACAATGTGAATTTCAAGACCGATACTTCTAATCTCGCCAACACTTATGCGTCACTCATTCGTGAATTGTAATTATTAATTTTATCTCCGGTCCTGATCTTGTTGGCACGTGCTTTTTCCTTTTTTCTGTTCATATCTGGTCACCTCTCTCTTTGTAATTTTACTTTATTTCAGTACGTTTCCTGATGATGACGACGAGGTGCGTCGAAACGTCGAGTTGTTTTTGAATAAAGGTGGCAACAAAAGCAAACTGTCTCATTTAAATTGATATCTGTTTGTCACGTAAAAACAAAACTTTCTTTATAATGATAAATGATCAAAACGTTCTTATGTATTTCTTATGGGAATGGATTGTAGATAGAATATGGCAAATTTTCATAGGGGTGCGTTTGCTTGAAGTGCGGCAAATCCAAACGTGCCAGCACAGATAATTTAATTCATTGCATCTTATTTTTGTTGAATATTATAAATGATAATTATACAATATTGTCGTTTTGCAAATACGTCAATTAATCAATTCAACTCTGTACGGCGTTGGCAAGTACAGTTTGCATCGTTTGCAATTTCTAATAATAATTCAGCAAAAATACCATTACATTTGAATTGAACAACCCACATGTGTAGTTAGCGATCCTAACGGAAGCCAGTCCAAATAATAGTCAAAGACAGAATCAGCCATCAGCGGTAATTGCTGCAGCTCAAGAAGAAGGGACCTAAAGTCTGTTCACGTTAAAAAAGTATAGGAGTACATACCTCAGGAACGGAACGGCGCGGCGAATGAAGATCACCTTTCGGCGTTCCCTTCTCAAGGTACGTACTTCTATCTTTTCTTAACGTGAACAGATAGTAGACATGAAGTTTACTCTGTGATTTTTGTTATTGTTTGTGCTCCCTGCTCATCAGTCATCAGCACTGCCATACAAAGTTGAATTGACGTATATGCAAATAATGAATACGAGAAAAAGAGGCTATATCAGGTATACCCATAACCTCTTTTCCTCGTATTCATTATTTGCATCAAAGTAATATAGAAAGCCAAGTAGTTCGACTCGCCATATATGCAATGTTGAAAACCTGATTTGCAGACAATTTATCACTGCAGGAGCGTGACCATTGCGCGACTTCCTTGTTAACACACGCGCATATGGCAATAGTTGCATTTTTTTGGTTTATCTCGAAAATGAATTCCTTTATAAAAAAAATGAAGAGAACAAAAATAATTATTTGTCTTGTTATTTTCTTTAAAATTAGATCAATTTCTAAATTTTATTTTTTAAAATTCTAAAATCAGTGCCAATAGATTGGAAATTACAAGACAAATTAATTTGGTTCTCTTCATTTTTTTACGGAAGTCCTTTCTTTTTGAGATAAACGAATAAATCTGATTTATAACCATATGTGCGGCACTGCGGTAAGAATGCGGGAGTGTACATGCACTAGCGCTGACTAGTAATTTGTGCGTACGGAGTTCCGCAGAACTACAAAGTCGAACTACTTGGCTTTCTATATTACTTTGATTTGCATATACGTCAATTTAACTTTGTATGGCAGAGCAGGTCATCTCTCAGTAGTCAGGCTTCTCAGTAATGGCTTGCCTTGTCAATGAAACTGTCTATTTTTGTACACAAACAGTATCGTTTAGATTAGGCGTAGAATGAATTGAATTTCTATATCGAAAGAATGATATATGCCTAATTGCTACTCTTTATAATCAAAGTGTCATTTCCTTCAGATTCTAATTTTCTATAGAGGGTAATCAACTGTTTGATCTGATCCTACATTGGTACTTTCTTCAAACAAGCATTCATTTTGTTACAGGTGCTGCCAATCAGGATTTCGATATTGTAGCATCAAAAACACTTAGTATCCGTTTAGTCGGTGGTGTATGATTCGATTACAAATCTACCTATTCAAATATGGGATAATTTCTGTCTGTATTTAGTACGTAATCAGTGTACGATTTACCAGACCATATAACGAGTGAGTAGAGAACGTAATCCACTAATTTGGAAAATTACTATTTTGAATTACTTAGTAACTGATGGCCAAGGACCGGTAACAGTCGTAACTCGTATAGCTGGAATTCCAGGGACATCGGTTACCGAAATTAATTACTCGGGTTGCGTGGTGAATCAAAACCCACGAGTAGATTTCGCATTTACGAAATGGTAAAGTACCTCACGCGTCTTCTCTATTACGAAATCATTTCTCGCTAAAGTTTTTCGGAGTCGATTTTCTAATTAAAATTTCGACGCATCGAGAACTCGCGAAGAGTCGTACATCAAAATCTCCGACCGCACCAACATTCGAATCCGACTGCGTTAGGAGTAAAAAATTTCGTTCAACCCTCAATTCTGTACGTTCCATCCCTCGTTTGTACCTCTTTCACGTTTTCTTGAAAGGGAACTCGACCTTATAAGTCTGATTTATTAGAATAATCCAGTCTTATCGAAAACAGGCTGACTTACGCTTAATCGTCTAGCCGGGTAAATTACTCGCGTTATACGTATATAGTTTTATTCTGTAACAAATTACCTTCAGTCGCGCACAGTTTCACTCGCCGACATTTTTCCACCATTTTTCGGCGATCTAAAGAGGTTAGAGGTTTGCGTTAACCTTTTTCTATGCAATTTCGTGCGGGTAATTAAAGCGCGCCATTCAGATTTGATTAACGGTTTGTTGTAATGAAATTCGGATACGATGATACTACGAAGCACGATAGTCCTTAAAATTGCGACAGTTGAACGTATTTAGGTATAATTTGACGTTCGCAAATATAAAAGTAAGGTATTCGTTTCTAACTTTCGAATTATGAGATAATTTAATTACATCTGCGACGACGCCTAACGGCGCTCGTATACTTTTGGAAATGAATTAGTACACCTCCACTTACACATGCTACCGGTACTCGGATTATTCCGTGTAATATGCTCTCTGTTCTAATTTATGCATAAATTTGTAACCCTCTCTTTCTCGTGGAATATAGGTAGAAGTACACCATCGTTTCATGCTTTTACGAAGGCCGAGATAGACACAAATTCGATTATAAGGGGTAGAAAAGAAAGGTGACTCTTAGAACTCGAAGAGAAGATCTCGAGCAGTGGGCAGAAGTTATTAGATACTATCCAAGCTGTAACTCGTTTACTTTAAATTGTGTAGTGTATCTCGCTCTCCTATCTACCGGATTTACCTTCGTAAAAGACGGGTCTAAAAGAAAATACGTAAACGTATTCGAAAAGACTAGCGAACTCGGAACTGGTCAACCGGTGAAAATCGTTTTTCTTCGAATTAAATTACTGATTCGTTTTCGAAAGAACGACCGAATCGGAAATTTCGCCGTTTAGCATTTATTTAATTAAAAAAACTTCGCCAAATATTTTTGTCGATTTGCGGAAAAGGTGAGAAGCGCGAAAAAATACTCGAACGAACTATTTTCATATCGCATTATACAGAATTAAAAGAAAAGAAAAATGATTTCAACAGTTTATTTTTTTATAATTGTAGTAAGGGTGGAACGACAGTACATCCGGCGTATCTGTGTACAATTTCCGAGCGCAGAAAAGTTTTGGTAGAAAGTAATTAAAGAGCGCGCGTATTCTAATTTGGCGAAACACGTACATAAAAGAATTTCTGAATAATAAATTATTTTCCAGTATCGACGTAAAGAAAGGCGAGAGAAGAGTTGAACCGAAATTATAAGCGGAAATTATTATTAAAGAATCGATGAGTTCGTGTATCATAAATAAGCAAAACTTTCTTTATCCTCAAATAACTGCATCGAACTGTCGACTTCAGCCGCCTTGAATTAGGCTCGAAGCTTCGTGAGAAACTTGTTCAATTCTTTCAAATTTTTATAATGCGAACGCCAAACGCAGGGATTATAGGAAGCGAAATGATTTTTCTTTCTCTCCTTACTTATTGAATTGCGCATTAAAGTAAAATTGGTTACGAACTAAAAATAACTTCTTATACTTTGCGCATAAGCCTGTAATGAGTTCAGGGTGAGTGAACTTGATTTAGATACTTGGACTTAAGATTTGTTCTGGATAACTTATCTGTATTTTTATTGTCTTCTATTGGATTGTTAGTTGCTTTGTTGCTTGCAAGGGTACTTCGGAAAAAGAAGCGATTGTTGTAACTGATTTCCCAAAGCTGAGTACTTGTGGTAATGAGCTTGAAGTGACGGGTAAAAAAGGTGAAGTCGAAAATGAGAACAAGTTTAATGATGACTTTGCAAAGATGGTTATTATCGAGAATTTTGAAGTACAAAAATACTCGACTAACGAAAATTACAATACCAGGTGCAGAAACAGCATCGAATGTGAACATTATCACAAACATTATATGATTCACATAAAATCAAAAAGTACGGTGAGATGAGCAATCTCTTCAATTATTGATGGAGGTATGATTGAATTTGCGATTTTCTTTACTTTCGCAACTCACTGAAGTCATTATTATTAAAATTCTTCCTATTGAATACTAGGCCTATTGTAAGAATGATTTAGTAAGGCTGATTATAAATTTTCTATATTTTGAAATGATTTTATTGTACGCCCTGTAAAATTAGCGTTCATAATTTCCGTGATATCTTGTGGTCATTTCCTTCATTTTGCATATTTTACATAGGCCTATACCTATAGAAGGGTCTAGAAAGTGATCTTAATTAGAGAATATGATAATCAATATTATCTTGGTTAAATAGGTGTGAAAGTATATGCAATTTTGAATTTGGATTGTGTACAAGTAATTTGAGATTTGGCTTACCTACCTTAATCTAGCGTTATTGCCTCTTCTTCATCATCTTTTTCTGTTGTTTGATCGGCGTTTTTATTCTTTGTGTACAATTCTGCATTCAATGTTCCTATTTTTATATAGACTATTTAGACAAGAGGTCTGAGTAATAATCTGTTTTTTCCCTCATATTCATCTTACTATACAATTTCTCAACAGATTTGTACTTGCAAGCATTGTTTTTGATCATTTATCAATACTTCTTCCACATTTTTTTTTTTTTTTTTTTTTTTGGTAGAATGAATAAAACAGCAAATTTTTATATAAATTGTACTACACAAATTCTCCTCAATAATGGCTGAAAAATTTACTTTTTTTTGTTTCTCTTCATGAGGCCTGTAAACTCCTTGATTTCTTGTTTCCTTCATTTTGCAGTGAAAACTCTTCTGGTAGGTAGATTGATTGAAAATGAAGCAAACGTAATTGGTACCTAATCATTATTATTATTTCTGAATACAAGTGAAAGTGTATGTAATAGACGGATTTTCCTGTAACGTCATATCTACTGATAACATGTATATTTCAGAAAACGGCATATCAACTTCCATGAGCGTTTTAGGTCACTCATCGGTACTTCAAAAAGAAGAATAAGTTTAGAATAAAAAGTTGATATTCACAATCTTTAAGCTTTCATATACATAAAAACGCGTTCTTTATTCTCAAGTTCATTATTTTTTTCAAGTATGAATGAATGTGAATGATCAAAATGTTCCTATGTTATTCCTGTGCTAATTGTGAAGCTGCTTGAAGCTGATGGACTGGATTGTGTTCAATAATTAGAGAAAATCAGAAGCATTATCAATTGCCTCTTCTTCATAATTTTTTTTTTTTTTTTTTTTTTTTTTTTTTTGATTAGCGTTTCCGCTATTCTCTTGATTAATAATAGGAAGTCTCATTCTTTGTCAGTATTGTTGTTTTCCATGCCTTCATCTTATTAAATATGGTGTATATTGTCTATTAGAAGTTTTGTATTTGCCTGTTGCATAACTATTAAGCACTTTTTTTTGTTCATTTATCATCACTTCATTCACAAAGGCAAGAACAAATTTTGATGCAAGTTTATTTCACCCGTGGAATTATTTTGATTAATGTTTTGAACGTATTATATTCTTCATCAATATCAACATAATTCTTGTTATTTCTACTCAGAGGAATGAATAAGATAATTATTCTAATTGCATAAATTGTTCTACAGAAGTTCTCCGCCATAATGACAACCAACTCCAAAAAATTTACATTTCTTTTTTATAACTCTTTGATTTTTATTTTGATACAAAAAATCATGGAAATTTAGACACTGAAATTTGATACTTCATATACCAAGGTTTTGCTCAGATAGCTCTGGTAGTACAGAATGAAAAATGTTTTTGCATTTTTCTGCAAAAGTACTATCAGATCAACTTACCAGGCCTCTAGTAACATATTGTGGAAATATACTCTATCTTGATAATACTGATCACTGCTTCAAGTGTTTCACATACTTTATGGTACTCATTTTTAAAAAAAACTCCGGTCTTGTATTTTCAGGAAAGGATCTTAAATTGAATTGTGTTTAATGTCATTTGTATGCTTCTCACATGTTCCGATTAAAATGGGTGAGAGCTGATAATCTCGCCAGAAAAATTTTCACTAGAAGTGCAATGGGTTGTGCTTTTATGACGTCACTCTTTCATGAGTGATCATAGGCAAAAGTACCCGTACTTGTGATTCATAGTATACAATATCTAGTATTGTTATTGTTATTTATGATGTTAAGGTGCTTTGTTGATGCTTAAGAGTATTTCGATATTTTCATTTTTGTTTTCTGGTACTGATATAATATAGATCTTGTTCTTGCCACCCTATGGAGTGTCATGCAAAAGAATTTTTGTATGACGCCAAATAATCATAGGATGTTTCTCGACCATGTAATATTTTTGTGTAATTGCAAACTTGCGTGGGTCTTCGCTATATTTTTTTAATTGATGTAATCTAACGTGTAGCTTTCTAACGACTTATTTGAATGCTTTTGAATGACCTGGATTGGTCATCTTGTTGTCTACTCGTTTTGGGTATCAACCGTTTTATATTTTTCTTTAGGAGCCGCGCAAATAATGGCTGCCCTGCATTATAAAAATGGTTGATTTGAGTCACAGCCATATCTTACAAACACTCTTGGAAAAGTTGAAATCTTACCTACCTCGAACTGTGCGTCCTATGATTGAAGTACTTGTCTAAAATGCTTCACTCAATCATCATAATCAATCATTTTCCAGATTATCAATAGCTTCATCATACCTTTTTCGTTGTCCTTATGTTCCCTCTGCGTAAAGTTGAAATATATTTCCGAGGAATTTTCCCGCACTTTATTACTATCATATACACTAACGATGACGTTTATGTTTTTTCTAATTTTTTCAGGAAAATCATCGTCTCAGTAGAGTGGAGAGAATATTTTTTCGAGAATCGCGATAATCCGATGTTTTTTGGGAGGACAATGTTACCAAACTACTTCTCAATAATCATGGAAATTGCATAATATTGTGAGCATAGACATCCTATAGAAGGAAGATAGCTTCAAACTATTGAAAATAAGGTACGATCAATTCTATCATATCAGTTTCTATAAGAATAGAAGGATGAAAATGAAAAGACTTCTGTCCACAATCAGTACCTGTGAGACGAATTTTAATTCTATAAATGGGCCAATTAGCAGATTCAAGCGGTAGAAGTATCGTTCTTCCTTCTGTATATTTTCCCAAAAATTTAGTACGAAGCAAATATGTAACTGGAAAGTATCATTCAAATGTTGGAAAAAAAAACAACAGCTTTCGAATATAATGGCTTATGATAATTTCCTCGTGAATTTTTTACTAAACGAACCATCCGTTCGTTTTGGCAAAGGCCCAGTCCGACCCTCGTGCAAATCGCTAAAATTTTGAGCTCGATACGCACACGTATCAGTCGTATTCGGAAATATTTTCAGAACCTGACCTTGAGACTGGGGCGTACGACCGCGGTCCGCAACCCCATCTAGCGTCGTTAATTTCCTTTTTTTAACCTTGAAAAAACACGCTTAAAATTTACCTGTGAATTTCGTTCAAGCTTTTCGTCCCCCAGTTGGAAAAACGTTCGTCAGTGATTCAACCGCCGCAAAAAAGAGAAAGTTTCGCGAGGTGAGCAAATATAAGGAGTACGAAAGAGCGACGCGAAATTAATCATAGCGATACCTCGTCGAAGGTCTTTGACGACGACTCGGACTGTGAGCCGAGCTTTGCAGCCGGGCCAAGATTACAATATATGTACCGCCGAAAAATATACTCGTAGGCACGCGAAAAAGCAGGAAAAGAAGCCATTTCTATAGGTGGATGGATGGTGAAAATCGTCCGGCAGTACGGTATACGTTTACAGACGCGCGATCCGCCACCTACGTTTTCGTTTTCAACCCTACTCGTTGTGTCGGAACTATATCGATTTGTTGTTGTCTCCCTTTCCACCCTGCAACGAACGCTCACTGTGCCCGGTTTCCCGTCCGGCCCATCGACCTTCAAAATTTGACCTCCAAAAACTTAGCGAGGGCTATGAACCGCCGTTAACGGTACGTATACCGTATATACGACTGAACACTAAACGCCACCTCCTCCGGATCTTTCGTTCGTTCTTTCTTCATCCGATCAAAGTACTTTAGCCGTTTTTATGTATACACTACGGTATAATGTACGGAAAAACGAGAAAGCTGCTTCCTCATCGCATTCATCCCCAGTAAAAGTAATAAAACTTTTTCCAACGTTATCTGGAAACTTCAGACGAAAGGCGATGGCGCTGCTGCATTGTCTGCAGAAAGAAAGAATAGGGAGGAAAAGAAAAATCGAAAGAAAAAGATGAAATAAAATAAAATGGAATCGAGGTATGATTCTCTTTTATGTTAATAACCTAAACTTATAGCTTTCGGCTAACGTCAATCGTTTTGAACTTTTTCTTGTGTTTTTTTTTTTTTTCTTCATTATTATTTTTATCGCTGTTTTCGAATCGTGCTTTTGTCATTATTTATCTTGTTATGGAGTTAAGGCTTTGGAGACTGAATTAGAGAGTCAATTTACCGGAACGCTTTCACACAAGAAAAACAATTATAGAGTACAGAAAAAAGCAAGAGGGAATTCAAAAAAAATGTTTGTTTGTTTAATGACGCAGATCAGAGTCCGTGACATGTATACAAATAGAGGCATCTTCAGCGAGTGGATGAGTGCACCTTCATGTCAAAATATGACAGGCATGTTGTTGCCAGAGAGCCTTCTGTAAAATACTCATCAATTCATGGTACAGCGGCATGTCTACTGGCCCGGAAAATACGCAAAACTTTTGGTATAGTCCCTAATCTTACGAAGTAGCCTTAAAAATCTGGAGACTTCGAGAACCTAGGGAATCACCATTCTTCTGTGAATTCAAAGACGAAATATTGTTTTATGACGAAGAAAATAGGTGTGATTAGGTAGGTCTATTGCTAGAAAAATTTGCTCAAAAAACGTCTGGGACCATACGTTTCTAATGTTAATGTCTTCTTTTTGTCCGCCCACTCTCCATCAAAGAATGGGCGTTTTTTATAACCAATTTAATCCTCCACTGAGTCTATGATATTATCGCTCAATGGAGGATACATTTGGAGTAACTGACTCAATTACCTTACATCGTAGTCTTGTTACAAGAGGGCAGTCATTCACATCCATTGTGTCCTGAGTGACCGCAAACAGCAGATTGGATCTCTCTAAGAGACCTAGCTCTTGTTGTGTCTGCAATTTCCTGTCTTCTTCCTTTTCACTTTCCTTTGTATTCTGAGTTCTGGGTTCTAGGCTCTAGCTCATTATTCAGAGGTGGCGTTGCTGTATCAGTTGGGTCTTCTTCTCCATATTTTGGTCTCTGATTGCTCTGATACGGGCTTTCTCCTCGTTTCAGAGCTGGGTCTAGGTCTTCTTAAGGTAGTTGAGGGTATTTCTGTTTCCAGACATCTAGTCTTTGCTGCACCTCACAAGGGCAGTTAGGGCTCCTTTCTTTACGTATCCTTTTGAGATAAGCGAGGTATAGTCCATACCCTGTTGGCCATACCCAGGTGAAAATTACAGCCGTTATTAATACATTCAATTTCTGGTGTCAACTCTTTAGAAAGCCGGACGAGGATTGCAGGAATCTGGGAAGATAGCTTTCCAAGTTACGGCAAACTCAGCCAACGGACTTTCCTTTTCTGAGTTTCCCCACCATCGAGTCTTCGGAGAGAGGTATTGTAGTCGAAGGTTTTTTTTTCAAATCAACTTCTCTATTAGGTTATCTAAGTCCAGTTTACATCCACTCACTTGGGCGAGATGACGAATTATCGACTTTTCTTTAGCGAATTCCTTAGGAGTGGTTAATCGATGCACCATTTTATGGAACGCCTCATTTTTATGAGATGAGGGGCAATACGATGAATTTTGAATAGAGATATCAGTACTCGTTTTGAATTCCAAATGCATATCTACCACCTGTAATTGAGATTTTAAGATTCAGGAAACTGATTTCTTCCCCTCCTATCTCCAAGAGGTACAGCCTGTTGAAGATATTTTGCGAGCCTTTCCAGAGATATAGAATGTCGTCCATATATGCCTATTTCACTAGACTATATGCTTTGGAAGGTTGCCTCCTACATTCCAAAGCTCGCTTTCCAGTCGTTTAACAAAGATTTCTCCTAAAGTTGATCCAAGCGGAGACCCTAAAAGCACTCCTGCGCCATATTGGAGAGAGTATATATCTTCATCAAATTTGCAGAAATTTGCGGAAAAACATACTTTTAAGAGTTCCATAAACTCTGCAGCTATAAATTGATGTACCTGAGCCACTTCCAACTTGCTGACTTTTGTGGTCAGTGATGGTCTCATGAGGCCTGTTTGGAAAGAGACCGACTACATCTAAAGACATTAGGAATGGATCTTTTGGAACTTCAGTGTTGTTTATTTTCTCCACTAGGTTGATGGGATTCAGAACGGAATAGGTCTGTGTGAAAAATTTACAAGCTAGGCCATGATTTTATCATGAAGCAAACGTGGGTGGCTTTAAGACATGAAAGGGGATCTTTATTTATTTGGCTCTGCCGAGAATCTCTATTTTTGCTTTAATTTTCTTGACATGTGTTTTGAATTTTAAATTCACATCTATGAAAGCGTTGCTCTCCTCCAGTGCTGATTGAATGACCTTTATCTGTCTTTGTTAGGACTTATTGATGTTCCTGCATCTTCTTACGGATCCCGCAGATCATCTCCTTAGTGTTTTTGTCTTATTTTATCGATACCCACTATTTTGATTAAGTCGGAGCACTGGTTGATTAACGAATCATTCAAACTGACTTGGGTTTCCAAATCCAATATCAACTGGCCTAACACAACCTCTTTAGTTGTCGTTGATACTGCATGTTTCAAGCCTTTGGTGTGGAGAGAGATTTTCGGCTGTTGCAATTCCACCTCTAATGCGTTCACTACCCGGGGGTAGAACCAAAAGGAAAATTTATTTTTTTGAGTTTGACCTTACCCATTAATAGAACTATAACCACGGAACCACAAAACTATCCCATATTTTGTCGCTCTTCTATCCTTCAATTCCATTTTTTTGCGATTTCAGGTTTAGCATTTCTTTTCTGCAAAGCAGAAGACGTACATTATACGGTCTAATAGTGAATTCTTTTTCATTATTCTTTGATAATATGCCGTAAATTGGAACAAGATATTCGTGAAGTCAAACTCTTGACTCCTAGAAGTACCTATATACTTGAAGCTGCAGCATTTACTGCTTTTTTGATGACTCAATTTTTCACCGAAAACAGAAGACAGACGGACATTTTCATTAAAACTTTTGCCAACAATTTTTGGCAAAAGGTAGACAAACGCTTTACATCGAAACAGTTCTGATGATTTCTTATGAATCATAGCCTGTTGAATAACAGTGGGACGATTCTGTTTTTAAAATCTCGCGTACTAAACAACCGTGAGGGAAAACTCTCCTCTTCCTCGCCTTTGCTCCTCGTGCGATACAAATAACGATTATACTAGTCTGATATTCTTTTAACGGAACCAATGCAAAGTAACATCAGATTAAGTCTCCAAAGTTTTTGTTCTTCTCTTGTTTTCACTTTCTTTTCTTTTTCCCCATCGAATAAAATACTGTTTCAAACTTCGCGAATGAAAGTAAAGTTATTTTTATTCGAAATCGTTTTATTTCGACATTTTTACTTTCTTTCTGGAAAATGTGAGTTCATTTCTTACCCCTTTTGCGTCACAGTTTCTTCTTTTCCAATTTATTACCTGCGTAATATTGAATGAATAATGCAAAGTATAGTACTGGATGTTTTTTCAAATGAGGTACACAACGATGTTATGTAAATTAAGTTCTTCGCCTTTGTTTCTTTATTCCGCGCTTATATATGTGCGAATGGACTGAAAGAGAAGTTATTTTATTACATTCTCTCTCTTATATGGTCAGTATTTGTCCGAAATGAGATTAAATAGAAAAGCTCGAAAGTTCATTCTTCTGTTTTTTTTTTTCTGCACAAATGAATTTAATACAATATCCCATCACGCCTGCTGATGGCGTTGTTTAAAGTTCAACCTTTTTATTCGTCGTGGCTTTTTAATGACGCGTGGTGTGTAGGCTATCAGTTTTGGTCGAGGATAGAATTTTTGGGGCATATCACTAGAGTTGCGATTCTAAACGTTCGAAGATTTCTCTTGGAAAATTTCTATTTAGTGTAAGCCGCTGATCGGTTTTTCGGTTGAATCGTTTTCCATCCGCCCGTTCACCGTTAAATTCTGCTTCTTTTCTGCTATCAAAGCTCTGGGAGATTCAACCTTTTTTCAATAAAAATTCTGTATTGGCACTTCATTACTTCGGTAAGCTTATTCTCGCAATTTTTGTAGTTTCTAAACTTCAAGTCTTAGCGGAAATATTTTTAAACTACCTAATAAGCTGCGGCGAGAATGAACGAAAGTATTACAGCCAAGGACATGGAATTCTATATTCATAAGAAATGGATTTAGGATAGTTTACTTTTAAGAGAAGTTCGTCGATTTCATTGATGAGAATTTGATGGAGTGGCAAAGGCCTTTAATTTAGGAATCGGTTCAATCGGAAAAAAATGTTCTTCTCTGTGTATCCCTGGAAGTCAGTATCAACCCTCATTTTCTCTCCTCTCGCAGATTGTTACTATTGGTGCGTGTCCAACACCCGTGGAGCGATTTGGGTATCATGATTTTAATTCCTTTCCCATCTCTTCATTAGACGTTCATCAAGCAAGTAAAATATTTGCCTCTTCCAATGGAGGGGACTAGGGAGTTTCACCGAAAGATTTTTCATCTAAAAAAATCCCCCCAATTAAGATTCACCTACCCACAGAAAGTTCACCGACAAAATTCGATTATATTTTTGTTAATGAAGTTAATTAATCAGATTAACTCAAGTTTAATAATGATAAAAAATGAATTTGAACATTTTATTTTTGATATTTTATTTTAAAAAATTAAATTTAATATCATTTTTTATATTTTCAAGTATTATTCATTTTTATATTTTAATTAAATTTAATTTTGAAAAAAAAAATAAAATAAAATAAAATAATTTAAATTAATATAATTTCTAAATAATCATTTTATTGAAATAGAAATTATTTATTAGAATTTTAAACAAAATTTCAAATAAATAAATTGATTTAATAAATCGAAAATTATAAGTATTATAAATGAGAAAATAATATGTAATTTATTAATTTAATTAATTTGATTTATGAATATTAATAATTTATTTAAATAGATTTTCTTTATTAAATTATTATTTATTTAAATGGTTTTATAAATAAAATTTGGTACCTACATCAAAGAATCAAATAAAAGTTGAACAGCTGATTGACAAAGGGGAATTTCATCGTCGGTGTTGGTGAACTCAAAAAAGGAAGACGAACTTTCCTGACGGTGAAAAAAAACCTGACAGGTGTACTTTCCTGTTGGCGATGTGTACATTCCTTCGAAAAGACTTACTCGGTGAAAAATCTTTCGGTGAACTGGTCGGATCCCTTTCACCCTCAAATGTAGTGTTAGGATCAAGAACTACAGCACAAGTCCAAGCATAATTATTATTAATTGTGTCTGGATACTACTTGGGGAGGGCGTGATCTTTGAATGTGTGAACCGGATTTCAAGTCTGTATTCTAGACTTGAACCGAATTTGTAATATTACTGAGAAGAGCTCAACGGAAAATTTTTCCTCAAGATATTTGAGAAGATTTCTTGGGAAGCAGTCGTGCCTCGACTTACAACAGCCTTACCTTCTGTCATTGTCCACCTCCATGAACTTCACCTTTCAGAAAGGGAACATTCCAGTCATCTGTATATTCGAATAGATAATTGAGTGCCACGTGGACACAAGCAGTAGCCAGCATGCTTTGGATATCGTGATCTAGTTAAGCGTAAGATGTAAACTTTTCATCTCAACCAATTTGTTTGCGTTGAATCTTATCTTGAGTACCACCACGTGGACGTAAACAGGGTGAGCTGTAGGTAGCCTGCTTTCGATATCGCGTACTCTTGTTTAAGGCTAGTTACGCGTGACAAACTACAAAGACGAAACTTTTCATCTCGACCAATTCGTTTGTATCGAATCTCATTTTGGAAGCTTGAGTTTTACATTCTCCGTCGAGAAAGCCTCTCTGTCGTTCGTCTTGCAGTAGAAAAACTACATCAAACAAGTTGAATAATTCTTTCTTCTTCTCGCAGCCGTGAAACTCTTTCAGATCATAACTGAAGAAAGGTAATCCTGCCGCGTTTCGCCCTCATACCAACCTATTGAAACCTAATTATTTGTATTCTTCTCGCTCACCAAGACGCGATTATTTGTATAAAATTAGATTGGAAGTTGATTTACAAAAAATATCGATTTTCACCCAACTTATTTTTCGTAACGCGGGTTCGTCCAATTAACAGCGAATTATTTTTCCTTATTCCACTTCTATTACTTCGAAATACGAACAACAAGCAAAATTATAACCCACGCTCCTTCGACGTAAAATTTCCATTATTTACGACCAGCTGGGATCGCGATACTATGCAGGGGTATATATATTGCTCTGTGTTTTCTCCAATTTATTTCGTCTTCGTTGACGCGACGATGTGGACACTTTTTTTTACGCTGGGTAATACGCCTTAGAGCGCTTTATTCACGTCATGTAATACAAACGCGTGTCATAAAAATCGAATTACTCTTTGGTCAAAATCAACTGTGGTCCCAACTGAATATAGAGCACGTATCTAGTGTTATAATAAGCGCTGTATTAGAAATTGGTTCTTGAATCGAGCTCGCGTCACGAGTTCGTCAGTTTGTCGGAAAGTAGAATGAACTTACCTATAATAATATCTTGAGTCCGTAAGTTCGCTCCCTTTCTAAACCTTAATTCATAATTGAATAGAGATAACAATTCTAGAGTCCTTCGTGGCACAAACCTCTTCCCTTAGCGATTCATCAATTTCCTAAGAGTTCAAGTTTTTTCAATAATTTCTCAACATACGAATAGTTTGTTGGGGAAGATTGTGCACCATTCTAAAGTTAATCAGGGTGATGAACTTTTTGCAACAGAACGAGTTCATGGCGGAAAATAACATCGAAGAATCGCCAAGATGAGTGACCATGCCGTAGTTCAATTTGAATAAAGTTGGTGTACTCACGCCCCAAAAGACGTGTGTCGAAGTATTTAATATCGATAAGAAAATGTTGATGGCCAGGTAAATATTCCCTGAATCGAATGGTAAGGGATATCCTGACTAGAAATGAGAATTGGAATAACTGCAAGGGCGCAGCTAGGGGGGCGTGTCGGCGCATTTGGCAAAAAGTTGAACAGTCGACAAATTGAGAAATTGTAATCTTCAAAATTTCGAATTAACTGAAATCTCAGTATGACTTGGTACCTTCATACCTCCCCCTCCCATATGAATACTCCTCGCTTTGTCCCTGGAGGTGAATGATGAGGAAGGGGGCATGGATGTACTAAGGTGTAGCCACAGGAGCAGCGGACTGATTTGCTGCGGTATTGAGGCCTCTTCGGGTCTCTATTTCCGTCTGGACTCTGGTATCACCAGTTGATCACCTAGGCCATTCGGATGCTATACTGCAGACAGGTGAGCCACTCAGGTTATCCGCGCACTATACTGCAAAAAGGAAAATTAGGTAATATAATAAACAAGTTATCTCACTCAACTAGTCATCCGCTAAGGTACTGTGTGTTAGATGAAAGAAATGGAAGATCGAGTTGAATTTATAAACACAAATACTCCTTCACAATGCAAAACATGTTTGCCTAATAGAAAGAGGGCTAACACATAAATTAGTTTCAACGTGGTGAGTCAGCTTGAATGTCTTGTGGCCAAAATGAAATGGTTCTCGCAGAGTTGATCCTGGACATATAGGCAGAGTATTTGAACTAGTATCTGCTTTGATCGCTCAAGGTTATGCTGGGTATTACCCATAACAAAAGTGTCCACAAATTAGCGTTTCAATAACAAAAAAATGGCTGTTTAATGGATATGAAGCTTATAAAATTAGTTTGAATTTGGTGTCTCATTTCGAAATGATATTTGTTGAGTTCATTCGGGGCATTATCTTCAAACATCGATAAGCAAAGTATTCAAACTGGCGTCTGATTGGATCTTTGCAATGGTTTATTGTACACAAAGTTGTGGCTGGAATTACTCATAGCAAAACCATCCACAGACCAGTATTCCACTCATGAAAAATGACTGTTTAATGAAAAGGGAGCTTGTAGGAATTGGTCGGAATTTGATGTCTGATCTCAAATGTCTTGTGGCGATGATGAAATGGTTCGACAAGTTTATTTGGGGTATCCTCATCTTTGAACGTCGATAGGCAAAGTATTCAAACTGGCACTCGCTGGGGTTGTTGCAATCCTTCATTGTATACGAGGTTATGCTGAGTATCCCCCATGACAAAACTATCCACAGATGAGTGTTTTAATAGCGAAAAATGGATGTTTAATAGAAAATTAGTTTGAATTTGGTTTCTTACCTTGAATACGTTATGGCGATGATAAAAAGGTTCTTGCTAAGTTCATTCTGGGCTAATCGGACGCGGCAGCAAAAGAGTTGCTGCAGGTAGCGATGTATGGAAGATTGGCTCAAGACGGTGATCGTGATATTGAATCAAAATACTTTATTATGGCCAAAACGAAATTTTTGAACTCATAAGAAATTCAAGATCGCGATACTATCGAGTCGCAAATTATCAAGGTATCCTCTGGAAACATTTGGCTACAACGAATGATCGAATCCTCAAGCTTTTTCAGAATTCATAACTGGAGTTACTGGCGATTTTCTTGACTTAATTTTTCGTATCTAATATGTGCAGTCGAATCGTATCCACTTCTACTAACCTGCCAATTAGAACCCCTGCACTCATTATACATGCAGCAATCTGTCAAGTCTGAAATATTTTTGAACACCGACACTGACTATTCGGACCGAGCAGCGCTGAAATAGCACTCTTGAAGGAACCAAGTCTTGTGGAATACATTCTGAATTTACCGTTTTCCTGTACTAAGAATTTATAAAAAATTTCTTATTGAAAATTAAATATAATTTATTTACATTAATAAAATATTTTCAATTTATTTAGTTGAATAATAACATTAATTTGTCAAATTGAAGTACAAAATAATATTTAAAAAATATTAAAATTGAATAAAATAATCAATTAATCATTTTATAAATATTATTATTTATAAATCAAATTATAATAATAATTAACAAAATTAATAAATAAAATATTAAGGTTACTGAATCAATCGTTCAATCAAAAATCCCATTTTAATTAACACTCATAATTTTAAAATTGATTCTTAATTAATCATTTATTTATTTTTGAATTCTAAATTTGAATTACATATAATAACATTAAATTTTCCAATTCAATAATTATTATAAGTCGACTTATTTGAAAATATTTTATTAATATGAATAAATTATATTTGATTTCCAAGTGAAAAATTTTTATAAAATAATTAAATTTTATAAATTCTTATAGCACAAATTAAATTTTTAAAATTTAATTTTAAATCTTTGTAACTAATAAATTTTTTATTAATTAATAATTTTATTAAATAAATATTATAATCAATTTAGATTTATTTATTGATTAAATATTGATTTATTATTGATCAAATTGTCCAATTCTCTGTTTTCCTTATCAAACGATACTAGCGATCCTATAATTTTCCCCGGTTCAAATAACTTGACTAGATAGAAACAAAACTTGCATGGTTAAAAAGTTGATCACTTTGTTGCATGCAACCACAAGAGTGCGCTGTGTGTTAACCAGCTGAGTAAGAGAGGGAGAACTCTTTTTCCACTCTGTTACACTCAACGATCCTAAGTTTCAGTCGAACTAAACTGACTGGTTGATTTTAAACTCAAATTTTTTGACTGACTGATGACTGAAATTTTTCTGCGCGACTGACTAATTTGAAACTTGAACTAATTCCTTTAACTTACAACTGACTGACACCTTGAAACTGAAGAGTGAACTTGACTGAAAATCTGCAGAAAGGGTATTCTTGTCAATAATGAAGAGTTTCATTTTTGTTGATCAATCAGTACGTATCTGTGGTGCGAACCTCTCCATTTTGCTCTCAAATAATACCAGGAGCTACTTTATTTGGCTCTGAAACTGCTCTAGTCTATATAATTATTATATATAAGTTGTTAGTTAATCGTTATCGAATTGATAACTTATATCTTACAATAGTATTGACTCACAATTGACTAACTTGAATCAGCACAACACACAATTGTCAAGTGACTGATTGAATTATGCCATTCAGAAGTAAGTTCGCACCCACTTAATAATATGCAGCGCACTCTTGTGGTTGTATTCAACAAAGTGACGTATTTTTTTGACAAAGCAAGTATTTGTATGATATGTGCAAGTAGGGTCAATGACATTGTCAGGGAATGTATTTGAACTGGCATCCGCTTGGATCGTTACAATCGTTTATTGTATACAAGGTTATGCTGGGCAATACTCATACCAAAACTATCCGCAGATGAGTATTTTTATGACAAAAGATGGCTGTTTAATAGAGAGGGGGCTGATAGGAATTAGTTTTAATTTGTTATCTCATCTCAAATGTCTTATAGCTATGATAAAAAGGTTCTCGCTGAGTTTATTCTTAGTATTATCTTTAAAAACAATGGTCCGAAGTATTTGAGAACTTGTATCCGCTAGGATCCTTGTAATCGTTTTATTGTAAATGAGGTTATGGCGGTCATTACCTATAAGCAGAGCCTAGATTCCTCGGCATTTGTCGAATCATTTTGCTAAGGGCGGGAAGCTTGAAAATCAGATGGAAGATCATTTTAGGGGTAATGGAGCCTGTAAAACATATTTTATCTAGCCGAAAAATGCCGAAAATGGAATAAATTCGGAGAAAGGGGTTTAAAGCCGAATAAGACCGAAAATGACATAAATTTTGTTAAATATTGTCCAAAATTATAAAATTTCGGACCAAATTAGCTAAATTTTGCTTAAAATTCAGCAATTGTAGTGAAAATTTGACTTTTTTTTGAAAATATTATTCTTAGTCCAAAGTTGAACAATTAAAAATTTTGATTGAAAGATTGCTAGGATTTTTTATTGATGAGTTTAATCCCCAAAATTCGTTCATTTTGGTCAAAATCACGTAATTTTGGTTGTAAATTGAATAATTCTGGGCGTGAATTTGTGAAAGTACTAAAAGCGAATGTTTTTTTCATTTTTTTCTCTTAAATGCCGAAACTTTTTATTTTTGCCGAAAAATCCGGGCTCTGCCTATGAGAAACCTGTATAAGAAATTTTCTAATATTTATGGAATATTTATGATCCATTGTCAGATGAAAACTATCCAGTGAGAGTATGTGGCCAAATACTCTTATTTTAGTATGAAAGGATTGCACGAGTCACATAATAGTTAATAGCGCCGGGAAGAGAGTGGGTTTTGTACTTCTTTGTGCAGTTGGTGACTGTACAAAACGGAGAGCAGGTCAAAGGAGGATTTTCAGGAGAGGGGAACTCCAAAGAACAAGAAAATAAGAATAAATTCGTTTGCCTGCTTGTCAAAGAGAAAAAAGTACAGTTTTCTTCCCAAAATCATCTTCCTAATCCGGCCCTGTCAGGTATAGGTAAAAAACAGGAGGTACCGTTCAGGTTTTCTATGCTAGGAAATTTTCTTTTTCTCTTCAATGGGTCATTATCGATTCTTGCGATTAAGAAACTGATGATGCCCACAAAATTTAGTCCCTATTGTGTAAAACGGATTAGTTTCTAAAAGATTCTCGTCTAGTTCCTCTCATGTTTCACTCAAACGTTGAGCGGGGCTGATAAAACAGTTTTTTCCGCTCATAAACCCCCAAAACCGGCCAACATTCAATCAGTTTTCTTTAATTTGTGTAAGTAATTTACAATTATACCCGAGGAAGTCTTCATAAAAAGTTTAACGAAGTTTGATATCCAAGTCATTTACGTTTGTGCAAACCTTTAGTTCTATTTTTTAGAAATGAGGAGGCGTTTAGGAAATTATTCTTTGATTCTTGACAGTCTACCATCTTACAAATACTGGAAAGAAACACAATTTCAAGTTGTATCGTTCGATAAGTTTCTGAAGACGCGGAGACTAGTGTAAATTATCGACACACCCTGTGCACACGACACTGATGGTTGTTCTACTCTCGTCATCAGCCTTGTTCGTCGGCGAACGGAAGCTGACTCCTCTAGATAAAGCTCGCCGTACCTACGCGAGACACTTAGACACGTTTTTCACCAAAATACACGTGTGAATTCCCCTTCGTTGGATTACTGTGCAGCATGGGGAACGGCAAACTATATAAGTATAAACTACCGAAATAGGAATCTCCGAACAACCCCTATATTGGGCGCTGGATCTTATTTCGTGCTCTCGTATACACAGCCATCTCTCGTATCTTCCTTTCATTATTTATCCAGAATTTTCTCCCCACTAAATTACTCTCGTATATACCTTCTCCGGTTTTTCGTATATTGAGTAAGGGGTAACGTTATTCGTTTTCCAGCATTTCCTCTTGTTTAGCTCTCCGGCGTCTTCGTATTTATTTATTTTTATGTTTTTTTTTTTTTTTTTTCTTTGCTGAAGTTTCAGTTTTATCAGTCTCGTAGTATTTTTGTACCGTATTGCATTGCTTTTTTGAAGTCCAATAATTGTTGATATTTTTTTCGGAGTTGACTCGGTTTTCCCAAAAATCTGGTAGCATCTTGTGATACCTTACGCTTTTACACAAGTGATCTGGCAATAACAAAATCAAAAGATGTATTTTGTCGCTGCTGGATAGGTATGATAGTAATAATCCGAATCAATATTCTCCATTCTTTGCTTTCGCGGTAAATATTTTTCACCGTTTGAGAGTATCCTCTCTTTTTCATGCAATATGCGAAAAAATATAGAAATAAAACTCCAGATATTGACGTCGAGTGAGAAGAAATTATATACGGAAAAGTAAATATCGCAGCTGAAAGCTCATCGTTTGCGAATTCAACTTCGAGAATTAATTCAAAATCAATGTATCTAGAGACGAATACGAAAGAGGGCAAGTATTTGTACCATCGCGTATATGAAAATCTGTACAAAGAATATTGACATCACTTATGTTATACGTGACTCGAACTTATTTCTGTGGACGCGGATACAAAAGTACTCACAACACTGAATACTTCAGACTATTACGAGTGAATAAAAAATATTGAATTCCAAGTTGATTGACGCAAAAATGCTCCTTAAGCAACTATATTATACTGCATACGTTTGCATTTGTACCTTTTATCCGCTATTTTTGTGTAACGAAAGAACGATAAGTTTGCTTTCGTTGCTCGTTACTCTTATTTTTCTTTCTCATAATGTTTCGTGTTCATCATTTTCTCTTTCCTTTTTCCTGTTGTTGCCGTATAGTCAAAGTCGGAACGCGAAAATTCGGTCTCGCTAAGTGCGGAAAATAATTGAAATTTCTTCGATCTTCTGAACCGAGAAGCGACGAGTAGCCTCAAGAGTCAAGAAATTGTAAAAGTACGCAGCAGTATGGGATAAGATGGACATTTATGCTACACAAAGTGAATTCAATAGCCTGCAGCTCGCAATAGTGGTGCAGAAAAGCTCAATTTGTTAGAGTCTCCCTTCTCATCTAGCTTGATAGTTGGATTTTTTCTGAGTCCACCTCAAGCTTTGGTTTTGGCTCTATGGTCGAGAATTTGTTGACATACATCTCAAAGGTCGAAATATTTCTGAGCCCCCAAATGGTCTTGAGATTCCTGTCCATTCTTTCGGGTAGCCTCATTCCCTTCGGAAGCAAAATTTGTAATCGTTCAGTCTCTGGTTTGTGGGTCGTCTGTGGCCAAATGATATTGGCTTAAATTAAATGAGCTGTCAGCTACACTGCTGCTATTTAGCTCGGTGTACAAAATTATTGGATAATAATGTTGTCAAATTAGAAAGGCAATGAGGAAGGTCAACTTTTTACGGATTAATTTCGAGGGGAATTAGTGCGACCAGTTAGATTTGTTTAGATGTTGGAGTATTGTAGGGTACCACAAATGGTTTCGTGGTTATTTTTGAGTTTTTGAAAGGTGCATTTGTGGAAGAATGGAGAGATGAGAGTTGGAGGCAGGAGAAAAATGGTCAACTGTTAAATTGTTCTTTTGGCAGTAGGGGCAAGATGGGGTGTTAATTGAGTCTCAGGTGAGAAGTATGAGGAGAATACGAGAATACGTTGTGCGATCGGGTTACAGTTGTATGGGGCTGTAGGGAAGAGAGAGAGAGTCCGTGAGGAGAAGGAATTTGCCGTTTCGGAATAGTTGGTAAATATGCCCATAAGTTCCCTGTAAATATGGAAGTTATGTTGTGGATGTTTTTGTGAAATTATTTTCCCGTTGATGCTGCTTTATTGAATATTTTAGAGGCAAAGTGTGTAGTGAGGATATTCTTGAAGTAGTTGGGTATAAACAATTTCGGCGGATGAGGGGATTTCTGTGAGATTGAGATCGAGACGTATTTTAGATTGAGGGAGAGTTCAAGTAGGGGGGGGGAGTTTGAATATGTGGGTTGTAGGGGATTTGTTAGGAACGGTTTATTAAGAAAATGATTGAATTGGAGGTAAATATGTAAGAATATGCTGCTGCATATTCTTGCACGCTGTCACTCGCAGACAAAATAGGTAGTCGTAGTTGTTATAAGAGATTAGAATAGAGATAGCGAGTGTCAGTTAATTCACGCTTTGTACGTGTAGTTGAGATATCGTTCAATAGAGACTCGGTAGCAGGAAAGACGAAGGTCTTCGGATCAATAGAGACCTGTTGCCGAGAAAGACGAAGTTCGACTCTTACAAATATGTTCCTTGGAGGGGGGGGGGGTTGTTGTGAAGAAGGAAGATTGTTTTGTAAATTGGTAGTTGCGGAAATTGAGAGATAGACGATTAGAAGTTGGAGGTTAGAATGAGTCTGCGAAAGTGAAGGGGACGTTCTGCTGATGCCTTCGCGCACTCGCTGAGTTTGGGGCTAGTAAGATAAGCTTCTAGGGCAATTTCGTCCAGTAAGGCGAGCACAGTTTTGTTATCGGGGAACCGTAATCTAATTTTGACCGGATGCGGCTTTTGTATATAGTTGGAGGAGTAATTTTCTGTTACAGCCTTTTGAGGGATGGGATACGAATTTTAGAATGTTTAAAGCGCGTATGCATTTGGCTTTCAGGGATTAAATGCAGGGAGCTCCGGTAAATTTTTGGTTAAACTAAAAAGTTTGCCATAAGTTTCGTAAAATTAATGGAGGAATAATTGGATAGGTTTTTGAGGAAGAAAGTCTCAATCCGTTCTTGGATACATACATGCAGTGATTGAGTTGAGTGTTTTCTGGAGGAGGTGGTGGGCTGTTTGTGGTATAATCGTCAGCAAAAAGACGCTAGGTGAGGGGAGGGTCATTGGTAGCTATTAAGAAAAGTAAAACACTAAAAACTTCGCTTTGAGGGACTCCATTCTGCACCGAGAAAGGGGAGAAGGTTTACTAAAGGGGTTCTGTCGTTCAAAAGTTCTTGGGATATTTGGGAGGTGGCCTTCGAGACAAATTTCGTACAGTTTGATAGAGACGAGGTGTCTCCAGACCCGAGAAAAGGCTTCCTGGAGGTCGAAGAAGATGGAGTTTTGTTGATGGTAGCATCGTAGATTTGGGATTGAAAGTCAAAAAGGGGTTTTCTGAAACCATATTGGAAGGAAGAGAAAATATTGTTTGATTCTAAATACCGCAAGTCTTTTGTTAAGAATTTTTTGGAATAATTTGCGAAGAGGGGTATTGGGTGGCATGAAGCGGGGAGGAGGGGTCTGCATTGGGTTTTAGTATGGTGAGGATGACAACTGTTTTCCAAAAAGTGGGGTGAGTGGGAATTGAATAAGTAGAGGAGGGAAGAGAGTGAGTATTTGCATCCATTACCTGCTGAGTATGGTATGAACCACTTTTCTGGTTACAGCTGAACTAGTTCTTACCAATTAAATTGTGCTGTTTGGATCTTTCGCTACAACTACAAGTGCTTAATGTAACCGAAATAATATGTCCAAGTGCACGAAATGATTAGGAGATTCTTGGGCATTTTATCGACTAGCACCATTCCCTTCCAAACTACAATTTGTAATTGTTCTGGGTGTAGTCAGTTTGGCTCTCGTTCCTGGCTCGTATATAACCCATTTATATCGGCTTAAATTAAATTTTTATCCATTCAGCATGCTATGAACTACTTTTTAGGTTACAGACAAAATACTTTTTAAAAATTGATTTGTGCTGCTGTTCAACTAGAAGCGTCAAATCTAAGTGAAATATTTCCAAGTCTCCGAAATGGTTGGAGATTCCTGTTCACATTGCCGGATAGCCTGATTTCCCTCGAAACCACAATTTGTAATCGTTCAAGATAGTAAGTTTGGCGCTCGTTTCTGGGTCGTATGTGGCTCATTAATATTGGCTCAAATTAAATTTGTATCCAATACTGATGAGTATGGTATGAACTACTTTTCTGGTTAAAGCCAAAGCAGTTCATAGAAATTGAATTTTGCTGTTGTTTGAATAGTTCGCTGTAATTCCAAGTCCCCAAAATGGTCCAGAGATTCTACTTCATTTGTCCGGATAGCCCCATTCCTTCGAAACGACAATTTTTAGTCGTTCAAGATGGTAAGTTTGGTGCTCGTCCCTGGGTCGTATGTAGTCCGCTGGTGTTGGCTGAAATTAAATTTTTATCCACTGCTGAGCATAGTATAAACCTCCAAACCAGATCATATCAATTGAATTGCTGCAACTACAAGTATCGAATCTAAGTCATCCTTTAATTGCCGTAGAAAACCAAGCCGAATGTATACGAAAATGATTAGATACCAGATGGACCGTGGAAAATAAGGTTCACCTCTCTTATTCAACTACAGTATGCAGTTTCCTCGCTAAATCCGTTAAAAGTGCACCGTAATCTCGGCTAAAAGAGCGACCAAAACTATATGTACTAATTATCACTTTTCTTTCTCTTCTCTTTCACTCATTCTCCCACGCTTTCTTCTTTCCTCTCTCTCTCTTCAGAAGAAAAGAACCAACTTCGAAGCATCCATCTTTTAAGCATTTTATATTGCAAATAAAAAAATATGGTCCGCAAGTTGGAATTTTGTTCACGTTATCTCTTCTATCCAAGTTGCTGCGAGGAAGTTACATTAAGAAAAATGTAGTAAAATATGAAAGAGATACTATAGCTCCGGGTTAAAGGACGAAAGCGACGAAGAAAAGGACGAGACAAAAGATTATGAAAAAAGAAGGTAAAAGAAAAATATATTTAGAAGGGGAGAAAGAACCGCTGCCAAATAGTATTGATAGAATCATTATTTTTGACATGACTGTTGTTTTTTTTTTCTTTTAGTACATTTTTGTGATGTTATTCTTCTCTTATTGTTTCTTTCCTCGGTTGGCGTTGTAGAAAAATGAAAAATAAATTCATCGTCATATCAACACGTTCGTGGATGGAGAAAAAACTTCCAATTCTTGTTGTTGCTCGTTTTTGGCGCTTATATCGTCGTCGTCGATGAAGTTGTTTTTTTGTTCTTCGCAGACGAGGCGACTACACTTTCTTTGCTTTCGATGTATGTATGTATAGCCTTTAAGCTCTACCAGACTCGTGACGTCGTTGTCCTGCCTTGTTTATGGCGCGACTTTTCGTAATTACGAGTTGAATGTTGTGCTTGCGTGCATCCAAGATCCCGAGTACTACGATATTCTTTTCACCGACAAATGCGCTTCAAAATTTAATGTCGACTCGAATGGAAAAACAATCAACTTTTTCCTCCCCTCTTCCGGCTCGTCAGCACTCATCAGCGAAATCTTTCTCTCGTTTTTCTTTTAGTTTTTCATCTTGTTTGTTGAAGATTGTATAAACTTTGATAACGTTTGAAAACCGACCTCCGATTCTTTTTAGCAAAATCAACCGCTGTATACATTTTCCATTTTGCAGGCGAAAAAGTCGAATCTTCCGATGACGATTGAAGAGAGCAGCTTATAAATTTATTCTCGCGACCGCGAATCACCTCTTTATCATGAGAAACGTTTGCTATTATTGAAGAGTAATTATTGCAAACTTTCATCTCCTCTTTCGATTCTTATTACTTGCGAAGCTCGTACTTTTGATATCAGCCCACGTTCGAATGGTGTAATGCCGAAAGTATCGCGATCGGGCACGTATTTAATTGAAATTTTGCGAACTCGTGAACATTCATGCTTTCAATTATGGCGCGCTGAATAGAAAACGAATCCTCGATATAATTGCACGAGTACATAAAAACTGTTCCACAATTGGCGAGCTCGAATAACGTCCCTTTGTATTTATATTTTTATCTCCGCAGTTTTTCGGACCGCGTGGTGTTACAATTCTGAAGAGGAGGTCAATTAGGTAAAATTGTGGACTGTTTCTGATTAGTTGCCCACATTTCATACGGTTTGTGTTGAACTAAACGTCCTCATCTTGAAAGAAATGTGTGAATGAGAAAAAGGAAAACGAATGACTTTACTCGCCGACGTTTGAGAATTCTCTTTTAGAAAAAAAAAAAGAATGCTACCACGTCTCCTCGGCATATAAATATTATATTATTATATATATGCTTGCTCCATCTCGTTCCTTTCTCCAGAATTGCTTAGCTAGATTTAAGCCTAGTATATTGTGTGTCGGGTTACGTTAAGATCACTCAGTTCCTCAACTTTATCGATCAGATTGTGTCTTTGCCATTAGACAGTAACCTACCAATTTGGAGGTATAAGGGTAGAAGGTTGGTTTCAAGACGTCGGTTTTGACTAAGTTAGCGAGGGTGTTAGTAAGAGGAGGGAGGTAGGGAAGAGAAACGCATTTCGTCCTCTTCTTCCGATCCTGGGAAGAAACTAGCGTGGTGGTCTTGCTGAGGGTGACCTTAGTCATCTTCTTCCTAACCATCCCATCGATGTCGATATGGATTACGTTTTTGGAAGCAATGTGCTTGATTATCGCTAGCTCGTTGTCAAAACCTTGACGTGTTAGGGGGACGGAAACCAACCGGTTGATGAAGTAGTGGTAAGCGGCCAGCTTATGGGGGAGGAGGCAGAAGGAGGAGCCGTGGACGGTGGCATCGGTGAAGGTGGGCTTACGGTAAATACTGTAGGTGTAACCGTTATCCTCGAGGTGGATAGTGAGGTCGAGGAAATTTATTTTTGCTCCACCGATCTCAACAGGGAATTCAATGCTAGGGTACAAACCATTCAAGTATGTGAGGAACGCTAGGACGAGTTCACTGGGGCCACGCCAGACGCATAGGACATCGTCCACATAGCGGCGCCAAAGGGCGATGTGGGCAAGAAGAGGATGGTCAGATTGGAAAAGCTCAGGCTCAAATCTCTCCATGAAAACCTCAGAAATGAGGGACCCCAGAGGTGATTCGATGGGGATACCTATGTCAGCAGGAAGGCTGTATACCAGTTGGTTAAACTGGCAGACATTAGGGGTGAGGCAGCATTGAAGGAGGCGGAGGTATTCATCAGTGAAATGCTTGGGGACCGCAGCCTCTTGTAATAGTTTCTCGATGAGCTCACGAGTAGGTCCGAGGGTGACATGAGGGAAGAGGCCTTTGACGTCAAATCAGATAAGAATGCTTCCTGGTGGCGGGGGGTTTTGATTCAATACAGAGATTAGCTCAAGCGAGTTTTTAATTGAAAGAGGGGGTTGGAAGCCGGTGATATTTTTGAACAATTGGTCAAGATATTTGGCTAATGAATATGAGGGGGAGGAAAGGTAGGACACTACCAGGCGCATGGGGGATGGAGTTTAGGGAGTCCGTAGATCCGTGGGACAGAGGGTTTGGGCACTAAAAGTGCCTTCTTAAGGGGTTCCTTGTCTAATAAGTGTTTACCTTTTTGATGGCGCTGCGGATCCGTTGGTTGTACGTTGCGAAATTGAATTTTGGGTCGATTTTGGCGCTGATAGATGTGAGGTAAGCAATCATTTTGGAGTTGTAATCCGGGCGGTCCATGATGACGACGGTGTTGCCCTTAGGTGCTGGTCGGCAATTTTCTTCCGGAGGGTCACGAGAGGTAATTTCCGGCTATCCTTAATTACAAGAGGAGGCGTGGTGTGGATCACTTCTGCAACTCTCGATACCAAATCAGAAGGGCTGAATGACGCTGCTGGAGCCAGAGCGGTGACAATGCTTTCTTTAATGCCTTTGTCAGATGTTGGCCTGACCGTATGTTTTAGGCCTTTCCGGAGGAGCTCAGCTTCTTCTTCGTCCAGGCGTGCGCTGGAGGCGTTGACAAGACGCGTATAGAAATGGTGAGGGGGCTGGCTGTCATTATGCTCGGATAATCTGGCGCTGGACGAACGTAGATTTTGAATTTTCTTAAGTTTCAGTTCTCTGAGTTCCATCTCGTGGTCCTCCCCATTTTCTTCTGTCCTCCTGAAGAAGTCATCTAGGACATCGGTAGCGGTGAGTTTGGTGAGTCTGAGGTAACAATAATAGAGAAGCTCACCCGTACCATCGTCTCAGTTCGAGTTGGAGCCACTTTCGAGTAACGAACATCTTCAGTTTGCTCTCAATAAAAGCCCAATCACTGTGCAGGCGAAGCTGGACAAAGTTAGGAGTTAACCCCTCCCTTAAGCACTGCTTTATGAAAAAAGATATGCGACGTACCGCAACCTCGAAACCGACCTCCACACAAAAAAAAAAAAAAAAAATTGTAGAACCTGTTATTGAAGCGGCAGTAGTTTTGACTCAAGATCTCTTCCACTACGTTGGCGTACTTCGGTCCGTTGGGGTCCCCGTGGTATCTGTTGTTTTTGAGCAGAGTGAGAAGTTCCTCCCTCGATATTGCCACATCATAGGATATCAGCTTGTCGTTACTCTTGATTTCCAACTTGTCCAGTTGCGCTTCCATCTGCAAGCTTATATCTTGTGGGTGATTTAGAAATATGTGAGTACACCCCTCTGCACGACACTTCTTCCTTCAAATTAGACGATAAATATTTCATACGGGACTTATGCTAAACGAAGAGAGGGGGCGAACGAGCACTCACGAAAGGCGATTGCTCAAAATATTTTACATCAGACTTATGCTAAACCGAGAAAGGGGGCCCACTCGCGGCTCTTTCCCCAACGTTATAGTGGCTTATACATTTAAGGCAAACGTCACCGTAATCCTATGAGAGGGTGAGACCTATAACGTTATCACAAGGCCTATGATGTCACAGTTTGGTGACGTCATAGGTCAGCCTTGTGACGTTAAAATCTGATGACGTCATAGATTTTTTTTTAAAGTTCCCCTCCTATTGTATAAAGCTTTGATGCCCGAGCCTATGTTCCTAAATCCCCCTCCTATCATATATAGTTCGGAGGTTGAAAATTTTTTGAATCCCCCCCTTTATCATATTATATAACTCCGAAGCCCAGGTCCGTGACGTCACAAGTTGAAGACGTCATCAGTTAGGCTTGTGACGTCACAATCTGATGACGTCATGAATCAGTTTTTCTCAGGTCAGCCTCCTCTTATAAATAGCTCCCAAGTCCGGACCCGTGACGTCATAGATCGTTTTTTTTTCAAGTCTCCTCCCTATTATATATAGCTCCAAAAAAGTCCGCGTCTGCGACGTCACTGTCTGGTGATGTCAAGATCAGTTTTCTCACAGATCCCACGTGCTCCATAAAACGGGTTTCCTGCCACCCTTCGTTTAACTGCGTTCAAGAACCCATGTTTCTCTAAGTTCAATCATTAGGTCAAGGTCATTGGCGATATCATTGTAACAAAATAATCATGAAAATCCAAACTAATCAGGCTGAGATTCCTTATATTTTCAGATTAATTTCGAGCTATGGGGATTTAATCTTCAGCAAATATAGTATTTCGGGGTCCTGAAAAAATTTCCAGTTTCTGATTATTCATAGAGGGGGGGGGGTGAGCCTCTTCGTACGAGGGTCCAAAGGAAGGCTGACTTTTGAAACCTTTTAGTTAGACTATAACTACAGAGTCTTGAGCTAAATTTGTCTTCTAGTGATAAGAGGTAGACTACAACTAACATAAGCTAGACCCAAAGGATGATTACAGGATGATTACAGGCCAAGATTCTTCGAATTAAGACACTCTCTCTCGTCATGATTTAGATTCGAGCATCGTTAAGAAAAAATATTAGTTTAAGAAGAGCGTGATATCACCATAACCAAAGTGTTTCAAGGAGATGCACTGGAGCAGGGACCTGAAAAATTGCAAGCAGGAGGGCATGGTGGTGTATCATCAAGAATCATTTTTAAAGTAAATTCTCATACAGGAGGGGTGTAAAAAATTGAAAAAATTTATTTATAGGCATTAAGGGTCTTCAAAGTTGGCGGAAAATTTGAAACTTCTGGAAAAATTTTTGGAATTTGGTAAAATTCAGTTTTAGGGGTTATTTTTGATCACTGAACATAAATCTGACCCATAAATTTCATTCCAATGCATATTTTTGGGTCCACGGGTCAAAAAATGGAGCTAAGATAATTGTTTAGGCAATTCTCCCAACATACCGATAATTAATTCAAAAATTTAAAACTATTAACGCGCAAATAATATAAAGAACGCTATTGAATTGTATCCTTGAATCATTAATCTACGACTGACCAAATTTTCAGACAAATTGACGCATAATGACGCCAAAAACTGCTTTTGAAGTTAGAATCATCGCTGCTGTAAAATTATGTCTAGGACACTAGGAGGGGTTTCTTGTGATAGGTCACAATAAAATAAAAAAATTCCGAGAGTACAGAAAATACATAAAATACAAAAACTACAGTAAATACAGAACATAAATGAAATAAATTTAAATCCAAGTCCCCCTCCTATCATATATAGCTAAAGAAAAAAATTTTCTGGCATAGCCAAATAAATGAAAATCATGTTCCATGTCTTTTATATTTTATCAGTCATCATGAAATATTTCAGTCTAGGCTTCTACTAGGTCAAGTGTTCCTGAGATATTATTCGTTTACCCCTTTACCTATCTTGGCGTCGTATAAGTCTTGTATGAGAAATATTTTGAGGTAATTGTGGGTGTTCTATATTTTGAGATATCAACTTTCGGTGGGGCGAACGAGCGATCTCGCTGTTGTATTGGAATGGTATGAGAAAATTCAAGTCTTTTTTGAGAAATATGAGGTAGCGCGAACTCGCTCCGCTCGTTCGCCCCCTGTCTCGCTGTTGTATTGGAATGGTATGAGACAATTCAAGTCTAGGGGACTTGGAAAAATTTCGACTATCCAGCCCTATATGATAGGAAGAGGGACTTAAAAAACTTCACCTATCTTGGCGTCGTATAAGTCATCTATGAGAAATATGAGGTAGCGCGAACTCGCTCCGCTCGTTCGCCCCCTGTCTCGCTGTTGTATTGGAATGGTATGTGACAATTCAAGTGTAGGGGACTTGGAAAAATTTCGACTATCCAGCCTTTATTTATTTAATTGTTTAATTATTCAATTATTTAAATATTTAATTATCTCATTATTTAATATTATTTATTTATTTATTTATTTATTTATTTATTTATTATTAATTCTTGTACTAGGTCAAGTGTTCGTGAGATATTATTCGTTTACCCCTTTACCTATCTTGGCGTCGTATAAGTCTTGTATGAGAAATATTTTGAGGTAATTGTGGGTGTTCTATATTTTGAGGTATCAACTTTCGGTGGGGCGAACGAGCGATCTCGCTGTTGTATTGGAATGGTTTGAGAAAATTCAAGTCTTCTTTGAGAAATATGAGGTAGCGCGAACTCGCTCCGCTCGTTCGCCCCCTGTCTCGCTATTGTATTGGAATGGTATGAGACAATTCAGGTCTAGGGGACTTGGAAAAATTTCGACTATCCAGCCATATATGATACGAAGAGGGACTTGGGAAATTTTCTAATTATCAATTATATTAATTATTTAATTATTTAATTATATTAAATATTTAAATATTTATTTATTTAATTATTTAATTTTTTAATTATTTATTTATTTAATTATTTATTTATTTAATTATTCAATTATTTAATTATTTAATTATTTATTTATATAATTATTTAATTATTTATTTATTTAATTATTTAATTATTTAATTATTTAATTATTTATTTATTTAATTATTTAATTATTTATTTATTTATCTATTTATTATTGATTATTGTTATTACGCGGGGTGTACTCGCGAATTTTTGAATCACCCACTGGGTAGAGATTTCTCTTCACGGGGGGGGGGAAGGGGGGTGTACTCGCGAGTTTCAAAATCGGGGTCTGGCGAGAGAAAAGACATGGAACATGTCAAATCATCCAAGTAGAGATTTTCTAATTATTAATTATATTAATTATTTAATTTTTCATTTATTTAATTATTTAATTATATTAATTATTTAAATATTTATTTATTTATTTATTTAATTAATTACTTATTATTATTACGCGGGGTGTACTCGCGAATTTCTGCATCACCCAAGGGGTAGAGATTTACTAATTATTAATTATATTGATTATTTAATTATTTATTCATTTATTTATTTAATTAATGATTTAATTATTTAATATTTAATTAAATAATTAATTAATTAATTAATTAATTATTTATTATTATTACGCGGGTGTACTCGCGAATTTCTGAATCACCCACGGGGTAGAGATTTTCTAATTATTAATTATATTAATTATTTAATTATTTAATTATTTAATTATTTATTTATTTAATTATTTAATTATTTATTTATTTAATTATTTATTTATTTAATTATTTAATTAAATAATTATTTAATTATTTAATCATTTAATTATTTATTTATTTATTTATTATTGATTATTATTATTACGCGGGGTGTACTCGCGAATTTCTGAATCACCCACTGGGTAGAGATTTCTCTTGACGAGGGGGGGGAGGGGGGTGTACTCGCGAGTTTCAAAATCGGGGTCTGGCGAGAGAAAAGACATGGAACATGTCAAAACCTAGAGCGTGATGTTGAGATAAATTACGATAGTTATGTACAGGAAAGAGATTTTGGAAGCGTACTAAAAGCAACTCTCCAGATTTCTAAAGAGCTGAATTCACACCATCGATTGATTGATTTAGAACTGATAGAATGAAGGCGATCAGTCTCTTTTCTGGTCATATTTTGCAGTAGGCATGACCTCGGTACAAAATTTAGTATGTATTTCTCATACGAAGATGGTCTGTACTAACAAATTGCCTCCAAATACAAATACTCGTACTACAAAGGAATTGGAAAGTGCATCGTAGATGTCCGTTGAACGATGGAAGGTCACCAAAGCGCCTTGACCACCAAAATTCCGATTCTCCCATTCATCCCCAAATATCTTTAACTGTAAATTTTCCAAAATAAGATTGGAGAAATCACGTTCCTTAGGGTAAAGTAACGTTCTATTGTGATATTCTCGCAAATTTCAGTGATGCGAGAAAGAATAAGTGGGACGAAAGGATGCTAAAGATGAAGGAAAATCTTGAAGAAAATAAGCTTGTCTGCCGCTAATTGGTCCAATTTCTTTCTCAGTTCCACTAAATCTTTACTCATTAGGATTCAGTTTACCCAAAGACAAGAAATACGAAGGTCTTGCTATCTTTTTCAGTACCTAATTTTGAGTATGGTCTTTTTTGTTTTCCTCGAAAAGGGAGTCACCCACTCCCTATTATGATTTCAATGAATTAGAAATATCATTTTATATATCATTTGACTTCTATGGCTGTCTCTAAACGAAAATCGATTTTTCAGAGAATTTTTGAGTAGCGGAAAAAAAAGTGTGAGAGTTTTAAATAATTAGAAGGTCGATAATTAATTCTTGAGTTTTAAATACTTCAAAAATGTAAATACAACTGTGCGCAAAGTTTTGGAAGGTTTAGATAGATTTTGTTCTCTTCGAATTTGTCGATAACATCAAATTTTGTTGTACGTACAATACGATCATGCGCGTATTTTAGAGCTCGATACGCACTTTCCTCAACATAAAATATTGAGGCGAATGAGTGAATTACATATTGGCGAATTACGGGTCACCTTAACTCCGCTCGGAAATAAACGTTGAGTGTAGAATTGCAAATAAGACGGAGGAATGGAATAGACAAAGGAGGAGATGAAGAGAATCAATTACGATGAAAGGAGTACGTATCCATAAAATCCGATAAGAAACCACCCAAAATACAGTGAAAGTATCGTGAAAATTGAAAGGATCCGAAAACATTCGAACAGACTCATTAACGCACGTTTTCCTATTCCGTTTGAATTTTCTCTACCGATTCCAGAAAATTAGAATCCGCGAATAGCGCAAACAAACTCTAACCTTTCCTACTTATTATAATACCTTAAGCTATTTTGTTTCAACTTGCAACATGTAGCCGCAACTTAATCGTCCACTGAGAGAGAAGCACTCAATGGAGAAGGAGAGTGGTTGGAGAGTTACCTCTAATAGGTGAACGGATAAAAACGTGCAATAATAAAGATACATAATATTCTCGTATACTATTATTAATACGAGAGTCAATGAACTTGATAACGATAAGGGAACACACCATGATCTCTAATACATTCTCGTACGCTGTTTATTTGTACTGTATTTAAGATTGTGGCTAACATAAACATGCAAAAACGAGTCGATTAATCACGTGCAGCCGTATATAGACAAGTATAACCGTGAGTTACGCGTACTTCTTCGGTTGAGAGAGTGAAAAACTATCTTCGGCGCATTTTATATCAAAAACGCGTTCATAATTCGTTGCGAGATCAATACAATTTCAGCCTGGGTTGCAGTAAAATTTCTATCGCGATTTGTGACCGTCACGTTGGTAAAGAACGCCTTCGTATGTGTCGTTCAGATCGAGATGTGACGCTGAGAGACCGCAGCGTACGATAAATCACTCAGTTTTAACCTTTGACCCCTGCCACTTGACTTAAATCAGTTCATCATACTTCATATTTTCCCACAAAGATGGCCTGCAAGTTTGATGAGATCTACTCTCTTCTCGAGTGTAAATATTTATGGTATACGTGCGTTCTCAAATCCCTCTGTCTTGGACCGATTTATGGACTCTTCTCCCTCTCTTCTGTTCCAAGTTCCTCATCTTCCGTCAATTCGGTAGCCGTTTCAAGATCTCCCCGAAACGACTCAAGGCTATGATGACGTCATGCCCTTCTTGAACTTGTATTTCTTGGAATTAATTTTATAATGAGAAAGAGAGTCGGGGGGCTGCAATCCCCCTTTGGATCTAGCTTATGTCAGTTATAGTCTAGCTTTTATCACCAGAAGAGGAAGTTAGTTCAGGATTCAACCTTCCTTTGGACCCTCCTATATAAAGGTTCCTGGTTCCAATTTTCTTCGACCCCCCTCTATGTATCATTTGAACACGAAATTTTTTCATGTCGCTAATTGAAGTCGAAGCAATTGAGATCGAACGCGGCCGTTTGATTGAATTCCCATAGCTTGAGATTAGTCCGAAAATGAGGAGTCTCAGCTCCTCTAGGTCAAGGTTATGTATATAGCCTAAGACTCCTTTCTACCCTAATTTCACACTTAATTATAATATTGGCAAGAGAGGAAGAAGAAGATCCCCTCTTCTTTAGCGGATTAGTCGCGTTGCTCCCAAAATCCGCTCATCATCTTCATCCTCCGTGTGTCCTCATGTAGCTCATCAGGCTAATCCATATTCTAACTGATCTCCCGCAGACAGGGCAGGTCACTAAGTATGCTAGCTGTGAGTACGGTTTGTTGTTGCTGATGGAAGATTCCACCATTTTGGTAAAGGGTTGCTCTCTACGCTGCTCGGTCCTCACAAAGTGTCTCCCAGTCACGGCTTATCGTGGTGTTCTTCAAAGTTACATGGATCATATTTCTATATTGTTTATTCTGTCCTTCCTGACCCAATGCTTAGGTGGCCTGGTATTGTGTACTCTTTTGACTTGCCCCTACCATCGAAGTTAGGTAGCTCTTGGCCATCATGTGTTCGATTAGCTCGCAATTTCCCCACAAAAAGTATCCATGACTCATTTTCGGACACATAATATGCGAGTAGATGTAAGTAGTGCGCCTTTACAATATTCATTTTATCAGCATTTCAATGAATGAATGTTCATCGGTTCACCGTACGATGTGTGCAAAGTCACTGAATTCGCCGTATTTCAATGACCGTGTTTAAATCGAGTCAGTTTTGAGAACATTTTTTGATATACCGCGCCATATGTGAGCTGAAAAAACTACTCCCCCAAAGCTTACCTATAGGGAAAAGAACGTACGTGAAATTATTTTTCTCGTTTCGTGATCGATAGAGGAGAGGGGAGAGGGATGTCTACAATAAACGAACAATATTAGTATCTTCGCAATCAACATAACCGGCAATCTACGGTATTTATTTTCCGCATTTACACCCCGGCATTATAAATTTTATGTCAGGTACGACGTACCCACGTATAAAAGTAATGGATCGCTCGGCCGGTGTGCACACGTTTGAACATTGGGGATGCAAACGAATCGAAATTTTCACGCAGCTGCAGAATTTACACCAATGGAATTACGTTGAAAACAAATAATAACGCAGAAACACATATAGGACGGTGTGCGAGAGAAAGAGGTAGCGTAAGCGGAAAAGAGAAGGCGCAAAAATAAAAGTGAAAGTTTGTAAACTATTCATGAGTCATTTATTATTACCGACAACATCCAACATTTCGCTTAGTATTTCTTCACCGGTCTGTTTTGAAGCTCGGTTATGTGTGCTCTCGTCGTACTGGGGAGGAGGTTACGCGACTGCTGCATCCGCCACACCGTCTGCCGGTGTTACTCTTCCGACTACTCGAACTTTATCCCACTCGTAGTAGTCTGGTATGGCTGATGGGTACTATGCGAGACGAGCCTTTGTGTTAACTATTTCAAACTCTATTGACGACAAGATCGATTACATAGGCGAAAGCGTTATTTTTATTTACGCTTTGTTAACTATATACGATGTACGCTGCGAGAAGAGACAATTTACTAGGTGTACGTTCATTAGTCTCCTCGACGACAAATTGCACTTGAGGAGAATTTATTTTAACAAACTGACGAGCCTTTTGCGGAGACAGGGAGACAACCCGAGTGGCGTAAAGGTGTGCATAGGTGACTGGATGGATAGACTGACGCGTGAATGAAGAAAAACGAGGAAAGCGTACTAGGCCTTGTAAATAATCGCTGGAGCGTTCCATTGAAATAATCTCCTTTATCTCGCGTACACTTGTACTCAGCAAGTATATAATATCCTCTATGAGGTTGGAAAAAATTAACTCGACTGTCTACCTACTCTTTGACTATCACGTGCAATCTCATTTTTCGCTTTTTTACTATAAAGCTGTTCTGTGTTTATGTCTCAACATTATGCGAAGTCTCGCAATTCAATTGCTTGAAAACCTGTCTCAAAAATTGATAGAATACATTTGATATTAAGTCTATTCCTATCCAATAATTTGTGTGCTTATCAAACTTTAGACCAAACATCTTACTAACCTAGAACGTGATCGGGATCAATTGCGAAGACCCAATGAATTTTATTTTTAAACAGCTACTTAGGTTCTTAGTCAAATTTGTAATATTTTCTCATTATCATAGATCAATGAAAATAAATGCATCTACCGATGACGCGTCTAATTCAATACCACTTTGATAAGTGCTGTTGCCAGCCATACTACTATCATTCTTTTTCACTTTATAATTGATACACAATTAATAATTGCTTGTGTCGCATGTGCAGCCGCCCGTTTTCCATAGTGGAAAGTGAGGGGTGCGTCAACTTTATTTCCTCCCACACCGGTATCGACCCTTCAGGGTATAATTCATTGTTGAAAGAATCTCCTCGGCGAATCTCCTCTGCTTGGCAACGGCTAAGCTGCAGTGTCCTCAGCTATGCAAACTTTAGCACACACACCATACACAAGTTGGAACTAAGCTGCTGTCGGAGTCTCTCTTCTTCTTCTTTTTTCTAGTCCCAATGTTTCCTCTTCTTCTTGCGGAGTGTCTTCTATATGTGGATGGTAGACAGGTGTTGATTAGGCCATAGCTTTGCTCTGCATTTGCCTATTGCATTCCATGCCTATCTTTTTCTTCATGACGACACCTGGTTCCGTGCTTCTTTGGAACTTAGCATGGTGTATACCAGGCTATCGACCCCAATTTCTTGAAAAACTCGACCAAGCTACCTCCACATTTCACTTTGAAATAAGGTGTGCTGTGGTCCATCATCCCACCCTTGATTACAGTGTGATCTCGTCGCCCACTTTCCTTAGCTTTTCATGAAGGTCCTTGTTGAAGCAGCCATGGCCGCTTAACACCTGCGTCAGGTGAATACAATTACTAAAGGATAACTTTCTTCTTATTTATTTACTTTCGAAAAACGCCAAACGAGTCGGATGACGTCTTAGTTTTTCGCTTCAGCAGAACGTCTTTGCTCTGGAATACCCATCCAGCAATTTCAGATGGTTTTTATGCCGTGTCGCCACTCCAGAAAGTGTAGCCATTCTGACTTTCTTTTCCTGGATACCCTGTAAGTACTGTATCTAGAACCTCTTTTCGTGACTTGTCCACCTTTGATGCCTGAAATCCATTTCTACATTAGTTGGACTGGGTTTAGCAGTTTTCCCTTTCTCCTTCAAATTTTTCAGTCAATGGTTGTTTTTCTTATGCTTGATTGTCACCGTTTTTCAAGCTATTAACTTATGGCTACTGTATTGTATGATACTTATTCTGAAGGGTGAAATGATGAGAGTGTCTTCTATCTTCCTCTTACAGCGGCTAATTCACTTATCCAGAAGCCACTCGTTGCGTGTTCAGATACAGAATGACTTTATTCTTTGTCTTCCTTCCTTGCATCATGGGCACACTGTAAAAAACGTGGAGTGGGTTATGGAAGAGCAGTGGACGTTTCCATCAACCAAAGTCTAATCTCAAATTAACAAAAATATCGGATAGTCTTCAAAGAATAAAGGAATAATACGAGAGCAGCGAACATTTTGCCCTTGAATTTTACAAAGAGGATCCCAAAATCTATACTTTTCATGATCACTTGAAGTGACACCAAGCGCTTTCAATATAAGTTCGTATTTCTTCCCAATTTCACTTGCGGTCCCTTTTAGAAGTTGTGTAAGCCAAATATTCTGAAAACAAATTCAGCGAACTCCTTCCGTTTCGGGCCCACACATACAAACACATAAACGTTAGTTTAAATTGTCATACATTGTGAGAAGGTGTGATTCACCACATATATGCAGACGGGTGTGCCTGCTTTTTGGAATCGGTATCTGTCGTGTGCGGAAAGTGCCATCTCGAGGGCACTGTGCTTCCTAGCAACGGGCAGAGCCTCCTTAACCCATTCACCTTCCTCGCCGTTATTTCAACTTTCGTTCTATTGCTTCATCGAAATCTTCCTTAGCCGCACTGCTTTGTCCTCCGCAGACGCTTGAGGTGACTCGAATATAGCGGGACCAAGCAGTGTGACCATCTTTTTCTGCAACCATGCAATCGCACTTCACGCTGTTATTTAATTTCATAGATAACTCCTGCCAGAATGTTTGACAAACTACAGTACAGGCGACCGTAACACGTGACCACAAGTCGGTTAATGCGGTCGACTACTTTATTACAGTACTGATGGGCTTAGCCAGAGTATTGCAGTCAGCTGGAAGCCCTGATTCCACAAAATAAGAAAGTGCACTGCTTGAGTGTCCAAATTCCAAGTTCAATTACTAAGAAAGATTGGTCCCGGTTCAGTTCAGCCGTTCAGAATAGAAGCCTGTAGTGCAGCCATCTAATGAAGATGAACGCAAACTGGAGAAAAGGTATTTTCCACTCCTACGTCAAAATCCTAATTCCCCTGATCGTTTCGTCTAAACTCGCACATTGATCAGCAAAAAATCTGCTGAATTCAGCCAGCCAAATCGAGCCAAAAGTCGAAAGCAAAATTTTCCAAAGCCGTAAGTTTGAGCCTAAAGCGGAACCTGAAATTTTCGACTGCAGTACTCTAGGCCTAGCAGAAACTTGCATCTTTTAAGAGCGTACGACTGTTCCATCTATAACTTGATACGTCAGGTAATTTTGGTATTAAAATTATTGACGTTTTGAAGAGATCTATTGAATGAAGGCCGAAATGACTCTCAACACTAACGATTGTAAGTGGAATAAGCCTACTTGTAAGCAACATTATGTTTGTTTTTAAGCAGAAGACTAGCTGGTTTCGTTTCCTCTTGAACTCTCTTTACCTCCCTCTTAATCGTGGCAGCGAGCTCCAGTCCATTATCGCCACTAGGCAGCAGAGAAGTGTCATCGGTGTGACACTCACATTTCACTCGCTTCTACTGCAGATTCTTCATGGATGTATGAGCACCAACTAAACTCTCCAGTAGATATCTTCTTTCCCGCTGTTTTTGCTTTCTCCAAACATTTCTTCTCTGTCACTCAGGTAACTGCTCTCCGGAACGTCATGTCTATTCAGTTTGTTTAGGATGTGGGGCCATAACAGATGGCTGAAGGCACTCTTATACCCAATGATACCACAGCCACGATGCTGCACAATTTTGAAACTTTTATGCGCCCAGGGTGCACTCCTTTCATTCCCGGTTTCTCCATGCCCCATAACACCACACCCTCTCAGCTATGGCCTCGGTGTGGTTTGCCGTACACCTCTCAAGCACTTTACCGAGCGTGCTTTGCAAAGTAAAAACCTAGAGTAGGATTTTAGACGCAAACTCTCTTTCTTTTAATGAAGAAAGTTCAAACTTAATTAATTGATTGTCAAGAAAAAATAAGATTCGAAGGAGTTCTGAATTCTTATTTTCCGTGGAAAAATAGTAGATCAAATAAAAGGAAAAATTCCACAATTTTTAATGAAGAACGCTGGACGTCCGGAACGCGTTATACGAAAATAAAAAATTATAGAAACAAGTGGAATTTTTCTTTCTTGATTTGGAGGAGGGCATGACGTCGTTAATGTGCTTAGGTGGTTAGAAAGAGATAGAAGAAGGACTTGACGAAGCATGTCATTTGGTTCCCTTGCGGCGGGGTTGGCACAGAGACCTCTCTGAATCAGGCGTTGTTACTGTATAATGAAGAGGTGAGGGTGGACACCTCCACAGACATATTCTTCGTCAGCAGGAGGAAATTCTCTGACAAAGTAGTGGAGGTGTTGGTAGGATTGGAAAATTCTCATACGACTTGGTAGAGCGCGCCTTTTTTACCCGTTGAGAATTCTCCATAGGGAAGGCTTGGTCGGACTTGGTGGGACGCGGTACAGGAATATCGCCCCACACCAATACTGCCACTACTGCTATTATTAATATTATTATTATAAATCATCAGGGTCGGATATCATTTAAGATCCCGGAAGACGAGGAAGGTACAAGCAGGAGAAGGTGACATCATCAAAGGTTGATCACCGGAATAAATTCTTGTATGAATCGAAGGTGTGATGTATAGAAAAATTACAATGACAACATAGAGGGAAGGACTTTCAGAATTGAAAACGGCGGTGCGGTTAGAAAGAGGTATAGGAGAGACTTAGAAAGTTACAAGTAGATTATCAGGGTCGGACATCACTTAGGATCCCTAAAGAGGAGGAAAGTACAAGCCAGAGAAAGTGAAGTCATCAGAGGGTGATCATTGGAGTAAATTCTTGTTTGAATTGAAGTGTGACTCAAGAATGATACAAAGAAGGAAGGACTTTCAGGATGAAGGAATGCAATGACCACTAATTTTTTTTTGAGGGGGGGGGATGTATGTGACGGCTCCAACCGCTCCCTTGTATGCCTGTGGCTATCTTTGCCACAACTCGTAGTCTGGTATAGCCGATGGATACCGGTGACAAACTATGGTTGTCTATTTCAAACTCTATATTAACGTTGAGATAGATCACATAGGCTTTGACATTTGTCAGAGTTGATGTGTGCCACAAAAAGACTTTATTTACTAGGTGTGCATTTATTAGTCTCCTCATCGACAAATTGCACTTGAGAAGCATACATCTTGACAAATTGATGAGCTCTTCGCCAAGACAGTTGATATGAAGGCGTACAGGTGACTGAAGTGATAGATTAGTGCGCGGATGAAGAAAGAACGAGGAAAAGGTATTAGATCTTGTAAATAATGGCTAAAGCGTTCCATAAAGATAACCTCCCCTTTCGTAAACGCTCTCAGAACTAAAGTACGTGATATCTTCGATGTTACCGGTGAAAATTAGCTCAACTGTCTACCTGTTCTTGGACTTTGTAGCGCACACTTCCATATTATTTTTCACTTTTTCTTCCTCGCAATAAATAATAAAACTCGAACTTTATTTTACTCACTGATATCGAAGTTCATTCTACCTTTTTTTTTTTCTTTTTTGGTCCTCTTGGCGCGTCAAATTCGTAATTTATTTGACAAATGATCGTCGACGTGCGCGAAAACTTTTCGAATAAACTTACGAATGAGAAGCATTCGTCGCGCGTATCTACGCATCAGAAAAGTAAAAACTTTTAACGCGACTTTTAATGACGCTACACGAGTCGAGTTTGCGAGACAAGTTCTTTTTTCTTCTTTTTCCATTCTTCTGTACTTCCGTTGTGACTGCTGTCCAAAATTTCCCAGCAAGTCTCTCTCGATTATCTGCACGGCCGAAGGCGAAATTTAATTACACCGTCAGAAATTTTCTAATTCGACGACGATACGATACGATTGCCGGAAAGATGAATGGAAATTTTTTCGGTACAATAGGTGCGCGATGATAACGACCGATCCGATAAGTTACCTGTCGTAGGAGCGACGTACCTTTTTCCTTCCACTAAAATTGTGTTTTTGGTGCATAAAACGGACGATTCTCATTTTATCGCGGGAATATAGAGAAGCAATGTATTCATTAATGTCTAGACGAGAGCGAGATCGGATCACAGACGACCTTGGCCGCTCGAAGCGCGTTTACAGGCGGATAGGACAGTTCTACTATTTTGCTTTGGTTATTGTGCTGTGCGCGACCGTGCAGTCTCACATTTTATAATGTTCGACAGACGTCCAGCTGCCGCTCTTTTCTTTTCTTCTTTTTTTTTTCTTCCCGTCCCGAAGAAATTCAATGAATATCTTGAATCTAGATGGACCACACCGGGAACTTATGGCATTACCATGAAGCCATAAGTAAATATTCGTGTACGTTGTGCCGTCGTGTACCAATCGTCACTGACATAGTTAAGTTGACCAGCGAAGCGAACCTATCCTTTATCCAGAAGTTGCGTGCATGAACGAGCAGGTGTTTGTATACGTTGTGAATGACCTGTATATTGAAATTCTACATATTAGATCGTATGGACGAGGGTACGCATTGGGCAACACGAGTCAAAATACCTGCTACGCATTAAATTAAACACAAACCACGAATGTGATCGATGAGAGCCTTACAAAGTGGCATACTGCAACCTGTGAATCCCTTTATAAATTTTTATAGTAGTCTACTCTCGACATTACGCATACATGATGTGAACGAACCATCAGCCTCCAAAATAGAGCTGACTGTGCAAGTTGATGAGAAGAAATGAAGGATGGGGTGGCAAGAAACATTGGGGAGACTAAGTTTCTTCAAAAGTCACAGATTTTTCATTGGTACATAATTTTGTGAGCAAGCAAGTGTGAGAGAAAAGATATTTGTTGGATTCATAGGTGTGATCAAATATCCCTATGTCCTGCAGTTCATAATCGTTCTTGCTAGGTTGAAGATTCCTGTTCACCATCTTATTCTGTTACTTTGAACCTACCATTAATTGAAATACCTTTGAAAATTAGTGATTGCAAAAAGAGTCAGTTTCTGTGCCTCAATCCGTGAACTTTTGTTCAATTATCATTACCAAATTTTCCAGCCCGATAAAACTTTCAAATTTTGTTTTTCCGCGCAATCGAAAAATATTCCAAAAATAACATCCGGACAATAATTTTCATTGTGGAAAGTTCTTTTCCATTCTTTTACAGATGTTGTGCTCTTGGAAAATTTTTTGTTATGACTTAGAGGAGTACCTAACTGAAAGTAACTTCTACTCTAAAATTAAATGGATTGTGGGATTCGGAGACATTACCGCTGAAAAATTTTTTTAGAACAGATTTAGGAAATTGAATGAGTCAATTTGTTTTTGTTGCTAACTTTATTATTAAGCAGAACTCGACGTTTCGACGCACCTCGTTGTCATCATCAGGAGAAACGTAGGAAAATTTCGAACTCGGATCGTGACGATTTTTAGAGGAAAGATTCCAACTTTGTAGCTATAAATGATATATTGAAGAGAATGAGACGCTTGCTTCAGGATTGAATGAGTGGAATCAGAAATAATCGTTCGTATCTTATCCAACTCTTTGAACATTCAAATTTTTTGTATTTTCGAATCTTTGATGATATTATTCGGAAATTTAATTACATTGAACGGAATAGTACGAGTATTTTGTGTACCCTCAGTCTACTTCAAAATGTTTGGTTTCGGGTAATTTCAATACCATGGAGCGAAATTTTTGAAACTATTCAAAAACTAAACTCTAGCACATGGAAAATTTTTGAATCTTGCAAAAAAACGGAACTATAAGTATGAATTTAATAAGGGTACTTCGACTGAAGAATACCGGAGGGAGAGGGTGACGTTAACAAGGAAATCTAAATAGTTTTTGGATGAGGAGCAAGAGAGAAGGGCTGATTTGTTAGAAGAAGAAGAAGCCGCAGTGTAGAAAGGTGATCAGAGAGAATCTTGAGAATGGTGTTAGCTGGTCTATACAAAAAAGTTTTTTGAAAATCGTTTTAATCAGCCATACCTTTAAGGTACTTATAATTTTATTGTAATCGAAGAGCAGCTGAGGAGAATAATCATAAATAGGGAGGGAGCTAGCCAGTATACTGTACAGACGCCCAGACGCCCGGACGCAGATTCCAGAATCAGGGGTAGGGCTGAGGTTCGACGTAAAATTTTCTGGCATAGCCAAATAAATGAGGATCATGTTTCATGTCTCTTATATTTTATCACTATCAGTCATCTTGAAATATTTTAGTCTAGGTTTCTACTAGGTCAAGTGTTCGTGAGATATTACTCGTTTGCCCCCTTACCTTTCTTGGCGTCGTATAAGTCTTGTATGAGAAATATGTTGAGGTATCGCCTTTCTTGGGGTTCACTCGCTCCACTCGTCCGCCCTTTTTCTTGGTCCCTGTCCCAATTTAGCATAAGTCTGATATAAAATACTTTGAGCTTTTGCCTTCCGCGAGGCTCATTCGCTCCGTTCGCCCCCCCCTTTCTTGCTGTTGTATAAGAATGGTATGAGAAATATTTTGAGCTATCCCACAGGCATACATTTACGCGGGGTGTACTCGCAAATTTCTGAATCACTTATCGGGTAGAGATTTACACGCACACGGTCTCTCTTGACGGCAGGGGGGTACTCGCGAATTTCAAACGGGGTACGGTGAGACGAAAGACATGAAACATGTCAAAAATTCCAGAATCAGGGGTAGGGGTGAGGTTCGATGTAAAAAACTTTCAAGTCCCAAGGTCATGCGCCCGAACGCATATTTTGAAATTAGGGTGGGGGTAGAGAAAAGACATGAAACATTTGAAGCTAGTATAAAGTCAGTGTACCAGTAGTTCACTGTATAGATCTAAGAGAAATCTAGCCAATTCAGGTCCAGTAAAATGAAGGCTTAGCCTAGTATAGGTCTGGTGTGTATTGAGCCTTGTTAGTGTAGGCCTAATATACTATATATTACTAGGCTACTAGCTTTTGGGGGGCCAAATAGGGGGGGGGGAGAAGAGAGCTGGTATAATACAGCTAGTGTAATATTGCATAGAGTGGTGGGAACTCACAAAATTTCAATTCAGGTCCAGGAGGCATGGACTTAGTATTAGCCCATCTAGTATATACCTGGTATAATATACTGCATGAAGTAGCACCATTAGGGAGGGAGCTAGCCAGTATACTGTAGACACCCGGACGCAAATTCCAGAATCAGGTGCAGGGGTGAGGTTCGACGTAAAAAACTTCCAAGTCCCAAGGCCATGCGCTCGGACGCATATTTTGAAATTAGGGTAGGGGTAGAGAAAAGACATGAAACATGTCAATATTGAAGAAGGCCGTTGAAATCGATAAGAGAAGACAATGCGTCTTCTTCGGTTTCATTGAACTCAATGCAGTAACTCGTAAAAAATCGTAACAGTAGCTGGAGGATAGAAGCTGTCTTCTTTCAGTCCAGACTTACTTTTAGGAAATCTTTTCATGTATTTATAGACCCTATACCGGGTGATGCCAAATGATGTTACCACTTTTCCGTAAGAGCTAGTGGAAAATCGGTAACATCATTCCCCCCATATAATTTGAATGAAGTATAAATACAGGTCTTTCCTGCACAACCGAAGTACGGACGCAGGCTTTGGAAAAAATACCAGAGTAAAGACTTTATTTTATTATTTTTTTTTAATTTAATCAGAACCTGTATTATCGGGGAAGGTTTTTCGTAAAAATGTCCGCTGCGCCGTCTGGCCGGCCGGCAACTTCAAGGTATCGTATACACGTATAGCTTGGAGATCGAAATTTTATTCAGGCCCCCTCCTATCCCTATCAGATATAGCTTAGAAGTCATATTAGGTATAGCTCTCTAAATCTCCCTTCTATAATGTCTAGTTCGGAGGTCAACATTTTTTCAAGTCCCGTATCATCATAATAGTTCGGAGGTCGAATTCCCAAGTCCTTGTCCCACCATATATAGCTCGGAGGTCGAAAATGTTATAAGTCCCCCTCCTATCATCAACAATGTCTGCCAAAAAGACGTCAACAGTTTGGATCAAATTTGTTCTAGCTCAAAAAGGCGAAAAGATGTACCAAATTTGTATCTTTATTTTGCGCCAAATACAAAATATTGACCAATTTGACAAAGATGTTACAAATATTACTGGCCACCAAGTAGATACAGGAGCTTAAGATGTAAAACATTACTGCCACCAAATCAAAACTGGGGATTTTGGCCTATAAAAGCAGGTGCACGGCATACTGAAAATCACTTTTGTTACGAATCTCGTTGCCTCCTGTCTTTGGCGAAAATCGTATCTGTAAACGAAAATCGTTGGAAATAGGTTTCTCTAATTTCTCTCTGCAAAAATCGCATCTTTGAAGCTTAAAAAATTTTTAATTTCGACAAATTGGTCAATTTTTGTCACGTTTCGGTTCATAACTCGGCTCAGAAAGGTTGTAGAAAGTTGGACGAGCGCAAATTGATTGAAATACAAATTTTGCAGGTTTAAAGTTTCTGTCTAAAGTTTTGCGTTTTTGCGCTACAACAAATTTGGTCCTAATCCCCATTTAACTATTAACATATTTTTGGCGGATCCATTATAGCTCCAAAGTCCGGGTCTGTGACGTTACAATCTGATGAGGTCAGAGATCAATTTTTTTTTTTTAAGCCCCCGTCTTGTTATATTTAGCTCCCCACTTCATTTTTCAATAATTCAAGTAATAAAACCTCAGTGCATTCACGGTCCCCCATTAAAACTGCCAGTGACATTGCTGCACTGCTCAAGCATAATTAAGACTCCTAATGGTCCTTGTTATAAAACTATACGCTTGGCAGCGAGGCCTGTGGTGCTGACACGGACTTATACTTCGCACTTGTGAATTGTTGTTGGCTGAATGAAAAGAACAGCTTAGGGCCACCGTGCTTTGAACTCGTCCGCAGCGCAGTTAGGACCCCCATTTTCATGAAATCTTCCAATTAAGACTTTCGTCAATTCTATACTCCATTTCAAATTTCACAATTCATAAAAATCCAAAGCTGGATGAGATCAAGAATTCGACCGGTTTGTTCTGTTAAATAAATCTCATTATTTTACTCTTTTTTTTTCGGAGTTTGAACCAGATCAGTATACCGAGAGAGGAATAGAGGACAAAAACGTCTTTACCTTCGCTTGCGTCAAGTGATGCTTACAGTTTTCAATAAGAATTTTTCTTCTGTGGAAGCTAAATTTTTAATTTATGCGTACTCCTAAATGACATAAATATGTGGCGAAGATCTCAATTCAATAAATTCAGCGATTCTCGAGATGACAAACAATCACACAGACCATCTTTTTGCTGCATTTATTTAGTTGACTACATAAGTACATACATATTCTATCTGCAAGTAGCGAAGTCACCAAACAAACTGTAGCAGAACGCTTTGGGAGTGTGAGTGTACATCGACTCCAGACTGATGTCAACTTGCGATTGATGTAAAATCAACCAGCGCACAGTACCAGGGAACTATAAATCCGACTGGAAATAGACGCAAGTACGTCGATTTTAAGTTGATAGAAAAATTTAAAGAAGTCGACTAATGATCAGTGTCAGATCGTCGTCAATTTGAGGTTGATTTGAAGATGACTAGCGTACGTCACGTGAGAAGTACAATTGACTTGAAATTGATACAATAGAGCTGGCCTGCGATATACCTACTAGCGGATATTGTGACGGGTTTTCCAATTTTTTTAGCTTCACTCACTTCTCTGTCACCGCTGTCTGTGGGTAAACGGAAGATCGTAGGAAAAACTCCACTTGTATATAGCTGGCAGTCAATTTTTGGTCAATGGGAAAATTTGGAAAAGTCGACTCAAAATCAACTTCATACTGACGTCAATTGAAAGGCAATTGAAAATCAATCAGCGTACACACGACACAAAATCAATGCAACAGAACAGCCAATATTAAGTCGATTAAAAACTTTGAAGAGGTCGTCTGAAAATTGACCTGAAATTGATATGGCAACTGAGTTAAAATGGAGTCAATATTGTTCGACCTTCGACGCTGGGTGTCGAAGTCAAATCAGCGCTTGGTATGTGTAAGAGGAAATGAGCACATGACAATCATATTGCTTGTCATTTAAGTTTCAAAAAATCATTTATGAGAATCATGGGAAAAAACCGATAGAAAGACTAAATGGCGGACGAATGATTGACGTGGGTGAAGAAAAGCAGAGGACGCCTACTCCTAAATGGGTTGAGCAGCTTGTTAACAATAAGGTGTATAACGCAGATTCTTTAATCTTAATAGTAAGCTGTAACATTATTGTCAATCTTTCAAGAGGGGGTGCAAAAACTGAGCAATGCTGTCACTGATGAAGATCCATTCGCTCTTATCGGATTTCCAAGAGAATGAATTCTCAGAAGAAAATCTCGATTGCCACAACGATATGACCGCATGGAAATTCGGTTTTGATTACGCCATCACTGCGTAAGCTTCTTTCAGACATCATTAAATATTCGGCATATGTGCGCTGTAGATCTCGCCCAGCAATTGAAGCGAATAATTCGACTTTCGTTCAAAATATCGCTCATCTTCATTGATGATCTCACAGTTCCTCTATAAACAACACACGACATCACGGTAATATAATCATGAAAGCATTTTGTCGGCGTCGCGAGTAATTAATTTCATTATTCTTCGTTCGCGAACAGTTCCAGCCTTAAAGACGACGCCGCAGACATCGAGAATATACAGTGGAGCAGACACCGGCAGCCATAAATTAATTATCCCATCCGAAGTCTACGAGCGCGTTTCGAATTGCAGATGCACGTACGTGTTAGGCGCAAGGTTTACTATGTTTGAGTAGATTTGTGTACTTCGATACCCCGGCGATATTGCATAAATTTTCATCAGTTACCGCAGCTGAATGCAATAGCCTAAATACGACGTATACGCGAACGCATTTATATTTAATTTGCTGTAGACGGATTTACGAGAATAGGTAAATACAGTGACGATGGCGTTACTGCGATCTAGGTACTCTTTTTTTTCGAACCATTTCCTGCAGATCCGTGTGTAAAGCATTAGTGGCACGTCCGCCCCATCGACGACCGAGCCCGGAGGACGAAATTTGTAAATTAGAGAACAAACGCGACCGTGTTACCGCACCCGTTGCACGTAATCGAATTACAAAAATCTAAATGACGCGAACTCTTTTTCTGGAAGTGCCCAGACTACACACATCATAGAGCATTTACCCGGCCCTGGCGAAACGTACAGTACCATCGGTACCATACCATCAAGTCGGCTTCGGCTACAGTAGGTAATTTGAGCGTACGTTAATGAACTCGGATGATGTCTCGCTGCCTCAGCGTTCCTTTAAAAACGAAAACACAAAAAGCATATACCGCGTTAAGTACTAGTCGTTAGGGCAGACAGGCGACCATAAATAAAGCGTATCGCGTCTGTAGACGTGGAAATAGATGTGCACGATGAAATACGACCATAGGAAGATGGTCGTAATTCAGTAAGGTCTAATGTGTGTACGAAGTCCGCGCGCGGAAGGCCGTCACTCTCTCCGCTCTCACCCGCGATGATTATTAGTCATCAAATATTATTGTCTTTCTCTAAGAATCGGCGAAAATTTCAAGGTTTTCGTCCCGCCAGGGTCTGTTTTGTTAATTAAATTTTCCGATGCTCGACCACGCCGATTATTACAGACAAATCGGCTGCGAAAACGTGTTTACTTATGCTCGATTCGCTTTGCCCTGCAACCGTGGTATACCGCGACTTCTTACCCGCTAATTATATACGTAAGTCGAATACGAGAGTGTTGGAAAAACGTTTAAAAACTTGGTTTCGTTACACCGGCGACCGACCGGGGTCTCTGGTCTGCGCGACACTCATCATCCAGTCTGTACAAAACAATGCTGGAGTGGAAACAGCAAGGTCATAAATGGCTGGGATTACTTCGATTCTACGAAACGAAAGAGGAGGCATCCGTACAATACTGGAAAGAATGAAGACAAAGAATGAAAACCGAGACAACGAACGAAGGAAAGAGAAGAAGAGCCACTATGAAGTGTGGGAATTTTAAGATAGATTTATCATAATTAGATTCGTTATGAATACGAATTAATTCGTGAGGAAAGGGTCATCGCGGTCGATGTCTTCGTGAAATTTGTACGTAATCGTTACTCGTATTAAAGGTGATGTGATTGCTCTTGGAGGGTAAACAGAAAGGGGGTGAACTTAAGATTTACGATTCGTATAAATTCTCTGAGATTTGAAAACGCCTCCTCTTCATCCTGAGTAGTTTACAAAGCTTGAGCGCCTCTCTTGAGAAACAAATTCTTGGATGTTCCGGTAACAGATCTCATATCATCGAGAGATTTTTAAAATTTTCAATCTAGAATCTTTTGACCTATCCAGGTACTTTGGCATAATTAAACTTCTATATTGTATATCATGAGGGTCCGGCCATCGAGCTATTTACATATCAGACCCACGGGGCCGGGGGAGCGTGGAAGAATTCTTACTCTTGAACTACACAGCTCTCTCCTCTGTTCTGCAATGAAATCTACCGATAACGTCACGAGATTGTTTCATGTTCCCTCTTGTATAGGGGTTGAAAGCTCAGAATTTTTTCAAATTTTGACTCGAACATATAATTTTTCAAACAGCCTTTCTGCCCTTTGCGAATAACTCCGTTTATGAACCTTTAATTTTTTTCTGTTGATCCTCTACAGTAGGTCAAGATCATCCCGCGTGATAGACGAGCTCACAACTTACTTCATTCATAGCTCGCGCAGTACCTCCATTGGAAGACGGGTGCGAGGCTCAAATTTCTTCGAAAGTTTCCGAGGTCTAAAAGTAGGTCCAGGTCATTCAGCTGTGATTACTTTCCAACTTTTTCTTCTTCCAGTACAGATGAAAATCCAGAAGTTGGAGCTTCAGTTTCCGCAAAATTGTCTCGAATCCCGAAATCTGTCGTGGTCTTTAGGCTTACTATGTGGACTAAGCGTCTTTCGGAGTCGTTGCCAAAGGCCAATTAAAGAATTGTATTGACCGTTTAAAACATTGCGATCTGTTCCAATCAATTTAAATCGACTTGGAATTGGAGGCGTATGAACGTGCACGAACGCCAAAAGTGGTCCTCAGCAAACTGCACCTCCAACACCGGTATCCCCTCTTTAGGGTGTTGCGTCGGTAGTCAAGAAGGCCCGAATTATGAGTGGTCTGGCTCCATCTTCTCCTTGAGGTCCACGGGCTGGGCAATGTCCATCAATGAGGGCACTACAGGGGAGTACCCTATTGACTGAGAAAGTACTCACCACTCAAACTGGAATGTAGATAGTCCTGTGTCATGAAAGCACGCCTATCTACTTCTCCATCAGAGCTTTCGGTCATCACTGGGAACTCACTAGGAACTCACTATTAGTGCTTTGCAAGTGTGGCTTCTCAGGCAGGAGTTTCTTCCTCCTCCCTTCTTCTTTCGTTTAATTTGAAGAAAAATGACGAGCGCCGGTCGTCTGGCAAAACGCAGAACTTGGAAGAATGTCGACCTCCAAGCTATCGTCAAGATCACGTCTTAGCACGTCCTGTCTGGGTGAGTCGCTCTTTTCACTAGGCAAATCTGCTTGACCCGTAAGGTTCGTTGCATAGTCTTTCTTTGCCTCGAACACCGCTGCTCGCTTTTCGGCCAGCAAATTAATCGTAGGTAGCCGTGCTAATACGCAAAGAGCGTCCGTCGACATCGTGTGGGAGGTACTACCACACCTAAGCCCAACTCAACCCTTGTGGAGTCGGTCTACACTGGGGCGACTCATGACTATAAATTCTTCTTATAGCTTCTATTGGTTCTCCTTGGTTTGACATTAGGTGAGACGAACGTGTCACCATCCTCGAAGCTTACTTCGCCTCTTTCTCAAAATGGTGGCGGAAGCTGAGCTTGCTGTCGAACCAGAGCCCCAGGTACTTAAGTGTCTTCTTAGTCTTGATGTCCACACCTTGGGTGGATCAAACTTTCAACAGGTCGTGAAAACAATGGCCTCTTTCTTGTTAAGTGCCAAGCTAATCAATTCAAATAAATCTAGAGAATATTTTATTCTTGTATATATTTTTTTCTCTCTAGGCTCAACACTGTATCACATATCTTGAAACAATGACAATTATTGAAAAACTTGACGAAAATGTGTTGAATCAATCTCATTAAATTGGTCAAACTCGGGAACATTTTAGCACACTTATCAACTGTTACAAAGTCTTAGTGCCTCGTCTATCCAGATCTTCAAATGTCGTTAGCAATTCATGCATCTCGTCCAAGATCTGGGTATGAATGGCTTAAGCTCGGATGCCATCACTAGACGAGATGAAGATGTATTCTCAGCAGATTGCAAGTAGTTTTCTTTAAAATATGCGATAATCCGACCTCAAAATAGACGGATCGGTGTCAGGCATGGGCAGTCCCTCGACTGATTCATTTCGTTCGCGATTTGGGGCGTAATGACGTCCAGGTCAAGGTTGTCGAGCTCATCGGAGAAGGGGAGAGCTGGAACAACTTGGATTGAGTACCAAGGTAGAAGTTTTCAAAGCCCTTATGAAGGTCAAGGTCATTCAAGAGCACAAGCGTCATTATGTTCCTTGAAGAGGGGAGTTTGGGCTATTATGAACTGGAAGTTTGGAAGATCATTCCAGTTCGGTATTTGTGTCGTGAAAGCTGGTTTAGTACGAGGCTTTGTTCTAAGTAATCAATTGTTAACTGGAACGTCGAAATTTCCATAAGTCTCAGTGTGAGGCGCAAATCCAGGAATTGGGGAATGGAATGAGAATAAAAGTTGATAATCTCTTAACTGCGTCAGACACATATTGTAGCATAATTTTATTCGTCTTTGGAATCTCTCTCAATAATTTTCAGCCTGGATGTCTCCCTCTTGTACGAATCATGAGATCATTTAGTTTTGTTTGCCTCAGCCGACAAAGTCTGTGCTCAGCTTATGTTGTTTTAGGTTATCTACGTATATCCAAGGCCCACGTCGCCTCTACATATACATTGCTTGAGGGTCCAAATTTTTGGGACTGTGGTTACGCTGTAGTCCTTCCTCTTTGGGATTCGGATGCATAGTCTCCGCTGAAATTTTCTCCTTGGTGCAGATTATGTTCGACTGAAATCTCCGTTGTCTTAGCTTTGGTAGGTTACCTACATCCACGGCTTGTTATAATATAATTTGAGGTTTGCTATTTTTCAGAGTTAGCGTCACATGATTTTTAACCGAAATTATTGCCATCCGGTGTGCACCCAATTGTGACGTCATCAGACGCAAAAGTTTCGACCTGCTTTTCAAATTTGGATAGATTTTGATCTTCGAGGTGTAAAAATGGGAGGAGGAAGAACTGGAAAGACTTGAGAAAAATTTCGGCTGTTCGCCTTTGAGGAACACTCCTTATTTCTCGCGGATTATTCGATGAAAGAAAAACTTTAGTACGATTCTTCGTATGTAGGTGAGTTCTAATTTGATTGAATATCTGAAAAGCGCAGCACAATTTTTATAAAGGAGAGAAGAAAAAAAAAAAAAATAATAAAAAAGAAGAAACACGTCGAATATACTAAACTGTAATTTAATTCAAAGTATCTAATTTCTAAGGATAAGCTCGAGAAAGAAAAGAAAGTTTTCCAATTCGGAACTTTCTTAGTATACGCGCGTTTAGGCTTTTTTCTTTGTCTCGTTGTAATGTACTCGCGAACAAGATCCACGAGACGAGGAAGCAGTCTAGTACAATATCCTTAATCTTCGAGCCAGAATTTTCATTCAAGGTATATAAGGGTATATATGGATAGATGGTGCACTAGAAACTTTCATCGAATACGACCGGGGCGCATTATGATTTACCAAACAAAAAAATTACAAAAGTTTACCGAAAATGATGATTCTGAAAAAGCCTTAGGTAGTTAAGTTGCAAGGAAAATGGCTCGAGCTCGAGCTAAATATTAGCGAATCATTCTATCCGACAGAATGGCTTATACTTTACATTTTCGAAGTCGTTGACAGTCTATTTTCTGGGAAATGAGATCGTTAATACCCGGCCAATGGAGTTTTTAATCGTTTGATATTCCAATTTGCGTATAGAAACGTAAAGACGAGATCGTCTTTTTTTTAAAAGTTGCTTCGGGTATTCATCTGCTATACGCTCTCACCTCGTAGATGTGCAAGTATCAAAAAATACAGTTTATTGACGGTATCCATGACGATAAAGTCGATAGAAGCAAAACTACTAATAACAAATAACACTTCCCAAAATGGAGTTTGTTTGACCAACCAAAAAAAAAGAATTTCTAGGGATATAGTCCGACTGATGACGTCATAAGGTTGGCAACGTAGCCTTGACCTATTTTAGAGACTTGAAGAAAATTCTAGTTATGACCCGAGCTAGAGGTACTTGGGTGAGCGGTGGCCGCATTACTGCATTAAGTGCTATTTACCGGCTTGGGCGCAGAGTCTTTCATAATCACGATATCACAGTTACAACCAAGAGAGCTGCTATGATACTGACTTTCATCAAGCAGTTCAAAAAGTTCTACTGATCGCAGCTCAGGACAAAACTGAGAATAAGGTAGAATGACTTGGTCTCGAACAAGTAACCTTGACGCCGTACAAAGCTGCCATTAATCGAATTGATCTTTGAAAATGGCTAACTTTGATGATTTAGGGATGTACGTCGAATTCCCGAAGAAGAGCTTATTTGGTGAGCTGGTAAATTGCACAAGGGCCTGTTGAGGAGAAAGGAAAATACTAAAGCACGTAACAAAGATTTAATTTAAACACGATCAGCTTTTGTCCGTACTATCGCCGGACATCATCAGATGTAATGAAGTAAGAAATGATACAATACAATGCGGTACAATCGAGAACTATGAGTACCATTGGTAGGCTTTCTAAGGCAGGGGAGGCGCATCCAACTTACGCGCGACGGTGTGGCGTTGAGTTCTAGGGCGTTTTCGGGCGATCAGCAGGCGAATGTTGACCCGTACCAACTGTTCAATTTTGAGTATCTCGGTCTGATAAGCCTCGCGTTCTAGAGTCATGTTTTCGAGGTGATGTACAGCGGCATGGATGGCTTGCCATTTTATACTGCCTAGGGTGGAGAGAAGCTGAGTTGATTGACACACCTGTGAACGTTTCAAAATATTTCGTAGCGTGGTACGAAAACTGAATTTCCGCCTTGGAGGGGGACCTCCAGATCTAAAAAATTCAGTTTTGGCTTTCCCTCCTCCAAGGTGAACTTGATATTAGGTTGATATGAATTGAGAAGGTTGAAGAGTATTTGCGAGGTGTTGGCGTCGCCCTCCCACACGCAAGAGACGTTGTCGACAAAGCGGACCCAGTGGAGTATCTTGGTGTTAGTTTCAATGAGGTCGTGCTCAAGGCTGTCCATAAAGATGTCTGCTACTAGACTCGACGGAGTGGCCCTCCCATGGGGAGTCGGTCTTGGAATCGAAAAGTTTGATTCTGGTAAGTGCAGAGGAGAGAGGCACAGGTGGATAAGTTTCTCAAATTTTTAGATGAGATATTTTTTTCATCCAAGGTGTTCGCTAAGTATGTCCGCTGGTATGTTGGTAAACATGCTTACGCGATCAAATGATTGTAGCCGTGCTGTCCCGGGGAAGTTTTCTTTGAAAGTTTGTCCGAGAATCCGATGAAGTATTTTCCTTCAAATCTACGTACTAGCGTGAACCATCTAGACAAGTATTCGCAAGTTTTTAATGGGGTGTTAGAAGCTTACCTCAACTGGTCTGATTGGGTTCGGTCCTTGTGGGCCTTGATTTAGCAGTACAAGTTTGGGAGGCTGGGATTCATTTGGAGGAGTGATTCGTGGCGACCAAAGGAGAAGATTTGAAGACCAAACGAAGTCCCTGCTCAAGACGGCCTGCAAGACTTGGAGGACGAAGATTGGGAAGTACAACGGAGAAAATCAGCAGACAACAAGGAGACAGTCTGCTCTTAAGCGTGCTCAATATGAATGTGGTAGAAAATCACATTGAGGGTAGGGATGAGAGCTCACTGAAAGACACATAAACTTTGAGAAGTCAAACCTTCAATAGTCGGTCCACGACTATCTAAGAAGAAGGTATGGGGCTGTGAAGGACGATTTCGGCTGGAGTGAGATTTGAAACCTTTCCAAGGTGACAAACTGGTGACAAAAAAAGTTTGAAAAACTTTTCATCCTGCTACGAAACAACTGACACTATGGAAATCCCGACAGGCTAAAATGGTGGAAAACTACTGCCGATTCAATAACAAGTTTCACAGCCGTGAAGAAGGACTAGCGATGGGATGACCACTGTCACTAATACTCGCGGAGATATTCATTAATGGCATGAAAAACAAGATATTGAAAGGTAGCAAAATCAGAAACTCGATCAAAAAGTGGGCTATAGATGCATAGATGATATCTTGGTTGTGTGGTTGGGCATTAATAGACAGGTGGATCAATTCCTTCTGAAAATGAATGCGATGAATGAAAGCATCGAATTCACTGTGGAAAAGGGCAATGAGACCATCAACTATCTGGACCTAACACTCACGCTGGGGAATAACAGGGTAGAGTACAAAATCTACAAGAAGCCAACGGACACCGACTTCTGCCACCATCGAGTGTAGTAAAGCAGATTGCAGCAGCTAACGGATGCTCCGAAGGCTTGGGTGATGGAACCCTTGATAAAATGGGTCATTGATAGCGATATTAGATTGATGGACTGATCTTTTGTCCTAGTACGTTGTAATATTCTTCATTGGACTAATCCTCTCTATATAGGAAATCGAGACTCAAAATTTTTCCAAGCCTTAGATCAGGTCACAAGATGATTGATGACGTCTCACGCAAATCCCTCCTTCATCTCACCTCGACGTCATCGGAGGGTTGAACTAGGCTCACCGATTCTTTAACCTGATATATTATTTTGTATACTTGTTCCTGAAGTCCTGGGATATTTAAGCAAATATTGTACACGAAGTAGGCCTGAAATTACTCTGCGTCCTTCGTTCTCCCTCCTTTATAGAGATAGCTCAAAATTTCAACAAGTATTCAAATTAGGTCGAGGTCATTGATGACGTTATTAGAAGACTGAAAATTCTTAAATCAAGTCCCCCTCCTTCGTCAGTAAGAAAAAATCTCAATCATGTATTGAGGAATAATACAGATTATTATGTTTTCATGAAGATTTTTTAAAAATCTGCAACTGGCGATCTGTTTTTATGGGAGGATCCGCGGAAATTGTGACGTCATCAATGCTCTCAACCTACTTTGGGGACTAGAAAAAAATTCGATCTCCAACTCTCTACAGAGGAAAACTAAGAACAGTTTGAGCAATGAAACTCTGAGAGGAGGAACTAGAAATAAATTTCGAGCTTTGAGTAAACTTTTAAAAACACAATAATGAGCTTGAAAGCACTGTCGTCTTAAAAATTTTTTTTATTACTTATACGACGATCGACGTTTCGAACGTACACACGTTCTTCTTCAGGATAGTGCTTTCAAGCTCATTATTGTGTTTATGATATATTCGTCTGGACAAGTCCTTTTATTATTTTGTAAACTTTTAAGCTAAGCTGTAATAATGGAGTCTCGGGTTAAATAAAAGCCAGGTCCTAAAGACTATTTTAGGCCTCAATCTAAACATTCAGACTAATTTCGCGCTCTCACAAAATGTCCGCGTCTGAACTTCGTGACGTCATCAATGGTCTTCACCTAATTCAGGCAATTGAAAACATTTCGAACCGCGGTCCTTTGCAGAACGTGGGACTTGAAAGAATTTGAAGCTATAAACCTCTGTGGAGAAGGACTCAGAACCTTAAGCTAGTTCACGCTAAATTTCTCCCCCGGGCATAAAAGTTAGGTTACAACTATCATGAGTTAGGGCCTGGGGAGGATTTTAGGCTGACGGGGGACTATCGGTCAATTGACAGCCAGAGAAAATACGAGCTGAAGAAAAGCATGTTATCGATGTATCCAGAGGAGGGACTTGACAAAATTACAAGCCTGAAGGCATGAGATCAGCAGGACTTAAGATTCCTGAGAACGAGTAAAGAACCAGCAGGTAAGTGTGACGTCATCAAGGAATGATTTCGAGGAAGTTCTTACAAAAATCAGAGCTACTGTCAAAAAAAAATTACAGAAAATTTCAACTACGTAAAAAAAAACACAAAAGGTGATTGAAAAGAGCAAAGATTGCGGTTTTCCCTTTTTTTTGAAACCTAACTAGCACATGATGAACATCTACGTCACTTCTGTATCCATGACGAGGAAAACTTCATCACACCTGTCCTCTGTCCAAAAATTGTAGGAAAATGAGACATCGAGTGTGCATTACGGACGGACTCGAGAAATTCTAATACGGGCTGCTATGGGAATAGGATTTTAGCCTCTGGTATTTTCTCAAGAGAAACTACACTACTGACGAGAACGGAAGCTATTGTTACATTTCGTGTCGAAAAAATATGTTTCTCCCTGCGTCATATCGATAGATCAATCTCTCAATTAGCTTATTTACGTCTATCGTTGAAACTAGGGTCTCTTTATACATCAAACCTTTGTATTTGTTTTCGAGTATCGTTCACTCACTCCGCGTAAGTAATATAAAGAACAAATAACGATTAGAAAGGAAGTAAACGAGTTCACTAGACGCTCTAAAGATTTTGATCGATACGGCCCCCTTTTTTTCCTTCTGGAATACACAAGACTATCGATTCAGTAGCTATTGTTTTTGTGTCAATATTGGAACCCTCATTATACAGAGACATCAGCATCCCGTTTACTGCTGTCATGTCTTGATGAAAAGTTCTTCCGCTATACGGAGAGAACGTTCAATTGTCACGATGAATGAGTGTTAAATTACGCGATGAAATCATACCGCACCATTAGTGCCCATACAGTATAGACGTTCGTGTACATGAAGTATACACCTAGTCCGTATATTTATAGGCTTCGAGTAAACGCAGGGTGTCGGGCCCACTTCTTATCGGTACTGAGAGACGGTTTCACATTTTGACCGTTGATCCAGATCCGGCTTTATATCGTACAATAAACGCAACCGTGTAGACTACGTTATTTTGTGGCAGCATTGTCCAGCATTTCCGTACAACGACCCGCATCGTCCGTATACAGGGCAAACTTCATCTCTCATATAATCAAAATATTAATATCAAATTGGACGTTGAAATGAAAAAGAACTCAGCGACAGATGTATTGTCTTTAACCAAAAATAAAGGTATGAACGGGGTTCGCGTGAGTAATGTAAATTGCTGTGAGTGGGAAAAGCGTGAGCGATATATCGAAAACTGTACACAAAATGTAAGCTTTTCCCAGCATATGAGAGACATAAAGCGTTGTTTCACCAGTATACGAATGCGAGAAAATACAAATTTAATCCCCCTTCTATATGTAAGCACTTACCAAAACTTAGCTCAAAGGAAACGGTCGATTTTATCGCTGTAGAGTAACGATTCCATATCCGTTTATTGCCACAGCCTTAACCATCTGTTGAACTGTTTCTCTTTGTTGCTGAATACGCGAACCCATCATCGGCGATTATACGATGGCTGTATCTATGGTTTTTCGCGACGTGGCGTCGTCGAGTTAAATTCGCGTTCATTCCCTCCCTGTAGCGTGCCAACAACAACAACAAAAACAACGCGACAGCAGGAAAAGCTTACGACCATATCGCGGAGAAATAAAATAAAAAAAAAAAAAACGCAATATAAAATCGTTCTGGCGAAGGGCACAGAATGGAGTGTCGAATGCAGCGTCCAGAAGTAATTATTTTCATCGTCGCAAAAATAATTACCGAACCTGGTTAAGGAACCAGGACGATATAGCGTTTTTGCAAATTTTCCGCGCGAAATAAGTTTATTTGCGGTCGAAGACGGAGCGAAATTAATTTCTGACCGTTGGAAAGCGAAACGCTGCTCCGTCCGGACGCTATTTAGTCATGCAACCTTTTCCGAAAGTAATTGGTTTACTTAGCTTAATATTACTCGAACTCGTAATTAGAAGATCCTAGTAGCAGTTCCAACCTTTACCCTTTATGAGGATAACGCAACCCGCACTCACTCTACTATGGAGGACGGGCGGCTGCATATACGCGACACAAGCGATGGGACAATTTGATTCTGGAAATTACACTATCCACGTAAGTGTTTCATACTGACTGGACTCGTGCGACTCTCTTGATTCTCAAAAATGTGATACGATAAGAGAATGTAGAATGAGAATTTGAGAAAACTTGGCTGCCATTATGAGATGAAATTATAGAGCCATTGATGCAAGCGCCGCCAAACAAAGGACATTTGAGGCCTTACGTGAGCTTAGTAATTCTTGGTTGTAAGTAGAAAATTGATTTCGACCACATATAATGCTCGTTCCACTGAAGGGGTCGATGCACAAAGGCTATAGCCGGGTAAGGGGGGAAATGGCCTTGCTCGAAAAATCTTCAAATGTCCGTCAAAATATTGTCCCTAATGAGAAAACTCGAAACCCAAAAAATTGGACCCATCCGCTCACCCACATGGGCGGCAGTCAGTTTTAGGCCTAAAATCCTAATGGCTGTATTTCAGGCAATAATGATCACACAGCAATGTAACTTGGCGACAATTTAGTATCTGTAAACGTTCATCCATGGTATTTTTTTCAAAAAAAATCATTTATGTTTTCCCTACTTTCTAGCAATAACAAAACTTCAAACTCGAATATAAAAAAAAAACCGGGGAGGAGGCATCTGGGAAAAATCATACATTTGAAGCCCCATACCCTCTACTACAACATACATTAGTACCATAGTCCTCGGTGAGGTGGAACATTCCCAAAAAAGTCAATATTTAAGGAATTTCTGTGATTTTTCCATGAATAGTGGGGTGAACTATGACTGCTACCGCAATAGACCGCGAGAATACGTTGAACAGTCAAGGAGTCCATGTTTGAGCTAAAAAATACACACGCACTCCTGCGTAAGAGGAAATGAGAATGTACTCGTAGATACACCAAAAATATATTTTCAGTATATTTTGTTTATCGATTTGGTTAATTCTTATATAAATACGTCCACCGATTAGGTGGAGTACGTTATATTGAAAAACATAGTCCAAAAAACGACGGCTTCCTTAACAAAGTTAAACGAGGAACGCAGGGAACCTGTTTTGTGAGTCAAATGGGATTTGGTATTGAAAATTCAAGGAAGCCTAGACGTAGATAAACCTAGTATAAATTAGGCCTAAACCTACTATAAGCCTTGTGTAATATACATAGTTTGAGAGTCTAAATTTTTCTCGAATCTCCAGCTATATTATGATAGCTCGAGAGTTGAAATTTTTCCAAGTCCCCCTCCTATCATTATATAGTTTGAGAGTCTAAATTTTTCGAAGTCCCCCTCCTATCATATATAGCTCGAGAGTGGAAATTTTTTCTAAGTTTTTTGCCGGACGGTGGACGGTGTACGGCGCACGGCAAATTTCTCAAATAGCCCCCCCATAAAACAGGTTCCCTGTTAAAATTCTCCAGTCGCTGGAACAGTCTGAAAACAGTAGAGAAGTGAGAAAATCCACTTTTTCAACCTGGAGAACTTGCGATTTTTCATATTTCGTTAATCCATAATGTCAATTCTTATGTAAACACGTCCGCCAAGTTGGAAAAAAATTGTAAAAAAATTCTCCAGTCGCTGGAACGTTCTGGAAATGACATATAATCGAGAAAATCCTTTGGAGGACCGTGAGTTTTGGTATTTCGTTCACCAATTAGGTCGATTATAATGTAAACACATCCGCCGAGTTCGAGAAAAAGTGATCAAAAAATTCTCCAGTCGCTGGAACGTTCTGGAAGCGACAAAAAATAGAGGAAATTCACTTTTTCACCCCGGAGGACCGTGAGTTTTGGTATTTTGTTCATCAATTAGCTCAATTATAATGCAGACACGTTCGTCGAGTTTGAAAAAAATGGTCAAAAAATTCTCCAGTCGCTGGAACATTCTGGAAATAGCAGAAAATCGAAGAATTCTACTTTTTCAACATGTAAAGCTGTGACTTTTGGTGTTTTGTTGGTCAATTTGGTCAAATTTTATGTTAATACGTCTTACAAGTTGGAAAAAAATATTCAATAAATTCTCCAGTCGCTGGGACACTCTGAAAATGGTAAGAAACCAAGGGTACAGACCCACCCCAAGATTCATTTCCTTCACTTTTTGTAGTGGTACAAACTGTGTTACTAGGAGCCATGCACTTGCATGAAGTGGAGGAATCTTCTCTTGAGTTGAGGTGACGATGCTTCAAATATTGGATTTTATGAGCATGGCAATATAAAGAAGATGATTGTCTCCTATTGTATCTCGGGAAAGGATTCCTCCACATCACGCAAGTGCACGGCTACTAGTAACACAATTTGTACCGCTGCGACTCGAGGGGAAAAAAGTAACACATGAATCATAGTGGCGGGTGTGTATCTTTGATTTTTTTAATACTTCCAGAACGTCCCAACGACTGGAGGATTTTTTTCAATTTTTTTAAAACTCGATGTAAGTGTTCTGTTTTTTTCGAAATAGGATGTGTTTACTTAAAAATTTACCTTATTGATAGATAGAATATAAAAAATCACGATTCTTCAGGTTCAAAAAGTAGATATCTTCATTTTCTGATATTTCCAGCCTATTCCAGCGACTGGAGAATTTATTAACTATTTTTTTCAAACTCGGTAGACATGTTTACTTGAGAATAAACCTAATTGGTGAATGACACACCAAAACTCACGGTCGTCCAGGGTAAAAAGGATTTTCTCGATTATTTGTCACTTCCAGAACGTTCCAGCGACTGGAAAATTTTTAGACCACTTTTTTCAAGGTTAGTAGACGTGTTTACATTGTAATCGACCTAATTGATGAACAAAATACCAAAACTCACAGTCCTCCAGGGGAAAAATTGGATTTTCTCGATTGTTTGTTATTTCCAGAACCTTCCAGCGACTGGAGAATTTGTTGACTATTGTTTTCGAACTCGGCGGATGTGTTTACATAAGAATTGATCTAATTGATGAACGCAATACCAAAACTCTCAGTCCTCCAGGCTGAAAACGTGGATTTTGTCGATTATGTGTCACTTCCAGAACGTTCCAGCGATTGGAGAATTTTTTGATCACTTTTTTTCGAACTCTGCGGATGTGTTTACATTATAATCGACCTAATTGATGAACGAAATACAAAAACTCACAGTCCTCCAAAGGATTTTCTCAATTATATGTCATTTCCAGAACGTTCCAGCGACTGGAGAATTTTTTTACAATTTTTTTTCCAACTTGGCGGACGCGTTTACATAAGAATTGACATTATGGAATGAAAAATCGCAAGTTCTCCAGGTTGAAAAAGTGGATTTTCTTACTTCTCTACTGTTTTCAGACTGTTCCAGAGACTGGAGAAATGTCGGACTATTTTTTTCAATCTAATGTACTCCACCTAATCGGTGGACGTATTTACATAAGAATTAACCAAATCGATAAACAAAATACTGAAAATATATTTTTGGTGTATCTACATTCTCATTTCCTCTTACGCAGGAGTGCGTGTGTATTTTTTAGCTCAAACATTGACTCCTTGACTGTTCAACGTATTCTCGCGGTCTATTGCGGTAGCAGTCATAGTGCACCCCACTATTCATGGAAAAATCACAGGAATTCATTAAATATTGATTTTTTTGGGAATGTTCCACCTCACCGAGGATTATGGAACTAATGTATGTTGTAGTAGAGGGTATGGCGCTTCAAATGTATGATTTTCCCCAGATGCCTCCTCCCCGTTTTTTTTTTTATATTCGAGTTTGAAGTTGTGTTATTGCTAGAAACTAGGGAAAATATGAATGATTTTTGTTGAAAAAAATACCATGAATGAACATTTACATATTCTAAAATGTCCTCAAGTTACGTTGCTGTGCGATCATTATTGCCTGAAATACAGCCATTAGGATTTTAGGCCTACAAATGACTCTGCAGCCCATGTGGGTAAGCTGATGGGTCCAGTTTTTTGGGTTTCGAGTTTTCTCATTGGGGACGATATTTTGACGGGCATTTGAACATTTTTCGAGCAAGGCCATTTTCCTCCTAGAGAAATATACTCAAAGAGAGTAACGAACAAATACAAGAACCGCACAATATTATAAACAGACCGAGCGCTTTCGACTAAACAGTCATTCTCACGGTATAGAAAGCGACTGAACCCAACACCAACGAGAACAAGAAACAACGAACGAGGAGGTCATGACTGAACCAGCGAGTCATCGAAATGTGAATCATTCTCATAGACTAATTCAATCAATCCCTCCTCAGGAACGTACCTGTTCACCACGGTAATGTCTTTAATATTTCGGTGACGATGAATTTCAATTTCTTCCAAAGCCAAGCGCCTAAAATAAGATTTTTCCCTGTGGAGGAGAACTTCGGATCCCTCTTTGAGGCTATGACCGCATTCGATTAAGTGGTCAGCAAACGCCGACTCCCCTACTTTTCTTTTTTTCCCATGCTTTTCTATGTTCATCAACTCTAATTTTGAATTGACGGCTAGTCATCCCTATGTACACACTCGGGCAATCACCACAGGCCACCCTATAAACACCCTCCCTCTCGGCCATCGGAATCGGATCCTTTAACTTGACCAAGAGGCTCTTCACCGTATTGGTACTATAAAACGCCGGTCGGAAACCAAAGGGACGGAGGACACGGCTCACCTCCGAAGAAAACTTCCCCAAAAACGGCATCCTAATCCACCGTTTACGCCTATCAAGATGCAACTGGCGGGGGAGGGAGGTAGTTGAGTCCAGACTTTTTCTTGTAAGTCGCCTACGGACCATGAGGTCAATGTCCACTTTCACCTGATTCACTCTAGCCAAGTGCTTTATCGTCACGAGTTCCTTATTAAACGCTACCTCACTCAAGGGGATCTGAGTGAGGTTTGTCGTGAATTTGAGTTGAAACTAAAAGAAAAGAAAAATCGGAAGCTTACTTCCCTCCTAAGTTCTAAGATGAGGGATGACGAATTAGATCTAGGTGACGATGGAGTTATCCAACAGTTTCAGCCCCGTGTCATAAATCATAGTAACACGGAGTTCAACCGTGATGAGATGACACTCCTAGAGAAGGGATTGAAGTTCGGGCTCCCCCCTCTAAAAAATCAGGAGACGTTGGCAAATGTTGTAGCTGATTTAGCTATAAAAATTGGCCCTGGTGTAAATACCCAGAAAAAAATGTGCGGAAATTGTTCGTAACACCCCCCTCCCTCGCATAAGTGAAGCAGGGAGTGAATTGATAGTGGGCCTGAGGAGGAAGATTAAGGAGGAAAAGCTAGTTATTACCAAAGCTGACAAAGAGAATGCCGTCGTAGTGATGAATAAGGCTTCCTACGTCTCTAAGGTTTACGAGGTACTTGGCCAATGTGGGGCTAAGGAGGCCCCCCTCTTCGATTTTCCGAAATTCGTTAAAGAGGCGAGAAAACTTATTAATGGTAGTGAGGTAATCATTAAGAGCCCATCTCTAAAGAAAGCAATCTTGGAGCCGAATCCCGCTCCTCCCCTCCTTTACGGGTTGCCGAAGGTACACAAAGAAAATGTGCCGATGCGGCCGGTTGTTTCGTTCGTTTCATCCCCTACATACTCCCTCGCTAAGTTCCTCGATGGATGGTTCAAAGCTCGTGTGGAGGTTGAGTCTCCCTATTCAGTAAAGAATTCGAGCGCCCTGGCTGAAAAATTGAAGGACACAATCCTTCCTCCGGGTTCAATTCTGTGCTCGTTTGATGTCGTTGGGCTTTTTCCTAACATTCCCAAGGCTACCACTATGCAACAAATAGGCAAACTGCTCGTAGACTGTGGTACTCCTCATAATGAATTTGGTGAATTCTTTGACCTTTTAAACGCCTGTTGGTCACCTAATTTTTGTAAGTTCGATGATAAATATTTCGAGTTCCCTGAGGAGGTACGGATCCCTATTGGTTCCCCTTTAGGCTCTCTTATTTCGGAGGTTTTTATGTCTAAATTTGAGGTCGACCTGTTTTCCTCGGGCCAGGTGTTTTTGAATCACGTTTTCTATTGGCATAGGTACGTGGATGACATATTGTGTGCGTGGACCGGTCCCGCGGAACTCCTTAGTGAGTTTCTCGCATATTTAAATAGTTTATATCCGTCCATCAAGTTCACTCTTGAAGTTGGCGGCTCATCTATAAATTTTTTGGACATAACCATATCCGTCATTGACGGTGTCCATGATTTCGGTATTTACCGGAAAAGTACTTCGACCGATATTACTATCCACGGGTCGTCTTTCGTACCTTTTGCCCATAAAGTTGCCACATTTAATAGTTTAATACATCGCCTCGCTCAGATCCCCTTGAGTGAGGTAGCGTTTAATAAGGAACTCGTGACGATAAAGCACTTGGCTAGAGTGAATCAGGTGAAAGTGGACATTGACCTCATGGTCCGTAGGCGACTTACAAGAAAAAGTCTGGACTCAACTACCTCCCTCCCCCGCCAGTTGCATCTTGATAGGCGTAAACGGTGGATTAGGATGCCGTTTTTGGGGAAGTTTTCTTCGGAGGTGAGCCGTGTCCTCCGTCCCTTTGGTTTCCGACCGGCGTTTTATAGTACCAATACGGTGAAGAGCCTCTTGGTCAAGTTAAAGGATCCGATTCCGATGGCCGAGAGGGAGGGTGTTTATAGGGTGGCCTGTGGTGATTGCCCGAGTGTGTACATAGGGATGACTAGCCGTCAATTCAAAATTAGAGTTGATGAACATAGAAAAGCATGGGAAAAAAAGAAAAGTAGGGGAGTCGGCGTTTGCTGACCACTTAATCGAATGCGGTCATAGCCTCAAAGAGGGATCCGAAGTTCTCCTCCACAGGGAAAAATCTTATTTTAGGCGCTTGGCTTTGGAAGAAATTGAAATTCATCGTCACCGAAATATTAAAGACATTACCGTGGTGAACAGGTACGTTCCTGAGGAGGGATTGATTGAATTAGTCTATGAGAATGATTCACATTTCGATGACTCGCTGGTTCAGTCATGACCTCCTCGTTCGTTGTTTCTTGTTCTCGTTGGTGTTGGGTTCAGTCGCTTTCTATACCGTGAGAATGACTGTTTAGTCGAAAGCGCTCGGTCTGTTTATAATATTGTGCGGTTCTTGTATTTGTTCGTTACTCTCTTTGAGTATATTTCTCTATGATGGATGACCGTAAAATTAAAAAACGCATTGATGCCATTTTCCTCCCTTAACCGGCTAGAGGTAAAGCCTTTATTCTACAGTCTTTTATCGAAATATTCTCAACTAGTCTTCTCGATTTCCACTTTGTCCATTCGCTCTATCCACTCCCTGTCTGTTGTTTCTGAAACTTTATTTAGGTACAAAGTGGTAGATTTGTTCGAAAATCTTGCCACGATCCTCGATATCTTGTAACACGGAGATTGGATGCTATTAATTAAAGGTCTTATCGAAAAGTTCACTTACAAACGTGTTACCGGGTTCATCTGAAGCGTCCTCTTGTACATTGTTCTCTTTCAACACCGTCGCCTGGTTTTGCTGGATTGAACTCGCCCATTCTTTGCAATGTACGACTTTACTTTTTGCTCTTCAGTCTCCAGTCAAGTTTTGAACCTTGTTGGTTTTGAATCCGCCCACTATAACTCCACTTGTCCAAGCAAACTTTTGGTCAGATTACAGTGCCATGTCTGAGGATGTGGCAACTCGCTGCCACTCGAGAGTTTTGTGGGTCTAGGATCATTCGTTTCCACACCACCACTTCAGTTTGAAAACGCTTTCTACCATTCTTTGACTCGATCAAAACTTGACGCCATGGTCCAGCGGCATCAAGAACTTGACTGAATGTTCGAGATCAAAGCTTCACATCTCTTCTCCAGACCTTTCTGGGTCACCTTGTTTGAATTCAGTCTATGTTTGCTCCCCTTCGAAAATGGTTTTCGACCGAAAGATCGCGCCATCAATTCTAATATCCACGGTTGTACAAATTGAGTCGGCGATACAACTGAGGGCAGAGTAGGGAAGAGAATTTTTTTTTTTTTCGTAAAATACCTCTACATTTAGGATTTGTCTACTTTATGCCGATCTTCTTCAGAAAACGAAGTTGATCTGGTTACTTGATCCTCTTTGCGAATCGAGTTATAGCCATTATTCATCGCCAAGATTAATTCCTTTATACTGTTCAACACCTCGATTAGAGTATTTATACGCACGCGAAACTAGAAATGTTATATTCATGAAAACTAGTTACACTTTACAAGTATATTTTATGACATCGAAACGATCATTTTTCTACTTGTTGCTTTTGAAAAAATGCGTATGATTTATTCCTTAATCGATTTGACCACTTTGAGACTTCTTTCATCCACAAAGCTGTGAGAAAACGTCACTTATACTTCGATAAATACTAGATTTACTCGTAAAACCGCTCATAAATCGGAGAATAATTGTTCGCTATTTCGAGATCATTGAACGAGTGTAAAAATAATAACGTCGTATAAGAATAGTAGAACTTTTTTTTTTAGTTAACGCGTTTATGTAAATGACTTTATACGTAGTACAAATACTGCAGGTATAGGATGCCTAAATAGCGAAAAGAAGATTAATTAATCGCAGTCATTCTTTCTACGCTGAGGGTGTAGAACGAGTACACGCATGGTCACTATTTAAAGATTGGAATTTAAACTGTATTATAAATACTATAGTGTGTACTCCATTCGCCTTGGTCTTACCAACGCAGAATAATCCGGCACCTCGTTTGACAAGTTCGGAGCGCGAACGAACGGCAATAATTTACCTTTGATTTATTAGACAGCGATATTTTTACACGTATATAGCAGTTTGGTTGCATTTTACTCGAATGCAACTAGTTTCCAGTCAGCATGTAAGAGATGTACTCAATGCTAGTACGGTGTAAGTATGCTTACAATAATAGTGTGCGCGAGAAAGAGAGAGATACATACTAAAGAGCATGAAGAGAAGGTGGAGGGTTGGGTAACGACGAAGATGCTATTATCGGGTTGTCTGTAACATGTTGCATGACTCCCTTTTGTATCACTACAACGTGCATGTACGAAGGTCATTCTTTGGTGTCCAAGCGGCTTCCGTAGACGACATTTAGAGTGCATCGACTTTTCCGCTCGTTTGTATGAGCTCGTTTTTTTTCCCTGGGTAGGTAATGAAATTGTGATTGCATACAGCCTAAATAGATATCACTGTAACAGCTGGCCTGGCGAGAATATGGAAATTGAGGGCGATGCTGCGAGAATTCTGAACTCTCCCTCTATTGCCCGAGCAAATCAATCCGCAAATGCTATATAAGATCACTCATCTTAATATTTAGATCTGAAAGTTCCGCTCCTATCTTGTCGTAATTCGAAAACTATTCATTTATTTTGAAATTTGAATACGTCATCGAACATTTAAAAATAAGAGGGATGCAGGAGGGAGTTTGGCCAATCTTAATTTATGTACCTACTTCGGTAGCATTTTTTCGCTAATTGATACTCTCCAGTAAGATAAGTAAAAGTTTGGCCTTTTCCAAATCCCAGGACATGATCTCACTCAAATTCCAAATTTACGACCACGAATTTGAAATTGTAACTCCTCGTTGTCAGCAATATTCATCGTCAAATTCAGTCTTTCTTTTGGTTTGAATAAAAGGAGTTACTGATTTTCGTCTTTTACCCATACTCCTTTCTCATCCAAATCTATGGGTACACTTTTTGGATAATCATCAGAGATTCATAGTATTGTACCAACCTAGAGCCCTTGGGGTAGGGGAAAGACTCGAAAGAATTTCGAACATTTAGCTGTACAAGAAGGGTGGTAGGTAAATTATGGATCTTAGTGGAGGCGAGGGCTTTAAACTACGTTGGGGATTTCACAATTGATTCTCAGAGGGCTTGAAAGATAATTTCCCCCCTCCATGGGAAAATATTTGATCGTGTATATGCCCTTGAGCGTTTCTGGGGCTGTGGCTGCCCTGACCTAAAATCAAGTTCTTGAAAATATCTACTTCATGGTGCCATGACAGAGAGTATACCCCTTAGTCTAGTTTCTAGTATAGTTACTCCGTTTTAGGAAAATGCTAGACTACTTAGTTGACAGACTCTTTTGCTCTTCTCGTTCGCTCCTTCCCCAGTGTTTCTTAGCTTAATATAAGCCTTGAAGAATGTATGTATGTTAGGCTACACCTTTGAACTTAAGTTGCTCTAAATAGCTCTCCCCTAAAGTAGTCAAGGTTAAACTTTATTTTTAGTTTAAATAATTGATTATTAATATTTGAATTTATGTACATATTATAGAAATATTTATCATTTCTTTAATAGGTACTAATGAAAAATATATTAAATTGTATCATCAAATTTTTTATTTTACAAATAATTCTTTCAATTATACTCATTTTTACAATGTTTCTCATGTGATTTATTTATTGTGTGAGCAGAGCCCAAATTTCTCACCTTTGGAAGAAATTTTCTATTAGGCCTAGTTATAATACTTTTATTCATCATTATTTTAATGAATATCATTTTTTTGATGATATAAATATTTTTTTTGTTAGATTTAATTTTAAAAAATATTTTAATTATGTATTATAATAGTATTAATAATGTTTGAAATTCAACAACTTTGTATTATTTAAATGATAAAAAATTTATATGAAGAAATTTTGTGAATTGATTGATTTAATTTTAATTGGTATAACTCTATGATGAATTTTACAATTAAAAAATTAATTATTATTAAAAAATAATTTTTAAAAAAAATAATAAATTTGATTCACAAATTTTGTATATATTAAAAAAATCAATTTAAATCAAATTATTAAGTATCAATTTCATCAATAATAAATGAATATTGATATTATATTTATGTATAATAAAAAAAATAACGAACTTGAAATCAATATCATTTAAATGAAAATTAATTTTATGAAACAATTCTTTTGCAGGAATAATTTTCTCATCTTGTTTTCTTATTCTTTATTGTACATCACCAAGCTCTAGAAATGCAGATTTCGCTTAAAATAAGGTTTTGTGAAAAGTATCATCAGATCAAAAAAACTATTGTGCATTAAATAAGCCTGTTGAAGTAATTTTTTCTAGTACAAGTGGTAATATTGTTGAATTTAAGAATTATAAGCATTCAATGAAGGTACCGTTTACTATGTATATGCTGATTTTGAAAGTCCTATAAAAAAAGCTGCAATAGAGCAGAATTATTAAGATTGAAAAACTAGGTGAAAAATTGAATAAGATAGAAGCATAAGTTGAGAAGTATGAACCTTACACGATAAAACTTCAGAGACATTATCTAATTAGTTTCATCTATCATATTAAGTGAAACAAAATCTATTTGAGTGCTCCAAAGAAATTGTATGAGAAATTAAAAGAAGATACATTATTTATGGTGAGAGAATATTTAGATAAGAAAATAAAAATGAAAAAATTGTTGGAGACGTAGAAAATTGAATAAAAAAATTGATATACTGTAATCTTATTAAAGAAAATGAAGACTGAAAAAAAAGAACTTCATGATAAACTATCAGAATTAGTAAAACATAAAATTTGAGTATACTAATGAACTTACAAATAAAATAAAAGTTTAGGTCTTAATCATCTAACTGGAGAATATAGTAATTTGTAATCTTAATTATAAAGTTCCTAGATTTATTCCAGTTTATTTTATAATTTTTATTTCTTAAAGAAAAATAATTATATATATTATTCTCCAAAGTTATAAAATATGATTCTGGGTTTTAAAGAATAATGAAAATGAAATATTTTGAACAATATTAAGCTTGGATTTCTAGGTTCCTAAAAATTTCTATCAAGTTCATTATTTGAATTAGATAATTTATTTAATTGAATTAATAATATTTATAAATGTTCATTATTTGAATTAGATAATTTATTTAATTGAATTAATAATATTTATAAATTAAATTAACTAAATTAATCAAATTAATAAATTAAAATTATATTTATTTTTAAATTTGTTATTTAAAATTATTAAGGTAAGTTGATAATTAAAAATAGTTAAAAAAAATTTTTTTGAAAGTTATTTTTATTATTCTTCAACCCAGAATCATATTTTGTTTGGTAGTGCAATTGCAATTGCACCGAGTAAAACCTTGCCCTCCTTTTAAGTGCCTGAGGAGGTGGCTGCCGGATGTGAGATCCATGTATCATCTGAACAGTTTTTCTAGTCAGTAACCTCAACTTGCTCCTCAGTATAGATAAGTCTTATTGTATACTTCAACTAGTCCTTGCTAGCAAATACATGATTAGCTAGTTAAAGTATATAATTCCTCAAAGGTACTACATGAAATAGCTAGTCAATTCATACACTACCTGGTTTCACGCTCATATCCAGGGGGTATTTGGGACGACCACCATCGCGTATAAGGGGGGGAGTTTAAAAATTTCGTCCATTGCGCTCAGTATTCAGTAAGGAGTGGTGAAGACTTTGAACAATTTCGATCATTGGACTGTGTATGACGGAAGGATATTTCAACTTCTGGACTTTGAAATGGAGAATGTACTGAGCTGCATGTACCAGGAGGTGATTTGGGCAAACGACCAATGAGTTGTATAGAGGTGCGTGGGGGGGATTCTGGCCATCTACAATCCATTCATGAGTATGAGAAGAGAAGCTTGGAAAAATTTCGGATTTATGAAAGAGGGAACCTTTGAGCAATAATTCTAATCATCAAGCTATGTATATCAGAGGGGAAACTTGGGAAAATTTCAACCAAATAATCGATCCGAATGATCCTCAGTTCGCCTCATGAAAGAGACTACGCGAACTGCAGATTCTTTCCTTATCGCTCTATCTAAGGCTAGCTGTACTTCCTAAATCATATCCATTTTCAACTATATTAAGTTTCTTACGACTAATTCATATTCAACACCGTTTGTGCTATTATATCGTTCATTTTTATTTTCCTTTTCTAATATGATGGTGTCAGCTCTCGTACGTGAAATATCCTTTTAGTTTCCCCTAGCTTGCCTTGTATCAAACTTACCAACCTAACATGAATTTCGGCTCTTTTATGACCGCGAGGTAGACAATTCAAAGACTTTGATTGCTATCCGAGTGTTCTTTTACACGCTCCAAATGGAGCACGCGACAGTCCACCTACGCGAATTAATTCGAATCCTGAATCGCGACACGAGGACGAGGATCGTATTACCGAGCTGAACAATATTTTTTCCGATGCACCGCTCCGTAATTCCATAAAAACATCCCCTTTTGTACATGTTTTTACGATTTTTCCTTTTCACCTATAAAATAAGTTGACTGAAGCGTATAACGCGTCTAGATACTATTGTATAAATGTGTATATCGTAAATAAATTTATACACAAAAATCCACTTTCGAGAATTACGAGTATGTTTTCGTTTTTAGAGAAAAGAGCGAAGAAGAAGCGAGAACGGAGGCCGAAGAAAAGGCGAAAATCTGCCTCTGCGAAAAAATCAAACGCGAGGAGGAAATACGTTACGAGAGAAAAAGGAACGCGCCGCGAAACTGGCGTGGCGATGAAGTAATAAAATGTAAATAATACAACTGGTTTTGACGTTTCACATGCAGCCGATTTCAATCGCATAGAAAATTGGATAATACGCGCAATATGTAGTCGCTATTTTTCTGCGGCTACCTGCCCGCAAGATCGCTCGCTTTTTTTTCTTATCCGCGTCCTCTCTTACGCTACACTATAATAATTTTTATCGCGCTGCCATGTATAGCAAATCTTTTGACTTTCCGGACATTTTATAGCTTTCGTCAATAAGTGTCACAGTAATCACGATATTTACTGCCTCGTCTTTCTGTTCGATTCTTTTCTTCTGACTTGCACGCACATTTTTATCGAATGTTGCAGATGATGTAGTATAGCGCCGACACACAAGCTGCGAAAATTCGTATAGATGCGATCGTACTTACGAGAGAACGTTTTACGTTACTTCAGTTTTATGCCGTATTTACGTACGCGAAGTAAATAAATAATACACGAGTTATATATTTTTCTAAACTCGACCAATAAAAGCTTTTACAGCTCTGTAATGTGTTAATAAATAATACGAAATTTAGTAAAAGAACGTATTACTCAGCCCGATGGGATTCACTGCGAAAATTACCACACACACGGATCGAAAGTTATTCTCCAAAGATATGTAGGATGGTATGCTTCATAGAGTGTTAAAACAGCAATATACGTACTTCAAAAGTCGTCCTTGACTCCAAAAATCTCCAGACGCTTATTTTGAAGCAGTGAATCGTGAAACAGATATTACGATGATGCGACCGAGTTGGAAAAGGATACGGTTTCATGGAATTGGGTTGTAGGTATTTTTTCTTTATAAACTTTTTAGCTGGCTAGATATTGTTTTATTAAAAGCTATACCTGAAATTTGCCAGTCTGGAAAACTTATGTATAGAAGTTGTAGTTGGAATGAAAACTTGGTTTACTGACTATTGATAGCCATCGCTCTCCAAAAACCTTCAATATTTTGACAACAACGATCATTATGTCGAACAATTTTGCACCTTATGATGGAAGTCTGAGATTCCTAACTGCTCCAGAACTGAATCTCATTTAAAAAAAAACTTGAGTTTCAACTCATCAATAACGTAGGTACGAGATATTCTTTTTTTCTGCTATCTAGTGAAGGTGAAAAACTCGCAGCCTACTTCGTCAGCTGCTCAGAATTGCCTTCATTAACTCTTCATGAGGGTTTCTTTGTTTATACTTTTTCTAAAATAATAAAGATTAAACACCACCTTGGGAGTTTGAGCTTGAAAATTCATATTTTTTCAGTTTCCCACTATCAGATACAACTCAATATTTGAATTTTTTCCAACTCTCTCCCATCATACATAGCTTGAAAACCGAAATTTTTTTATAAGGCCATCTCCTATCACCTATAGCTCCGATTTCGAAATTTTTTCAAGTCTCTTTCCCATCATATACGAGTATAGCTCGAAAGTTGAGAATTTTTCAAGTCTCCCTCCTATCATATATTATAGCCGAAGCTGAGAACATTTTTTTTTATCGGTTCTACTTATAGAGGCTCTCGGGCTGTATTGTGACATCCAGTTCCTTTTGGTTTCGGTTTTGGTACCAGACTGTGGGATCCGGTTTCTTTGGATCCCAGTTCCAGAATTCTAAAAATACGTGAGGAGAATCGTTTCCTGTAGCGGTATTTGATTCCACTTCTCAGCCCTGGTCTCTAGGTGTAGACTGTTGCTGTGCTCTGCCATCAGAGCCAAAGCAAACCCGGAAAACTTTTCAAATTATGACGCTTTTTGGGGGCATCCTGTTCTAGAACCCAAATCCAAGATCTGGTTCCTCTAGATTCTGATTCTAGAGCCCAATTGTGAAATCCGGTTCCTTTTGGTTCCGCTTCTAGAACCAAATTACGGGATCCGGTTCCTTTCGGTTCCGGTTCTAGTAGGTACCCAATTGTGGGTGGGAACCGGTTCCCGTAGCGATATTTGATTCCAGTTCTCGGCCCTGATCTGTAGGTATAAGACTTTGCTGGGCACTGCCACCACAGCCAAAAGGAAAGCCGGCAAAACTCCAAATTATTGTTTCAAATTATGGTGCTTTTTTGAGATCCGGTTCTAGAACACAGATATAAGATCCGGTTTCTTTGGGTCCCGGGTCTAGAACTCAATTGTGAGATCCGGTTCCTTTTGGTTCCGGTTCTAGAACCCAATTACGGGATCCGGTTCCTTTGGGTTCCAGTTCCAAAGTCCCGAAAATACGACAGGGAAACCGGTTCCTGTAATAGTATTTGGTTCCAGTCTCAGCCCTATATGTAGCTTCGAAGTCAACATTTTTCTAAGTTCCCCTTCCATAGCTCCGAGGTCAAAATTTTTTCAAGCCCCACCTATCGTATATAATTCGGAAGTCGAAATTTTTTTCAAGTCCCACGTTTTGCCAGACGGCGCTCGTCACCCCCCCCCCTCTCCCGTTTCCTATTAAAACTTCCCAAACGACAACTTTTTCAAATGAATTTTGATTATATTCTGAGAACGAGATTTGATCTAATTTAATTCACTATGATTATTTTATATGGTCGATCATTCCAAACTTACGTTGTCATTTTAATTCAGGAAAGTTAGTATAAGTATTTGTGGACCCCTCCTTCCTCTCTTTCCAGCCAAATGGTATCAATTTTTCTTCAACCGGAGGTTCCAAAATTTTCAGAGAATCCTCATTCGTATGGATTGCTTACGGTATTAGCTTTGCTGGACAGAGTTCTCTTCATTAACTTCGATTTGCACACACTGATACTTCAGTTTAACAAATTTTCAAAAATTGTTCCTCTTCCTTTCTTTCTTCTCGTATTCTTTCACAAGTTCCGGTGTGATGTAACTCTCTTCAATATTTGATCTCCTTAAACATAGTTTGATCGATAGCCTTCTCTTCTATGTTTTTCTACATGCAGGAACCTCCCCTCCTTAAGGTTAGCTTGATCGATAGTCTCCGTCTATTGACAAAAATATTCAAGAATGAAGGGTAAGGCTTAATGAAGGTTGGAAAAATGTCTGAATTATTTCCATTGCTTTTAACCATCTCTCATGAATTAAGAATATCTCTTCTCTTTCGGAAGTCTCTAGAGTCGTCTTCCTTTTGTGACGATCGCCGTTATTTTTCTTGACACCACGCGCTAATTTTTCTAAGTTCCTCTTCTATGGAGATTTAAATCCGAAATCAACCTCCGATGACGTCACTCTTTTCAACTTGTATTTTATTCGTCCTTAGGGTCTTCAAGTGCCCTCGTGATTTCAACTTTTTCAAGTTTTTGTTTTATCTCCATCTGATTACCTTTACGCGCATCTTCATTTTACATTTTTTCTTGAAAACCAATCAATCAAAGCTCACAGTGAGAACGAAAGCTTCAACTCGAAAAGTCTTAGCCTGTTAGCCTGAAATCCAGCTTATGTTAGTTGAAGCCTGACTTGACGGTTCAAAACTTGACCTTGCTCTAGGTTCACGTTTACAAGAGCTAAAAATTTATCCAATTCTTTCCTCTATGAAAGACCTGAACTTGAAATTTTTCTGTTCCAAATCAGTTGAAAGTCATTGATGACGTCGCGTGGAGACGTTTTCTGAGGACGTTACCCCCCCCCCCCCCAATAAACCATATCGTATCCAAATCAACTTTTTATTTCGACCAAACTTCAAACTGTTAATCGACTAGTAGTCGACTCAAATTCGACTTCCTATCTTACCATCAACTCATTGTCGATATCGAAACTGAATCGACTTTAGGTATTGTAGATTGGTGTCGACTCAAAATCACTGGTGAAAGACTTCCAATCAACGTCGACCTTGTGTTGGTTTCAAGTCAGAAGTATGTGTATTATTGTTAAAACAAAAAATTGATAATAATTAGAGCTCGTTTGATGAGTGCTGGTCAATGTCTCCTCCATTCGCAGCCGTGTGGTATGAATTTCACTTTAACAGGAAATTCCAACAAATAAATAGCGATTATCGTATCTGTCGAATGCTTCAAACTGTTTAGGAGTCGTCTTCGTAAATGTCGATTCTCCCCACACAGTGTTTCAGTTCGACAAATTATTCGAAATTGTGCCAATCTTTTTCTGTTTGCTCGTATTCTCTCACAATTTGCAGTGTCATGTGGTTTTTGTGAATGTGTCGGGATGTGTGTACGTTTGTAGTACCCAAACTCATTACCATGATTTTGACGGGGGTCAGTTAATATTTCGTGCTGCATTAAAAACTAAATCTATGACCTTGACCTCTCTTATGTAATGTACGAGAGACAGTTGCCTGTTAGGGAAGTCCCCACGGTCTGATCAATTTTTTGCTTCTTCTGTCAGCCCCGCCTTACCCTCCCCCTTCGCTAGTTTAATTTATTGTTTTCTTCTTCTAGAGTTTAACTAAAATGTAGTCCTTTTATTACAGAAACAAAGAATAGTATCTGTATTGGTGCCCTATTTAGTCGCTGAATCAATTGGCGGATACTTGGAGACATATTTCAGTGTTTTTCCTAAGAATTTTTCCTTCCGCTCTTCAGGTCCAAATCCAAAAGCCCACGTTGTCCGAACCCAGCATTTTTGAGTTTGTGATCACAGAGTGTAGAGCTTCGTCGAAATATCTTGCCTACATTAGCCTGGGAGGTATGAGTGCAGAATTAGTATTGTACATTAGTACACGAAAACAAATCGGGGAGTGTGATCATTTCACACGCGTACAACTCCGCTTTATTGGACAAAACTCTATTCTCCTCTCTTTGCATTTATAATGAAACATTTTATTTTGGTTCAAGGGGGTTGAGAAGACAAACATTCGAAATATCATCCCAATTTGCTTTATGATGCCTGAAGGGCTGAAAGCAAGTATGTAGTGCCCATTACTCTTATTTATATGAAGCTTCCATACCCATTTGTGCTTTATGGTAACGTTTGATATGCGAATAAATCGGTCTCGTTCTACCATTCGTATCTCCGCTATTGTGGATTTCGTTCTAAAAATTGATTATCACGAAATGAAAATCCATATTGTATACAATTACGTTCTTTGTTTGGTGTCAACACGACAGGGAGAGAAAAAAAAAAGAAAGACTCATTCTTTCTTTTCATTTTCGCGCAATAGGTTACATAAATAGAATTTTCATGGAGGGCGTACAAATCCGGTTCTATACTATTTATAACTTCCTGGTACGATCGAATGTACCATAAGTGCGAAGTATATTATTTCTAAAATGTGAATATAAGGAAAAAAAGACGGAAATATTCGACGGTTATCTACCTGTTTGCTGCGTGCGGATACGTCTGGTCGCTGCAGACGGCACGGCCGGGTCGGGCCGAAAAATGCAGGGCAACCATCCTTGAAATTAATCGCGGTTTCACGTCCACATGCCGGTGGTGTCCGCTCGTCGAAAATTCGTTTTATGCTTTATGGTACGTGTATCGTAATAATTATCGTCGACGTGCCGGAGAACAAACATCTTTTTAATAACTGTCGCAATTGCTCGTTCGAAGCCGAGAATGTGATGAACAGCTGCTGGTGATAGCCGGCACGGTGTGACGCTATCCGACTCTCACCCAAAACTCTACCACCTTTTCAGTTTTCTTTCTTTTTCATTTTAATTTTTCTTTTCTTTCGTATTGTATACTCGAATTTGGTCGGAATTTGGTACTCGACGTACACTTATAATTAATCTATAAAGTGAAAATGCGATGTATACTGTACCCTTTTCCTCGACTGTATATAGTCACAATAGTGTCCAGATTTTCAAGTGGACGTGGTCGTGGACAGCTCGACCACACGTTCAATGCTCGGAGATTCAGAAATAACCCTCTCTCTCTCTCCGTCGGTTTGCTAAACTCATAAAAACTCAGTACGAGCACGGCACATGCGACACTACAAAGGGACCGCGTCGCATCTGTCTCTTCGTTCGCGCGTATGAATTGAAATTAATACTTTTGCCGGTTTAATGACGTGAAACTAAAACCTAAATAGCGGAATACACGCAGTACCAGTTGTAATTATTCTGGACGGCCGCTCTCGCGCCGGTTTTCGAAACGAGTATACTACTAGAAGTACAGAGCGTTGATGTATCGGCGTATAGTACAAGGTGTACGGAGCGTGAAAGTATCGACGGAAACAATGAACTTTGTGTCGAAACGATGAAATAGACCTATATTCGTGGATCGTAACTTTTTGTTTTCACAGTTGTTACGAATCAAGATAGTCACGACAAAGTTGCGTACAAGTTTCCTAATCTGCGGAGAGACGAAGATTTCTAACAACTCCTTAATTTGAAATGTTTCGTACGTTCAGCCATTTTGCCTATGAAGTTCACGTACTGCGCGGCGTTTAGAAAGGAAAACTTGAATACCATCTTCAAACCGAATGGTAATTTGTCTCATATAATTCGTGAGTGTATAAACGGTATGCTGCGAAACATTCTCGTAAGCGTCGAATACACATCGAGGAATAGGGGGAAAATATATCCCGCTGAATTACCTCTCTAAAGTACCCCTCGTAGCTTTACTGTTTGAAACTTTTAGTGCTTTATTCGTGTTAGGCTACCATTTGTTGACCTCAACGCTGAGAATTTTTCTGTAGTTTTCATGATATGAGGTCATGGCTTCAATTCCAAACGTGAACGACGCGATATAATCCGACTTTCGCAAAATTGTATATCTGTAGGACGTCCCAAGCACACAACCTGCTTTGAGATTCATCAGCTCAATCGACCCGACAATCTGAACGTTCTCGCACATTCAGCAGATGGAGGTATTTTAAATCTTGCATTCGATACCGAGTTTTCTTCTCCTTGGGGGTTCAATTTATTATGGAACCGATGTCAAGATCTCAAAACTCACGGGTTCTTTAACGATGTTGAACGAGGGGTGGCAGGGAACCTATTTTGTGGTGGATCTTTGACGTCACAGATCCGGACATCAGAGCTAGATGTAATGGGGTCGGGACTTGGAAAATGTTTTGGCATGGTCAAATAAATGAAGATCATGTTTCATGTCTTTTATAAGGTAGCATACTGTTTTGTCTTTGACATACTTGCTTTGCTTGATCGGGGAATACCACCTTCTTGTCCTGCACACGTGAGTGAGCCCCCTTCATGAACTAGTATAAATCTACTTTAGAATATCTCAAGTTGATAGCTTTTAGGGAACTCACCCGCTCCGCTTGTTCGCCCCACTTTTGAGTTCAGTATTCTACCAGGTCAACTAAGTCAATTAAACGAATCCGTTCCTTAAGGTTACGGCTATCCATCATAAACGAAAAAACGAATACTCGTTCGGTCCTGTTGCTCACAAGATGGCTGCTTTTCATAGCCTAGTTCACAGACTGACTCGTATTCCGTTGAGTCAATCTGCTTATAAGAAAGAATTACTTACTATAAAACACCTGGCTAGAGCGAATGGAGTCAATGTCGACGTTGACGTGATGGTTCGGAGGAAAGTTACGAGGAGCCTTCTTGATTCCACCACCTCCCTCCCCCGAGACACGATCCGTGATCGCCGTTTGCGTTGGATCAGTCTCCCTTTCCTGGGGAATTTCTCCCAGCAATTGGGTCGGGCCCTTCGCCCGTTTGGTTTCAGACCCGCGTTTTACAACCATACCACAGTCAAGAGGTTGTTTGTGAGACTGAAGGATCCCATACCGGTTGATGAGAGGAGTGGTGTTTATAAGATGGAATGTGAGGATTGTGGAGGCTTTTATATTGGTGAGACCAGCCGCCAGATGAAAGTTAGAGTAGCTGAGCACCTGAAGTCTTGGAAGAAGGGACGCTTAGGGGAGTCAGCTTTCGCTGATCATTTGATTAACAGTGGCCACAGTTTCCGCGAGGGATCCGAAAAGCTCCTCCATAAGGAGAATTCCTACCGTAAGCGTATCGCCCTTGAGAATATAGAGATAATGCGTCACCTCAACACTGACGGTATCACTATACTCAACTCGTACATTCCGGAAGATGGCTTGATCGAACAGGTTTATGATTCACACCGTGATTTCTCGTTCGGACGATCTTAATACCTCTTCCTTCTCATTCGTTCGTCAGTTGCTTTCATTTCAGGTCTGAAGATGGTTGTTTAACCGAAAGCGCTCCCTTCGTTTTATTTTCTGCGGTTTGCATTTGTTTACTCTCCCTTTAGAATATTCGTTTTTTCGTTTATCAACTAAGTCAACTAAGTCAAGTAAAGTCAACTTTTCTATCCGTAGGTCAACTAAAAAGTTCAAAAATGCATAATTTTGTGTAAAGAATATTTTCACATGTCTTCCTATATGCACAATTTCAAGGTATACCGGGTGGGGCAGAAAGATGTTACTAGTTAAATGGGAATTTGCGCTGAATCTGTCGTAGCGTGAAAATGCAAACGTTAGTAGTATAGTTTAAATGTACGATTTTGTAACTCAATTTTATATTTAATTTGAGCCATATCCAAAGTTTCTCCGACTTTCCTGAGTCGAGTTATGAACCTAAATGTGACAAAAATTGACCAATTTGCCAAGATTTCCAAAATAAGAAATTGAAAAATCCCCCCCTTCCAAGCTTCATATAGTTATTTAGGTATTTTTTCGGAATCAGCGTTAAATTTCACTTTCAAATCGGATAAAATATGGAAGTTTGAACAATTTTTAATTTTTGAGAATTCTGGCAAATTGATTAATTTTTGGCGCATTTTAGTCCATAACTCGGCTCAGGAATGTCGTAGAAAGTTGAGCAGGGGCGCAAATTAAAGATAAAATTGGGATACAAATTTTGTATAGGTATTCAGTGTGTGCAATCACCTTTTGCGTTTTTGAGCTGGAGTGAATTTAGTTCAAACTACCATTCAACTGGTAACGTCTTTTTGCCCCACCCGGTAATCAACAAACTTCTGACTTTTAAAATGACACTTTTCTCAATTAAATATTAATTCTTGCAAACAAATAGAAAAATACCGAAATTACAATATTAGTTTGGGGAGGGGGGGGGGGGAGTTTGATATTTTTTAAGGTCAAATAAAATATCGAAATAAGGTCAACTAATGTCAACTATTTCCATTTTTCAATTCTGGCAGACACCCTGGTATTATGATCTACTTTGGAGTATCTCAAGCTACTAGTTTTTGAGTACTTACAGAATATGTCGTTCAGCACTGCTATTGGAATATGTGGTTCAACATTGCTCAGGAAATATGTGGTTTGGCATTGCTTATGGAATATCTGGTTCAGTATTGCTTCGGAAATATGTGGTTCACCAAATATACAGTTCAGCATTGCTTACAGAATATGTGGTTTCAGCATTGCTTATAAAATATGTGGTTCAGCATTGCTTATGGAATATCTGGTTCAGAATTGCTTACAGAATATGTGGTTCAGCATTGCTTATAGAATATGTGGTTCAGCATTACTTATGGAATATCTGGTTCAGTATTGCTTACCAAATATGTGGTTTGGCATTGTTGATGGAATATGTGGTGCAGCATTGCTTACAGAATATGTGGTTCAGCATTACTTATGGAATATGTGGTTCAGTATTGCTTACCAAATATGCGGTTTGGCATTTTTGATGGAATATGTGGTTCAGTATTGCTTCGGAAATATGTGGTTCACGAAATATACAGTTCAGCATTGCTTACAGAATATATGGTTTCAGCATTGCTTATAGAATTTGTGGTTCAGCATTGCTTATGGAATATCTGGTTCAGTATTGCTTACCAAATATGTGGTTTGGCATTGTTGATGGAATATGTGGTGCAGCATTGCTTATAGAATTTGTGGTTCAGCATTGCTTATGGAATATCTGGTTCAGAATTGCTTAATGAATATGTGGTTCAGCATTGCTTATAGAATATGTGGTTCAGCATTACTTATGGAATATCTGGTTCAGTATTGCTTACCAAATATGTGGTTTGGCATTGTTGATGGAATATGTGGTGCAGTATTGCTTACAGAATATGTGGTTCAGCATTACTTATGGAATATGTGGTTCAGTATTGCTTACCAAATATGCGGTTTGGCATTTTTGATGGAATATGTGGTGTAGCATTGCTTATAGAATATGTGGTTCAGCATTGTTTATAGAATATGTGGTTCAGCATTACTTATGGAATATGTGGTTCAACATTTCAGCGTTGCTTCGGGGATATGTGGTTCAGCATTGCTTTTGGAATATCTGGTTCAGAATTGCGTTGGGAATATGTGGTGCAGCATTGCTTACAGAGTATGTGCTTCAGCACTGATTATGGAATATCTGGTTCAGAATTGCGTTGGGAATATGTGGTGCAGCATTGCTTACAGAATATGTGCTTCAGCACTGATTATGAAATATCTGGTTCCGTATTGTTTACAGAATATGTGGTTCAGCATTGCTTATAGAATATCTGGTTCAGTATTGCTTACCAAATATGTGGTTTGGCATTTTTGTTAGAATATGTGGTTCTGGCTCAACATTTCAGCGTTGCTTGGGGAATATGTGGTTCAGCATTGCTTACCAAATATTTGGTTCACCAAATATATGGTTCAGCGTTGCTTACAGAATATGTGGTTCAGCATTGCTTATGGAATATCTGGTTCAGAATTGCTTAGGGAATATGTGGTGCAGCATTGCTTATAGAATTTGTGGTTCAGCATTGCTTATGGAATATCTGTTTCAGAATTGCTTAATGAATATGTGGTTCAGCATTGCTTATAGAATATGTGGTTCAGCATTAATTATGGAATATCTGGTTCAGTATTGCTTACCAAATATGTGGTTTGGCTTTGTTGATGGAATATGTGGTTCAGCGTTACTTATGGAATATGTGGTTCAGTATTGCTTACCAAATATGTGGTTTGGGCATTTTTGATGGAATATGTGGTTCAGCATTGTTTATAGAATATGTGGTTCAGCATTACTTATGGAATATGTGGTTCAACATTTCAGTGTTGCTTCGGGGATATGTGGTTCAGCATTGCTTATGGAATATCTAGTTCAGAATTGCGTTGGGAATATGTGGTGCAGCATTGCTTACAGAATATGGATTATGGAATATCTGGTTCCGTATTGTTTACAGAATATGTGGTTCAGCATTGCTTATAGAATATCTGGTTCAGTATTGCTTACCAAATATGTGGTTTGGCATTTTTGTTAGAATATGTGGTTCTGCATTACTTATGGAATATGTGGCTCAACATTTCAGCGTTGCTTGGGGAATATGTGGTTCAGCATTGCTTACAGAATATGTGGTTCAGCATTGCTTATGGAATATCTGGTTCAGAATTGCTTAGGGAATATGTGGTGCAGCATTGCTTACCGAATATGTGGTTCAGCATTGCTTATGGAATATCTGGTTCAGTATTGCTTACAGAATATGTGGTTCAGCATTGCTTATAGAATATGTGGTTCAGTATTACTTATGGAATATCTGGTTCAGTATTGCTTACCAAATATGTGGTTTGGGCATTTTTGATGGAATATGTGGTGCAGCATTGCTTACAGAATATGTGGTTCAGCATTGCTTATGGAATATCTGGTTCAGAATTGCTTAGGGAATATGTGGTGCAGCATTGCTTACAGAATATGTGGTTCAGCATTACTTATGGAATATGTGATTCAACATTGCTCACAGAATAATATGTGGTTCAGCATTGCTTAGGGAATATGTGGTTCAGCATTACCTATGGAATATCTGGTTCAGCATTACTTATGGAATATGTGGTTCAGCACAGCTTATGGAATATGTGGTTTACCAAATATATGGTTTGGTATTACTTATGGAATATGTGGTTCAGCATTGCTTACAGAATATGTGGTTCAGCATATTGCTTGCATGATATATGGTTCAGCATTACTTATGCAATATGTGGTTCATCATTACCTATGGAATATCTGGTTCAGCGTTGCTTAGGAAACATATGGTTTGGCATTGCTTATGGAATATGTGGTTGAGCACAGCTTATGGAATATGTGGTTCATCAAATATATGGTTCAGCATTACTTATGGAATATGTGGTTCAACATTGCTTACAGAATATGTGGTTCAGCATTACTTATGGAATATGTGGTTTAGCATTGCTTACAGACTCATTCACCAAATATACAGTTCAGCATTGTTCACTGAATATGTGGTTCAGCATTGCTTCGACTGTATTGCAGGTCTCTACCGACGAGTGACGTATAATCGACCCAAAATCAATGTCAATTCCTACTTGTAATCAATCTACAAAACTAAGGAGTCAACTAAATTTCAACGTCGACAGTGAGTCTACTGTAAAGTGAAACAATCGATTTTGAGTAGATTTCTTGTCATTTTCGATTGATTTGCGCTAGATATTGCCCGGAACAGAATCTACGTCGAGCTTAGTTGACTTTTGGTTGAAATAGGCAGTCAATTTGATGTGAAATCGAAGTGCACTTGGTGTCCACATTGTTTATTGGGATCTGGTGTCATAAACAACAAAATAATTTGCCACTTCAGATGAGGTCAACATTTTTAAGAAAAGTCGTTGGACTCACTAGGAGAAGCTGGCCGGGATCACTCCTCAATCTCTGTCCCTTATGTTTCAGATGGATGCTGATTCTGACGACCAACGAGGGGGGGGGGGGTCCTAGAAGAAGTCGCAAATTTCGGTATTGGCGGTAGCTCGTTTCTTTCGTTGCTTGGAAGTGCTGAAACGGATGTCAAGTATAGAAAATGAAAATTCCAGAAATATGTTCGTGGTCTTCAAATAAAAGATCCGCATTTTCGTATTATTCTCCCTTACCTAAAAGACAAATTTATTGTCCTACAAGATTGATGAAGAAACGAATGGTGAATTTCATCGCATTATTTCAACAAGAAAGAAAACTCTTCAGGAATGTTTCGAGAGATGAGAATGGAAGACAAAGGATTGGAAAACTTTTCCATAGGTACCATTTTAGGTAAAAGAAAAATGAGATTCTAAAAACTTTTCATTATTCTGTTTTAAAAATAAAAGGCAGATGTTTTCGAATGGTCTGAAGTTATGGAAGAATCTACGTCGGTGCTTAGTGTCAAAGAAACCCAACGATGTTGCAAAGTTTTCTGCAAAGTCTCAGTCGTGGCGATCAAGGTCAAAATCATTGTTCGCTCAATAGATTCCAGTCTGCTTGAAAACTAGAGTTATATACGTGCATTAACAAGAAGTACACCATTGAGACGATGCTGAATGTATTCAGACCCACTGTTGAATTGCCCAATCGTAAGATTTGGCACTCCAGACCATTATTAAAAAGAGTGAAACTATGTCTCTCGCCGAAGTACCACTTCAACATCTTATACAATTGTCTACATTCGAAGAGGTTCTGTTTTTTTTCTTTTTCTTCTTTCGCGTTCTCATTTTTTAACTGTAAAATAAAATAACGTGTATAATATTATTATTATTATGAAGGATTGAGAATAATTTTGTTACCCTTTTCTCTCTCTCACACACGATAATTCTTTCCTTTTTCGTTTTTTTGTAGCTTGTAATAAAATCGAAGTATGTAATATAAAGTAAAATATTCTCGTCGTTCCGTAGCGAATAAAGCAGTCGTAGAACTGAGTTAATGAACCCGAAGGGATCGTCGTAACCGGGCTCTTATTCATAATCGAACACAATCAAGATTCGTTACATACTGTTGTGCTCTTGCACTTCATCTTTCTCGCGTAATGTCGGGTTTTTTCGACGCTCGGCAACACGCATTTCAAAGCGAAATATGGCATGAATTATCGCAAACATTTCACTCCCTTGTAATTTACGATGATGGTTAAAAAAAAACGTCTTTTCAATGTTTTTCCTTCCGAGCGGCTCCTTTCTATATCGTTCCTTCTTTAGCAGTCTGTCGGTCTACCACTTCCGCAGAAGTTAACTTTCCTCTTTCCTCGTAATACTCAGTGGTACTTTCTATATTATAAAATTTTTTGTCCCACCCTACAGAAAAAGGCTAGTGACTAATTCCAAGAAAATCGACGAATTTTTAGAATCCGTCGGCGACATTTTATGGATCCCTGGAGTCTCCAGATGGGAAAAGAAAATACTAAACTACAAGGATGTAGAGAATTCTCTCAATTTTTTTCTGTATTTGTCGAGAATGGCAGCAGTTATTGATGTACAGTTTTAACTCACGATCATCCGTGAAACAAACAGTTGGCACTTTTACTCATAGATATTTGAGTACATGTAAAGTCATCTTAGAGTACAAAAATGGAAGAAAAGAACTTTATATTCATCTGGGTTATCATTCTAACGAATTATTACGTTTTGTTTTCAGTTTCGAACGGATTACTGAAGCAGGTGAAATTCATCATGGAGTTCACGAGAAATACAACTTGGAAATTCTGCGAGTTTCGAAGTCACTACACATAGATGTATCGCAAGAGAAGGTAGCTTTGGAGAAATTTTCCTGTCGAGCAAGAGGTTCCTATTAAGTTATGTCTTTCTAAACAATTCTCGTCTCTCTTCTCCGAGATTCGTCTGATGGAACCTTCCTTCTTTTGACGAAAATTCATTTGCTATAGTCGATTCATTTGTCTTCGACATTTCTCTGTCCTGACTGAGGAATTTCGTCGATTTTCTACTCCTTGCGTCTTTTAATTTCCAATTCTCACACGTGCTTATCCACCTGCTTGCTTACTGATATTTTGATTTACTGCTTTATGTAGGTATGAATTTCAAAACTACCGTCGAAACTCGTCCTATTGAAAGCTATTTTGATGGAAATACTCAGGACAAAAAAGTATAATCCAGTGATGGGAAAATGAAAGTCAACTTTAATCACGTAAGTTATGAATAGAGTTAACATTTCTTGGAAATTGTCAATTTTGTTCTAATTGGGGCTAATGAGATCTGACCAAAGATGAGTACGTTTCAGATATCAAGGACGCCCCCCTCCCAAAAAAAAAAGAAAAAAAATTTCCAAAAATGAAATAGATGCCAACAACTTCCAAAAATTGAATACGATACCATAATAACGTTGAAATTTGAATACTTCGCTATAAAACAGATAGATTTCACTTCGAAAAAGCGTATGAAGATCAATTTTTCGAGTTTGTTTTCATTTTCTACCCACCCATTGTGTCTGTTGATGTCGAGCGATCATTTTCCGACTATAAATTGATCTTATCCGACAGAAGACAGTCCTTCATAGATGACAACATGGAGAATATGTTTAATAGTTGTTTTATATAATTTCTTGAACGTCTGTGAATTCAATAATCATTTTTTTTCATTAAAATTTCCGTAGTTTTTTTTTTTATTTTGCCATAAGTGTCAAATTTTTCAATTTCAATACCAAAAACCTCCCTCTAAAATGCCAAAAAAAGTTAGCTCTAGTAATGAATATTCACTCGTATGATTGTTTTCTGAGAAAGGATGTTGAAATGTTTGGTTCCATCTCTCGAAAATCTACTTGTTCTTATTTGTGGTAGTAATTTTTCTCGAAACAAATTTATTTTTTTGTTGTCGGTAAATTTGAACTTTGCTATCTGGGATCTTCAATATCCAACTCTATAATTATGGGAGAAGATATTGGAAGACTTAATGGACGCCCCGCGTCGGCCAAACTAAAATTCGCAGTAGAAAAACGGATGCTATATTATTTACTATCCGTTGGAAATTCACCTTTCCCTTCCGCCTGCTAGGTGTAGACATCTAAATCAAGAAGTTGATGAAGTACCTGGGCATCTGGTTTGACTCTTGAACTCAGGGCACCATTTCCTGACGGCAGCTGAAAAGGTGGTTAAGGCAGTGACTTACATATAAGCGGCCCGATGACAAACCTAAGAAGACCGAGGGAACCGAGAAAAAGGATTTTGATGAACACCGTATTGCCGATTCTTCTATATAGCGCCATGAAGGTAGCCTACAGGAGAAAAGAAATGGAAAAGATCCAACGAAAAGGTGGTCTAAGGTATGTTTGTGTATACTGCACTGTTTCGAGAAGGCTCGTGCGTTCCCTAGCTGAGGAGAGAGCGGTTATGTTTGAAGCAAAGAAGAAGACAACGACTGATAAAGAAGTTTTACGGGTCAAGCAGGAGGCAAGGCTCTCCCTGCTTGAGAAATGAAAATCGAGAATTGCTCAGCGTGAGCTAGGGATATGGGCGACCCTGATGAGTGGATAAACTGAGACCATGATCTGCTAAGTTGTTAAGCAGCCATGGTTGCTTCAGCAAGTACCTTCTTGAGAAATTGAGGAAAGTTGAGCAGACACTGTTTTCTCATTGCGATCAAGGGTGGTATGGTGGACTACAGTACATCTTATTTGAGTGTGAAGCGTGGAAGCGTATGTGGGGCGAGCTGAGTCGGTTTGTTCAAGAGATTGGGGTCGATGAAGAGTAGCCTGGTAGCCACCATGATAATTTTCAAGGAAATATGGAATCAAGTGTCTGCATTCGCAACTACGGTTATGAAGAAGAAGATGGATACAGAATGGCAGAGGCAAATGCAAAACCACGCTATATTCTACTCAAGACCTATATACCATCCACATATAGAAGACACTCCGCAGCTGAGAAAGATGAAGTTGAAACGTAGGATACGAAGAAAGGAGGAGAGGACACTCCAATAGTGACTTAGTTCTAAGTTTTAACTGGTCTGTGAGCTCAAGGTTGAGTAACTGGGGCCACTGTACCTTAGCAGTTGCCTAGAAGAGGGGTTTCCACACAGGAGATTCTTCCGATACTGAAGTTGTACTTGAAAGGGTCGATACCGGTGTAAGTGGAAAGGAAATTAATGCATACACAACCCACACCCCCTCCATAATGCGACACAAGCGACGTACCTCTGTCAGATTTTTTCTCTCTTACTCTTGTACTCTCCGTTTTCTTTATTTTTCATGAAACAATTAATTCGATTTTTGTTACGTCATTCTGGCACACTCTAGTTATATTCGCTATTCTTGTGATGACCCAAGTCTGTGATCAAATTTCATAATATCACGTTGTGGCTTTCTCTTCGAAACTAGAATAACTTTGGTGCACTATTCGCACTCCATTCCTATCCACTGTTTGCTGCCTTCTACCCTTGGCCGTTCATTGCGGGGGGGTAGAAAATATCAATGTATTTTCAATCCTTAGATTTAATCTTAGTTGCGCCCAGTTACTATCTATGACATTTTTTCAGTCCGTATACAATTTTTTTTAGATCCATGAAAATAAAACTGAAGTGTGTCCAAATAGTTCTGAAGCTTACCTTGCCTCTGGCCTCCCTCTCAATTTTGAATCGCGTACGGAAGAAAAGTACGCAAATTCTGAATCCTGGGCTGCACGAATCTACAAATATTTCATACTATTCGTCATCTTGATACCTATTGTGGACGAATTCCATATCTTTGCCTCTTTTCCAAACCATATTTAAATTCGAAATAGTGAGTGTAGCGAAAGTGTACAGATTCTGTAACTTAATTACGCAAATTTTGGACACCGACAATCGTTCCCGTAGGATAGAGAGTACCATGTTCATCCCTTTCCCGAATCAATAAGCAGATTGCCGAAGGTGGGAGTGAAAAAAAAAAAAAAATGTTCGTTGTGATTCATTCTAGAGTTGAGGGTGGCCAAGAGACCATCAAGTGAAGTCTTGGATCCGTTATAAATGCGTAGTAAATCGTCAACATATCTTCCTCAAAAAAGAACTTCGTACATGTATGGCGCGTTATTGCGCATGTATATCTCTAGGGCGTTAAGAAAAATGTCGGCTAAGAGAGGACTCAAGGGCCCGTCCATGGGTAAGCCATCCTTGAATTTGTATAGGTGAGATTCCTGAAAGCACAAAGGTTGGTATCAACACAAGCGACCACAAATTCTGACACCTGTATATAAAAAAGTTACTCGCAAATTTTTGAAATTCAATTTATACACCAACTTTAATAATATTGGAGGAAGAGCGGCGATATGGAGCCTAAATAGATGCTTCTCACTTGAACAAGAATAAAATAGAGCATCTGTAGTGCTTTGATTAATGAGCTCAGTGCGAGCGCTTATCAACTAAAGACCACTACCACTTCTTTTTCTGTTCTTTCGAAATTCTTAGCCTTTTCGTCTTTTCCAACCTAAGGCAGATGAACACTCACGTCGCATTGAACGGCTGAACACTCATTTTAAAATAAACGAAGTCCTTCTCGATTACGTGACTAATGAGCAAGTTAATAAAGCCGTTATACAGATTCGAACGTCCTTTCAAGATACCAACTCGCAAATCTATTCTTATTCCTTGTGGGATGAAATTTCCATTAAACTAATAAATTTTTAACGTAGGATTTCACAAATGAATATTTCATCGTCTTCTCGCAACATCGAAAGAGACGACAAGAAATTTTGACAACCATTAGTATCAAAAAACAATTTAAAAACATCGACAGCGTACCCTTGATTCGCCTCCCTCGTTATTTCAACCTAACACCACTCGTGAATTCACCTTGAAGTAAGCATTCTTCTTTGAGAAGCCGTATTATTTCACGCTTTCTCTTTCGTTATATTGCTGCTCGTGCTCGATGAAATGATATTGCCGTCTCTGTCTCAAATATTTTACGCGAGTATATCGTTTTCAATGTACCTTTGCAATGGTGTAAAGGACCACGAAGTGTAGAATTGACGATGATAATCTGATATCGAATCTAACTAATAGAGGAAAAGGGCGCTTAAGTTTTGCTAATGAATATTAGATTCAGCGTTGAAAAGCGCATGTTGGTTGTGCGCCCAGTCGTAGATGTCGTCGTCTAGACTAACCTTTTGCTCGCATCATAAGGGTCACCAACTCGCTAAGTTTGCAGCGTAAAACCTGCTTGAGAGAAAATCTTTTGAATAAAGGAAATGGTGGTGCTTTTTATTTCTCCCTCCATCATAATATCGTGTGTATACACTTTGTTAGTGATTTCGTTTTATACGTAGACGGAGACAAGTCGGCTTAGAGTCAGAGGGTTTGGAATTCATTTCATAATTAAAATGCTGCGCGCTAATGAAAGGTTTTTACGAGGAATTTCTCGCCGTTTATATTTCTTAGACTTCTCAACCTCTCTGTCTTGTGTATTAGTCGATTGAATTGCGTCCTCTCCGAAAAAGTGCCCACAGACAAGGTGTCACAAATCTCAGGGATAAAAAATTAATGAATCGGCGGTGTGGCAGTACTGTTTAAGATAATTTTAATAGCTTTTTTTTTTTTTTGATATTGTTTCACTGTAGTTTTCCGTACGGGAGAAAAATATTGCTAACAAAATTGATTCGTATTTCAACAAATAGCGCTGGCACCGCGTGAAATTGAATTTGGTGAAATTTCATTACAGAGTAACTACGGGAAGCAAATAGAACTTTATCGATACTTGTTAAGCATTAATTTTCGCTATGAATTGCGGCAGCGCAGGAGTGCATAAACGAAGTACTCTTTTTAAACATTGCGAGATTGAATTGCGTTTACTCGTCACCGGATGGTTAAAATTTCTTATTATTGTTCGCTGTTGGATGAGATATACTTACCAACGAGTATGATTAAAATTTACCTTTGCTTACTTGTTTTTTCTCCGTCTACGTCATAAATTTCATCGAAGGCTTGTATAATTCGATTTACAAGGTACAAAAAAAAAAAAATGTGTTGAGCGAAGTACACGAGTTTACATTTCTGGCCTCTTTAAGGGTCGTCAATTTTTTTACGCTAGAATAAATTGAATTTTCCGACGGGGTTAAAGAACGAGAATTTCGTTTTTACGTTGCGCGAACACTTAAATTTTTTCTTCAAAGTAAAAACACTACGGACATACGTTTCCACTTATAGAGTCTCATTTTTTTTGTGTTCTTAGATTGTCAAACTAATCACTCTTCACGACTACGACTAAGGTCGCAGAGGGCCGTAGAAGCTCCCGAGCCAATGAAGATCCACTTCTACAAAACTGATAGTGATCTGCGATATGTGAGCAGTGACGTAACTAAGGCGGGACGCTCAGACCTTTCCTGAAGATTTTACCGCCCCTTCCTCCATTTGTGGAGTACTCTTTTGCAAACGAGTGTACAACTATAGTTATTGCCGAATTGATTCACTGGTACAAAAATTGTTGATATTTGAGAGAGGAGGGGAGAGAAAAGGTAAAAATATCGACTCTCAAATTATTTGCAGAGATCGAAAGTTTTTCATGAGTCCTACTTCTTTTGGAACTAACTTGAACTCATTCTTGTCCCCTTCTCCATATACAGTATATGGTCCAGACGTTGACATTTTTCCGAGTCCCTCATCTGAAGGAGTACAGGCTCGCAATTTTCCGAATCCCATTTGCTGGAGTTTAAAGCTCAAGATTTTCATGTCAGACTTAGGTCAGGTTTGCGTACGATAAAACGATGGAAATTTTCACCTAAAACTCGTCCATAAAATATGACGTTCTTCATTAGAATTGAACCTCAACCTCGAAGGGGAGGGATTCGGAATTATTACGAGCTCAATCTTTGACGTCATTAGGAGGCTTATGAAAATCCAGGTCAACTCCTTCAAAGAAAGAGATATCAGCTTTAATTAAAAAGAGGAACCTTAATGTTGTTTTCGGTGGTGTATTTCTGAGAAAACTTGAAACAAGCTTTGAACTTTTCAAGAGAAAGGGTTCGTGAAGAGATTGCAAGCTGCGAGCCTTATAAGCAGACCCCGGATTCCTCGGCATTTGTCGAATCATTTTGCTAAGGGCGGGAAGCTTGAAAATCAGATAGAAGTTCATTTTAGGAGTAATGGGGCCTGTAAAACAAATTTTATCTTGCCGAAAAATGCCGGAAATGGAATAAATGCCGAGGAAGGGGTTTAATGCCGAATGAGGCCGAAAATAACTATTTTTATTAAATATCGTCTTTGCTCAAACTTCAGCAATTGTGGTGAAAATTGGACCTTTTTTTTGAAAATATTATTTTTAGTCCAAAGTTGAAAAATTGCTCTAAAAACTGATATTTTTTTCACTTTTTTTTTTTTTTTTTTTTTCAATACCGAATAATGCCGAAAATGCAACATCAAGTGCTGAAACTTTTCATTTTTAGTGCCGAAAAATTCGGGCTCTGCTTATAAGCAAGAAGATAATCAAATATCGGGCAAAGCTGAAAAGGTTTTGACATCATCAGTCGGGGATTTTCAGGTTGAATTCTTCTAGAAGGTCTTGGAAAAATACCACAAATAAATGGATGTAACGTCATCAAAGTAAGATATCATCAGGAAACTTGGGCTAATTCCAGAACTTACAATTTTTCCTAGATAGAGCAGGATTTGACACCCGTCATCAAAGTGTGATGATGACCTGAATTTATCAAGGGACTTGAAAATTTTATAAGCTAGATCAAGGTCGAAGTATGACGTCGTTGGTGACCTTGAACTTATTTAGAAACTTACGAATTTTACCAGCTGAAGCTGGGTTTAATACAGCTCATTGAAGTATGACGTCTTCAGTGACCTTGACCTAATTTAGGAACTTGAAAATTTCAGAAGCTAAAGCAGGATTTGACGCACTTCATCAATTAATAATGATTTCATTAGTAACTGACCTAATTACAAATATACAAATCTCACAAGCTGGAGCAGGGCCTGACACACGTCATCAAGATAATTATGACGTTATCAGTGACCTTGACCTTTTTTTTTTCTCTTATCTCTTATTAATGAATAATAATTTAGGAACATGAATTCTACTAGCTGGTGCAGGATCAGTGTATATGACATCATCAGTGGCTTTAACCTAATTTAGGGACTAAAGAGCAGGGTTTGACATACGTCATCAAATTATGACTTCATCAATGATCTTGACTTGATTTAAGGACTTGGAAAGTCTACAATTTGGAGCAGAATCAAAGTATGTTGTTATTAATGATCTCAAAATTGATTAAAAACTTACAAAAAATTTCACAAGCTGAAGCCAGGTTTGTTACGAGTCATTGAAGTACGACGTCTTTAGTGACCTTGACCCAATTTAAAAACTTGAAAATTAATTTTCCAAGGCAAAGCAGGGTGTGACGCGCGTCAGTAATTAATTATGATTTCATTACTAACTAACCTAATTAAAAACATACAAATTTCACAAGATGGAGTAAGCCTTGACAAACGCCACCAAGATATGATGTTATCAGTGACCTTGACCTAATTTAGGGACTTAAGAGCAGGTTTTGACACACACCATCAAGATATGACGGTATCAGTGACCTTGACCTTTTTTTTTGTATTAAAACGTCACTAATGACCTTGTCTTAATTTATAAAACTAACAAATTTTGCAAGCTGGAGCAGTATTTGACACACGCCATCAAATTATGACGTCACCAATGGCTCCAAACTAATATAGGAACCTACAAATTTTATTAGCGGGAGCAGACGTCATTAAAATATGACGGTATCAATGACCTTGACCTAATTCAGGGATTTATATATTTTACGAGTTGGAGTAGTATCAAAGTATGACCTTACAGTGACTTTGACCTGAACAGGAATGTATAAATTTCACAAACTGGAGCAAGGATTGACACATGTCACCAAAGTATGACGTCATCAAGGACATTGACCTAATTACAGAACTTCTAAATTTTACAAGATGAAGTAGGGTTTGACGCATATCATCAAAATATGACTTCATCAAGTGACTCTGACCCAATGTAGGAACTCACAAATTTTACAAGTTGAAGTAAGGTTTGACGCACGTCATCAATATATGACGTTATCAGTGAATTTGACCTAATTTAGGAATGTACAAATTTTACAAGCTGGAGCAGGGCTTGACACACCATTAAAATATGACGTCGTAAGTGACCTTGACCTAATTAGAAATATACAAATTTTACAAGATAGAACGACGTTTGACATATACAATCAAAATATGAGTTCATCAGTAACCTCGACCTGAATCAGGGATATAAATTCTACAAGCTGGTGCAGGATCAAAGTATGTCATCTGTGACTTTAACCTAGTGTAATTTACGAACTCAGAAACTTTATGAGTTGGAGCAGGGTTTGATACACACTTCATCAAATTTTGACGTCATCAGGAGCCTCCACATAATGTAAGAACGTACGAATTTTACAAGCTGGAGCAGCGTTTGGCAAAGTACGACGTCATCGATGACCTTCAGTTAATTTCGGAATTACAAATTAGAAATTTACACATTGTATAAGGTGGTGGAGAGGTTTACATGAAAGTGACGGGATTGGGAGTTATTTTATTTGAATTTGAAGGATTTAAAAAAATCAGGGTGTAATGTCAAGGAAGTTCGCAAGCTCGAATAGGATATAATATCAACCGGGTGTGACGTCATCAGTAGGATATAGAAAGATGCCGAACGTCGAGTAGCGTGAGAGTAAGAAACTGACCTATTTTTAGGGACCTCAACATTTTCGGTTCCAAGCAAATCTGAACTCAAAAACAGAGGAGCAGTCAATTAAAAAAAAGAAGAGTTTGTTCGAACGTACTTGGAAATAGGAAAGAAGAAAGGCACATTAGGTGACCGAAAGCAGAAGAGATCCCGAATTTACCGCTACAGTTGCAGCAATGTCTCAATTTTGTGCCCGCCCATACTTAAATTTCAGCTACACCACTGTTCCTATAAGTCAACAGTGGTTTCATTCATAGAACTAAGATATTTTCAAGTATAGATACGTATATTTCCTACAAACTCCAAATTCGATATGAGAGCCATGTAAACTTAAGGTAAATCATGAGCCCCCAATTTGGATTTAGGCACCTGAGATCCTAGTGATTCCTTTGTACTTGTAAGAAAAATTTCTGCACTCGTCTCTGCATAAAACTTCTCAATACTGAAAGTAAAAGTAGATATAAATAGATTTATCACGTAAACAGTCGAACGCTGCAAAATGAACACGAGGTAGATAAAATCCAGTTCAGAATATAGTATCATTTGCTCCCACTTATGTAATGCTCGCATAAAACAACATTAAGGACGGATTTGTTCAAAAGTAACACGTCCATTAATTAGAATGATCGAATCGAAAAATAGTTGAACGTTTACGGGAAGCAGATTGTGCACTGTGTAATAATCGCAATTCCGTGTAACCGTAATCGCAATATACTACACGCAGGAATTACACACTCCGGCATATTTACCGTATTGTACGTATTGTATACACTTTGTATGACTTAGTATTTACCTCGAGCATAGGTACTGTTCTACGTATCCGCAAACGGTTTGTCTGTCTGGGTTCGTGTGTGCACGCTGTGGAAAGGGCAAAACGCCCTTTCACAGCTGAAATACCGTATCCGTCAGTTATTAGCATTTTTTTTATTGTGAGAGAACGTGTATACTTTGTATCAGATATATTTATCGCGTCGCCTCCCCGTCGGTTTCCCTCTCCAGATTGTAGAACAGCTGATAAGCAGCTGTTATCTAGTAGAAGTTGTCGCGTGTCGCATTCCGCCGACATCTCTTTACGTAATAATAATGCTTCGTATACAGAATAGAATAATCCAACCAAACTTATTCATACAAATGCAAATAGAAACGTTTGTCGTCGTGCTGAAGCCTTTATGGAATCACTCAACTTCGGCACCAGTACCAAAAACTTGTACGTGCTGATGTTTTTTCAAGACTCGGTAACGTGCGTCTATATTAAATTGGGTACTGCATGCTTTTTGTTGGGCGTTCACGGTTTCTTATCGTAAAAAGGATATCTTCGGTAGTCCGCTTAGCGGTTGATGTGAGGACGTGAGTTGTGCGTTTAATATTACCAACACACTTTAGTGCTTTAAGCTGTGTGGTCAACAAGTGGAAATAGGAAACATTTGTTACGGTGTAAATGCCATTTAAAGGATATGTTCCGCAGATGAAAGCGATAAGAGTATAGGAGGTGAGACTTTTTTTTACTTTATCTGACTCGGAATTATTTGAAGGTAAAAAAATACAGTCCTCATGTATTCGTCGGATGATGACTTCTTCGAATCATGAGGTACAAAAAATTAACAGTGACAGACTTTTCACGCAAAAAATTTTGGAATGAGAAGGTGCATCTTCTTGTATCAAAGAATGACGAGACTTCGGCATTGTTCAAATTACCTCTCAGAGATGTCGATATACCTTGAATTGAATGTTCAACGGATGGTATCTAGCGTGTTTATAGAAATACTAAATTTAAATATGATAGAATAAAATTATTTATTCATGGGCATATGGGCTTTGAGACCATCATCATACTTCGTACATCTGTTGTAAAATTATGGGAGAGATGAAGATAAATGAGAATTATGCGTTACTTATACCATTATTATTAATATTCTCATTATAGACGAGTTGTGCATGTCAGCAGTGTCAAAGAATTTATGGAGCCGCGGTTTATAATTCACAAATACTATTTGAATATTTTTATCGAACATGACTCACCGAATTGAAAGGAAGACGTGATAGAAATTTGGACGGTCAAGTAGGAGAAGTAATTTGAAATGATGTTCGATCTTATTGTAGAATCTAGATGTCAAAAGTTCAAAACTTTCAGATATGTAGTTGAATGTATCTCAAATCAAGCAAAAGAATTTGAAAGTGAAATCCCAAAAATGAAGCTCGAAAAGAAATAGATTACGAAAAGATTTTTTGATAGTAAATGTATGAAGTGTAGCTTTTGAGAAGGAACATTTTAGTATTTTCAATTGTGCATAATTTTGATGAGAAATAGCCAGATTAAACTTATTAGAGAAGTCCTCGTGATTCTGTTCTGAGGAAAAATCTTCAACTAGCTCATTTTCGAACTTTGGACAGTAAGTCAACGTTGCTTCCAATCCCTTTCCTATATATCTACTCCCGCCTCTTAGTTCCGTATGAATTCATGTTTGGAAGCTTCCTATAAGTTACACATTTTCTATAAAGATCGCGTGATTTTGTCTTTCCCCAAATTTCTCCTCTCTTTTATTGGACAAGGAATACCCAAGAATTCTATGTTGTATAATCCAAGAGAAATATTGAAAATTGGAGAGAAGAGGTCCTAGAAAGGATACTGGCTCGACTGGAGAATCGAAGCCGCTATGAACCTTTGAAATCTTTTTTAGGCAGTGTCAACACCTTGATTGAATTTTTAGGTATTGTTTCAGTAACCCCTACCCGATTTCCTGAATTCCTGAATTTGGGTTATGGTGTCGGTACCGTCCCGAAGAACCGTGTCGACTCCAATCAACATGATTTTTTGGCCAAAATTCGACTCAAAATGGACGTCAATTTTGAGTCTATTTACTTCCGCCCTATGTCGACCGCATGTAGACCTAAAATGACTGAAAGTCGACTCAAAATCGATCGCTTCTTTTTTTTACACCGAATCATCGTCGATATCGAAATTGAGTTGAGGCTCGGTATTATGGATTGATGTCGATCTATTTTGAATCGATTTCGAATAGTGCGGTGGCTTTGTGCAAATTATGAAATCAATCTTGCATTTCATATTAAAATCATGAAATTTGGAACGAACATTTGTGACCTGCGATGAGAAAAGGATGCTCATCGCCCATTGACAGGAACACCATTTCTCTCTGATTAGATGTCCAATCAGAGAGAAATGGTGTTCCTGCGCCAATGGGCAATGAGCATCCTTTTCTCATCGCTGGTCACATTTAGGATACTTGAATGAAAAATTCGAGCCATAGCGTCACGGTTCAAACTTCATAGGAGCTCCGTAATGGCGGGTTGCCTAACTGGTAGAAGTTCTTGCATACAAGGGACCGAAATATTCCTTTTGGTTCGCAATTTATTCGAAAAAAATTATCAAAAAATTCTTCTGACATTTTAGGGACGCTAAGGGGCTAATAACCCTTGAAATAGGTGTAAAATTGAAGTGACATATTTCAACATATTTTCACGAATATGAAATTTTCCGTAGAATCTGGGAAAAATGGTAAAAAAATTCCTGGAAGTCTCTGAGAGGGGGTAAGAGGACTCAAACTCCCAAAACTCAGAGTAAAAAATTTGCGTTTTTGAGAAAATTTAAACGGATTCTTGTATGAAATTTACCGTAGAATTCAGAAAGAATCCTGAAAAAAATCTCATGGTTCTTCGAGGGGGCTGGGAGGAATATGAACTTCTTTGGGAAAAGTTGTAAAATTACATTTTTATAACTCATGTAAAATGCGTTTTTTGTTGGTTCGAAAGTGTCTCTTGCGGACTCATCAGTTTTTTTGATAATTTCTACTTTTCAGTCCGTCATTTCAATATTCCGTCCTCTTCAAGTTTGGCGCTCATTTCATTTCATATCAATTATTTATTTTATAAATTCTATTCATGGCGGCGACGGGAGTTAAACAATGGACCTTAGAGTTTTCTGGGTGACGCTACCACTGTTAGTAGTAATACATATCTCGCGTGTCAACGAATAAATGCTATGTAGGCCTAAGACGAGGAGCGAAGAAACTCGACTCGCGTGCCTCCTTCGACTCGTCTTATCGCTCAAAAAGCCATTTTCGCTGCACTTTCATGACGTATTAACGAGAAAGAAATAAATTATGTAGACAAATTCGTCGCTGAAGTTCATTGTACAGTTTTAGAAGAAAATTTTTCCCAACCCTACTTGTAGTAAAGTACGTAATTAATTTCTGGACATGAGATTTGCAAGATCAATAAAGAAGTGCAGTGACCACGTTCCATTCCAAGGTATATCTATTTCACATTCTATACAACAGAAAATTCTATATAATATTTCATAAAAGTTCAAGTATGGAAATGTAGTTCTATAATTTCTGTTCCAAGACGTTAATATTCCTCCGCCTCGCCCCCTCCCCGAAAGGCTATGAAAGTCTTTCTGAATCCTACGGTAAATTTCACCCAAGAATCCGTTTGAATTTTCTCAAAAACGTATATTTTTTACTTCGAGGTTTGGGGGTTTGAGTCCTCTTACCCCCTCTCAGAGACCTCTAGGAATTTTTTTTACCATTTTTTCCGAATTCTACGGTAATTGTACTTAAGAATTTATTGAACTTGAAAAATAATGCTCAAATGTTGTCATCACTTTTCAGGGTTTGTGCCCCTCTCAACCCCCTCCGAGGGCCCCAGGAATTTTTTCACTATTTTTCCCGGATTTCGCGCTAAATTCTAGTTCGGTACGCGTTGAGATTTTTCCAAAAACACTAAATATTTTTTCCTCAATTTGAGGGGGAAAGCCCCTGGGCTCTTGAGAGGGTCGGAAGAATTTTTTGAGTATTTTTTCCAAATTCAACGGAGAATTTCATAAGGATATTCGTGAAAATATGATGAAATATGTCACTTCAATTTTATCCCTATTTTTGGGGAAAAAAAAGTCAAATAGGCTAAAAATACTGTCTCAACAGGCAGCCTGTTTTATCGGGGGGGGGGGGGGGGTCGCAAAAACGTCCGCCATCTGGCAAAGCTCGGAGCTCGGCAATTTTCCAAGTCCTTCTTCAAGTCCCCTCCTATCATATATAGCTTCTGCCTTAGCATTTTGATTCATGATTATGGTACATACCACTTTGAGAGAGACCCTCTCCCTAAAATTAGTTTCATCAATTTTTTGCTTCTTCTGCCAGCCCATAACCTAATGCTCCATGCAAATATATTAAGTTATGACTCTGAGAAAGACTACCTGAAGAAGCGTGAAGGTGATCGTGGCCCCGCCTTGCCTATGCTGGTTTTGTCAATGGTCTTCTTCTTCTCCTACCTCGATAATCTTACAGAAACGATGTAAAAAGAAACTGATGAGACAGAAATATGGTAATTACTCTTTGCACATCAGGAGAAAGTCATTGTCTTTCTTTCTTTATTACAAGTTTCTTGTCCGCAGTGCCACCATTCTAGAGTAAGTCTAGGATGCATGAATGTACTTCAAAATAGATAAATTTTTAATGTGAGATTTTACTGTGAACTCCATCTTGTTTTCGACCTTCTCCAGCAGAAATATTGCGTCCTCTTCTCGAGGATCTTGTGTCATATAATTAAGGTAAGGTGGACCTTGACCATTTGTATGATGACAGATAATGACGTTAACTGGAATAATCTCTTCTCTGGGATATTTTCGTGGTGACTTTCGAAGTTCTTCTATTGTAAGTTTTTGATTCGGTAAACAAGCTGAAGGTGTGACGTGAGAGCAAGAGTTTTCTTCATAAATCGTTTTAATGGAGAAGGTTTTCTCAGCGATAGTATCATTTACCAAACTACATATGGCGAATAATTGATTGCAATTTAGAAAACACAAAGGGTCGTGATTTGTGATCGTTACTTTCCATTTGATTCGCTGGTTCATGATGTTGATGAAGTTTTTCTCCAAATAACTAGTATTGAACGACATGGCTCTGTCGATGTTGGAAGAAGGTTCAATGAGGGAATCAAGTCGTATGTGTGATTTTGAGTCTTCTTGAACGAAAAGATATTTACTATCTTTTCTGATACCGTGCCCAATAAACCAATATTGAGACTTGATTTGCATCGGACAAGGAATTATTTTTACACTTTTGTAAATATTGACGTCCGCGCATGGAAATTGAATTTCAAAACTCTGGTAACGAAGGTCGTAAAGATTATTTTTTGCAGCCTTGAGGTGACTCACTTTGGAAGATGATTCTATCGGCTTTAGAGCTTCCTTCGTGTTGAGCATCTTGTATTTATTCGATACCGACAATATTTTGCATATTTGAGATAACTGACTCTCTCCTTTTTCGAAAGGAGATTCATCCGGGTTTAATAAATTGCAGTGAGCTGGGAAAGAAGACATATTATAGAAGTCTATTCTCGATATATTCAAGTGTCAAAGATTATTTGAGCTTACTTGCATATTGATCTAGATAGTCTTTATCCAAATCGGGGTAACTTATAATAACAAAAGTAGAGATGCAGGAGGAAAAACAAGCCAAACTTAACTGAGAGATGAGTGGAATTTTCATTGCTTAACATTGAAAGCAAACTGATAGAAAAGTCTGTATTTATCGTGTTGTTCTTCGTCGTATGAATCAATATTGAATCAATCACAAGGGATTTGCACATCTCTGACAAATTGCAATGTGATTATAAAATTTGGACTAGGAAAGTTTTTAACTAGATGAATATATAGGATTTGATACCTACTTACTTTCTTTTTCAAAATCAAGGGGGATGAAGAACACTCTTGCAATCGAGCTCGAAGCCGAGTGATGAAAGAATGACAGATTTTTAGTTCTGTCTGAATAATATTTTCTGGAAGGAATGTCAGAAAGTAACTGTGGTGTAATCGATACGTTTTTGTATAAAATTACGGTCATCCATAATGACGAGGGTACTCAAAGGAGTAACATGAAAGAAGGTGCAAAAGAGCGCACGATAATCGAGAACATGAGCGCTTTCGGCTAATCAGCCATTCTCGAAGTGTGGAAAGCAACTGAACCCAGCACCAACAAAAACAAGCGACATCAAACGAGATCATCACCGAAGCTACGAGTCATTGAAATGTGAATCATTCCCGTAGACTAATTCGATCAATCCTTCTTCAGAAATGTACCTGTTAAAAACGGTAACGGTACTATTATTCCGATGTCGGAGGATTTCTATTTCCTCAAGGGCCAGACGCTTGAAGTATGAGTTTTCCCTATGAATGAGGACTTTGGACCCCTCTTGAAAATTTTGACCACTTTCGATCAAATGATCAGCAAAGGCTAACTCCCCTACTTTCTTTTTCCTCCAAGCTTTTTTTTGTGTTCGTCAACTCTAATTTGGAGTTGACGGCTGGTCATCTCTATATAGACTCAAGGGCAATCTCCACAAGCCACCCTTTGAACCCCTCTCCTCTCGGCCACCGGGATAGGGTCTTTTAGTTTGACGAAAAGGGACTTTTGAGCTTAAGTTAAGGAATAGGGAGGATCGTAAACTTGCTTCCCTCCTCAATTCTAGAGCTTTGGCTAGTGAAAAAGATTGATCGGTGATGGTACCATTCAGCAATTTCAGCAACGTATCATAAATTATAGTGAAACCGAATTTAATGGTGACGAATTGTTCCTCTTGGGGAAGGGTCTGAAGTTTTGGTTGCCCCCTCTTAAAAATCAGGAGACTTTGGCCAACGTTGTGGCTGATTTTACAGTAAAAATAGGCCCTTGTGTCAATGTCCAAGAAAAATCCGCCGAGATGGCCCATAACACTCCCCTCCCCAGCGTAAGTAATTCTGGGAGTGAATTGATTAAAGGCCTGAAGAGGAAGATTAGGGAGGCTGGGTTAATTATCACGAAAGCTGACGCAGGGAATGCCGTCGTGGTCATGGAAAAGTCTTCTTACACTTCCAAGGTCCACGATGTGCTCAACTAATGCGGAGCTCAGGAGAATGCCCAGTTCAACTTTCCTAATTTTGTAAAAGAGGTTCGGTTTCTCGTTAACAATAGTGAATTCATCATTAAGAAACCTTGAACCAAAAAAGCCATTTTGGAACCTAACCCCGTTCCTCCCCTCCTTTACGGGCTACCAAAAATTTATAAGGAAGGAGTACCTATGCGACCCGTGGTCTCATTTGTCGCTTCTCCGATCTATCCCCATTTCTTGATCGCTGGTTCAAATCTAAAGTGGAGTTTGAGTCTCTCCATTCTGTATTAAATTCATGTACCCTCGCCAACAATCTGAAGGATGTTTCCCTCCCTCAAGGTTCAACTTTATGTTCCTTCGATGTGGTGGAATTATTTCCCGACATCCCAAAGGCTGTTACTATGCAGCGGATGGGCGAGTTACTAGTAAAATCTGGTGTACCTCATGAGGAAATCGGCGAATTCTTTGACCTATTGAGGGTTTGTTGGTTCCCGAACTTTTGTAAATTTAATGGTAAATTCTACGAGTTCCCTGAAGAAGTGGGGATCCCTATTGGATCTCCTCTGGGTTCTCTTATTTCAGAAGTTTTTAATGTCTAAATTTGAGGGCGACCTATTCTCTTCAGGCCAGGTGTTTGTGAGTCATATACACTATTGGCAGAGGTACGTTGATGACGTTTTGTGTTCGTGGACCGGTACAACAGAACTCCTTGGCAAGTTTATTTAAACAGCCTTTACCCTTCCATAAAATTTACTTTGGAAGTTGGTGGCTCCGTTATAAACTTTTTGGACTTGTCTATTTCCGTCACTGACGGCGTCCATCAATTTGGTATTTACAGAAAGAATACCTCGACCGATATTACCGTCCACGGGTCGTCATTCGTATCTGTTGCCCACAAAGTTGCTACTTTTAATAGCCTGATACATCGCTTGATTCATATCCCATTGAGTCGAGCCGCTTTCCAGAAAGAATTAATGACTATAAAGCACCTGCCTAGAGTCAATCAGGTCAGGGTCGATGTTGACCTTATGGTTCGTAGGAGGGTCACAAGGAAATGCCTTGACTCTACGACCTCCCTCCCTGGGATTTACACCAAGATGGTAGGAAACGGTGGATTAAGCTCCCGTTTCTGGGCACGTTTTCATCGCAGCTGGGCCGTATCCTCGGCCAGCCTTCTATAATGTCAACACTGTTAAGATCCTTTTCGTCAAACTAAAGGGCCCTATTTCAGTGGCCGAGAGGGGAGGGGTTCATGCGGTGGCTTGTGGAGATTGTCCCAGCGTCTATATAGGGATGACCAGTCGTCAACTCCAAATTAGAGTTGACGAACACAAAAAAGCTTGGAGGAAAAAGAAAGTAGGGGAGTCAGCCTTTGCTGATCATTTGATCGGAAGTGGTCAAAATTTTAAAGAGGGGTCCGAAGTCCTCCTTCATAGGGATACTTCAAGCGTCTGGCCCTTGAGGAAATAGAAATCCTCCGACATCGGAATACCGTTTTGAACAGGTACATTCCTGAAGAAGGATTGATCGAAGTCTACGGGAATAATTCACATTTCACTGACTCGTAGCTTCGGTTATGACCTCATTTGATGTCGCTTGTTTTTGTTGGTGCTGAGTTCAGTTGCTTTCCACACTTCGAGAATGGCTGATTAGCCGAAAGCGCTCGTGTTTCCAATTATCGTGCAGTCTTTTGCATCTTATTTCGTGTTACTCCTCTGAGTATCCTCGTCATAACTGTGGTGTTTTCGTTTTCAGATCTTAGATGAGAACAATATACTCCGTAGATATTTGTAAATATAAGGATAGAAGGGTGCTCTGACCCAACTCTTCGGTTGTTTCTTCTTTCTATTCCTTCGTGTTTGGTCGATTAGTTGATCCTTGGGGCTTGAGTTTGTCCTCTGGTATTCAACGAATCCAACTGTCTTGCCCTTGTGCTCCTGTAGTAAATAGCTCAGGCCTTTTCAAGATACTGAGGTACAGTTATAGAACTTTCTTTCCTCCTAATTATTTTACTGGTTTTCCTAAGTCTTCTGGATCTGTTTGAAGTTGGAGGTCAATCTCGCAAGATTCTGGAACTCTATTGCGGAAGATGCTGCTATCATAGGTGTCGATTAAGTCGTACCTCGAACCTGATTTTGCGAGCGAGAAAACAAGGTGTCGCCTTGATAATTAACGTTACGCAAGTGTAATGATGCAAAACTCGCGGTTTTGGCGTCAAACGACTTTTCACGCGTTCGTCATATCGAAGAACTGTTCAGTACAACTGACCGGATTAATTACGCTCCAAGTATCGTTTGGCGGCAAAAGAGCGGGTGCGCGAAAGATGAACTCAATTATTACAATAATATAGAATTTCAAGTTTTTTTTCTCGTATATTAGCTACGAACGTAGGTATTTGGCGTATAAGGGCACTGACCAATCTCACGTCAGCTGATGGAAACGCGACATGGATTAATACCTGAACGTGTTGCTCGCTGAGTTAGGAACCTGTTCTCGGTGGACGATACACTAACAATTACCCTTTGAGAAGTACATGATTGAAATAGCGTACGTTTTCACTCGCTGGAAAATATTACAGAATCGATTTTATTCTAATTTCAGATGCTTATAGTATCGGTCGGGTTCAACATTCAGCTGATTTTCAACAACAACAATAATAATTAAGCACGCGTGCCGCATTCATCAGTTGTGCAGTGCGAGTAAGAGCAAAAAAAAACTAGATTAAAAAAACTGGAAAGACTAGGTACACAATATCGTAGCTCGTACTCAAAGCAGATGGTCCAGTGAGGTCTCCGTATCGATATAACAGCTGCTTCATTACCATCGAGCTTTAGTTTTCTCTGTCTGAATTTACCCGTTTACCTTTTTTTTGCCGACCTCTACATTTCCCCTCCGTTCTCTCATTTTATCTTTCTGTTACGAAGTATTTAAAAAGCTGTTTTTCTAACCTATAGGTGTAACCCTATTGCCGTACACATCCAGTAATGTTCCTTTCCCTCGACGTAGTCAACATTACACTCAAAAATCCGACATTGTACTTGAAAAAATCCATTCAATAACTTTTAGTTATGTACAAATAATGTGCTGATTTTTTTCTGCCTTTACTATTATTGCTTCAATGACATGAGACGTCAACGGGAATTCGAATAGAAAAGTGAGTATGAATGAGTCGGGATGAAAACAAATTTTCAAAGACTACCCACTTTCATGTTTTTATTATTTTTTTTCCTCTTTTTCTCTCTGCCGTTGTATTTTTCTGTATTATACACTTTATCGTAACATAATAAAAATGACAAAAGGGATGACGCATCAACGTAGCGGAAAAATTCTGAAAACGTCGAGCTCGCGGACCGATGGTAGTCTTGTTTAAGAGCCGTAGCCTAATAAAATAATGTTTGTAGCCGCAAAAATATTATGAAAATAATTTCCTCCTGGATGACATCTTTTCATTGTAACGTTATTCTTTTCACAGATTGGAAAGACAACGAGTACGAAAAGTCGAATTGATTACTATAAGACGGATGGTGGAATGAAGTAATTTTTCTATGTGCCACAGGTGTCAGAACGGTTTTCAATCCACGCTCATTGATTTATTTTTTCTCTCTTCTTAGACAAGAAAACAGCTTGTATAAATAAAACGTTTTTATCGCGAAAGAAACAGAAATAAGATCTGAATGGAATACAATCCACGATTACTTTTCTGCGTCATTTACTTCAATTTGATTATACGTAAATATTAGATAGAAACAAAAATAAATGAGACACTATTTTCTCGGCTGGAGGCAGTTCCGCGTGGAGAGTGACTAATCCAAGAGTCTTATTTGAAGGGAGACTAGCTACCGTCGCCGTCGAGACCTTTCCTCAAATTCACTTATGATGTCCAGACTCGAAGCAATTCATATTTTCAACGTGATTGTCAATTGCGGAAAATGAAAAAGTCTCTTCTAGAATAGTGGTGGTAAGAAAAAAATTGCGATGACAATGATTTTAAATATCAGGAAGGTTTGTTCTCGCTACCGTAGTCTCGAGAATGAGTCACTAGAAAGCAATAGACTGAAAGCATGACTCAGAATATCAAAATTTAAGGAATGAGAGAGAATAGCCTCTGGACTCGGTGAGTAGATCTTTCTCAGTCAATCTGTGAGGAGAAAAAGTCTATATAAGAGCTTTTTGAAGCTGTGGTCTGAGTGAAAATTGTCGAAAGAATCGTGCTTGAAAGTTGGGAAACAAGTCATAGACGTTGGAAGATCATAAACTCGTAACAACGATGTGCAATATCTCTTCATAAAATTTACTTCGGAAGTTGGAGGTTCTTCCATCAACTACTTGGACCTTACTATCTCTGAAAGAGATGGAGATTATGGCAATGTATAGAAGAGACTTTGACCGATATCGTAGCTCACGACTCGTCGTTCTATCCTGTTACCCACAAAATATATGCTCTCAGTATCAACTGCTCCGCTTTCCTCTGAGTCAGCTGGTCTTTCAAAAAGAGCTACTTACTATAAAATACTTAAGTTAGACATCGACCTCATGGTCCATATAAAGATTATACGGCATCGGCAGTGTCTTCATTCCACCACCTCCCTCGCCCGCGAATTAAGCCGCGATAGTAGAAAACGCTTCCTGGGAATCTAAGTTAGGCCGTGTTCTTCGCCCTTTCGGCTTCTGCTCTGCGTTCTACAACTTCACGATAAAGGAAGGGCTTTTTCTCAGGTTGAAGGACCTTGTCCTGCGGATGGAAAAATTTGGGGTGTACAGGATAGCTTTATAAGGACTGTAATGGAGTTTCTATAGGCGAGACTAGTCAGTAGGTGTAAATGTGAGGTTCTGGAACGTGATGAAAGTTTGACATGTCAAGGTCATTCACCTTTCCGTTCAACAGCCCGTGAGTCCACATGTGGAGCACGTGTCAACTGGTCACGTCCTATTAACTACCACGTGTACGTGCGGGCCGATGAGATGTTGAAAGAAAAGGTGAATGACCTTGACCTGTCAAACTTTAATCACGTCTCTGTACCTCTCATTTACACCTACTCTAGTACCAGCTCAAAATCCACTGCCTGAAAACAGGAAGGCTTGGTCAAAAGGGAACTTAGGAGAATCGGCCTCTGCGAACTATCCAATCACCAGTGATCACGGGCAGCGGTCAGAAACACTTCTCCACAGAGAAAAGTCATACTTCAAACGGATAGCGCTCGAAAATTTTGATATAATTCGCCACTTAAGTAGCGATAACGTAAATTCCTGACAAAGGGTTGGTTGAAATAGTTTATGACGTGATGACTCGCTAGTTCAGTTCTGATTTCGGTGGTGGTCTTGTTGTCGATAGATCAGGCGCGGATCCACGGGGGGGGATGGGGGACCCCCCCCAAAAAAAAAAAAAAAAAAAAAAAAAAAAATCACCAAAAGAACAACAAAAATTTGTAATATGGAAGAAAATGTGAAAAAAAAAAAAAAAAATCCTTTAAACTTTTTTTGGATTGTTTCCCCTCCCAAAGTGATCGTCTGGATCCGCGCCTGATAGATTTTTGGGCAGTCGTTTTTTTCCATCGCTGGACGATGAATTTGAATCCAGAAGCGCTCGTTACTCATCTCATTATTTTTGCGGCCTTTGCAATTTCAATTTTGTTTCTTCACCCTTTGGAGTATTCTTCTGGAATCAAACGGTCTTGGTTAGATGCCAAAGTTTCCATCTTTAAGAAGAAAAGAGAAGTACCACTCTTCTCGTTCCAAAGCTATCTCGATCCTACTATTGAAAAATGAAAAGCAGGCTTACATTTGCGAATTTGTGGCGGAGCAGAAAACTTTGGTAGAGCGTGTAGGATACTAGAAACAAGACGAGTGGGGCACGTACGCTACTGGCACCAACTTTTCTGCTCAAGGGCTTGCCTTGTAGTTGCACCGACTCGGTCTGCTTGTTCCACAGTAGAGTGCTTGGCTCTGCATTCAAATTGGCGGTTGGGAATCAGTTTTTTATCTTTGAGAGTTTTCATGAGACGCAGGGTGTACAGTTTCTCAAATAGCTTGGACATCGCTAGTATAAGCGGTATGGGTCGAAGTAAACTTGGTTCTTCTGGAGGCTTATCTCGTTTTGGTATCATGATTATCTTGGTCAGTTTTTCATGGCTCGGGAACTTGTCGGCGTCTCAGTACCGCTTTGTACGAGTAAGTTTGCATTACCAGTCCTCTGTGAATATGCGAGCCGAGATTCGCTCATTACCTGGCCCTTTTTTAGGATTGTGTCTTCTGCTGTTCAGGTTTTCGACCTCTTTTGGCGAAAATAGGTTGGTTTCTTTTTCCTCAGTCAGTTATGAGTCGAAGGAAGAGAATTAGTGGTCGATTCAGAGTGAACTTGCAATCATTTTGAGTCGATACATGATCGACATTAGGTAAAATTGATGTCGATTTTCAGTTGATTTTCGGTTTAAATAATGAGTCGATTTGGAGTCGATATGGTTCATGCATCGGATTTTGGGAAAGAAAATATCGCTAAGTTTTTTGTACTTCTGATTAATTCACGGGCAAGGGAGGTGGTGGAATCAAGACATTGACGTGTAATCTTCGTATACGGACCATGAGGTCGATGTCTAAGTTGATCTCATTCACTCTAGCGAAGTATTTTATAATAAGTAGTTTTTTTGAAAGGTCAACTCACTCAGAGGAATGCGGGTCCGTCGATGAAGCACCTATTTTGTGGAAAACAGGATAAAATGACGAGTGGTGGACAACAATATCGGTCGAAGTATCTTTCCTATACGAAAGGACTTTACAAAAACACTGTTTTGCTGAAGCCCGCGAGTGTAGAAAGGTGCCAATGGTTTGGGGGAATGCAACCAATAACTCAAGAGCATATAATTTTGTAACTTGAATAAACAGTTGTGAGACTTTCTATCGAATGTATGAAGTTGACATATGGTCATATCACTTCAACGGACTCGAGCCTGATGTCGAGAAACTAGGTACTCATTCAACGGATGACGAGCTCGCAGCGGTCGCACAATATATCCTCAAGATAAAGCAATTCTAACGTCGAATTTACATCAATAACACGCTACACGTTTTCACGAGCCCAATCTCGTTAAATACACTCAGGAGTATATTAATCTTTTCTTCATTCATACCGCAAAGAAGGAATATTGAAAAATGCGCTGCCGAGAAGATTGCAAACCGTTTTCAAGTACAAGTTGATGGTAATAATAATAATATTGATAGGTACTTCATCGCGGATTAATGATCTGCGCTTTGTAACGCCGAAACGATGTCATTTCGCCATTTATCAAATTTCTATATTGACGTGTTAATGAATACCAGAGTTGAGCGCGCGATTTTCATTCTTAAATTTTCGAGTCAACCCCTAATAGACTGCATGAAGACCCACTGCGAGCGCGTTAGCCGTAATAATGTTCCCCTAAATACTATATACTCAAATAAGACGAACCGGCGAGACGATTTTTCAACGCGTCTTTCGTCTTCTTTTTTTTTTCGTAAAAAGAAACGGGTACCCAACAATGGCGACGGCATTTTACGAAGACTAAATATCACGCGTTTATAAATATAGTTGACTGAAAACTAATTTATCAAATTACCGCGCTACCGGTATATTTACCGATGTAAATGCAATCAAGTGAAACAGACCAACGTGCGATTATTGTTAGCGATCATGCGGATGGTACGCGCTGCAGCTCACCCGCGGAGGAGATGAAAAATTTTCGCTGAAAACCCCCATCGCGTCGAAGTCAATCACGCGAAAGCTAGCGCATTTTTCTCCGTCTGCCGTAGCGCCCCGGCCATTATGTGTATCTGTATATACGGCCCGAGAGAAGAAAATTTTCACACACGTTACCCAGCTGCGAAAATGATATTCCTATATTGGAATCGATTCGTTGGCTTTTCGCGCGAATGCCGAGTCTCTTCCTAATGGGACACCTTCTTAGGGACGACGACTCGTACGTCAAATGGATGTGTATTTGTTTTTTTGTTTTTTTTTTTTTTTTGCGCTCGCAGATTGACGATATTTGTAAAATTACGCGAATATCACGTATTAAAGGAAGCGACGATGCGGAGAAAGAGGTATAAGGAATCGGCATCGAAATACAAAATAAGGGAGAAAAGTTTTCTAGGAAAATCTCGTGGGAAATTATCTAAAAACGCTTTGTTCCCGACTTATCCGCGCTGTGTGCGCGAAGGCATGTTTTCAATCGGCCGATGAAAAATCGGGAATATGGCTATTTAATAGCTTGTACGATATTCGGCGACTTTCAATCAATTAAATCTACAAATGCGCTCTCAATCTCATTGTAAGATTAAAGATACGCAAAAAAAAGCGGGTTGAGGATTAGAAGGAGACGTTTCGTCCTCAGTTTCATTCTTGACGAAAGTTTTGGGATTTTGAAGTGGAAGGAGAGAGGATTAATGGAGAAAGGTTGCTATCTAAGGTCAATAATAAACGAATTGAAAGAGGAGGAGGGCAACAATCTTAAGCAGAGGAGATGAGGAACAAGAGGATGAAATTTGACTAGAAGAACGCAAGAAGGAAGAAAGGATGGAAACAAAGGGATTTCAAAAATATGTGAACAGTCCCAATCTTGACATACGTGTGTCAAACGTGGATCCTCACATCAAACACTATCGACAAACTCTATAGACTACATAAAACATGTTTTCAGGGGCTGCCAACCTAACGATAACTTCCTGGTTTGAGCTGTGTTGCGCTTCTTGCTGGCGAACAGAGTTGAAACGAGAAGTACTGACGACAACCTGATTCAGATTGATGAGACCCAGTTTGTCGGACGTCAAAAAACAATCGAGGTCGTCTATTGGAAAGTGATGCGCTGGCTACCGACAGAGATCAATATCATGCGGAATTATGACGTGAAAGTGAGTTTGGTCCACGCCAGGGTACAGATTGCCGTCCTTTCCTGGTTGAACGACGAAATAAAGCGACCCTCCTTCCTCTCACTAAGAGGGTATCTAAAGTAAGGGCTGCTATCGATTCCGACGAGCGGACTGCTTACCGAAGCTTGATCGGTCAGTACGGTACAAGTCATTTTGTTGGTGAAGACCAAACCCTTATTTGGGAGGATTTCGTGCAGTGAAACAAAGTCCTCTTTTGCGAGGATTTTCTACGTCGAGACAAAACTCTCTCATTCGGGTGGATGGAAGACGTGTAAGCCGACCTCCACGCGGTGTCTTCTGGGTAACGCTAACAGGCTTACAACTAGTTAGGTCACCCTTTAATTTGTTTGTTTGAAGGCGTACGCTAGTCGCATCCAAACATCAATATTGAAAGTCAAAAAGAAGTTCTGAGTTGAAAGCTAAACCAGGATATAAACATAATACAATATGTTAGATTTGAATGCCCATCTAGAGAATTTTTCTTGGGTAAGGGAAGGGTAAATTTTGGGTGAAATAACAATTTTTGGGACGGATTTATACAAAACTGACCACTGTGGCCCACTTGACGCCTATGGCGCTGATACAAGCTTATGCTTTTCACTCGCAAAATGTTGTTGGTTGAATAAGTAGGACAGCTTTAGGACACCCGTACTTAGGCTTCCCTTGTGCTTTGCACTTGCTTGCAGCGGAGGTGGGAGCTCCCAAATGTGTTTCTTTTGTAATCGTCGTTTCATCAAATCTTTCAGTTTTCTGGTGATACCGATTTGTTTCAGGTTTTACAATTTACAAAAAGCCAAAGCTGGATGAGATCATGAATACTACCGGTATTATTGGATATTTCAACTTTGTTTTGTAAAATAAATCTCTTCATTTTATGTCCGTTGATCGTTGCTCATGACTAAGAACAGTTATTTGTTCAAAACATAGAGCTAATAAAGATTTCATAGTATGAAGTTAGCCAGATTTGTTTCTTTATCTTACATTTAAACCAAAACAGAATATTGATATAGGAACAGAGGTTGATTCATCTTGCTTGTATTTGAACATTCTAGTGCTTTATTGTTTGGCTAAATGAGCTGAAAATACCCAAATATCAACGATAAAACAAAGACAATAACAAAAGAACAATGGACAACTCTACACTATACTCATGATAAGCAAGAAGGAAGAGTTGCTGTACTAGCAGATTTGATTTTGCATTGCTGCGCATGCGCTGGATAGTGTGACACAAATGACATTGCATGCTTAACATGATTCTCCATCCTGTTCTTCTTTGCGCTTTGCCTTCCTGCGCTTTAAGTGATGCGCGCGTACTGCGACAATAGAACAAAGACAACTCTACACTGCACTGTACTTTCAACCTTGCATTGCTGCGCATGCGCTGGAAAGAGTGACACAGATCATGTTGTGTTTGCTTCAGATGATCTTCTATCCTGTTCTTCTTTGCTCTTCATCTCTCTTTACGTTAAGTGATGCGCATACAGTGACAATAGGATGAAGACAACAGAAGAACAACAGACAACTTTACGGTGTACTCTCAATCATACGTTCTGCGCATGCGCTGGACAAAATTACATGAAAGACATTGCGTTTGCTTTAGATGATTCTCTATCCTGTTCTTCTTTGCTTGTTGTCTTCCTTTGCATCAAGGACACAATTTTCTGAATAAAAACTTTCTTTCTATGGGGACCATGATTTTCATTTATGACTTAAAAATTATTCCTGAATAACACAAATAAATTATGAAAGTTTGAAAGCAATTGGTTTGGTGGTTCTTGAGATATAAGAGAACAAACAAACAAACTTTTTGTTTCATATATTGGATTTTATGATATTTCAAAGTATATTTCTCCCAAAATACGCCACTGGCACTACTAAGATAACGGGCAGATTACTTAGGTGGACACAAAAATCAATTTCTTTGTTCACATTTTGTTATCAAAACAATAAGTAAGAACCTAGAGGTATTCTCGCTCAATGTAAACAGATTTGGAATCCAAAAAATGAAGTGGTGGTGATCGTGTGGGGGGTGGGGGGGGGTACGTTCTTTATGGACCCACCACCACTTGACTTTTTGGATTCCACATCTATTATTCCACATCTATTTACATTAGCCGAGAATATCTCTAGCGCCTTACAATGAGGGGTGTTATATTGCAGGATGGGGAGACGACTTCAACAAATTTCTTGGTGGAGGAAATAAAGGGAGCCATTAAATAGATGGGAATGAGGAAGACTTCAGAAAACTTTTAGTCTGATTGAACAAAGGATATGGAGTAATGATGATCGTTATGATTGAGAATGTATGTAAGAAAAGTTGTTTTCACACAATGTAAATCTTGTATTTACAAGCAACTGACTCACGCTTTTCAGTTGCAACGAGCAAAACGAGTGGCGTCAATTGTGTTTGCATTGTTATGATTTTATCCAAAGGCTTCTAAAGAAAAGTAATTTTCTGTTGGTGCGCGAAAAATAAAGATCATATCTAGTGTTCCAGGTGATATAGAAGAAGACAAATGATCAAGCTGAAGGACGCTGGACTACGTCACTCATCTCTTTCAAGGTTGTCTTCCCAGGGTCAAGGATTAATAATACTAGCATGGTATACTAGAAGGAGATCTCAAGATTATGGATCAATACAATACTAGTATGGTGTACTAGATTATATATTGACAGAAGAGGAGGAAGGCAATTGATCAAACTAATTAGGGGACGAGGCTACAATCCCTAACCTCGTACCTTCCTCGTACTCTCTGACCGATGGACAAACTTATGGACGCAAACCGCAGTATGAAGACCAGGCCCGAAGAAAAGTTGACTAGTCAAACAAATTTTAATAATTCAAGAAAGCAGTGAAAGTGACGAATGTCTCAGCAAGTGGTTTAAAATATCTCAAAGATGATAAAGTTAGTTAATTTGAAAATTGTACATCATTTTTGTGTACTTAGTATTTAATGTTGACATTGAAAAAAGGGGAAATTACTGCCGAAATGATGAATCCGCCTAAGAATGGTACAAATATTCTCGAATCGAAAAATTCAGTCAATTTCGATGTGAAATTTTAAGCTGGTCCTTAATAGTGCAATTTCCTCATTATTTCTGGTTATTTACTAATGGCTATTGTTCTCCAAATCTTATTTGAACATTTGAGCTTAAGCTGCTAAGTTTGTCAGGTTACTTACTTATTACTTGTACTCATATTTGATCGAAAGTAATTGACAGAATTGTCTACCCTTTGTCAGATATTTTGCTCTTTTAATTCTCGTTGTTCAATACCTACATCAGAATAGGCTTTGATTTTGTATTATCTAAATCGTCGTTAATTGAATTTGCAAATGCACTCTCAATCTTATTATCGTACGCGTACTTAAATGTTTACACAATCAAGAATTACCCCGAGAAGGGGACCCGTACGGGTACATTTTATATTGTGTACTGAACCTTTGTACGTGTGCTTTTTTCTACGTCCGGCGGCTACAATCACAAATTCAGCGACCGGTCGTCGTGCGTAAAAACGTTGATCCGAGCATAACCCGAAACAACAGTTGGCGTTTTCGTTACATAATTAATTACTAGAGTGCAAACGTCGAGCCGCCCAACAGATTCGAGTTACTTCTGGTCATAAATACGTTATTCTTTTGAAATTAATTAATTTCTTCCTATATCTTTTCTAAAAACACGCGCAGGATCAATAATCAGGCATTTACACGGTTTTTGTTATACAAATAAAGTAATGTACAACATAGAACACATCCCCGGATGACAGGAAACTGATTATGTGACTATTATTATGTTGATGTACATACACGCAGGTATGAAAATATTATCCTCCAGTGTTTGTATTTTGTATTTTCGTTTCCAGGTGGCTGTCTGACTAAAATGCAAAGGATTGTCGGGTAACCCATAAAGTTTCAAATTTCTATATTAATAAAAGAAAGTGATATTTTACAGAGATTGATGACACTCGGATTCACCCTGTACGGGTACGTATATAGATTTCGACTTCGACTAGAAGAATCTAATACTTCGCTTCTCTATACCATTGATAATTGTCAGCCATTTTCGCTGAAAGACTACTCTATTTTGATATAGAAAAATATTACAAGATAGTGTAGGCAAATAAAAAAAAAAAATAACATCTTGCTGGAGCAAACGTTTCTTTGCTGAAAATGGTTCAGGATGTGGTCCTGAACGACATACTCGTACTAAAAATCCCACGTTTTCCTCCTGGAGCTTCTTTTTTTATGGGGGTTCGAAACTCTCAAAAATTGGTTTTTCGCCTATATCGCCTGAAATTGAAATTTTATTAAAAAATGTTTCAAACAAAAGTTGTTACTCGTTAAATTTTATACCGAATAACGTATTCAACTTTCAGCCTATGCTAATTAGTGCCTTTGCAAAGGGCGTTCAAAAGAGTCCCAAAATCAATTTTTCCATACAAAATTGAAATTTTATTTTAAAATTTTTCAAACAAAAGTTATTCATCGTTAAATTTGCTATAAAATGAGTTATTCATCCTTCAGGACGTTCTATTTTAATAGGGGTTTAAACCCCCCAAGATTTAGTCTTTCGCTTATAATCTTGTCTAATAGAAATTTTATTAAAAAATGTTCCAAACAAAAATTGTTCCTCGTTAAATTTCCTACCAAATAACGTATTCAAGATTCAGCCTAGGTCAATTAGTGCCCCATCAGAGCTTTAAAAGGCCATTCGAAAGAGGACCAAAATCAGTTTTTCCATAATTTTATGAAAAAGTGTTTCGAATAAAAGTTGTTCCTCGTTGAATTTCCTTTCAAATGAGTTATTCAGCTTTCAGAATAGAGTAGTTTGTCTATGAAAAAAGTGTGTAAGGTATATTTTTCCTGTAGGTTCCTCAACTGACCATGAGGCTACTCGTAGTATATTTCAGCTAATATACATACATAATTTTATAACATACCCCGAGAAGGGAGGTCGTTTCTCCCACATGACTCGAGCTCCGCCATCCATCCTATACCCTGCCTATCAGTTTTCTACGCTTTCTAATAGGAGCAGTGTAGGTTAGCCTGCCGACTTACAGTAGTCTCATATTCGGGATGGAGGGACTTGATATTATTCGCTCTCGTCATACTCTTCGCCTATGATTACTGAAGAATCCACATCAGTACTGGACTCATGGTCAGCTTCCTCGTTCTGACTTGATACATCCTGCAAGTCGTCCTCAATGTCGTCTACTACCTCTAATACTCCACCAGTATTGAGGCAAATCTGCTCAAGACACATTGGGAAACATTTTAATCCTAGGAGGGAAAAAAAACAACTATTCTCAACCGAAATTCAAACAATTTATAGGCTACTCAAGGTTGAGGCATGATGCTATGGTGACTTCTTCATCATCGACGTCGGAATGACTAAAATACATGTTTTTTCTTCAATGTAGATCAATTAGTGCCCCGTCAGAGCTTTGAAAGGCCATTCAAAAGAGGGCCAAAATCAGTTACTACTCTATTCTGAAGCTGAATAGCTCATTTAATAGGAAATTCAACGAGGGACAACTTTTATTTGAAACATTTTTTCATAAAATTTTAATTTTGGGAGATATATGGAAAAACTGATTTTGGTCCTCTTTTGAATGGCCTTTTAAAGCTCTGACGGGGCACTAATTGACCAGGCTGAACCTTGAATACGTTATTTGGTAGGAAATTTAACGAGGAACAATTTTTGTTTGGAACATTTTTTAATAAAATTTCTATCAGACAAGATATAAGCAAAAGACTAAATCTTGGGGGGTTTAAAGCATTATTAAGACAGAACGTCCTGAAGGATGAATAACTCTTTTTATAGCAAATTTAACGAGGTATAACTTTTGTTTGAAACATTTTTTAATAAAATTTCAATTTTGTGAGATATATGGAAAAACTGATTTTGAGACTCTTTTGAACGCCCTTTACGAAGGCACTAATTAGCATAGGCTGAAAATTGAATACGTCATTAGGTATAAAATTTAACGAGTAACAACTTTTGTTTGAAACATTTTTTAATAAAATTTAAATTTCACGCGATATAGGCGAAAAACTAATTTTTGGGGGGTTCGAACTCCCATAAAAAAAGAAGCTCCTGGGGGAAAACGCGGGATTTTTAGTATGTCGTTCAGGGCCACATCCTGAACCCATTTTCAGCAAAGAAACGTTTGCTCCACCAAAATGTTTTTTTTTTTTCCAATATGGCTCTAATTTGCCTACACTATACAGCTTCAACGAGCTTTGTTGGTGGTGCGTTCTCCATGAAGAAAAATCAACTGGACTTAAAGAAATATTGCTCAGTCATGGTTAAGATTGTGGTTAGCCTGGCCTATTTTTAATTAGTAGGTCATTTTCCTAAGTACGAGACGAAAAGCAAAATAAAAGAATTAATAATCGTGAGTACACATAGGTATTCATCAGTACCTTCTATGAACAGCTGAATAAATATCACCTACTTGAAGTTCCTGTAGTATACCGTTTTCAAGCTTTCCAAAGTCGTATAGCTCGCAGAATAGTGATAACACGTAGATGTATGAGAGCGTAGAAGAAAAGTCATCTAGGAAAGTGACCATAAGTTCAAGGATTTCCAATATGTGCTTGGGTTTCAAGAAAACATCAAAGTTGTATGTCATAACGTATATTCACATGAACTATTATTAGACTTAGGCTGTATAGAATTCCGGGAAATTTTTCTTCGATGGATGGGAGTGCTGTGTATCTATTACTGCTCGTCGTTCAGTCGCTGAATTCATCCGAACAGGACTTATTTCGAATGATCGAAGATGAAGATAAACTTATTGCGATATTGCGGAAAACTGTTGACATCGAAGATATGCGACTGCAGAAACTAGAACAGTAATTTGTCTTTTACTACTTAATTATAGAGTACTTTAATGTACTCGTATTTTGTATATCCGTATATTTTAGGTATAGAAATACGTTGATACAGCACGCCAAAATTTACGCCAATGAGGATGAGTTGGCATGGAATCCTTTAGCCATCTACAAAACTATCAAACATTTGACCGTCGATCTGGAGGATGTGAAAATAGATATGACGAGGAAAGGGTATCGTGGTAAGTTCAATTTCTTGTTACTGCCACAATCCGCGGAGATTCTCATGAAATCTCGTAATTTTCAGATGTGCGAGAAAAACTTGAAGAAGTCGCCACTTCACGTGGGGAAAGTGTTCTCCAGGAAGAGATTTTCGATTTAGTCCGTCTTCAACGAGTGTACAATGTATCGGCGATCGATATGATGGAGGGTCGTTTGGCTTCGAACTTGACCATCGCACCTGGATTGAGAGGTGAAGAATATATTTTACGATCAATTGAACAGATTGGGGTTAGAGTCGTGTTTGAATGTTTGAGAATTGTTGCGCCCCAGCCAGCATCACTAAGTAAATCTCAAGAGTCCATGTTATTTTTCGGTCGCGTTTCGATTGTGGATGGAGTAAATCGTCAATGAAAAGTGCCGAACGAGGTCAGAGACTCTCTATATTTCCATTTTTTGTGAGCTCGCAGGCTGTGACTAATTTCAGTTCCAGAGACTTTTCGGCGAGTGAAAATTTGTAAGATTTGAGATGGTTGTTAAAGAGTGTTCATTTAGTTAACGCGTGGTCCGCACGCCAAGATGGGGTTGGTGGAACCTGTCTACTTTGGAGGCTCCTGAACACCTCAGACGGCATTTCACGCGACATCAGTTTTGCTGTGAAGGTTGTGTATGTAAAATGAGAGTAGGGGTCTCGAGGTGAACTTTTCACCTAAATTTTGTTTAAAAAGATCTTACAATCTGTTGTAGAGAGAGAGAGAGAGAGAGAGAGAGAGAGAGAGAGAGAGAGAGAGAGAGAGAGAGAGAGAGAGAGAGAGAGAGAGAGAGAGAGAGAGAGAGAGAGAGAGAGGAGAGAGAGAGAGAGAGAGAGAGAGAGAGAGAGAGAGAGAGAGAGAGAGAGAGAGAGAGAGAGAGAGAGAGAGAGAGAGAGGAGAGAGAGAGAGAGAGAGAGAGAGAGAGAGAGAGAGAGAGAGAGAGAGAGAGAGAGAGAGAGAGAGAGAGAGAGAGAGAGAGAGAGAGAGAGAGAGAGAGAGAGAGAGAGAGAGAGAGAGAGAGAGAGAGAGAGAGAGAGAGAGAGAGAGAGAGAGAGAGGAGAGAGAGAGAGAGGAGAGAGAGAGGAGAGAGAGAGAGAGAGAGAGAGAGAGAGAGAGAGAGAGAGAAGAGAGAGAGAGAGAGGAGAGAGAGAGAGAGAGAGTTGATGAAGACGGGGGCTTGTCGATTTTCGTGAAGCTGCTTAGAGAAACGTGAGCCTATAAAACCCACGGTCTCCGCGGAGAATAGACTAAGTAGACGCTGTACACACGGTTTCCGCGACGAGCACAGCAGCGAGGAGAGTGGCGAGCTAAAGAGAGAGCGTCGAACCCGCGGTATCCGCGGAGGGCAAGAGGAAGTAAACGGCGTATTCAAGCCAAAGACATCGGAGAAGCTCAAGACAGCATTGTGTCCACGGTGAGAAACGAGTAGAAGTCGGCCATAGCGAGAAATAAAAGTAGAGGGATTTGAGATATGAAGAAGTAGCGGTTGAATCCATGAGAACGCCGTAGAAAACTTGGAGAAACTGGAAAGGAAGTAGAAGAGAAGACAAGACTGGAACCTAAGTCTCGTTTCGAGAATAGTGATTTGTCGACGTCTCCGAAATGGTTTCATAAGGCTCTTTCGGTGGAGGGTATCTTGTGATCATGATGGAAGATGAAATAGATCGTTTCACCTCGTAGAAATCCTGCCAAATTACATAAGCGAGTGGACGTTAATGATATCATGCGAAAAAATCATTAAGATGATTTATTTACAGCCGAGGATTGTATCTTGATTGGAGAAACATCGTACGAAAAATATGACATAAGAGCTGCGATAGACTGGTTGCAAGGGTGCGAAGACAAATTTGGAAGAGTTGCTGGAACCCGGGTTCTTGGAACAATGCTGTCGTCTGCCTTAATTCTCGGTAAGTAAGACCCCGATTAAGCCCGTTTTGTCAATTTGTGAGGAACACCTAAGGCACGACATTCTTTTGTTATTTAACCATACAATTAAATCTCTTATTAACAGAGAACCTGTTCTCTGGGGGGTTTTTCGAAAAATTTGGCATAAGCCGTGTGATGTCCGGGCAAAGCAAGGATGGTCCAAATCCTCCACCTATCATACATAGCTCAAAAGTTGGACTTGGAAATAAAATTTCGACTTTCGACCAATAATATATGACAGGTGGGGTACTTTTTCTGAGTCCCCTTCCTATCATATGATAGCGAGAAACTTGGAAGAATTTCGACTTTCGAGCTATATTATATGATAGTAAAAGGACGTGGAAAAATTTCAACTCTCGACTCTCTGGCGTCACGATTTGATGACGTCGTAGATCAGTAAAATTTTTTCAAGTCTTTCTGATGACTTCAAGATGGTCTAAGTTACATCTTGGCAAAAATGGTCCAAGTCCCCCTGCTATCACACAGACAGCAGGTGGGACTTGAAAAAACTTAGACTTTTCACTACTATTGCAGGAGATAAATCACTCAGTAGGAAAGCGTTGGCCGCCTGCTTCGAAACAGATCGTTCCAACCGTTTACTTTTCTCCACCACTTTGGTAATTTTGAGCAAAGAACTCGACATTGTAAGTACGAGTAATTGTACAATAGTTTATAGTAAGCATTGCTACGAGCACGGATGATCGAGTAATGAATTTGTACTCAGTGGCAGAATGATGTGGACAGTACAGAGCAGTTGGAAGGGTTTCTTGCTTGCGGCAGACGTGATGATAACCAATTAGTGCATCTGAATTTGAAGTGTCGATACGTACACCACAATTCGCCTTTCCTAATCCTCGCTCCGTTGAAAGAAGAAGTGCTCTCTTCCATACCCAAGATTTCTCTGTTCAGAGAAGCAGTCTACAAATCTGAAATCGAACAAATGGAAACTGACGCTTATAATGAGGTGAATATTTTTCTCCCTATAATATTTTTTCGCGTGTATTTTTACGACTTTTGTAATTTGATTTCAGTTTCGCATTGCAGTATTCCAAATGAGAAATGGGCTCAGCGCTTATGATTTGGCGTATCGTCCCGCTCAACGAGCTCCTCTATATTCCGATGATTATTTGCCGCTGAGTAATCGGCTAGAGGACATAAGCTCTCTATCTCTGGAAAAAGGACAAAGCTTCCAGATGATAAAATATACTCCTGGTGGTTTTTTTCGAGTGCACGGTGATCTTCTTCCATCAAATGTAAGTTAATGATTTTAGAATTTGATTCAACTGGAGATTTTAATTATGAGCTTATCCAACAGCACGGAGTTGTCAAAACTCAGGGAAATAGACTCGGGACCACTGTCATGTATGTAAGTAAAACTATCGAAACTTATTCCTGAAGTGCAATGCTTGGTTTCGAGGCACCCGTTCAACCATCTTGCTCACTCAAAATGTCTTTGTATTGAACCTCAGTTGAATGACGTACCTTCAGGCGGAAATACGGTCTTTCCTTACCTGAGATTAAGCGTTTCCCCCGTCAAAGGTTCAATTTTGTTTTGGATGAACATAAAAGCGGATGGTAGCAAAGAACCTCTCGTTACGCATGCGGCCTGCCCTGTCATCTATGGTGAAAAAATAAGTAAGTGGTTGATCATGCGCAACAGCCCTGATGTCTTTTTTTTATGAACTGAATTCAGCTAGGGTTTCACTCTAGAACTTGAATTGGTACTGATTCTGTATGGATTATATATTATACGCGCTTTATAGTTTGTACCCAGTTCTTCAAGACAGTGGATTTCTGCCCTTGTGAAGGAAGGTTTTGACACAATTTTTTTTTTGCTGGCTGATGGTGAGCTATTAGAACAATCTACATTTGAAATACTTTAAATATATAATTTTCTGAACAAATTTCATTGAAAAATTGGTTTTTCTTTTTGTAAAGGAATAAGATAGCGCTTGTCAAATTTCATAGAAGTTACTTACAGTAGCGGAGAACTGATATTGGTGATGCTCATGGAGAATGTCTTTTGGAAACTCATAGCTGATGATTGAGACGCTACAAGCTGTCCAACATGGATCTATGGATGCCATGGAAAAGAAAGCAGCAATCGCTCGATTCTGAATATTTTTGCCCCATAGACAGTAATTTTTACTTGAGAAATTATTTCATTGCTGCTCTTCCCTCTTCCATCATAGAGCTTTGCATAGGTTATTGAAAACATCTGTAAAATTTGTTGTTTTATTTATTAAAATGAAGATGGGTATTCAATATAGAAAATATATCGAAATAATTTTTCCTTTCTTCAATGACCTACTCATGTTTCTCAAAATTCATGTCAGTTACATCATCTACCCAAAATGACTAAATTGTGCTCATAAGAGAAATTTTTGTTATTACTTATTCAAAATTTAAGGAGTGTGTTGTCTGCTCAAGGATAAGACTTATTACAGTAGTATACATAAATGTGCTTACAGCTACATTATTCTATTTCAAACAGTTGGATTGAATTTGACCTACTTCGAGTTGTTAACCTGCATTAAAGCAAGTTTTAGTCGAGAGGTTCAGAAACACAGAAATATTCACCTGATTGCTTAGACAAGACGTACTGGTACATTGTGAGACTCCTCAGTATGTGTTCCCATAAGTAGGCTAATCAACTAAGATGTATTATTTCAAAATGTAAGTGATGATATTGATTTTTCTTCATCAAATTTTTTTCTCATAAAAGTAGACTCCCAGGTTGAACTTTCAGATATTTGCAGTCCTCAGTATATGGAAGAGTAGTATCTCTATTGTTACTCACAGTCCAATTACCAATAGTCAATTCATCCTTGGAGGACCTATTCCAAATGGTAGAAGATGAAAGTTATGCAATTGGGATGTTGCAAAAATTTATTGAAATTCAGAATAAGCGACTGAAGGAACTAGAAGTGTAAACATCTCTAACTACTTCGTCAAGTGCCTACTTGAATATGAAGTATTATAAACCCATCTATTTCTTTGTGGAAATACTTTTTCAGTTACACAGATATGTCGTTAGAGCACGCCAAAACATACGCCAATGAAGATGAATTTGCATGGAACCCTTTAGCTATTTACAAAACTATCAAACATCTGACGGTCGATCTGGAGAATGTTAAAATGGATATGAAGAAAAAAGATCTTGATGGTACATACTTGAATTGTATTTAGACTCAATTTTCATAACTTGTGGAAATTTTTCAATGGGTCATTTTCAGGTGTACGCAAAAACCTTGCGGAAGAAAGCACCATTGAATTTGATGAACGCATTCTTCAAGACTCAATTTGTGATTTAGCCCATCTGCAAAAAGTGTACAATGTATCCGTCACTGATATGATAGAAGGTCATTTGGCTCCAAACTTGACAATCAAACCCGATTTAACACGTAAACAGTTATTACACTCGCAATATCAAATATTAAATGGAATCATATCATTGCTTATGTCTGCATTTTATTTACAGCTGAGGACTGCTTTCTGATTGGAAAAATATTGCACAAAAATTACGATATGAGAACTGCAGTTGATTGGTTGCAAGGATGTTATGATAAATTTGATGACGTTGTTCAAACTCAAGCTTCTGAAATTATTCTGTCATCTGCGTTAATTCTTGGTAAGTATTTAATAGGTAGAGTCTATGTCTTCACTTTTACTTGATTCCAATTGATCCCAAAACAACAAGGTTCATCTGGAGGCATTGGTGTAATGACGTTCTTTTTTGCACATTCAATGACGTTGTCCTCCCCATCAAAATATGAATGCAAATTCTCTAGTACCATTTTGATTTCTCAACTATCTCTGCCCACGTTTATTCGCAATTCACCACATTTTACCTTCCAATAATCTGCATTCTTTTTGAAAATTAGTTTTAGCAAATGATAGGTACCTATTGGACAGTGGTAGCTGCTCTTGGGAGTCAAAAACTACCAAAATTAATCGTCTTATGGATTTTAATTTTCATTTGAGTATGTGATGCTAATCAAGTGATAAATTTAGCTAAGGCCTTCCATTTTGGGTTTTATTCCTATTGAAATGACAGAATTTAAAATGTATCTGAAGTACAACTTTCCAGGTGCTTCAAGCATTTAACTAGGTATGAACTGGCAAAATTGTAACTGTAAAATTGGTCACAATCTCACAAATAAGTTTTTCTATCTCTTGTTAAAGGGAATAAGTCCTTGAGTAGGACGGCATTAATGACTTGTATTAATAAACATCATCCTGACCGTCTGTTGTATGTTGGAAACCTAACACTTTTGAGTAGAAAACTTAACATTGTGAGTATACACTTGTAATATAATTATAAATTCTTAGTACCAACAAGAGTTTACTGCGTTCTGTAAACATGAATGATCGTATCATTGATTTTCTGCTAGTGGCAAAATGAAACATCTCTAAGAGATAAAGTGAAAGGTTTCCTTGCCTGTAGCAAGAATTACCATGATCAACTAGTACATCGCAATTTGAAGTGTCGATATGTCCACCATAATTTGCCGTTCCTCACAATAGCTCCGCTGAAAGAAGAAGTGCTCTCTTTTCTACCTAGAGTTTCTCTGTTTCAAGATGCAGTATATGATTCCGAAATTGAACAGTTAAAAGCTGACGCCTACAATAAAGTGAATACTTTCATTCCTGATTTTCTTCTTGTCACAGAGATATCTTCAAGATAATTTGAATTTTGATTTCAGTTTCACATTGTGCTATTCAAATTTCAAAATAAACTCCTAGTTAATCGGTCACTGCGTCCCGCTCAAGGAGCTCCTTTGCTTAACACTGATTATGTACCTTTGCGAAATCGTTTGGAAGACCTAAGTTCTATATCACTAAAAAATGATGAAGGCTTTGAAATGGTTAAATATGCTCCGGGTGGCTTTTTTCAAATACACCGCGATTTTCGCACGGCAGGTGTAAGTTTGAAGGTCGATATCAACTTTGCGTTTTGATAAATTGTGCAATTGTGTGCTTCTATCCAACAGGACGCATACCTAAAAGATTTTGGAAATCGATTCGCCACTGCCATTTTGTATGTAAGTATGTGGCTAGCTACATAGACTGCGATATAACATTCAATGAGCAGCTCAAAAAAAAAATCAGCAACCCAATTATTTTGTTTAGACTGCAGATTGCGTATTGCAGTTTGTGTAGCTAGCCATTATATCTATTTGAGTAAGTGTATGAATACTATAGTTGAATGAAGGAGATGTCTTGCTCACTCAGATTTTGTTTTTTTCCTCCACTGTTAAGTTGAATGACGTAACCTTAGGTGGATATACAGCCTTTCCTTACTTAAGATTGCGCATTCCTCCCGTCAAAGGTTCAATTCTGTTTTGGATGAATATAAAAGCTGATGGCAGTGAAGAACCACTTGTTAAGCATGTGGCCTGTCCTGTCATCTACGGCGAAAAAACAAGTAAATCTTTCATGCGCACTAATTTTACTACTTTTATTGTAGCTTTTCTTGACAAAGGCGTCATCCGCGTCTACGCCAGATGAGGGGCTCAAAATTTCTCGCACAAAACCTCATGAAGACAATTCATCTTTTCCTTATTTCTTCAGAGACTATTATTTTAATTATTAGTATTTAAAATGACGATATTGACTTACCTTATTTGCGTCAATTCAGTTTGTTCTCAGTTTTTCAAGAATGTGGATTCCTGTCCTGATGAACCAAAGTCATGACCGATAATATGAGCTGTTAAAAGGGACTCACTCTAATTTTGGTGGAATTTTCATTTACTTGTCTCTCAAGAATGATTTGCTTTTAAGAGGACACAAGAGTGTTATTGAACGTTTTTCGAAGATGAAAAAAAAGTTCTACCTTATAAAAACGCTTCATCTTCCAATATGTGCCTATTAATGATCATTGATCACTATACCTATTGGTATACTGGAGATGTGAATGTCCATTGTCTCCTGTCTAAATTCATATTCATGATGTAAAAGTTTTCAGAGGTCTGCACGCTCCTTAATCAACATATACCGGTAGTTACTGAACTTGTTTCTGCTAACTACATGCTTCTCAAATAATTATATAATATTATTCAGGATGTAAAGTAGGCCTACTTCAAATTTGAAAACTGTGGTAATAATCATTTCCTTTTTTATGCGGTTTGTTCCCTAGTAAATGATGTTTATGTTGCATATTATCCTTTGATATTTACGATAAAAATAAATGGAAGAATATCAAAGTGCGTGTACGAGAAAGTAGGTGCGTGCGATATATTATAGGCGTTCCACGTGCGTACTGACGACTACTGAACCGTGTGACGCTGTGACATGCACGAATCGGTTAAGTGCTGTTGAGCGTCGCGGGTGCCAAGCGAGACGAGCTTCGCGTTTTGCCCCGCTTATTGATATTTTCTTCCAAGGTTCTGCCACCCTTTCGAAGGAACCGAGTGTATCTATAGACTGGAATTACACTAACCGAGAAAGAGACTCGTTGAAATATTGGGCGTTTGGAAACTTGAGCCGTGACGTAAAAGGTTTTCTATACTTTTACTTTGAATTGCGCCCTAGATTTAGAGACGATAAATTTATTATGTACTATTTTTTCATTTTTAGCTTATTTTAATTAGTGTCTTTGTGTGCAGTTAAATACAATAATCATTTTCAGACATGTTTCAAATTCTTCATCATTTTCATCATCTGTTTTGGAAGTGGGATGGTATGATCCTTTTCTCAACTCTCGTAAATTGTATTGTCCTACCGTTTGTCTTGTTTGTGGAATTATTTGCTGTTTTGTTCATAGAGGTATTCTATGCCCCTAATATTACATACAGCGACTAGTATGATGTGGATTACTAAAAATGGTGCAGGTGCGATCTTAACGCTTTCCAATTGCCATTTGTAAATAATCGAAGATTCAACAAGCATAATAGTGCCTATGAGTATGTCAGAAAACGCTTTCTCCCTTAGCGACCTGAAATCAGGACAGAGTAGGTTGATGAAAATGTCTGTTGGTCGGAAGGTTTTACGGTGGCGATATTATATGCGCGAGGTAAAAAAAACCGGAAGGTGTATGAAAACCTAACTAGCTCGAGTGAGACACAATAAACCACCCTCGAAAACCTTTTAAGTGTTAACAGACTGCGCGCTGCTTCCTTGTACGGGACGTCGTCTACATGCAAAGTCCTTCAAATGACGGAAGATAATTAACACCGCGCATCGACTATGGAGTACCATCGGCGCAATCTCGTTTCGGCGCTGCGATTTTCAAAGCACTTCGTATACATCGCGCGACGTATGAATCGAGAAAATTAACATCTTCGTTATTAAAAGCTTCGCCGAGGTTACGCTGCATACAATACGGCAATATATAATATTCAACGTTGGAACTTGTCGTGTCATTTAACTAATTATTTGAAAAATTGTAGTACAGTACACTCCGCGCGCTCTTGGTTCAACGAACCTTTTCTGTATTCCTTTGTTAAAAAGCATTCGTCGCAAATGCAGTCGCGAAACACGTGCTGGAAATTTTCTACGCGGCTCTTTATTAGTCCTTAGTATCGACTATACGTTTAATTAAAAACCATAACCCCCTCCCGCGTTTTGTGTTTTTCTCTGTGGCACTGGAAAATGTCGATGACGAAGAGAAGAAGATATGCGAAAAAATAAAAAAATCCGGACGAGATTGAAAACTACCATGAAAAGTATACAACGAGAGAGGGAGGGTTTAAGTATGATTTTTACAAAGGAAAGCGAGAAAAAAAAACTAGTCAACGTATTGGGCAGGCGAAAACCGTACGGGAAAATAGAGACGAATTTACACGAGGGATTAGTAAAATTTGAATTACAATACGATTTGGACTATTTTTATAATAGAAAGCGTCGTGGCGCACGTGCTGCTCGACCACTTTTTATACGGCGTACAAAACGATCAACCTATACATGATGGGCAGGCGATAGAGAGCGGTGAAACTGCAATACGTAAAGGCAGACATGTGTACACGAAAAATGCATCTGCCAACGATATTGTCGTTGCGACAAGCAGCACGCCGTAACTAAATCAAGTAATGCGGCCGCCTTATCGTGCGTCGTCAACAAAAGTTTCAAAAGCTGCTGCCTCGCCGATGATAACGCGGTGTCGTGCAATTTGCATTTAACGTATCTTGAAGCCGCTTTCTACGATTGAAAAACGCCTAGTCGCTGTGTCGCATAATATTTGATAATCATCTCCACAAGCTATTAGTGATAAGACCTTGTTACGTAAAGCTTTATGTACTTTGACGGTCCCAATCGTGAGATTCTATGCTTGATCACACACGAACTTGGAAAAGGCATGTTCGTCACTCACACCAATTAAAGAACAAATTGCCGGAGTAATTTCCCTAATTGTTCCTTGAAAGGATAAGATTTGAAGGAGTTGGCTTTTCAGAAAGATTTTCTTTCTTACACAGTTGTAGACCAAACGTGTGAATTCTTTTTCGTTGATTTCAATCATATAACTTACCCTGACTACTCAGAATAACCCCGTGTCTAGAATGAAAGGTGCAATAAAATCCTTTCAGACCTCTCTCCATTGCCAAATAACTTCCTTAAACAAAGATTCTTACCGGTATGAAATTTTAAAAAGAAGGATAGGTTGTTAACGCTGAAATTTCGAGAGGAGATGTATGCGATTGGTGAATCAGTAGTGTTTTAGCACAACTAGCCAGACCATTGAATATGTCAGGCTGACCTTGTAGGAGTATATCAGATTCGTTTGTTGACAAGCTAGCCTGGTACATGTGGGACTACTGAGGACGTTTACATTTGAAAATTGTACCAAGCGTGAGAACAATTTCTTTATGTTTCTAGGAGTCCGAAAAATAAAATCCCACTGAGACAGGAAAAGAGTATGGCAACGTTGAGGATAAAGCTGTCACGGAGTTCGTTCGCTGGGTACTGTAGGTATCTCAGGACGGGCTTCCAAAGTTTGTTTCAGTATTAGAAAGGAAAGAAGAAGCGGAGACTGAAGAAAATGGCAGTTGCCGACTTTCGTCGTTGGTCTCTTGAGACATACAGGCGTGCTATTGATCTCTCAACCTCTGAAAATCGTACATCCGCTCATCAAAAGCACCAAAGATAGGAATACCATTTGATGCTGAAATAGATGAAGCCGCATCTTAAGATGCTGTATGTTATTGTCACGGTTGTAAAGGAATGCACGCTAAAATCATGCTACATATTGTTTGAGTTTAGAGTTCATACTTATATTTGTATTATTTTGTCATTTTTTTAGGAGTTTTAAAGAGAAATTCTTCATTGAAACCAGAAAAGAAAAGGTGGACGCTAAAGATGTAGCTGTCGCTGAGTTCAGTCGCTTGGTAGGGAACTATTCGAAGACAAGCTCTCAGAGCCCAGAGTTCATTCCAGTATCAGAAGAAGGAGCGACGGAATCTGAATACGTGGCTATCCACGACCTCTTCCGCCAGCCTCGTGAAGCACGGTGCTCTCGTAGTTTAACCCACCGTAATGTCGATTCTTACTTCATGTGAAGGCATAAGAAGGTGGTAATGGAAGGAGAAATGGTTTCAAAAAAATAAGAAGTTGAAAATACTTCGTCATTTCTGAGGCTCACTTAGCGTGCGCATCATTCCAGATCTCCTGCCGGACAGAACTTTATCAATTTCTTGATGACGTCACATCCTTTCCTCGAGGTCAGCCATCTATGCCTTTGTTATTCAGACAGTTTCTAACAGGGAACCTGTTTTATGGGAGGGTAATTTGAAGAAAAATGACGGATACCGGGAGGCAAAGCGTAGGATATAAAAAAATTTCTTCCTCCGAGCTATATATGATAGAAGGTGGACTTGGAAAAATTTCTAATTCTGCCCGATAAACCAGATCGACTAAATATCTTAGTCGATTTTGAGTAAATATCGACCACAAATAGACTGATGAGCGATCGCTCTGGTGAGTGACCAATAATAGACCAACTTTTTCAGTAGTATTTACTTCCGCTATTTCGTATCATATTCAGACCACATTTAGACCAACTTGGACACAATTTTGACCGAAAAAATCGATTTGTAGGTCATGTAGATACCTTTGATATTAACTGACCATCATACTTACAAATAGACCACTTTTGATGGGAAAACCCAGTCTTCATCTAAGCCTCCCTCAAGTGAGAGAAGAGAAGAATGAAGATAGTAATCTTGTTAGCAGGGTTGTATTGGATGAAAGTGATTTTGGTCTAAAATTAGTAAAATATTGCTATATTAATTATCAAACTTCCTTTTATTTATGGAATTTATCATAGGTTTATAACAATTAAAATTGAATCAATTAATTTAAATAAGTTCTTAAAATGAATCTAAATATTCGTATTTATTAATTTAAATTCAATTTATAAAATTTCCAATTTAATTATTTCAATTCAGTCATTACAATTATTCAATATTAATTTATTATTTATATCAATTTTTTAAATAATAATTAAATTAATTATTTATTTTTAAATAATTATTTTGTTATTTAAACCTAATAATTTTTTCTCAATTGAAAGTAATATTGAATAAAAAAAATAACAAATATGATTCTGGTTCAATATGACTAGGAGTTTTAAATATTATTCAAAATTATTAAATAATAATTATTTTTATTTAAAGGATCAAAAAATAATAAATGAAATAAATGAGATATAAAAATTATTATTTAGTTGTTTCATTTTTTTTAGTTTTTTTATAATATTGTAATTTTTATATAAATTATCAAAACTTGATATATTAATTTTATTAAATAAATCATTCTGAAAAAAAATTATTGATAATTCCAATTAAATAAATTGTACCAAAAAAATTGAAATAAGACCTTTATTTTTTCAACAATATTGTATTATAAACTTTTTAAATAAATTTAAAATTTAATTTTGAAAAATAATTATATTTAATAATTGATCCTGATGAAATTCCTAAAATTAAATATGTATATGTTACAGTGAAAACCCGAAATCAGTAAATTCTAAAATTCACTAGTCAAAACTAGTTGCCACAAATGGCTTTAGTCAGAACTAGTTTTGACTAGTTAACTCTAGAATAAAAAAAATTGTTTGAATTCATCAGTAAATTCTAGTTATGACTGAAATGAATTGAAATCGTTCGAGTTCAAAAGGTGACGGTGTTTCCAGACATACTTCGGCCAAATTGATAGATATTTGGTAGTTCTGTTCAACTTTGAGGATGAGTAGCTCACACTGGGATAAAATATACGAAAAAGTTCTAAATTTTTCTTCCTTAATTCACACATTAAACCGCATATCATATGAATTCGTCGGCCTATAAACGTTACAAGAGCAAATCTAACAGTGACTAATTGACGCACACCATTCAAGTATAAACAAGCTTTGTGAAAAACAAAAATTCAAGGGTGTTGGAGGCTGGAGGCACTTTGTCTCTGGAGGTACCTTGCCTCCGTCTCCAATGAGGCGAAGATGGTGAGGATTTAAACCAAGATGTTGGAGGCTGGAGCATTTTGCCTCCGGAGGTACCTTGCTTCCACCTAGAGGCTTGGAGGTGCTTCCAAAGACCCTTTAGGAGGCACTTTTTTCAACAGTATTCTATTCCTCAAAACCTCATTCAGACACTTTAATGCTAGCGCTGCTCGGTTCGGAGAAAAGCCAAAGTTTTAAGTACACCTTCTGAGTATCATCTGTCATCTGGCAACACTGGTAGGCCAATATGCTACATCTGGTCACACTGATCAACATTACAAGTGCCTTCGGAGGCGTCTCCAAAGATGTCTTCGGTTTCTTCGACAGTGCCTCCGGAGGCATTTTCTCCAATCTCAGTAATTGCGCTGGAGGCATTTGGAGGTACTTTCAGAGACATACTTTGGAGGTCAGAAGACGCCTCCAAACGTGTCCACTGGAGGCAACCGGAGTCGGAGAGTCATTTTCTGTATTCGTTCCGGACGCCTCTAAAAAAAATATGCCTCCAACACCCTTGATAAAAATGCAATTACATTTGTACTAGGGAAGAAATTCATTTTACTGATTGGATTCACCCTTCTTGTTTTCGCTAGTTAAAACTAGTTTTCCCTGACAATCATAATTTCTTCTCTATTTCACTTTTTACTAGTCAATTCTAGTTTTCACTAGTAAAAACTAGTTTTACCTGAAATTATTTAAGTTAAAACTAGCTCCAACGCTGAGGGTCACGGTAAATTCTAGAGTTAACTAGTCGAAACTAGTTCTGACTAAAGTCATTTGTGGCAACTAGTTTTGACTAGTGAATTTTAGAATTTACTTATTTCGGGTTTTAACTGTAACATATAATATAAATCCAATGTTTTTATGATTAGTGGAATATGTTTGTTTATTAAACAATTTCATTATTAAGAATATCAATTTTAAAATTTAAAATTCAATTTTTAATTTTTTTTATTCATCTGCAAGTTTGCAAGCATCATGACAGTTGATTCATCCCAAATATCTGCCCAGAAAATGACTGAAAATTGAGAGATAGAATGGCTCACCCGATAATACTCATTTGCGACCAAAAAAGGGAGTAAAAATATTGCTAGGTGTTGAGAACAAATCGATGTCCCAGGGATGCCTGTCCAGAAATCGACTGGAAATTTTGATCAAAATTTAGTGACTGTATGGCTCACCAGATAATACTCCTTTCAGACCAAAAACGGGAGTGAAAACAGATTTTGTGAACTAATTGACTGATAATGGACCAAGATATGTCCTAGGGATAAATGCCCAGAAATTGAATGGAAATTCTGGTCAAAATTGAGTTAGCATGCTGCTCGTCCGATGATACTTATTCAGAGTAAAAAATATTGATGAATATTGAGGAAAAATCTACTAAAAATGAACCGAGGTATCTCCCAGAATATCTGCCCAGAAATCGACTAGAATTTTTACTCAAAATTGAGTAGTAAATACAATATCAAATTTAGACTAAGAAACGAGGAAAAATTCCAGTCTATATTGACAGTATAACGACCAAAAATGGATTTAGTTGAAGCCTTTCATTATCTTTTTAAAACTTCTTCTTTCTAAAATTTTGTATCCATTATTTGTTTTTATCTCGACCGTTCCTTGACCAACATTTCTCGTTACTTTTAGTGTTTTAGTTTTTGGATTTCAATAATTTTTTTAATATTTTCTTTTCGTGTATTTTATGAGTTTCGAGTTCTTATATCTTTATTTTGCTAGTTTGACAATATATAGTGATTTCGAGACTATCTTTGTTATTGTTACGTGCCTATGTGCCATCCAACCCTCTGGTATAATATGGCTCGTACCTTTGAGGATTCAATCTTATTTATGCTTTGATATTAACCTTGACCCACAATGACGTCATAGCTGGAAGAATTATTTCTGTTTCTCAAGGACTGAAGTGCTCTAACCTATACTCAGGTTGTGCAGGTATATTCCGTACTAACGCTCACTGCATATAGAGGACTATCTGGAAGTTGACGAAGCCCTGGATGACCCAGCGACAGTCAATGACGATGACTTTTTGTCGCTAACCAATGATTTCGAATCAAGCGAGGATGAAGCTGGAGCCTAATTCAACACGTAATTTTTCAACGACAACTTCCCCCCGAATGTATAAGACCGACTAACTGAATATGGATAACCGCTCCTACCAAATGGGTAGGCAGGGCGAAGTAATGGGGAACTTATGTGCCAATTCATTGCATGTCTGGGTACCATGACCATTTTGCGAAAATTTTCTAGACACACGGAGTGCTAGATTATGTTGTAATTATATTATATTAGGAGTAATATATTTTCCTCACTAAGGAAATTTGGAATGAAGAACCCACTAAACACAATGTGCACTCAGAACGCTTGTTTCTTTAAAAAGGTGAATCTAAGGAAAAATTCTGGGAGAGAAATTAATTTTTCTTTTCAATAAAGCACACCTTCAATTTTTCCATTAAGGTTTCTCTTTTCAATTGTAATTTTTTGGGTAAGGGGCACACCCCTTGTAGGTCCACCTGTACTTCGAGAGTTGAAATTAATTTACACCATGAAACATTGCACGAGAGATCAAGTTCAAAATTTTAAAATATTTGCGAAATTCTGTTTGTATTTCATTAGATTCTTGTAATGGGTCCATTTTCAAGGACGATTGTGAGCCAACTGTGTAGCCTATGACCAACTTCAAGTACATCATTTTAAAGGAAATTTTACGAGGAACATTTTTTGTTCGAAACATTTTCTCCTAGGACTTCAACTTTTCGACTGATTTTGGGGGGCTAAAACGTTCCACAGAAAGGGTACACAGCTTCCAAGGAGGGAGTGATTTTCAATAATTATGTTGTTTCGGAACATTTTTAATTATAATTCGGTTTTGGTCCTCAAAACGTTTCTATTTGTCATTTATCGCCTGTACGTACAGAGAAATGTGATGGGCGCCCATTCTAGTCTTTAATAGCTAGCCGCAGGTCACAGGGTAGTAAAGTTCAAAAGTTTTCAAATCTCAAGGTCAAATTGGGCTAGAGAATTATCACCAAAACATTCTAGATGGGGTACGAAGGTACCTACGATTTTCAAATTGTTTTCCTAAGAATTCATCATTCGTTACTCATTCACTTTTCATTCATATCGAAATATAATTCGAGTTACAAAAAATCGTTTTTGCAAAGAAATAATCCACTCGGGATCAAATAAAAGTCAACCACTTTATATACGGGTATAAATCCGTAGAAAAAGTGTCCTCAAAAGAGCAAGGTAACACCAATTTCACAGATTATTACAACACACTTTCACTAATGACATGAAAAAGTGTCTCCGATGAAAAATATTTCGTACTTTCGTATACACGATGGCCGAATATAAATCTAATCGTATAAATGTTCATAAACATGCAAATGAAGTTGAAAAATGCGTGAGATGACGAAATTTCGTTGTTTTTCCTCGTGTTCAAATATGTCGTTTTTAAGGGGGTGAAAAAAAAGGCATCGTACGTATTACTCTGTTCTATATAAGCAAACACTATTTCGGGTACCCACCGTGAAAAACTTTTCCTCGGTCTTCGATTAGCGGATATCATCAAAGCAGACGGGAGGAAATTTTAATTAAATTCAGCTTATTTGTATATTGACTTTAAAGATAGAGCTAATTATTTTCTGATTTTAATTAGTCTAACGTTCACGTAAGATATATTCTGGTGGTAGGTAAGCAAAATAAATGTATAATACCCGGAATGAAGTTGAAGTTTCCACAGTACTTTCTAAACACACATAACCGGCAGTGGGGAAGGGGTAGCATTAGAAACGATGAAAGTTTCATTATTAATAACAGCGAGCTTCGGAGTTGGCGCGACAACGCCTGTTGCTGCCAACTTATTCAACACAATGTGCACCGTTGTGCCCCGCGTACTCCGCGCTCCGTACCTCGCGGGCCTGTTTAAACCCGCCGTATATTCTGACAAGAACTTATTTGTTAGGTTCAAAGTTACTTTCCGTGTTTGGTTATTTTTCCTCGTCTCTATTTCAACGTTACTGCTTTTTCCGGGCAATTTTTTTTTTCTGCCACTTTTTGTGACTTGTTGACGAACGACATACGCGAAATGCGATGTTCACGCGAAGTGACTTTTATATAAGCGAACTTTTAGCGGAGGGTCACGAAAATTTAGCTTTAATTTATGACTTCCGGTGAGCGCGAGTTGATTTTCAGTTCCTTGATTCGTATATTTTTTTTTTTTCTTTCACCGGTAATGAGAAAAGAGTATTTGAAAGTCTGCGATGAAAAATTCTGTTAGAAGTTGATAACGTAACAGAAACTTTCTTATAACGGTAGCTACTTCTTGTTGGTATTTCAATTCGTTGATGTACGAATAACTACACCGGTGGGAGTAATCGCAAGTTGCGGTATGGTGATTCGTCTCATTGTTGTTCGAATAAGTCAATGGCCTTTCGTTCTTTTTCTCTCTAAAACTTGGTGAGTCTAGGTCGAACTATCGAAGCTCATTCCACCACACTGACTATAAGGTTGAAGTGAGTTCAGAGAGTCTTCAAACTTAGTTGGATATCAGGGGTCAGTTATCAAAGGAATAATAATATACAAAGCAATTGTCTCGCGAACTTTTGAAAAGGGTATCCCATTTGAAAATGTCAAATTGTGGATCTGACTTGAAGGATATCCAAATTTTGAGCTATTACATGAAGTTGGAAGAATTTCCGAATAGGGAAAGAAAAACGCCGAGTTTGTTTAAGGACTTAAAAAAGTTCCGATTTTAGAGCTATAAGTTTTCGAAGGAGACCAAAAATGAACTCCAAGAGAGAGAGAACTTCAGAATTGGAGCCGGTATTGGTGAATATAATCTTGTTTGATACCCAGGATCATATCTAGGATGAAGGGAGGGTGGGGAGAGGGAGGAGTGGACCCACACATAATTTTCATCATGTGCTAGTCTAGTCGCATCACAACAAAATATGCACTTTGTTTCAACCAGCGGCTGTTGCACCCTCTGCAAAGGGCAAGGCCCGCAATCTCCACTGTTTTCAATCTTCTCAAGTCTTTAAACTAGGTTGGATGACGACACAAAAGTCGGACGCGGCCCGAGAATCTTCTTCCCTACTATGAGATATTTATGAATACTCAGGAACGTATTTAGAGAAGGTAGGAGAATCTCTTCCGCAAATTAACAAGATTGGTAGAAAAGTGCATTTTTTCGAACGGTTGGTAGAATTAGAACAGGTGTGGGCAATCTTATACATTCACCCATACTCGTATATGAATATTTCTCTTCAAGCAATTGTCTGCGCTGGACCGGGTAAATCATGACGACTCTAAATCGACTCTTTATTTCGACCGGAATTGACGTCGATTTATTTAGTTCCGCTTGATATCGACCGCAGATCGACTCTCAAACACTCCCGCTCTTCGTTTCCACCGACTTGTTGTTGACCTGAAATTGAGACGACTGCGACTCCCAGTATAGTCATAAATTGACCTCGACTGAAAATCAACATTGGTTTTGGATCGTTTGTACGTCATCAATTGGTAAAAGATTTGCAATTGACGTCGACATTGTCTCAATGTCAAGTGCACAACCTGGTAGGGTTTCAGAATCGATGTAAAAAATGAGTCAAGTTCTGATATTTAAGTTTTAATATAGACTACATTGCGTCGATTTGGCCATGGCTACCCTGGTCAAGGCATAATTAAGATTCTTAATAGTCCTCGTCGTACAATTACTAGCCGCTACAGCGCCTTAATGGCTCGGTTTGCGGCGTTGACATGGGCTCCTGCTTTGAGGGATCGCTCCCGGCTCGTACTTTGAGAGGTCGGCAACACTCTCAAAATGTCAAGGGCCGCAGCTTAGGACACCCATGTTCGTGCTTTGCACTCGCCTGCAGCGCAGTGGGGCGCTCGCAAATGCTTCCCATAAAATTTTTTGATTCAGTTTTTCACCTATTCCACTCAGTTATGGATTTCACATTCAGGAAAAGCCGAAGCTTGATAAGGTCTGGTATTCTACCGGAATTTTCAAATATTTAACTAATCTATTTTTACTTCAGAGCTCCCACTAAAACAGAATTTCTAGAAAGGAACAGACGGTAAAACGTTTCGCTCCAACCTTTGGTCGCAGTTTTCAAACATTTCGTGCGTAATTGTTTAGCTAAATGGGCCGAAAACATCTTAATATCAATGATAGGACAAAAACGACGCAGCAAAAGAACAACAGACGACCCCATCCTCGGCAGAGCTCGATCTCGCGTCGTTGCGCGCATGCGCTGGACAGAATGACAAAAATGAAGGGTTCGGGGGAAAAATACAGGGTGTTTACGGATCCCGGAAAACCCCGGAACTTCAGGAAAGCCTTGGAATCCGTAAAGAGGGCCCGGAAACTCGGATTGTCCCGGAATTCAGCTGGGTCAGCCCAGAAAAATTCTCTTCCCAAGACTATGGAAAAATTGTTCCATAGAAAATTGATATGATTTTCAATGTTCCGTAAAGAAAGAAAAAAAAAAAAAAAATGTAAAAATCCCGAGAAAATTCGTCTCTATTTTCCCGAAAAATCCCAGAAAGTCCCGTTCTGATTTTGGTAGACATCCTATAAGAAGGTTGAATATCTTAAAGAAACGATCTGAACAATTGGAGTTCTTGCATCATAGAAGAAAAACCAGTTTTCCAAAACGTTTTGTTTGAACATTCACCCTTTACCCTTCAAATGACATTGCGTTCGCTTCAGATGATTCTCTATCCTTAAAAGCTGCGCGCAGCGGAGATACAATTTTTATTGGAAATTCTCTTTCTATGGTAGCTAAAATTTTTATGCCTTACGGCTTTGAAGTAATTGAGGGGTTATCTGGAGAAACGGCAATTTTTAAGTATAAAGTGTATGGAATAATCGCCCTTTTTCCAGATAACCACTCAATTATTCTTGTATAAGATAAATAATTCCTGAAAATTTGAAAACGATTGGTCGCCAGGTCCTTGAGACATAAGAGGACAAACAAACATAATTATTTAGATGACTCCGGATTCGGTCTGCAAGCAGCAAAGTCACCAAACATAGAGAATCCTTCAATGGGATGACTGAAGAGAGAGGGGCAAGGGCTATACGTATCCACCAACCCTTCAGAAAAGGCTTAAATTAATCACGCAATTCAAAATTTTTCTTTCAAGAAACAAGGGGAAGAACTTTTTGAACAATGGGATATCACCCCAAGTGTACTTTTCAATCAACGTTGATCTTCGAGCGTCAACCGAAAATCTTAACAATCAACTAAAAATTTACTCTTTTGAAGTTTTGCAATTGCGTCGATATTGAAATCAATTGTACGTTGACGTCGGTATCAATTGTCAATATGGAGCTGTCGAATCCATTCTTATCATTTATCTCGTCGATTTCAAGTTGTCTTCTTATAATATATTATTCTGAAATTGATTGCTCTGTTGCGTCCATTAAAAGCATGAACAAATTTTTGAAACTTTTGGAATAAACATGACCTATTGAAGATATTCCTGGAAGTATTTTCGACGCTATAAATATAGGTAGAATATAATTTTCCGTTTTTTGATATTACCTCTCATTATTAAGCAATACTCATGTTTAGTTCCCGCAGTTTATCGTGGCAGGCTAGTGTACCTTCTCGCGCATTGGAATTTTGTAGCCCAATAAGATACGTTACGCGTCGCAACAAACCGCGGTAACCAAACGTGAGTATTGCCCAATGATGAGAAGTAATATTGCAAAACGGCGAATTATTGTATCCAGCGTCAAAAATACTTCTAGAAATACGAGTATCTTAGGTAGTTCATGTTCAGTCCAAAAATTTCAAATTTGTTCATGTGCCTTACTAATGCTCTGGAAATACATATATGCGAAATCGACGTCGATCTTCAGTCTATATATGTGTACTTTTTGTGTGTTCGGTGAATTCGCTACTCGCAGACAGAATGCGTAGTCGCGGTAATGATGAGACTCATCAAAAATCTCAATTATACTTGATCAGTGTCGCAATGGTCAAATAGGCGCAAATTTCAATCGATTTACAGGCTACATCAAAATTTAATATTGGGAGTCGACTTATTTTTGGCTTCCATTTTGAAATTCTATCAGATTGTGCGCTTGTCGACGTCAGTTGCAAGTTTTTACCAATAAATCGACCTAAAACAAATGTTGATTTCCAGTCGTCACCAATCTAATCTATAACATCGGGAGTCCACACTCAATTTTAGGGTCTATAATAAGTTGATAGTTGGGTCGATTTTGAGTCGACTTTCAGTCCTTTTGGGTTAATTACGGTCAACATCGGGCGGAACTAGGTCGACTATTGGTTGAAATAACGAGTCAATTTAATAACGACCCGGTTAATCGAGAAATCGTGACTGTAGAATCAATGCGTTTTTTAATTTTACGGTTGTCCATTATGAAGAGGTACACTCACAAAGAGTAAGAAAGACAGATACAAAAACCGCAATAAAATAATATAATAAATAAATTAATTTTAAATATTATTAATAGAAATTTTTAATTTTTATAATTATTAACTATAATTTAATTAATTAAAAAAATATGATTTTAACAAAATTCATAATTAATTTAAAAAATTAATAGGTAAGTCTCTTGGAAAAAAAATTTAATTATTAATAATAAAAAATAAATAATATCAATATAATATATTTAAGTAATAATTAATTTTATTAAATTTAATATCCAATTATTATATTTATAATATTAATAAATTATTTAAAATTAATTTTAATATTCAAATTTAATTAATTATGATATTGTGCAAGCTTAAGCGGTTAAACAATATTAATAAACATTTATTAATAAAAATATATAAAATTATTTAAATAAAATTATTTTAGATGAAATTTTTTAATAATTTATAAAAAGTTTTAGTAAATGAATAATTTTTAAAATAAAGGATTAGATACCCTAAAATATTATTAAATATAAATTATTATATTGAAGATTTAGGTTTTTGTATCTGTCTTTTTTACTCTTCGTGAGTATACCTCTTCAAAATCGAGACTGTCCTCCTCTTCGATTTCCGTTCTAAAAAAAGACTCACTTGTACTATCGCTTTGAGCAGTACGTTGTTCTTCTCTTTCCCCTCTAACCAAAGAAAATTTCGCACCCTTAAGACCAAAAATTTGCTCAATTATTTGTTCTTCATTTCTGACAAATTGTATCGTTTGGTACTCTTCGTTTCAATTACCTTAACAGAATCATACTTGGAATTCAGTGAATAAAAAAATTTATTTTTAACCATTTTCCCAGGTAGGCGCGGTCGACGAATATAATACATTCATATTATATGACCTAGAGCCAGCGAATCTTAGATGTTTTCAATATTTGCGAGACAGGTAATCAAATGTTTTCGGATGAAAAAATCATATGTCCCGCTGTAGAACTATATTTCTAATGAAAAATAATGTATATTATTTCTAGCCCCGCGCATCTTCCGTGTCATTTGCATAATTTTGAATATATGAACTAGCGAGTATTGCCGCGTCAAACTTGTAATGTGCCTTTTATCATTCGTGAGGGTACATTCGTTAGATTCATCGCATTCACAGAAGCAACGGTCGCACGCTCATCAATTTTTCCACATCTTCCCAAATTACCTGGAGAGTTGTAATTATGATAATGGCCCGAATAGAAGTACAATAAAGCAGCCAGCATACTACTGCAGCTACCAACAGTTATTTGTTTCGGTTGTCAAAATTATTAGACGAGCGAAGAATGTTCGAAGTTCGCATGCAAGTGGCTTATTTTTTTCCCTAAAATAACGATCAAACGGCACACACATCACTATATTAGATTCAAAAAACAGGAGGGTGCATGTCACCGGTTTGGAACCAAATCGTGACACTTCGCAGTACATCTCAGTCTGCATTCTGCAATTATACGACGAATATAGAGTCACGAATAATATTAGTTTCTCCCCTTTTGATCGGTGTCGAAAGTCGAAAACATCGTGTAAACAAAACCTATCCGGTTACAATGCGCCGAACCTAAAAACTAGTTTCTCAGTCTGTGCGAGTACAGTCCTCACCGGAAGTAATTGACTTTTTTATTTACATTGGCTACGAAAGTACTTTTTGACGCCATATTGTGGTTTCTCAATGACGAACGATTTCGTCCGAGTTCATCGGATTTGTAAGGGACGGCGTGAAAGAAAGTGTTGTAATTCCGAATAGTTGAGAAAGAAAAGGCTCTGAATAATTACTCAATGTGCGGTTAGGGTGGAACTTCCATTATCTATGTTCTAACGTTCGAAAAAATACGAATGTTTAAAGACAGCTCACTTCGCTGCCCGTTTGTGAAGTCTCGCTCATTGGCTGCTTCAATTCAAGCGAGCAGCAAGGAGGGTCCTTTTTCTCATTCGGAATTTTTCACAATTTCCTAAGAACTCGCAACCACCTTCTAGCGAGCAGGTTGATAAGGTTTCGGAATTGCGGTCGCAAGAAAATCAAATTCTGGTGTTAGATTTTAATGGCTCTCATTATATAATTTATGACTACGCATTCAAAGTCACCAACAGAACGCTTCAAGAGGGTGGCTGTGTACATCGACTTCAGATTGACCTTGGCTCGAGGTCGATTTAAAATAGACCGAGAACTAAAAATTGACTTGAAATCAACTCCAAAGAGCAGTCGAATTAAATTCCGTAGAAAATTTTGGTTAATTTGAAGTCAACCAACGACCACAGAACTATAAATGAGGCAACAAAGCAGTCAATTTTAAGTGGCTTGAAAAAGTTGGATAAGTCGGATTCCGAATCACAGTTGGAGCTCAACAGAGCAGTTGATTTAAGGTTGATAAAAAATTTGAAAGTCGACTCACGATTGACGCCAGATCGACGTCCACTTAATTATAACATGTCTATCTTGTTCTATTTAAAATTCTCTTTCATTTCGATTTTCTTGTTTATTTAATGCGGCGAGTCTATATCCAAAAGTAAATTTTAGGAAGACATGATAAATATTTAGGTATTTAATTAATCTGAGAGAGATTTATCGTTACACTGCCTGTATATTACACATTATTTGTTATTGTTTTTTGTATGCGTAAATTTTTCAAATGTGCTATAATTTTCTCTCGTTAACGCGTTGAGTTGAGTTGAGTTGAGGAGACGCTCGTTCGTCAAGTCAATGTTTTTTAGGGCACTATGTCGGACGTTATTCTTTGCACCCCGTTTTTTTGTGCTATGTTGGTCGTCGCCGCAAAAAGACATGTATTCATCTAGAGCCATATGTTTCATCGTTCATTACATAATTTAATTTGTCCCTAATACATATTTGGCAATTGACCGTGAATTTGGATTCTTACTGTTCAAACAATCCATTATTTTCGAATAGGCATCGACGAGCCGTTGATTTCATATGCTTTGGTCGACGCATCAGTATACTCGATTCTTCATGAGAATCATAGGTTTTTACGTTTCCTCTTCTTATAGATTTCGTTCAAACTATTCACATTTTGTGCCCTTGTAGACATGGCTAAGATGGATTTCTGTAATTGTAAGTAATTCATAACTAATCGATACAGAGTTCTGATTCACTAATTATTAAGGTGCCAGTATGTAAAGGAGAAGAAAGATGTCCGAGCTCAATGTGTAAAAAACAAAAGTAGTTCCAAAGGGAAAGGGACTTTTGCCTAGTTTGGAGACTTGATAGGAGGCGGAGGCATCACCCAACGTACAAATCCTGAACTACTATATTTATGAATGGTACATTGTGATTCCGGAGGAGAGGGGCTTACGCGTAGGTTGGAGACTGGATACTTCGATTTCTGATGTGTGAAAACGAAACTGTGATTCGATAGGGAACAGAGTTCCGATATACTTTGTTATAGAAATGTTACATCTCCTTTCTGCTGAATTTTACACTTGATTTTCAACGGTGTGGATTGACGTCACGACTGAAAAAAGACTCTGCACCTTTTGGATACGCTTGAGCAGAGCGCGACACAAAACACGCGGAGCCAAGTGTGCGTGTCGTGGCTTACGATGTTCTCTGATCGTGGTCTGCGACTAGCACAGAGTAAACAGAGACCGTCTTCGCTATACTTGTGTTGTTACCGAATACGGGCATCATATAAATTCGTAGTTTACTGCTTTCTTTGGATTTGGTGCACGTTTGGAACCTTTGGTCTTTGAAACAATGTTACCGTTTTATTTGCAATGCTAACATTGAATAACATTGAGGAGCACGAATGCGGTGGGTCAATTGTTGACGGAAGAAACCGAACAGAGTCGGAAGCGAAAAAGCGATAAACAACAAATTTGGATGATGCCCGTGTCTCGAGCGGGTTTAGACGACCACTGTTTCCTCGGTGCAAAACCTCCTATAGTTTCAAGCCACGAACGTAAAATTGACAACTGTACAACCGTAGGCCGACTTTTACATAGCCCTTGTGGGGAAAACCCTTTGAGCGTTTGTTTCTGAAGAAAATAGGGAGTTTTTGTAAAAATTGAAGAGAGCAAAAGTTGTAGCTCGTGAAATTTCCTTTAAATAAGGGTCAACTCGATTTTTCCATGAGAGAGGTGTTTTACATGTAAATCCGTGGGCCGAATGCGGTGTTGCCTTTCTACGCTCATGGCTTTTAACTATAGGAGGCTTTGCTCTGTGGCGACTGGACATGGGAAAACGTTCGTTTGATCACGAATGAATAACGAATGAACGGCTGTGAACGACAAACAAAAATTTTCTTGAGGTGAATGAAAACTGAAGGACTAAAAATTTTTGACACTTGTAAATTGCTACAATTCTGAAAAATTTACTCTTCCTTCAAAGTTTTGATACTCTTTTCTCGTTTACATGTTAGCGCGTCATTTTTGTATCATATTTGAATGGGAAATCATACAATTTCTGATTCGACAACAACGCTCCGCAGTTTGGAGTTGAATACTAGGGAAAGATCCGCTAGGTTTGCTAACATTGTGGCAAAGGTTGCAAAAAAAAGGGAGATTTGTAAGTGAACGAAAGCAAACGCAAACCTCTCTTCGTCCATCCACAGGACAACGCCCTAATACCGCGGGGATAGTTTATTTTATCAAAAAGCCACTTTTACTTTTGAAAACCTACTTCATTGAATAACATACTTACTCTTCATATTTTTCAGCTCTAATCAAGTCTACATTTTTCCTGTTCTGCTATTTTGATGCATACCTGATACTATCTGCGAATGCTAAACCTGAGCCGCAGATTTCCAATGCAAACGAGGCACTGTTTCTTACTCCATACCTGGAGAAGGGGGAGATCGATAAAGCTAAACAACTTGCCGAAGTGCAGCCAATCATGGGAGAATGCAAAAGCTACGCTGGTTTTCTAACGGTCAACAAAGACTTCGATTCTAACCATTTCATATGGTTTTTTCCAGCCATCAAAGGTCCGGAAACAGCACCTGTAGTTGTGTGGCTAACAGGAGGTCCTTGTTCGTCCACCGTGAATGCGTTGTTCTATGAAAGTGGCCCGTACGGTGTCGGTCTCCTCAACAACACGCTTTACGAACGACAATTTTCGTGGACTGAAACATTGTCCATGCTGTACATTGACAGCCCAGTTGGTACCGGGTTCAGTTTTACAAAACAAAACGAAGGGTACTGCAAAACCCAGGAGGACGTAGCGGCGAACTTGTACACGACGGTCGTACAATTTTTCCAACTATTCCCAGAACTGTTGAAGAACGAGTTCTACGTCGTCGGCGGCTCATATGGGGGTAAATTTGCACCATCTTTGGCGTTCGCTATCCACGAAGGCAATAAGCAATCGAATTCGAAGATAAATTTGAAGGGTGTGGCGATTGGGAATGGATATGCAGACCCGGTCAACCAGCATCGCCACGCTCAGTATTTGAACGAGGTCGGATTGATCGACGACAACGAAAAAATAAAAATTGAAGAACAGGAGAAGTTACTCGAACAACTCATCATCGATGGAAAAACGGATGAAGCGCTCGGCGTTCAGGCAACTATTACCAAGGAAATTTCGGAATTTTCAGGCTTTCAGGACTTTTGGAACTATTTATACTCGTCGCAGACTTACGTCCCAAGTATCTACGCTAGGTTTGTTCAACAAGATTCTATCCGAAAAAAAATTCACGTCGGTAATCTTACTTTTAACGATGGTAATGTCTGCGCGGAGTTTTTGAAAGGCGACCAGTATCGATCAGTAGTACCGTGGATAAAAGTTCTGTTGGAGAGCGGTTACAAATTCATGGCGTTCAGTGGTCAAGTAGACATACTAATCCCCTACCACGAAACCGTCAACTACCTACAAAAACTCGACTGGAGCGGTGCCGAAGAATACAAAACCTCTAAAAGACAAATTTGGAAGGTCAGTGCGGACGATGGAGAAATCGCGGGATACGTGAGGATCGTTCGAAATTTGTACGAAGTGATGGTCCGTAATGCTGGCCACCTGGTTTGCGCCGATCAAGCGCGAGCCGGTTTTGACTTAATAAGTAGATTTATATTCAGTGAAACATTTTTCTGACATTCTGATCCTTCGTAGCGTTATAATTTGACGGAAAATCGGCAAATAAAGGGATATTGAGTCTTATTTCAATTTAGAGTATTGTAGTGAGTCACTCCCAGGTACGTAACTCTAATACAGAAATTTGACTATAAAACTATGATTAGTACTGAGCAGGTGAATACTCAAAGGAAATAAGAAAATGATTTTAGAGGGGTACAACGAGTGTAGACTCCTTTCGAATTTATTTAGAGTACAGCAAATGGGAAATAGTAGGAGAAATAAATTGGTCTTATTAAGAGAGCAAATAGCGGTATTATAAAGCTCAACATAGTTTGTTAGGGATTCAACCTCCCTATTTAATACAATTTTCTACCACATTGAGTAAGACTCTTAACCCCTGTGGCTTCCATCCTATGTTCTACAATTTTCTCATCATAAGGCGCCTTCTGATTTCGTGTAATCGGAGAGATGTGTTGATTGCTTAGACGGGTCGGAGAGTGAATGAGACTGGAAGTTGTAATCTTACTGAGGATCAGTTGACACTAGAAAACATGGAAATTATTCGGCCCCAAAAAATGAGTAACGTCGCTTTGAGCAAGTTCTTACCTGGAGAGGACTTAACACCTTCAATTTCCGCCAAGAAGACGATAGTTTCCTTGATTATTTCTTATCTTGACTCTCCTTTCTTTGTGAAATTTTAATTGCTTTTCAATGACCATCCTCTGTTTATCAATTGTCTATCATGAATTACGTTTCATTTCTTTCCACATTTTTGAAAATCCGGAAAACTCCGTTTCTCTGCTTAACTGTTATAATTTCTCTTGACATTCCGGCCGAATTTTCCCAAGTCCTTCTTCTAAAAGGATTTAAGCTGAAAACTAATTCCTGATGACGTCACACTCACACTCTCCCGCTTCTCGTCTTTGGGAATTTCAAAGTAATGTCTGGCCTTGATGATGTCATAATCTCTTCAAAGCCACCTTCTTATTTTCTCATAAACATGTAAGTTCATCAATGAAGTCACCCCGCCCTTTTTCAATTTACATTTTTTCTTGGCTATTAACCATAGTTTGAACTTAGTATATAATGAGAAAAAAATCTTAATTTAAAGAGTTTGACCATAAAAGTATCCTCTGGGCCTAGCTCAAGTCATTTGTGACCTAGCTTTCATGCTCAGAGAAGAAGTTTAGCTTAAGACGCCATAGCCTAGCTTAGAAGTTCAGAGGGTCATAGCTGCAAATTTTGACGTGGATATCTTGGTATAGGTACTTCTTAAGACTGAGGATCATTCTGAAATTCGCCTTCCGAAAGGAATGTCACGAGCCACAAGTTTGAGTGACCTTGACCTAATTTCGACCTCCGCACCTTGGGGCGTCTTCGTCATACTATAGACCTAACATACCTTGACTTTTTTCTTTTTTTTGCAAGGAAATCTAGTTGGAACTTGCTAGTTTTTATCTTGTAGGGGTCTCTTGGAACGGGTACTGCGCCTGACAGTGACGTCTGTGTGAGGATTCGAAGTACAGGATAGTACTCTTATCTAAAACTACTCAGTCTTCGGCCATAAAAGGCACCGGTCGATTTTCCTAGACTTCCTCCTCCTCATGTCGTGGGGGTAGGCAAGCATATTGATACTTTCTTCCACTCGAGCTGTTTTAGTTCTTTTTAAGGAGTGCCTCTTCCACTTGCTTGAACGTTTTGTTCTACTTCATGATGAAACCATATTGTTTGTTATCTGTGACCCCACGATGTCCTGCCTGGTGGTCCTGATGTGAGTACCACCAGCAGCGATTATCTCAGCGGTTAGCCCGCCGACTTACTACGGTCTTTCAAGTGGGGCAGAGTTCGTGATTCTGAGGTAAGCTTTAGAATCTTGAAATGTTGTTAGATGTATTATTACTTCCTCTTGTTCGACATTTTACTTATACTCAATCATGGGTGATTTTCACGGACTTATTACCGCTATGTGGAACAAAGTTCTTTTTCTGTCTCTTTCTCAGGTATGGACGAACCTCCTCTTTTTTCCTAATCCAAGATTTTTGTTTACATTTTTCCCAGAAGAGAGAACTCCTGGTAAAGCATCAGAACACTAAATTTTTGAAAGTCGTTGAAGTTTCTTTCCTCTATCGTAATTTTTCTTGATAGCGCACTTCCAATCTGCTGAACTTAGACATTAGTCCCTATGTCGTCACGATCTAATGACGTCATAGAATAATCCATAGCTCGGAAGTTAACATTTGAACAAGAACCTGTTCTATGGGAGGGTATTTCGAAAAATTTGCAGTGCGGCGTCCAGCGAAAAATTCAAATCGGTAAGAATGGTCTTAGTCTAAGAACCCCCCCCCCCCTCGTTCCAACAGTAAAAGTATTCCAAGTAAATTCTTTTAAATCCCCCTCCTAGCTGTAAGGTCAAAATTCTTCTAAATCCCCCTCCTATCATATATAGTTTTCCGGTCGAAATTTCTTCAAGTCCCTCTCTTATCATCATCATCAAAGACATTTTTCGAATTAAGGCGAGCAACTGCACTTCAAAGCTTGGCTTCCTTCCGACACATGCTTATTTTTTCTCCTCATTGGGTCCTCTCTATGGAATACTTCAGACTCATTCTCGCTCACAGACCATCTATCGACCTTGACATTCTCAAAAATCTTCTCTTAACCATGTTTCATATCTTTTCTCCAACTATTCTCCTTTGTCTGTGCATTCTACTCCTTTTCGATTCATTCCTCAATTTGCATCCGTTCTACTCGTGACTTCCAACCTATGCGTAACCCTCCTTTCAATCTCAGATTTATTGAGAGCAAGAGCGTGTCTGATAACCTGGGGCAGGAATTAGTCTTCAAGAAAATTTTCCCAAATTATTTCATCTTCAGTATAAGACATAGAAAATAATCTTCATTTTTCATATCTTGCAAAAGGTCTTTAAAATCAGAGAGAAGTCACATGGAGATTTTTAACAATTTCTTACGCAAATATATGTACAATAACGAGAACTGTAATAAATTTGAGCATTACCCTTACGACAAAATCCAATCGAAAGGTTTCTCAGATCAATTCCAGCACAAACAATACTAGAACGAGATTCAGAGAAAGACGGAGTACCGATTTCTTATTTACATTGGTATAGCATACAGTATGCGTAGCAAGTGATGCACGAAATCGTGCACACAATGTGACGCACCAGAAATGAAAACCCCCAAAGGTAAACGTATAATTTAATTTCCTTCAGTAGTCTGCTGTACCGCGAATAAAAACTCTCGCCGAACATTTCATTGTCGCACAGTTTGTCAGAATTTCATAGTCGATGTAAGGAAATGAAAAAAGAAAATGGAAAATTAATCTAATCGACGACGTTCAAAGACCGTATCAATATATGTATTCTTACAATGAGTTTAATTAGAGCTAACTTCTCACCCCAACTTTCTCGTTGCTTCTTTCCCTTTCTTTTAATTTTTGGAATTTTTTCTGTTAGATATTCTGCACCGTTGATACGCTTATTTCCGCGATCTCGCCGAGTCGAGTGTCTCCTCCTCTTATCTCGTTTATTTCAATTTTGAAGTCGACCGTATCCCTCTCTCCAATTTCATATTCATTCTAAGTAATGAGGAACATTCCAGCGCATTTGCCAGTCAACAGCGATATACAAGGCACTCGCAAAACTAGCGAAAATATTCTTTAAAATTTGCGGAATTTTGTATTTAACATTGGCACACACCCTCTTGCTCGAGAAATTTCTGTTTTACCCTGTGGTTTCTCGATTTGTTAAATTATAGGTCGCTTAGGTAACTTAGGGGTAGATAGCTGTGTAGGATTTTGGCCGTTGAAGTGCCTATTATAATAAATAACGTGGGCAGAATGTCATTTAAATTGGAACATTTGTCCTTTCAGGTACGTAGGACCGCACTATCAAAAAGGGTTGTAGTAGCATTCATCTAATAATGTAGAAGTGCGAAGGAGAATTTAGGCGACGTCTACTAAACAATAATATTCTCTATCATCTGTACTATGTGCGAAACGAAAACCGCACAAGTGACAATAATAACAACATTCGATAATGAAACAATCGTCTTATCTAAAATAGGTATTCAATTTGTATGCTTTTCATCTGCGAATCATTCACGTTGAAATTGAGATAACGAAATTCTTCTATTCTATAGTAAGAAGGCCACAGAAACCACAAAACGGGCACTCAACATCTCAATGAATTTTAAAATCAACACTTATCTATAATAATTTCAGCGTTAGAAGGGCAAAAATGTCTTCAATTACGTGCGGCTGAATATTTCATGAACTCTCATATAATTCAGCGGAAATAGGCCTACTGATATGACAATTGAAATTGGGTTACGTTCGAAGTGGTGATGAGAAAAGATATTTACGAGCAAAATTTTAGAGAGGATATGTTCCCAAAATTAGAAGTAGAAGAAGTGAGAGCAGAAATGAAACTCGTCACTTGCTTGCAAGACATCCCACTTTTTACATTCTTCAAACTGTGGAAACTTCTCTTCTTTTATACCGTCATAGCCAACTTATACAATATTTGCTGAGCTAGAGTCGTTGAGAATAAGTACATATAAAGTATGGTCCAAAGGTTTGCAGGATTTGTAAGAGGCCATTTATTGCTCTACCTGGGCAAGCTACTCGAGGAATTCAAGGTAGGCCACGCCTACCTGGCTTGTTCCCCAATTCTACCACTAACCAACATTGGTCTGAAACTCCAACTTAGAAGATACTAGAAAAAACCTATATTTCTCGGTTCTGGAGCAGTAGTCTAGAGTCTAGACCGCCAAAACAAGACAGCAAAATTTGAAGCAAGATCTGAAGTTATGAAGATTCGGTTAGACATGAAGGAGGATTCAAGAAAAGAACTAATTGTCATGATCATTGTGAATAAAAATTTCGTTACATCAAATTGATGCAAAAGAGATCATCATCAAGTTTGACGGATGTTTGAACTTGAAATTTTCAGTCCCAAAAGAAGGTCGAGGTTACTCACGAGCTCACGACTTCATCAGAATTTCGAGACTTAAATTTTAGAATGATTACCAGCTCTAAGATACATCCGTGCAAAGAAGAAATTAGATGCGATTGCAGGACTGCAATGGCGCCCCGAGTCCCCTAGAGCCTGAAGTTTTTCCAAGTCCTGACAGTCATGACGTGACAGCTTGAACGCGCTGCAATTTCACGGAAGCCGTCGTCTTTCCAAGTCCCCCTCCTATGATATGGCATTTGGCCAGGCCACAGATACAGCCCTGGAAACGCCGGGCTCTAGAAAATGCCCATACAAAGAATATCCCTTAGCCTAGTTTCCAGTAAAATTATCATTACCGCATGTATGAGAAGTATGCTAGGCTAACTACCTGAAAGCCTCATTGATATTTTTTAGCCCAGCACAGGCTTTGCAAATCGTATATTAGGCCACGCTTTCAAATTAAGTTGGCCTATATGCCTCTTCCTCAAGTAGGTCAACGTCACTAGTTACGTCTTACTACACCCCTGGAAAAATTTGTAAGTGCAAATGAAGCTGAGGTTATAGATGACGTCATTCGTCTTACCACCCCCCCCAGGCAGACACACGTACATCAAAGTAAAAATAAAAAGACACCAAAAACGAAGGTTGCATGTTTTCTATGAGCTTTAAAAGTAGGGAATGCTTTTAGTAGGGAGTTCGCTATCTGTTTTGTTGAGGAGGGAGGGGGGAGGATCATCCTCAGCAAAGGGTTGCGTCCATGTCTGACATTTGTGACGTCATAATTTTCGCCTGAGACGAAAAGGAAAAAAGAATGCCGGGTGGAAGCTAAGATGTCTCCTCGAGGACATGTAATGTAGCATTTTATATATTATGTAAGATCTTTTGTTGCAATGATACTCTCAGATGATTTGAAGAAACATACGATGTTTATTATCCGCATCACGGAACGCCCTCGAAATTAGAAATTGCTGTCGATTCAATGTCATCCTAAAATTGATGGGTGGTGCGGGTGACAGGTGAAAAGTTTTCTTTAATCGATTTGAATCAATTTTTGTGGGAGAAGATTATTTGTATAGAATCTAAAACATTACAATTTTCTTTTTTTTTCTTTTCTTCTAAATCGCTCCACTTGCAAGTTATTTTGAGAATTTTCACTGAACATTTAATGGGAAACTTACCCTGTTCTCGTTTTCAATCTTGCCTATCGTAACGCTCCTAGCGGATGGCCGGTCTGAATTGCGTCGTAAAAAAATTGATTTGTGAACTGGATGAGTCTAATATTACGAATTGGCTTGCTCTATTTTAGTAGCTAACTAGTTGACAGTCTTTTTCGCGTGAAAGACGAATACTCCGACGTGGAGTAAAACATGCAAACCGCAGAAAAATAAAAGACGACGAGCGCTTTCGGTTAAATAACCATCTTCAAGCCTGAAATGAAAGCAACTGACGAACAAAAGAGAAGAACGAGGTATTAAGATCGTCCAAACGAGAAATCACGGTGTGAGTCATAAACCAGTTCGATCAGGTCATCTTCCGGAATGTACGAATTGAGTACAGTGATACCGTCAGTGTTGAGATGACGAATTATCTCTATATTCTCGAGGGCGATACACTTACGGTAGGAATTCTCCTTATGGAGGAGCTTTTCAGATCCCTCACGGAAGCTGTGGACACTGTTTATTAAGTGATCGGCGAAAGCTGACTCCCCTAAGTGTCCCTTCTTCCAAGACTTCAGGTGCTCAGCTACTCTAACTTTCATTTGGCGGCTGGTCTCACCAATATAAAAGCCTCCACAATCCTCACACTCCAACTTATACACACCACTCCTCTCATCGACAGGTATGGGGTCCTTCAGTCTCACAAACAACCTCTTGACTGTGGTAGGGTTGTAAAACGCGGGTCTGAAGCCAAACGGGTGAAGGGCCCGACCCAATTGCAGGGAGAACTTCCCCAGGAAAGGGAGACTGATTCAACGCAAACGGCGATCACGGATCGTGTCCCGGGGGAGGGAGGTGGTGGAATCCAGGAGGCTCCTAGTAACCTTCCTCCGAACCATTACGTCAACGTCGACATTGACCCCATTCACTCTAGCCAGGTGTTTTATAGTGCGTACTTCTTTCTTAAAAGCAGACTGACTCAACGGAATACGAGTCAGTCTGTGAACTAGGCTATGAAAAGCAGCCATCTTGTGAGCAACAGGACCGAACGAACCACCGTGGACTAAAACATCGGTCGTAGTATCTTTCCTGTAAATTCCAAACTCATGGATACCGTCTACACAACATTGTTGATGACGTCATAGTGATGAAATTGTTGCAGAAAATCTGGTTACTAATTCGCGGTGGTTTTTCCAGGAGTAGTCCCAGTTTTATAAAGATCACTAATGACGTCATCCCACACCCCGCTCCTTGTTCCAGAATAAGTTTTATCTGTCCCTAAATTAGGTCCAGATTATCAATGACGTCATAATGACGAAATTTTTAACAGAAAATTGTTGTGACGGATTTTCTAAGGGTAGTTCCAGTCCTATGAAGGTCATTGATGTCGTCGAACTATTCTCCGCGCCCTATTTCAGAGTAAAACATTTTTCAATTCTTGGATTAGGTTGAGGTCATTGATAACGTCATAGAGACAAAATTATCATGAAAAATCTAAACGCAAAATCAAGACGGTTTTTCCTAGATTAGTCCCAGTCTTATTAAGATCATGACGTCATACTACGCCCCTTTCCCAGCTCTAAAATAAATTTTTCAGTCTCTAAATTAGGTCAAGATCGTTGATAACTTCATAGTGATGAAATTGTTATGGGAAATTTCGTCATAAAATCGTGACAGGTCAATGATGATATCATATATTAGGCTTTACACCCGGAGTGGAACATTTTTGAATTTCTAAATCAGTTCAAGGTCATTGATGATGTCACTGTGACAAAATTGTTCCAAATATTATGTTGCAAAATTGTGACCGTTTTTCTAAGAGTAGTCTCAGTCTTATAAAGATTATTGATGACGTCACAGAGACAAATTTATTACAGAAAGTCGTGTCGCAAAATCGTAGTTCCAGTCCTATGAAGATCATCGATAATATCATACTACGCTTCGCACAGCTCCGGAGTGAAAAATTTTTCAATTCTTGAATTATAGGTCAAATTCATTGATGACAAAAAATCGTATCGCAAAATCACGTGTTGAGTCGAGAGCGCTCGCGTACTTTCATTACAATTTATGCAGTGATTCGTAAAATAAAATATTGAAGAATAGTGACGGTTCTTCTAGAAGTAGTCTAGTCCCAATCTCATGAAGGTCATTGATAACGTCTACCACGTTCCCAGCTTCAGGTTAAATTTTCCAGTCTCCAAATTAGGTCAAGATCTTTGATGACGTCATAGTGATAAAATCATGAAATATTGCGTCGCAAAATCTTGACAATTTTTCCAAGAGTAGTTCCAGCCTTATGAAGGTCATTAATGACGTCATATTAGTCTTTGCACCCAGCTCCAGAGTGGAACATTTTTCAGTTCCTAAATTAGTTTAAGGTGATTGATGACGTCATTAAAATTGTGTTAGAAAAATCGTGTTGCAAAATCGTGACGGTTTTTCCAAGAGTAGTCCCAGTTTTATGAAGATCATTCATGACGTCATACTGACAAATTTACCACAGAAAATTGTGATGCAAAATTATGATAGTTTTTCCAAGAGTTTCACCAGTGTTATGAAGATCATTGTTGATAAATTTTCCACTCTCAGGTCTAGATCGTTGATGTTGTCATTGTCGTAGTGATGAGATCGTTATGAAAAAATTTGTCTCAAAATTTCGACAGTTTTTCCAAGAGTAGTTCCAGCCTTACGAAGGTCATTAATGACGTCATATTAGTCTTTGCACCCAGCTCCAGAGTGGAACATTTTTCAGTTCCTAAATTAGTTTAAGGTGATTGATGACGTCATTAAAATTGTGTTAGAAAAATCGTGTTGCAAAATCGTGACGGTTTTTCCAAGAGTAGTCCCAGTTTTATGAAGATCATTCATGACGTCATACTGACAAATTTACCACAGAAAATTGTGATGCAAAATTATGATAGTTTTTCCAAGAGTTTCACCAGTGTTATGAAGATCATTGTTGATAAATTTTCCACTCTCAGGTCGAGATCGTTGATGTTGTCATTGTCGTAGTGATGAGATCGTTATGAAAAAATTTGTCTCAAAATTTCGACAGTTTTTCCAAGAGTAGTTCCAGTCCTATGAAGGTCATTGATAGCTCCAGGATAAATTTTTCATCGATGGTGTCATACTGACAAAGAGAATGTCATGTGAAATCGCGACGGTTTCTCCAAGAGTAGCAGTCTTCTCATAGTCATTGATGACGTCATACTACGCTCCCCCCTCAGTTCCAAGGTCAGAAATTTCAACGGGGAACTTATTTTATTGTGGGGGAGCGGTAGATTAGAAAATTTGCTCGGCAAAAACTAATCTATCCTAGTCTACTTAGGCCGTGGGAAAAATTTTTCATTTTTTTCTACCTGTTTCCTGTTTGGTTTGGTATGGGAAGTGACCCTTGGAAAATTCCGACCATCGAGCTAGAATAGAAAGAAGACTTGATAAAATAAAAATCATTTAAGGAGTTGAATATGGATAAAATTCGCATCTCGAGGTATGCGTAATATGCAATATCAAGATTATATTCGTCCCCTAGGACAGGTTCCCTGAATTCCAGCCGTCGTTTTTCCAAATCCCTAAATTGGGTCGAAGTCATTGATGACGTCATAGTCATACAATTGTGTCACCAAACCAGGACGTTTTTTTTGGTATAAAGGTCATTGATCTCATCTTTTTTTGGCATGGATCAGACCCATCTACGTCTCTTCAAAAACCTTTGCCTGCATAAGTTTGCATGTAAGATAGATATGGAACCCATAATTTTCATTTTTCATTCGTTGAAATATTTTGATATCAATTTCATTCATACCTGTAACTTCTTTTCTTGACTATTCTTTAGTGTGAGGACGAAAATATCTTATTGAGCTAGAGGATAGTAATTAATTTTATTGCTATCACTCCTCTTAATTATAACATACCTATCTCGTCCTATTTAAAATTCGATTTTCTTGTTTATTTAATGAGGTGAGCCTGTACCCAAAAATAAATTTTAAAAAGACATAATAAATATTTATTCAATTATTATTCTTATCGTTACACTGCCGGTATATTATGCATTATTTGTTATTGTTTTTTGTATGCGTAAATTTTTCAAATATGCTATCATTTTCTATTGTTAGCACGTTGAGTTGAGTTGATGAGGCACTCGTTCATAAACTCAACGATTTTGTAGGGCGGACATGTATTCATCTAGAAGCATAATATGTTTCATCGTTCATTATATAATTTAATTTGTTCCTGATACGTATTTGGCTATTGGCAGTGAATTTGGATTCTTACTGTTCAAACAATCCATTATTTTCGGATAGGCATCGACGAGCCGTTGATTTCATATGCTTCGGTCGACGCATCAGTATACTCGAGTCCTCATGAGAATCGTAGGTTTTTACCTCTCTCTTCTTATAGATTTCGTTCGAACTATTCACATTTTGGACCCTGGTAGACATGGCTAAGATGGATTTCTGTAACCGTAAGTAATTCGTGACTAATCGCAGATACAGAATTCTGATTCACTAATTATTGAGGTGCCAGTATGTAAGGAGAAGAAAGATGTCCGAGCTCAATGTATAAGAAGAAAACTGTACATAATTCCAAAGAGAAAGGGACTTCCGCCTACTTTGTAGACTTGATGGCAGGCGGAAGCTTTAACCTAGGTAGTTTAAAGAATTGGAAAAAATCTCAAATTTTGAACAACTGACTGCACATTGTGATTCCGGAAGAAATGGGCTTAGGATAGAGACTGGACATTTCGATTTCTGATGTGTGAAAAGTAAACTGCGATTCGATAGGGAACAGAGTTCCAGTATACTTTGTTAGAAATGTTACATCTCCTTTCTGCTGATCGTATTTGATAAGTTTCCCTTCTGCCAAGTCTTTACAAAACTTGTGGAGCCAAGTGTGAACGGGGGAAATGTTCGTTTGTTCACGAATGAGTTGAACGAATGAACGACTCTAATTTTTCTGAGCTGAATGCAAACTGACCAACAACGAAAAATTTTTGACACTTGTAAATTGCTACAATTCGGAAAAATTTACTCTTCCTGCTAGTATTGATACTCTTTTCTCGCTCCTATGTTAGCGCGTCATTTTTGTATCATATTTGAATGGAAAATTCTACAATTTCTGATTCGACGCAACGCTCCGCAGTTTGGAGTTGAATACGCGGGGGAAAATCCGCTGGGTTTGCTGAAATTGTGGCAAAGGTTGCAACCAAAGGGAGATTTGTAAGTAAACGAAAGCAAACGCAGACTTTTTCTTTGTAAGGGAACGTTCTCTTTGTCTATCCGCGGGACAATGCCCTAATACCGGTAGGCTAGTCGAATAGCCACTTTTACTTTTGAAAACCTACTCTATTGGATGACATACTTATTTTTCAGCTAAAATCAGGTCTACATTTTTCCTGTTCTGCTATTTTAATGCATACTCGATACTATCTGTAAAAGCTAAACCTGAGCTGCAGATTGCCAACACGAACGAGGCGCTGTTTTTGACTCCATATCTGGAAAAGGGGGAGATCGATAAAGCTAAACAACTCGCTGAAGTGCAGCCAATCATGGGAGAATACAAAAGCTACGCTGGTTTTCTAACCGTCAACAAAGACTACGATTCTAACCATTTCTTATGGTTTTTTCCAGCCATGAAAGGTCCAGAAACAGCGCCTGTAGTTGTGTGGCTAACAGGAGGTCCGTGTTCGTCCACCGTGAATGCGTTGTTCTATGAAAGTGGCCCGTACGGTGTCGATGTCCTCAACAACACGCTTTACGAACGAAAATTTTCGTGGACTGAAACGTTGTCTATGCTGTACATCGACAACCCAGTTGGCACAGGGTTCAGTTTTACAAAACAAAACGAAGGGTACTGCAAAACCCAGGAGGACGTTGCGGCGAACCTGTACAAGACGATTGTACAATTTTTCCAACTATTCCCAGAACTGTTGAAGAACGAGTTCTACGTCGTCGGCGGGTCATATGGGGGTAAATTTGCGCCATCATTAGCGTTCGCTATCCATGAAGGCAATAAGCAATCGAATTCGGAGATAAATTTGAAGGGTGTGGCGATTGGGAATGGATATGCAGACCCGGTCAACCAGTATCGCCGCGCTCAGTATTTGAACGAGGTCGGACTGATCGACGATAACGAAAAGATACAAATTGAAGAAAAGGAGAAGTTACTCCAAGAATTCATCCTCGAAGGAAAAACGCATGAAGCGCTCGGTGTTCAGGCAACTATTATACAGATGATTTCGGAATTTTCAGGCTTACAGGTCTTTTGGAACTATTTATACTCGTCGCCGACTTACATCCCAAGTATCTACGCTCAGTTTGTCCATCAAGATTCTATCCGAAAAAAAATTCACGTCGGTAATCTTACTTTTAACGATGGTAATGTCTGCGCGGAGTTTTTGAAAGGCGACCAGTATCGATCTGTAGTACCGTGGATAAAAGTACTACTGGAGAGCGGTTACAAATTCATGACGTTCGGTGGTCAAGTAGACGTACTACTCCCCTATCACGAAACCGTCAACTACCTACGAAAACTGGACTGGAGTGGAGCCGAAGAATACAAAACCTCTAAAAGACGAATCTGGAAGGTCAGTGAGGACGATGGAGAAATCGCGGGATACGTGAGAATCGTTCAAAATTTGTACGAAGTGATGATCCGCAATGCTGGGCACCTGCTTTGCGCCGATCAAGCGCGAGCCGGTTTTGATTTAATAAGTAGATTTATATTCAGTGAATCATTTTTCTGACATTCTGATCCTTCGTAGCGTTATAATTTGATGAAAAATCGGCAAATAAAAGGATATTGAATCTTATTTCAATTATTTAGAGTATTGTAGTGAGTCACTCCTAGGTACGTAACTCTAATGCATAAATTTGACTATAAAACTATGATTAGTACTGAGTAGGTGAATACCCAAAGGAAACAAGAAAATGATTTTAGAGGGGTACAACGAGTGTAGGCTCCTTTCGAATTTGTTTAGAGTACAGCAAATGGGAGATAGTAGGAGAAATAAATTGGTCTTATTAAGAGAGCAAAGCGGTATTATAAAGCTCAACATAGTTTGTTAGGGATTCAACCTCCCTATTTAATACAATTTTCTACCACATTGAGTAAGACTCTTGAGCCGTGTGGCTTCCCTCCTGTGTTCTACAATTTTCTCACCATAAGGTGCCTTCTGATTTCGTGTAATCGGAGAGATGTGTTGATTGCTTAGACGGGTCGGAGAGTGAATGAGACTGGAAGTTGTAATCCTACTGAAGGTCAGTTGACACTAGAAAATATGGAAATTATTCGGCCCCAAAAAATGAGTAACGTCGCTTTGAGCAAGATTTCACCTGGAGAGGACTTATCATCTTCAATTTCCGCCAAGAAGACGACAGTTTCCTTGATGAATTCCTTTCTTGACTCTCTTTTCTTTGCTTTTCAATAGCGGTACTCTGTTTTTCAATCCTCTGTCATGATTGAATTACGTTTCATTTCTTTCCACGTTATTGAAATTTTTGAAAATCCTGAAAACTCCGTTTCTCTGCTTAACTGTCATAATTTCTCTTGACATCTCAGCCGGATTTTCCCAAGTCCTTCTTCTATAAGGATTTAAGCTAAAAACCAATTCCTGATGACGTCACACTCATTCTCTCTCGCCTCTCGTGTTTGGGAATTTCAAAGTAATGTCCGGCCTTGATGATATCATGATCTCTTCGAAGGCACTCTCTTATTTTCTTATCACCACGTGACGTCACACCCTTCTTCAATTTACATTTCTTCTTAGCAATTAACCATAGTTCGAACTTAGTTTATAATGAGAAAAAGAATCTTAATTTGAAGAGTTTCGGTGTAAAACCATCCTGTGGGCTTAGCTTAAGTTAGTTGTAGCCTAGTTTTCATGCCTAGAGAAGAAGTTTAGCTTGAGACTCCACAGTCATAGTCTAAATTGAAGGTTCAGAGCTCAATATTTATTTAGAGGTTCATAGCTTCAAATTTTGACGTGGATGTCTTGGCTTAGAAACTTCTTAAGACTGAGGGTCATTCTGAAATTCGCCTTCCGAAAATGACCTGACGAGCCGCAAGCTGTTGATTTCATGAGTAACCTTGACCTAATTGCGACCTTCGCACCTTGGGGCATCTTCATTATACTATAGACCTAACATACGACCAAACTCTGTTTTTTTTAGGGAATCTTGTTGGAACTTTCTAGTTGGTATAACTTATATTTATCTTGCAGGGAGTTCTTGGAAAAGGGAACTGCGCCTGATAGTGACCTCTCTGTGAGAGGATTGGAAGTCAAACTACTCAGTCTTCGCGTTCAGAAGGCACCGGCCGATTTTCCTAGACTGCCTCCTCCTAATAAATGTCACGTCGTAGGGGTAGGAAGGCATGTTGATACTTTCTTCCACTCGAGTTAAGTCAGTTCTGCTCGAAGAGTGCTTCTTCTACTCGCGATTTGTTCTACTTCATGGGATGAAACCATGTTGTTTGTTGCCTCTGACTCCTACCATGTCCTGCCTGTGGTCCTGGTGGGAATACCACGCGATTATTTGAACGGTTAACCCGCCGACTTACTGTGGTCTTCTAAGTGGGAGACAATTGGTGATTCCGTGATAAGCTTTGGAATCTTAAGACCAAAGTTCTTCGTCTGTCTCTTTCTCAGTTATGGACGAACCCCCTCTTTTTTCCTAACCCAAGATTTCTGTCTATACTTTCCCCAGAAGGAAGAACCCCTGGTAAAGCATCAGAACTCTGAATTTTTGGAAAGTTCCTTTCTACCTATCGCACTCTGATCATTATCAGTCTCCCCTCTATAAGGTTTTTTTTCAACGAAAATCACCCCTTGATGACGTCACACTTCCTTGCTTCTACTTCCTTCCTCCGTGGGCTGCTTAGATGCTGACCCTGATGATATGATTAATTTTCTCAAGACCCTACCTCTTTCTAACCGCGCAAGTACATTGATGACGTCACGTCCTTCTTCAACTTGTTTGACAATCAATTAATCACGTGAAAAAAAGTCTTAACTTGCAGAGTTTTAGCTTGAAATCCTCCTCTGGGCCTAGCTCATATTAGTTGTAGGCCAGCTTTTATGCGCACAGGAGAAATTCAGCTTAAAACTCCATAGGTTTGCAGAGCTCAATCTCCCGTTGGGTCCACCTGTACAGACGTTCTTAACTCCAAATGTTTCTAAGTCCCCGTTCTGTGAAGGATCGGAACTAGAATTTTTTTCCAAGCTCAAGGCTATGGATGACGTCACAAAGTCGGACGTGGACGTTTTCGGACGATGTAATCCCCTTAGCTCAAAACCGGTCTGACCATCCAAGGAACCTTGTCATGAAATGATGTTTAGCCTAAGACTTTGTCATTATGGCCTAACTTATGGAGCTCAAAATTGTCCCACTTCTGAAGAGGTTCAAGACTGAAAAATTTTTCAAGTCCATTTTTTTGGAGGTTCATGGCTCGAATTTTCTGAAAGTCCCCTCTATAGAGGATTGAAGCTCGAAATTTTTTCAAGGTCGTAAATAAGCTCAAGATCATCTATGACTCACAAAGACCAGACGCGTACGTTTCCTGTGGACTGTCCGGGTTTCCCGCCATTCATTCTTATAATCAGAAAAAGCCTTTTCCATAGAAAGTAGTTTTTCCTCAAAAACTCGCATTTTGTTTGACTAAATGTCTCGTGTTGAAAGTAACATCTTCCTGATTGAGCTTGCAGTCTAGTACCGAAATCCGAGTGAGCTTCACTCGAGACCGAACAAAGTCGCACTCGAGTGGAAATGAAACTAAATATACGCCATTAACGAGTGCGCACCCTGTCTGTATAAGTATAGGATCTATATCTAACGGAGGCTTGCGAATTGTTGGCGTTTTCGCGGTGAAAATAATGCTTTCAAATGCCAACAAATCTGTTCGCTGCAGCATCTATCAAAACCATTAATCACGAAAATGTCGGAGCGCGTTAATTATTGTAATCTCGTTTTCCTCGCGCACGTTTGAGTATACATCTTTAAAGTCTATTGTATTTTAGTCGCACTTTTATTCGAATACGATTATCACAACGCTCACTACTATATTATTTTGATCACTCTTGTTATTAGTTCGTCCTAGAAATATGAGACTAAATATTTGAGGGTAAGAAAAACTAACTGCACCCGAGCTCGCTTATCGATTATTTTCGAAATTCTAGTCTATATTGTCGGGCGCGAAAAACAAAATTAAAACCGACGAGCATTATCTACTGATCATATTATACAGTTTTGCTCTTTCATTCAGTCTGTCTCGCTCTCACCAAACAAAAGACACCGTATTACGAGAGTCTGATCTGGACCCTTCAGACAGAAAGCCCTTCATCGCTTTTTGCCTAGCGTCGAAGAGTATAAATGGCGGACAGGAACATGTGCGCGATTATTAACTGTTCAGCGACCGATAATTTAAACAATGAGATTTAGTTAGTTTGGGAAGAATATGTATGGGGACGGATGATGACGACGACGGATGAGGCGAGTCCATCGTGCGCGAGCGATGCGGAGACGAAATGAGTCAGCTACAACTATTGTATACGTCTGTGCCAGGCCTACACTACATCCCTTACTCGTCGTACTTCGTATGTTCATACTGGGCCAGTAGTGTCATTACACAATAGAATTTACATCGATTTTCCTTCTTCTTTTCTGCTTTTCACTGTTTGTAAATTGTGTACGATTAACAAAGCGTACTATATTGCCGTGGAAGAGAAGAAAGGAAACGATCCGGTCCAGACAAATTAGAAAATGATAGTGCAGAAAATAGTGGTAGTAATCGGCTGACATGTGGTACGGAAATGTAAAGTATTACCCGTATAAATAGCCTGTCGATATTTGTGAGTTTTGGATTCGTAGTTGCTCGAAAAATTTTTCCCAGAATATTTTGCTAGAGTGTTTTACAAAAGAAGTGATCATCGAAATTTTACATAGACAAACTGGTAATTGGTTCTGAAGAAAAATTTAATTAATTACACTTTGTATGAAGGTGGACTTGTAATGGATATTAGGCTCGATGTCAAAGGTATGGGGGGGGGTAGGGGATGCTCAATTAATGGGGCCTGCACATTCACATTTGCAGTCGCAATTGTGGTACGCATGGGCCTACAATTTTGGAGAGTCGTTAAGGACAGATTTCTTGTTCTTTGCAGCTCATGGAATAACGGTCGCAGTTTTAGTTTTCGAAAGGTCGGTCAGAGAGAAAAGACCAAATTATTGACGTTTCCGGCGTTCGGTCTCCACAAGATTCGAGTATAGGAAAGGTTTTCTTTCCATTTGTACGAGTTCGATTTCATTAACGTCGCGTCATCGTCCGAGGATGTCAAATGCAGTATATAAAACTCAAATATAAAAACGTATCGATGCTATAAAACGACTCCACCTCTAATGTAATTCCACCTATCTGGCCAGCTCTCTTTTCATTACTGTTGCGCTTTCTCGAAATAAAAAGAAATGAAAAGCGAAAAAGATGCACTTCTTTTCTGTAGCGTTCCTCGAATCGAATATAAATGATATCATTTGTCGTTTATTTAGCACCCGTGTCTTTTCATTGCTTTCCTTCTTTTTTTTTTTCTTTTTCTACCTTGATAGTACTTCTCACTTCCTCCATTCTTCGACGTGGATTCTTTATCACAGCGACACTAACGCTGCGTTCTTTTGTCGGTTACACGCCCTCTATTCTCGATCTTAAAATGATCAGCACAGCACAGTTCCCGCTTTTGAAATTTTCTCAACAAACTGCGGTGGGGAGAAATTTGGATATTTTGGTACTTCTTAAGTTGAACTAAAATCATTAAAGGAGGATTATTTGCAGACTCGTAGTGGGCCTGGGGAATAGATGTAGAGAGTTTTTTTCACTTGTCTGTTGCTAACGAATTTCGTGTCATTGCTCAAGGGAGAAACGCCTCCTTGCCCCCTCCTCACCGAGCCTGATTAAAACACCAGAGAACGGAAGAAGGACTAACTACTCATTTGAACAATCCTCCTAGTCATCATTATCTGACTGTGATGGAGAATCCTGAAACCCTCGCTTTAAGTTTCATCGTCTACCATGGCGCTCTATGATATGATTCAATTTGCCGTTCCATCAATCTCTCAGCATATTTCTGTCCGAAGGTACAAGAAAATATTATGGAAGCATGCTGTATCAGAGCTGCTCAGCAAGATCTACCCAGGGTGTCCACTTGTCTGAAAAATCTGGAAGTCAGGGAAAAGTCAGGCAATTTTGTGAGACCTGGAGAAGTCAGGGGATTTTGGGAATTTTACCCAAAGTCAGGGACTTTTTTGAGATACGTCAAAAAAAGTTCAAGCCAAGAAGTTTTTCCTCCTCCTCCTCTTCTTTTTTTTTTTTTTAGTGGAGATTATGGTCTGGAGAAAACTGAAAAAGTCAGGGAATTTCATTTCAGAGAAAAAGTGGGCACCCTGCTACCCACCTTGACTGCTACTACCCCATTTGTCTATGTCAGCAGCAGTCTTCAAATATTCTCAAAATAAACCTTCTGCAAGAAGTCCTCTTCAAGATAGTTCGTCGCGAAAGAAAGTGACTTGAACATGTGGGTAAACCAGGGCCTTAAGTTCTGATCTGTTTAGTATTGCTTCTGACCGGAGATGAAAGCTGAGAATGAAAATTGACAAGACTCGTTAAGGGCGACAATACTACGCGTATTTTGAAGGTAATTCCAATTTCTGAATCTATGCTCACAATAAGTGGGAAAGCTGGTGAATAGCCCAAGAACAAATTTCGAAGCGCAATAAAAGTTGACGATTAGTTAGTCAGAGAGTGCACAACTTAACAGGTGCAAAAATTACGATGGAAATTTACCAGACTTCTAATTATAAATTGAACTTGATTAATTTCAGCAACTGATTTTCTGTCCTTCGAGAGCATTGAGGCTGAAGGATTTAGCTTAAGCTGCGACTGTCTTTGAAAATTCGACTTTCACTTTCTGCTTCTAGTTCCTCCATGAACAAAGCTTTTGCCTCTTTTTGGCTAGTTTTCACGTTGTTCAATATCATAATATCCATTCTAGTTCTAGAATTTGAATACGGTGTAGTCGTTCACTATACAGTTCTGAAAAAATTACATCAACACTTCAAGAGACAAAGATAGATGTTGGGATACAAAATTAAGAATATTTCAATATGATCAACAACTAAGTTCTGAGATTATATGACTTACCAAATTTATGTGCCGTCAATAGGGGCAGTACGAGCAATACGTCAAACTAAGGTCAGTAAACAACAACACTTGACAGGTGACTTACATCACCCAAATGGAGGATACATCACCAATGATAGGCCTGGGGAGGCGGCTTGGCTTCAGTCCTTTCAGAGATAGATCCGACCTAGACTTTTGAGAGGAAAACTTGATTTTTTTGTGTGGGAAACACAATCTTAACCCTTTCTTTTTTTCAACTACTTCTTTTTTGTTCATTTTTGAGCAAGATCTGTTCCTTTGTAGATCCAGAAAGAGTTTGTAGAGTCTGGACTATTATCCAGCTTCTTGCTGCAAAGCTGCGTACGCCAACAACCTGTTGGTTCTTGCCAATGACCTTGGGGTGGGGGGGGGCGTTGCCAACAACCTGTTCTTTAAAGGAAGATGGTAAGTGCAGACGTTCACAAGAATCATAAACATGAAGAAATCTGACGAAAAAATCTCCTGGCCCCAGCGGGAAACAAACCCGCGACCTCTTGTTTTCATCACGAGTGCGATAACCACAACGCTACTAGGCCTTAAAATTGGATCGTCATATTTTGCCTTCAGATGGAAGTTCCACATTTTGAATGAGAGGGTCCACAAACCAATACATTAGGCGGTTACAAATGCACACTAAAGCCTATAGGAAAGAGCTGGGAATCCCTGGAGGAGGGGAGTGAATAAAGGAAGATGGTAAGTGTGGGCGTTCACAAGAGTCATGTATAGATGTGTGGCCAGGAGATTTTCTCGTCATATTAGCGGGGCCCACTATATCTTTTGTTGGGGGTACTTCCAGGAAATTTTCGTCCGCGAGCGAGATTGATGACGTCACGGAGAAGGAGGGGGACTTGGAAAAATTCCTATCTCCGAGCTATACATGATAGGAGGGGGACTTGGAAAGACGACGGCTTCCTTGAAATTGCAGCGCATTCAAATTGTTACGTCATGATTTTCAGGACTTGGAAAAACTTCAGGCTCTAGGAGACTCAGGACAGCGGGTTCCTCGCTGCCATTGCAGAACTGCAATGGCATCTAATTTTTTCCTCTTCTATCGTTGTCAAACTGTTCTTTCTTGGCTATGACCACCGACAGATTTGAGGGTTTTTGCCAATGAAGGTTGATGCCAACAACGACCTGTTAGTTCTTGGCAGTGACCATTGACAAATTCGAGGGTTCTTACCAATGACCTGGATGGCGTTTTAGGCAATGACCAGTGACTGATTTGAGGGTTCTTGCTAACGACCTAAGGAGCATTATCAATAACCTCCCGAGCAATGGCAATGACCAACAGGTTGCTGCTGACGACCAAAAGGGTCCATCTCTTTACTCCATTACTTATTCACTGTCTTTCCAACTTCTGATCACTGTCTGGTTTGTGATTGTGTACAGCTTTGTAATCTTGAATTACTCTTCCATTGCTATCGCGACGGACGATCTGGTCCTGTTAAGCTCAAGTAAAGAGGAACTGGAAAGAATGGGACGAGAATTAATACAAGCGAGTGATGAGGCGGGTCTAGAAGCCAATATGAAGAAAACAAGCTACGTGAGCAATCGAAGGAAAGGGTTAGAGGAAAAACACGAATTCAAAATAGGAGAAGTGGAAATAGTAAGGGTAAATGAGTACACATCCTTAGGAAAAAATATAGCATTCAATGAAAAGGCAGAGAAAGAGTTAAAAATGAGGAGGGGTAAGGCCTGGGGGAAAATTTTGGGCTCTAAACAAGACCTTTAGAAATAGAAAGCTTGGATTAAAACCAAAGTTGAAAATATTGGAAAGCTGCCCTCTCCCGATGCTTAGCTCCGGCTCCCAAACATGGGCACTATAACACAAAAACTGCAAACAACGCAGAGAGCGATGGAAAGGAAGATTCTAGGGGTAAGATTCAAAGATAAAATCAGTGACAGGGAGTAACGGAGAGGTACAGAATGTAAGGATCTCGGAATGACAATCAAAAAACCAAAATTCAAATATTTAATACATATGTACAGAGAAAAGGAAGCGAGATGGAATAGAATTACAACCGACTGGACTCCATACGAAGCAACAAGAGGGAGGGGGAGACCCAAGACCCGAAAGAGGGACGAAATAAGAAATAGGGTGGAAAAGCGCTACCCACGACAGAGACAGATGGCGGAGGATCGGAGAGGCCTATGCCCGGCAATGAGCTGATTACTTATAATCAAATGTACATTTATTATAAATAAAGGCTGTTATTATTTCCGTCGAATCGCTTCGTGGAAAAACTTCTCAAAATTCAATTAACACATTAGATTATCGCGTACATTTTACACTGAAATCCAGGCTACAGAGAGCGATGTTGCGATAAGGATTATTTTCCAACTTTGGGTGGGAATTAAAACCGAAAGACGACGAGAAAAAGCGAAAATGGCACGTAGATAAATCGGTAAAGTACAAACATTTAAAAATAGCGTCGATTTCTTCGATCGAAGAGCGTAGGTAGACTACGATAGCGCGCTAGATTGATAGGGAAGTCGACGTTCGTTTTCTTCCTTTCTTTTCCTTTTTAATGCCGCTGTTGCTTTTACCCAATTTCTACACGCCTGCTCTCATTTCCCGCGTTCTCGTTCTCAATTCTCGCGTTTTCCTTACTAAAAATCGTCACGAATTACAAGAAACAGCTATTACAGCGACTCGGAATTATTAATCCGAACGTTTCGTCGGTACCTTTTGGCGTCTCTTTTTCTATATTTTTATACTCGTATTAAGCATACGCGCGGTATACGTTCGGTATTTTATTACGAGACGTTATCATCTTTCGCAGCGTTATAAAACGTCTATACGCTTTCGTATTATTTGCGAATTAATGCAGATATTTTTATATTCGTCATATTCGCAGACGAACGTTGATGTTTTTCTTGAATTTTCTTCTCACGCGGTCACATTCGAAGAAGACAGTTTTTTTTCCCTCCCGTTTCTTCACGCTTCCTGTAGTGGAGCTTGGTACTAAAATACAGTCAAGAATTTTTAATGTGTTCCTTAACGATGGATCAAACTATGGAACTGGTACACCCACTTCAAAGGGGTCCATGTACCCAGCCTCCCGAGATTGAATTTGATCCGAAACCCGGCTGAATCGTTTGTGCTGGTTTCCTTCCCCTTGAACCGCTGGGGGCAATAGCAGATATGCAAGAGCAAATTTGTAAAATAAGAGGGACCATTATGACCAATATGGATGAAATAGTTTGTGCTATATTTGTGCTGGATTATACCGTTGAGTTTTATATGTGATGATCTCCTTCTCCCCCAACCGTTGGAGAAAGCTGCAGACGTGTGAGGATTTCTGGGGCGAAAATAGGCTGAACTTTGGGCGTCACGTTTTCTCTGAATTATGCTGCTGAGTTTTTCTATTACAGAGGACCCCTCAGCCTTCAATTCTTGGGGCTGGAAACATTCAGGATCTACTTTGGACAATTTGTGCATTTTCGGGATAAACATGGACGCAATCGTTCGCACCAAGGGATTTGGAAAAATTTCGACTTCTAATCCTTTCAAGAGTGGGGAAGAGTGCATGATAAAATTTAAACCGATGAACTTCTGTGACGGTGAACCCGAAGGAAAGTTCAGCTCTGAACCTTGAAACTAAGCTATAACTATGGAGTCTTTAGCTATATATCTCCTTTGAGTATAAAAGGTGGGCTTCAACTAACATAAGCTAGGCCCAGAGGAGGATTTCAAGGTGAGACTCGTGAAATTAAAACTCTCGTAAGTTCGAGCCTACTCAATTGACATTTAAAAGGGAAAATAATCGTAACCACAGTCTCAATTTTGTCGATTGTAGCGCTCCTAGCGAATGATGGGCTCATTTTTCATTCCGTCGATCTGTGTTCTCTCCGGCAAGTCGATATATGAAGAGTTTATTTTCAAAAGTCAATATTCGACGTTTCTTCAGAAATGAGTTAGAAGTTCATTCTGATGTGATTTTCAACGGGGAATCCAATGCACTCCTTATTTCCGTTCAAAACGCAATATTTGATTCTGCTTTTCGCCCATGAAGTTTGATTTCCCTGCAAAACTCAATATTTTTTCGCATCTTGAAGCATGCAGACTAGTCGCATGAGTCCGCACGCAATTCCCGACGTGTTCCCGTGATTCCTGATACTCATCCCCTTACCGTAACCTTTCTATTGAGCCATCAACAAGCTCATAGAACCAATTTACACTCTGCGCTACAGTTTTTCGCGATTTGTGAAAACACAGAAAAAATGATATATTGACTTTTGAAAATAAACTTTTCACACTATTCAAGCCAACCAAAAGCTGAGAGCCAAAAAATGGTCTCATTTTCGACCGGAAAAAAAAATGGAATCTGAAAGCCAGTTTTTTTTGCTCATGTTGATGCCTAGCAGAGTCCATATGATGCCGAATTGTTTTCAGCTGGCTGTCTGCTTTTGATTTTCCTTCCGAATTCCACCCATCGCGTGAATAATAAATTTTTATTTAAGCTACTCAAGTATTTTAACTTACAACGAGCTCTCATCATTCAACTCAGTCGTTTTCGATTTGGCCATGATAGATTACCACCCTACCTCAATAGAATAATTTGTGTCCTCTACATCAAAATAACTCCACCTCAGCTTCTCTTGATCATATTTTTTCCCAATGTTCTGAACTCAAAGAATTGAGAAACAAATTAGACTGAACATCCATCCTCCATTGAACGCAGACACTTCATTATCTTTAGGCCATAATATTGAAATATTCCATGAAATTTGCAAATTCATTTCTCTACTTCTCCTTCACTCACTGTATACATCTTTCCTCCTCCTGCTATGATACACCGGGCTATACCCTTAATGCCAATCCCTCGCGCCAACCTTTTTTTTCCCTAGTTTGTTTACTTGATAATAATATGTATACACTCATTAGTATTGTAATTTTTGTTTTTTTTTTTCAATTAATATCGCTTACTCGAAACTGTATTGGTTGGCTTACATAAAAATGAAAGAAAAGTATTTTAACTAAAAAGATCCATCTATATTTCATTTCAATGAATTAAATCTGAATTAATAATTTTGATTACAACTTGGAAGTTTGACAAATATTGAAAGTGAAGTACGTAGCTTTGCAGCAAGACGTTGGATAATAGCTTCGACTCTACAGACTCTTTTTATGATAGTTTACATTCTACTTTTCTTCTCATAAATTTCTAAGATTTGATGATGCATGTCATATCGGAAGCTAGAAGACTAAGCATAGAGCAAGAATTAAAGAGGAGAGCAAATCAATAGTGGAAGACATTAAGCACCGAAAGCAAAAGTATTTAGCGCAGAAAATCCGGGAAAATGGTATGTTTATGTTGGCGTTGCAAGGACGTATTCAAGGAAGACCAATCAGAGGAAGAAGAAGATCCGAACTAATAACCACCAACTCACCTATGAACTCCCTACAATAAAATGCGCCAGGAATTGAAGAATCTAATGGGTGTACGCAATCTCTTGAACAAGAGAAGCGACTACGACGACGATGATGCGTTGGCTGTTAATGGGCCCCAACATAGCATGGATGATTTACAAAGGAACAGTTCTTGCTCAAAAATGAACAAAAAAGAAGAAGTAGTTGACAAGAAGAAGAGGTTTGACGGCACATAAATTTGGTAAGTCATATAATCTCAGAACTTAGTTGTTAATCATATTGAAATATCCTTAATTTTGCATCTTACACCTGTCTTTGTTTCTTAAAGTAATGATATAATTTTTTCAGAACTGTACTTTGTAATAGAGAACGATTACACAGTATTCAAATTTTAGTACGAGAAGAACTTTCAATTGAACGAGCTGAAAACTAGCCAAGGAGAGGCAAAAACTTTATTCATGGAAGAACTAGAAGCAGAAAGCAAAAGTTGGTAGTTCTTCCATGAATAAAGCTTCTACCTGAAATATACATTTGCGCGAAAACTGTAAAATTTTTCCTACTTCGCATGAGCGTTGCCAACAACTTTTTGGTTTTTGCTACGGACCTTTTGGTTGCTGCCATGGACCCGCTAATATGACGAGAAAATCTCCTGGCCACACATCTATACATGATTCTTGTGAACGCCCACACTTACCATCTTCCTTTATTCACCCCACTCCTTCAGGGATTCCCGGCTCTTTCCTATAGGCTTTAGTGTGCATTTGTAACAGCCTAATGTATTGTGGTTTGTGGACCCTCTCATTCAAAATGTGGAACTTCCATCTGAAGGCAAAATATGACGATCCAATTTTAAGGCCTAGTAGCGTTGTGGTTATCGCACTCGTGATAAAAACAAGAGGTCGCGGGTTTGTTTCCCGCTGGGGTTAGGAGATTTTTTCGTCAGATTTCTTCATATTTATGATTCTTGTGAACGTCTGCACTTACCATCTTCCTTTAAAGAACAGGTTGTTGGCAACGCCCCCCCCCCCACCCGCAGGTCTTTGGCAAGAACCAACAGGTTGTTGGCGTATGCAGCTTTGCAGCAAGAAGCTTGATAATAGTCCAGACTCTACAAACTCTTTCTATGGTAGTCTACATTCTATTTTTTTTCTCATAAATTTCTAAGATTTGATGATGCGTTGGATATCAATGGGCCCTAACATATCACGGATGATCTACAAAGGAACAGATCTTGCTCAAAAATGAACAAAAAAGAAGTAGTTGAAAAAAAGAAAGGGTTAAGATTGTGTTTCCCACACAAAAAAATCAAGTTTTCCTCTCAAGAGTCTAGGTCGGATCTATCTCTGAAAGGACTGACTGAAGCCAAGCCCCCTCCCCAGGCCTATCATTGGTGATGTATCCTCCGTTTGGGTGATGTAAGTCACCTGTCAAATGTTGGTGTTTACTGACCTTAGTTTGACGTATTGCTCGTACTGCCCCTATTGACGGCACATAAATTTGGTAAGTCATATAATCTCAGAACTTAGTTGTTGATCATATTGAAATATTCTCAATTTTGTATCCCAACATCTATCTTTGTCTCTTGAAGTGTTGATGTAATTTTTTCAGAACTGTATAGTGAACGATTACACCGTATTCAAATTCTAGAACTAGAATGGATATTATGATATTGAACAACGTGAAAACTAGCCAAAAAGAGGCAAAAGCTTTGTTCATGGAGGAAATAGAAGCAGAAAGTGAAGGTCGAATTTTCAAAGACAGTCGCAGCTTAAGCTAAATCATTCAGCATCAATGCTCTCGAAGGACAGAAAATCAGTTGCTGAAATTAATCAAGTTCAATTTATAATTAGAAGTCTGGTAAATTTCCATCGTCATTTCTGCACTTGTCAAGTTGTGCACTCTCTGACTAACTAATCGTCAACTTTTATTGTGCTTCGAAATTTGTTCTTGGTCTATTCACCAGCTTTCCCACTTACTGTGATCATAGATTCAGAAATTGGAATTACCTTCAAAATACGCGTAGTATTGTCGCCCTCAACGAGTCTTGTCAATTTTCATTCTCAGCTTTCATCTCCGGTCAGAAGCAATAAATACTAAACAGATCAGAACTTAAGGCCCTGGTTTATCTACATGTTCAAGTCACTTTCTTTCGCGACGACTTATCTTGAAGAGAACTTTTGCAAAAGGTTCATTTTGAGAATGTTTGAGGACTGCTACTGAGATAGACAAATGTGGTTGTAGCTGTCAAGTAGGAGAGATCTTACTGAACTGCTCTATACAGTATGTTTTCATAATATTTGCTTGGACATTTAGACAGAAATATGCTGAGAAATTAATCGAACGGCAAATTAAAACATATCATAGAACGCCATCGTCATTGGCAAGAACTCTCAGATTTATCAGTGGCTATGACCAAGACAACCAACATCGGATGTACATCGTCTTGAAAGAGTTTCCACTACTGGCACGTATCGTAAGAGTATGAATAAGAACAGGGCCGGATTTAGAAGCTTCAAAGCCCGGGGCCCGCTCAGATTTGTGGGGGCCTTTTTTTTTTCAACGTCTCGGGCTTTGCCCTCGCCCGTACGATATTTCAAGGACATAAATTTATAAAAATGTGGGGCCCTCATTTTGTGGAGGCCCGGATTCCCCTTGTCCCCCCTAAATCCGACCCTGAATAAAGAGAAAAAAACTGATGAAGAGTGCTAAGGAGTTGAAACGTCTGCATCCTATCGTTTTTTTGTTAATATGCATGCAGTGCCGTACTTTTTAATACAATATATTTTAATTTTATACTCTTATTTATGCACGAGAAAGCTCGATATTCAATGTTTATAATATTCAGAAAAATAAATCATGAAAAAAATTTCTCTCGGATTCTCTTGCATTTCGAGGGGAAAAAAAATATAATGTATATGTGTAGCTCAAAAGTCGAAATTTTCCCATTTCAAAAAAAAGTCCGGTGTCCGACTGTATCTAGGGAAGTTGAAATTTTTCAAGTGTGGCCTTGAAATATAAAGGAGTGTTGGACTTGCAAACATTTTAAAATATAGTCATATATGAGGTTGGAACTGTTGAAAAATTCTGGTTAGGTCAGTTTGTGCCAGAAATGACGTGGAGTACGGCAGATTTTTCAAAGTAATTCCCCGTAGTACAGGTTTCTTCTTGAAAATTAGTTTTTTATTGGTCATTTTCAAATTTTCCAGTCGAAGATACCATCAATGATTTTACGAAAGTCGAACGCGAGTGGTTTTTGAGAATTCACCCCCCTCCCCTCCCACAAAACCGATGGAAGGATAGGGATTATGATCGCAGTAAAATGTAGAAATACCATTCGAAAAATCACCGCCCAAAAGTCTCACCTAAACCGAAACAGACCTACCCGTAAAATTGCACTTATCCGCCTGCAGCCCCTATACCTCGCTACAAGATGATAATAATTGAATTCTCTCCTTCTTTTCCTTCGTAAATTCAATTTTTTCTCGGGCAAATATCGGAGCCTATAGTAAGCAGATAACAGCATTACGGAGGATTTGTCGTCGGTACGTACCCGGACAAATCCCGCGAATACAATGCGACTTCTCGACGCAAATATATGATCAGCATACTGTCGCGGCTGCAGCTCAATCGATAAACTTTTTAGCAAAAAGCGACGAAAATTTCACGCCTACACGCTCTTATTACAGTCAACAACAAGGCATCCACGCGAATATTCGATAAGTTATTACATTTTGTAAGAGTTAAACGAATTTGAAAATTCGAAATTCGCGAGCGAGTTGATTAAAAATCCGGCGCGATGTAGCTCCTTCGTCCCAGCGTCCGATTTCCACCGCGGCGGGACGTAATTTACGCCGAATTCCGTTATACCGTGTAACCAGAATATTCGAGTAATTTGGATTGCGGTCGAAATTGTTGTTACAGCTAATGCATACGTAGGTGAAAATTAATCGACAAATGCAGCGCAATAGAAAGAAATAACAACTCATTAACCCTTGCTTTGTGTGGTATTCTACAAATTCGAATTCGTATCGCAGTTCAATTATCGTGTACTTTAGCGACCAAGCTTTTCCTGTTTTTTTCGAAAACATGCGCTGATGAATGTATTCGTAATTGATTCGCGAGGACCAAACGCTCGTCTTCCCGGGGGGTATTTTCCTTTATGAGTATACCCCATTCAGATGAGCATAGTCTGTTCACGTCTGTATCGCCCTTAATCATCATCGTCAGCTGGTTAGTTAGCTTCCATGTAAATGTACTACATCGAAACTCGCATTCGTACACGAGATGAGGGTCGGAAGAGTGTCTATTAATGAGAAAAAAAAAAAAAAAAAACGAGACTGTTGGGTGCTCGTCTTCTTCCGTATGTTTGTCGCACGTTAAAGAAATGAGTTTTCTCTGTGGTTCTTTATGCTTGGTCGAAAACGAGATTAAAAAAAGAACAATTCATTTTGTACGGATGGATAGATTTACATATATATAGAACTTTTGTCTCGATATGCTCATTTATCAGATGATGAGATCAATTTCGTCGTGCACTCGATTACATGCGGGAGTGCAGAGTATGCTTAAATAGATATACATAGAAAGGTAAGGGACGTGCAACAACTGTCGAGGAGCGCGAGCCCTCATGGTGCTTGACCAGCATTTTTTCGGTAAGAGCAACTTACCATCGCAGATGCGCGATATGAACAAAGGTAATGTTGATTTCTTCCTGGTATAGATGACAAAGTATATTGAAACATGACGTGGTCCGTCTGTGTATAACCGTGTTCTAAATTGAAGACGTATTTCGCTTTTCCCTGAATTGCTACTCCTAAAGATAACGTGATACTGAAAAATTTGTAGCTCGAGTAGACGACTTTGACAAGGACGGAAGAGGAAATATTACCTTCTCCCTCCAGCAATTCGCGGCTCTTTTCTGTAGGCTTGAGTGTGCATTTGCAACAGCTTGATGTACTGTGGGCTTCAGAAGGCGATCTATTCTCAGGGCCTGGTAGCATAGTGTTATCGCACTAGAGGTCGCGAGTAGTAAGATGCGTCACTACAAAAGTTGCCGGCTGAGGGGTTACAGAAGTTACTACCGGGTGGGGGGATGGTAAAAGGACTTTGTCTTCTTTTTCTCATATGGTCAGTTTTACTTGTGTTGACCTACGGTCATTACTGTGGACATCCGCTTTTTGTATTGAATAGGATCTCAAATTTGCAGATCATACATGAACTGCCTAAAGGCATTTACATATAGGTAAGCCAGATATGGCATAGTTAACTTTACTTAGCTAATAGTGTGTTATTAGCTGTTACGCTATTCACAGAAAAGGATACACAACACACGTTCTAATCTTATCTCGTGTTATACTGAACTGGTTTTTACATTGTAATCTACTACACTACCGCTACAAGTTCCCCCCTTCTTTAGAGCGGAGCTCAATCAAAAAAAAAATTTTCAAATTTACATAAATTTTGTAACACATACTTATTTAAAGGGACTAGAACAAATATTATACAATAAAAAATCTCTATAACTACATTATACAGGTATCTGGTAACTTAAAAGTCAAGAATGAGCTTTTCAACTGTAAATATTTCAACTACTGTTCGTGTCAAAATTGGAAACGTATTGTTTTCTTTAGGGGCCTACCGTAGCGAGAAAACGTCAAAGGCGGGAAAGGCGACTCTGGGTTTTGGCCAGTCCAAGTTTCATTGTTTTTGTTTTTTAGGCAAGATTTATTCAATTTTCTTCGTTCGACAAGGACCTCCTTCTTGATATCTTCGACTGTGTACGCTGGTTTAAGTCGGTCAATACTGACGTCTTCTTCTTTCCCATCTATTGATAAACGAAACCATTTTTTCGACCTTTTGATCACTTGATACGGTCCTTCGTAAGGCGGTTCAAGAGATTTTCTGATTCTTCCAATTCGAAGATAGACTAATTTGAAGTGTATAAATCTGGGTGCACAAAAACGTTTTCTTTCCTTTTATTTTTACTAGGCGCTGGTCTGAGCTTCCGAAAAACTTCTCGCAATCTTTTTACGTATTCTTTTGTGTCCTGTATATCTTCTTCATTGGTATTTTCATAGAATTCGCCTGGCAACCTAAGTGTTGTTCCAAATGCTACTTCTGCACATGAAATTCCAGTATCGTCGCGTGGTGTGGAACGTAAACCCAACATGACGGATGGCAATGCAAAAAGCCATTCTTCTTTTTGACTCTCCAGTGCTGTTTTCAAAGGAAGGTGAAATCTCTCGACAAGGCCATCGGCTTTTGGATTATATGCTGTTGTTTTGATATGATGGGCGCCTAGTAGACTGCAAAGTTGATGATACATGTCCGAGCGGAATTGCAAACCTCTGTCTGATGTGATTTTTTCTGGAGCGCCAAAACGAGAAATCCATGTTGTCATGAGAGCCTTACAGATCGTTACTGCCTCAATATTTTGCACTGGTGTAGCCTCAATCCACTTTGTGTGACGATCAATAAAGCTACATACGTAGCTATATCCAGCAACTGTAGGTAGTGGGCCAACTATGTCTGTATGAACATGTCGGAAGCGCTCTGCTGACGGAAATGAACCTAGGGGTGACTTTGTGTGTCGCCACACTTTGGTTTTCTGACACTGATGACATCCTCGAACCCATAGTTTAATTTCAGATTGCATTCTGGGCCAATAAAATTTTTTTTGAAGAAGTCGAGTCGATGCGCGAGTCCCTGGATGTGATAGAGCATGAATCTGTTGGAAGAGTTTGAATCTCAATTTCTTTGGTATAATTGCGCGTGCTCCATTTTCAGTTATTACGCAGACCAGTGGAACCTCCTCAGCGACAACAATTTGAACATTGAAATTACGATGACCGTTTGCGAGCATTGATTTTGTTTCTTCATCCTCGGCTTGTTCGTCAGAAATTATTTGAGGGGTTATTTCGGCCTGTATTTCTAAAATTTGTGGACCATCATGTTCCTCCAGGCGGCTCAGAGTGTCGGCTACAATATTGGATGCACCCGAAATGTGTACAATTTGATTAGTTATTTGGCTGAGATATTCGATCTGGTCACTGCGGCGGCGAAGTTTATGAGGTTGATGTCTATTGAAAATTGAGAGTAAGGCTTTATGATCTGTAACAAGAGTGATATCGCGCCCTTCTATAACGTGTTCAAAATGTTGGGCGCCTAAGTACAATGCAAGCAATTCACGATCGAAGGGTACCCAGTTCTTTTGTTTTTCTTCCAATTTGGCTGAAAAGAAACCTAATGGTTCTCTAGTATTATCTGGGCAAATCTGCTCCAGTACAGCTCCTACTGCGGTACCAGAAGCGTCAGCTGTGAGTAATAATTTGCAATCGTCTCGGGGGTAGTGGAGGAGTGTGTAATTTGCAAAACTGTTTTTCGCTTCATCAAAGGCCTTCTCCAATTCTGGAGTCCATTTAATAGGAGTACGGTCTTTTTTTTTTGTATGACCTTTCAGAATTTCATTCAGTGGTGCCAATATTTCAGCTGCGTTTTTTACGAAGACTCTATAGAAATTGAGCGTGCCCAGCACTCTTCTCATAGCAGCAATTGTCCTAGGCTTTTTGAGTGACCGGAAGAGTTGGATTTTTTCATCAGTGGGCGAAAATACATTGTGCTTGATTCGATGGCCAAGGAACGTTAACTCATTTACCATAAATTCGCATTTCTCTATATTAAGAGTGAGGTTGAATTTTTTTAGTCTCTCAAAAATAATTTTTAGATGCGAAATATGCTCATCTTCATTGTCAGAAAAAACTAGTATATCGTCGATATAATTAAATTTGAAAGGGATTCCTTCAAGGATATTATCCAAAAATCTCTGAAAGGAGGCCGGCGCGTTGCGTAAACCGAACGGCATACCTATATATTCGTAGAGGCCAGCAGGTGACACGAGAGCAGTTTTGTCAACATGATCAGGGAAAATAGAAATAGCGTGAAAAGCTCTTACAATATCAATTTTACTATAAATTTTTTTACCGCATAATAATGCAGCGGAGTCATGAATACAGGGCATTGGGTAGCGATCTGGAACAGTACAATTATTTAACTTACGATAATCGCGTTTCGCCAACAACGCGTAATTTTTTATGAGATTTTTCCACTACAACTATAGGCGAAGCCCATTGAGATTTCGAAGGACGACATACACCTGTTTTACATAGATTTTCAAATTCTTTTTTAACTTCTACAACAACATCAGGACGTAAACGACGCGGTTTCTGATAAATAGGTGGGCCAGTAGTTTCAATATAGTGATAAACATCACAAGTTTCTCGATTATATTCAATTTTAGGAGGTAAAAAAAGATCTTTATACTCCGTCAAAAGTTCGTTAATCTTTCTATTCTTATGAGAAAGTTCTCTAGAAACGGCGGAAACGCTAGGTTGAGACGTATTACATAATTTACATTTAACAGATAATAACGATTCGCGATCGATTAATTGACGATTCTTCAAGTCTACAAGGATTCCATAATATTCTAAAGAATCTGCGCCTAGAAGAGGCTTATCAATACATATCTGCGATAAGAAATTTCCATGTGAACTTTTTATTCAACGAAAAATCTACGGTGATCTCGTGTATACCATAAACTTTGATACGAGAACCGTTAGCCGCGTATAAAGGGTAATTTATTTCGCTTAACTCACCAAAATATTTCGAAGGTAAGGTTGAGACGTCGGAGCCGCAATCGGTTAAAAATTCTAAATCTTAAATTTTATCTCTCACGAAAAGTCGCGACGATTTGAAAAAACGCGAACTCCTGGACGCCGCTACTGCAGGTACGTGTATCAGTTTTCCGTCGTCTTCAAGTTATTCTTCATCGTGCATTTTGGGGCGCTGCATTTTGTGGAGTCGTCCCCAAAATTGTGGTGGTGCCAGTATAACCCTTTGTAAGTCCGTTCTGTTCTTTGACTATATTTTGTTGGAAAACGGCCGCGAGATCGGTAACGAGAAGGATGAGAACTACGGGAATTATCTTCCTCTGATTCGGAGTTGTCGGTGACGTCCGGCGAATATCTTCTTGATCGGCTACGATGTCTGACGAGTTTTTTATGCAATTCTGCGTTATCCATTCTAAGTGGCGTAATTTCAGCTGTGAGGGATTTTAAAGCGTCTGCTAGAGTATTGTCGACTACTGGTTTCGAAAATTGAGCGGCAAAAATTTCAGAATGCGGAGTTGGCGCGGGGGTAATCTGATTGAGTACCTCGAACATGTTGTCGGCCTTTTTAGCAAGTTGATCTAAATTAGCTTCTTTGTCGCCAGCAAGAATAACATTGAGTTGTTGGGGTAACTTCTTCAACCAAATTCGACGTATGACATCATTGCATTGACTTTTCCCGGCACGACCACGCAAAATTTGCAAGATTAACGACGGTTTTGCTTTCGGAGGTATATCGCTAGCACTTAATAATTTATCAAGCTTTCGTTCTTGAGACTCACCAAGTACGGAAATCAACTTTTGTCGAGCCAATGTATACGCGGAGTTCTTTATCTCTGGTTCGCTTGCGTTCACAATGTCACGAATAGCACGTACGTGATCAGTATTCAACTTTTCGAGAATATGAGAAAATTTTTTCGATTCGGCGGTAATTTCATTTGCAGCGAAAATTGTATCTGTTACTTCGAACCACAGTTCGGGGTCAGTTTCATCAAACTTGGGTAGCAAGAATTTCTTTACTGCTTCCGTCGTCATTGTACAATTTACTGTGACACCTGAAAGTTCTTGTTCACTATAATCGATATTTTCAGTCACTTCACTAATTTCTTCCGCGGTAGATTGTTCAAAAAGTTTATTCTTCGCAACTCGCGATGGTTGAATTCGGATTTTTTTTGGTGTACTCTTTCTTTTACGAGTCATTCAATTGCAAATTAAAAACGAAACGAAAAAAAATCATAGCAAGAACAAAGGTAAAAACACTCACGCAGTCGCGTGAGTAGTACACGACTTTTCTTCCCACAATGCAAGAAACATTGAGAGAGTCACTCCCTCTCTTTAAATTGAATACCAATGACCTGTCAATCATGTCAAACATTTGTAGAATAAACAATAAAACTCAGTTTATAAATTCTATCACTACGATGTCACATCAACAGATAACAGAGTAAAAATACCTATAATCCAATAAGGAAACCTGAATTTTGTTATAATTTAGGCTAAGAGTCGTCTAAAACCTACAAAACGTCTTCAGAAAAACCACTCCCCCCTCCCCCTGTCCAAACTGCTACGAGGCTATAACAGTTGTTTCTAATAAAAAAGAGCTCTACAATCATTTTTTCCTATACGTTATTCTTAGCATATTATTAGTCTAGTATACTATATATTAGTGCTGAGTGGTTCAATTCTTCATCACTTCCGATTCCTGGCATCTCTTAAAGCTATCTCGAGCTGCTATTCCTCTCGTGCACTCATAAATTGCCTTCACGCTATCATATCACCATTTTCTATGCACACTCCACCCCAAAATTCTTCATCTGGGAATCCAGCTACAACGAGATCCCGAAAAACTAAAAAAATCGATGTCGAAACGAAAGAAGCAACCAATCACCCAATAGTCAACCCCTCATTCCTTCCCTCACGCTTCAACCATTCCAAACGTATTAACAAAATACCTCACTTTTCTAGCTAGAAAATTCGGTAAAAATATATAGCACCCAAGCCCGGTTTACTCGTTAGTCTAATCTCAAATCTCACTCAAAAAAGCCAGTCCAAATTGAAAATAATCTTTCCATCTCTTTTGACACCTCAAATCAACTATGAACCACTATTAATTATGTACCCATACATGAAAAAATGACAAATAAATCAATTATTAATTAAGAGTGAAATCACCCAGGTATAGTCTCGCATCAGCACACTTGATGAAGATTAAAAAATTGTACTTAATCATTCAAACTCAAGGTTTTCACTAAAATCAGTCGAATAACAAATTAAGAAAAATAAAACGTGAACCCACATTTTGGTCCTCATCCCAACGAAATTCAAGGCAAGAGGAGGTCATTTTAGCTCGGCTGCGAATAGGCCACACTCGTCTTACTCATACTTATCTTCTCACTAATCTCGCTCCTCCATCATGCCCTCACTGTCTCCAAGAAAATTTATCAGTTGATCATTTTATTTTCTCATGCCCCGTCCTGCAACCCACTCGAACCTCCCTAAATATATCTTCCAATATCAATGCAGCACTAAACAACAACTCCGAAACCATCGACTCAACCCTAACTTATTTACGCACCACTCAATTCTACAACTTCATATAATTCACCAACAAATTCCGTTCGATCGCCACTCAATTCCACCAATACGTACCTAATTTAACCTAATTCAAGTAATGTTCTAAAATAAGATTGTAACGCCGAGCAAATAACCCTCGTGCAGTTTATAATGCTCGTAAAATAATAATAAAAAAAAAAAAAAAAAAAATTATCGAGTATGACTAATAATAATGAAAAATAGCTAGAAAAATGAACAACTCGCCATTGCCACTATCCGTTCAAAAATAAATTTAACAAAACAAATAAAATTTGACAAAACAAAATTCAACGCTCTAGGGGCTGTGGGAAGCGAGATACAAGTGTACTAAATTTGAACGAAAAGGTTTCATCGGAAATAAAATCCAATGAACCCTTGGTAAAGAACGAACGAAGAATGAACCTGTCGAATGATGAAAGGTTCTTCACAATACACGTACTGATAACGAAAGTGGTAAACGTATAGGAAAATCCGCTTCTCCTAACGTAAGCAGCTACTCGCAGCTATTCGTAAGAAGCTACTCGTAATAGTGAAAAATTTTCAACAAAAGTAAAAATTTCTCGAGAACTACTCATCCGATCCTCAAAAAAAATGCAGGTGCACATCTTCAAATATAATACTACAATATGGCCGAGTTACAAAAAAATCCATCGGGTAGTTTCGGAGGAGTTCCGCGGACAAAAAGGTACTCGAAATACTGCAAAATTTCTCAACAAATTGAAAATTTCTCGAGAACTACTCATCCGATTTTCAAAAAAATTTCAGGTGCACATCTTCAGATATACTACTACAATATGGCCAAGTTACAAAAAAATCCATCGGGTAGTTTCAGAGGAGTTCCGCGGACAAAAAAATCTTATATATATATATATATATATGTTACCGTTAATGTCTTAAATCAGGTATTGTCTACAATAACTAGTAGTTCTTTACATTAACTGAAGTGAGGAGGTAATGTAGACAACTGAAGAGAATAATGTACTTTATCTAGTTATTGTAAACGGTAACTGGCGGCAAACCGTTAATGTAGAAACTTCACAAAATTCACAGTTGTACGTTATGGAGATAGAGAAAACTCTCATCAGGTTCCAGCATGAAACTTCCTCATGATAACGACTGATTTCTTTCACGGTGGTTTCAACAGTATTCTGTAATATCTTATCTGTTGATGTTCTTCTTGTTGGTGTTCTTCATCTAAAATGGAGAAAAAAAGTGAAATGAAATTGAAATTTGACGAGGCTGTGAAAAGCCTAATTAAGAATCATAATTGTGCGTTCAGCAGAGAAATATGCTGAGTACGTTCGGAAAGTTAAAATTTTGAGAAGTGGTGCTAAGAAAAGAGCCCGCTGAAAACACCGAGCAGCATAGATCCTCTGCAGCGCCCCCTTCTTCTGACTCATGTACACAGGATACCGTCGTACCTTACTCCGCTGGAAACACCGAGCAGCATACAAGCTCTTCCAAAAAGTCTGAATGCTCTTTGTGCGGCTGTGAAATTCAATCCCATCTGTCTGTGTGTGCTTTATGTGAACGCAAATCGTCTCTCACCGTTGATGACGTCCCTACTCATGCTCCCGAAACTTCCGTTCGTTCAGTAGCCTCAGCTCAGGCCGTTGGCAACGGTCAGGGATTTGTGCGATGTCACTGCACAAAGAAGTGCAATACAAAAAGATGCCTGTGCGTGAAACATGGAATCTTGTGCAACCCAAAATGTCACAATTCGACTTCTTGCTGCAATAAATAATTTTTTTTAATCACCAATCTTATTACGACACCATTAAATGTACATGACAAAGAATAACTTTTTATACTCACCGTTCTCCGCTGATTTTTATAGTTTAACGGTTTGCTACCCGTGACCGTATACAATTCCTAGATAATGTAAACTATACCTAGTTGATGTACTCACAATTTTCCAAATTTTATACTCTACCCAATATAGTACGTTATTGTATACGTTATCTAGTTATTGTACACATTATCGTTTTTCAAGACATTAACGGTAACATATATATATATAAGGAAACCTGAAATTTTTTTTTATGCTAGTTGTGATCTAGGACCCCTAAAACGTCGAGAAAGTTCATTACCCACTCCCCCTGTTGACCTTGCTACGGGTGTAATACCTCACTTTTCTAGTTAGAAAAGTCGGTAAAATTCTGAAAAGTGATTTTTTCACGAACGCACGTGTCACGGTCGCCAGTATGTTATTAGATGTTACGCTATTCACAGAAAAGGATACACAACACACGTTCTAATCTTATCTCGTGTTATACTGAACTGGTTTTTACATTGTAATCTACTACACTACCGCTACAAGTGCAACCACTATTATACTACAAACTACAACTTAATATTAGGAGATGAATTGCTAGCAGCGAGTGAGCCTTGAGTACAAGTAACTATTCAATGCCCGCTATGGGCTTACGTCTTAGTCGTTGGGTAGATGGTTGTTCCAGTAGCTGAAGTGCCTCTATGTTTGGAAGGCCTTGGAGTCGTTTGATGTACCTTGTCGTGGCTTTTGATGCGATTTGCTGGACAGTTTCCAGAGCCTGGTCTTCGTGCAACTGCTGGTTTGAATATACCACGGATCGAGCACAAACATCGAAGTTGTATTATTTCTCCCGTGATCTCACTTTCTATTTTTATCAGCACGTGGTTTCCGGTAGCTGTGCGTATTGCCCTCTGTTGTATATTATATCTATTTCTACCGGTATTACATTTACATTATGATTTTTCGTTTTCTATCTCCCCAGAGCTTATTGTTTCGCTTCGGTGTGAGAAAATACGAAAACAATCTCTTACCGCGATACTGCACATTCTAGCACCCCACTTATCTAACTGAGAACGCCATAGCACATTAAGTCGGACAAATGAATTTCGAAGAAATAGCGAATCACCAAACGAGACGAGAAAATACCGTCGATGACAGCAAACAATTTCTATCAGCGGAATTCCGCATCGCCAATCATTTCCTTTGAACCTTTTTTTTTTTTTTTTTCAACGAAATCAGCAGCTCTTTGAGAGACGAAACAAAAAATAAAAATGAAAAAATTACACGATGCTAAAACTCGGTCGTCGACAAAATAATTGTTGAAATAGGGACGCCGAAGTCTCCGTTTATAAATACGTCTTCCCTATCATTCGCTCGTCGACGCCGCGACGTAAAATGCAACGATAGGAAAGCAAAACCTTTGAAAACCTCTGGCGTGACTGGGGTCAGCCTCAATTAATGATGGATTTTCCATTGTGTAAAAAGCGAAAGCGAAAAAGAGACGCTAGTATTAAGTCAATAGAAGAAAGGAGCCCGAAAACCGAAATCCGTCAAAGCGAACCACCCTTAGGTCGATTCCATTTATTTAATTACAAACGCCAACCGAACTCAGAAATTAGATTCGATTCGAGGCAAAAACTTACGACGACGTATTTAAAAATTCCAATTATCGTTTTTCATTGGCTGTTTTTTTTCTCGTCATTTCTCTTCGTTCTCATTTTTTTTTTCAATATATCTATATTCGTCCTGTGCTTTCTCATTCGATAAATATGCCTAACCGAAAACACTCATTTAATTACCTCCCGTCTACGCGAAAAAGTTTTTACTTTTTTTGTTTTCAACTATATACGAGTAAAATTGACCCGACTGTTCGACACTTTCTTTCTCCCTTTCGCTTTCTTTGTTTTAATAGGAGCGAGCTTTGCGTTTCTTTTGTACATATTTACGAGTAAAAATTTTCAGCTCCGAGTTTTTCGCGCTGTACTTTCATTTTTATCTCGATGATGTCAATCTAGGTGGAAAGTTTTCAAGGTTGACATTACCATTTTCGTTCTGCTTCGTCGACCTAGAAATATATACGCGGGGTATTATGCGGCCTTTTGAAATACAGCGCGAGCGAAAACGCCATCAAAGTTATAGGGGAGGGAAAATAGAAATTTCGCGGTCTATTGTACGTAAGCTTTTTGAAACGATGCGAGCAAATTCTCTATAGTAGACCTCTTTTTCGCGAGACGAAATTACACATCACATGGCGCGAATTGATATACAGCCAGAGCAGTCGGAATCGCCGCGACGAGGACCCGAGACACAGAACGGGGAGAGTACTTCTTCGCTTAGGGTAGGCTCGACATTTAATTTTGATGCTCGAGCAGTACGAGGGTGGCGTTTTATGTGCGACAATCATCATGGGTGTGATTGACGAGAAAATGTTCGATAGGATTGTCTGCGCTCGTATGTCACGCTTGCAGCCCGTCTCGAAAATACGACCAATCGCTAGCTCGTATGCGAACAACGACTGTTTCGGCGAGAAAAAATTTAATACATGGTATACCAAACTTGCTACGCCTTTGGCAATCGATTCTCAGGTCGTAAAATCAGAGATGGGAGCAGTGAAGCGTGTCAGATACCACTTATAGGAACCATAATATAAATAACAGATTTTAAAGTGTCCAAATTTATAAAAAGTAATCAGCGAGAACCGGGAAAGCTAACCCGGAATAGAAAATTCATTCTTCGAGAAAAGTTGTAATTGGGTGATCATTTGTCGTCTGGTGTGATCACCTTCGTTCTTTCTTCCCCTGTGACCGCCGAATTGTTCATCGAAGATTTCGGAAAATGTTATCCTTATTCCGAATACACCAGAAAAGCTGAGAAGCAATCTTCCATCGAACTCCTCGTTGATCCTCAGAGAGGAGGGGTGCAGAATTTCTGTCACCAGACTGCTCACGGATATACAAATAATTCAGTGCAACCTCCCAATACAAGCAGAAGTGGGTATATTTATATAGGTTCCCTAAACTTCTTGATTAATGTGGTTAGGTATTAGTAAGAAAGTCGACCTTATGGATGACGTCATACTAAACTCTATTTCATTTTTTTTAAATTCCGTAGTTTTCGTCTTGTTTCGTCTTTTTAATCCTTTTCCTATTCCTTCTTTCAGTTCAATTGTATTTGCTCGTGAGTGACCATCTTGTCGGAATAGGTGTAACTTGAAATGAAATTGAATAAAGTTGATTTTCTTCCCTTGATTAGCTCAAAGTCATTGATGGTGTCATAGTAACGAATCTTGATGGTTTTTTGTGACAGTTCTCAGGATGTACCGGAAACCGTTACGGGTTCTAATTAATGTTTTGGGGTAGTCCCAATCTTATGAGCAGAGCCCGGATTCCTCGGCATTTGTCGAATCATTTTGCTAAGGGCAAGAAGCATGAAAATCAGATGGAAGTTCATTTTAGGGGTAGTGGGGCCTGTAAAACAAATTTCATCTTGCCGAAAAGTGCCAAAAATGGAATAAATGCCGAAAACGGAGTTTAAAGCCAAATATGGCCGAAAATGACCATTTTGTGGAATATCGTCTAAAATTGTAAAATTTTGGCCAAAATTTTCATTATCATTATAAATAGTATCGTCCCATAATTGGCCTTATTGGCTGTTGGACGACACTTTAAATAAATAAATAAATAATTTTGATTAAAATTTAGCAATTTTGGTGAAAATTGGGCCGTTTTGTTTGAAAACGTTCAATTTTGAAAAATTGAAAATTTTGATTGAAAAATTCCCAGAGTTTAATCCTTGAAAATCATTTATTTTGGTCAAAATCTCGTAATTTTCGTCGTAAATTGAGTAATTCTGACCGTGAATTCGTAAAAGCACTGAAAACGCATGTTTTCTTCATTTTTTTTTTTTTAATGCCGAATAATGCCGAAAAAGCAATATTGAGTGCCAAAACTTTTAATGTTTATTGCCGAAAAATCTGACCTCTGCTTATGAGTATATAAAATGCTTCATACGCTGTAGATTGGCCAACCAGCTCATCAACTTGGACCATTTTAACGTCAAAGGGTCGAAAGTCGAAATTTTTCCAAGTCGTTTTACTATCATATTATTATGGAAAGAGACTTGAAAAACTTCTCACACCTATGACGTCATCAGACCGTGACGTCACAGGGTCGAAAGTCGAAATTTTCCAAGACCTTTTGCTGTCATATTATATTATGGTAAGAGACTTGGAAAAATTTCACTGACTTATATAATCTTCGTAGTTCGGTTTATCTTCAAGAGACGTTTATTCACTGTTGCTTTTCAATTTAATGATCATTGTACCGTATGTACTACGGTATAGTACAGATAATATAGATTGCTAAGCATAATAATAATCTCGTGTGCTCTCGAGTTGATGATTCTGCGATTATTGGGTTTCACAGTTTACACGGCCATACTGACATCAACGTCGTCCCGACGTTGAACTCAAAAAAATATCCTTCAATTTGACAGCTTTGAAGGTTAACATTCTCGTGGCATTAATTGGGGAATGAGGATTCAAACCGAGTTTTTCTGGTATAATTTGGTTGAGCACGTTCACGGCCATTTTGACGCACAATGACGTCCTCGTCATTAAGAAAGGCCATTCGGTCATTCTGACTACAATTTTATCTTGTCGCGTTTGATTCTGTTGAAATATGTGCTGGTATCGTTTTTAATCTTTCTGCGGGGCGTTTGAATTCCTTCAACTAGTCGTTAGAAGGCTCAATGGATCGAGTTTCAGTTATCTCATCGGTAGAGCGGTTTCAATTTCGCCAAATATCAAACGCGTATGTTATCTTCACCATTGGCTGCTCTGGACTGGTTTCAACGAACTTTGTTTCTTCGGAAGTGGTATCGCATTCGGAATCGCGAGGAGAAAAAAAAAAAAGTTTTCTTGGTGGCGACAACTTCTCTGTTTGCTGAGATCGCGCAAGATGGCGTTGAGTTAGGCGCGGCTTATCCCACTTCTGATATAATCTTCGTAGTTCGGTTTATCTTCAAGAGACGTTTATTCACTGTTGCTTTTCAATTTAATGATCATTGTACCGTATGTACTACGGTATAGTACAGATAATATAGATTGCTAAGCATAATAATAATCTCGTGTGCTCTCGAGTTGATGATTCTGCGATTATTGGGTTTCACAGTTTACACTTATGACATCATCAGATCGTGACGTCACAGGGTCGAAATCCGAAATTTCTGTGAAGTCCCTTTCCTATCTTATTGGGCAGTTTGAAATTGGAAATATTTTCAAGTCCCTTGCCCATCATATATTTTCAATAGGGAACTGATTTTATCGGGGGGGGGGGGGGGGGATTCGGAAGAAACGTCCCGGCAAAGCTCGGAGCTCAAAAATTTTCCTAATCCCCTTCCTATCATATATAGCTTTAAGAGGGCAGGGTCTGTGACGTCACAGTTTGATGACGTCATAGTGCAGTCTTGTGACGTCACAATTGAATGACTTCATATACCAGTTTTTTTTCTAAGTCACCCGCCTACCTTACGTATATAGCTTAGGGACGGGACCAGTCCTATGACATTACATTTTGATGATTCCATATTTCACCCTTGTGACGTCACAATCTGATGTCGTCATAGGTCAGTTTTTTGTCCAAGTCCCCCTCCTATCATATAGAGCTTGGGGTCGGGACCTGTGACATTACAGTTTGATGATGTCATAGTTCAGCCTTGTGACGTCACAATCTGATGACGTAATAGATCCGTTTTTTGCCCAAATCCTCCTCGTATCACATTATATAGCTTGAGGACGACTCCGGACGAGGCCTGTGACATTAGAAATTGATGATGTCATAGTTCAGCCTTGTGACATCACAATCTGACTACGTCACAGATCAGTTTTTTCAAGTCCGTCTCCTATTATATCTAGCTCCAAAGTGGCCTGTGGCGTCACAATTTGATCACGTTATAGGTCAGCCATGTGATCCTACAATCTGATGACGTCATAGATAATTGTTTTTTATGTCCTTCTAAGCTTGGGAGCGGGGCTTGTGACATCCAATAGGTCAGTTTATGTCCACGTCCCCCTCCTATCATATATAGCTTGGGGTCGGGACCTGTGACATTACAGTTTGATGATGTCATAGTTCAGCCTTGTGACGTCACAATCTGATGTCGTCATAGGTCAGTTTTTGTCCAATTCCCCCTCCTATCATATATAGCTTGGGACGGGGCCTGTGACATTACAGTCTGATGATATCATACTTCAGCCTTGTGACGTCACAACCTGATAACGTCATAGATCAGTTTTTTTAAAGTCCCCCTCCGATCGTATATAGTTTGAGGGGCGGTGTGACGTCACAGATCAGTTCTTTTAAGTCCTTCTCGCCACTTTTTATATATAGCTCCAAAGTGGCCTGTGACGTCACAATTTGATGACATCATAGATCATTTTTTTCCAAGTCCCCTCCCTATCATATATATAGTTTAAGGGGGTGGGACCTGTGACGTGACAGTTTGATGACGTCGTAGATAATTTTTTTTTTTTTCTCATTTTCTATTATACATATAATAACTCAAAAGTAGAAATTTTAACAGGGAACCTGTTCTATGGGGGGTTTTTTTGAGAAATTTGCCGTGCGCCGTCCGACAAAAAACTTGGATAAATTTCGACTCTCGAGCCTTAATAAATATGATAAGTGAGGGACTTGGAAAAATGAAAAAATGTAGACTCTCGAGCAATATATTTCGCAGTCCTTAAAATAGGTTCAGGTCATTAATGACGTCCTATTCTATACTAGGTTTATAGTAGGTCTAGGCCCAATTCATATACTAGATGTATCCTATGTTTAGGCATCCTCTCAATACCAAAACCAATTTGACTCATAAAACAGGTTTCCTGCGTTCCTCGTTTAACTTCGTTAAGGAAGCCGTCGCGTCCTTTCTTCAAGTGTCCCTCAATTTATCTAAGTCCCTTTCCCATCATTTATAGATTGATGGTCGACATTTTTCCAAGTCCAATCCGTGTTGTATATGATAAAAGAGGGATTTGAACCATTTTCGTTTTCGTTGGACATCATACGGCATACGACGTATTCTTTAAAAACTCCTCCAAAGCACCGGTTCCCTGTTATAATTCGCAGCTTTCTATTTGTACTCTACATGGTTAATAGACTGTGTTCTTTGCCTCTGAAACGCCAAGAAATTCGAAGAGGAAAGAACACTCAACTGGTCGCACGCACAGAAGAACATCGACAGTTTATCAAAACGAGATTGATGTACAGCTGCTTTTCTTCAGTCTTCCTCCCTCCCTTCTTCTGATTTTTCACCATAGAGGTCACGCTGGATCCCCGTTCTCTTTCTCGGTCTCCAGTCTTACCGACTGACTCATCTTTTGAAACACTACGGCTTCAATATGTTGTGGTTGCTGGTAGACCACCTATGGCCAGAAACCCTCCCCTCTAAAGATGAATCAGGAGTATGAGTTCGTCTGTCCCTTCACTCTCTTAAACTCTATATCCTCCAATGAGGACATCGTTTTTCTGTTACACTGCTGCTAATTATCGATGATGACCTGAACGCATTACAACGAAAATATCGAGTAAAACGATCTGAATGGAAGCTCGGGCTTCTGCGAAATTCTACTATTCTCAAAAAGAGTACGGAAAAATGAAACGCTGTCATTATAGTGGACGTTATCGGCCCGGATATCTGAGCATTTGGCTTGATGACTATCTCAGATGTAGAGTCCACTGTCTGAAGACACGACTAAACAAATTAAAGGCAATTTTCCGTAATATATTTGGGTACTCTAGCCGAGCCAGAAAGATCACGTTAGCGGGTACAGTAGGCCCAATGATGAGATATGGCGCAATGGTTTTTACGGAATCTATATGTGTGGGAACGTGAACGTCTTCGGTCTTGTCGGAGCGGGATATTACGAATTCCTAATTTTAACCAAAAAACCCACGTATTTCTTTTTTTAAATCAATTTCAAAAGTAAGCGAATTACGAATTCTGGAACGGAAATAACTTCCTTTGTATATTCACCTGAAAGATAAACAGAAATTAGGACAAAAATGATCGTTTCCTTGGAAACCATTCAGGAAGGAGATAACTTCAAGAATAGAATTAAGCTTAAATTAAAAGCTCTTAAAAATATTCCAGATTGTATTATACCGGTGAGAGTACTTAGTGTGTTACCAAGGACAATCATTGGCGCACTCCACGTGGGCGTCGTGGAAATGAATATCCTTCACCAAAGTATGGAAGTTATTAAATATATTCTCTTTCTTTTGTTCGTGAAAAACTTCACGTCAATTATTTCAACCGTTCGAATATCGAATCTTGGTGACAGACGTTATAGAAAAAGTTTTCTACTTATTTTATTTCCAACGCATAAGTTGTCTCTATCGGGGTTCACCTGTGCCTAATCTGGACTTGAGTCGAACATAGCAATACTTCCTTAGACCTCTGGAGAGTACTGCCTCTGTAATATTTCGAGCCGAAAGCCTTCTACCGAACGAAAATTCGACCTCGAGGCGTATTTTGTCTGTGGTTAGAAAGTCCCTCGTGACAACTGCTACGATATCGACGGTAAAGTACATGATATTTCCAAAATTTTCTCTTCTATTTTCAGTTTCTATATTATTATTTGATTATGACATCGTAATACGTCGCTAATGTCGAATACAAATTTTCCATTCTGTACAGTCATTCTTTTTCAACTCTGTACGGTAGAAGTTCATTTTTAGTACGCGCATTGTATCCATAAACAATATCATTATTTTTATGAATCTTGAAATACGCGCTCAACTCGATAAATATGTCGTGTACGGATTTCCTATTGTCTGGCAAGCACGAAGAGGAAAGTAAAAAGGGAAACCAAGTGGATGCCGGATGACGGAAAATGTATACGTGTACACGAATTAAATATTTCCATGTAGATTCACTGAGGCTTTTTTTTTTCTTTCGTGGAGAATTTTTACCGAAGACATAAACTTATAAGCATTTTATACGGTTAGGAACTGCACGCATGCCGACCTCTTTTGTAAGCCCCTACTTCGGTTTTGTCTCGCCCATATCACATTATCGACATTCTTTATTGCCCTCTGTAGTATTTTCTTTTTCCTTTTTTTTCATTTCTATCAGGATATATTATCATTATTTTCTGTATTCCGCCCTAGAATATAGGTCTCTACTTCGATGTAAAAAACTTCTACCCTCGCTACGTTGCGTTGTAAGTTCATATAGGAATCCTATTTCTACTGTGGAAAAGTGCTTGATAGACTGCTTACAGTCAAAAAGGCGTAAGATCAAATTTGGTGACTGGCATTTTATAGGATCTGTGAAGTCTGACCAGATCAGCTTCTGTGCTCTTTTAAGTAGGGAGGACGGAGAGAGGACACTAAAAGATTGGATTTTAAAAATTGCCTGGATGACTTTGAAAAGTTTGTGCTCGCTGATATGTGAAATTTTTATTGAACAGATGTCAATTGTACAATTTTACGTTATTAGGTAGGGGTGTCACCCCATCTATGAACCTGAATAATTTTTCGTTATCAAATGTCGATCACATTATTCAAGAAGCTCCTCTTCGACTTTGCAATCTCCATCTGTTCCCAGAGTTTTCTTCTCTTCATGCGGTTCTCGGCATGCATGACTTCGAAAATTATTTCACCATCGTGCTCTTCTTCATTGCAGTGTTTGCGAAACAGTGACTATCTTCGTTCTCTTTTCTCCTGATGACGAGCCTTCTCCCAGTCTTATCAATTTAGATGCCTTCGCACTGTTTTCAATTGAGCTGTTGTACACTCTGTTGAAGATCCCTTGTTTTTTCCCTCCGTCTGCATGTTACTTATTCTCTTTTTCGTGGGTGGGTAGTTACGGATTCCACTATTCATCGCTGAACGCATTTATCATCGTGTTTGTATACCAAGATGCGAGGTAGAATGAAACGTGAAAGACGAATACTCCGACGTGGAGTAAAACATGCAAACCGCAGGAAAATAAAAGACGACGAGCGCTTTCGGTTAAATAACCATCTTCAAGCCTGAAATGAAAGCAACTGACGAACAAAAGAGAAGAACGAGGTATTAAGAACGTCCAAACGAGAAATCACGGTGTGAGTCATAAACCAGTTCGATCAGGCCATCTTCCGGAATATACGAATTGAGTACAGTGATACCGTCAGTGTTGAGATGACGAATTATCTCTATATTCTCGAGGGCGATACGCTTACGGTAGGAATTCTCCTTATGGAGGAGCTTTTCGGATCCCTCGCGGAAGCTGTGGCCACTGTTTATTAAGTGATCGGCGAAAGCTGACTCCCCTAAGTGTCCCTTCTTCCAAGACTTCAGGTGCTCAGCTACTCTAACTTTCATTTGGCGGCTGGTCTCACCAATATAAAAGCCTCCACAATTCTCACACTCCAACTTATACACACCACTCCTCTCATCGACAGGTACCTATGGGGTCCTTCAGTCTCACAAACAACCTCTTGACTGTGGTAGGGTTGCAAAACGCGGGTCTGAAGCCAAACGGGCGAAGGGCCTGACCCAATTGCAGGGAGAATTTCCCCAGGAAAGGGAGACTGATCCAATGCAAACGGCGATCGCGGATCGTGTCTCGGGGGAGGGAGGTGGTAGAATCCAGGAGGCTACTCGTAACTTTCCTCCGAACCATCACGTCAACATCGACATTGACCCCATTCACTCTGGCCAGGTGTTTTATTGTGATTAACTCTTTCTTAAAGGCAGACTGACTCAAAGGAATACGAGTCAGTCTGTGAACTAGGCTATGAAAAGCAACCATCTTGTGAGCAACAGGACCGAACGAACCACCGTGGACTAAAACATCGGTCGTAGTATCTTTCCCGTAAATTCCAAACTCATGGTTTCCCTTCTATTATAGAGATCGATAAATCCAAAAAGTTAATGGAAAATACCCCTATTTCCAACGTAAATTTGATGGAAGGGTACCAGGAATTGAGATACCTCAGAAACTCACCAAGGAGATCTGGGTGACCAGTCCAGGTACATAGAACGTCATCAACGTACCTGTGCCAGTAATGAATATGATTAAGTAACACCTGGTTCGAGAAAAAGAGGTCAAGTTCAAACTTAGACATGAAAATTTCGGATATGAGAGAGCCTAGTGGTGATCCAATGGGGATCCCTACTTCGTTAGGGAACTCGAAAAATTTCCCTTCAAACTTACAGTAGTTGGGGGACCAGCAAGTATTTAGAAGATCGAAGAATTCGTGAAACTCATTATGAGGAATGTTGGCTTTAATGAGTAGCTCACCCATACGCTGGATAGTAGCTGCCTTAGGAATATTCGGGAACAAACCAACAACATCAAACGAGCAGATGGTCGTTCCCGGGGGAAGACTTACATCCTTGAGGACGTCAGTTAAAGAGGCCGAATTCAAGACCGAATGAGGGGATTCAAAATCAATTCGATTTTTGAACCATCGGTCAAGGAATTTGGCAAGGAGGTAGGTGGGGGAGGAGACAAAAGAAACAACGGGTCGCATCGGGGTATTGTTCTTATGCACTTTAGGCAGCCCGTACAGGAGGGGGGGGTATGGGGTTAGGAACAAGGAGGGCTTTTTTCAAAGCAGGAGTTTTGATAACAGCCTCACTCCTGTTGATGACACTCCTAACTTCTTTGACGTGCTTAGGAAAGCTGAAATCCTCACTCTCTTTAGCACCATACTGCTGTAGGACTTCATGGACCTTAGAAGAATAGAACGATCTATCCATCACTATAACAGCGTTGCCCTTGTCAGCCTTAGTGACGATCAAATCTCCCTCTTTCATCTTCCTCCTTAAACACTGAATCACTCCTCCCAATTTATTACTCATGCGAGGGAGGGGGTTATTACGGACTAATTCCGCACAGACTTTCTGGGTATTAAAACCAGGACCAATCTTAACCGCAAGATCCGCAACAACATTCGCCAAGGTTTCATCATTCTTGAGGGGAGGCATACTGAACTTCAAACCTTTCTCAAGGAGGGATGTTTCGTCACTATTGAACACTACCTGACTCCATCCCCCCCTCAAACCAATGACAGAACGCAAGTAATGCAGAGAAAAGTCACAAATCTATAAAAGAAGATACAAAAGAACAACCAGAACTTGACAGTGGCGGATAGAGGGAACACGGTAGTGGTAATGGAGAAGGACGACTACACACAAAAAGTGGAGTCGTCAATTGGAGAGAATATACACCAACGGCTGAAGAAGTACCCGACCCATAAATACCAGAACAGGCTGAAAAATGTGCTGAAGAAGAACAATGTCCCTGGTAGTGAAAGAACGTTTGAGATGAATCCGGTATAGCACCAAATTTCAAGAGCGAACAGTCCGATGACTCCGTTAATTAATAACTTTTAATTACCATGTTACGAGATAACGAAGGTCGCAGCCAGATCCTTGGAACATAACTTACGGTTCACAACGAAACAAAGCATCACAAGGAGCTGATGGAGGAATTGAACGAAATGGTAGTGAAGAGTCACGATAAACTGGTATCCTTGGACGTGACAAACATCTCTGGTACCATACCAAATAGTATGGGCAGATAAGAAAAAAGAAAAACATTTCGTTGGAGCAAATGTTTCTTTGCTGAAAATGGTTCAGGATGTGGTTTTGAACAACATATTAAATCCCGCGTTTCCCTCCTGAAGCTTTTTTTTAAATGGGGGTTCGAACCTCCCGAAAATTAGTCTTTTTACTAAATCGCGCAAAATTGAAATTTTATTAAAAAATGTTTCGAACGAAAGTTGTTCCTCGTTAAATTTCCTACCAAATAACGTATTCAACTTTTAGCCTATACGAATTAGTGCCTTTGCAAAGGCCGTTCAAAAGAAGACCACAATCAGTGTTTCCATATATCTCCCAAAATTGAAATCTTATTAAAAAATGTTTCAAACAAAAGTTGTTACTCATTAAATTTGCTATAAAATGCATCCTCCAGGACGTTCTGTTTTAATAGGGGTTTAAACCCCCCAAGATTTATTCTCTTGCTTATATCGTGACTAATTGAAATTTTATCAAAAAATGTTTAAAAAAAAGTTGTTCTTACCAAATAACGTATTCAATCTTCAGCCCAGGTCAATTATTGCCCCGGCAAAGCCTGCAAATGCTGTTCAAAAGAGAACCAAAATCTGTTTTTCCATACATCTCCCAACATTAAAATTTTATGAAAAAATGTTTCAAATAAAAGTTGTTCCTCCATGAATTTCCTATCAAGTGCGCTATTCAGCTTTCAGGATAGAGTAATAAGTCGATGAAAAAAGTGTCTTGGGTATATTTTTCCTGCAGGTTCCTCAGCTGAATCTTACTCCATAAGGCTAGTATATTTCATGTGATATATACACATAATTTTATAGCATAGCCTGAGGAGGGAGGTCGTTTCTTGCTCATGACTTGAGCTCTTCCATTCGTCCTGGGCCCTGCCCACCAATTTTGGGGGACGTCCATAAATTACGTGAGGTGATTTTTGCGATTTTCCGACACCCCTACCCCCCCTGGTGAGATATCGTGAGATTTGGCGTGACACCCCCCCCCCCATTTATCTCACGTGAGATTTCTTAAAGTACATGTTTTTATTGTAAAAATAATGAAACGCATGAAATTCAACTCAGTTTTGTAATTATTTTGAACTATATTCTTGCATGAGAAAAATTACGTGAAATTTTCCCAGACCTGCCCTCCCCCTCACGTAAGATTTGGTGAGATTCGAATGGACCCCCTCCCTCCCCTAATTGCCTCACGTAATTTATGGACGCCCCCTTTCTACGTTTTCTAATAGGAGCAGTGTACGTCGGCCTGCCGACTTACAGTATTCTTATATTCGGGATAGAGGAACTTGATATTAAAGTCTTTCGTTGTGAACTTGATATTATATTTGCTTTCGTCAGCTATGATTACTCAGGTATCGTCATCAGTGCTGGACTCATGGTCAGCTTCCTCGTCCTGACTCAATACATCCTGCAAGTCGTCGTCAATGTCGTCTACTACCTCTAATACTCCATCAGCATTGAGGCAAGTCTGCCCAAGACACATTGGTGAACATTTTAATCCTTAGAAGAAAAAAAAACAACTATTTTTGACAAAAATTCAAGCAATAGGCTACTTACGGTTGAGGCATGATACTATGGTACTTGAGAAATTTAGTGTAGACGGTTAAACACTATAAGAAAAGAATAAGAGAGGTGAATTTGGCTCAAACTGACCAACGTTTTGAACAGTACCTCTTCATGAGGTCGGAATGATTTAAAAAATACAAGTTTTTTCTTCGATAGAAGTGCCATTTTATATATGGAATATCTATTGTTCACCTGCCTTTTAACATCTACAAGCATTTCTACAAGTAGTCGGAGGTGGTCTGGCGCGGAGCTGGGGCTTTCTTCATTGTTATAGGCTCCAATATCCCATTGATTCGCTTCCATCACCATTCTAATGGATCTTTTTCATGACAAAGCCGCAATTGTACTTGGTGGTACACTCTGCAGTGTCTTCAGTGGGAGGTAGAGAAGCCAAGTCTACTTTCCGGCCGACATTTTTCGCGAAAGCTTGAAACTGAAAATTGTTCAATGGCCTGTCTCTTATACCACCGTAGATCAGAGAGTATGCATCTGCCGTAGGGTCTTTGATACAACGCGACTTTAATTGTTTTTATTTCAATAATTGGGTACCATGTGAGTCATGAATATGAAAAATATTTATTTAATTTCCATCTTGATGCTAGACTTCCATAAGTCAGCCCCAAAACTATCTGAACATGAGAAAAATATCGCACATCCTTATATTTTTAACATCGAAAGCCCTTTTTTGCAGACTAGTTACTCTATCCTGAAAGCTGAATAGCTCATTTGATAAGAAATTCAACGAGAAACAACTTTCATTTGAAACATTTTTTCATAAAATTCTAATTTTTGGAGATATATGGAAAAACTGATTTTGGTCTTCTTTTGAACGGCCTTTGCAGACTTTGCCGGGGCACTAATTGACCTAGGCTGAATATTGAATACGTTATTGGGTAGGAAATTTAACGGGGAACAACTTTCATTTGAAACATTTCTTCATAAAATTTCAATTTTGGGAGATATATGTAAAAACTAATTTTGGTCCTCTTTTGAACGGCCTTTGCAAAGGCACTAATTAGTATAGGCTGAAAATTGGATACGTTATTTGGTAGGAAATTTAACGAGGAACAAGTTTTGTTTAAAATATTTTTAATAGAATTTCAATTTCGCGCGATATAGGCGAAAAACTAATTTTTGGTGCGTTCAAACCCCCATGAAAAAAAAGCTCCAGTGGAAAACGCGCGTTCAGAACCACATACTGAACCATTTTCACATTTGCTCCAGCCAAATATTTTTTCCCCAATATCGCTCTAATTTGCCTACACTAAAAGAAGGAACTTATCATCCGAACAAGAAATACCATGGGAATTCGGATGGGCTAAAGTATGCAAAAATAGTGGAAGAGATCGTGGAACCGAAGACTGCCGATTCTATAACAAGTTCTACAGGTAGAAAAAAGGACTGGCGATGGGATCACCGCTGTCACCTTGTGTAAAACAAGCGGTGAAGTCAGAAAGTCGATCAAAAACTGGGCTAATTGTGTGGTCAGGCACTAATGGACAGGTGGAATAAAAAGCGATAAATTATAGCATCAAATTTAAACTGAGAAAGGCAACAAGACCATTAGCTACTTGGACCTCACGATCCAACTGGCGAACAACAATTACAGAATCTACAGAGAGCCAACGTTTGCAGGTACCGACCAACTCCTATCACCACCCCAAGCACAAGTTAACGGCGATTCAGAAGTACTGCTACCGAGCAACCTCTTTCCTGAAGAGAGGATGAAAGAAATTGCGACAGGAAAGCAGATCGCAGCAGCCAACGTCTACTGCAGAGGCCTGGTTGAGCGAGTCCTTAGAAAAATGAAACCAAAGTTAGGAGCCCAAGGCAGAACAGCGAAAAAGTACTCTGGATCAGCACCATGTATAGGAAAGTACACAAAAGAAGTGATGAAATCGTTTAGCAGTTATGATGTGAGTGTGGACATCCATAACAAGCCACTGATGGTGAAAAGAATAAGCAACAACCAGACGAAAAAAAGGACAAGGGAAATTTGAGCAGAGTGTACAAGCTCGGTTGCGAACAGTGCGAACGCATTTACATTGGTGAAACTGGGAGAAAAGAGCATTGGTAAACAGTACCATGAAGAACAGCATATGGTGTAAGAACGACTCCACTTTTTGTGCGCAGTCGTCCTTCTTCATTATCGCTACCGTGTCACCTGTGTCTGCCATTGTCAAGATATGGTTGTTCTTTTGAGTCTTCTTTTATGGCTTTATGACCTTCCTCTGCCCAACAGTACTTTCCCAATTCTGGTTCGAACTTCTGGTCTCAGGTCGTATTCTATGGTTTGGATTATTTGTCCTCAGCTCGGAGCCATGTTTTCGATCGCTTAAACTGCATCAATTTCTCTACCTGGTTGTACTTGATGCCTTTTCTAGCAGTCTTTATTCTCCTTCTTCCACAAAGTGACGCTTGATAGGTCCTTGGTTCTAAGAGCGAAATTTTGTTTGGTGTCTTTCTCTTTTGTTTCAGGTCAGTTCGGTAAGTTTCTTCTTTCTAATCCGTTCTCGGTTTTTCATTTATTCCACTCCTTTGCTGAATACCGTGTCTTCATATTCTTGGTGGTCCAGAAATTTGTTCAGATTGAAATATTGGTCGTACGGTAGAACATTCAGCTTGATGATCTTCGTGTAAGTTCGATTCTTGGCTCTCAATCTTTTGGCTTGCACCTTGGAAACAAGGTGATAGAGGCGTTTAGCGGTTAATCCATAACAACCTACTGATGGTAAAATAAGCAACAACCAGATGGAAGGAAAGGACAAGGGAAGCTTAGGAAGAGTATATAAAAGCTCAGTTTAGAACAGTGTTGAGAAGACGGGGAGAAAGTTCGACATCAGGAGAAGCGAGCTCAAAACAATAAGGGAAAAAGGAGACGAGTCACTGCTTGGCGAACACTGCAATGGAAATCAGCATAAAGGTGAAAGAATATTCAAAGTCATACGTGCAGAAAACCGCATGGAGAGAAGAAAACTCGAAAAATAGATGTAGTTTGCAAAGTCAAAGTAGAGAAAAGCTAGCCTCTTGAACAATGCAATCGAAATTTGACAGCAAAAGACGCGAGATAGGAAGAACAGAACTGACCAATAGGATGATAGCGAATATGGTAGTCAATAGAAAGGCAATTTTAGACTATTAAAGACTCTTGTACCTCAGTAGCGATACAACTGATAATGGCTAATTAACTACTTAATAAAATTGTATTGGAGACCTATTTTTAATTTTCGGCGCACTACTTACATATCATCACTTAATATAATTTCTGATGAAAATTTTATTGTTTTGAAATCTTTTACGAAATTGAAATGAGTATAAAAAGATGAATAAACGAGTTCACCGTACTTCCGAAGAGACTCTATCTGCTGATTGAGACATTGGTTAGAAAGCTGTCTGTCGGATGCCCAACAAGTAGACACGCCAGTTCGGATCCGAAGATTATTATTATTGTCGAGGGAAAGATAGATGGTTTTGTAATTTTGTTGCTTGCTGTTGCTTCTTACTTCACTGTTGCTATGACCTGAAATTTTGATATTGTTTATTCTCTTCGCGAGTCATCATATTTCCCCGCAACAACAGAAGAAGGTATTTCTAGTCTCGTTCAAGAGTACTTTATATATTATATTCAAAATATTTACCCGACTGAAGCGACATCGGATTTAATATTATGTTTTCATATTATACTTTCGCTCGCAGTTATTTGAATATCGAATTCTTTCCTCTCTCGTCAGCGAAGATGAAAACGAAGACGATGACACCTGGGACAGAAAAAGGGTTATTACACCCTGAACGTTCGCATGTACATACAAAAATCCTCGAGTAAATATAATAACGCCACTGCGCTGTCTAGCTTGTCTAAGTATTATACAAAGTATTATCTTACAGTAGAGTAAATGACGTGACGCAGACTCGCATTTCACGATTCAAAAACGCTAACCAAATTACGTATCACTTTTATAATCGAATAATCAAGTTTCGCGTGTACATTTTGCAGCTCTTTCGTCTGTATTTCAAACGAGTTTAAGACTAAAATTTACCGATTTTCCAGCTAGACTGCGAAGTCTGGCAGTGTTTTTGAAATCAACTGACGCGAAATAATCAAATCATTTTACATATCTAATATGGAACATTCTTGACGAGCTAGGAGAATTCAATCGCGCGAAGATGAAGATTGATTCAAGTTTGTTTAATTTACAGTACGAAGTACCGAGTAATTTTGGAGAATCGGAGTCAAAATGACTTTTATTCCCGTCGGTCGAATTACTCTCTTCTTAGTTTATCTGAAATACCGAGTGAAGAATTGAAAAGAACTTAATAAGTTTTCAAATTTTTGTAGCTTATGGTTCACCCTCGCACTGGAGTCTGAATATCATTATAAGAGCCTTCTAGCATTCACTTTTAAAATGCGATATGAGGGGACGTAATTGCAAGTTTATGAAATCCCATCGAGGTAAAAAAGAACCAAAAAAGATTTTTAAGATGGATTTTATCGTAAAATTCAACATGCGTAGGTAAGTCGGCCGATTAAAATTCTTATGTCATCATATGTTGTAAACTAGTTCTGCCAAGTTGAGTAGTGATTAAAACTCGATGTTGAAGGGATATTCTCGGAAATTCTTGTACCTGTAAATGAACAGATAGCACAAGGTCAACCTTTGTAAAAATTAAAAAAATCAACAACTGCTAATTATTCGGAACACTCACTTTGAAAAGGTGTACACACGCCCGTCAGGTTTACTAAGTGATCTCATCTTTTCAAGATCTTGAGGAGAGAAGTGAAAATCGAAGACATTGAAATTCGACTGCAAGCGGTCCTCGTTGTAAGTTTTTGGAATGGGTACCACCTCGCATTGAACCTGTTATATTTAATTGACTCAGATAAATGTTTGTAAAATTTTCCTATCAAGTCTCTTTTCTCTACATAGCGGCTAATATCGAGAGTTTTGAAGAAAACCTGTTCTATAGATTTTCTTGTTGGAGAAGTCACGTTGTCCGCCGATTCTTGATCTTGAGATGACCTTGGGAACTGACTTAGCACCTTCAATGAGCCAGATATGCAATGCTACAAACACCATAAGACTCAGAACGTTCTTCCAAGGTATTTTAAGTCCCGCTCGGAAATCGGGGTATGTAGCTTGAAAGTTAGCCCCTTCAAGTAACTTGATATGCAATGCTTCATACACCAAGTTTTCTAAAAACAGGTACCCCCGGTCACCCTCGTTTAACCTGTTGAAGCACCCGTGGGTTTTGAACAGAGAGAGGATACGGAATAACTTTGCTGAACAATCGAAAGTACGCGGAGAAGAAATGATGGAAAAATTTCACGGAATCCATGCGGAGGAGGGAACGGAAAATTATTGCCGATGGCTGAGAGTAAGAGGACAGAAGAAATAAAGAAGAATGACGAGTTTTGAGCCCCTTCAGAGGAGGGAAAGGGGAACTTGGAAAAATTTGACCGATGAGTTCGAAATCAATGATCAAAATTGAGCAATGGACTGTCGAAATCTCAAATTTGATTACATATTTTAAAGTCGATATTATCTAGTAGATCCTCTTAAGGAAGGGCTTACGGATGCCCTCCCCGAGTAGTTTATAGCCTAGTCTATGTTTGTAAAGTCACAAGTAAAGATTGTTGGTCTCCAGGAGGGAATTGAGGAAATTGGTAAGAACATCACAAAAATTGAACCTTAGGGAACGGAGTGTTCTAATTATCCCAAGGTCGGTGATCGAACTACTACGTTTTGCTTCCTTCCTTTCTGTAGCAGTCATTCCCAAGGTCATTAGAAGAAGAAAAACGACGGCTCCCTTAACGAAGTTGAACGAGGAACGTAGGGAATCTGTTCTATGGGTCAAATTGGTTTTGCCGAGATACTATAGCTCGAATCCCCATACTGTAGCTTTAAACTCAAAATTTTTGCAAGTCCTCCTGTCATACGAGTGTATTATGGCTCAAGACTCGAAATTTTTCAAGTCCTTCTCTCATAGTATATTAGGGTCGAGAGTCGAAATTTTTCTAGGTCCTCTTTCTATCATATATTATGTCTCGGAAGTCAAAATTTTTCTAAGTCCTTCAAAGGTCAGAATTTTAACAGGGAACCTGTTTTATGGGGGGCTATTTGAGAAATCTGGCGTGCGCCGTGCGCCGTCCAGCGAAAAACTTGGAAAAATTTCGACCCATATATGATAGGAGAGGGACTTAGAAAAATTTCGACTCTCGAGCTATACAGGGTGCGGCAAAAGTCGTTTAACCATTTTGCACGTTCAAAAAAAGAGAAAAAACAAAAAATTAGACTGAAGAAAATACCGTTCAATCAACACAAAGAAAAGAAACAAAAAAAAATACACGAGCGAAAGTGAAAAATTTACATTTTATGCTCGAATTGAAATTTTTCACTTTTGCTCCTTTTTTTTTTTTTTTGTGTGTGTTGATTAAACCCTATTTTCTTTAGTCTAATTTTTTGTTTTTTTCCTTTTTTTTTGAACGTGCAAAATGGTTAAACGACTCTTGCCGCACCCTGTACATGATAGAAGGGGGACTTGGAAAAATTTCGACTCTCGAGCGAGAAAAATTTAGATACTCAAACTATATTATGATAGGCTTATAGTAGGTCTAGGCCTTCTTTATACTATCTTTATCTAGGTCTAGGCTTCCTTGAATTTTCAATACCAAATCCCATTCGACTCATAAAACAGGTTCCCTGCGTTCCTCGTATAACTTCGTTAAGGAAGCCGTCGTTTTTTCTTAGTCCGAAATCGTTATTTGGGTAGGTAAATTGGGTTAACACTCGAAAGTACTCTAGTAAGTTAATTAACTATCAAGTAGAAAATTGTACTTGAGGTCTTTTCAATTTTCGGTGCACTACTTACACCTCATCACTTAATGTAATTTCTGATTAATATTCTATTGCTTTGAAATCCCTTATTGAAATGAATATAAAAAGATGAATAATCGAGTTCACCATACTGCGACATCTGAAGAGACTTCATCTGCTGATTGAGACATCGCCGGACATCACATGGCGCACGACTTACAGCAGATATTTTGAAAAAAACAAACCATAGAACAGGTTCCCTGTTGAAATTATACATTTGATGAGCTCCGGCTCCCACTCCCTAGTCTAGCACAAGTTGGTGTAGCCTAGTGTATTCATTTAAACTGCAGGGTACGTATGGGTGTATCGACGGACGCAAATCCAGGTATTAGGAGTAGGATTGATTTTTTTCAGGTCGTGGACGAACATGAATCACAGAATTAGGAGAGGTCAAACCAAAGATAAAGATATCTCACCAAATATCGTAGAATAATTTGAGCCGGTGTCTTCTCAAATTTTTCGGCCAATTCTTTAATCACTGGTTCTTCGAAAAGATCCTCCGTGCCCGTCCTGTGAGATGCGCCCAGAGGAGCATAAGCCATAACCACAATATCGTTCTCTTTGCAAAACTCTCGTAGTTCCTCCTGAGGGAAGTATGGATGACATTCTACCTGTAATAATTGTTGAAATATATGTATTCACCAAAATGAGGAAAGGCAACGTTTACACATTGAGACTTTTCCTACCTGGTTTACTACCGGCTTGATCGAAGCGATTTTCAATACTCTTTCTATTTGTTGACTGTTGCAATTAGAAAGTCCGACACTTTTCGATAATCCTTCTCTAACCACCTCTTCCATTGCGCACCAGGTGAGTTCCAAAAAGACACCTTTATCTTCAACAGGAGCATCGGGTGTAGATTCTTTTTCCTGTGGAAAAATTATGAGACACAAGTACCTATACGAAAAAGAGCTAGGAGAAAACAAAGAAAAACTTACATTTATAGGGAAAGGTTTATGAATTAAATATAGATCCAAATACGCGAGATTCAACTCCTGTAATGATTTCTCGATCGCTGGTAATACATCATCCGGCCTATGATCACCGTCATATAACTGAAGACCGAAAAATTAAGCGTTAGAATCCATGTAGAGATTGATTATTCTTTTCTCAGTTTTTTTCCACGTACTTTACTAACTATAAATAGCTCGTCTCGTTTAACTACTTTTTCATCTATAGCTGCTTTTATGGCTCTCCCGATAGCGACTTCATTACCGTAGAAGTGCGCGGTATCTATGAGACGGTAGCCAATGTCAATAGCTTTTCTCACGATACGTTCGACATCTTCTGCAGGATATGGGTTAGTTTTCAAAAACTGTAACATAGGGCATTGAACTTTATTACTAGCTGAAAGTAAAAGATTTAGTCTCTTCTCCTAGTTTCTTTCATTTCTATCAATGGGTTAGGAACTGGAGTAGACTGGGCGAAGGATGAATACGCTGGAGCGCTCTCAAAGAAGGGTGAATGATAATCATATATATGTTATACATCACCGATTAGATTAAAGGTAAAAATCTTGCCCCTGCAATCTGATTGATCGTTAAAGCGGATTACAGATGATATGATGGTTAACACTCGGTATAGCAAAAACCGCCCAACAAGACACGTATCTTGTGAACAACATTTTCTGACTTACCGATGCATCGTCCGATGTTCCTAATCCGAGGGGAGGTATCTTCCAAGAATCATTCAGTAGTCTCCATTTTACACTCATTGTCTTCGGAATATTCACGAATGTAGTTGTAATTTAGGTTCAGATCGAAAGTAGGCCTACTCACAACTTGACGCGAATGCCGAGGGTTTGAATACGCGTGCAATCACGAGGTCCTGGATAATCAGATAGGTTAGTCGAAGCTGATCACGATAACTGAGGATGAAATGAAAATATTGCTAAGCAAAATACATTTATTTTATTATCATTATTTCTTTGATGGGTAGATGGATATCTCGAGAATGTGTCACAGTGCTATATGGGTCACAACCACACAGTAAACAGAGTTCATCCAAGAGAACTCGAGACACCAGCATCATCGAAATTCAGAGTTTAGGGTTCGCCTAACGCAGTTAACCGAGCGGTGAATCTGCTACACTCAACGATTTGCGTAGTGTACAGCTGTTTGCAGAGCTTGACGCGCACTCAACACGTAAGGCGAACTTAAACTACAAATTTGGATGATGCCCGTATTTGTTAACGTTTTAAGTATAGCGAGAACGACCTCTGTTTGTGGTCACAACAATAATTTAAATTCGGCTCTGGAGTCGTTTTGGTACCGTTCAGAAGCCGTTTCACCATTTTAAAACAGTTCCAAAGCTGTTATAAAATTGTGCCACCACTAGCCAGCACCAAGAACTAATTGTACCAAGAGTGTTACCACTGTGCCCCTCGAGAATTTGAGCTGAGGGGTGAGGACAGTGAGACGCGAAAGACAAGAATATAATTTTCATTCGGCGATGAAAATTAAGGCAGAATTTCTCAATCACTACTTGGTCAAGACGCCTTGGACCGAGTACGTTTATTCAGTTTTGGGTCCAGAGTTAGATCCGTCGGTAGAGCAGAGTTGGTTGGACGGAAATTCTTTCGAAATAGTACTTCAACTGGACTATGGGTCCCCAATCTACAGCTGTTGTCCTACTTGTAGCTCTTGACACCCTACGCTCCACTTATGCGCCGAGGCCAGTATTCCTCCTCCCCAATCCCGCTCACTATCGCTTACCGCCAATTTTCTTGCTTTTACGGCCCACTTGCCCCAACTTTTCATCTCCACTTCCTCCGTTCCCAAACTCACTACTTCTATTAGAACCCCATCTCAAATTTATGCTCCTTCCTATCTACTCATCCACCTCTACTTGAGCATCTCCGACGCCTCGCATGCGCCTCGTCCAGCCCAACTGATCGAAATTACCCAAAATAATCTACGTCAGACTGATGAAAGCAATATTGCTGATGATTTTCCCCCCACAGCTTGTACTCTACAGAATCTGATTTCAAAACTGGGTACGCCTTCTCCATCATTGGAGACGCGTCGCTCTTCCGTCTAAAAAACTCAGCCTCGCAATATATTCTCCGTAACTCATCTGTCATAACTTCTTCTCCCCACTCTTCGTCCAACTCTCTTTCCTCGTCTATGCAAGACCCCTATACTCTTACAACCTTGTCGTTCAGCACATTCTCATCTTCTTACAAGTACATCTGAACATCTTCTCTATCTTCAATTGCCTCCATCTAGATTTCTGGTCATATCGACTTTCGAGACTAGCAGCCGAGTGATTCCTTCTCTCCTTCTCAAACACTGATCCTTCCCCTTCTCCAAACTGACTAAAATCTTCCTATTGTTCTATAATCATCTCGTCATGCTACAACTTTTACCCTCTCAACCCTCATAATCCCCGAATTCCAGACCGTTCCTCACGATTAAAAATTGGTCTTGACCCACTCCTCCCTTCTTCTTCCCCTCATGCTAATATTGCCATGCTGAGGAATTAACCGTCTCCTATTTTCTCTCCTGCTTATATCTCCTAAAGCTGAGAAAATCATTTTCTGTCCTTTCTCAAGACTTCTTTGCCCTCTCCCACAACTCAGAAACCATTACTAAGACTCGTAAGTTTTCTCTGGTCTACACAAATCCATTGAACCTTTTATACTTCTTCCCGAGTTCATAACTCCGTATATAGTTGAATGGCTCGTTAAAGAGCTATTGATCCAGTCGGATATCTGAAGATCTGGCGAAGAGGTTAGCCATTATGGGGTGAATGATGTAATAGGAGGTAAAGGTTTTTAATTTGAGATGTTCACACGGTTGACATTCAAAAGGGAGGAAGATAGAATTATGCGAGTGTGTGGATTGTAATTTAGAAGTATTGGGCTGTGGATGTAAGAAAGTTTGTAAAATGAGGGTTAGAAAGCGGTATTGTAGAGGAAATTTTCCCGCTTCAGCGCAAAGGCTGTGCGAGATTTGATTCGAGAAAGTGACTTACGATACGACCAAAATGGATTGGAGCTAACGAATTTTAAATTAATTACTCTGAAGCAGTGGTTCCCAAACTGTGGACCACGTAGAAGGTACAGTTCTATAAATTCGACTATCTTGAAGGATTTGTAAATATTCTATGATTCTTACAATCGGTGGGTCGTGGCACGAAAACGTTTGAAAACCACTGCTCTAAAATAAAATACAGGTATAGTTTTCTAATTGTTTTAATCATTAAAATTACCTAAGTTGTTTTTCGTTATCTTTTTTTTTTTTTTTTTCCTTCAATATAGAAGCCAATAATTGAATTATTTCCGATTATGCTATAAAGATAAGCAAACGAGTTAGCGAGATAATTGAATAACTTTTACCATAAAATTATAAAGGTTGCGCGTGAAAATAATTATATAAGGAGGAAAAAAAAAGAAAATAATATACAGAGCGAAAACTAACTTTTCATCTCGTATTATATTTGCATATATTAACGATATCATTTTTTTTTTTTTTTTTTTTCCTTCTTTCTACATTCATTCCTCGATAAATTCGGTACCACTTTCTTCTTCCTACTCTTGCGTGTACTTCGGAAATTCATCTTTTTTTTTTTACCACTCGCTCGTCTATCTGAAATTTTTTTTTGAAGTTGGCCCCAAGGCGATTTTTCGTTGGTGTCTAGAATGTTTATTTTGTCAAATTCTTCTTATAAATTCTAATCATAAATTGCGTAATTTTTTGATGACACGTGACTCAAAACTACACCTCCGGCAAATAAAATATCTTCGTATATTTGATGGGTTCGAAAAAAATTTCCCTACTTGAGCTCGGTTTTGCAGAGCAATGAATCGAATTTCTGTCCCTAAGGGTTGAAATTTCATTTGAGCGAATACTCTCTTCAAAAATAGAGCGTATCTTTCTAGAAAAAAATGTAAAAATAAATGAAGCTATCAATGAAAGCTATATTAAAGAGGAGAAAGTGGATTTCTTATTTTGCCATCTCAAGTTGATCTTATAATACTTGGTAATTAAGAGTTAGAGGAAGACAGTCATTAATTAACAAAACTTCAATAATAAAACTTATTTCAAGTTAAAAGCTTCGAAATAGGTATGTAATTTTCCTTTTTAGCTTGAGATACGTTTGTTAGAATACTTCTGGTAAATCAACATAGCTCGAAGGTGGAAATTCTTTGAAGTCCTTTAAGTAGACGAGAGTCTTTACCCCCTCGGGACCAATCACCCCTCCTTTTTTATACGAAGCTGAATGGTTGAAGTTTATCCAACTCCTCCGGCGGATGAATATACAAATAGAGGTTCAAGGTCAACATTTTTTGAAGTTCTCTTCCGTTTCCATACGTAGAAGAGTTTTCAAGTTACCCTCTTGATTTAATTTCGTAGCTTGATTATTGAAATTATTCCAACTACCTCCTCCTTGCTCCTTTTATATCGCTCAATGATCAGAACTTTCTTGACCTACCAGACTTCTGACGTCATCAAATTATGACGTCACAGGCCCGAATTTGAAGCTATATATAATAGGAGGGGACTTGGAAAAATTCCGACCTCCTAACTATATATGACTCGACCTCAGAGCTTTATGTATGATAGGAGAGGGACTTGAAATACTTTAAAAGGACTTTCTGAGTCTTATGGTGTTTGAAGCGTTGCATATCTGACTTATTGAAGGGGCTATCTTTTAGGCTATGTACACCGACCACCAAGCTATAGATAATAGGAGAAGGACTTGAAACATTTTTGAGCTCCAAGCTTTGCCGGCCGGCCTGAAGGGGGACGTCTTTTTCGAAAACCCCCGGATAAAACACGTTCCCTGTTAAAATTTCGCCCTCCGAGTTGTACATGATGGGAGGGGGAATTGAACATTTTCGACTTCCGAGATGTATACGATAAAAGGGAGACTTACAAAAACTCACGGGTTCTTTTTAATGGAGTTGAACGCGGAGTGGCAGAAAACCTGTTTTATAGGGCATGTGGAATCTGAAAAATGTATAACGTCATTGGATTGTGACGGTATAAGCCTGACCTATGACGTCATTAAATTGTCACGTCACAGGCTTGGACTTTGAAGCTACACATACAGACTTGGAAAAATTTCGACCTCCGAGCTATATATAATAGGAGTGGGACATGAAAAAACTCACGGGTTCTTTAACGGAGTTAAACGAGGGTGGCAGGGTACCTGTTTTATGAGGCACGTGGGATCTAAAAAATGTAGATTGTGACGTCACAAGGCTGACCCATGACGTCATCAAATTGTGATGATAAGGGGGAGACTTGGGAAAAACTCACTGGTTTTCTTAATGGAGTTAAACGAGGGGTGGCAGGGAACCTGTTCTGAGGGACACGTGGTATCTAGAAAATTTGAAAAACTCACTTTAGACGTCATCAGATTGTGACGTCACAAGGCTGAATTATGACGTCATCAAATTGTGACGTCACACACCCAGAATTTGGAGTTATAGCAGGAGGACTTAGAAACAATTCACGGGTTCTTTATCGGAGTTGAACAAGGGGTGGTAGGAACCTGTTTTATGGGACAGGTGGAGTCTGAAAAATGTTGATGTACTAGATCTATGAGGGAGCTATATGTAATAGGAGGAGGACTTGGAGAAATTCTTCCAAGCTTTATATGATTCGGCCTCCAAGCTATTATGATAGGAGAGGGACTTAGAATACCTTACGAGAACTAACTGAGTCTTATAATGTTTGAAGCGTTGCATATCTGGCTTATTGAAGGGGCTAAGTCAATTGGTGTGTGAAGCATTGTGTGCCAATTGATCATTGTTCACGGGCGGCGGTAGGAGGATTATACAGGCCCGTAACCAAGGAGGCAGGGAGCTGGGCCCCGTAGGCCCCTCCTAGTCAAAAGTACAATCCTAATGAAACAAAGAATGATTACTACGCTCAGTCCCCTAAGTCTCATAGGAGCCCCTCCTACAAATAGGGTTACAGGCCTAGAATAATATCTTGTACCTCTGAAATGAACGTCCTTGTTTTCTTTCTTGGGGAGGGGTGGTATAACAGAAGACGTCAGTGAATTCATCAAGATAATCTTTGTGTTAAAAAATATCCTGACCAGGACAGTTTTTCAAGAGAAGGGTGAATTTTTGGCCGCAGAGAGGTGAACTTCGGACTCGAAAAGTATGTTCCCCGATGCAGGACGTAAAAACATGGTAGTAGTCTAGATTTTCTGCAAGTCAATCAGAACTTCTTCTTGTGTTCTGTGGGGTTTGAATGGAGAGTATTTCACTTAAGGTATGATCGTTTCTGCAATTGAAATAAAGAGTCGAGGTGTACGAGTATTCACGTTAAAAATAAAACCGCAAGGTAAACGAACAAAATCACGTGCCATACGCCGCGAAAAAAAGAAGATAGCTCGTAGCAATCAATCATCGGAAAGGAGTCGAAGTGAATGCGTTGCAAAACGGTGGACGCCATTAATTCAACCTGACCGCTGCGATGTCCTCTCAGCGCATCTTTTTACTCTCGAAATCTTTTTTGTAAACGCATTCGAGCGAAGGTACAGACGCGTTATACACATTAGAGAAACCACTACAAACGATCGAGTGAATGACGAACAATAAAAGTTGACAAAAAAATAAAACCAAATTGCGTTTAGAGCGAGCTCGAAGCGCAACTTTTTCATCAAACTTTTTAAAGAGTAGAGGAAACGAACTTTGTTTTTTTTTTTTTTTTAATGCAAATAAAACACGCTAAAACGACGTTCACGCTAATAGCGTCGTCGTTTTGTTGCTAGTTAGAACGCGAACGTAGATTGAAAGAGAACGCGCGAGGGTGGAGAGAGAGACAGAGCAAGATTGAGTGTATAAGAGCGAGAAAAAGGTTTCAAAAGGCTATTCGCATTTATCCTTTTTTAACTGCTGTAACAATACAATAATACCGCAGTACAGCGACTATACAACGCGCAGTGCAGTGCGGGCTAACGTTGCGTGTTACAAGTTGGTAAAAATTAAATCCATTCCAGTGATAAGGTATCGCGGGCGGAGCGGCCATTAACGGATTAAGAGTTTAATTTTTGTAATAAAAGTTGCAGCGCCGACCTGGTCAAAAACTGTTGAATTTTAGATGACCCGAAAACGAAAGTAAAGGCTAGAAAGCGTTTTCGTTTCGACGTTGTACGGTGCAGTAATATTTGAAAATTTGTCCTGTTCGTCATTCAGACGGGTGAAAGCACTCCAACGTCATCATTAGGACAAAGAGAGTGCAACAACAAGTGCTGAAATTTTTTTCGGTATTTGTACCAATTTGTAATTGTATGAGATCACATCAATTGGAATGATGCAGTAATGGCAACACATTCGAGGTTGTATGCTTTCAGAGTACATCCCACCACCCTTTCTCAGGCATTAAACTTGGGCAAATATTTACAGAAAAAGAAAAAAAAAACGACGACGACGACTTCCTCAACAAAGTTGAACGAGGATCGCAGGGAACCTGTTCGATGAGTCAAATTGGTTTTGATTGTAACACCCGCAGTTTTCGTGATGCAAGATATTAGTCCTGATAGCCTGGGGTTGTCAGGTTGGTTGAAAGTGTTTTTCTTTGAGTACCATGGAAGATTAGGGAGGAAAAGTTAGTGATTACAAAAGCTGACAAAGGAAATGCTGTCGTAGTGATGGACAAGGCTTCCTACGTGTCCAAGGTTTACGAGGTGCTTGGCCAATGTGGGGCCAAGGAGGACCCTCTCTTTGATTTCCCAAAATTCGTTAAAGAGGCTAGAAAACTTATTAATGGTAGTGAGGTGATGATTCGCTCTCATTTCTTCTAACTTTACATTCTCTTATATATCTACAAGGACCATCAAAGACTCCAACATCATTCTCCTTTCTCTGATTTCTGGGTCTCATCAATTTCTCGGAACTCGACGCGGTCGATCTTGCCTCAAAGATTTCTCTCTCTCTTTCTGAAAATTTCTGACCATGTACTTACTCCTGCCTATGACCTCAAATTGACTCCTAGTAAGTATAACTTCTGAAAAACTCAGTGCAATCAAAAAGGAGCCAGTATTCTGGACTTCCTCTAATCGAACTTTCCGTTGTGATAAAATTATGCTTACCCGCCTCGCAAAATCGGCCACCCACGTCTCATCTACGCTCCTTTTACTTATACTCTCCTTTGTAGTCTCTAATTCTTTCATATTTCCCATATCTCAATTTTCACAAATTCTCCCAAGTTACCTGCGAGGGTCGCTGATGACCCTTGGAGTAGTTTAAGAGCTCGCGTAGATGAGAAAAAAAGAATAGGTACAAGTCTGTACATCGACAGGTTTTAAAAATGAAGTAAACTGGTTAATTACCAAACTTTATAGATCGATTCCCGTTACGTCAAGATCTTCAGTTTTGATTGAATGCTTGTTCTCTGCTGCTGGCTTTGGGGCAGCCATTTTAGAATCCCATAATGAATACACAGGGAACGTTTTGATCATTCACTAGTATTCAAGAACAAGAAGTACGTTAGCAATAAATGCTACATATTTGAATTCTACAGAACTTCTAGATTCTAGATAGAGATCTCTAATACCTACATCAGGAACATCTTGTTTTCGAATAATTGTATGTGATCGACTCGTTCCCTGTGTATTCTTATGGAAATCGATATCATGATTGGCCCAATAATCGTAATATCGATTACAAAATTGGGTACTCACTATCGCTCACTGTTATCAACACTGTGACGTTACCGGGGAATTGGTCTATTGAAAGGAAATTAACACAAACTTGAATAAGTTTGAAACTATCGGACGAACGAGTGCGAGAAAACGTTAGGTACCTAGGACGCTATCATCGACAAAAAGTATAGACTGATGAAACTAAAACGATCGACACGACCGTACATGACTAAACAAAACGATAGATCCTCTCACGTTCAAGAGTGAAACCCTTCATTCTTACAAAGGTAACTGATGAAAGTATAGATGAAAGCACCTTCGATTGAGAATATTTTTTGGACGTTAGGTTTGGAAAAATGATTTCACAAATATTTTTCTTGTTGCTCAGCTCAATTCGTTGTTTTTTTCTCAGCAAAATAAGAAAATTCAACGCGAACTATAATCGACAGCGTAATGATCTGATTTCGTCTTTCATTATTATCGGTAAATTATTTAAAAATTGAAAAAAATTTGTCTGTCTGCTTATAATGAGGTAAGTACTGAACAATTGATATGATTTTACTTACCGGTGTTCTATACTCTTTGATCATTAACTGAAAATTCATCAGCTTCAAAATGGACGACGATCTCTATTCTTCACTTCTCAGAAACAGAGTTCGAAACACATTCACGATGCATTACCAATACACATGGGATAGGTATACCTAAATGGGGACGCTATATGTATAGTAGCAACGACAATAAATAAGCAATTAAAACGTCGGAGAAACAATAAAATAGAGAAAAACTTGGAATACACAACGAATATCTAAAACGTTTCTGATAACGATTCAGATCGCTGACGTGTCAATGGAAAGGGCGAGAGGAAGTCCTCTCGTGTAATTTCATGTAATAATGACCTGTAAAATCGAAGTGTGTTTGTTAATCTGTTGAAGACGCGAAATTCGCAAGGCATTTCGAACTGAAAAGTAGAAATACAAAGTTCCATGTATCAGAGAATGACCTTGGTCAATATGATTTATTTTACAGATTTACATAGGTAAACCTAGGTACTTACTTAGTTGAGCTCAATGCAATAATCAAACAAGTTGCTCATAAAACTCGAAAAATGTAATAAAACTACCTAACTTAAATCTATCCGCCATTTCTAGAACTTCGGTTCTTTCTTATTACTGATCCTAAATTGCTTATCCACCTCGTTCACGATGGTAGCAAAAATGAACTGGTTTTCAAAGTTTGAAATCCATGGTGCTAAGGAAAATTGAAAAACTCGTCATAAGAAAAAAATAATCCGCGTTTTTGATCATTCGTTGGATAGAAACTTGAAAGATTATCAACGTTGAGGATTTATTAGGTTTATTTCTTAATATTTTAAATATTAACAATCGATCAGAAAAATATTCTATGGCCCTGTGTATTTTTATGAGAATTGATATTGTTCAACACCATCTCAGCATCAATAACAAGTATCAATCTTTCCAACATAAGTGTATTTTTTTTTTTATTTTTTGGATGTTGATAACCGAAACATGATTCATCATTTTTTTGGTAGGTAACGATATTATACAAAAATTATCGCCTGGTCTAAAACAAAATCTTCAATCGAATAGACCTGTTACAGTTTTGTCTCAAATAAAGGAAAATTGATATTTTCAATATGACATAAACTTACTGTTTGTAATTTCTATGTAGATACCTGTTTTCTTTACACATTTCCTTCTTATGAATAACTTTTTTCGTCAACATTCTTTTTTTTTCTTTTTTTTTCCAGGGGGGGTGGAAGATTTGTAATAGCCTATTTATAAGTACCTACCACAGTATAGGCTTAGTAATTTTCATTGACTTTTCGTCTTCATTTCGCTCGCATAATAAACGAAAAAATTGCTGGATACCGTAATTCTTCTTTCCTATTAAGTACAGATATCGCGAAAATATTTCGGATCGTAAATAATAAAAACTGCTTAAATTTCAACGATAAGGAGAAAAAAGAAGTCGATGGCGCGTGCGGTACGGAGACTTAAATCTATACTAGTTTAAAAATATAAAAACTACTTTACGCGATGAAATCGAAGCAATATATAAATCAATTTAAATTTACCACAAGAGAGTCTTCAGTCACGGTTATAATTTTTATTTATACATTTCCGAACGAACCTTAAACCTGCATTCAATAACTTTTTTTTACAATATTAAAATCCAAAGCATTTCGGATCGTCTCGACAATATTCTTAATATTTTTCTCGCGAAAATCCTAATAATTTTCACGTTATATTTCGCGGATGATAAATTTTCCTCGTATAGTTTACGAGTTCGCAGGAACGTTAAAAAATGCCAGTATTTCGTTCGAAGAAATTCCGACACAATATTCGTCGTACTTTCCTTCTTTTTTCGCTCATTTCTTTTATCTTTCTTTTTCTTTTTCCTCCTTGTTAAGCTTTCCGAAAATTTTTTCCGCCGTTGTTTTTATACAGCGTAATACGAGGAAATCGGCGAATAAAGAAAATGAAAAATTAGTTCATTTGTCGGAAGAATAATAGTTTTAGCTTATTAAAAAAAAATTTACGTTAGGAAAACAAAGAAGAAAAAAGAAGCGGAAGACAACGGAAGAGAAAAAAAACACGGCTACATCGTAAAAGGTTATATTGTGTTGCACGCTCCAAATGAAGCTCAAGATTAAAGGGCTTCGCTTCTCCTTTTTTTTTTTTTTGATTAATACTTCGAGTTTCGGGGGGCCACGCGTTACTTTCGGTGGTACGGTAGACTTCAATTTTTAAAATACAGATGAAAGATACTACAAACTGTCGAGTTCAATTAAATAGTGACGTTGAACGTTATTCTCTGGCTCAAGATTCGCAACTCCTACGAGGAAGCGGTGCATTGTTTCTCCATTATAGTTTCTGCTCGCTCGAGCTTTTCGTATTTTCATCCCCATTACCCAAAATAATAGGTAAATTTTCTCCCTAAGATCTACGCACAATTAAACCAAGCCGCAATTTTAATCAAATTCGCGAACTATAATCTCGCAGTGTATTACACGCAATAATACCGAGTATTATGAATATTCTATCGTTCCCTCGTCATTGATGACGACGATAACGTCGTATACTGTCGCGTATAAAGTGCATACAGTCACAGTGGAATATGCGGTAACTTACTACAATATAATTGTATCCAACTCGCGGATTAAATTCGTGAACGCGCCAAATAACGTTTTAATTATTCGTCGAGCACGAAATGGTTAATTTTCATTTCGGAGTTCGTAACCAAGTTCGACGTTGACGTCTTTCCGTAATTCATTCTTCCCCGTAAACTTCGTCGTCGACTTCATCTTTTGGACTGCCCCTAATATTGTCAAGCTACTCTCGTAAAATTAATTCTTTCGACGACGAATCGTTTATACAATTAGATATTTTATTATGCTGCGATAGATACACATTAACGAGTACACGGGTAACAATTACACCAAAGGCACGATCTCCTTTTCGAGAAATATTATTTACATGGCTAGCATACACAGAGAGGAAAAAAGATCACAATATTCGCTAACGAGAGTGGAGAAAGAATTTTTGCATTAATACTTAATCAGACTTCATAATGTTTATACTCTCTTTTCCGTACAATTTGATCACATGCCGTTGTACGCCGGCCCGCCGCCGCCTTCTGGTACAACCCAGTTTATATTCTGCGTCGGGTCCTTGATATCACACGTTTTACAATGAATACAATTTTGAGCGTTTATTTGCAATCTTTCGCCATCGCCGGATTCGACGGGAACGTACTCGTAAACACCTGCAACACGAATTAGCATCCATTTGTCATCGAAGAAAGAGGGTTATAAAATTAACTTACGAAAGTTCTCGAATCGAACGCCCCGAACAGAGCGCCGAATGTCTCATAAAACACGTGAATTGAACTTTTTCACTCTCTGAGTGGTACGAAAAAAAAAAAAAAAAAAAAAACGACAAACTAAGTTTCCAGACTGGCTAATGAAATGAAATTAATTTTCACTACAGCACCAACGAGACTATCCTGTCACCCTAGTACAACTTCTAATTATAAAAATATATAGTCCACCTTCATTAGAAAGCGTATCCCACCTCTCGAACGACGTTATTCTTCTTTTTCGGCTACTCTCGCCCGCTTCCATTTTTTATTCTTTTTCCCTCTTTTCCCGAGTAATCCCCGAATAAAAGATATACGAAGCGGACAAACGTAAAAAGTGGACCCGGGAAAGCATTCAAGGACGCCGAACATAAAATTGTTTCAAACTTTCCTCGAGTACGAGGGACACCACGGATGGGGAGGCGGTATGGCACGGAGTGCACGATGATGAAGATAAATAGAAACTACCTACGTCTACGTCGTTGTTGTCACATACTGCAGAATTGTGATACAGACTCGTGCCCCCGCCAGTCAACGAGTTGGAAAAACTAATTTCTACATGAGCCTCCGTCTGCACACCCATTCTTTCCATTTTATACATCGCCCGTTTTACTTTTGAATCGCGCATACTTTCTTTTAATGATTACCGATCACTCCTACCAAATTCTTTCCTGCCGCGACCTCTCGGAGGACGCTTTCATCTGAACTCAGTAGGAATTTCGTGTTCTATTAATCACACGAATAGTAAATGAATAGAATGAGGACGTTCAACGAAAACAGTTCTGTAATGAATTGTATGTCGGTGTAGTGATAGATGAAGTCGCCCTTTCAAACGGTGTGACATCCTACATGTTCGCGGGATCGCTAGTCATACTTTTGATTTCAAATTGCTGGCTCTTATGAACTTACATCCCCTCCTAATGCTAAACTTTCGCACAGTTTACGATCTTCTACATGAAAAAGTCACCAGATCTATGATTTCGAGCTCCAATCGCTAGCAATCTTTTCTCCTTCTTACCTCAAAATGTTAATGGAAAGGTATACTGAAAATTTTAGTTTAGAGAAGGGTGAAGGCCGGAACCATTTGGCCCCGGGCGGAAGTTTTCGATTATCATTCAAAGGTTGATTCAATTTTCAATCTTGCCGATTGTACCGCTCATCACTGATGACCGGCTTGAATTCGGGTTCCTTTCCAGAGTATTGCAGTCAGATGAAAGACATAAGCCAAAAGCCAAATTGAGCTGCATTTTTACTGATAAGGAGAAGCTGAAAGCCACCCTTCAAACCTTAGTAACCTAAAAGCCGAATAAGTAAACCAAATTTCAGGTTTTTGTTTCAGCTCTCCAGATTCCCGCAAAATAAGAAAATGCACTGCTTGCGTGTCAAAATTTCAAGCTGCTCCACTCTGAGCCAGACTGGCTTTGCCAAAGAATTGTTTCCATTCAGTTCAGCTATTTAGCTATTCAGCATAGAAGCTTGTAGTGCAGTAATCCAAAAGAGGTGAACACAAACTGGAGATTAGGTATTTCCCACAACAAAGCATCTGGACTCGCATTTTCTTCATATCATTGATCAGCCGAAAATCAGTTGGATTGATTCTAAAACCAAAAATTTCGGCTGCAATACACTACTCCCTTCCACATCCTAAACTACAGGGTTGCCACTTCTTTTTAGAATTGGTTTTCCCTGACTTTTCCAGGTTTTCCAGATCATTTTTCCTTTCATTTTCCTCAACTTTTTTAGAATTTTGAGGAACGGCAAGAGATTTTTTGAAGTTAATCTTACCCAAAACGATGGTGAAAATTTTCCTGTTTTGAAATAAAATTCCCCGAATTTTAAAAAATTGGCCGAATTCCCTGACTTTTACCGGTTTTCTAGGTTTTAGCAACCACGTGAACAATTAGAAAGCCTCATAAGCTCCAAAATATTCACTCAAAACCTTCAGCTTACTGACTATTGCTGTATTGCATTGCTGATTTGAATTACACGAATTCTTCACAATTACAAATTTTCCCCCCCAGAGTGCGTTCTCGCCGAAAATACTATCTCTCGTCAATAATACTTTCTCACATTTAAAATCTAAAAATCTATTGTTTGGAGCTGAAATTATTTTGCAGTTCATTGGACGAGAAAATCGACTCCAGATTGTTTTTATACAAAATGGGAGACTTACATAAAATTTCACATCCGAGCTACAAAGATAAAATCGAAGAATTAGGAAGGGATGGGGGGTTGATCAAGAAAAACACTACAAAAATAAAAATCAAAATTCTCTAATTGAAGGGTACAGGGAGTAAAGATACGATCTGGACATTGGGATTTTTTGCATCACTGAGAAAAAACCATTTCTGCAGATCGTTTCGTTTAGACATCCACTCCATTTTCCCTATTTTCTTCAACCTCTGCTCTTCTCATAATTATGGCCTTGGAATTAAAGACATTGGACCGTATTATCCGTGTCGGCACGTTTGGATTTGCCCCACTTCAAGCAAATGCACCCGCATGAAATTTGCGATATTTTACCTTATTTGTTCAAACGTACTATCGATTCCCATAAGAAATACATGGGAACGTTTCGATCATTCACCATTATTTGAATGTAAGGAAGAAATGAAAAATTGGAAGTTTATATTCAGAATCTGGAAGTTCTTAGGTACACAAATGTTCTTCTGGTTCCTTATTTATTTATAGTTTTCAAATAATCACGAATGATCGAAACGTCCGTATGTATTTCTTATGAAGTAAAATTTTTGTTTTGAACACAAACGGTAAACTGGGGTAAGACAAGGTTAAGGTGGGGCTTCCAAAAAATACGGTCCATACGAGCATACAACTCGTCTTCAGTTGATTCTAAAAGTAGTATTAAATTTTCAGCGCAGAATTTAAATCCGTTTCTCGCTATCACGTCACGTCTTTAAGTACCTAATCAAGTAAAATATGAAAAATAAAAGTCGTCCTAAATTATTTTCAGAACATCGCATAAGTTATCACATTGAAAACAAATGATAACTTAAATCGATAGAGGCTTTGATAGAACTTGTACATGAAAATCGAGCTCGAATCTTCCTTCATCACAAATCAAACGAATAATTTGCGATCTTGCGGAACATCGTGTAACGATACTGTTATCACGATTATGGTTTCAGAAAATTGAATTACTTATTCCAAGTATATTGAATCTTTCTAAACTTTTGATTTGTGATGAAGCAAAATTCAAGCTAGATTTTCATACACGAGTTTATCGAATTTTCATTTGTTTTCAACGTGATTACTTATGCGATGTTCTGAAATTATGCCGATTTTTCATATTTTAATTACTTGATTACAAATCAAAAGTTCAGAAAGATTCAAGTAATTCGCAATTTTCTGAAACTATAATCGTGATAACAGTATCATAACACGATGTTCCGCAAGATCGCAAATTATTCGTTTGATTTGTGATGAAGGAAGATTCAAGCTAGATTTTCATACACGAATTTATCAAATTATCATTTGTTTTCAACGTGATTACTTATGCGATGTTTTGAAAACTTTTCGATTTTTCATATTTTACTTGATACTCAAAAACGTGCCATGATAGCAAAAAAAAGAAACGGATTTGAATTCAGAGATAAAAATACTTCTCGAATCAACTGAAGACAAAAATTTCCGTTCCTTTCCAGTGGGACCAGAATTTACGATCTTTCGTAGGCGACGTAGTGTTTTTCACTCCCTGATTTTCCTAAGAATGGGACTCAAGCAACTAAGGTAAAACACACAGACCAAAGAACAAGTCTACGCCGCCAATACAGATCTTCATGATTAGCGAAGGCGTTTTATTTACCCGCTGGACAAAATCGACCCTCCGGTCCGGCGTATACATCCAGGTTAACATTGACCGGCACTGAATCATCCTTAAGAGTCAGATGCGGTGGCTGATCGCCTTCGTGGTTGGTACCAGTCAGAGCGACAGAAGACAAGAGATCGAAACTGATAACACCGTCTGGTTTCGGATAATCAATCGGCTGGCAATCTTTGGCCGGCTTCAAGCTCTCGTGATCCGCGTCTGTAAATCGAAGAAATTTTTAGCCTGGGCTAGCATAATCCAGTTCTAAATTATCGCGAATACGTACGTGGTAATTTTAAAGTCCACGGTTCCGCGCCGCGGGCAGTAATCGTAAAACCGCTGTACACGAGTCCCCCCCATAAACCGAGCGACGTTTGGAAAGAAGGCCTCACATTACGTATTCGATATAGTTCGTCCCAGATCCAACTTTTCTTAATCAGATCCGTGTATGATACTGGCTCGAGTCCTGCACATAATGAATTCAATTAAAATCCTAGAACTTTTACTGCGAGGAAGAGAGAGAGAGAGAGTTCCACTTACCTGTGGTTGCTGACGAGCCACCCTCGCTGATTGCTGAGAACGTTGCTTCTGCCGCCAATATTCCAGACTTCATTGCGTTGTGCGTGCCCTTAATTTTTGGCACATTTAAAAATCCTGCTGTGCACCCGATTAAACATCCTCCCGGAAATGTGAGCTTCGGTATGGCTTGAAAACCACCTTCGTTCAAGGCTCTCGCCCCGTATCCAATCCTACAAACGGAAAAAGAAAATCATGTGAGAAATGAAGATGATAGTTCTGGATTTATAATCGACCCGAAATGGCCATTTGATGCTATTGATCCGAGTGGTTCAACACCAAAATAGATGTTTGTTCAAGTGGTAGTGATGAACAAGTCCAAGTAATTTCAACAAGCCTGGATTTAGGGGTAAGCAAGGTGGGCAGCTGCCTAGAGTGGCAAATTTTTCCAAATCCTTTTGTTCTTCATCGTGAAAGATGAAAGAGGGAAATTTAGCCGCCCACAATACTTATAATCGTAATTTTTAAAAGAAAATGCTGAAAGCGGCGCTGAATACGTGAACAGTTGAGCTAACGCGAGGGCAGAATATAGGTGAGAGAGCAGCAAATTCATGCTGGTGGTGGCAAAATTTTCCTAATCCCTTATAGAAGATAGAAAATGAACGAGAGGGTTTTGAATTGCCTACAGTGCCAGTGGCTGAAAGAGTAAATCCGCCTCTAGCAGGTACAAACCTAGTTCCTCCTTCTAGAGTCGACTTAATTGACGGATGGTGTTTGAAGCGCTGAAATTCTTTGAATGGACTGAGGTACGGATTTGTGTAGTCCAGCCCGATAACAAATCCAACAGCAATAACCGGCGTTTCTTCATTCAAATGGTACAAAAACGATCCGCCATAAGTGTTTTTGTCCTAAACCAAGCGAAACATTATGTTTATGAGTTTTTATAGTTCTACAAATCGTCGTCTAACCCATTAGAACTCTTTAAGAAGCAGTTGTCACTTTCATTAGCACACCTTTTCTTCATGAAGTATTTCAATAAACATCGATGAAACATGAATCGAACTATTGACATGTACTTGAAAGTCTAGTGTCGTATCGTCATGACAAAATTACGAGAACAACAAACGTCAAATTGAATCGAGTCAATAATGTGGTTCCAGAATGACGTAGATTTCAAGTCTCGATTGAAAACTCGTCGCGTTTTCGTAGCTTCTTCGTTACGAGACTTTGCTGTCAATGGATCGAGAAATAATTTACGCTTACGAGAGGTGCCCGTTTTCTACTGTAGCCATCTTTTCGCTCTATTTCCGTTCAAACAAAATGGTGAACAACTCGAATTCAATCGCCCATCATTGATCTACAGTTTCGCTCTATCAACTGTATTCGCAGTTTATTCTTTTCTACACACGCAGAATATACACGAAACGGAACAATCCAATTATAATATTTTGTTGTACACGAGTTACGCACTAGTCAATATTGTCTTCGCCATCGCCTGCATTGTTACACCTATCTTGAGCAAGAAGTCTATCACCTCCATACTCAGAGGTATCTTATTCACTCGTCATAGTCAAATTATTCAGCCTAAATAATAACGTCACTTTCGATTTTTTGCAGATTTCGCAAAAATAGACACTCTAATCTCTTCTCTAGACTACGATTATCAGTTCCGCGACAATCACAAACGGCAAAGCATACAAGTATGTTTCACGTTCGGTATATTGTTACTTTTCATACTGTCCTACGAAGCAGCCTCACGCGAGAATATTTTTCCCTCATTCACCTATTTGGAGTTTTATATTTTGCTCGTTACCTGGCTAATCATCTTCCAACTCGATTATTTGCTAGTAAACCTGCAAAAACGATTTACCTTCGTCAACTCGCAACTTGAAGCCCTCATAAAGGAGAGCGAAACCGCGATTGAAAATGGTGCGACCAACGGTACGGCGAAATTTCCTCATCTCAACAAGCTTAACTGTATACACTTCACCCTCTACAAGATTTCGACAGAAATCAACGATACATACAGCGTCCAACTGTTGATTATGGTCCCAAGGCTGATCTTCTTTAGCGTACTACCTCTACACTTTAATATTGTCTCGGCGCTGGTCAGCGATCCGAAAAATAATCCACGGTTAAATATATGGTCGCATATTTTTACGCTCAACTATATCGTGCTTCTTTCAGCGCCTTTAATGTATGTGGTGAACATAGCTTCGCGTACTGTGAACCAGGTAATAAAATTCACATTCGTAATTATAATTTCAGAATCACTCAGAAACGTTAATATTTTCAGGCCAAACAAGTCTGTACTTTAATACACGACCTTATAGACGAAGATCAAGAAGAGCGGGTCGAATACGAGGTGAGAAGAAAATTTTGAAAAACTCTATGCCTCATCGCTACTTTATTTTTCTTTTTTCTTGCAGTTACTCGTTCTCTCCATGCAACTTCTGCACAGGAAAATCGAATTCTCAGTAAAACACTTCTTCAGTTTAAAACCGTCACTCACAACAACGGTGAGGCTATGCATATATGCACTAGAAAGAGTGTCTATCTTATTCTCAATCTATAGAATACATTGAAATGTTTACAGATACTCGAGCTCATCATCACCTACGTAATAATCATCTTACAGTTTCAAGATACACTTTCGTCAGCGTCTCCCATTCGCTTACTCCTACGTCCTCTTCAACAATCCTATCACTTTCTGACCAATATATCCGTTGTAACACCTTCATTCGAAACATGGGTATCGACGACGAACCACGAATACGAAGAAAACAAAACATTTTCAACTAACTAAGGGCCAGCCAATGGTATGCTCGACAGTACCGGGTACGTGTTTCTCGGCCGGTATTTCCCATATTTCTTTAATACCGATACCGTAAGATTGCGGTGAACTGTTTTCACGTAAATTATACTTCTGTTCCAGCTGCTTGGTTAAATGGCCTCGGCAACCTTCAGCGAAAATCGTGACTTTGGCGTGCAATTCCATACCACGCTCGAACGAATCCTATTAATGATTAAATTGTATTATTATTATCATTATTATTAGCTTTCGTGAGTTTCCAGTGTAAGCCCAAAAATACAATGTATACCTTAGGTGATCCGTCTTTAGCGATACCAACGTCACCGGTCGCTATACCTTTCACTGAACCATCTTCATGAAATAAGATTTCGGCAGCTGCAGTTCCTGGATAAATTTCGACGCCAAGATTTTCAGCTTGTTCGCCTAGCCACTTGACAACGTGTCCCAATCTTACAATGTAATTACCGTGATTATCCATCGGAAGCCCTCGAATACCATGTCGCAATTAGTATTAATTGATTACAAAACGATGTAAAGATGTATTTCGTTTACCAGGTAGAATCGGTATGTTAATTCGACCAGTTTCAGTTAGGTAGGCAAACTTGTCATGTTGAACGGGCGTTTTCAAAGGACAGTTCATATTCTTCCAATCTGGAAAAAGTTCGTCCAAAGCTTTGGTTTCGATAACGGCTCCAGACAATATATGACCACCTAGATATCAAACGCATTGATTGAATAGTTCTGATATAATTGTTCATTTCTGATACGTGATCGTTACCGCTTACCTACTTCGGCCGCTTTTTCTACGACACAAATTCTCAATTCTTGTTCGCGCTCAGCGCATAACTGTTTCAATTTGATAGCTGCCGAAAGTCCTGCTGGTCCGCCTCCAACAATAAGGACGTCAGCAACGTCTTCAAATCGTTCCATTTTTGCGTCTGAAAATTTCAGAAGAATTTATAAATATAGCAACGAATGCTTTGTGGTGTTTTCTTTGGATATTGATGAAACACTAGCCTTTCCATCTTGGATCTGTCTCTCGTGGTACGATTGTATAGTGAGTTGTGATTTTTGGAGAGGCTGCATCTGTCAAGTAACGCTTCAGAATTGAAGAAAATCTCGTTCTTCTTCGAACTGCGACACATGATAAAAATTATGAAAAAAATTATCGTCAATTCGAGTAGAAACATTTCAAAAGCGTAGAACAAAATATCTGATTACATACTCGCACTCCCAATCATGATGAGATGAAGAATGTCACCTTCTTCGAGAGCTACGACGACAACGTTTTTGATTTTAAAAATAAAACTAAAGAGAATTACTATTTTTTCCTGTAGACATCATAGAATGGAGGATGAACTTCAACTCGAATTGATCTAAAAACGAACAAGTGCAGGACACGATACTAAAAAATTATACAACTGTGAAGGAATGCAAACATAAAGAGACAAGTCATAATCGAGGTTATCGTGAACAAGGTTCCAACTTGATCACGATACAAAATTCATGAATGATCAACTTGTTCGAGGGATAATTTTTTTTTTTTTGGCAATGGCAAAAAAAATAATGTAAATAACAACAGTGATAAGGAAAATTGTAAACAGATATTTACGAAACTGACCATTCTGCAGTTTCAAAATTATCATTACGGTATCAATCACAAATTATCAACCGAAGCGCTAGTGTTGAATACGAATATTTTTCAATATTTTTTGTAAACGTGTCGACTAATAAGTTAATTACCGTTCAAGGTTCAAATAATACTAATTATCGTGAAATTCTGCATGATATATTAAGCCCGATTTAGATGGTCAATATTAATATGTATCTTAATATCGGAGTTTGAAATTTAATGAATTCATTCTCAATCAAAATAAAGATTGTATTAGGCTACTAAATAAAAAAATTAATCATATTGATGATGGTCTCGATCACGGCCGCCTCGATGAAGGCAAAGAAATATCAAAAATAGTTTGACATTTTTGATACCCGGGCAATATTTTGATCTTTACCTGAATTCCTGATGGCTGTTGTATTCTCTCTATGCTATCAATAAAATCAACAATATTATTGTCGATAAGAAAACAAACGAATTCGATTGACAATAATACTTAAATTCTTGACAATAATACTTATTGACCGTCTAGAACGCCTTTTAGAGACTCGAAATCGATTTAGAACTATGTGATATCATGTACAAATTCAATCCTTGCCGTCAAAGATCAGCAATTTTTCAATGGTTTACAATCTTTTACCCCTAGCGAGAGTCATGAATATTCGAATGGGTATCGCAAGTTCTGGAGTAGGAGTGTAGGACGTAGACGTACCCATTCAACGTCTGCAAAATTTCATAACAACTGATAGCTTACATTATTTTAATTTAGCAGTAATTGTCTTTCTCTACCCTCCCATGATAATTACCTAATAAGTTATGTTTACTTTGATATTTCATGGGTTTAATCATGTTTTGGAACGATAATATTAGGCTTTAAATGTGGCTTTAATCTTTGTTATATTTAGCTAGCTAGAATAGACGATAACAAATTAACTTATGATTCATTTCAATTCTATATCAAGTTTTGAGCTAAATACAATAACTGGCAGGGATAATAAAACCGACGTGTGAAGCCTTCACTTATGTCCGAGTCTTAAGTTGATCGGTTTCTTTCTGTTCAACAATCTTCAACAATATCTCTGAATTTGATCATTTTTATTTATCATCATCATTTCTTTTTTTTTTTTTTAGGTAGGTACCGGTATCAGTCAATATGAAACAATTATTTTCAAAATTAGAACTTGATTTTTCCGTTTGGAAACGACGAAGGTACTTTTCCGAAATTCAAATCGTACTGTTACCTACGTGAAAACATTTTTAGAATTTCAGTATGGTATTTCCTTAATGAGAAGGAAGTATCTAATTAAAACAAATGCTTAACGTGGGCACCGGGACTTTTATTTCATGCGCGGATTAGGTACAGGTAAAGAAAATCACCAAATTTCCTAAATGTAGGCCTATTCACTGTAAATATCTATTTAATTGTTTTCAAACAAATATTCGAATCATTCTTGCTACTTTTTCCTTCCTCAATGTCAATGATAAATATTTGAATCAACTATCAATTTTTGCTAAACAATGTCTTGAAGTTGCGTTGATATTTTTCTTGGACTAATTCGTGAATTCAACCTTGCCTCGTTCATTTAATTTAGAAAATGATTAGAAAGAGAGAGAGAACAAAAAAACGAGAAAAATTGTAGATTTGTTGACACAAAATTTAAGACTTTAAGAACTTTAACTTCCTTTGGTTTCCACATTGCATGTATAATAAAGAAAAAAAAAAGGCGTGTTCTCGTAGTTTGCAAACTATAATAAAGATCTAGGTATATGACTTTATTCATTATTTAGAAAAGAGAGACGAATAAAAAGGGAAAAGAAAATGACTGTCTTCTAAAAACTAATTTTGATCAACGTTTTAATGAAGTCCAATCGATAGAAGAGGTCATTACGAAGTTCAAAAAACAAGGAAAATAAATAGTGTTATTGTCTGCATTACCTTGATTTTCTGGTATTTTCAAGACTGACGTGCGACATGTTATCCCGATAAAGTTTATTTTTTTAGAGATCTATTTTGCGCACACTATATCGTTCAGTGACTACCATTTCAAGGACCTATACTTATAGCCGCACTGGACGTGCAGTATCTTCTGTGCATGGCTGATTCAACGCGTTGAAGTTCACATACCCACTTGACTTCGCCGATAGTACCTACATATTTTCGTTCTTAATTACCTCAATTTGGACGAACAATTCCTAAACAGCTGGGTAAACAGCAAATTATCTACGTTGTTTATACGCGACAGACATTTTTGTGGGTAGGTAGTCGATTAAGAGAGTACGTACGTGAATTGTCACCATACGTTTTAACGCAGTTGCTTACTGTATATAAGAACAAAATAAGTCTAATTGTTCTCGTATTTTGCGTCTTATACTTGTCTACGTTGATATGACGTCTATTTGAATTCATTCCTATGCACTAAGTGCCTATGAGAAAGCCTTAATTTCACTTTTGATCAAATATCTGAAACTTTCAGTAGTCGTATAGGTAAGACTGGATATGCGCCAACAAAATTAAAAGGGTGTGATTATAATACGAATATCATCCGTCATAAAGACAAATAAAATATGTACTGCAGCATGTCCACGTGTAGGTACGTTTACAAAACATTATTAACCGCTACACGAAATCGTGTTCGAGATTATTGATTTGAAAAATAAAATATATTCCATTTGTCTGCTGTTTAATGTAACTCGATCTACGGACTCGAAACAATAAAAATAATCGTTCAGTCGGTAAGCTAACACCCGACCACGTATAAAAATGAGGTCCAGGTGATGAAAATTCAAGGCAAAAGTGCTCGAATGATGTAAATTCGAACTTTTTTCTCGTTTTCGACAGGATAGCTTGCTTGTCGTGTACCTACGTCAATTGCCTCGCTCGTGCACGAGAAAACAAAACGTGCCTAGAAATTAGAAGAAAGGATTTTCATGTTTCGAATTAGGTATAAAATATTTGTAAGAGACGATGTCGACTTTACGTGCGAAAAAGCTCTCTATAATGAAGATATCAAAACACTAACTACAAGTGAAGAGCTAAAGGCAATATGATTATTATGCGCATCAGATATGACTATACTTTCCTGGTACCATTAAAGGAATTTCATTATTCATTTTACAAAGCAGCAGAGTCAACAAAAGCGTGTTGAAAGTTGAATTTAGGTCGTTTGACAATTTGATTCGGAGTAGGCGTTTGAATTTAGCGAGTACTCTATTTGGGGACGAGAATTTAAAAAAAAAACCGAAGGGCGATAGAGAATTTGGATACCTATTACACGTGTAAAATATATTCAACCATTTGTAAATAATATAAGAGTCTGTTTTACTTTTCCTATACTATCGAAATGAAAAAAAAAATAAAAGGTGAAGGTAAATTTTTTTTCAGTTCTTACGTAATTATCGAGTGAAGCTTTGGCAATTTATCTTGACATTTACTGCGTACAAACTCACTGTCAGTTATCTCGCTTCCTTAACATTGCTCGGACTTGCTAGTGTTTTGAATGACTACGAGTGCGATGCAGAATAAATCTTGCTAGAAAGCAGCTGCGAGATCTGTCTCTTGAGAAGAAAAGGAAAGGGAGAGTTATTTGAAAATTCTTGCCATCCGTCAGCCGTGTAAAATCTTTTGACCCTCACTCCAGAGGCCAAGGGCAGCCCTTTGAGAGCGCTATACACTAAATTTTGCCTGCATTCAGCTCGAGTCCCCCCCCCCCCTGCCATGTCCGTTGCGACTAAAGCGATTTTACGTTCTACTTTTGTTCTCAGTTCATCCTCAGTAGCACCGCTGATTGCAAGTAGGGTGTCGTCCGCAAAACAGACCGCCATTTGCGCATGCCCTGTAGTACTAAGTTGTACACGATATTCCAGGGTACTTGGCCAGCGGGCAGCCTTTCACCAAAGACTGGACTGTTCTTCTCCATTGTACTGCACTATGCGCTGGTCGAGATAGCTTCGGTACATGGCCACCATGTATTCAGCAACTCCGTATTTCTCCAGTTGGTTTAGGATGTGGCTCCACAGTAGGTGGTCGAATGCGCCCCTTATGTCGAGCGCCATCACTATTCGCTTGCAGCTCTCATTGAGATCATACTCTTAGTTGCTGCCATATGCAGTCCTCCACTCTGCTCCTTCCTTCCCTGAAACCGAATTGGAAGTTAGAGAGCTTCGGTTCAATGACGTCGTCATGCACCGCTCCAGAAGTTTCCCTAGAATTGGGAGCATTGTCAACGGCCAATGAGGAACCACCAACTTCACGTCAAAGTTGTTACTTTTTAGGAACAGTACCAGTCAGACCACTTTCCACTTCTTTGGGAATGTGCTCCGCTCCAGACGAGTGTTCTACAGTGTGGGGAGCAGGTCCGGGTGGCACTTCTTCGCGATCTTCAGGGCTTTGTAACCTATGCCATCAAACCTAGGACTCGAGCGGTTACTCTATCTAGCTCGGAACTTTTTTACTTTTTCAGCTGTAACTGGTTCCGGTACCAGTCATGGTGGTAGTGAAGGTGGAGGGGAGTACCCGAGTATTCTCAGTCAATCCAGTGATACCTAAAAGACATACGGTATGCTACAAATATATAGAGCAAAATACGCAAGCTGGCTAAAATTTTAAGCTGCTGATGACGTCATTTGAAATAAGATATTATGAAACATGATCTCCATTGTTTTTTTTTTTTTGTTGCTTACATCGTTTATTAAAAAAATACGGCTAGATAAGGGCTTCAACAATGAGTCATTTCGCCCTAAATTGAAATAACAAAAGAAGAAGTAAAATGAAGATCAAAATAGAACAAAAAAGAAGGTGAAATAGGAGCAATTATGCACAGTGATGAAAAGTAAAGTTTAATTCAAAAGTTGATTAGTGATAGCAAAAAAAAAAAGAAAAGTGTTAGTTTGTGATAGTGGGAGACAGAGAGAGGAAATTAGTGTAAGAGTAGATGGTAGGGAAGACGGAGAGATTTGTGACATGCGGAAGCAATGAAGTTCAGCGAAAGGACGTTGGATGTTGAAGTTGGTAAGGAAAGAATGAAATTTTTTGTTGAGTGGTAAGGTGAGGGCATTGGAGAAGAAGGTGATTCAGGTCTGCAGCTACCACCCCCCCCCCAATATGGAAGAGGCCAACAGGAGAAATATGTGGAAAGAATTTAGATAGATTATAGGGGAGTCTATTGTGATCGAAACGAAGTCTGCAAATTGTAACTGTGAATTTCCGGTTTACGTAGTTTGACAATGTAAATCAGGGACGGTTGGGGATAGAGCTTTCAATGTGGAAGTATTGAGAGGATTGGCGAATGTTTTCACAGTAGTGCCTGTGCCACCTATCTTCGTTTTCTTCTCGGGCGATGCCTAAGAGAATGTATAATGTTTGTCTTAAAATGGGTAAGCTAACGCTAGGAAAAGCCAAATGGATGTCCAAAAACACAGCGTTTAAGTGGTGCTTGTTCATAACGGCCTCGCATATGTCACTTACAAGGGGTGGTTACGCAATCGATAGCCTCCCGTTTATTTTGGAAGCCAAAGCAGTTGTGTGGGATGATTCTTTTCTGTTCTTACCACTGTCTAAGTCGCGTATTGAGCATAGATTTGACAAGTTTTCTGATACAAGAAGATAGAGCGATAGGACGTAGCTTGGCATCTTTTTTGGGAATGGAAATGATCTGGAAATTAGTCCATTCGGATGGGATGATGTTGCTTTGCCAGAGACGGTTGATGATCATTAGTAGAGCCTGTAAGCTGAATTCAGGAACTGATCGAAGACAGCTGTATGAGATGCCATCTAGTCCCGGAGCTGTAGATTTCCTCGAGCTAAGGGGAGAGTAGAATTCTTCTCAAGTAAATTGACCATCCAAAATGTGATTTTGAGGCGGAGGGAACTGTCGGGAAAACTTGGAGCGCTTTGAGGGACAACAGTGTCAACAAAGGACAGTAACTCGGCCTGAGAGATTTTGTGATTAAAAGAGTTGGTACCGGACGCAAACACTCACGAGCAACGCCATATGGTACTGGGTTTAGTGTCTCTGTTGAACCGAAGTGCTGTTAAACAAAGAACTGAATATTCTGAAAGACTCTCTTTTATAAGAGGTCTTCAAAAAAAAAAAACAAAGAGAGAGAGAGAGAGAGAGAGAAAATGTCCATTTTCTGAAAGCCTTCTCATATTCTTTTTAATAAGGTGAGTGCATTTGGTAGTCCACCAAATTGGTGCGGATTTGTGCCCAAAAGAATTGTTTTGTTTCATTTTTCTAGCGGGGAACCCGCTATCTCTTTTGTTGGGGGTACTTTCAGGAAATTTTCGTCCGCGAGCGCGTCCGCAAGCGACCCGAGGTTGAGGACGTCACGAGGTTGATGACGACACGGAGAGGGGGGACTTGGAAAAATTCGACTTTCAAGCTATATTATATGATGGGGGGGGGGGGGAGACTTGGAGAAATTTTGACTCTCAAGCTATGTATGATATGAAGGGGACTTGGAGAATTTTGACTCGCGAGCTATAAATGATGGGAGGGGGACTTGTAAAAACGTCGACTCTCGGGCTATATATGATAGGAGGGGGACTTAGAGAAATGTTGACTCTCGAGCTATATTATGATATGAAGGAGACTTGGAGAAATGTTGACTCTCGGGCTATATGATAGAAAGGGGACTTGGATAATTTCGACTCTCAAGCTAGGGACCCAGAAAAATTTCCACTGTTGAGCTGGTGTATATGTGACAGGAGGGGGACTTGAAAGAACACGACTTCCTTGAAATTGCAGCGCGTTCAAGTTGTCATGGCATCATTTAAGGAACTTAGAAAAACTTCAGGCTCTAAGCTTCATATGATAGGAGGGAGACTTGGAAAAATTCTCGGGCATTGCAGTCCTGCAATGGGATCTAACTTTTTTTTCTATTTAACGAGCTATTAACCCCCCCCCCCCAAAAAAAAACAAAAAAAAAAACGACGGTTTCCTTAACGAAGTTAAACGAGGAACGCAGGGAACCTGTTTTATGAGTCAAATGGGATTTGGTATTGAAAATTCAAGGAAGCCTAAACATAGATAAAGCTAGTATAAAGAAGGCCTCTACCTACTATAAGCCTAGTATAATATAGTTTGAGAGTCTAAATTTTTCTCGAATCTCCAGCTCTATATGATAGCTTGAGAGTCTAAATTTCTCTAAGTCCCCCTCCTATTATATATAGCTTGAGAATCGAAATTTTTCCAAGCCCTCCTCCTATCATATATAGCTCGAGAGTCGACATTTTTGTAAGTCCCCCTTCTATCATATATAGCTCGAGAGTCGAAATTTTTCCAAGTCCCCCTCCTATCATATATGGCGCGAGAGTCGAATTTTTTCCAAGTCCCCCCTTCTATCATATATAGCTCGAGAGTCGAAATTTTTCCAAGTCCCCCTCCTATCATATATAGCTCGAGAGTCGAAATTTTTCTAAGTCCCCCTTCTATCATATATAGCTCGAGAGTCGAAATTTTTCCAAGTCCCTCTCCTATCATATATGGCTCAAGGGTCGAAATTTTAACAGGGAACCTGTTTTATGGGGGGCTATTTGAGAAATCTGCCGTGCGCCGTCCGCCGTCCAGCGAAAAACTTAGAAAAATTTCGACTCTCGAGCTATATATGATGGAAGGGGGACTTGAAAAAATTTCGACTCTCGTGCCATATATGATAGAAGGGGGACTTGGAAAAATTTCGACCCTCGAGCCATATAGATAGGAGAGGGACTTAGAAAAATTTCGACTCTCGAGCCATATATGATAGAAGGGGGACTTGGAAAAATTTCGACTCTCGAGCCATATATGATAGGAGGGGGACTTGGAAAAATTTCGACTCTCGAGCTATATATGATAGCAAGGGGACTTGGAAAAATTTCGTCTCTCGAGCGAGAAAAATTTAGATTCTCAAACTATATTATGATAGGCTTATAGTAGGTCTAGGCGTTGTTTATACTATCTTTATCTAGGTCTAGGCTTTCTTGAATTTTCAATACCAAATCCCATTCGACTCATAAGACAGGTTCCCTGCGTTCCTCGTTTAACTTCGTTAAGGAAGCCGTCGTTTTTTCTAAGTTTTTCGCTGGACGGCGCGCGGCGGACGGCGCACGGCGGACGGCGCACGGCGGACGGCGCACGGCAGATTTCTCAAATAGCCCCCCATAAAACAGGTTCCCTGTTAAAATTTCGACTCTCGAGCCATATATGATAGGAGGGGGACTTAGAAAAATTTCGACCCTCGTGCCATATATGATAGGAGAGGGAACCTGATTTATCCAACTATATTATATTACACTAATAGTTGGTCTAGGCCTTCTTTTTACTACCTTTCTCCAAATCTAGGCTTCCTTGAATTTTCAATACCAAATCTCATTCGAATCATAAAACAGGTTCCCTGCGTTCCTCGTTTAACTTCGTTAAGGAAGCCGTCGTTTTTAGAAGTTTTTGGCTGGACAGCGCACGGCGCACGTCAAATAACTCAAAAAGCCCCCCAAAAAACAGGTTCCCTGCTTAAAAAAAAAACGACAAATTTGTAGTTTTGAAGAATGTAAAAAAAAATAGCCCCTAGAGCCTAAAGTTTTTCCAAGTCCAGAAAATCATATCGTGACAACTTGAACGCGCTGCAATTTCGAGGAAGCCGTCGCGTCGTGGAGGTCGGAATTTTTCCAAGTCCCCCTTCCTTCTCTGTGACGTCATCAACCTCGCTTGCGCTCGCGCTCGCGGACGACAATTTCCTGAGAGTACCCCCAATAAAAGGGATAACGGGTTCCCCGCTAAAAAAAAAGGTCCTTCAGACTTTTTTTGGATTACTCCCCTCCCCCCCTCCTCTCAAAGTAATCGTCTGGATCCACGCCTGGATCCCCTCCTCCTTCCGCTGAATAGAAAAAATCTACTTAAAGATTGTTCCTTTCAGCAGCTTTATCGTACCCCTGGTCTTATTTGCGGCAATGGTAGAAATTCTGTACAAGAAGTCTCGTGTAACCCTCTTAACCTAATGGTTTGCGATCCGCGCGGACTTCGTCAATCCCTTACATTAAAATTTATCGAATTGAAAAAATGTTGATCTTTATTTCCTTGAACAATATCGGGTGTTGATTCAACAGCTGTTCTTCGCACGTTTTGCCGAACAATAATGGGATAAACCTAGTACAATGGAAATACAAATAGACTCTGTTGTCAGAGATTCGAACAAAGAGAAAACCATGTACGTGATCAAAGCTCATCCATTTTTCCAAAGTTTGATTTTCTCCTTTGACGTCTTCGAACACATTCCGGAGAAATCGTTCACTCATGGAGTTTGAAGAGGGCGTTGAGAAAAACGTCAATGCTAATACGTAAGAAAGCTCGAGAGAATACTCCTTGTAGTCTTTAATAGCTTCGAGCTATGCGGCAGTGACATCACTAGTTCGAGATCTTCTCATTAAACTCCGTCACTAAGCAGAAGCGTAGTTCCCGGCGTCGCTTATGTAAATAATTTTATTAAGATATAGACGTAAAATCGAAACCTTGACAGGCATTAAATACGGTGAGAAAAAGAAATCGAAGTGCTAGCCCGATGGAGCAGAGAGCGTCGATGGAGAGGGAGGAAAACGTCACGATGACGTAATACGTAGTCAGTCGTTGTGCGCGGAATTTCTTTACCTCCCTCTGAGTCACGTTGCCGTACGAGAAGGCGAATACGTTTACTAGCTTATCGGTGGCTTCAATGATTGCGTCTGCTGCTCTACGTGTTTGTGAAACACTCGAGTTTTCAGTCTGTCTTTCTCGCAGAGCAGCGTTCGAACGTCTGTTGCGAATCGGAATCCAGAATACGATCTCTCGTCAGTCGTCACTAGTTTAATTTACTCGTTGTTCTTCGTGTATTTATACATTCGTAACCTACTTTCGAGGAGTAATGGTTTTTATTTTTAGTGCGAACATCTGAAACAGAGAACGTTCTTTCGTACCCAAATCGAATTTTTACTCGTAAATTATAGTGAAGTGATTGTTGTATCGCATCAAGATGACCGAAACAATTTCGATTACGAAGAAAGCCGCCGATCTCTTCCATCCGGTAATTTCGTCAAATGATTTCGGCTCGAAGACCGAGTTGATGAGCGGTGACGTGATATTGAAAGGTCCGGATAAGCAGAAAAGGTACGTCCACCTGAAAGTGTACCGCACCTCCTTAGAGCACTTCGCCGTCGTTTATCCGCTAAAGAGGTTGAGCAAGGCAATGGGCATCATAAACATAAAGAATACGTGCGTGTCCAGTTTCGACGAGGAGAAAAGTCAGTTTACGATTAATCAGAAAATGTTCGACGTGACGACGAGCGTCGACCTGAACTGCGAATCGCGCGATTTCCACCAATGGATGAACGCCTTCACCGGACGACACTCACCCACGATCATCCATCAGACTTCGCTACCCATGGTGAAGGAAGAGGACGTCGACTATTAAGTTCAGAAGGGGTTGCAACCACTGTATGGATTCGAGTTTCGCCCGTTCGACGGCGTTGACCTTTTTTAACCCTGTCGCAGTCGAGACGCCACGACGATGGAAAAATAAACCCTTTGTTGCGTTCTCGTACCAATTTTTTCGTGTCGGGGTGCTGATCGGGAAATGCGTACATAATAATACTCGGTGCGCGTGTAATTTGGAAATGTTGTGATATCATTGTATATAAATGTATGTGTGTGTATAGTTTTCACTGTGTGCGTACGATATCAATTTCGCGAAGAAAAATGGTTCAACGTTTATGCGATTTCTATTTCGTTCTTTTTCCTCTCTCTCTCTCTGTTTACGACTACGAATATATAAACGTTAATACATGTTATTGATTCGGTTTATCGTACGATCCGTCTCCATTTAACTACGTGTAAACATGTCATGTCCTGTATCCGTTATTGGAGAAAAAAAAAACCTTAAACGTATAAAATTGTTTGGTATTTGTTTACGCGGACGAGTTTTCATCTGATTATACAACTGTATAGGAATCGACTAATGAGAACGATAAGAAAAACTCGCAGCTCGCTGCACCGAAGTTCGAGCTAATCGAGAAGAGCTAGGAACTTATTTTATGATGGGAAAAATCTTCCGTAGGTGATGAAATCAATTAAGAAGTCGTAGACCTCGCCTTAATGACGTCATTAACAATCATTTTGATGGAGTTCGAGAGTTGTTTTACCACGAAGAGCGAATCACCGACGCTTTTCTGAGAATATTTTTTTATCTTTCCGCTTTTGAAGGGCTTAAGAGGAGAATTAAGAAGAATTGAACGTCACAAAATTTGTCGGTAAAAAAGTAACAGAGAAAAATTCGTGCAAAATTATGTTGGAAAGTGAACTGAAATTACAGAATTAGAGTTTTTTCCAGCACTAGGTCAGTGAGCGTTGTATTTCATTATTATGTCTTTTTTTTAACGAGAATCCGATACCCACAGTCAACCTTCGCGAATTTTTTCAAGTCTTCACTGTAGGTTAAAGCCTAGACTTTCCTACTGTCTAGCCTGGACATATCTCTCAATTTCTTCAAAGTCGACCCCGATTCTTTCATGATATTACACTTGCTTTTCTAAATCTACGGATACGTACGGTCAACCTTTAAGAATTTCTTTGTGTCTGAAGGGGGGCGTCCATAAATTACGTGAGGCGATTTTTGTAATTTTTCGACCCCTCTCCCCACTTGGTGAGATATCGTGAGATTTGCCTTGACCTCCCCCTCCCCTCTTGTGAGATTTTTCGAAATGCGTATTTTTGCTTTAAATACGTTTATCTGTGCTTAATCGCGTTTATCTATTAAAAATCTTATTTTCTTGATCACATCTTATACCTATTCAAAAAGGACTAGTTTTTATTAAATTTAAGCCAGTTCAGCAATATATTTGAGTGAGAAAAGAATTACGTGAGATTTGTTGGCACCCTCTCCCCCAAAAATTCATCAAGTAATTTATGGATGCCCCAAGGTCACAGCCGTGGGCCCTTCGGGAATCACAATTCTGCCGGGCAGGCATTTTATCGAAAAAGCATCGTATGAAATACGAATTTAGTTTCGACATTGAAAATCGGAGCCCCGTCTTATAGTCGAACAAGGAAATCAGGAAACTGTTCTATGGGAGCGGACTAATTTGGTTTCAATATCGAAAATTAAATTCAAAATTGGAGCCCTCAACTGTTAGAATGTTTCATAGTCAACTCCTCCCTCGATATTCGAAACTTTTTCATGTTCCACTCCTTTGATGGTTGAAATTTATCCAAATTTCCGTCCTATCATTTGAAGTACATAAAACCAAAATTTTTTCAAATTCCTCCCGTCGCCGCCTCTGCCATACATCCTCAATATAAATTTTTTTGAATCCAAATCTGTGGATAAAATTTTTCTGAGTCTGACTTCCGATGCAAAAAATGCAAAATTTTGGTTGAAAACCTGCTCTAAACTTTTTTTCTTATTCGGCTTCTTGCGTCAGCCGTTTGCTTTTCAGCAAAAACTGACCTACCCTAACCTAAAGAGGCTCCAGGGAGAAATTTTTTCCTTTTTCTTCGGTTTCCCCGCTTTTTGGTATCCGAAGTGGGAAATGTAAATATTTGGTACGACGACAACGGTTTCATCTCATCTGCTCAGATACCTCCCTTTGTGATGGTTTTTTTTCTTGTCCAAATTTTACCGTACGAAAATCATGAAAAAGAAATAACTTCAAGTCCCCCTATTTCACTTCTGAAATACGTTTCTTCGAGAAACAACGTTTTTCTGTTTTAAATGCCACGAGACGGAAAATTTTAGGGAAACGTCTCTTAAAATATATAAATTAGATCCAGTTTGGTATTACACAACTCCTGGATTTGCTTGGGATTGTACACTAAAAACTACTAAACAAAAGCTGGAATTATTAACTGATGTGGATATGTTATTAATGTTTGAAAGAGCGAAACGAGGAGGAATTTCTCAGTGTTCAAACAGATATGCAAAGGCTAATAATAAATATATGGGAAAGAAATTTGATAAAACTAAGGATTCTTTATTCATTCAATATTTGGATGCAAATAATTTATATGGATGGGCTATGTGTAAACATTTACCATATGGGGGATTTGAATGGGGAAATCCAGAATATTTTGACATGAATAGAATTTTAAAAATGAAAGATGATCAGAAAATTGGATATCTTTTTGAAGTAGATTTAAAATACCCAAATGAATTACATGATAAACATTCTGATCTACCCTATTGTCCAGAAAATGTAATTGATAATAATCAACTTCCAAAATTATGTACTACATTATATGACAAAAAGAAATATGTTCTTCATTATTTAAATCTTAAACTAGCTCTTGAAGCTGGATTGAAATTGGAAAAAATTCACAGAGTTATAAAATTTGATCAATCCGACTGGATGAAAGTATATATTGAAAAAAAAAAGTACAGAACTAAGGAAAAAAGCTAAGAATGATTTTGAAAAGGATTTCTTTAAATTAATGAATAATTCTGTTTTTGGTAGAACCATGATGAATGTTAGAAAGCATGTTGAAATAAAATTAATTTCAGAAGGTAATAATATAGGTACTAAATATGTTTCAAAGGCTAATCTTGAGAAATCAACATTTTTTGGAAGAAATCTTGCAGCTGTACAAATGAGAAAAACTGAAATGAAATTTAATCAACCAATTTATGTGGGAGTAGCTATCTTAGATATTTCAAAAACTCTTATGTATGATTTCTATTATAGGCTGAAAGAAAGATATGGAGATAGAATAAAATTATTATATACAGATACAGATTCATTAATTATTTCTATAAAAACAGAAGACTTCTATGAAGATATGAAAGGTATGATTGATGAATTTGATACATCAGATTATAAGAAAGATAATATTTATGGTTTACCACAAGTGAATAAAAAGGTATTAGGGAAATTTAAAGATGAGATGAAATGGAAAAATTTTAGAGGAATTTATCGGACTTGCTTCTAAATAATTATATTCTAATAAAGTTTTTGTTTCAAACAACGAAATGAAGAAAGCTAAAGGAGTAAAGAAGAATATTATTAAAAATCAGATAACTCATAATGATTATAAGATGTGTTTAGAAAAGAAAATAACTAAGACTATTAAACAAAACATGATAAGGAGTACAAAACATGATATTTATACTATTGAGCAGAACAAAAGAGGATTAACTGCATTTGATGATAAAAGATGTCTATTCAAAGATGAAAGTGATACATTACCTTGGGGCCATTATAAGGTCAATTTAGAAAAAAATAATTTTATTCATCATTTAAAAAATCTCAATAAAAATGGAGTTATTGAAGAAAAAGTATAAAAATATAAGCATAATCTAGTCTACAAAATGTTTATAAACATAAAAAAATATGGTTGTCTATGAAGTTCATTTAAAATTCTGAAGAGTACATGGAAGTTATAAGAGCAATCAAAAATGCAGAAATCATGTTTTTAGGTGGTAGACCACTTTGGGATGATATTCAATTTTATGATCCACAACCTGAAGCTGATGTGGGATTTGAATCAGGAAATGAATCAGATATAGAGATAATCAATGAACCAAATATAGAGATAATCAATAAACCAGATATAGAGATAATCAATGAACCAAATATAGAGATAATCAATGAACCAGATGATATCTTACTATCAACTAGCACAACCAGATACCTATAGAAGAGAGATAATCAATAAACCAGATGATAGCTTACTATCAACTAGCACATCTCATAATAATGTTAATAACTCTGAAAATAAATCTGATCAGGGAACAGAAAATAAATAAATTAATAAATACTTGGTGATTATTTTTTAAACTAGAAATAGGCCTATAACTTATTTCAATCAACCTTTTTTATATACTTATTAGAATTTTTCTATATAAATAATAAGTAATTAAATTTACAAAAATGGAGGCTTATGAAGAAGAATATGAAGAATATTATAATAAATGTAGAGGTAGGGTAAGAGAGAGGATAAGAGAAAAAGAGAATAAAGATAGGTAGATAGACCTATTGATCATCTATAAGAGAGGATGATTTTGAATCAGATATTGACTCAGAGGAGGGTTAATTTTTGGTATAATTAATTTCAATATCTGATTTTAAGTCGTCTTCTGGTATATTTAAATCTTCTAATTCGTTTTCAATTATTCTTGATAAAGCGCTCAAATGAGCAATAATATTTAACATAAATTTTCCATATTTTGTTCTTTTAGATTCAGGTAAATATTGAATTTTATCCGATAAAGGATTCATTATAGCTTCATATTTTGATCTCATTCTATCAAATGGTGTTTTAAAATATGGTATAATATTTTTGAAATCAAATTCATTTAATCCAACAAAAGAATCTTCATAGACCTCCATTTATATAGAATAAATTTTTTAATAAGTTGCTTGAAAATGGTTGGATGAGAACAATTAATTGACCAAGAAAATCTGGTCACGTTTTTTGGCAAAATAAAAGTGTTGAGCGTACTGAAGATTGATATGTAAAAGTGAAGTATTTTTGGAGTCTTTAAAAGTGAAGAAAATTGAATGAAAAGTTCAGGAATCCATAACTGTCCTAGAACATGAGTAATTTTGTGAATTGATTAAAAGTGCTGAAATATGGTTGAAAAAGTGAGAAATTTGACAGCTCGTAGCTCATAAATAGGAACTTGAGGATCAATAAAAAGTGAAGAAAAAACGAGTAAAAAAGTGAGAAATTCATAACTGTCCTAGAAATCCAGAACTATCCTAGAAATCCAGAAATGTCTTAGAAATCCAGAACTGTCCTAGAAATCCAGAAATATCTTAGAAATCCAGAACTGTCTTAGAAATCCAGAACTGTTCTAGAACATACATTACCCCTCCACTGACTTGATTCTAGCCGGGTACTGAGGATTTGGAGGGTAATCAGGACTTCGTTTGAAAATCGTGTGAGAGATAATTATTGTAAGCTGAAGACCTAAAAAATGAAAATTGATGTTTCTTTTTCGAGATATGAGGCGCAGAGTTTTCTCTTGTACAACAATGTGAAGATAGACATAATCCTCTGCAGCATTTGAATTAGCGAGGAAAAACGCATTATTTGTCTGTCTCATTCTACGCAACATTGAACATTCGAAGACCCGTGCGACACTTTGGGAACGTTTTTACGATAGCTCATTGCTGATAAGAAAAAAAGCTTTTTTCTTTGATTCTTTTAGTTTTCTGCTCGTAGTGCGAAAATCAATTTACCGACTTAAGGTTGGATTTGTCTACCTCGATTCATTCCAAAGACTTTTACGTCAAGAAAAAAAAAAACAATATTTGTTAATAACTTGACTTCAAACTAAAACACTTGATTTATTTAATCAAATATACGAGTATGTACTTATCTAATATACATGAATCGGTATCGAGGATATATAATGTGTGTAAGGTTTACAATATTAAAATGAATTCAAGAAATTAGCTACAATACATGAGCCATATTAGTCGAATCTACCGAAGTCCATTTTTTCATCATAGGTGTCGGCCGGTGTGTTGCGATAGCTGAAAAATATTCAAAAATGATTTTATTTTGTCGATAGAAATGAAGACCCCTTTTGAACTACGCGTAGAGCAAATCCTCCACTCAGGAAAAAAAAACCGTCGAACTTATCCATGGGTTCCTGAGAATAATGTGTATAACAATTTCGAAAAAAAAAACTAAATTTGCTTCAAAAATACAAATTTTAGTTCAAAAAGAAATTATGAATTTGGGTTATTTATTTTATACAGTAGTATTAGGAATCTCGAAAATCTTCAAAATTCAACTCTGTTCCTGCACCCACCTTTTGATTGTTTGGATCGGATTATTTACTAAGCTGCTGAGTAAATCTAAGATCTACATTTCGAATCTAAAATTATAAGGTCGTTTCTGTTTTTTTTTAATGGATTAGTGGTCCATGTCAGGAGCTCGATAACTTGATATTGAAAAGCAAGCATGTCGATCCCTTTTTGTAGAGCAGATAATATACTGAGCCTCTCTACTTGCTCTTTTTTCAACCTTTCCATATCCTCACCAAAGCTTCTTTCTCAGATCACTACTTGTTCTCACTTCTGCTTTTGTACTTAACATATGTGCTCAAAAGGCGGGTACATTTTTTTGCAATGCCAATGACATTTCAGAAATGGGAAATGATTAGATACATCAAAATATAATTACCATTACGGAGAGGACAATTGTATCGTGGACATAAAAAAGAGTTATTAGTATAATATTAATTTTTCAATAAAAAAAAATTATTGGGAGAGTCTATCAATAAAATATGAAAGGATCAATTTTTTGAATTATTATTGAAGAAAAATGTCAGGCGTCGTCCGGCAAAACATGGGACTAGGAAAAATTTCAAGTACTTGGAGAAGGTTCGAATATTCAGCTGTATCTGATTGGGAAAGCTTGGTAAAATATGGACTTTCGAACTTAAACTTCCAAAGTGGCAAGGAACAAATTTGAATCTTCACTTAGGAAAAGTATAACAGAGAAGCCTCCATAAAACGGGTTCCCTGTTTGCCTCAATTAACGCAGTTGATGAAGGCAATCCAAAGCAGCTGACGTTTTTTTTTTTATGGATGGCGTTATTTCCGGTACTGTACTTTATTCACCGTCAATGCACTTTGTGTGTTGTGTCACTATGTTGTTAGCCAATTAGCGTTACATAGAAGAAACCACGTGGAGATTAGCTTACTTATCTTCCATCCACCCTAAGAAGGGTTTTGTCATAATTCACGGGAACACAAGTCACCTCTCTCATCACCCTAAGAAAGGTTTCGTCATAATTCACGAAAAATTCACGGAGCTCCACAGTCTGGACACACCTCTATCTCATGAAAGCATACGGTGTGAATCCGGAGGCAGCAGCATTCTGTAGATTCAATCGCCGTGGCGCAGACGGGGCAATGATGAATAGACAGGCGCTGTCGTTTCTTTGGACCTGGTACTGCCGCAGTCGTCTGACGTTTCCTTCTCTGACAAGGCTCTCCTGACACTTCCCTATCAGCAGTACTCCTATTAAAAGAGCATAGCTGTCGCTGAGAACATTTAGGACGACCTCGTACTTTCACTTTGGGCCGGAATCTTAGATCATGAAACTTCCCTGCGACCTCAGAACCAACAACTACTTCCTCATCACGTAGTTGAAGAAGAGGCTCCTCACGCGACTCCTGACTCATCTTTTGCTTCTTCAATCTCGGTATGTTCAGATCACGAGCTAGCAGATAGAAAACTAGATTCGTGTCAACTCGGCTTAAAAAAGTACAGTACCTGTATATAACGTTTTATTATTCACCGGTACAGTACCGGTTTATAATTAATCACTTCGTTTTTTTTATTTTTATGATTATGTACTCAGTCGAAATATTATAAAGATCTCAAGATCGAGAACATTTGACGAAAAGATATACTCACGCAGGAGTTTCCGGTTGGTCTGCAACAAGTGTTCTAGGTTCATCAAATCGGTCTGGAGATGGAGGCGGTGAGGGAGGCGGAGGAGGAGGCGGAGGAGGTGGAGCTGGTTCCAATTCTGGATCCGGCTCCGCTTGAATTATGAGAATCGTTATCGCTAGCAAAAATACAATTTGGAAAAAAAACTTTCTGTTGAACATTTTCGTAATGCAGAAAAAGTTTCTCATGAATCAGATTTATAGTTTTTGTCGATGCAAGTACGCCGCTAATATGATTCAAAAGAATTTCAGGACTCGAACTTGCGGAAAATTATGAAGAAGCCAAGTGAAGTCTTTCCATGGTTGAAACATACGTTCGAGTGCAAAACCTCAGCAAACGAAGAAATGCAAAGAATTGAACAGATTTTTATAAAGCGTAGAATTATTCTCCTCATTGGTACTGCCAGAGTAAATGTTTGAAAGTGCTGTTTTAAGTTTAAAGAAGATGTGTTTTTCCTGTTTTTACAATATTTTCATACTAACGTGTCATATGATTTCCTCCATCCACCCGATCATCATAATTATGATGAATCTAGATCATCAGAGGAGTTAACCTACAAAGAATTTCGAATTCAAAGACGTGATTGGAGAGCTTCTAAAAGATTTTCGACATTCGAACTATCTATAAAGCTTTTATATTTTCGCATTACTCAATTGACATTTCTCCCTTAAATATGAAGAAAGGAAAACTTGAAAGAATTTAGACTTTGGGAGGAAGACAAGGAAAAATTCTGACGTAAGGTGGAATTCCGACTATCGAGTCATCCACATTATCGGGGGTATTGAAATTATTTTGATTTTCGAGTTGTGTACAGGAGGAATCAGGGTTCAAATTGCTGTTTCTTTTTCGAGATATGCGACGCAGTCAGACAAATCCAACCTTGAGTCGAAAACTTTTTTTTTGAAGGGGCGGGGATTGATAGCGCAATTCGGAGAAGATATTGAAAGCTATTGAAACAAAAAAAAAACAAGTCTATAAGGGAGAAGTTCGCTCTTGTACAACGTGAAGATGGACATAATGTTTCTCAGACATTTGAATTACTCGTATCGAAAAAAACGCATTTGTCATCAGTGTCACACCATGCAACATTGTACTTTCAAAGGCCCCTTAGACACGTTAGGAACGTTCCAGAATTGGCTCATCTCTAATAAGAAAAGAAACTTTTTTCTTTGATTTTTTTCGTTTTTTGCTCGTACTACGAAAATCAATTTACCGACTTAAGATTTGATTTTTCTGTCTGCGATTCATATTATAGGCACCAGAAACTCTTACGTCAAGAAAAGGGAAACGATATATTTGTTAATAATTTGACTTCAAACTAAAACACTTGCTTGCTGATTTATTTAATCGAATATACGAGGACGTTTCTAATGTACATGAATTGTTAAAGAAGATTTATATGTGTGTAAGGTTTACAATATTAAAATGTACTGCGTTACAATACATGAGCCATAAAGCGAATTTACCAAAGTTCATTTTTTCATTGTAGATATCGGTCGACGTGTTGTGCTGGCTGAAAAATTTTCAAAAATGATTTTATTTTGTCGATAGAAATGAAGACCCTTTTTGAACTACGCGTAGAGCAAACTCTCCACCCAGGAAAAAAAAAAATAGATGCCATTGCTGGCGGGGAACCCGCTGTCCAGAGTCTCCTAGAGCCTGAAGTTTTTTTAAGTCCCGAAAATCATGACGTGACAGCTTGAAAGCGCTGCAATTTCAAGGAACCCGTCGTCTTTCCAAGTCCCCCTCCTATCATATATAGCTCGGAGGTAGATATTTTTCCAAGTCCCCCTTTCTATCATATATAGCTCGGAGGGAGGAATTTTTCCAAGTCCCCTTCCTATCATTATGGCTAGAGGGTCGAAATTTTTCCAAGTCCCCCTCCTATCATATATAGCTCAGAGGTAGGAATGTTTCTAAGTCCCCTTCCTATCATATCTGGCTATTGGCTAGAGGGTCAAAATTTCTCCAAGTCCCCCTCCTATCATATATCGCTCTGAGGTTGGAACTCTCCAAGTCCCATTCCCATCATATTAGCTCGAGAGTCAAAATTTTTCCAAGTCCCCCTCCCTTCTCCGTGATGTCATCAACCTCGCTTGCGCTCGCGCTCGCGGACGAAAATTTTCTGAAAGTATCCCCAACAAAAGGGATAGCGGGTTCCCCGCTAAAAACTGTGGGTTGCTGATAGAAATATAGCAATTTTGAAAAAAAATTAGATTTGCTTCGAAAACACAAATTTCAGTACAAAAAGAGATTATGAATTTGGGTTATTTAATTTTTACAGTACCAGGAACCTCGAGAATCTTCAAAATTCAACTCTGTTTTTACACTTACCTTTGGATTACCGATCAAGCTGGTTTGGATCGGATTATTCACTAACATGCTGAATAAATCTAAGATCTACTTTTCGAATCTGGAAATATAAACAATAATGAGGTCATTTCTGTACTTTTTTTTTCCTCTGTTTTGTTTTCATGGATTGACATTAAAATTGAGAAAGTTTATTTGAATTCAAGAAATGGGTATTCCATTTTGATAATGTAGAAGTTCTCTTCTTTCTATCCATAAATTTAAAGGAGGCCTCGCCCGTATTTTTTTAATTGACGTACTCACAAAACAAATTCTTCCAGATCGTAGTGGACAATGCCAAGAGCCTGATAACTTAATTCTGTTTTGCAAATACGTCAATTCCTTCTTGCAGGGCAGATACACCGGCACACCGCGCCCTCCATTTGCCCCTTTTTCAACCTTTCCCTACCCTCACCAAAGCTTCTTTCTCAGATCACTACTTGTTCTCACGTTTGCTTTTGTACATTTGCTTTTAAGCTGCGACATATGTGCTCAAAACACGTGTACATTTATTTGCAATGCCGATAACATACAAATATGGCCTATGATAATAAAACACAATCATGATGTCATACAGAAATTGGAAATGATTAGATCAGTGATCCGCAACCTTTTATATCCCATGGCGCCTTTACAGTCGGAGAAATTTTTGTGGCGCCCCTTTCCGCCCAACGTTGGAACATATCAAAAAGGCACACATTTTTACAATTTTTTTCATTGCCGGACAAAATTAATCCGTTATACAATTCAATTTAAGTAATAATAAATACAAATATAGATATAATTTGGGTAGAAGTGCAAAGTGGAAAGATAGAAATAAAATTAATGAGACGGCTGCGCTTGTTTAGTACCAAGAAGAGTGCCAAATCGTGGCTCAATTTATGATATTGCATTTTGGTGAAGAGCTTGCGGCGCCCCTGTCGGAAGCTCGTGGCGCACAGGTTGCGGACCACTGGATTAGATACATAAAAATATAATTACCATTCCGGAGAGGACAATTGCATACATTCAGTTGTAATTCGATTTTGAGTGCATGAGTACGTGTGCAACATCATCATGGACATAAAAAAGAGTTATTAGTACAATATTAATTTTTCAATAAAAATATTATTATTGGGAGAGTCGGTTAATAAAATATGAAAGGATCAATTTTTTGAATTATTATTTGCATAAAATGAAAAGCTCAGGATAAAGTCCGAAACGAACCAGGCAATGACTACACTGAAGACTACATTTACGACATTGATGACGTCGAAAGAAGTGATTTTAATGGATAAAATCCGCTTCACGAGAGTGTGCCGAAACGGCTCTTAGATGCATGTGGTGGTGACATCAATGAGAGCGCATGGTCCCTTCGCTAGTGCGCGTGCCCCTACATTTAATGGCTCGTGGAATGGATTTTGGACCTAGTCGTCTAGTAGTCAACCCTAAAAAATACAAAATCTCATGTCTTCATGGTGTGTCCAGATCTACTGGATAAAAAAATTGACGTTTGTTCCAAAACGTTAACTTTAATGCGAATTTGAATTTTAAACGGCAGTAGCGGTTTCTATCGAAGATTTTTCAACATGGAGCCTTTTTTGACCGATGGGTGGGGGTGGCGAGGGTAAACTGAAAAAAAAATGTCAGGTGTCGTCCAGCAAAACGTGGGACTGGGAAAATTTTGCTCGTAGTACAGATGACAGGAGGGGACTTGAGAAAATTTCGACTTCCAAGCTATATAATATGATGGGAAAGAGAGTTGGAAAAATTTCGACCACGGAGCTGTAATTGATAGGAGGGGACTTAGAAAAATCCGAATATTGTGCTGTATCTGATAGGCCAAACTTGGAAAAATATGGACTTTCGAGCTTAAAAACACTCAAAGTGGCAAGGAACAAATTTTAATCCTCACTTAGGAAAACTATAACAGAAAAGCCCCCTTAAAACAGGTTCCTTGTTTGCCTCAATTAACGCAGTCAATGAAGGCAAGCCCAAACAGTTGACGAAGTAGGCGGCGAGCTTTTTATATTTTTATGATTACTCAGTCAAAACATTATAAAGATCTCAAAATCGAGAACATCTGATGAAAAGATATACTCACGCAGGAGGTGCAGGTAGAGTATCAACAAATGTTATAGGTACATCATATAGTTGTGGAGGTGGAGGGGGTGGCAGTGGTGGCGGCGGAGGAGGTGGAGCTGGTTCCAAATCTGGATCTGGTTCCGCTTGAATTATGAAGATCGTCATCGTTAGCAAAAATACAATTTGGAAAAAAAACTTGCAAATATTTCTGTTGAACATTTTTGTAATGCAGGAAAATTTTCTCATGAATCAGATTTATAGTTTTTGTCAATGCAACTACGCCGCTACTATGATTTAGAAGAATTTCAGAACTCGAACTTGAGGAAAATTAAGAAGAAACCAAATGAAAGCTGACATTTCTTTTCATTGTTTAAATATATGTTCGTGTGCAAATCGCAGCAAACGAAAAAAATGAACAGATGTTAGTTCTTGTTGTAAAGAATTGAACAGATTTTTATAAAAAGCAGAATGATTTTTTTCATTGGCACTACCTGAGTAAATGTTTAAAAGTGCTGTTTCAAATTTAAACACAAAGTGTTTTTTCCGTTTCTACACTACTTTCATTCTAACGTGTCATAGATTTCCTCCATCCGGTCGATCATCATAATTAATTATGATAAATCTAGATCATCAAAGTTAACCTAGAAAGAATTTCGACTTCAGCGACGTGATTGGAGAGCTTCTAAGAGATTTTCGACGTTCGAACTATCTATGTAGCTTTTATATTTTCGCATTACTCAATCAACTTTTCTGCCTTAAGTTTGAAGAAATGGGGACTTGGAAGAATTTAGACTTTCGGAGGAAGACATGAAAAAATTCTGATGTGAGCTGGGGAGGACTTGGAGACATTCCGACTATCGAGTTATCCACATTATCGGGGGTATTGAGATAATTTTGATTTTCGAGTTGTGTACAGGAGGAATCGGGGTTCTAATTGCTGTTTCTTTTTCGAGATATGAGACGCGGTCAGACAAATCCAACCTTGAGTCAAAAACTTTTTTTTGAAGGGGCGGGGATTAATAGCTAAATTCAGAGAAGATGTCGAAAGCTATTGAACAAAAAAAAAATTAAATCTATGAGGGAATAGTTCGCTCTTGTACAACGTGAAGATGGACATAATGTTCCTCTGGAACATTTGAATTACTCGTATCGGTCAGACTCACACCATGCAACATTGAACTTTCGAATGCCGTTTGACACGTTAGGAACGTTTTTACGATTCCAGAGTTGGCTTATCTCTAATAAGGAAAGAAACTTTTTTTTTTGACTTTTTTCGTTTTTTGCTCGTACCGCAAAAATCAGTTTACCGACTTAAGATTTCATTTGTCCGCCTGCGACTCATGTATAGATTCCAGAAACTTTTACGTCAACAAAAGAGAAACAATATTTGTTAATAACTTGACTTCAAACTAAAATGCTTCATTGCTGACTTATTTAATCGAATATAGGTAATATGTAATGTACATGAATCGTTAACGAAGATTTTTATGTATGTAAGGTTACAATACTACAATGAATTAAAGAAATTAGAATTGAAACTAATGCGCTGACTAACTATTAGGCGAATTTTCTGAAGTTCATGTTTTCATTGTAGATACTGGTAGACGTGTTGTGATTTCTGAAAAATATTCAAAAATGATTTTATTTCGTCGATAGAAGTAGAATGCCTTTTTGAACTACGCACCGAGTAAATTTCCCACCCAGGGGAAAAAAAATGTCAAACTTATCCCTGGGTTGCTGAGAGAAATATAACAATTTTGAAAAAAATTAAATTTTCTCCGAGAAGACAAATTTTAGTACAAAAAGTAATTATGAATTTGGGTTATTTATTTTGTACAGTATTAGGAACCTCGAAAATCTTCATAATTCAACTCTGTTTCTGCACCTACCTTTGGATTACCGATCAAGCTGGTTTGGATCGGATTATGCATCAAGTTACTGAGTAAATCTAAGATCTAAATTTCAAATTGAGAAAGTTCATCTAAATTCAGTAGGGGGGGTATTCCATATTGATGTTGTAAAAGTTCTCTTCTTTCTACCCACAAGTTTAGAGGAGGACTCTCCTATATTTTTTTTAATTGACGTACCTGCAAAGCAAAGATCAGTGAAATAAAATTCTTCCATCTTGTACTGGACAACGCCAAGAGCCTGATAACTTAAATACGTCAGTTCCTTTTTGTAGAGCAAATAATGTACCGCTCCTCTCTATTTTCTCCTCCTTCAACCTTCCCTTACCCTCACCAAAGCTTCTTTCTCAAATCACTACTTGTTCCCTCGTTTGCTTTTGTGCTTTTGCTTTTAGGCGGCAACATATGTGCTCGAAGCGAGTGTATATTTCTTTGCAATGTCAATGACATACAAATATGGCGCTTATAATAAAACACAGTAATTGGAAATGATTAGATATGCATAAAAACATAATTACCATTCCGGAGGGGACAATTGCAGGTTTTGATCGTGGACATAAAAAAGAGTTATTAGTATAATATTATTTTTTCAATAAAAATAATTATTCGGAGAGTCTATCAATAAAATATGAGAGGATAAATTTTTTGAATTATCTTTTGCATAAAATGAAGGGCTCAGGATGAAATCCGAAACGAACTAGGCAACGACTATACTGAGGACCACTTTCACGACGGAATTAACGAGGGTGGTGACTTTACGAGCCATCATGACAGAGAGTTAAAAGTTCAAACCTTACAAAGTACGTAAACTTTTTAAAATTACGTACTTTGTAAGGTTTGAACTTATAACTCTCTGCAAATTCGAATTGACGATGTGAAAAAAAGTTATTTTAATGGATAAAATCCGTTCCATGAGAGTGTGCCAAAACGTGGTGCCGCTCTTAGATGACATCAAAGAGAGCGCATGGTGCCTTTGACGATAAGTGACCCCTACATTTAGTGGCTTTCGACCTAGTCGTCTAGCAGCCAACCCTTAAAAAATACGAAAGGTCATGGGTCATTTCATGGTGTGTCCTAATCTACTGGATAAACATATTAAAGTTTGTTCCAAGGGGGTCGATTTAGTCAAAATCTTGACGTAAATTTTTATTTTAGACGGCAGTGTCAGTTTCTGTCGAAGATTTTTCTAACCGCGAACCTGTTTATCGAAGGGCGGGGGTTGAATTGGAGAAAAGTGCCAGGCGCCGTCCGGCAAAACGTGGGACTAGGAGAAATTTCGATCTCGGAGCTATAGGTGAAAGAAGGGAGGCTTGAGAAAATTTTGACTCTCAAGCTATGGGAAGGAGATATAGACGAATTTTGACCTCGGAACTGTGGGGGATTTGGAACAATTTCAACTTTGAAGCTATGACGGGAAAGGAAATTTTGATAGGGGAAACTTAGAAAAGTAAGGACTTTCGAGCTTAAACTTCCAAAGTGGCGAGGAACAAATTTTACGAAGTAGACTGTGAGTTTTTTCTATATATGATCATTTTGTCAAAATATTATAAAGGTTTCAAGTTCGAAAACATGTGACGAAAAGATATACTCACGCTGGAGGTGGAGGATTTTGTGGAGGTGGAGGTGCAGGTAGAGTATCAACAAATGTTATAGGTACATCATATAGTTGTGGAGGTGGAGGGGGTGGCAGTGGTGGCGGCGGAGGAGGTGGAGCTGATTCCAATTCTGGATCCGGTTCCGCTGGAATTATGTGGGTCGTCATCGTTAGAAAAAATATAATTTGAAAAAAAAAACTTGCAAATATTTCTGTTAAACATTTTTGTAGCGAAGAAAAATTTTTTCATAAAACGGATTTATAATTTCTGTTAATGGAAGTACGACATGAGTATGATTCAGAAGAATTTCAGAACTTGAACTTGAGGAAAATTATGAAGAAGACAAGTGAAGACTGACATTTCTTTTCATTGTTGAAACATACGTTCGAGTGCGAAACCTTTTGCGAATGAAGAAATTCGAAGAATAGAACAGATTTTTATAAAGTGTAGCCTAGAATTATTTTTCTCATTGGTACTGCCTGAGTAAATGTTTGAAGACGCTGTTTCAAATTTGAACAAGAATTGTTTTTTCCGGGTTTACACTATTTTCATTCTAACGCGTCATAGATTTCCTCCATCGGGTCGATCATCATAATCAATTATGATGAATCTAGATCATCAAAGTTAACCTAGAAAGAATTTCGAATTCAGAACGTGATTGGAGAGCTTCTAAAAGATTTCCTCCATCGACCCACGAGCGTTTGTCCCATGATCATAATTACAATAAATCTAGATAATCAAAGGAGTTAAACTAGGAAGAATTTTGACTTCAGATTCGTGATAGGAGATTCTCTCAAAAGATTTTCGACTATGGAACTGTCTAAGTAGCTTTTATATTGTCAGATTACTCAATTGACTCGCCTCTTTCTTGTTTCCCGTTCTCCGTAAATTCTTCCCCTTTTCCGACTCCCTTCCCTCTATGGAAGCCTCGCATCCAACCCTATCGTTTAGCGTATTTTCATCCTCCTGCGCACCTTAATATCTTCTCTGTCTTCATTCATCCTCCTGCGAATTTCCGGTTACATCGGTTTCCTGGAACACGACGCAGTGTACTTAACAGCCAACAAACTCCTGCTCTCCTCCTCAATCACTGGGCCCTGGCTTTCTCCGGCCTATGTATTAAAATATTATTATCGTCTCTCATCATTTCATGGTAGAACCGTTAGTGCCCTTAACTCTACAATAAACTTCGTCCTCAATCTCTAGGTCCTTTTCAATTCGTTCCATGCGCCATGAAGAGATAGTCATAGCACGATTAAGGACTGGTCACACTTAGCTAACCTACTCTTTCTTTTTTCTTGGGCTCTCCGCTCCATCCTCGTACCAATACTACTATGCTGAGGCTAAACCTCAGAAAATGGTTTTTCGTACCTCTCAAGCATCCCCTGTTCTCTACAACGATCCGAATCCATTACTAACACTCTAACGCGCTCCTCCGGTCTACATACTATTATAAATCCATTCACCTTGAGTTGTAAACCCCTTGTGTTGTTGAATAATTCGTAGAAGAAATAATTTTCAGACAAGTTCCATACAATGGACTTTCGATTGAAATACGAGGGGACCTGGAAAATTTTCCAGCAAATAATCGATTATCCGAAAAAGTCAAGTGATCGTTGTCAAATTTATGTCTGAAGAACTGACTGGCCGGTATAATCGATTTTAGAGGCTGTGACGTCACGCAGTGAATCACCCACTGTGAGACCAAGAAGTGTATTGATTTTGACAAGACTAAAATGGGAAGCCAAGGTCACTATGCTTGGGGATAAATTTCGTTCTTATCGATGATTTAGAAGTATATTTTCTTGCTCGTTTTCCATCTGATGGCTCCGATTTCTAAGAAATTTCTCAATTTCAGTCACGAAAGTCGTCTGTATCGTCGGCGCCGTCAAGAGCTAATTTTGGCCCGAGAAAAAACCTGTTATCAGTGCGTTACGATGACTTGAATTCATTTTGAGTTCGAAGGCTCTCCCTCTCGTCGGCCTTGTGTATCATTACAGGTAGCTTACGCAATATAGTAAGAATAATCAGCTCTGAAAGAGTTTTGAAAACACGAAGTTGCCTCCTCAGTCAGCTCACCAGGTTTTTGATCATGATCGATAACTACGTAGTGGAAAAACTTCGTGAGTTTTCAGTCATCCATTTTACGAAAAATGGATCAAAGATACAAACAATACGTGCTAAGCCTGTACAAGCTGTTTGTTGGTTTCGGTCAACTTCGACTCCCTAAGTTGTCGCTGTAACCGGAAGCTTCGATTCGAGTCCACTTTGAAGAAATGTTTTCAAGGAAAAGTCTCGCTACATCCGACGCCAACCAAAATATAAACAAGTCAATCAACAGCTATATTTTCTGTCGGGAAAACAATTTTTAATGCACACGCGATAAACAGGCCAACAACAAGTTTCGTGTAGTTTACCTTTGGGGATTGATAATTCGAGAGCCGTTGTTATGGTGTGTACAATGAAATTCAAGAGTACCTACGTAGCAGTTTTCCTGTTTCATTGTAGAGCGGTCCTGATGTAGAAAAAATCTACGCAATACTTTCGTCGACTCGGGTACTTAAGGTATGTTTACGCGAAGTGCATCTCGCTTTAATGGTACTCACACGTAGCGAAAAAGTACCTATTTTATTTTACGGCGAAAATTTTTCTACGATTTTATCTCTCGAGATGCTTTCATACAGTCAAGAGGAACGTAAATATATACGCCCCCGTTCACGCGCGCGAGATCTCTGGCAACACGTTGCTATTGATACTCTTAATAATACACATGTCGTTAACAATATTTTTTCGTTATTTTTCTGTACACACTCGACGGATAAAAATATGAAAAAGGGCCCGATTTCTCGAAACGATCGTCCTCCACAAAAATCATTGAATACACCCAAGTGAAACGGATTTCGGAAACTGTATATACAGGACGCTATTAGTGGTCCGCACGTCCACATTATTCATGTAGCACAACGGAGAACGGTGTGTCGTGTGCCCTATTTTTACTTACTCATCGAAAAATTACGAATAGCCTTCGTCTGTGTATTCTCTGTTAATTATTTGACTTACTCTTTCTCGGACACGCTACCGCGATCTTTTTTCTGATAACACGAAACTATAGATTTCAAACGTGGGATTTAGGCTGTAGGAGATGATACGCTCCAAATGTGATCTCTCTCAAGTTTTGATACGTTGTTACTGGAATCTTATGTAAATTGCAGCCTCGATGACCTTGACATCTATTGTTCTCTCACTCGAGCTTCTAACTCTATTAATACACTAATAGAAAATTTCAAAGCGAAATTTAATCATAAAATGCGACACCGTAGAAAAATCGAATTATATTAAAGTACTTTCGATCAATTAACAGACCTTTATCAACATTGAAAATATTACAACTAAGATAGCGATAAACAAGGCATGGGAAATATAATTTAAAAGTCAAAGTTTCAATACCGCCTGTTCTCCAAGATGGAGTAAGTGCGAGTTGCGTATGCATTTAATTTTGTTTCCTCCAATACCGGAATCGATTGGTCGTGAATAAAATGGCCTCCATCTGATCAGCTGCAAGTTTGAGTCCAGCCGACTCGATCCAATGCGTTACTACCTCTAGAGCCCGGTTTACACCGCTACAGTTGTTTCGGCAGTGCATATTGCTAGGGTGTCATCCGCATAGCCGATAAGCTTAAGCTCCGGTAGCAGCTTCACCTTAAATATCCCGTTAAATGCGACGCACCACAAAAGCGGCCCAAGGACCGACCCCTGCAGCTTTCCACAAGTAACATGGCTCTTTACTGTACCAGCAGACGTCTCTGCTTGGATTTCACGACAGCTAAGATGGCTGCGGCACTTCTGCGCCCACGAGAGCTTCCAATATCCTCTCCCATGGAATTGAATTGAACGCATTTCTTATGTCGAGGCTGAGCAAAACTGACGCATAGCAATTGCTGACTCGGCTATCCTCTTCAGCCGGATCCCAGCATCGGATGTGCAGCGTCCAGTTTGAAAAGCGTACCGGTTACTAGAGATTATATCTCTTTCCTTCAGATAGCTCTCCATTCGATTGGCTATCACTCTTTCCAGGAGTTTCCCAACATTGTCTGGCAAACAAAGTGGACGATAAGATGATGGTAGACCAGGTGGTTTATCCTTTTAATTGATCAAGGCTCTCCTTTTCTTTGGTGGAACGATGCTGTGATCAGGAACGTTATTGTTTAAAAGAGTGAGATGAATAATGCGGCTGTGACGTCTAATTTCAAGTTCCTCTACTGCAAGATCCACGTTTTTGACGGTGCCCGCATTTTATTAATTGGTCTGCGTAAGCAAAAAAAACAATTTTTTTGGAAACTCTGATATTGATGTGCGCCTCCATCGTGTACTGATTTCGCCGACGGTAGTGAAGGCACTTTAATATGTAAACACCACTTTCCCCATGTCTACGGATCTCGTCTTTAAAGTTGGTCAGCAGTTTGCTTGAAGAAATAGGGTTATAATAAGCAGGTCGAAGACCATAAGAACGCAAAACACGATTGAGTGAAGTGGAAAGATAACCCAAATCTGAATATACAAGTTCGGTGGGAAGGAGGAGGGGGTCACGAGAAAACAAAGTAGTTTTGTCGAGACAATTCCTGATCACGCGATTAACATCAATGTCGATATGATTTGAGGAGGCAAGGTACTTCATAGTGGCGATCCGTTCCTAACATTTGAGTGTAGACGGTGTGCCATAGTGTTGAACGCAGCTAATTTGAGGGTATGCGGGCAGAAAGAAGACCCATGGATAAGGGTTTCTGTTGTTGTGAACTTTTCATATACATCAAATCCATGGACTCCATAAGATCAAGGAAATTGATTTATTGGCCTCCTTCCTCCATATTGAGAGTGATGCAGGGGTAAATGCTATTTAGGTGGACGAGAAAATCCTGAAGTCCGGAAGGAGGGCCGGACCATTCCAATAGGTGATCTGGGGGAGGAAATTGAGAGATGACGAAAACTAGTAACTTTCAAATTTATTCATGAAGACATCCTCCATCAAAGATCCCAGAGGGGGACCATTAGAAATCCCGGTGGCTGCCTTCAGGAAAGGAATGGAATTTCTCTCCTAAGAGGCATGTTTTGGAGGACCAGCTAATGTTCAGCAGATCGAGGAATTCACTAGCCTCTTCATGAGGGACGTTATGTTGGGTTGGCAGCTCTTGAAAATGCTGGATAGTAGTCTGTTTAGGAATGTTAGGAAACGAAGTCACAACGTTGAAAGACGTGAGTACAGGTTATTTTAGTCGACGTGAAAATCCTGAAATCTGGAAGGAGGGCCGCACCATAGACAGAGGACGTCATCGAGTACCTATACTAATAGGTGACCGGGGGAGAATCGAGGGGTGATGAAAACCAGTCACTTTGAAAATGCATGAAGACGTCCGCAACCGAAGATCCTAGAGGGGAACTAGGGAACTAATAGAGATACCGATGTCTTCAGAAAAGGATCGGAGTTTCTCTCTGAAGAGGTATGTGTTGGAGGAGATGAACTTACTGCCCTTTTTATGTTATGTTGGATTAATAGACCTACATCTGTTATGAATTGAGCCAATGTGGTGGAATATGGAATAAGAGTTGTTGACATCGATACGAGATTCAAACCATTGCCTCGAGAATTTAGCAAGAAGGTAAATGGAGGACGAGATGTAATACTACAGGTGGTATGGCGGTGCCAGGTTTATGGACCTTGAGTAATCCATAAAGGCGAGGAAGGTCAGGGTTAGGAATCAGAAGGATCTCGTCCTTACGGTTGACTAGGAGTTTGCTTAAAGAAGTAGAGTCTTATTCCGTTCCTCAAAAAGTGTATAATTATATCATCGAGTACAACCAAAGTTTACCAATTTCCAATTCTATTCCGAGGCACACAATGGCTTAGAAAGTCTATCGCCGACAAGTGAATCAGACTGGGGCTGAGACGTTGGCATGGGAAATACAATATCATCACAAAATTGAATTTACTCACATATTCCAGGCTTGCTTCTATTTTACCCAATATATGACACTGAGACTGAATGCCATTCGTTTGCCGTGAATTCGCGAGAGAGGAAGGACCAGATACTCCAAGTTTTTATTAATGAAAAGACTCAATCCGACTTGATCCCAGTGATTGTACAAAACATTCGTCTCCGCACTGTGAACTATTCTGGTGTTGATTTAGCGATGGAAGAAAAAACCTTTGTTGGAGGAGGCTTGAAACATTGCCTCCCCGCGCTCACCGAAGGTAAAGCCCTCACTACCGTCGTTACAGACCTATAATGATTGAGACCCTTGAGAGTGTTGCTGTTCACCCAATATTTGTCATGGACCGAATAGAGAGATCCATCACCAACAGCCTGAAGAGGAAGATCATCAACAACGACATCATCGTAGGTTGATAAATGTAACGCTGTAGCTGTCATGGACCGCCTCATTTATAAGCAGAAAACCGTTGAGGTACTTCAAAATTGTGGGACCACCCAAATCGACCATATTCCCGCAAAGTAAGGAAGACAATCAATGATTCTTGTCATATCATTGTCAAGGTTCCTTTGAAGAAGTTCTTTCTGAGTCCTAATCCTGAGCTTCCTCGCCTTTATGGATTGCTTAAAGTCCGTAAACCTGCCACCCTCTTGCAACCTGTGGTCTTACATCTCGTCCCCCACTTACCTCCTTGCCAAACTCTTGAGCCAATGGTTTAAATCTCGTATAGATCTCATTAACTCTTATTCTATGCTTAATTCCGCTACATTGGCTCAAGATATAACAAACGTGGCTCCATCCCCCAATTTGACACTCATGTCTTTCAGCATTATGGCTTTGTTTCCTACCATTCCTAAAAGGGCTATTATTCGGCATTTTTAAGATGTAAGTTCTTGTATTTCCTGAACATCTGCTGACCCTCCATTCCTCCAACAGCACATACCGCTTCAGAAAGAAATTCTATTCCTTTTCTGAAGCCATCGACATCCTTATTGGTTCCCCCTAGGATCTCTGATTGCGGACGTCTTCATTCATTTTGAAAGTGACTTGTTTACGTCACCCCTCGATTTCCAACCCCGGATCACCTATTGGCGTAGGTACTTGATGACGTCCTCTGTCTATGGTGCGGCCCTTCCTCCGGCAGCCTCTACCCTTCCATCACTTTCACGATAGAAGTAGGAGGCCAATATTATTTTAATTTACTTGACCTTGAATAGAGTCCATGAATTTGAAATATATATAAATGGGGAGCTCAAAACAACAGAGACCGTTATCCATAGATCTTAGCTGCGTTCAACGCCATGGCGCACCGCCTAACTACCTTCCTCCTAAATGACGCGAATGTTTGGAACGAGATTGCCACTGTGAAGTATCTCGCCTCAAACCTTGTCGATGTTGATATTAATCGATTGGTCCATAGAAGAGATGTCTTGAAAATACTACTTCGCTTTCTCGTGACCTCCTCATTAATCACCTCACTCTTCTAAACAAAAATTTTCTTGATCGCGGCATCGCAATTTTGATTTCTAATTTCCATATCTCGTTCCTCGCTGTCTCAGTTGTAATGGCCTGTTGACCGATCAAAAATAATTTCATTTTTCTACGGGGAATTCGCATTTTGTATTTCAATTTCGCTTTGAAATTTTCTATCATCATTATGGAAAACCGTATTCTGGAAGAGAGATATAACTCAACATATTAGGCCTACCTAAGCTCTCTCACAAATGAATACCGGTGCAGGTGGACTACGAAAGTTTCATTCTTGTGGCAGTTTAATTTTACTCTGAAATTGAACTGAGAGCCCTCGAATGAGGAAATAAAATCGGGGACGGGAAAAAGCTTTTCAAGAGAGAATAAAACGCATTAGGGAAGGGAACGAGTTTTCGTTAGGTACCTAATCGATTTATTTATGCTCTCAATATCTCGAACCGTGTTGAATAAACATTTCGTGAAAATCCTACCAAGTTTTAACGATTTCATTCTCATTTCATGTAATGATGGTCGAGAATGAAAATATGGTAACTTCCTTTTTGTTATGACGTATATGTAATTCATTTCTATGATTATTCATCACGTCTCATGCATCATGTATATGATGTACGTTATCACCGTTTATATTTTGATAATAACCTAAATGTGACTCCATAATTTATTCGCAGAATTCATTTTTTGTCGTTTTAGAAACTTCAATTGTTTATTTGCAGCACCACGTTTATTCCTCACCTAAAACATTCTAAGCTCTTTTTGTATCTTCGAAATTTAAAACTAAAGTAAATTTTGTTTAAAAGCTACCTACAATCTTTGTACTTCTGTCGTGATATGGAAGAAGTACGTATTTTTTATCTTTCTCTCGGCGGAAATGAGTTTTTACCGCATACACAGCGGGGAACCTAACATTAGCAAAAACGAAGAAAGAACAAAGTTTATTGACTATTTTATTGCGTTCATTGCGATAAATCATTTTTGCACCTGAAATAACTCGAAGAGAATGTTTTTAAAATCCATCGATGCGCATCAACACGCATCAAGCTAACTTTGTGTGATAGACTCATTATAATATTCGTACTTTCGACCCTTTTTCGAAATTTAACTTGTCGCAAGGACAGTTGGCGCGTGCTGAGTTGAGATGCTACCACGTGGTGTCCTTCCTGTCCAATCATTTATTCTAGAAATTTCTGCTGCTTATCATGAGCATTTTCTCTAGCTCGTTTTGAATGTCCTATCACGTGTACATACTTGATGTTACGAAGGATTAAATTTCATTTGAAACTGTAGGTAAACACGTGTCCTTCCTGTGAGAATCTTTTCATGCCTTCGAATCAATTCTCTCTGACGTGTCTTGTTTAAAATCCTATCACGTGTACAAACTGGATCTTACCAAAGATTAATCGCCTTGTTCCCTTCTCTAAAACCCAACCAGAGACTCGGTTTTGTCGAAAGTCCTCCATGGTGGAGTGAAAGCGGGTTGCGTACTTCGAATCCCGACGAGGTGATCAAATTTTTTGCTCGAGTTTTTCAATTACCAACAACTCCACTCCTTTTCTGGCCACATACAGCCACGAACGTGATAGAACGAATATGTCCAACCAAAATACATCGTATTTTTCTGATAATTCTCCCATCTTGCTTCTCCTCAACCCTGACTACGCTCTTTTATAGTCCGTAGAAACCATTCAAGTAAATCGTATCTACTTTTCCAAAAATTTTGAGCTCTGAACCTCTGTAAAGTTTGAAAAATTTCAAGTTATAACCTCATGAAGCACCTAGACTTCAACTATGAAGTTTTAGGTTAAACTTACGCTACCCATGGAGGAAAATTCTAGGCTAAGACTCCGTATGTTCAGAATACCTTCGAGCTATGGAGGTTACATCCTCCAAAAACTTCCGAAGCAAATCTTTCGACGTGAGCAATAACCTAGACCTAATTTTGGGACTAGAAAAAATCTCTAGTTCCGATCTTCTATACCAGAGGGCATTTGAAGAAATGAATCTCTCTAAAGAGGGCCCAGAGGAAAGTTGAGCTCAGACCATGCACAGCATAGACTGAACTTATTGCGAACGCAATAAGAATAAGCATGATTGAGGGGGTGAGGAGGTGGTGCGGTACGACTTGGAGAGAGAGGAAATGCGCCACCGTACTCCGCTGTCTAGAGCAATACCTCCCCCCCTAAAAACACACTTTTTTAACAGGGAACCAGTTTTATCGAGGGGTCGGAAAAAACGTCCACCGTCCACCGGCCGGCAAAGCTCGGTGCTCGAAAATTTTCGAAGTCCCCTCCTGTCATAATATATAGCTTGGGGCGGGCCTGTGACGGCACAGTTTGACAGCGTCATAGGTCAGCCTTATGACGTCTAAATCTGATGACATCATAGATAAGTTGTTTTTAACAGGGAATCTGTTTTATGGGGGGCTATTTGAGAAATCTGGCGTGCGCCGTGCGCCGTGCGCCGTCCAGCGAAAAACTTAGAAAAAACGACGGCTTCCTTAACGAAGTTAAACGAGGAACGCAGGGAACCTGTTTTATGAGTCAAATAGGATTTGGTATTGAAAATTCAAGGAAGCCTAGACCTAGATAAAGCTAGTATAAAGAAGGCCTAGACGTAAAATAAGCCTAGTATAATGTAGTTTGAAAGTCCAAGTTTTTCTCAAATCTCGAGCTATTTATGATTGGAGGGAGACTTGGGAAAATTTGTCCCCTATCATATATAGCTCGAGAGTCAAAAGTTTTCCAAGTCCCTCTTCTATCATATATAGCTTCAGATTCGAAATTTTTTCCAAGTCCCCCTCCTATCATATATTCTCGAGAGTCGAAATTTTTCCAAGTTTTTCGCTGGACGGCGCACGCCAGATTTCTCAAATAGCCCCCCATAAAACAGGTTCCCTGTTAAAATTTCGACTCTCGAGCCATATATGATAGGAGGGGGACTTGGAAAAATTTCGACTCACGAGCTATATATGATAAGAGGGGGACTTGGAAAAAATTTCGACCCTCGAGCAATATATGATAGGAGAGGGAATTAGAAAAATTTCGACTCTCGAGCTATATATGATATGAAAGGGACTTGGAAGAATTTCAACTCTCGAGCCATCATTTATATAGCTGGAGATTCGAGAAAAATTTAGACTCTCAAACTATATTATACTAGGCTTATAGTAGGTCTAGGGCTTTCTTATACTAGCTTTATCTAGGGCTTGGCTTCCGTGAATTTTCAATACCATATCCCATTTGACTCATAAAACAGGTTCCCTGCGTTCCTCGTTTAACTTCGTTAAGGAAGCCGTCATTTTTATCCAAGTCCCTCTAACTAGCATAATATGTAGCTTGATGAGGGAGCCTGTGATATCACAGTTTGACAGTTTGTTGACGTCATCGGTCAGCCTTGTGACGGCACAATCTGATGACATCATAGATCAGGTTTTTTTTCCAAGTCCCTCTCCCATCATTTATAGCTTGGGAGTGGGGGCTGTGATGTCACAGTTTGATGACGCCATAGGTCAGTTGTTTTTTAAGTTCCCCTCCTATCATATATAGCTCCAAAGTCTGGGCCTCTGTCGTCACAATTTGATGACGTCACAATCTACATTTTACAGATCCTATGTGTCCCCTAGAAAAGGTTCCATCCACCGTTTGTTAACAGGGAACCTGTTTTATGGGGGGCTATTTGAGAAATCTTGCGTGCGCCGTCCGCCGTGCGCCGTCCAGCGAAAAACTTGAAAAAATTTCGACTCTCGAGAATTATATGATAGGAGGGGGGACTTGGAAAAAATTCGACTCTCGAGCCATATATGGTAGGAGGGGGACTTAGAAAAATTTTGGACTCTCGAGCTATATATGATAGGAGGGGGACTTAGAAAAAATTTCGAATCTGAAGCTATATATGATAGGAGAGGGACTTGGAAAACTTTTGACTCTCGAGCTATATATGATAGGGGACAAATTTTCCCAAGTCTCCCTCCTATCATAAATAGCTCGAGATTTGAGAAAAACTTGGACTTTCAAACTACATTATACTAGGCTTATTTTACGGCTAGGCCTTCTTTATACTAGCTTTATCTAGGTCTAGGCTTCCTTGAATTTTCAATATCAAATCCTATTTGACTCATAAAACAGGTTCCCTGCGTTCCTCGTTTAACTTCGTTAAGGAAGCCGTCGTTTTTAACTCTCTTATTGTTTACAGCGAAAAAATTGAAATTTTTCTCATCACATCCTCCCGTCAACTGTTTGTAAACGTTCAAGTGGTCACAGTTTGGTCTATACTGTATATGTTCCATGCCAAATTGATGTGCACATATCTGGTAGTGAAGGCTGGTCAATTGAATTGTCAATTTGGAGAGGACTTCAGATTTTTCTATTAACCTGAAATTGAATGCTCTTTTAAATCAATCAACAGTTATTTGGTCGTGTACGCTGATTGACTTCAAATTGTCGTTGAATTTTAGTTGATTTTTACTTGAATACTTCAAGTCTTTTGATCAACCTTGAAGTTTACTGCTCTGTTGCGTCATTTGCCGGTCAATTTTTAGTTTTTCGGGAATGTATTTTAGTCAATTTTAAACTGACCTGAAATTGACTCTTCTCTTGCGTCAATTAGTAGTCAATTTTTAATTATCTGCCCTTATCTGGTAATGTACGCTGGTTGAATTCAAACTTACCTCTGGAGTCAATTTAAAGTTGACCTCACCGAATCTTTTTATTGACCTTGAAATTGACTGCGCTGTCGCGTCGATTAACAGTCAATTTTCAGTTTTCAGTAAAGTATACTAGTCAACTTCAGGGGTGCCGTGAACCCCCCAGGCCAATGAAGTTTCTTGTAGCTTAAAAAAAAAAAAAAAAAAAAAATGAATTATAAGGGCCCCTCCCCCCCCCCTAAACGAAAAGGAAGAGTCATCTTCATAAAAATGGCCTCACGGCACCCCTGAACACCCCATATTGACGTTGATATCAGGTCGTTATGGAATTGACATTGTCAACTTTTGAAAAGAAAAGTTGACTGGGGAAACTTTTGAGCTCTGAGATCTAGAAAAAAAGATATTGATTAATCAGCTGCATAGTTTCCAATACATGGATGGGATCAAGAGGATGACGATATGAGAAATTTTTTAAAATCAATTTAAGATTGTAAATGAATACGTTTATTTGGCTAGTGTTTCGTAGATGAAACTCCATCTTCAAAGTCTAGGTACAATGATTCGAAACATGTCTCATTCATATTGTTGTTGTAATATAGCGTGATTTTGTGCTCACCCTGTGATATATACAAGTACAATACTTTCATTGTAACTATGTGGGCGAGGTATCTTTTCCATCGATTCTGTCGAAACTGCGATTCAGAGAGACATTGAACTATAGAATACAGTACCGGTAATTCAATGTATCGACGAACTGTTAATGATGCTCAGACCAATATAACCACAGTTATACACAGAGTACAGTTTCGTCTTCGAGGAAGAAGAAGAAAAGAATTAATTAAACTTCCCTCGTCAATTACGGAGCTCTGGCTGAAGGAATAATTTAGCTAACGCGAGCTCTATATCGAGTGTTTAATAATCCTCCAGATACAGCCAAGAATCTACACACAATTAAGAAATATTACTGTAAAGGAAAGTGTCGAGCGTACAAAATTTACTGAGCGCATAAAAGAGAACGTCGTCGTCTGCGTCTTACCTTTCATTTTTCATTCATACAGCGATCGCGTAATCTATTGAGCACACATAATGCCTACTAGCTCGACATGAAAATAGGTGGACATAGAGGAAGTTGATATTTCCTCGTTCTGAATGGAAATTATTATGTTTTTTTTTTTTCGGTTCAATAATATACGTTCTGTTTCTGTACTTTATGAGCTGGAATACGTCGAGCTCATTTGCAACTCTCAAGACCAAATGCAAAACAGCCGACATTGACCAGCACGATCACGGAGGCCGATTATGACTGATTGATGTGCTTTACTCAAGTCAGTTCTATTGTGCCGTATAAGAACTTTTCATACCTCCTTACGCGACTTCGTGAATCGCATCTTTAAATTTCCGAACAAGATCTTCCTCATACAGGGCTGTTCGAAACGCGAATTTGTGTAGGTCCATAATAAATTTTATCGTTCACGTTTTCTGTGATATAGATACGAATATCGTATATACACACACAAACACGTCCACGTGGACGTAATTTATTGCGATAAAATTCTGTTATCATCATCGACTTCGACTGTACCTATTGAAAATAAACGCTAAGGAAGACCGCACAACTCCCACAATACAATTTCCTTCTTAGGTTGCCAAGTTTCAAAATGGTAAAATTTCATTTTAGTGCAATTGTTTATGCGTAAAACTTTCGGAATTAATGTGGCATTGAAATTTTTCGAAATGTACCTGTTATGGTATTGAAACTTCTCCTAATGTAATTTACGAGCGACGGCTAATAACTGATAAAAATGAGAAAACCGTGAACTTGACAAATTTTTTCTAGAAACTTCGGCCCAGTGCACTGTTTTAACAGTTATGCGTACTGTTAAATTCTGGGAAGATTTGTATATTTTGCGACTGTACATATGCGGTAAAAAACATTCAATAAACTACCATTTCTTTTTTTTCATTATCATTTTTTACGATTTTTTATTTTAACGAGCTAGTAGGTATTTGCCAGGAGATGCTTATACAAGCAATTTTCTTCATACAAGAGCCCTTGATATTTTGTTGAAGAGAAGGTACCGCAAAGAGAGAGCCAAAGTGAGCAGCTAGCAAGCACTTCTTGTAAAACTCTTATTAATTACTTATTTTCCACATATTTCATATCTTTGCTGAACCCTACTGCTAATTTGAAAATTTTCGAGTTGGTCCACCTTTGCCCTCCTCCATTTCATACAGTATTTTGTACTACTTGTATACACGTAAATCAGAAGATCAGAGAGAGAGAGTTTGAAAGATATTTACTGTTCTGTGTCATACAACATAATTATAATTGTACCATTGTACTGAGGGTGCCGTAAAGATAATACAGATTGTTAAGCATATTCATATTCCAGTTGCACGGCCATTTTGACTTGACAGCGGAGTGGCTGACATCTAACGGACGTTATTTGGAAGTAATGCTATGATTGTTCCTATCAACTGTAGGATACAAGGTGAATCCTATTGATTGTTCTTATCAACTGTCGGATGCATGCGAGGTGGCGACGCTTGCTCGCCACTGTTCTGTCAAGTCCAAATACTGACATTCAACGGCGTTCTAACTTTGCGCTCTAAAATCTCCTTTATAATTTAAGAACTTGAAAGATCAAATATATTGTCCTTTGGACGGCTATCTTGACTTATAATGATGTCCTCGTCGTTGAGAAAGACCATTAGGTCATTTTGACCTTTGATTTGGCTGAAATAGTTAGTATCAATTTTCCAATTTCTATAGCAGGGTTGTCACCATTAGGTCAAAATAAAGCTTTCAACCTTTTTGTAGTACAATTTTGTTTTGACAAATCATAGCTTTTAAAATTTTAGAGTACAATTTTGTAATGCAATTTAGTTAAGTCAAATTATGGATTTTTGTAATAGAATTTTATTAGGTTGGATCTTAGCTTTTAATATTTCTGTAATACAATTTTATTAGGTCAAATCATAGCTTTTAAAATTTTAGATTACAATTTTGTAATGCAATTTTGTTGAGTCAAATTATGGATTTTTTGTAATAGAATTTTGTTAGATCAGATCTTAGGTTTCAATATTTTTGTAATACAATTTTGTTTGGTCAAATCTTAGCTTTCAACAATTTTGAAATACAATTTGTTAGGTCAAATTATGGATTTTTTGTAGTACAATTTTGTTAGATCACATCATAGCTTTCAACATTTTTGTAATACAATTTTGTTAGATTGAATCATGGATTTTAACATTTTCATAATACAATTTTGTTAGGTCAAATCTTAGCTTTTAACCATTTTGTAATACAATTTTATTAGGTCAAATTATCGATTTTTTGTAATCAAATTTTGTTAGGTCAAATCATAGCTTTCAATATTTTTTGTTATAAAAACTTTCTAGGTCAAATAATAGCTTTTAACAATTGCGTAATACAATTTTGTTGGGTCAAATTATAGATTTTTTGTAGAAAAATTTTGTTAGGTCACATCATAGCTCTTAACAATTTTTAATACAATTTTGGTTGGTCAAGTCATATTTTGTAACATTTTTGTAATACAATTTTGTTAGGTCACATCATAGCTTTTAACACATTTGTAATAAAATTTATTTAGGTCAAGTCTTAGCTTTTAACATTCTTGTAATACAATTTTGTTAGGTCAAATCATAGCTTTCAACATTTTTGTAATAAAAACTTTTTAGGCCAAATCATAGCTCTTAACATTTTTGTAATACGATTTTGTTTGGTCAAATCTCAGCTTTTAACAATTTTGTAATACAATTTGGTTGGGTCAAATTATAGATTTTTTGTAATAAAATTTTGTTAGGTTACATCATAGCTCTTAACATTTTTGTAATACAATTTTGGTAGGCCAAGTCATGTGAAACATTTTTTCCAAGTCTCAAGCAGTGTCATCTTGAACACGCAAATTTCAAAATTGGGGAACTGGAGAGGAGAGGTCAGAGCCAAGATATATGTCAAAAGGTAGGTGATGAAAGAAGAAAGAGAGTTAGAATTCTTGGCATTGGAAGATAGCTTGGATCTCGACTAATTAGGATTGTGACAGAGTGAGAAAATTTTTCTATTACCTGATGCAGTGTTTCTCAACCAGTGTGCCGTGGTACATCACTGTGCCGCAAGCCTGCCTCAGATGTGCCGCAAAAGTTTTATCAAAAACATAAATTAACATGAACTAAAAAGAGAATTGCCATTTCTTTTTTTATAATTTGACAAATTTAATGTTATTATTTCAACTAAATAAATTGAAAATATTTTATTAATATAAATAAAATAACAATATTATATTTAATTTCCAATCAAAACATTTTATAAAATAATCATTTCAATTCTTGATACAAATGTAACTTTAATTTATTAATTTAATTAAGAAAATAAATTTAAATAATTAAATTATTAATAATATCATTGATGATAACAGGATGATTTAATAAAAAATTTTCAATTTGTTGCCTCGCTGTTGAATTAATAAAATTATGTATGTTAAAAGAATTTATATAATTCAATCCGTAATTCTATTTAATTGATCAGGGATACAATCTATTTTAATATTTATTGATGGTCATGTTCATGAATGAATTACATCTCGGTTTAAATAGAATACCCCGATGATATATTATTTTCTCCGATTTTATTTTATTTTGAAATATTTTATTAGCAACATATTATAAAATAAGGAATTCTATTAATAATGTATAATGAAGAAAAATTTTCATATTTAAAAAATGAAATATTAAATAAATTGAATAAATTAAATTTCTAATAATAATAAAATATTATATTCGAAATATTAATTAGAAATAAAAATTGAAAATAAAGCTAATCGCTATTAAACTCATACTAAATTTAAAGATCAATTTTTTCAAAAGGAATTAAAAATTAAATTTCAAATTTAAAAATTATTGTTCTTTATAATAATTATAAAAATTATAAAAGTTATACTTGAAGATCATCAAATAATTAGATTTATTAATGATATCAAAAAAATCCAATTTAAATATTATTGAATAAAATTTTTTATTGAAAGGTAAATTGAAAATTTATTTGAATTATACATGGATAAATTTGAAATAAATAGAATTGATTGTGTATTTTCTATTAAATTTAATTATTATAAATTGAATTCATAATTATTTTATTTATTAATAATAATTTTAATTTTAATTATAAACAAAATATTAAGTATTAATTCTCTTTTATATTGATTTATTAATCTTATTGAATCCATTTTTTAAAATTATTTTTTAATTTTCTTATTGATTGATATTTTTAATTTTTGTAAAATTTAAATTAAATATAATTTTATTAATAAAATTACTTGAAAAAGTAATCATAAGCACTATCTGACCGATGTGTTCCAATTTTTGAATGATGTCGGTTCCAGTTATGATTACTTGAACTTGAGTCCAAACCTACATTCACTGTCATAAAAATCAAGAACTTTCTGCGTCTTGGCCAGAAATACAGATTATATTTCATGTTTTTTTATAAATTTCGGAATTATAAGAGCCCAGAGGATTTCCAGTAAATGCAGGAAACATCCAAACACTTTTGATCAGAGCTCTTGTTTTTCGTAACCGTAGTATAGAGAAAGAAGGATGAGGCCTGATATAGCCACCTTGTAGGCCACAAATTCTGAAATTAGGGGAAGGAAATCAGAAGAGACATGAGAATGTCAAAACGCACAAAAATTTTCGATACAATTTGGAGTTCTGGAAATGCTATGCCGCAGTAATATCATCTCATGGAAAAATGTGCCGCGATATTAGAAAGGTTGAGACACACTGACCTAATGCAATATGAGTGATAATGGTAACCAGAAGTATTGGTCGATTTTTTGGTTAATTCACATAATTTGAATACTATTTTGGCTGGGGTATAGTCCATGGAAGTGAGATAAGTAAAATGGGGGAGAAGACAGTGGAATTTGATACTTTTGGGTCGGGAAAAGTTGAAGAGGGAGTAAAAAGACGCCAACTGGAGTTGATAAGGATTTTTTTCAAGGGATAGAGGGCCCTCTGAAAAATTTGGCCCCGAGATCCACAAAAGTTAGATCCGGCCCTGATGAACAAGTTTTATCAAAAAATTCGAATAATATGGTATACTGATTTATTTGCGTCGTATCTAATAAATCTACACAAGTCTCCTATTTCGATTCCACGTGCGACTCGAATCTGCTGTTCTCGATAAACGCATTCGACCTGAAATGAAGAAAAGCGCTTGTGTTGACGAAAGATAGAAAATAAACACGGCAATAATATTGCACGGAATATACAAGGCCGACAAAAATCTCCACTATAATATCGGAATAATAAAGCGAATATTGTTTTTTCATTCTTCGTTCGTACGGTACCTTTTTATTTTTTTGATACAGTAATATTTTTCTCTAGGCCATGCAATTAAGCTCTTATTCTTTCGGGCGATGAACGCGAGCGCGTGTGCGCCCATCTAACCGAGATAAATTAGTATCGTTCGGCTCCGTACAACCGATCTTGATAATGTTGATTAATTAATTAAGCCGGTGATTTCTTAGAAGGACAATCCGTACCGTTTCGTGTACTCTTTTTTATTTTAGCACTCGGCGATACGCGGCAAGGGGGCACGGGTTAACAACGGTCGTATTGGTGCACGCACGTTCTCTTTTAATCCGCTCACGTATATTTTACTTTCCGATGTATGCATATGAGTCTGTAATAAGACATCCGAAAGGAGTAAATTTCTCGCGTGAAATCCACTGTTGAACGTCACACACGAGTGTGAGCGAACTATGTACTAAGATATCGATAAAATTTGTTGTTCATTGACGCTCCGGCAGCGTACGTTTACGTAAAAATTCTCTCCGTCAAAAAATTACGGTCATTTACGTTGAGTTGTAATTTTCCGCCGGTAGACTCGAACAAGCAGGCTGGAGAATGAGGGCGGGGGAGGAAAGAATAATAGAGAAGAAAAAATTGTTCGGTATATCTCGCTCCGTAGAGTACAAAATAGCGAACGATCAAAGAAATTTACATAATCACGTGTTTTAAGATAGTGTGGTACGTTTATTCTCACACTGCTACGTGTGCACGTACGAACACTCTGTATGTGTGACCAACACATGGGGTTCAGCGTGTTCGACAAGTGACCAATAATAATGAATGCGTTGAAAATTTCTATCAGGTAATCTCAAGTGCGAAAAAACCGAACGGGTTTCCTTCTCGCGAGCGTGTCAAATTTACCTAAGTAATTTTAGAGCACCGTTTCACACCTAATAAAAAAAATACGTTTTCACAGCCGAAATAAATCTTATGCACTATGCACTCGCCTATCTGCGATATCGTACGACGTACAGGGTGGGTAAAAAGTCTGGCGACACTTAGAAAAAAACTTATATCTAAAGTAATTCATTTAGTTAAAATCTGCTGATCGTATTTACGTGAAATTTACGGTCGAGTATGAAAATGATAAAATCTTGTTGGTACGACATTAATAACACGTGTGGGTCTCTTCTTCGAGTGATGCGAAGGCCGGAGAATGCATTCTGTTCCTATATAGTTAGGTATACTACGTACTTACGCCTGATTCAAATTCCTACGAGTTAGAATATAGGATACTAACGTGTGAATATCAAGTTGATAAAGCACGTAAAATTTCCATGATCTTCTTCTACAACTAAGAAAATTCCTTTCAACTTCTCCGAACTTCCTAAAATACATTATTGAGGAATTTTAAAATTCCTTTTCCTTCTTGAAGTTTTAATTTTAGATGAAATTTGAAAATAATTCGTGAGTAATCTCGATGAACCGAGTGAAAACGATTGTAAATGGACTCAGAAGCCCTATCGTTCACTCTTTTTTTGACTTCTCTTCATCCATCACTCGTAGGTTCCTATTATGGATGGCTGTCTTCAACTTTTTTTCTCCCCAAATCTCTCATATTCCGTTTTCTGTTCGAGACGTCCCTTCCATTTCTTCTTCTCCATCTTCTTTCCATGGCTAGCTGCATCCATAATATTCATCTTCTTGATGAATTAGGTACCGGTACCTCAAATGTTTTTTATTTTTTCGACTGTTTGCTTGCTGTTTTCATTCAATTTTTGTAACTATTACTTGGAGACTTTACGCCTGGTCATCTGACAATGGTCTCCGTTTCTCTCCCAGTAAATCTTCCGCTATCCATTTCTGTCGTGTACGAAACTGTCCAAAAAATCTGAAACTCACCTTTCACAATTTCCCTATTCCCCCTACTTCTTCCCTGAAAATTCTGGGTCTTATTTTCGATGATAAGTTATCCTGGAAATTTCATATCCAAAACCTAATAGCTTCCTGTGCTCAAAGATTGAATATCTTGCGTAAATTGTCTCATACAATTTACGGAGCAGATCGAATCTCCCTAATCCGAATATACAAATCACTAATTTTATCTAAAATTGAGTATGGTCTTCCCGCCTACTCTTCAGCTACCAAAACACTTCTCTCTACCCTCGATACCATTCAGAATACTGCTCTTCGTCTCTCCACTGGAGCCTTTCCAACCTCGCCCATCGAGTCCCTTCACGTTGAAACTGGTGTTCTCCCTCTCCCCCTCCATCGCAAAACATCTCTTTTTAAATATTTTCTCCACTTGAATAGTACCCCAAATCTTCCTCTAACATCTCACATTTGTCCCCTTTCCATATTACCGTATTCTAACTTTCATCTGTGCCACCGAATCACACATATTCTTCGATCAGTTGACTTTCCTAATATCCAACCAATGCATAATCACACCCCTCTTCCTAAATCTCCATGGTCTCCTCCACAACTCACAATCGATACCTCTTTCCTTGAATCAACTTTTCCTGACAAAAAGGACAACTCTGGTAACCTATACGGGAAACTTCTGGAAAAATACGAATCTTATCCTCAATACTATACAAATGGTTCAAAATTTTCCCTGTTTACTGGTTGCTCCGTAATACATCCCGATAACACCATCGTTCGTTTCTCTCTTCCCTCTTCTTTCTCTATCCTGTTTGCCGAACTGTACGCTATCTTTCTGGCAATTGAATCGGCAATTCAATCCCTTACTAACAATAATATCTTCTCTGACTCGCTTTCAGCCATACATAGCTTTCTGAATCCGAAACATACCATCTCTCAAATAGTTCTCCACACCCTTTCTAAAAAGCCATCCTTTAAAGTCAATCTTATCTGGATTCCAGCCCATTCAAAAATTCCTCTCAATGAAACTGCCGATAAAGCTTCCAAGGAAGCGGCCATACAGCTCCCACATCCTCTTATTCGAACCCCTCCAACTGACATCCTTCCACTCTTTAAAAAGTCTATACTCGACCTATGGCAAAAACAATGGGATCTCTCTCTCTCTCACCCTTCCGTGCGATCCAACTCTCTATTCTTCCTTCTTATAAGTCTTTCCCAACATACTTATCCCGTCCTCAACAAGTTATTTTATGTCGTCTCCGATTAGGACATACCTTCCTCACGCACTCTTATCTTCTTTCGAAAACTCCTCCCCCGATCTGCTCTCTCTCCCTTGCGCACAAAGGACTACAGTTCGCCATGTTCTCCTTGAATGTCCCCTCTATTTCGGCCAGAACTATTGTTGGATTGGCATCCACTTGATCAGAAATACTAACCTATAGTCCTTCATCTATCGACAATCTCTTCTCATTCCTACAACAAGTGCCTCTCTTAAACCTCAAAACGTACTAAGAGTAATGATTAATTATCATTATATTATATATCCTGTCTTGGCCATAGTAGCATGAATATGACAGTCTTAAAATAAATAAATAAAGTCTACGTGGGGATCGTGACGTCATCAGATGATGATTTTCGAGCTATACACCACCTATAAGACAAACAGTGGCCTCTTCAACCTTCGTCGACAAAAGGCCTCCATGGATTGCCTCAAAGCTTTCCTACTAGAACGGCGCTTCAGTCATACACTCACCAAAAAAGCTACACGAAACCACCAACGCATCTCGTTGGGCCTCGAGATGAACTTCTCGCGGTGTCGCCTGAATTCAGCATAAATTCAAGGTGCACGACGAGGAACTAGGAGATGTTGGTTAGTTCTGCTATATATCAGTAGCCTCGTCACCTGATCGCTTGACCGGAGATCCAACGGTATATAGACTCAACTCGAGAGTTTTCAACACATCCACTAGAATGATGGTATTCAAAGGCTCAGCCATGCACTAAAAGCAGGTGAAACCACTTGAGAAATTTTTATTGAAATATGATTTTAGAATTCTCGAGATTTGCTGGGACGATTTCGTATCAAACGCCGAGGCTTTGAAGAGAACTGAGGCAGCCAAGATGGCTGGGTCACATCCACAGAATGGATAAGAATTCCCAAAAATTGTCCTGTGTGGGGAACTATCATATATAAATAAGGAGTTGTAGCATCTGCACTTGAAATTATGTTTCAACTTTTTATCTTAGAAAATGGCTTTTATCAATTTTGAAATGAAAATACTGTGGAAATGCAGCATTTGTACAGATGAACTGAAGAACAGAATTGTCCAGAAGTGGTGAGAGGTTTTAGCTCGAAGAGTCCAATTTTGAGGGGTCGAATATGGTATCAAATTACAGAAAATTGTATTAGGAACAATTTTTGTGACAGCATATTTTTCACTAGGAGGCATATTTCTCGAGAAAAAAGAGAAAACCAAAATTTATCGTGTCTCCACCTGTATATGAGAAAAACGGTATTGTCCTAAAGTTGTCAGGGGTTTTAGCTTGAAGCATTGAACTTCGAGAGTTCAAATGTGGTATCAGATTACAGGAAATTCAATTGGAAACAAATTTTGTGTCTTTATATTTTTCTCCAGAGAGCATATTCTTTAAGAAAAATGAGAAAAGTCAAAATTTATTGTGTCTCCCTTTGTCTATGATATGAACTAGAAAATAGAATTGCTCAAAAGTTGTCAGGTGTTTTAGCTTGAGAGGTTCGTTTTTGAGGAGTTAAATATAGTACTAAATTACTGGAAATTTCATGAAGAACAATTTTTGTGTCTTTATATTTTTCTCCAGAGAGCATATTTTTCAAGAAAAATGAGAAAAACTAAAATTAATTGTGTCTCCACCTGTATGTATGAGAAGCAAAACTGTACAAAATTGGTCAGGTGTTTTAGCTTGAAGCGTTCAACTTTGAGGGTGTCTTATCATATGAAATTACTGGAAATTTTATGAGAAACAATTTTTGTGTCGTTCATTCCTTGGAGTGCATATTTTAAATGGGAAAAACCAAAATTCATTGTGTCTCCACGTGTATGTGTGAAAAACAAGAAACTGTCCAAAAGTTATTAGATGTTTTAGCACAGAGCGTTCGGCTTTGAGGGGTCAATTATAGTATCAAATTACTGTAAATTTCATGAAGAAAAATTTTTGTGTCTTTATATTTCTTGCTAGGAATTATATTTTTTGAGAAAAATTTAAATTTTGAGTTTCTTCAATTGTAGGTATGAATTGAAAAACAAAATTGTCCAGAAATTGTCAGGTATTTTAGCTGGAATCGTTGCACTGAGAGGGGTCACGTATAATATGAAATTACTGGAAATTTTATGAGGAACAATTTTTGTGTCTTTTTATTTTAGGCTAGGGAGCACATTTTCTCAGAAGAATGAGAAAAGACAAATTCATTGTATCATCATTTATACGTATTAACTGAAAAAAAAAATTATCCAGAAGTAGTCAGGTTTTTAGCTTGAAGCGTCTAACTTTGAGAGACCGAATATACCTAGCTTAATTTTATGGGAAACAATGTTTGTTCCGCTATATTTTTCGCTAGGGAACACATTCTTCTGGAAAAATGGGTTAAACAACAATTTATTGTGTCTTCCTTTGTACATATGAAATGAAAAATAGAATTGATCAAGAATTGTCAGGTGTTTTAGCTCAAAGCATTCGACTTGAGGGTTCAATTATGGTATCAAATTAGAAGAAATTTTATGCGGAACAATTTTTGTACTTGTATATTTTCCCCTAGAAAGCATATTTTTCGAGAAAAATAAGAAAAACCAAAATTCATTGTGTCCTCACCTGCATGTATGAAAACAGAACTGTATAGAAGTATGTGTTTTAGCTTGCAGCGTTCAACTTCGAGAAATCAGGTATGATATGAAATTGCTGAAAATTTCATGAGGAACAATTTTTGTGTCTTCTTATTTTTCTATGGGGTGCATATTTTTCAAGAAAATTGTCAAAAACCATTTATTGTGAATGCCCCTGTACGTATGAAAAACGGAATTGCCAAAAAGTTGTCAGGTGTTTTAACTTGAAGCGTTCAACTTTGAGGGCTCACCTATAATATGAAATTGCTAGAAATTTTATGGGGAACAGTTTTTAGTTTTTATTTTTCGCTAGGATGCATATTTTCCAAGAAAAATGGGAAAAACCGAAATTTATTGTGTTTTAGCTTGTATATAATATGAACTAAAAATAGAATTGTTTACAAGTTTTAAAATGTTTTAGCTTCAAGCGTTCGACTCGAGGGGTCAAATATGCTATCAAATTACAAAGACTTTTATGAGAAACAATTTTGTGACTTTTTTATTTTTTCCTGGAGAACTTATTTTTCAACAAAAAATGAGAAAAACCAAAATTTTTTGTATCTTTACTTATGAACTAAAAATAAAATTTTCTACAAATTTTAAAGTGTTTTAACTTGAAGCGTTAATCTTTGAGGGGTCAAATATGGTATCAAATTACAAGAAATTTTATGAAGAACAATTTTTGTCACTTTATATTTTTCCCTGGAGAGCATATTTTCTTAGAAAAATGAAAAAAAACAAAATTTTTTGTGTCTCGAGACCCATCTGTATATATGAAAAAAAGATGTAGCCAGGTGTCTTAAGCTTGAAACGTTCAACTTTGAGGTATCACGTATGGTATGAGCTGGAAATTTTAAAAGAGGAACAATTTTTGTGTCTTTGTATTTTTCTCTAGGAAGTATATTTTTTGGGAAAAATGGGAGAAACCAAAATTTTTTATGTCTTCACTTGTGCATAATTGAACTCAAAAATAGAATTTTCTATAACTTTAAGGTATTTTAGCTTGAAGTGTTCAACTTTGAGGGGTCAAATATAGTATCAGATTACTGGAAACTTCATAAAGAACAGTTTTCGTGTCTTTATATTTTTGGCTAGAAATCATATTTTCTGAGAAAAATCAAAATTTATTGTTTCTTCACTTGTACGCGTGAACTGAAAAGCAAAATTGTATAGAAGTTGTCAGGTGCTTCCGCTTGAAGCGTTCAATTTTGAGAGGAAACACATGATATGAAATTACTGGAAATTTTATGAGGAACAATTTTTGTATCTTTTTATTTTTGGCTAAGAAGCGTATTTATCAAGAAAAATGAGAAAGACCGAAATTTTCCATACGTTCCGGCTCCTCCGTCGAGTCACATATGGTGTCTGGAGGCATTGAATTTTGACAGCACATACCGACTCCCTCAAGGAAGAAATTCCATCAGAAAAACCTTTGCCCCTATTTTTTTTCATTTTTTTATTTTAACACTGTCATATTCATGCTACTATGGCCAAGACAGGATATATAATATAATATTAATTAATCATTACTCTTTAGTACGTTTTGAGGTTTAAGAGAGGCACTTGTTGTAGGAATGAGAAGAGATTGTCGATAGAGGAAGGACTATAGGTTAGTATTTCTGATCAAGTGGATGCCAATCCAACAATAGTTCTGGCCGAATGATAGAGGGGACAAGAAAACATTTTTATAAACAGGCTTTAATCACCACACTTTTTTTTTCCAAATTACAAGTCGAAGCGACGTTTCGATACCGCCGGGTATCATCGACGGGCACATACTGAAGCCGGAATACTCCGGTAAACATACAAAAGAAAAGAGATTCGGATGTTGGAATTGAACTCTTACCCCTCGAGCTTTATAGATAATGTTTTTAAACCTACTGATAAGAAAGTTGTAGATAATAAGAAAAGTCTGTTTTGTACCTTACCGTATTGGGGATCAAGCAGTATGATCATCCGTAGAATTCTTCATAAATTTGATCCTAATATTTCGGTCACTTTTGGGGCTTACAATACCGGCAAAGAAAAATTTTCTCAAAAATTAAGGACAAACTACCCCCCAAGCAAAACTCCGGTGTTGTATATCGTATACCCTGTTTGGACTGTCCCGGCGTCTACGTGGGGGAGACTTGTCAACTCCTGAAGAACAGGGTCTCCCAACATCGTAACGACGTTAAGAATAAGGATGATCACACTGCTTTATCCTCACACTCTATGGAGAAGGGGCATGAATTTGATTTTGATAATGTTAAGATTTTAAGCAAAGAGAATAATACTAAGAAAAGGAAAATCATGGAAGTCATCAAAATTTTGGAGGATAAGGACAGTATTAATTTTAAAACTGACACTAATGGTCTTTGTAATGTTTATAAATCTATGATTCATGGTGATAGTAAGAACATGTAATCGCGTGCTTTCGACCGAATCTCTTTTCTTTTGTATGTTTACCGGAGTATTCCGGCTTCAGTATGTGCCCGTCGATGATACCCGGCGGTATCGAAACGTCGCTTCGACTTGTAATTTGGAAAAAAAAGTGTGGTGATTAAAGCCTGTTTATAAAAATGTTTTCTTGTTAGTTCGTCACCACGAATAAAAAAGTCTGCTTGTTCGATAGAGGGGACATTCAAGGAGAACATGGCGAACTGTAGTCCTTTGTGCGCAAGGCAGAGAGCAGATCGGGGGAGGAGTTTTCGAAAGAAGATAAGAGTGCGTGAGGAAGGTATGTCCTATTCGGAGACGATATAAAATAACTTGTTCAGGACGGGATAAATATGTTGGGAAAGACTTATAAGAAGGAAGAATAGAGGGTTGGATCGCACGGAAGGGTGAGAGAGAGAGATCCCATTGTTTTTGCCATAGGTCGAGTATAGACTTTTTAAAGGGTGGAAGGATGTCAGTTGGAGGGGTTCGAATAAGAGGATGTGGGAGCTGTATGGCCGCTTCCTTGGAAGCTTTATCGGCAGTTTCATTGAGAGGAATTTTTGAATGGGCTGGAATCCAGATAAGATTGACTTTAAAGGATGGCTTTTTAGAAAGGGTGTGGAGAACTATTTGAGAGATGGTATGTTTCGGATTCAGAAAGCTATGTATGGCTGAAAGCGAGTCAGAGAAGATATTATTGTTAGTAAGGGATTGAATTGCCGATTCAATTGCCAGAAAGATAGCGTACAGTTCGGCAAACAGGATAGAGAAAGAAGAGGGAAGAGAGAAACGAACGATGGTGTTATCATAAATATATTTATTTTTGCGTGCAAGGTTTACTTAATAGAAAAAAGAAAACACGGCTCTTCCCGCACAGTGTAAAATACGAAAAAAATTTTATTATGTAAATGACGTTTCGAGTAAACTTGTACTCTTCTTCAGATCATAAACTTATCGAGATGTATTACGGAGCAACCAGTAAACAGGGAAAATTTTGAACCATTTGTATAGTATTGAAGATAAGATTCGTATTTTTCCAGAAGTTTCCCGTGTAGGTTACCGGAGTTGTCCTTTTTGTCAGGAAAAGTTGATTCAAGGAAAGAGGTATCGATTGTGAGTTGTGGAGGAGACCATGGAGATTTAGGAAGAGGGATGTGATTATGCATTGGTTGGATATTAGGAAAGTCAACTGATCGAAGAATATGTGTGATTCGGTGGCACAGATGAAGGTTAGAATACGGTAATATGGAAACGGGACAAATGTGAGATGTTAGAGGAAGATTTGGGGTACTATTCAAGTGGAGAAAATATTTAAAAAGAGATGTTTTGCGATGGAGGGGGAGAGGGAGAACACCAGTTTCAACGTGAAGGGACCTGATGGGCGAGGTTGGAAAGGCTCCGGTGGAGAGACGAAGAGCAGTATTCTGAATGGTATCGAGGGTAGAGTTGCCCCTATTTTGTTCAAATGGAGGTTCTAGTTTTCCTGTACTAATCCACACATAAGATCAATAGGAAAATTGATAAAAACTATGAGTTTTATTGAGGAAGTTACTTGAGACAAGCGGGGAACCTGTTTTATCGGAGGTTCAGAGTAGTGACTTTTTAGGATTAACACAATGTTATTTGTTGGGAATCATATATCATCCCATAATGCTTTTTAGGCAGTAAATTTTTTTCGAATTTACTTAATGTCTAATTTTGGAAATCTATCAGCGCAGTGCGTAGACATTTTCATCTTTCTTATTTGTTTGCGACCACGTCGATTAGGACTACACAATCATCGTTTTATGGGCTGAGTTAAGATGTAATTTACAAATATTGCGATCGTAAGGTTGATCTGAGGAGAAAGACTCGTAAGAGTTTACATAAAATTTAGGTCATGCTCCAAATTTTTCTCTTTAAAACTGGTTCCCGCACCTTTTGTACTCAACGAATTCATCTTCGCTAGTTTTTTCCCAAGAACACGTACACCCCGTTCCGTATTACGATCCGCCACTGTGTGTCCTATCCGTGTTCACCTAAATTAAATGCACGTACACGAATAGTATACAGAACAGATATCGACGCGATAACTGTTTATGATAATTTTTAAAACGACTGTTTCTATACACGTCCATTAAATCGCCCCACAGAAGTTAACCTTCTTCTCGAGTAATACACCTTAATACGATGTGCGAGTACACTATGGCGAGTGCGTGATGAATCGACAAGTAAAAGTGAAATTTCGAAATTTTAAAACCTATAAATATAATTCCGGCATTGGCATTTGTAATTAAAAATCATAAATTACATAGCATATACGAATAATGTGTGCTCTTATATCGAGCGACAAAGTTTGTAAGTAGGCCAACTACAGTGGTAGATGTAATGTATATAGGCTATTGGAATACTGCATATCGTGCATTGTATTCCTCTGAAAGCTGTCTGCTGTTCCGCATACACAGAGGGGGTAATGGATTTCAGTTAAAAACGTTACCGTGCACGTACTTACATAGGAACACGAGTTGGAAGGAAAAATGTTGAATATTTTATTTTTATTATTATTTCTCAACAATAATTATTTCGGTTGGTTTTTAGTTCGAGGTTATGTACTTTCGTGTACCTCGCTGAATAGATCGTATTCGTATTTTTTGTTTGTTTATTTTATTTTTTTCTTTATGTATTTTCCTCTGCACACGACAGCGTATACGATTTATCGAAGTTTTATTATAAGTTGTACATTGCCGGGTGTGAACTAGATACCTGGTTGAAAGGATTGCTGACAATATTATATACATATAGAATGCACTCACACGCCTCGACACATGCGTAATTCTATTTTTATATCTTCCATCGTGTAGACCTACTCGATTACAAGACTGTGATACATAAAGTATAAATAAGATATAGTTTCGATTAAAAGAAAACATTTCCTCGTTGGTATTTATACACGCTTTATTCGATTGCCGTTGAAGAGGATTCAATGTTTTTGATATCGGCGAAGTTCCGCAATAGATTTCCAGGTACATACTACAGACCTGTGAGTTCTTCACGAAAACAACCAGGAACTATTTCATGTAGGCTGTGTATCACATTGGGATGCACGAGAAATCAATTTATAATCTGGGAAAATACGATGTATGAATATTGAATAATCTTGTCGCAAGTATGACAAAGTTTCATTCGAGCAAATTTGTTGGACTATGGGAAATTGCCTATTTACACCTTCTCCGCGAACAAATTCGAAATTTGTCTTGGATTGTAGTTCTGAAGAAGTCATTTTTCTCTCCGGAAGAACAAAAATATCGAATTGGAGAAAGATGATTTCATCCCCTGAAAATCAGTTAGGTATTTGAACTGTACTCAAGGCCGAGTCTCGAGGGACGATTGAAATGCTGTTCGTACTGCAAACAGATTCAACAGAGAATTAACGAGCAAAATTTTAAAAAATAGCTGGTCAAAGTGCTCAGAAAAGTGCTGTGAAGGGTTTTTCGCTGATTTATTGGCTGCTAGGCTGATTTCAAATCTTTGTAAAACAAGTAAATCACTCACAATAGTGAGAAAAAGCCAACTGAGAGACTGCTTTCTGTGCACGACTATGTTGTGGTTCAATGTTTCGACTTTTCGATAAAGTTATCAGTATTCGCCTTGAAAGAGAGACGGGGGCGTATGAACGTACACGCACGCCCAAAGTGGTCCCCGAAAAACCGCACCTCCGGCACCGGTATCCACCTCTTAGGGCATTGCGTCGGTAGTCCAGAGGGCTCGAATTGAGAGTGGCCTGGCTCCATTTCTCCTGGGGTTCCGCGCGCTGTGCAATGTCCGTCAATGAGGCCACTACAGGGGTCTACCTTACTGACCGAGGGAGCGCTCAGCACTCAACCTGGAATTCAGATAGTCCTGTACCATGGACGCACGCGTATCAACTCCTCCACCAGAGCTTTCAGTCACCACTGGGAACTCCCTAGGAGCTCACCAGCAATGTTTCGCGACTCTGGCTTCTCAGGCGGTGGTTTCTTCCTCCTTCTCTTCTTCTTCTGGGTTGTCTTGTGCTTGCTCTTTTTTTTTTTCCTTCTGTGGGGCGCTCCCTCCTGAGCGCCCTGTATGTGGCGGTACTGGTGCTGGCGAGAAGTGATGTGGCAGCAGCAGCAGCATGGGGATGGTACACGTAGATGTGAGAGGCCATAACGTGGCTCTACATCTGCCGCTCCCATTCCGCGTTCATTTTCTTCTTCATTACCTTAGCGGCCAATGTAGATACGTAGTTCCATGCCTGCGTTGTTCTGAGCATGCATGGAACCAGATTACCTGAGGTGAGTTCTTCATTTTCCCCGATCTCAGCGAGAGACCGTTTTAGCTCACTCCGCTCACGTCTCCACGCCTCACACTTGAAGATGGTGTGTTGTGGTTCATCATTCCGCTCCTGACAGTGTGAACACGACGGTTGCTCAACTTTCCCCATTTTGTGTAGGTACTTGTTGAAGCACCCATGGCCACTCATCATTTGTGTAAGATGAAAGTTCAACTGCCCATGGTCTCGGTCCATCCACTGATCAAGATCACGTATTAGCACGCGGATCCACTCACCCTTTCCTGTTTGGGCGAGTTGCTCTTTCCATTTGGCAAGTAAGGAGCGCCTGGCCTCCTGCTTGACCCGCAATGCTTGATTGATGGTCCTTGACTTCTTCTTTGCCTCGAACACCGCTGCTCGCTCTTCCGCAAGCAGCTCAATTGGCGGCGTTCGTGCTAATACGCAAAGAGCATCCGTCGACACAGTGCGGTAGGCACTAACACACCTAAGCGCAGCTCTTCGTTGGATTTTTTCCATTTCTCTTCGTCTATATGCAATCTTCATGGAGTCGGCCCAGACTGGGGCTCCATAAAGGAGGACCGACATTGCTACACTCATATAGAGTCTTCTTACAGCTTCTCGAGGTCCACCCTGGTTCGACATTAGGTGGGACAACCGTGTTACCACCCTGGCAGCTTTCTCCGCCACCATCTTGAAGTGGTGACGGAAGCTTAGCTTATTGTTGAACCAGAGCCCCAGATACTTTAGTACTTTCTTAGTCTCAATAGCCACACCTTGCAGGCGAAAGGTGGCTGGATTAAACTTGCGACGGATCGTGAATATAATGGCCTCCGTCTTTTCTACTGCCAAGCTTAATCCGGCCGACTCGATCCAACGGGTCACAGCCTCTAGCGCCTGGTTCACCTTGGTCTCCACCTCGGCAACAGTGTCGGTAGAGCCAACCACCAGTGTATCGTCGGCATAGCATATAAGCTGTACCCCTGGTGGTAGCTTGATCTTAAAAAGGCCGTTGAATGCGATGTTCCACAATGTGGGTCCCAAAACAGAGCCCTGAGGAACACCGCATGTTACACTTTTCTTCACTGTGCCAGCAGACGTCTCTGCTACAATCTCTGTGCAGTTTAGGTAACTGCAGATGATCCTTAGCAGGTAACCAGGCACCCTTGCGTTTTGTAGCATCTTCAAGATCTTCTGCCACGGAATGGAATTAAACGTATTCTTTATGTCGAGGCTGACAGCTGCGCAGAACCGTCGCTTTTTCATTGCCGCAGAAGCTACCTTCTTCAGTTTGATTGCGGCATCTGAAGTACAGCGTCCAGCTCTAAAACCGTACTGACTCCCAGAAATTATCTTTTTGGACACTAAGTGGTTCTCCAACCGCGTTACCACTGCCCGCTCAAATATCTTGCCGACGGTGTCGAGCAGGCAGAGCGGTCGGTAGGAGGACGGCAGGCCAGGCGGTTTGTCCTTCTTCTCTATCAGTGCCAGCCTGACCTTTTTCCAACGTTTTGGGCACACCCCCTCTGCAAGTGCCTTATTGAAAGCACTAGGCAGCAGAGAGGGGTCCACTACGTGGAGAGAGCTCCACACCGCGTTGGGTATTTCGTCTGGTCCAGGAGCTCTCCATTGCTTACCGTGCAGCCTTTGAACGGCTGCATTAATCTCCTTGGTACTAAAGAGGGGCACATCCTCCTCCACTTGTGGTGGCGTAACCATAAGTGGCGGGCCTTGTGGAAACCACTCTTTCCACAGCCTCTGGCTCCATTCGGCTCGTTGCGGATGGACCCCCTAGTTTCTTCATTATAACTTTGTAGGGTTTGCCCCAGGGGTCTTCATCCGCAAGGCTGCAGAGCTCATCCCAACGTTGCTTCTTGCTCTGTTTTATTGTAGCCTTTAACCTTTTCCGAGCCTGCTGGTATTGCCCAGCAACCATCTGCGCCTCTTCGCGGCCTCTACTACGCTGATATATCCGGCGCTGATGGTTGCTCTCCTTGCGGAGTTGGGCAATTTTGTCGGTCTACCAATACACTGGCCCTCTCTTCTTTGGTGGACCGCATCTGGGCATGGCAAAGTTATCAGTATTAACAAATTCATTGAATACAAGAAGCACGGGAGAAATTTATAGCTGTAGGATGGTCCTCCAAGAAACGGTCTTTGAACTCATACGTTTGCCGTACAAAGTTGAATTGACGTACATCCTAGGGAAACTGTATCTATCGGATGATCAGGAAAATTCAATTTCTTCCTGACCGTTGATTTGGATGTACGTCAATCCAACTTTGTACGGCAGACGTGGCGAGTATGAATGAGCCTGTGTGCCTCTCCAACAGGCGGAGAGATCGCAATTTGTTACGATACAATATCGAAACGGGTATACCAAAAAAGTCAACGACTTCTTAACGAGCTACAATGCCATTATTGATGGAACCTTCAAATTCTCTATGTCTAGAATATTAGAAATACCATCTATGCAAGTGAGCACCTCATTTGTACTATATCTAATATGAAATCCATCTTCGTCCCACATCGTACCTCAAATGGGGTGTCCTATTCGTCCTATCCTATTCTACATTTCCTCGACCAATCTGCCTCTCTGGATTCCCTCAAAGAACCCGTGACTTTTTACCTTCAACGAGGATTCTCCTCGACTTCATCATGCTAAGATTCCTGTTTTTTTTCTAATCCTCCAGTCCTTGTCTCCTTCCTATTCTCCGCCTTCCTTAAGAAGAACAGATGAATGGATTTTGTCTGAATTTATAAACTCTTCAAGCCTTCCGGTCTTCGTCCCGTGTCCATGCCTATTATTTCAAAAAAAGTGGTACTCTGATATCCCGACTGCCCGGCCATCGATTCATATAAAGATGGTCGTCTATTCATCTCGGCTAGACGAGCCGACCGCTCTGTCAGGAACAACTGAAGGGTTTCTTCAGATTTCCATCAAACAAGTACGAAGTCCAGCCATTGCGCAGATACAACCGCGTCTTTTCGCCCGTACGCCATGTCGCTCTGACACATTTTTTTCAATTCACCGAGTCGAATCACCAGTTCATTTCTGCCACCATTGTTCCTACTTCAACTGGTTTACTTTATTGAGAACGACAAATACCACAATGAGTAGATGAACGAAAAAACCGACAAATACTACAAAGAGTAAATGTACGTAGGGAAATTGCAAGCTTTACTCTAAACTCCTTTTGATGATAGTTTTCCAACCAAAAACATTTCGATTTTGTACAATTTAAAAGAGTTCTGCTTTAGTGAAATATTACGTACCTTAACATTGAGAATCGTATCCCTCTTTCATATTCGTTCTATTCCTGACGAAGTCTTTCATGAATACTTGAAGTCTTTAACCTTATACGTAGCTCGAAATAAGTAATGTTGTATATTTCTTCTACTATGTACTTAAGATGTTTCAACTTTCGTAGAAGAAAAAGGTTGAGGCTATTTAAAGAAACGCGCTCTCATTCACGCAATTAAAGTTCGCAATAATCTGCTTCACCGTGTAAAATGTCATCGGTCGCAGAAAATTGTATACGAAACGTAGTACGTAAGTAATTTTTTTTTCAACGGGTTTTTTACCTTCCATTGTGAGTACGTACGATGATCGCCGCAATTTACCGTTTGCACGCCTCGAAATATTTTTTCATTCGACAATAGAGTGAGAGAGAGAGGGGAGAAAAAGAATTTCGTTTTCTTATCTGTTTGTTTACACGCACATAAAGAGATGTTATTCAAATCCTTCAGCACGAGACGGTCGGGTGATATTTATCGTATAGAGTAGTAGGCGTCGACCCGTGATAATACCTATTGGTTTTTTAAAAAAGTGCACACGTAACAAAAAGCGAAGACAAAAATCGTTTACTCGAAATGTGACTATATATCTTTGAAGTGATTCCCGCGGGCGTGGGTATTATATCACGTAAGGATCGGGAAAAAAATTACACCTCTTGTTTGTTTACCGGTATATATGTAGGTATACATTTCCTCGATCGCATAATACAAAATACTCTGTTTATCCGCACAGATCCGTGAACATGATGTCCCATCGCGTGTGTACTCCAGCGTAAGATGCGTGAATTCTTCTGGAACTAATTCCAGGTTAGATACTATTTTACGCCTTCCTCGAGTCGGTGTAATCTGCAAAATAATGTACAATAATCACTTCGATGATTTAGCCGAAAAATTTTGTATAGCTCATTAAAATATAGATGAGCAGATTTTACGACTGCCCACTCCAGAAGTGGGAAAAAACCCACGCTTCATTATTTCGTTCGTGATCATACGCATTGTACTTCCTTGTTATAACTGGAAGTGCGCATAAACGGTAAACAACACTTCCTACAAACTTCGAAAAATTGATATATTCGCATAATATTCCCTCTGGATTCTTTTTTTCTTAAAACATGGTTCGCAATACACGTACGCACACTTACGTCGTTTATTCACACGGCATGGTCTTATATTTTTACACTCCATCTTGTTCGTTGAGATAATGATGTGTGCACCGCGTTGCAGAGAAAGCTGTGATATAATATTTAAAAATAAGAAGAAATAGAATTGAGCACCGGTGTAGCCTTATTACTTAACTAATGTGGCATACATACGACCACGATCTTCAATTTTCAATCTTCGCGCTTGGTGTGCATAATATCGTCGCCAATGACCGCAATTTGGAGGTCCTACAATATTTATTGACTCCCGTCATTCATTTAATGGTAATTAACTTTCAACTTTCTTAATATTCTTCTCTCGAGGTAGAAACCTAAATGGTACGGTGCCTAATAAAAAATAAATGAAATTTTATAATAATTTCTCCATCAATTCAATGAAGAACACGATTTTGTTTCAGAAAATATGATTTGGATTAGCACAATCGATTTTTCTTCACCGAAGATATCCAATTTTCAGACAAATTTTGAGTATAAAGATTATCTTTCACACGATGAAAATTTTCTCGTCCGAAATAATTTCTTTCAAGATCATACGATTACTGGGAAAAGTTTGAGATTGAAACCCCTCCCGTATCTCCGGCAAACCTTAGCCAAACTCCGTGGTACGAGATCAATGTGTCGATATAAACGAGATCGATAAATCGATGTAATCAAAATTAACATGTCTGTACATTTTATTTCTCTCGTATGCCGTTGCAGGTTTTGTACCGGCGAGCGGAGAACCCGTAAGACCCGTATTCCATTGCGGAAGGTCTTTCAAAAAGTAGACTGGTCGAAATTATTCTAAGTCCTAGGCCGGGAAGTAGAGCATTTCATGTCAAAATCATGAAATTTGGAACAAACGTTTAGGACACTTGAACGAAAAATTTGAGCCATGACACCATGGTCCAAACTCCATAGGGCCCCCATAATGGCGGGTTGCCTAATTGGAAGGAGTTCTTGCATATTAAATGACCGAAATATTCCCTTTGGTTCGCAATTTATGTGGATTCTTACGTAATTCGGAACGCCAAATTCGAAAAAAATTATCAACAAATTATTCCGACATTTTAGGGCCGCCGAGGGGCTGATAACCCCTAAAATGGGGGTAAAATTGAAGTGACATATTTCAACACATTTTCACAAATATCCTTATGAAATTTTCCGTATAATTCGGGAAAAATACTAAAAAAATTCTCGGACCGTCCAAAGGGCCCAGAGGTCTCATACCCCAAAATTTAGGAAAAAATATTTTGTGTTTTTTGGAAAAATCTTAACGGAGTCTGAAATAGAATTTAGCGCGAAATCCGGGAAAAATTGTGAAAAATTCGTGGGACCCTCGGAAGGGTTAATGTGGCCCGCGTTTTTTTTTTTCAAGTTCAACAAATTCTTATGTAGAATTGACTGTAGAATTCAGAAAAAATGGTAAAAAAAATTCCCGCGGAGGTCTCTGAGAGGGGGTAAGAGGAGTCAAATCCCCAAAACACGAAGTAAAAAATAGGCGTTTTTGAGAACATTCAAACGGATTCTCGTGTGAAATTTACCGTAGAATTCAGAAAGAATCCTGAAAAAATGTCATGGCTCTTAAAGGAGCCGGGAGGAACATGAATTTCTTTGGGAAGAGTTGTAAAATTTTAGAATTACATTTTTTTAACTCATGTAAACTGCGTTTTTTGTTGGTTCGAAAGTGTCTCTTTGAGGACGTCATTTCAATCTTCCGTCCTCTTCAAATTTGACACCCATTTCATATCAATTATTTATTCTATTAATTCTATTCATGGCGCGGCGAGGTGAAGTTGGGTTTCGATCCCACCTACCCAAAATGCTCTCCAACATCACAACTGTCTTCGCGCGGTATATCAGGGTTTCCACATGTGGGGACAGTGTCTGAAGAAAAATAAAAAATTGTCAGATCCGCAAGAATGGGGCTTGAAATGAGCGGCTGATGGAATACTTTGGGAACCTTTATGGACCCTTCAGCCACCTGTCTATATGGCATTGGATATTCTCGTGAAATGCGGCCTCCAGAAATTTGTACATGTGCATTATACAATTGTCGTCAGGTTTGAAATATATACTACTGTTGGTGAATTTATTGAAGTATTTTATATTTTAGTAATACACCAGTATTTTTTGTAATATTTCAAATCAAAACTATTTCACGTTCTATGCAACAGGAAATTCTATATAATATTTCATGAAAGTTCAACTATAGAAATATAGTTCTACAGCTTTTATTTCAAGACGTTTATATTCCTCCAGGCCCCCTCGAAGAGCCATAAGATTTTTTCAGGATTCTTTCTTAATTCTACGGTGAATTTCACACGAGAATCCGTTCGAATGTTCTCAAAAACGCCTATTTTTTACTTCGAGTTTTGGGGGTTTGAGTCCTCTTACCCCCTCTCAGAGACCTCCGCGGGAGTTTTTTTACTATTTTTTTCGAATTCTGCGGGAAATTCTATATAAGAATTTGTTGAACTTGAAAAAAAGACGCAAAAATTTTTTCATCACTTTTCAGTGTTTGGGGCTCCATTAACCCTTCCGAGGGTCCCATGAATTTTTTCACCATTTTTCCCAGATTTCGCGCTAAATTCTATTTCGGACCCCGTTAAGGTTTTTCCAAAAAACACAAAATATATTGTCCTCAATTTTGGGGGGATGAGACCCCTTGGCCCTTTGGACGGTTCGAGAATCTTTTTAGTATTTTTCCCAAATTTGACGGAAAATTTCATAGGGATATTTGTGAAAATGTGTTGAAATATGTCACTTCAATTTTACCCCTATTTTAGGGGTTATCGGCCCCTCAGCGGCCCTAAAATGTCGAAATGATTTGTCGATAATTTTTTTCGAATTTGGCGTTCCGAATTACGTAAGAATCCACATAAATTGCGAACCAAAGGGAATATTTCGGTCATTTAATATGCAAGAACTCCTTCCAATTAGGCAACCCGCCATTATGAGGGCCCTATGGGGTTTGGACCATGGCGCCATGGCTCAAATTTTTCGTTCAAGTGTCCTGAACGTTCGTTCCAAATTTCATGATTTTAACATGAAATGCAAGGGTGATCTCATAATTTGCACTAAGCCGCCGGACTATTACTCTCCGTGACGTCATCAACCTCGGACCGTTCGCGCTCACGGACGAAAATTTCCTGAATGTACCCTTGAACAAAAGGGATAGCGGGTACCCGCTAAAAACTTCTTCCATTTTTATGAGAATCTCATTCGCTCGCGGCTATATTATGGAGCATCGATCTATAACTTAGCCAATAAATAGGTCCTCTCTTTGCTAGACACCCCTCAAACTTCCTCGCTCAGGACGGTCTTGAGAGCCCCTCGAAAAAGTCCTAAATGCAGTTTATGCGCCGAAGCTGCCGAACCTCCTCTCACCTCTTACTTCTTATCAACTGTCTTTCAATCTCCTGTCTCCCCATTCTTAATTCCATCTTCAAACCTTCCCCTAGCCCCCAGAAACAAACACATCCTGGTTCAATTTGAACACTCCCTCAATGAAACTTTCACAAAATTAACCTCCTTCTACCTACTTATATGTTATGTCCCCCTCGGACCCTCACCCAGCCCACCATCCTTTTAAATCTCATGGAAATCCCCAAATCTAACAGCAAGAAACCTAGGTAATTCAAAAATATCCTGATCCCACTTCCTGTCTCAATGATGGCTCAAAAACTAAGAACGAAACAGTCTCCGCTCATTCCATATATGGATCCATCGTCTCCCATCACATCTGTAACATAGCCTCCATATTTACTGCCGAATTGAAGGCAATATTGGCCTATCTTTCTCATCTCTCTCAACTTCCAATACATGGCAAGACTCACCATCTTCACTACACTCTCTCTTTGACCCCCTCTCACACAAAGGATCCTCCTAACGCTCCAAACTCTTACCTCAATTAACACCACCCAGGTCAGATTCATTTGGTTACCCAGCCACATTGGTCTACCCGAACATAACGTGGTAGACCAGGCAACTGTTCAAGGCCGCACCCTGAAAAGAGATACTTGCAGTATGAGTTAACTTCTCTCTACCAATACTTAAAAAAGATACTATACAAAATTAGGTAATTTTTTACTGTACCGCAGTACATAATATTATTGATCGAGATCGGTGATACAAAATAATACTGATCGATGCGTTCGAATTCGGGATAACATTCTGCGAATGATGAGAATGAAGGTGAAGTGCGCTTTTAACCATAATTATTGTCTTCGTTCGCAGGAGAAGACGCTCCCCTGCTAAGAGATTTATGATAAGCTAGTACATGGTACCGCATTTAGCGCTCGTATTTTCTATGCGACCGGAATATATTCGCAATCATCGTGCCAATGACCTTACCACTTTGTGTAAGCTTGACTATAGTATGCGCAACATCAGCAAAATTCCATAAAATTTAAACGCGTATGCTTCGAAATACAAGCATTTGTAAACCTATACTATTACGGAAAAAAATTATTACTTTCGCTCACGCGTGCATTTGCTGTCTCATTGAAATAGAAATTCGTATAATTTAACCCTTATCGAAGCGACTCGATAGGAAAAATTCATTTTCACATCTCTGACCTAAAGTGCTTAGTATGTGATGCACTGGATATCAACTTTGCGACCTCTCCTGTGTTGATAGAAAACAACAATAAATAAGAATTGCATTGCCTACTCAGAAAAATTCAAGGTAGTATTTTTTACGAGTAAATAAGCAGACTTATTGATAAATGTCGGTCAACTGTACATACACAATAGTCAAAGTTAGAACTGACTGAAAACTGAAGAACTTTCACGAGCAGAGTATATCGCATAAATTTCGATAAAAATGGGTCAATTTTTAGAAAAATTATTGTATGTGATATAAATGGTGCCAGGTCTGGGTGAAGATTTGCGCAAGTTTATTGTATTTTTATAATTTTGATATCATGTACAAGTTCTCTTTCAAATTCAGCATTTTGCTCGAAATTTTCTGTAACACTTAGCGAAATTATTCGGGTCAAAAGTGGAGGAAATGGAGGAAGAGCTAGTCAGTATTATGAGATAGAATTTCGAAATTTTCACGTGTAACGATATTCGCATAATTATCCTGTCTTACACATACATCATCGAGAAGACATCCATCACGAACATGAAGCGTCTTCAATCTGTCGCGCCGCTTCTTCCCAAAAGTCGGTTCCATTGATCGCTTTGGTCGCATGTGGAGCGCCAACCGTTCTCCATGGTGGCACGGGCATACGTTGCGTATGCATCTAACTTTGTTTTGTCCAACATCTGAATCACCCCTTTCGGGTATAACTTCTCTTTTCGGCGAACCCCCTCTTCTTCTTGGCAACCTCCAAACTGCCGTGCTCTCAGGCACGCGAGACGAAGTAGTCGATAATAGGGTGGTTTATTCCTCATACAAATTCGATTATCCTTCTCATTAATCAGCGCTAGCCTGGCTTTCTTCCATCGCATGGGAAACATCCTTCCAGGAACTGCCGCATTGAATGTATCAACAAGCAGTACCGGATCAACAGAATGTATTACGCTCCATACTGGGTTTGGAATTTCGTCCGGACTTGGAGCCTTCCAATACGAACCCCGCGGTCTATTGACTGCTGTACCTACCTTCTCAGTACCTAGGAGGGATATACCATCCAGTTTTATCATTGGTGGTGACTGTTGAAGGAACGAGCCGTCAATGATTTGCCTCACAAGAAGCAGCTCATTGCTGAAAGGGCCTTCAGCTTCTTCAACACTATCATGTAGGGCTTGCTAAACGGGTCCTCCTCGGCTATTTCGTACAGCTCTTTCCGTGCAGAGCTCTTGCTGTCTCAGGTGCCACCATCCGCGCCTCTTCGCGGCCTGTACTCGTATATCGGACGCTCACAGTTGTACTTTCACCTTAACTTGGCAATATTATTGATCCACCAATAAACGGCTCTCCTCTTCCTTGGTGGACCTTGCCTGGGCATGGCTGCCTCGTATGCTTTGGTCATACCTGTCTGCTGCTACCTCTGCATTTTCTTCTTGTTTTTCCCATGGTCTCATGTGAGAGCAAGGTAACTAGCCTCCAACTTCCCGACTGCCCATTTTCTTACCAGCTTTTGTGGAGCAGCAACCTCAATTTTCCGGTGAGTGGAAAAGTTGCTGCACCGCTCCCAGAAAGCACCTGACCGAGTACCGCCGAGCCTTCTATTCGTCGAGGTAGGCTCTCTGAGGCAAAGGTGATATCAATAATGGACTCATGACCTTGATGCACTCCGGTAGGAGTGTTGCCCTTGTTGACCGTTTCCAGTCTCTTGCAAGCAATCTATTCCTCCAAAGCATATCCACGGACGTCAGTCCGGCCAGAACACAGTTCTTCTAACCAGGCATTAAAATCGTCACATACAATGAATTCTTCACCTTGCCGTCTGGACAAGCTTCTTTCCAACTTGTCTAGGAAGTCCTTAAACATTAGTAAGGGGCGATTTGGGGAGAAGTAGTAGCTGTAGACAACCATAACAGCAACATACCCCTCCCGGCTCTCAACCTCTCCTGGAGCAATTGGACCCTCTGGGCCTCACCATTATCATGCAGGACATTAACGCTCACTTATTCTATTTTATGTAGTTACTGTTGGTACATCCAATTTATCTGCAGGCGTCTATTTTCGTGTCTCTTTGAAAAACATCGTTCGGCAGACTGAAAAACCATCGCAAACTTTGACTTTCGCTACAAAAAATTCCAAGACGAATTAATCACCATTCGTGTTATTCAGTTTTACTTATTCTTTCTCTCTGTCGAGTTTTCTTGAATTTTTTTCTCGCGTAAAGATTGAATTTGACGATTTTCTCGAAGGAACAACAGGCGAGAAGATCGTTATCGATTCTTCGTGTCTGTGAATTTCCGTGACAGAAAATGAAAAAATATCTATCTCAATTATACTTTCATAATTGGACTGCATTTCAAACCGATTGTTCACACCGGCTTGCAAATTTTCTCGAACGTTGCCTGTACGGTATATAATATGTCCAAATTATATGCAACGGAAATGGAGGCATAAGATTTGACGTTGACGATGTTTTTATGACTGCGTTGCTCGTTATTGCCGATGAGGTGGACGATAATCATCATCGGATGACTACCTATAACAAAACAGAAAATAACAGACTTATTATATGCGGGATTCGTATTTCAAATGCGAGCTGAATCGTTAAACGCCTAAAAGTTACTGTCGGAATATAGACTTCATATTGTGGGGTCATTTAGAGGCTATATAACTGAAGAAGAATTTCAAGAAATAACTGATAACCCCCGATACCAAAGTGCAGTTTAGTACTAACGGAATGCAAATAAGTACTGATAGAGCGTTAAAATTATGCACACGACACACATGATATCGATTGAAAACTGCTTGCTGTCGAATTCAGACGGGCTTGGAATGTATGACTAGAACAAGAATGGTGCATAATTTTCTTGCAGATTGGCTGAAAGATTAATCCATTCGCTGAGGGTCCCTGTTGGGTGAAAATTTCTTAAATGCATTTTCAATATAGTCTACCGCCCTTCTTCATAATTGAGGATGATATCACTATTTTCAGATTTGATGATCAATAATATATCACTTCTAAGGACTGTTGAAGAGCGCAAAATGTTTTCGTTAGTAGAAGACGAGTTGGTTGAGTAAAGTTCTCATTTCACATTCATGATTGATGCGAGATATTATGTTAATAATGTACAGAGAAACTGTCAAGTTCGACAAGAGGATGATAGAGTGTACCTTACAATCTTGTGTACTACAAGTGTTCGTACAGCCTGACGAGAAAAATGAGATATCATTGTCTTCAACCTCTTATTCAATCCAGAATTCAAGTGTTGGGCTGATACTTACAACAATACAAACACACTTATCAGCAATGATTGTATTCAACATTATCTAAACTGATCAGTTAATTGTAAAGAATGAAAACTTATAAAACACTTCCAGTATTATTTCTATCACGATGTTACCTATGAGTATTGATCTTGGGACCGAGGTCGTCGTGAAGGCTATGTTATGAGGAGGTGGAGGGAAAATCATTTCTTTGATGATTATATCAATGATTAATGATCCTACGACTAGGGCTATGGTATGAGAGGAGGGGGAGACCTTGCTTACTTACAATTTTCCTCATCAACCACGAAAAAGTTCTCCGATACTTCTGCCAAAGATTTGAAAATTCTTCTAAGACCTTAAAGTAAATCAAGGTCATCAGGCTCAATCTTTTAGCTCGTTTCATTTGTGGCTCGCGAATGGGAGGAGAAAGAAACTACAATTTTTCTGATCATTCAATGGTAGTACTCAAATTTTTTTCAAGTCCCCTCTCCAATACTCATATGGACGCAAATCCAGGAGTTGGGGGAAGTTTTTAAGGTCGAGTACGGATTTAAGGTGCAGCCCTAGCTCTCTCGTGCTTCCTTATGTGAACTTCAATCCAAAATTTGGGGTGTTTCCAACAATTTTCTTTCTCGATGGCGGACTTCGCGCAGTTTTTCCAAGTTCCTCTAATTCCATACGGACGGGAATTTAAAAATTGAGAGAAAATTTTCCAAGTCCTCGAAGTCGAGCAAAGGTATAAGGTGAAGTTTCAGCTCCTCGTTGTATGAAGGATTTATGAAGGTAATGTTTCGGTTCGTCTCTACAGACCGCGCTCAAAGTTAACTTTTATTATTGTGGGTCAAATCAGAGTCCTTTGGGTAAAGATCATTGGGTTGACTGGGAGGGTCGAGACTTCCTGCCTCTGAACAAGTTGAGATCATGCTTTTCAAGTTATTCCCTAACGTAGGTTAAGGTCATTTTGGATCAGGCGTGCGATATCAAGGTCCTTTGGTCGTATCGCCTCTGAAGAACCGTCGATTTGACGTTGAATAACGGTGTACATCCAATTTCAACTGATAACATACGTCTGATCGACCAAGAATTTATTTCTTTCAAAGTCTTGGTCAAAATATGCATCGATGTTGGAATCGGGTCGATTTGGGGTCGACAAACGTCGAATCCACCTCAAATCAACTTCTCCAAATTTTTTCATTAACTCGAAATTGACTGCTTTGTTGGGTTGATTTCAAGTTAATTATTCATACTTCTCTGATAATCAATGCTGGACAACTACAAATTGACCTCAAATCCAGCGCTTAGTTGGGTCAATTTCAAGTTGATTTGTAGTTTTTGTAACTTCATACTGACGTAGATCTATTGATCTAAAGTCGGTGAAGAGGCGACTTTTTAAAATTCCCTATTGTCCTGAAATTGTTTGTTTTATTGCGTCGATTTCAAGTTGATTCGCAGTTCTTTAGTAATGTACGCTAGTTGACTTCAAATTGACCTCAAGTTGATGTAGATTTAGAACCGATTTTGAGTAGACTTCTACAGTTTGGTACAATTTTCTTATTAACCTCGAAGTCGACTGCTCTGTAGATTTTCTGGGAATGCGTACGCAGTTGACTTTGAAACGACCTCAAATTGACGTGGATCTGAAGTCAACTTTGAGTCGGCATCTCCAGATTTTTTTCATTGACCTTGAAATCCGCTGCTCTGTTGCGTCATTTAACAATATCTAGTTTTCTGGGACTGCACTGTATGCTGCCCGACTCTATTCAAATTGGTATTTAAAATAAAGGTCAATCTAGATTCGATTCTGTCTCAACTGTTCCAAATTCTTCTGTCGTGCTGAAACTGACAACCTAAAGTTGATTGTAGTTTTCCCGTAAAGCACGCTGGTTGACTTCCAATTGACGTCGATTTAGAATCAATTTTGATTTGATTTTCCAAGATTTTCTTGTTACTAGGTATTGCAGTGTTGCGTCACTTAATAGTCAATGTTTAGTTTTTTGGGAATGCGTATATGCAGTCGATAATGAATCTACCTCAAATTGACGTCGATCTGAAGTCAATTTTAAGTTGGTTCATTGACCTTGAAATCCATTGCTCTGTTGTTTCAGTTAACAATCGTTAGTTTTCTAGACTTCAAATTGACGTCAATCTGGAATTGATTTTGAGCCAACGTCTACAATTTTTTATTGACCTTTAAATTGAATACTGACTAGGTTCTCCGTTGCGTCAATTATCACCATGAACAAATTTCAAATTTTTAGAATGAACATTTGAACTATAGAAGGTATTTCTATAAGTATTTTCGACGCTGAGTACCTTACTTTATATTACCTCTCATTATTGTGCAATACTTATGTTTAGTTACCGCGGTGTGTTGCGACGCGTGACGTATCTTATCGAGCTATAAAATTTCAACGCGCCAGAAGATGCACTTACCTGTTGCAATGAAGCTCGGGAATTAAACACAAGTATTGCCCAATAAGGAGAGGTAATATCAAAAAAAGGTAAATGGCATGACGCTCAGCGTCAGAAATACTTCTAGGAATATTTTCTATATTATTAGTTCCTTGGGAATGTAGGCAGTCAGCTGTGATTTGAACTCAGATTACCGTCGATCTAAAGCTAATTTCAAATCAACTTCTTTTTTTTATTGACCTTTCAAATTGTCTGCTCTTTTGTGTTAATTAACAGTCAATTTTTAGTTTTGTAGGGATGTATATACTGGTGGACCTTGGATCGACCTCAAATTAACGTCAATCTAGAATAAATTTTGAGTCAACTTCTACAATTTTTTCATTGACCTTGAAGTCAACTGCTGTTGCGTCAATGTCGATCTGAAGTCAATTTTGAGGCAACTTCTCCAAATGTTTAGATCTACTCCCAATTCGCTCCTTGATTCGGTTAATTTTGAGCCGAATTTTTAAAATTTTCTATTGACACGAAAATAAGAGCTTTACTGAGTCGATTTCAAGTTTATCTGTAATTCTCTGTGTACGCTGGTCGACTTCAAGTTGACCTCAAGTTGACGTCAATCTAAAGTCAATTTTGAGTCAACCTCTCCAATTTTTTTTTTTTTGACTTTTCAAATTGACTGCTCGATTGCGTCAATTAAAAGTTGATCTTTAGTTTTAGATCGACCTCAAATCGACATGATCGATCTAGAGTTGATAAACAGTCACCCCCTTGAAGTATTCTATCTGTTTGGAGAATTCACTACTCGCAGACAGAGTGCGTACAGTAGTCATAAATATGGGTATACTCTGAAGGAAATTTAGTGTTGCGATGTTGACCTCAATTTTTAGTCGACATTAAAACCTGATACAGTAAAACTTGTATAATGCGGAAAGCGACGGGGACGAATAATTTTTTCGCATTAAGCACGTTTCCGTATTATGGGGAACTTGTGTAAAGCGGAAAATTTCCGTTACAAACAAATATTATGTATAGCGGACTTTTTTCACAGTAGAGGATCTGAAAATTGTTTACAACGGAAAAAGTTCGTTTTATTCAACACAAAACATCAGGATGAACTTTTTATAAGCCAAAAACATGATAAAAATACAATAGAGTCAAATCTATCCGAGAGCGAGATTTTGACATTTTCTTGTTTATGTATAGAAAACAAAAATACAGTATGTACTCGTAGAAAGAATAAGAGAACGAAAATGCACGTATTGACAAGAGAAAGAAATTTTATCGACTGATGCGAAAATATTCTAGTACACATATTCAAATCAGTGCAAATCAGGAATAAACGTGCAAAAATCGAGCAAGAATCAAGCAAAATTCCGCAATAGACGTACATAGTGTACAAAATATCGTGTCCGTATCCGCGTTAGACACGTTCCGCTTTATAAAACACGATCAACATGTAACTTCCCATAAGAGCTGCCGGGACCTAATTTTTCTTCCGCAATAGACAATTTTCCGCTTTATACACGTTCCGTAGTTCACAAGTCTTACTGTACCAAATTGTCAACTCGTCTATCAAATTGTGCGCTTAAAATCTAAGAAATTTCGACGTCGATTGTAAGCCTTCTGCCGATGAGCGACTTATGATCGATTCAAAACCGAGGCGCATGACACCAATTTGGAGTCAACCCATTGTACTCATTAGTACTCTTCTCCCGCTAGGTTTAGTTGAATTGAGGTCAGGAGCGTGAAAACAAGAAATCCTTTGGCCTAGAACCATTAAAAGTTAAATATATTCGCGTCATCCCAAGGTATTCCTTGGTGCGGGTCAAGGCTAGATTGAAGTCAATCGAGTTTACGGGAGCAAAGTTAGGATGCTTTAGATTGAGATTCCTAGACTCACCAATCACCGTTGAGGTGGGGTTCGTACGAATATACGACGAAGAGAGGTCGCGAACCTGTAAGCCATGAATTCAGGAATTAAGGGCGGGAGGGGAGTCAAATGAAGATGGAAGAGTAAAAAACTCTGGAACTAACCGTCACACAAAGCTCGCACAAAGTTTTCAACTCAGATTACAGAGGAAAATGATAACGCAGATGCATTGAACTTGTTTTATGATAGAGCCAAGACAATAACAAATCGAAAATTGCTTCGTGATATTTTGGGTATTTGAATAGGTACATTAAACTTCACAATGCAAACTATGAAAAATTGTAGCCCATACTTATGTCATTTCTGCGGTCATTTCTTTGTCTGTAATTAACCTAAAACAACAACTTGGAAAACACGGGATTAAGAACAAGGTACGACACTCCGACCTATAAACAATTGTTCTTATTTGGTCATTCTCTATGATTAACTGGTGAGAGGACGTCAATTGCTTTAAATTACTGAAATAACAAACAACTGTTTCGTACAGTGCGCAGTGGTATTGATTAAGAAGGCGCATTCTCTCATTTTCACGAAAATTCTCTTGCGTAAGACGAGCCAATAGAAAATACGTTTGATCTACGAAATAATTGTTCTAGTCCTGAAACTTTTGTTTGTTTGGTTTCGATCTGTCATTGTGAAAGGAAAAAATTATAATTTTCGTTAAAATCACGATTCTAATGTGTGCTCAACACTTTTCATACTTTCACCTGTTACTCGCAGTTATCGATAAGCTCGAAAGTCGTATTCTAAAGCACGTTAATTGAGATCTCATTCAAACAATACCGAACTACGACGTTTTTTCACTCGTTAAGAGGGTAAGCCCCAATATAAAGATGATTTTATTCTACGAAAAGAAAGAAAAAAACAATGTGACACGTTTTCCACGAATCTATAGGTAAGAACGTGCTCGCAAGGTCGATTTGATCATTTTGTGGTTTTCACGCACGCATCAGTCAGAAACGCATACACACCGATGATGTTTTCTGAACTTGTGGTGCTTTCACGTTCGTTGGTAAATAAATTGCACTATAAATCACAAAAAAAAAGATACCGTTTACCGTAATGACGCTATTACACAGAATTGATATCGCAAAAAATGTTTCATTGGCACGAAAAAATATCGTAAGGAGAGGAAAAATGGTTCGAGAGCTATATATAGCTCTATAAAGAGTTAGAAAATATGGGAGTGGATTTTTGTACATCAAAAAACAGTAAATAAGTCTCAATTTTTCTGGAAAAATCTCTGAAAAGTGTCAGCTTTCTGTGCTAGAAGAGACGTTGTATCTGTCAAGAGCTCTTCATTTTTTCAAACCCTATCTCCAATTTGGAGAGAGGGAACTCTAGTGTCTACTATTCATCATACTTGAATTTTTCTTAGCCCCTCCCATTATTCTCATCATCAGTTCTTCGATAAAAATTTTTCCAAGTTGCCAAAGAAGATGAGAAGTGTGCAACAGGCCTTGTGCCAGCCTACACTCAGGGTTGAGGTGGAGGGACTTACCGAACAATCAAGAAGCAAACGTCGCTTTTGGACCTGGATCTCACTGCAGGTCAACCGTCCATTCATTTTGGCGAGTATTTTGTATGAGAAATTACGTCTTTAAAATCTGAAAGCGCCAAGTAGCCGATAAAATAAAGAAGAAGTGACTAGTCCCGCCTACCAGTTGTCCAAGGGAAAAGGAACTGGTGAATGGAACAATATCGAACAGAAGTTGGACAAACGATTCGCCCACTTTCTGGCCTCCAATTCTGTATGGGAGGCTGATAGCATAGACCCATAAAAGGTACATAGATTCACTGTCACTTTGGTTGTGGGTTCGTCCTAAGAAATGTCTGGGTCCACATCCGCCTATAAGACCCAAGAGGATATGACGTCATCAAAAAATGATCTATTAGAATGAAAGCGAGGTTTATATTGAGAAGTCTGGCCAGAGCCGTTAGAGGGGGGGGGGGGGCAGTTTCAGGGATCTTGGGTCCAAATTTTTTCTTATTTTCAAAATTTCGCTGAGAATATTGTTTTTTTTTTTTATCGGCAAGGGGTTGATCCCTCCACCAATCCTAATCCAGTCCTGGGTTTGCCTTGAATCCTCATGAAGAAACAAAAATCAAGGCCTGACGTCAAGAAAACTTTCAAACTGAAATAAAATTTGGAAAATAATTGATAAGAAAAAAGGGCGTGGCTCATCTACAATAAGCAACCCAAAGAGAAGTCGTTCCAAGTAAAGGGACCCCTCAAAAAAACATGGGAAATAAAGTCTTGAGGGGAGAATTTGTTGGAATACACGGCAGAGATAATTGAAAGCAGTGCAGTGGAGATTGTGGGTTCCCCCCGGGCCTGCTAGGTCGCGCGGTACCAGTGGTGAATCCTCTTATTTTCATTCGTTCATCGCCACTCGCTGGACCTGTAAGTCAAAATGGTTTCGACATGAAAATTTGGTAAGCGTTCAAGATAATTCTCTCGATTTCTTCAGAGCCACTTCATACTACTCCGGAGCCGCTTTCGAGTCGATTTCCTTGTTTACCACAATCTAGCATATTTTGAAGTTTATATTAACATTGAGTAACTCAATCACACATTTTAACTGTGGCAACATTGCCTCTGAGTCACTATACTGGCCCTCGTATGTGGTTCAAAGGTCGACATTTTTTCAAGTCCCTTTACTCTTGTAGACGTAGCTCCAAAGCCATAAGAAGTTGAAGCGTTTGGTAACCTTGCTACTCGCAGGTGAAGTTGAAAAGTCCCTCAGAGGACGTCAAGAATCCACCATCCTGTAACATCATCAGACGAACCACACGCCAAGTAGTTCCGCATATACTAATATTTTTACCAGGCCAATTGATGTTCTAAGCCCTCCCCCCCCCCGTGTGCTGATCTCCCTTCGGACTTCTTGTAGCCCAACTTCTGATGTTTTCGTACGGACTCTCCCCTTAGTCTGTGCTAATACTAAAACTAGACTTGCCGATGTCCAGAGTATAACCTAAGCTTGCAAAGTCGCAACCAAGGCAAGGCTCATTTGAAGTTCTAGAGTGAGTTAAGGCCACGCACACTTAATGACGTCATTAAAGAGTACAAACTTTTGGTTTGAGAATATCTTTACTTTGCCTGCCTTCTCCTCCATGGTTGACGCAATATTTTCAATGCTAAACAGGGTAAAATTATGTTAATCCAGGATCGATTATACAACACTGCTCAGAGGTGACCATTATCGCCTGTAGGACCGGAGCTGGAGACCCTGAAACTCCCTTCTGCTCCAGTAGGAAGGCGGAGGGTAGTGCGCATATTATTTTGTTGTTTTTTAGACGGAAATTTTCTTGAAATTCCAGAATAGAAGATCACAATAGAGAACAAAAAATGATATGGCGCGTCACAATCGCTTCTTGTGTCGCGATGCACTTGGCCGGCAAAAAGCTCTGACTGAAGTTTCTGTAGCTCATGCACAACAAAGCCTTTGATCGCAGTGCAGTGCGTTGTGATTTAGCTTTCATCGGTCAGTGGCCTATTGGCGGCAGGGAGGTGGAAGTGGAGGTGGCGATCAAGTTTTTTCAGGATATTCGTACATGTTGGTGAGTACCATCTTGGGTGACCGGGTTGCCTCCATACGTCAAACGTGTGGTCTCCATTTTCTCCTGTAGGCTTTGGCTCTCTGGATTACTGGTGTTACTCCTAACGAGTCTTTGATTTCGTTGGATCTTTTCGTGTGTACCGTTATGACACCAGCTGTTCTTTTTATAAATCCCATGTCTCCAGCGGTTTGTCCGTTCTCATTAAGGCCCATAAATTTTATTTTATGCTGGAAAGAAGATGATAGTAAATTTTTGAAATAAATTTCAGACAAGTGAGGGAAAATCGATGATGCGAAATAAATATCGTTGCTGTCCATGCAAATTTGCCATTGCACGGCACACTTTCGATCCTTCTCCATACTCTGAAACCGTTTGAGGTACCTATCCTGAGGAGACCAGTCAACAGATTCATCGAGCCGCTCATCCTTGTTGGATATTTTTTCCAGGTTCAATTCAACTACGTTATGGACAAAGAGTCCTAGCGCAAACATATGTGAATTTTCAGTGTTTATCCAGCCACGTAGGAACACTACTCCTTATTGGACCCAGCTAATTTACTAGATAATGTATACAACTCTGACTTGTATATGCTAGAACTCATTACATATTGATCCAAGAAACGTATAGGGTTCAATCACCAACTTTAAATTATGCTGCACGATATGTTATTTCAGTCACACCGTACCTATTATTACTCGTACATAGTCTGCGAAACACGAACGGCCGTTCTACGACAAAAGCGCTCAACTTATTGTTACCTGCATTATCGTACAGCCAACGAGTATTGGTACAATTTATACGGTTTCCCGAATATGTACCAAGTACAATATGTATATAAGCAAAACGTCTGTAAATGAACAGGACGGCAGGTTATTTCCACATAGAACAGAGTATAAATTGTACATTGTCTCGTTTCTCGTCAAGGTGAAGAACAGTCTCCGAGTTCGTCTCTGTCGTCGTTTGACGTTCCGTTACCCTCAAAAGGCCGTACAATCATACTCTCGTGTAATGCTGTAATGAACATCAATAAGCACTCTTTTCCTAGATCAAGATTGGCGATTCGAGAGAAGCTGTACAGACTTGGTGATATTGCGAGAGGAGAGTACGAAGTTTATTGCATTGTCAAGTACAAATACGTCTACCACTCTGTTATTTGATAATAACATGCGCTTGTCGATGAAAATATTTGTCAACAGAGTTAACTTCGACTAGCCGTATCGTCGTCGTTGAAAACTACATTCTTAGTGCTTCGGTTCAGATTACATGCGGTAGCCGAAGTGTATGATGAAATATCATGGATCGCCGATCGTTCGTAGCCATTTATTCTATTATTTTCGTAGATTGCTCGTGTTGTCGACAACACTATAATATTGAATGTGTATAGACTGCAGATTCGAGTACCAATTGTCGTATGAACACGTGCGAGGCGCGACGCTATAAGTAATTTGTCAACACGTCATCGTCTTGGCATAATTTAAAAGATTCCGATAAATACAAGAGCAGCGAAAGGTGGAAAAGTTGTTCGGTGAAATTTATTCGCCACCTAATAGCGTTCATAAGTTCGAATAACAGAGAGGATCTCCTGTTGGAGTTCCGAAGCCACAGGGCACAGTTTTTGATAGATATGCGAAGTTGAAAGAGGGAAAGCTGTTTGTGCTACAACGTATAAGTACAAAAATGGGTCATGTCTATCAAGTGGCGGACAAAAATATTATTCTCCTCTTGGCATAAAGTTTATACGTCAGCCGCTGAATTGTGAAGTTTTTAATAGTGCAAATCTCTTCTCTCTCACTTTTCCATACTATGACAATGAGGACGAACTCGACTTATGTAGCAGCTGTCGTGCGGCATTATGCATGTTCGAAATGAGGAACAATTTAAAAATATCCGACGCATGGTAGGCCTGGAAATAAAACAGTCGAATTTTCGCCGAGACAGTATCACAATTTCATCGCGTGTATAACAAAACATTCGAAAGTCGAAGTCTATAGGAACAATGTAAATCTATAAACAAACATTGAATCGGAAAACAAACATGAACCGATGCGTGGTGAGAATTGGAAAAATCATTGACCCATGCGAGACAGTTTACCTTATGAGCTTTTTTTTCGTTGAAAAAATACCTGTTGTCCTTTATCTACGGTCAGGGCTCACGTTCAATTGCCCTTCGGGCTTGGAAATCATTGAGCAAACAAACTGTAAATAGAGCACAAAGAACGAGGTACCTGATTTTGGCTTGAGACAGCGCTTTTGGAAGTCACCCCACTTGCAGTTGTGGTACTACCAGCCTTATTAACTCAGTCTCTAGTTTCTTTGGGCAAACCTCAAACGAAGCAGGTCAAAGCTCGCTAGTGACATCTATAGATATAAGCTGAAGATTTTTGTGTAGATTCTCGTGAGTTCTATTCGAATTTTTCCATCATGGTCGTGGATCGAAGTTCGTCGAGTTCCGAAGGTTAAAGGTAAGAACAGGCAAGCTTACCAAGTCTCTTTATTGAAGGGTGGACTACGTTCAAATCCTTTGATTCTTTGGTGAAAGACATAAAAATTCAAGTTTTTCAACGCAGATTAAGACCTTTGGGGGCGAGGTAACAGAGCTCGACTTTGTTCGACGGGAGCAGTGCTCAAATTTTTCAAGTTTTCAAGGTAGGTCGAGGTCACCTGGCTCTCTACCCTTTGAAGAATATCGACTAAGGATTTACTTCCATCAAAGTCTTGGTCGAAACTGCGTCCGTTTATTGCTGAAATCGACATGGCGTTGACGTCGATAGTAGGTCGATATAGGATCGACAAATATCGACTACCGGTACATTACAATTTATTTGTCTCGCCGAACTCAGGTGAATTTGTATTCAGTTTCCAATTAAGAAATTTTTTTAAATTAAAATAAATCCAAAGTAAATTCTTAATATTTATTAAATTTAATGTTTACACTTTTAATCACTTTATATAAATTTGTTAAATTTAAATCTTCAAGTGACCTAAAATTGACCACTCTGCTGGGTCAATTTATGTACAAAATAGTTCTTTAGTAATGTATGCTGGTCAACTTCAAATTGAGTTGATTTAGAGTAAATTTTGGATATGCTTCTCTAATTTTCTTTATTGATCTCAAAGTGACTACTCTGTTGCGTCAATAAATATAGTCGACTCAAGGATGATAAGATAATTAAATAAATTATTTTTGGTTTATCATCTCGATATTTAATTAATGAAATTATATTTAACAAATTTATATAATTTGATAAAAAGTTTACACAATCATGAATTGAATTTAGATCGATGTTAATTAGACTGGACTTAATCTTAATAAAATCTTATATCATTGTACAAAAAGAATTTGATCATATAATTATCTATTAATTAATTATTTAATTTAAATTTTCTTATTTAAATCGATAAAATTGAATTTCTAAAATTTAATAAATATTAAGCTCTTGAATTTATTTTAATTTTAAAAAATTTTCTCAAATGAAGATAAAACATAATTATATTCCTGTAAGAATAGAAATGAGTATAGTTGTTATAAAATATGTGAATTTTCTATTAATATCAATTCTTACAGTAAATATATGATGTCTTCACACAATAAAACCTATCAATCTAATTGTTAATATGGTAAAAATTATAGTTACTTTACTAAAAATTCATTACAAATGACTAATAATTGAATTATGATGAATAGATGTCATTTTTATTAATTTTTTGAATTTATTTAATCAATTTATACATTCAAAATTTTGTTTAAAAATATCAACAATCAATTTTTCTATTAATAAATGAAAAATAATGATAAAAAATTATTTTATTAGTTTAAAATTTAATTTATAATAAATTATTGTTTAATTTATAAATGAAATCAAATTGATTACGATTCATTTAGTGGAATTATTAATCACTAAAAAATTAATTATAAAGATGGTCTCGAAATGTATGCTAGTTGACGTCAATTTATGGTCAATTTTGAATCAATTTCTTCAAATTTTTGATCGAGCTGAGATCTATTGCACCGACTTCAAGTTGAATTGTAGTTCTCTGGTAATGTACAATGGTCGACTTTAAGTTGACTTCAAAATTGACTTCTTTAAACTTTTGAACAAGTTGAAATAAACTGCTTTATTGCGTCAATTGTAAGTCAATTTATAGTTCTCTGGTAATGTATGTTGATGAAATTTAATTTATAATGAATCGTCATGTAATTATCAAATAAAATTAAATTCATTATAATTAATTAATTGGTAAAATTATTCATCATCAAAAAATTAATTATAAAGGTGCTCTCTAAATGTATGCTAGTTGACATCAATTTAGAGTCGATTTTGAAGCAAATTTTTGATCGAGCTAAGATAGAACTACTGGCTCTGTTGCACCGACAATTCAAGTTGAATTGTAGTTCTCTGGCTAGTAATGTACACTGGTCGACTTTAGTTGACTTCAAAGTTGACTTCTTTAAACTTTTGAACAAGTTAAAATAAACTGTTCCATTGCGTCAATTTTGAGTCAATTTGTAGTTCTCTGGTAATGTATGTTGGTCAACTCCATACTGACATGATTCTCGAATTGATAATCATCTCTTCAAAGCGTTCTGTGTGTTTGGTAACTTTGCTACTTGCAGAGAAAGTGTGTAGTCATCTAAATAGACTTGTGTATAGCAGAAAATTTGTTGTCTGTCTTCTATAGAGAACTACCCGACTATTGGCTTTCAAACTTTTAGGATTCACTTCTGTCATTCAAGAATAACTTTCCAGTCATACCCATAAATGAGAATTTTAGCTCCCATAGAAAACAAGTTCTTTTGCAAAATTATGTCCTCGCTGTACGCATTAGTAGACAAAAAGGAAGGCAAAGAACAAGAGGATACAGAATAATCTTGAGCAAACGCGATGTCATTTGTGCCATTCTGTCCAGCGCATGCGTGAGAATGTAAGATCAGGAGTACAGTGAGAGGTAGTTATCTCTTGTTTCGTTGTTGTCCTCTCTGTCCTAACGTTGGTGTTCGGGTATTTTCGGGCCCTTTAGCCGAACCTGCCGATAAACTGAATACAAAACTTTTAAAGACTACGCGAATGTACGAGCGAAAAGTTCTGTCCTCTGCTCTTCTGAAAATTCTGTTTTAGTTTGAACTCTACTGTAAAAATGTAAAATGGTGAGATTTATTTTACAAAACGAAGCAGTAGAATTCTTGATTTCATCCAGCTCTGACTTGAATTGTGAAATTCGTAACGGAGCGGAATTGAATTGAACAATTCCATGAGGATACACATTTGTGAGCTTTCACCTGCGCTGCAGGCAAATGCAAAGTATGAGCAGGGCGGCCCTAAGCTATCTTTCTTCGCGAGTGCAAAACGCAAGCCCGTGTCAGCCTCATAGGCCTAAACTTCGAGCGCTGCAGGCTCGCCCAGCGGCTAGTAATTATATAACGAGGACCCTTGAGAAATCTTAATTATGCTTGACCAATGCTGCAATGGTCGAATCGTCGATTTTTAGTCGGTATATGGCCAATCTTTTTCCTGTAAGTGATATATGATCAAGCCCCAAAACCGACGTCAATTTTCAGTCGACATCAATCTATAATACCAAGAGTTGACCGATTTTCGACATCGACCATCACTCGATGATAGAAAAGATCAGTCAATTTTTAGTTGATTCCGGCAGTCATTTTAGGTTGGTTTTTGATTGACGTTGGATGGAGCTAAATTGACTCAAAATCAACATTTGGGTCGAAATAGCGAGTCAAATTGGAGTCGACATCGTTCATCAGGTAGGTCGTCTCACTCTCCTAACAAATAATATACGTAATATTCCTTAATGGCAGCCTTCAATTCTCTTAAACCTCATAAGTGGGTTAAAAAAGAAGGTGAATGACGTTCTTTCGTCGAGTTTGATCAACTGTCTTCTCCTTCTTCTAGAATAAAATACTATCCTAAGCTAAGCTACTTTAGGCCAAGAAGAGGGGGAAGGGGCGAACAAGCGGAAAGCGAGTGAGTCCGCAAGCTAGTCCTTGGGCCTTAAATTATTTTCGGGACTCAAAAAAATGATGGCCTCCTTAACGAAGTCAAACAAGAAACGCAGGGAACCTGTTTTATGGGTCTCGTTGGTTCTAGTATTGAGAATTGAAATCAATATTATTAAAAAGGTTTGTACTCAAGAGAGTAGCGTTTTACAAAGGATACAACAACCATAAAATTGAGGAACGAGTTAACTCGATGAAATCAAAATCTTGGAGAATCGGAAAATTTTCTTAGTCTGTTGTGACATGGTGTACATCATGATCTGAAAATGAAAATTGTTCTAACTTCTTTACATATCATATTTTTAGGGATCCTATCATGTATTATGGCAAGGGACTTGTAAAAATTTCGATCCTGACGCCACAGGTTCGAAAGTCGAAATTTTAGCAAGTCTCCCCTCCGAATTATATAATTTCTGAAAAACATACCTTGTGTAGCCCAATGGAATGGAAGCAAGATAATATATATTTCTCAAATCTGTTGAGGGATCAATTTCTGTGGAATATGTCGGAGAAATGGTATCTCTCACTATCTCTGCTAACTAAGCTTACGTTCTGGATATTTAAGGAGATTGCCGTATACTCCTTATGGTCGTTAGGTTTGCCTCGAGAAAAACAGCGTATATGACCTTCATTTTATTTTTTGGTCTTTATGTGGTTTTTCCCCTCTTGTATCATTGCAAAAACTTTAATCATAATACTTTGAAAAAATATAAATTAAGAATTCTTTGAACCATGTATTGACACCTAAATTCACTTAATTCACAAGCACAGGTATATCATCATGCACCAACAGCCCCTTGGTCTAAGGAAATACAAACAATACTTAAAACTACAGCCTACAGCAGATAACAATGTACCAAAAAAACAAAAAAAATGGAAAACTTGTAGTAGCTCGAATTTTTATCAGCTTACGCTTCCTGGATCCTCGACTTATTCACACGGCAGTCATGGCTAAGATAATGAACCACACTTCTTATTTAAAAATAAAATAGCTAAACACAGTCCCTACACAAAATTGAAAAAGGAGCTCATTCCGAATATCTTGGTTCAAGACTGTCTGGAGCCAGCTGGAGATTATCCAACCGTTCTGGCTTTTGAAGCCAAGTGGACTTAGATTGGGTTAAGCAGTTATGATATCATAAGGCCATCGCAAGGTCTATAAGAGGTTCATTTCTAAAGAGACACCAGGAAAAACATTAAACTGTTTGATAATTTATAATGTCGAATTGTACATATGAGGAGAACGGTTCTTTCAGCAGAAACAATATCAATGGCAGCTGAAAAGCAGGGCTTAGTAGAGGGGGTAATTAAATAACTTGATTCCCGGGCCCTGGTTTCTGAGGGAGTTCGCAAGGTTCACTTTTTTTTTTTCTTCTTCTTCTTGAAATACGAAAAAGAAGGAAGGTTAATCTCGAGCAAAACAAACGAAAAATTGGGGGGAGGGGGAGAACAGCAGTTCCATTTCTCCCGGGCCCGGAAATCCTCTCGACGGCTCTGATGAAAAGAGAAAAGAAAAGCAGAAGAAGCAATTCGGAGCGAAGAGGAAACTCTACCTTCAGAAAAACTAAAGCCTAAAATGTCTGCGAATCAAAATCCTTTTGTAATTTCTCATTAATTAAATAAAAAAGTTCCAGACATGTAAATTTTGAGCACCGATTACTTTCATAGTAACTTCTTAACGGATACTGTGGATACGGTAAGTCAATAACGAAGGAAAAAATAGAAGCCAGGCAATTTTATTTCGTGACTCTGAGCTCGAAAGGGTGAATTCCGAGACAAGAGGTACTCTGGCATCAAGATTTATATTCTATTGTGTAAATAGTAATGAGCTCATGGTAAACCGTGGTATCACTCAAATAAATTTTTGAGAGGTGAGGCGAGGAAAATAAATTTAATTTTTCGACATTTTCTTTCAATCATGATAAATGTCATTGCCGTACACTCTTAGAGTATTCCGTCAAAAAAATCTTATTTCCAATAATTGGCAAGACGAAGAATGTTGTTATTAAAAGTGAAAATATAATGTATAAACACCGCTCGAAAATGCGATCAACACCTGATAATGATCGCTAACTCTGAAATACGCGAGTATATAATTTACCAACGAGTACCAACACGCTCGTAAATTAATCGAAATTGCCTTCGCGCGACTGGAATTCTCTTATTTTGACAAATTCTTAGACCAGCGGCGTACAATTCTGTTTGTCGCTTTAGTGACGTAGATATTGAGTTGCAACAACATTAGGACACGTGAGACCAGAGATCATAGGACTCAGAAATGACTCATATCGGGTCACACACACTCACATAATATTAGTGAATCACGGAGTATATATGTAGTGCGTGTGGAAAAAAAGAACATGTCACTTCTCCCCTCGTTCCCAACGCTCATTATCGCGAGCTGCCTCATTATTACGGACCGGCGTTTACTGATTTCAAAAATGAATTTTCAATTAAGTATCTCTCTCGTAAACACTCATTTATTTCATTATTCGACGACGTTCTTTTTGAAATTCTTTCTCTCTGCGAAATAATAACTCGCAATTCGTCATTCTATAGTTTTCACGGTGACATGGCGTGTTTGCGGTCTCCCAAAAATTTTTCTAGGTTATAAAGCTCGAATCGCAATAATGAGTCACGGTGAAATTATTAACTGCGAGGCTTAGGTCTGAAGTGAAGTTCAAAGCCGGTCTGCTAAATTTGGCATTCATTGTTCGTAGGTAGGTAGAGAGTCCTTATCATTCACAATTTCTTAGTTGAAAACTTTCTCTTCCCTACTATTTGGACGAAAGAATTATTGGCCCTGATTGAATTTTCGATAGTGAATCTGAAAGGATGAAAAAAATAATAATATCATAATCAAGGTTATGCGGTTTTATTAGAATGTGTAGGAACGAAGCAATAAAAGTAACAGTTTTTCTACGAGAATGTGCAGCACGAAAGAAAGCGGCGAGGATTTATTTGGAACTGCAGTCATACGTGTTTTTTTTATGACGAAAAATGTCTCCTTTATATTGGTGATGAAATAAGTAAGAAGAATCGTAGACTGCGGAGGAAGAGGCCAGATTGATAGTCCATGTTTTCGGTGGATTTTGGCAAATTTTGCGACCTTATTACGATTTACGAGTTACGAAATTGTCTCAGTCATTCGCCCTAGTGAACAAATAATCAGAAAAATTCTTACACACTGACAAATTGTTCGAAACCATTATCGTACTATATTTTTAAGAATAAAATTAAACATATCAGGCGGCTTAGAAGCTATTTTGAAGCGCAAAATTGATTTGAAGGGCTTCTCAAGAGTATCATGAAGAATCTCTATGGAAGTTGACAAGATTCGATGAGTTATTGAGTACCAGTTTCATTTTCCAGAGGAATCAATAATGGGTAGAAGAGAAAATAGACCTTATACTAAAGACGAGCAAAAATATCTTGGCTCTTCACCCGTCCCTTAATTTAGTATGGGCTTTGAACCCCCGGACCTTATATAAATTCGATTAATTTCTTGAAAGGTCATTTCGAAGACGAATTTCAAAAAAAGGGTCTTGGTTCTTAAGAAGGGAGAAGTCAAATTTCAAGCCTTTCTCCAACACGCGTTCACCTCAGCAGAATTGAGCTCAACTTTTTTGTAATTGATGATTCGCCGCTGGAATTGCTCGACTATTTTATCTCCAGCACAGTCTTTTTTCTCAGCCATAGCTTTAGAACTCTACAGAGAGGCAAGTTTCCGCTGGTCGTTACTCCTTCGAGAGTACATTCTTTGTATCCTCCTCCTATCATATATTGCTTGGGGAGGCGAGGCCTGTGAGGTCACAGTTCGACGACGTCATAAGTCAGACTTGTGACGTCACAATCTACATTTTTAAGATCCCACGTGCCCCATAAAACAGATTCCCTGCCATCTTTCGTTTAACTCCGTTAAAGAACCCGCGAGTTTTTAATAGGAAACATGTTTTATCAGGGGTTTTTTGGGAGTCCACCAACCGGCCAGCCGGCAAAGCTGTAAGCTCGAAAATTTTCCAAGTCCCCTCCTATCATATATAACTCGGAGGTCGACATTGTTCTAAGTCTCCCTCCTATAATACATAGCTTAGGAAGCGAGGCCTATCTGTCATAAATCAGTTTTTTTCAAGTTCTTTTCTATTATACATAATATTATTATATAGCTCCAAAGTCCGGGCTCGTGACGTCACAATCTAAGTTTTTTAATAAGATGTATTTTTCGCTCTACAAAATCGTTTTCGGCAGGTTTTTTCACCGACAGGGAGTAGCGCTTAAAGGTAAGATCGTCGGGAACCATCAATATTTGACAATTACGTACATGAAATCAGAACGTAAATTAGCACTACTACTTATAGTATAGGCAATTTAGACAGATACAGCGATGAAAAAAACATTTTGAGGTAATAAGCGGGACTCTGTTGAAAAATGTAGCATTCGGTGTCAGAAATAAGCCCTCAAAAATCCCGACCCCAAAATACTATGGAAAATTTTTTATGGCACTTTCAAGCCCCCAAATTTCACTTTTTTGCTTATAACTAAAAAAGTTGAAGCTTTAGAGAAAAAAATTTGAAACAAAAAAGATTTCTCGTAAAATTTACTATAAAATGCATGTATTAAATATGAACGTAAGTTTAATCGTTAGCCGACAATGATCCTCGGAAGTTGGAGAGTTCTGAAAAATTTTTGAAAATCGAGATACTTTTGGCAAATATCTCGAAAATGGCGAGTGATGGAAAAATGTAGTTTATCACGGTTTTTAGTTCGACAAATAGTCGCCGTTTTATAGCAAATCATATGATAAATCTTTTTTCTTTGAAACATTTTCCTCCACCACTTGCCATTTTCTCCATTTTCTAAAATATCTTCAAGTTGTCACAATTGAACAATATTCCTAGGCAATCGATTAGACCTATGCTGACGTGTAATGCATGAATTTTGTAGAAAATTGTACGAGGAGTCTCTTTTGTTACAAACTTTTTTTTCCATCACTCGCTATTTCCAAGATATTTGCCGAAATTTTCCAAAATTTTTCAAAAGTCTCCAATTTTCGAGGACCATTGTAGGTTAACGATTAGACGTACGTTCATATATAATACATGCATTTTGTAGTAAATTTTACGAAGAATCTTTTTTGTTTCAAACTTTTTTCTCTAAAGCTTCAACTTTTTGAGTTATAAGCAAAAAAGTGAAATTTGGGGGCTTGAAAGTGCCATAAAAAATTTTCCATAATATTTTGGGGTCGGGATTTTTGAGGGCTTATTTCTGACACCGAATGCTACATTTTTCAACAGAGTCCCGCTTATTACCTCAAAATATTTTTTTTTAATGTCTAACTTGCCTATACTATTATAAAGTTAACACCTAAAGGCAGAATTTGTTACGAAGTTCAGATTTGAGGGTCGAAACCAACATTTAATGCGTGAATTTCAAATATTTATAAAACAAAATCCGTTCAATCCTGATTTCCAGCCGATACTGTTGCCCTCTAACAAATATTATTTCCGTGAAAATACTTTATTCGTAATTCAATTTAATGGCTTCGTCGTCGACCATGAAACACGATTCCATTCCGCAAAGGTTAAGTTAATTAACGTTCGTAATATCGTATTTTCGACTTTAATCCGAATTTCTCAATTGGACTGAAAAATTTATCTGTTGTATTATCTTCGCTTTTTGGAGTACCTAAACGAACGAGTCGAACGTATTATGCGAACTTTGTTGTTCAAAAAGTTCGCTCTCGTCATTTCAATTTTGTTGTATTTTTCCTTGCGAAGTTTAAAAATAAGGAACGTTTTTTCCTTCACGAATTACGCAACTATATTTCTTCCCGTTTTCTTATCGCGTTCGGAAATACTTTTCTTGTTACGAAGTCCTACTCGCAGGTTATCGACACGTACCACTTTATAATACGAATAGCGCTCGAGTATAACATTCTCGAAGTTCGTAAAATAATTGAAAAATTATGAAAAAATGTCAGATAAAGCCAACATACCACTGATGATGGCGAGTACCTAACAATTTCTAATAATACAGTATCTATCAGCTAGAGAAAACCAAGTGTGTAGTAAAAAGTTATGAGGACAATTTACAAATGGAAGTTACGTAACGCTGAAGCCTTACGCTGATCTTTTACTCGGTAAATTCACACGCTATTCGAATAAGTGTATAAATATTGGCGCACGTGCGTATGTGTGCGTGTGTTCGTATTACGTTGATTGAAATTTTTCGTTCATGACCTCGAACAGGGCAAAATTCTCGTAATATCCTTGTTTGTATCATCTATCATCACGTTGTGTAAAAGGGTTGCGACTTTTCGATATAGCTTTCCCGCAGACTTTTCACAAACTTTACCTTTCCATCCTGATAATCTCCGACTTTATCCGTCTTCACGAGACCGCCGTTTTTTTATGATGGAAAATTTTCAAATTTCGAAGAAGAAAAATATCCGGTGGAAAGCATTCAATTTTCCAACTCGCAGAACCGTATCGCTAATTCTACAAATAAGACGCGTAAAAAATACGCGCTATTCGAGCGTGTTTTTAAAGATGGGTTTCAAAAGCTATACCCAAACCGCGGCTTCCCAAGTTTGTGACTCGAACGATGAACCTCGCGCGAATCTTCAATTTTGGAAGTGCCATTGGCCGCTCATTATAATCTTTTTTTCGAACCTGGAAAATATCTTCTTTGGCTTCACCGCTTACTTCTTATTTCTCAGTCTTGGGGTACATTTGATGAGTTTTCTGTAATACAAAATATTGACGTATCTACAGAATCAAGGATCACGCTAAAAGTACGTTACGATCTAATTTCCTCGAAAAATTCATAATTTGATAAATATAAAGTAGACGCAAGTATACCTGATGAAGTCAGTAACGATGTTCGTTTTTCGAAAAACTTCATGAATCTATTTGGACGTGGCTTTCGTAAGTAGCCTACACAGAGTGATTCCCTTCACACATGCGATCAAGCCGAAGATCTCATTCTTCAGATCGTTGGTATTCAGATATGTCAGTTCTACATTGTACCGCAATTTTCCTATGCCACCTCCAAACAGAGCTCATAGGTTGATTCCAGTATCAAGTTTTCATTCGTGATGACTTTGGAAAAATGTCAAGCTCGAGCTTATCTGCTTACGAACACCACGTTTGCATATCACGTGGAAAAGATTGGGCCTTATAACCGTATTTTCGATAATTCCAAGGTTGGTGAGAGTTGATCTTTGACTGTTATCAATGTGACGTCATACGCTTCACCCGGGGAAAAAAAGGTCGAAAAAATATGAAAATATACGAGTTGTTTCTTCCTGACTAATTGAGTTTTGTAAAAAAGCTCGAACGACTTGAAAAACGAATTACTAAGAAGGAAGAGAGTTTACGCGCCAAAGAGTATTTGGACCGAAGCAGACTGGCACCGTCAATTTCGTGTACGTTTTCGACTGCTACGTTGTTCTAACAATGAAAAACGAGCATCCAGAAATAGTAAATAAATCTACCATTTACGTGTGACACGTGCTCGCTGAATTCGTTTTGGCAAGCAAATGAGAGGATATATAGTAATAACCTGCCTCGAACCGGAAAATGGACGCAAGAATAACAATACTTTTCGAGAAAAGCGTACACGTGGGAGATTGGAAGCCGGCTGATAGATGATGAAACTGTTTCCCTTGTCTGACCATTTTCATCGACAATGTGGCGAAAACAAAAGATTTTACCCGCGATGTAAAAATGAGTTTCTAAATATCTCGACGTGAACAAATATATAGAGATGTAGGTACAGAGGAAGTGAGCTAATGTCAGTTCTTCATCGACAAAGGGTGATGAAATAATTCGTGGAACTTTTTTCGTTGTAATTTTTTTTTAAAACTTCTTTTGTACCGTATACAATTTCGCCAAAAATCATTTTTACGTCTTCTTAATTTAGCTTGTTTGTATCATCTTATTAACAAAAATGCTTTCAAGTTTTTTTCGCTCCATGTTCTCATATGGCCTCCCAATATGTCTTACTTCACCGGTCTTTTGTCGAAAAATATCAGACAAGGATTATCATGGCTACTTACGTACTCTCTCATTTTATCCTAAAAGTAGTACACGTACGACGTGTTGTTGAAGGAAAATTTGGGCAAAAATCTCCACTATTACGGAATAGGTAAACTGGAAAAATTTACCATGGTAGAGTACTGAAACTTGGGATAGTTTTAAATTTGGATTCGGCTAGAGGGGAGAGGACTTAGCTACAGATAGAGGTGAAAAAAGTACAGGTTCTTTAATGGGGGTTAAAAAAGGGGTGTAAGAAACCTGGTTTATGGGAAACAAGAAGACTCAAAAATATATAATATTGAGAGAGGGACTCGAACGAAATTATACTAAGCCTAATTGTAATACTGCTTGAGTCTCACTTATACTAGACCTCCGGGTCACGGATAGATTTCAGAATTCGGTACTACGCCATAGTCTGCATTATGCTGGGCTGTACAATATACTAAACTATACTAAGCCTACTATTAGTCCTCATGAAACCAGGTCCAACATAAGACTAACATACAGCAGTACAGAAGCCCTTATTATACCACTCATAGATTACGAGGATGAAGAAAAGTGGATTGAACTTGCGAATTTCAAAATCAGGCTCGAGGTCAGGGTTGATGACGTCATAATTGAAGGGGGCCTCGGAGTTACGGATAATGATGTTACCCGCTGATGACGTCATAGTTTATTATGAAGCAAGAGAAGAGATACATGGTTGGAGGGGAACTTGCCGGGATTGCGTGAACTCATAAATCTTGGAATTAGGGACTAGGTTTATACAGTATAGTTCTCTGCTGGTCAACTTCAAAATAATGTTCTTTATTGATCTGAAAGTAACTGCTCTGTTGCGTCAATGAATATAGTCGACTCAAGGATAACAAGTTAATTGAATAAATTATTTTTGGTTTATTATCTCGATATTGAATAATTACATAAAATTATATTTAACAAATTTATATAAATTACTCGATTTGATTAAGAATTCAAACATGATTTGAATTTAGGTCAATGTAAATTAGACTGGATATAATCTTAATAAAATCTTATATTATTGTACAAAAAGAATTTAATTATATAATTATTAATTAATTTATTTAAAATTTCTTATTTAAATTGATAAAATTGAATTTCTAAAATTTAATAAATAATATTAAGAATTTTTTTAAAATTTATTTTAATTTTAAAAAATTTTCTCAATTGAAGATTAAACATAATTATATTCCTGTAGGAATAGAAATGAGTATAGTTGTTATAAAATATGTGAATTTTCTATTAATATCAATTCTTACAGTAAATATATGATGTCTTCACACAATAAAACCTAGGTATCAATCTAATTGTTAATATAGCAAAAATTATATTTACTTTACTAAAAATTCATTACAAATGACTAATAATTGAATTATGATGAATAGATGTCATTTTATTAATTTTTAGAATTCATTTATTTATTTAAATTTTTTTTCAAAAATATCGATAATTTTTTTTTAAATTAATAAATGAAAAATAATGATAAAAATTATTTTATTAGTTTAAAATTTAATTGATAATAAATCATTATGTAATTATTAAATAAAATTAAATTGATTATAATGCATTTAGTAAAATTATTCAAAATTGACTTCTTTAAACTTTTGAACAAGATGAAATAAACTGCTCTATTGTGTCAATTTTAAGTCAATTTGTAGTTCTCTGGTAATATGGTCAACTTCATACTGACATGATTTTTGAATTGATAGTCATCAACTTTAAATTGAGTGGATTTAGAGTAAGTTTTGGATATACTTCTCTAATTTTCTTTATTAATCTCAAAGTGACTGCTCTGTTGTGTCAATAAATATAGTCGACTCAAGGATAATAAGATAATTAAATAAATTATTTTTGGTTTATTATCTCGATATTGAATTAATGAAATTATATTTAACAAATTTATATAAATTGATTAAAAGTTTACACATGATTTGAATTTAGATCGATGTAAATTGGACTGGATTTAATCTTAATAAAATCTTATATCATTGTACAAAAAGAATTTGATTATATAATTATTAATTAATTTAAATTTTCTTATTTAAATTGATAAAATTGAATTTCTAAAATTTAATAAATACAAAGAATTTTTTTGAATTCATTTTAATTTTAAAAAATTTTCTCAGTTGAAGATTAAACATAATTATATTCCTCTAGGAATAGAAATGAGTATAGTTGTTATAAAATATGTGAATTTTCTATTAATATCAATTCTCACAGTAAATATATGATGTCTTCACACAATAAAACCTATTAATCTAATTGTTAATATGGAAAAAATTATATTTACTTCACAAAAATCTATTACAAATGACTAATAATTGAATTATGGTAAATAAAAGTGATTTTCATTAATTTTTTGAATTTATTTATTCAATTTATACATTTAAAATTTTGTTTAAAGATATCAACAATCAACTTTTCTATTAATAAATGAAAAATAATGATAAACATTTTTTTATTAGTTTAAAATTTAATTTATAATAAATTATTGTTTAATTAATAAATAAAATCAAATTGATTATGATTCATTTAGTAGAATTATTAATCATTAAAAAATTAATTATAAAGATGGTCTCTAAATGTATGCCAGTTGACGTCAATTTACAGTCAATTTTGAATCAATTTCTTCAAATTTTTGATCGAGCTGAGATCTATTGCACCGACTTCAAGTTGAATAATTGTAGTTCTCTGGTAATGTACAATGGTCGACTTTAAGTTGACTTCAAAGTTGACTTCTTTAAACTTTTGTACAAGTTGAAATAAACTGCTCTATTGCGTCAATTTTAAGTCAATTTATAGTTTTCTGGTAATGAATGTTGGTCAACTCATACTAACATGATTCTTGAATTGATAGTCATCTCTTCTAAGAGTTCTGTGTGTTTGGTAACTTTGCTACTCGCAGAGAAAGTGTGTAGTCATCTAAATAGACTTGTGTATAGCAGAAAATTTGTTGTCTGTCCTCTATAGAGAACTACCCGCTATTAACTTTCAAACTTTTAGGATTTACTTCTGTCATTCAAGAGTAACTTTCCAGTCATACCCATAAATGAGAATTTTAGCTCCCATAGAAAACAGGTTCTTTTGCAAAATTATGTCCTCGCTGTACGCATTAGTAGACAAAAAGGAAGGCAAAGAACAAGAGGATACAGCATAATCTTGAGCAAACGCGATGTCATTTGTGCCATTCTGTCCAACGCATGCGTGAGAATGTAAGATCAGGAGTACAGTGAGAGGTAGTCATCTCTTGTTTCTTTGTTGTCCTCTCTGTCCTAACGTTGGTCTTTGGGTATTTTCGCGCCCTTTAGCCGAACCTGCCGATAAACTGAATACATAACTTTCAAAGACTATGCGAATGTACGAGCGAAAAGTTCTATCCTCTGCTCTTCTCAAAATTCTGTTTCAGTTTTAACGCTACTCTAAAAATGTAAAATGGTGAGATTTATCTTACAAAACGAAGCAGTAGAATTCTTGATTTCATCCACCTTTGACCTTAATTGTGAAATTTTTAACGGATCGGAATTGGATTGAACAGTTACATGAGGATGCGTGTACCAAACAAACACATTTGTGAGGTTTCACCTGTGTGGCAGGCAAATACAAAGCAAGAGCAGGGGGCCTAAGCTATCTTTCTTCGCGAGTGCAAAACACAAGCCCGTGTCAGCCTCGTAGGCTTAAGCTTCAAGCGCTGCAGGCGCGCCTCAACGGCTAGTAATTATATAACGGGCACCCTTGAATTATCTTAATTATGCTTGAGCGCTAGGACTTGAGAAACGTCAGGAAAGACATGTTTTGAGGGGCCAACTCGCGGAAGCGGTGTGAACTCGCCTACAATAATGAAGGTCTTGTTAAGCCTAATTAGTCTAGTATAATGTATATTAGGGCCTAGTATAAGGCAAGCCAAGTCTGCAGCCTAGTTAGTATGAGCCTGTTTTCTTAGTATAAGTCTGCTATACTTTATGTGAAAGAAGTACCTTTATTACATTCGTATGAGACCCTGCTATAGCAGCCTAGTTTTCTAGAATGAATTTTATATACAATATTATGAGAATCTAACTAGCTTTCGGGGAAGGGGGGGTCGACAATCTTTTTGCCAAAAGAAAATATCAGTGGTTGGACGAAGAAACATCACTAGTATCGAATGATAAGTCGACAGGAAATCTGATGAATTTCAAAATTTGGGTCTTGGGGATGTGAATGAAGTCAGACATACGACAATAAAGTAAATACTACTCAAAATGAAAAACTCCGCAAAGTACGTACAAAACGACCTGTTTCCGCTTGCAATATATTACTCGTTTCGAGTAAATCTGAGAATAAGCTCGTAAAGAGCTTAAATACCGTAAGATACCATGAGTCATTCACAATAATGTGTAATGCCAGATTAAATAGCGAAGAGACAAGCAAATATAACTTTATAATATGTGTGACTAATTTTTCGTGATTATTCAGCTCATGAGGATTTTTTTTTCGGTAACAAAAAATGGCGTACTTACGAAGGGTATTCTCGTACATGAAAAATTTGCTTTGAAATATTATTAAATCTCGAAAGTAAAACCAAAAGCAATGAATACAAAAGCCGCGTTTTTTGTTTTACATTCAACCGAAATAGGTCGCACCATTGTGGAACAAATCGAAATTATCATAATATCTTGATCAAAACCTTGAGAAAATTTTTTTTATTCAAACATCCCTTCTTCACCAAAAAAAAAATTCTTGATACGCCTTTCATTGCAGAGCCTATGTTGATGAGTAAATCTCAAGACTCAATCACCTCTTGGCTCGAGCTATTTCTCTATTCACCGTGCATCATTGTGACGAGAATATCTAAAATAGATGGGTCCTCAAGAAAAAAGATGAAGTAATGTGATCGTCGTCCTCAAGTCACAAAAGACTTCTAGACCGTCTCAAGAAGACTGTTCTGGTTCTGTAACCTGGAATAGTCCTGCTGATAATATCACTTGAAAAAAAAAAAAAAAGATTTCATCTCGACTTATCAGTTACGTCAATTTGTAATCAATAACGAGTAAAATTTCTCCAAATGCTTAATTAACTTCGGTTGAATATTGCTAATTGACGTCGAAACTCAGCCTTCATATATTCTGCTGAACTATCTGTCGCCTACTCCTGCCTTACTTACTACTCTCTTCTCCCTCTCCTGGTAAAAAATGTCTTCCCTACTTTCTTTCCTCACAAGACACCTCATTGTTCAGCGTATTCTCATCCTCCCACACACTGTACCATCTTTTCTATATTCTATTGCCTGACTGGATCCTGTTCACATCGGTCCTCCGAAACACGACGCAGTAGATCTAGCTGCCAAGTAAGCTCTTCTCTCCTCCTCGATCACTAATCCTACCTCTCTTCCAAAATCATCGCATCATGGCGCAAGCTTTGATCCTCTCAATCCGTCAGTAAACTTCTTTCGATTAAAAAATCCTCTGGTTCTTTTCATGATCAGAACACGACCAAGAATTGGGTTTTCCGTTTCATCATCATACCAATATTGTCAGGCTGAAGAATTTTCCGTCTTCCATTGCACCTCTTAAACCTCAGAAGATTATTTTCTGTACCTCCTAAGCCTCTTCTACCGTCTCAAACAACTCAGGTCCATTACTACCCGGTCTACATCCTATTGCATATCCATCTACTCTCAGCATACTTCTTTTTGAGCTGATAAGTCTATGTATAGTTGGATAGCTCGTTAACAAGAAAGTAAAAATGACTTCGACTTCTAGTGCTCTTAAAATGTAAGCGGATCGACTTTGAACCGAATGTAATTTGATTTCGTAATCTATAATTCCATACATTGTTTGATGTTGAGTCGACCCTTGCGGACTACATGTCAGTCTATAGTGGATGTATAGTCAACCTCCCCCCTCTCCCCCTCCCGTAATGTATGATGAACACTTGTAGCACTGCATGTTTGGTGACTTTGCTACTCAGAGATAGAATGCGTAGTCGCAAGTACCTACAGGAAGAGCCTCATCGTGAATCACAAGTATGCCTGGCAAGTGAAACAATGGTGTGATGGCGATGATAATGCGCTCGATTTCTAAGGCTGAAGTAAAATTAATTGCAATGGCCGAAATATGACTCATTTTCATTCTGAATTTTGAATCTCTTTCTGTTAGTTCATTCATCTCCATGTTCCTATCAATAATAGATTCAAAACCGATGTCGATTTTCAGAAGACTAAACGTAGTTCGATAACGGGTTGATTTTGAGTCAATCCCATTACTTTTTCATCGCTTCGCAATCATCGAATCTCAGTGTAGATTATGAATTTATTTTTGGCCTAAACGATGAATTGATTTGGAACCGATTCGACTCTAGATCGACGTTGACCTAGAGTCAATATGGCTCATCGTGAGAGGTGGAGGAGATCGTGGTATCCCAATAAGTAACCCATAAGTCATCCCGCTCCTTTAATTGAAAATAAAAATATCAACACCATAACAAGAGTGGCGGTATTCAGGCGTGCTGTTGGGTTGCCAATGCTTTTGTACGGATCGGAATCCTGGATGTTTTAACGACAGCAGCAGCAAATTAACGCACAGGCAAGGTCCGTGCGAGCGGACATAAGAATCTTGTCAAAATTTTGTAAGATATGCCTACGTCTGCGGACTGTTGACTAACAGCAAATCAAAGAACTCGAGAAGTTTCAACGGCCGAACCTGCTCCGGTGGCGGCTAGGTCACGTATACCGAAAAGATAAAAGGTTTCCGAGCTGACAAGCGGAAAAAGAAGGAAGAAACGTTTTATGTATCAGCTTCACATTTTGCTGAAGTGAGTAAGCATTTCGGAAAATTGGGGAAGTCCAGTTGGGGACGGGAAATTGTTCGCAGTTTCAGAGACTGGGTGCACTCAAACCGTCAAGGAAAGCACCGGAATCTACCATCTTCACGTGCAAGGACTGCCTGAGACAAATCCCTCATCCCGCATAGGATTAATCGCTCACTTGCCGGATCTATAGTGAAGAATAAGACGGACTGGAATTATCATAAAAAGCAGGAGGAAGACGTGGAGAAACAGAGTGAGAAAGACGGATATTTTCAAGAGCGGAACGCGAGAAGAGGTGGCGAACAGATATAGTATTAATAAGAGGGGAAGAGGAGAGAATAGACCTTTAAAAAGATACGAACGGGTGGGACGTGTGAACGATCGATCTCACATTGTTTATTATTAGTTAGACTGCGGATAAACAACTTCGACGACGACACTCGGTTGTCGAAGATTAGTTTTTATATACAAAAAAAATAAGCTAACGTTGACAACAAGAGTGAGTCATATAACGGTAGGTGATTCGTCCTCTGAACCATCTCCGAAAAATGCTTACGTGTGTTTGAAAACAAACTAATGGATCCGAGCCATTTCCTCTTTTGAAGGAGGAAAATGGACCAGATTTAAAAGATTACATGATTACATCGATAGGTTAATGAACGTATAGGTATTGATAATAAGACATGTGACTTACTCGTAGGTAAAATACGTTTAAGCGAATGAATGATTCAATGTTATGATATTGACCGGGTATAAACAATAATAATAATAATAATATAGAGGAAAATTGCGATGAAAATTTCCGTGGCTTTGTCTCTCATTGAAGAAGGCCGGCGATAGTGTGGCGTATCTTGGTGGAAGGAGTGCGGAATGAATCATAGTTTCAAACTCTACTGCTGCAATTGATATTATTTGCTTTGAATGTAGCTCAGTGATATCAAGTGTTTCTATAAGAGCGTGGACGAGACAATCTTTCGGTAGAATGCGCCGTTCGTTATCTTCGTGAGCTGACTCTCGCTTGGTTGGATGATTATCATGATGGTCCAGCATGCTGTGAAGACTTTCATTTTCCTGTAAAAATCGAAATTGGTTAGGATCGGAGTGGGGGAGAAGTTGGGATAAGTGGAGGATATGTTGTGCACAGGAGAAGAGGTTGGGAAAGGAAGGGGGAAACTCACAGGGAACCCATATTTCGCAAGAAAACGTGTCATTTTAATGAGATTAGGTAATATTATCTTTCTCGTTCTCACATGATTCTTCTTTTCTTTCGTGGTAAGGCTTGACTTGTGTGATGTGGGCTTTACGCGATCGGCCGTCTATATCGAGGAGAAACGTCGAACGACCTAGGATACGAGTTACCACATATGGACTTTTATAAGGCGCGTCCATTTTTTTTTTGGAGAGACTACTTCTAGTAAGACCTTGTCCCCTTCAGATAGGAAGAGCGGTTTTCTTTTTTGGTTGAAGTATTTAACGTATTGTACCTGTAGTTTTCCTCCAAGATGCTGGGTAGGATTTTCCGAAATTCGTTGAGTTGCGTTATTTCTGTGTCCTCTTCTGGGATTCCATATTTGGTGTGGAGGAAATTGTCATTTTCACCATACATGATGTAAAAAGGGCTCCTATGGGCTAGGCTTGCCGTTGGAAATGTATTATATGATCTTTGTAACAACTTGACGTACCTGTCTATGTTCGTCTTGCCTTGAGAGATGGACCAATATGAGCGTTCTGCTTTTCCGCCAGACCGTTTGTAATGGGACAGAATGGGATTGAGTGCTTTAAGATGATGTTATTTTCCTCGCAATAGGTCTGGAGGGCGGTAGAAGTGTAATAGGATGCTCCATCCGTGTGGAGTTCTTCCGGGGCCGGAAAGAGTGCCCTTACCTCCTCAAGATTTTGATGATTATTTCAGTGTTGACGACTTTGGTGGCTTTGAGGAACAGAAACTTGGAGAAATTATCGATTAATGTGATGATGTAGTAATCTGTATTAGCCATCTTAAGTGGTCCTGACCCATCCGTTGAGAGCTTACGCATTAATTTTGATTCTTTGGTTGTTTCTTCACTGAGGTGACCATATCGGAATCTGGACTTCTTCAATCTTTGACATATGTCGCATGTCTTTACAAACTCTTTTATTTGTTTTTGCATACCTGGGAAATATACAGTATCATATAACTTGCTGTATGTTCGCCATTCTCCGCTATGACTGCCCTTATAGAGACCTGAGTGCACCTCCTCAATGAGCTGTTTTTGCATGGTCACTGGGACGAGTGGTAAGAAACGTGTTTTAGCATATCTCAGACAGAGAAATGATAAAACGAGAAGTATACAGTTCCCTGGACCTCGCTCAGTTGTTGCATCAGATTAGTTTATCAATCCGAGCCGGTCATCCGCTAGGAGCGTTACAATTGGAAATGAAAGCATCGCAAATCTTCTATTCAAATGTACAATGAGTAATCCCAAAATGACTCGGGAACGAAGCAATTTAGGAGAAAAATGAAGAAAACAAAAATTGTAGAGCGTAAAATTTTATTGATACGAATCTATTTAAGGAAACCTTCCGCCCGTCACCTGCTCTGCCCATAAATTTTAGTTCGCGATACTAACGCTGTTCAGCCTGAATATCTCGTGGTCACATATGAGTGATAGCCAAAAGACTGAATAATTGGAGAGAGAAACAAAAATTTAAGAACTATATGAATGGAGAGAGATTTGTATTTGCTTCAAAAATGCTTCAATATTTCATACGAGAATTTAGAGAAATTTGTGATTTACGAAAATATTGAGAATTACAATGATTAGTTAGAGATTAGTCAGGTGCGTCAATTGAATGAAAAATGAGAGAAATTGAAGCCCCGCGCTTCACTGTACATCTTTTAGGATTCTTAAAAATTAAGCGAAAAATGCGAGAAATAAGGATTGAAAATAACTGAAAATTCCAATGTTCTAAACTGTTACAGAATATAAATTTTCCTGTGTACCCAGCTTAGTCACATGCGATAGGCTTAAAATATTGGAAATGAATAGAAGCAGGATATGAAATTTCAGAAATTTTGAAAATAATTATAACTTAAAAAACAAACAGTGTAAAATGGTTATCATTTGATTGAAAAATGAATAAATATTCAGGATGAAAAAAGAAAGAGGAATTTTTGGGATTTGTAAAAGGGATGAAATGTGAGCAAAAAATGATGAACAATATTAGCTTATTCTTACATTATAATACATATCTACTCAAGTTTAAAGTTAACATTTGGTTGATAAATGTGTTACAATTGGAGCAGTAGGGTTAAGAGTCAAGTGAGAGTATATGTGCCTGTGGGTGGGTCGATCTGAAGTAATTGTCCAGTATCAAGATTGCATTTCGTCATTATTTTCAGTGATTTTTTCTTATACTTTTTTTTTTGTTGGAAATATAATCTTCATCTACATACAAATACACCGCAAAGGTCTCAAATCATAAGAATTTCATGTCTGCGAGGTGAAAATTTTCTCGTAAGAAGCTTGTACACGAGAATGAGAAGTGATCCACGGGATTGAGAATTGTGAGCAAAATGCGTCCCTATTTGATTTGGTGAGTATCTATGACACCCCCGTTTTTGTGTGACTTAGTTCAGTCAAAGATACAAATTGTTAATGAACAAGATGTTCAACTTACGTGTGTATACTTTTTGATGGACGGCGTAGTATCAATCAGAGAGCATACAGGATTAGTGTCGAGGATGAAAGAAAATATTGACGTGATGAAGAGGGCCTCTCAAGGAGGGATAGAGGTCAGAAAATAGATAGGGTAACAGTCGAGAATGAGTAGTTGTACAAGTAAAGGAGATTGTCGAACTTGAAGAAATTATATCAGGTTTGGGTTAGGTACGTATAAAGCCTCCACCCGATGGGGTGGAGATCCAAGCACCCTAACACTCCTTTATAACGGAATAATGCGCTCTAAACTGAACTACGGCTCTTCTCTTTACGGTTCCGCGTGTAAAATTTACTTGAATAAATTAGAAACTCTCCAAAATAAATGCATTCGACTTATTATAGGAGCTCTAAATTCTACCCCTATTCCAGCCCTTTGTATTATAAAGCTGAAAAATGGAATCGCATGTAACGGGTAATCTCTACCCCCACCCATTGAAATTCGATGAAAATTTGACATTATATACGGGAATTATGTCGAGGATTGTTTTTTCCTATCCAAAATTGAATAAAGTTCACCGAAAAAGTTGAAATAAAGCTTGAAAATTAATCGTACATTGGCTACTGCTTTTGTACGTGTATTCTTGGTACCAAAAAAAATTTCCGTTTTTTCATACTAGGCAACCAAATATAATTTTGAAAATCGGCGGTGAATTGCCATGGAAAAGTACTATTAGACGTAGCGCGATTTTAGGTAATCGATGTTCTCAGCTCCTACCGCCTCGACTCATCTCAAACTCCGCGAAAATAGCTTCATATGTCGAGTGGGAAGGTGTAAGACTTTTTTTCACCCCGAAAAACCCCCTAGAGGATGAATGGTAGACACATTTTGTTCGTGTAATCGTAAAGTAGTGTGTGAAATCGCTAAGGTTGTAGATGTTTCAGAGTTTAGTGGCCAGTTGATTTTTCAATGGTAGCTTTGATGTGCTCGTAAAATTAAAATATAGTTTTAATTAATTAAAGAAGGCGTTTGAAAATTACCCGCGTATGTGTTCACGAGAGAGTTCGTGATAGACGTACCGCGATTTTTTGGTAATCGATGTTCTCAGCTCCTTCCCACTCGAGTTTTACAAAAGTCATGGCGGGAGTCAAATATCAGGGATCGGTAATAGTTTCTAAGGTCAGTAGCAGCGGTAAGTACAGGGACAGAAATTTTTTGGATAGAAAGGAATTTTTGCGAAAACAATTGCGTCATATTTCAAGACGTTGATGTGACCCAAAATTCCAGGAGACAGGTGTAGAAGTGAGTGATAGTTACTGCGGGAATAAATGAATGGAATGATTTGAGAATTAGTTGAACGTGAGTTCAATATAGCCAGGAGAGATGTAAGTGAGTCAGTTAGCAGTAGAAATTTCAGCTGGGGGTGAGGAGATAGAGATCTGTATACCATAGAGTTTTGTTTGGTATAGTGAAAATGGAGGCAGAATTTTTCAATCAACGACTGATTATGACTCCTTGGATCGAGTTTGTGTATTCTATTTTGGATCCAGATTTAGATCCGTTTGGTACAGTGGGGCTGGTGGGTTGTGAAATTGGTATAGAGATAATGTTCCTAATAAGTTGTTGGTGTATTATAGTGTTGTTAGTTCAGAGATTATCAGCTATATCGATTTGGATATCTGGGAAAGGGGTTAGCTATGGAGAAGTGGATGATATGGCAGGGGGTAGATGGTTCAATTTGAGGTGTTTGAATAGTTCCCCGGAATCCACATGAAAGAGACAGATGTAGAAGTGGATGATGGTGATTGCAGGAGTAAATGAAAGCGCTGATTTAGGGAATTAGTTGAATAAGAGACCTGTATACCCCGGAAAAATGAAAGTGAGTTAGTTAACACTAGAAATTTGAGCTGGGATGAGGAGAGATGGAGGTGAGAAAGACAAGGGTGTATGGAGTTTAGTTTGGAGGAAATGGAGACAAAATTTTTCAATCAACGACTGATTTTGACTCCTTGGATCGAGTACGCGTATCCTAATTTAGGTCCAGATTTAAAAAAGTTTGGTGGTTCGGAAAAAATTGGTTCTGAGATAATGTTCCAAATGAGTTGTCGGTATATAGTTTCGACCGAGTCGGATACTTGGGAGAGGGTTTAGCTACAGAGAAGTGGATGATGTGATAGGGGGTAGTTGGTTCAACTTGAGGTGATTGAATAATTCAGTCTTAAGAGGAAGGATGAGAGAATTACTCGTATGTTGGCAGAGTGCGGATGCATATATTGGAAGCTGAGTGAATTGAGCTGTGGATATAAGAAAATTGACAATGAGAGTTCGGAAGCGGCATCTGAAGGGAGGAGGAGTTACTAGCTTCAACGCAGAGGCTGATAGTTGGGCCAGATCGTTGTTAATTAGGGCTTGATTCACTTCAGAAGCGAATACATTGACTGACAGAAAAGAGTTGTAGATTTATTGTTAACTTTGGTCGCAAAAACAATGGCGTCATGTTCCGGAAAGTTGACGTGACTGGGAATCCACAGGAAGGATACAGATGTAGAAATTGATAATGGTGATTGCAGGAGTAAATGAATGCGAGTATTTGGGGAATTAGTTGTATAAGAGTCCTGTATAACCAGAAGAGATGAAAAAGAGTCAGTTAACAATGGATATTTGAGCTGGGGTGAGAAAATGGAGATAAAGGCTCGAGTATATGGCGTTTTGTTTGGTAGTGAAAATGAAGGCAGAATTTTTCAATCAACGACTAATTATGACTCCTTGGATCGAGTACGCGACCCTGTTTTGGGTCCAAATTTAGATCCGTTGGTAAAGTAGGGCTGATGCGTCGGAAAATTGGTTTAGGGATAATGTTTCTAATGAGTTGTCGGTATATAGTGTAGTGAGTTTGTAGATGATCAGCTTGATCGAGCCAGATATTTACGGGAGAGTTTAGGTAAGGAGAAATGGATGGTTGGTAGGGAGTAGATGGTTCAACTTGAGGTGATTGAATAATTCAGGTTCAAGAGGAGAGAATTATGTCGGCAGAGTGCGGGAGCGTAGATTGGAAGGTGAGTGAATTAAACTGCGGATACAAGAAGATTGGCAGTGAGAGTTAGGAAGCGGCATTTAGGGGTGGGGGGGACCAGCTTCAACGAAGATGCCGAGAGTAGGGCTAGATACTTCAAAAGGGAATACATTGACAGACAGAAAAGAGTAGTATGGTTTATAATGAAAGAAGAACAGATGATTTTGTGGAGTTTTTGGCTAGCATACTGGATAGTGGATCGAAGAGAAGACAGTCGGATGGGTAAGAAAGTGTTAAGTGGGTGGTTAGTGCCTAATATCAGGTGAGAATATGATCAGTAACGGGATGTGACCTTCTGTAGATGATCTCTTTTTTGTTGAATGGGGTGTCACAGGGACAAGTCGGGTGTTGACGATTATTAATTAATTAATTTATTTATTTATTAATTTATTAATTTATTAATTAATTAATTTATTTATTTATTTAAAGACTTGAAGTGCCGTTTAACAGCGGGAAGCCAATAATAGGACAATGAGTTCACAGTTAACAATTGGTTGATAAATATAGTTCTGTATTACATTGCGGACAGTAGGGTCACAAGTTAAGTGAGAGTAAATGTGTGCAGGTGTGGAAATGTTTGATTTTTATAGATCCAGCGAATTGAGAAAATTTTTCAGGGTGTGGTATCAATCAGAGAACATACCGGATAAGCATTGAGGATGAAAGAAAATATTAAAAAGATGGAGAGGGCCTCTCAAGGAGGGGCAGGGATCAGAGAATAGATAGGGTAACAGTTCAGAATGAGTAGTTGGCCAGTTGAAGAGGGATCGTTTAAGAAATGACAGGCTTCTGTCAGGAACGTATAAGTGTTCCGTCCGAAGGACGGGAATTTCTGATTGTAACTTTATACGTTCGACTCCAATTAAGCTTACTCAGTGTACTTTTAGAGATACTTCCAGGTCATACGAGTATCTTAGTCCCGAGAAGCTTTTTCTCGAAAGCACCAGCGAGTCTTACGTTTCGATATTTTAGTAGGTACGTAATTTTTATCCGGCACTTTTTTTTTATTGCGCGTCGTAACAAAATTCTTGTTGTCGTTACGTAATCAAAAAACAATATCATGCGGGCCGCGATTCATAAATGTCGTAAATATTTACGGCAATTGAACCGTATTTTTGAGCATACTAATTCTACAGTAAATTGTATATTGTGATTATGAACGAAAACATCAATGCGTCGTATAGGTCTGAGAGAGACCGAGTTTCATTTTAGTCGCAGCGCATATATCGTATACACATTAAAGGAGCGACGATAACTCAATTGAGAGATAATTATAAGAAAATGATCTGACAAAGGAGTTGAGTAATTATGTTCGTTATAAAAAGTTCCTTATAACTCTTCTCGAATAACGTATTCACGAGACGTAAGGCTCGTTTTGCCATTAAACAACATGTGGTTTATTGCCTAGAAGTAACTGAAATAGTATAGTCTACAAATAATTTAATTCAACTTTGACAGATTTGTTTGTTCGATAGTCATTAGGTAGAGTTAGTAAATTATTGCTTTATAATATTATACCTGTTCTTAATTTTCTCAGCACAGCGTTTAAGTGTTCGCTTCTCTCTTCGTATGTTGTAGTTCACATTAATGACCCTACGTGTATATACTTATACAGTACCTATATCTATGTACCACGTAGCCTATATTATTGCTACATGTTATAGAAGGTTGTAAAACTTCCTTTATCGAGTCGACAAATCCAGTCGTAAAAGGAAATTCTTTTCGGAGGCTGGAATAGGTACTGAAAAAACATCCGTCATGTCTCGCGTCCAAATTTCATCATCTGAGCCATAAGTTGTTCGTCAATCGTCAACTTGATAACACAGCTTCCAGCAAAAAGTTCGTCATTCGTGCACAACAAATAATCGTAAATTACTACGCAAAAATAATTTCTCGTTCAACTTATTTACATCTATATCGTACGAGTATTACAATCGGTTCGATTCGCCTGTTGGACAAATTTATTATTCCTTCATCACCTTCTTTGATATATCAACAAGAAAATCAGTTTCAACTGTTTTAAATTAGTTTCCTTAAATTACGTGTATATGCCTCATTAATCTATTACAGTTCTATGCGCAGTTATTTATTTGCGTTCTATTTATTCAAAACGAAAATTATACGATTAAAAGAATAATAAAATGTTTTATTAACAAAAGAGGGTAACTCATATATACGATTGCACGATCCATACGCTTATAGAAATGTTTTTAGGTTACGAGAGAGTTTTTAATGCCTGATTAATGAGACTTCCATAATAAGTCAAGACGAGTAAACAGAACTGGTTCTTGACTACAACCTGCGAGCGCATCCTCGCAGCTTCTTTCTTCTCATAATGCTCCTTGTAGGTTAAGAAGAAAAGTAAATTTTGATATGCTCAAACAAGGTGAAAACCTACATGATCTGTGGATAAACACGAGATGAAAGGTGCGTAGTTTGGGTTATATAATATCAGTGAGACATCAGCGAAGAGTTTTAAACAGCGTGTTAGATGAATTTATCATCACAACTTTTGGTTGTTTGCTTTTCGGAGTTTCTACGAGGAAACCTAATGAACTTTGTCGACTTAGTTCCGCCAGATGCCGCCGCAAATCGACTCAAAAATAATTGGAAAAGTCAACCACTACGTTGAAATTGAGTCATATCATAGATTGATGTCGATTGAAAATCGATATCGATTTTGGGGCGATTATTTGTCATTCATCATTGAGCGCTATTAGCCGGGAACCCACTATCCCTTTCGTTGGGGGTACTTTTAGGAAATTTTCGTCCACGAGCGCGAGCGGTCCGAGGTTGGTGACGTCACGGACGGGGGGGGGGGACTTTGAAAAAACTTGACTCTTGCGCTATATATGATAGGAGGGGGACTTAGAAAAACGACGGCTTCCTGAACGAAGTTGAACGAGGATCGCAGGGAACCTGTTCTATGAGTCAAATTGGTTTTGGTATTGAAAATTTAAGGATGCCTCGACCTAGGCTTCGACCTACTTTAAGAGTAGTATAAAACAGGACGTCATCAGTGACTTGACTCATTTGTGGGACTTCGAAATAATATAGCTCCCAAGTCAAAATTATTTCAAGTCTTTTTCCTATCACATGACCGCCCGCGCCCTGTGCCGTCCGGCGAAAAACTTAGAAAAATTTTGACTCCTATTGTACAGGTTGGAGGATGAAATTTTTCTAAACGAAAAAATGTCGAATCCAATTGTATACGGCTTGGAGGATGAAATTTTTTCAACCCCCCCCCCCCCCCTTCTATCATAATATAGCTCCAGAGCCAAGAAAAATTTAGACTGTCGAACTATATTATATTAGGCTTATAGTAGGTCTAGGCCTTCTTTATACTAGGTCTAGGATTCCTGGTATGTTCAATACTAAATCCCATTTGACTCATAAAACAGGTTCCATGTGTTCCTCGTTTTAACAGAAAACCTGTTTATTGGGGGGGAGGTATTTGAGAAATCGCCGTGCGCCGTGTGCCGTCCGGCAAAAAACTTGGAAAAATTTTGACCTCCAAGCTATATATCAGGCATGGGCAACCTTTTTCCTTACGCGGGCCACATTGCAAAATTGGTAGGAAGGCGCGGGCCGGATACAAAAATTGAAAAGTTACCTTTTGATAACTTGACTTGTATCAACTTTTTGAAATCAGTTTGTGTGACTTATGCAAAACGTAACGTAAACATGAGAATACGCAGTCTGTAGCAGTAACCGACTTCAAACTCAACTTTCCAAAACTGGTGCAGGAACTCAAGTTTCTCATTAGGTAGGTACTTATGCATTAAAACTCATTTGTACTTGTAGTAAGCTTCAGTAAAAGTTCGTTTTTTTTTAATACATTTCATGAAATGTTTGTGATGTCGCTGCGGGCCGGATTGGAAGTCTTTGCGGGCCACATCCGGCCCGCGGGCCGTAGGTTGCCCATACCTGCTATATATGGTACGAGGGGGACTTGAAAAAATTTCGACTCGCGCTCGCGGTCCGAGGTTGATGACGTCACGGAGAGGGGGGAGGGGACTTAAAAAATTTTGACTCTCGAGCTATAAATGATAAAAATGGGGATTTGGAAAAATTTCTACTCTCGAGGCTAGTATGATGAGGAAAACGAGGGAAGGCAGAGAACCTATTTTATGGAATACTTGAAAAGGACGTTTTGAGTCTTATGGTGTTGCATACTAGGCTCATTGAAGAAGCCTAGGCCTTCCGCAGTGGTATAACGGTCTTGCAGGTTCCCCGCTCGCCGTTGCAAAACTTACTTAATGGTATCTTCATTTCTATTTATTTCGTGAGAATAATTTCAATCTCCATACTGTAAACAAAACTGGAACTTGTCTACGTCACACGCTCGAGGAGGAATTATTTTGAGGAAGACTTCAGTACGATACCCTTGAAAGAAAAAATGTTCTGGTGGAGCCAAATAAATGACGATAATTTTTAATGTCTTCTCCTCGCACATTTTCTGGGGGTGGGATGATCAACTCGGACTTGGACTTGCAGATTTCCTACAGACGGCTGGGGTGCCCCAGTGAAGATATCAAAAAGGAGAAACCCAGTCTTTATCCTGCGAATTTTCGATAGAGGATAAAGTAGGCACAGTGAAGGCAACAACCAGTTTCAACATCTTTGTGACGTCATCATCCGTCGAATCTGCGAGTGACGTCGTCAAGCTTGGGACTTCATTAAAGTATTGCAACCAAAAATTTCAACTTTGCCCTTCAGTTCGAACTTACGATTTTGAAAAATTTGGCTTTTGCCTTAATTAAGCTGATTTTTGGCCGATCAGTGTGAGTACAGACGAAACAAATAGGAGAATTGGGGCTTCGATATACATATGAAGGATACCTATTGTCCAATTTGTACTAATTTCCTTTGGATGACTGCACTAAAGGCGTCTTCGCTGAACGACCGAACAGCTGAACTGAACCAGAACCAATCTTTCTTATTTTTATCACTTTAATCCTGTCCATTAATTTACTACACATACAGTATTTGAATTTGATAAATTCCTTTGTTAATTTTTTGGCAAGGACAGTCTGGCCTAGAGAGTGCAGTAGTTGAGCTTGAAATTTGAACACTCAATTGGCTTGTTTTGGCTTCTAGCTTACAAAGATTTAAATAAATCTGAGTTTTCTGCTCCTCCCTTATCAGTGAAAATTCAGCTGAGTTAGGCTTTTGGCTTTCCGCTAGCTTCAATGCTCTGTACTTCATCACCAGCGTGACGTCATTATCTTGACTATATTGATCTATCAATCTCAGTTATGTCTATATATCAATCTTGATTGTGTTGGTATTTTGATCTCGATTGTATCGATTCTACTCGGCTGCCAGAATAAGTGTAGTCTGCTTTATACGTCTTACACATACACGTATATAAATCTAGTATAAGTCTAGTAGACTAGTGTAGTGTATGTGAAGTCAACTAGTTTATGAGGGGGGGGGGAGGGGCCAATATCTAGTGAACTGTACATAAGACCTATACAATGAAGACTAAAAGCCAACTATAGCAGCCTCTTGGTTATAAGCCTGTGTATGATGCCTCACTTGAAAAAATTTTAAACGAATAAAGATCATGTTTCATGTCTTTCTCAGTAGCTAGTGGCTTTTAGTGAGCTCACATGCTTTAGTCTGGTATAGGTCCAGTTTGGAATATTTCAAGATAATACCTTTTGGAAAGCTCACTCGCTCCCCTTCTTGATCTAATATAAGTCTACTGTAGGAAATTTTAAGCTAATAGTTTTGAGAGTCACTAGTGGCTTCTGGAGGGCTCACTCACTCACTCCGCTCGTTCGCCCTTTTTCGTGATCTATCATAGGTCCAGTTCAGAATATTTCAAAACTAGTATAATCCTAGTATAAAGCTAAAAGGCTTCAGTCTATAGTAATAGGTCTAGTATATAAGGTCATTTGGTCGGTCGGACACACGCACGCGCGCAAATTTCGAAATCAGGGTAGGATTCAGGATTTCGAAATTTTTTCGATTCCCAAGGTCATTTGCACGGACGCACGCAAATTTCGAAATCAGGGTAGGGGTCAGAGCAAAAACATGAGACATGTCAATAAGGATAGAAGAGGAAATATGACGAAAAAATCTCCTGGCCCGAGCGGGAACCGAAGCCACGACCTCTCGTTTTCATGACGTGTGCGGTAACCATCACGCCAAGTTCCACATTGTGAATGAGAGGATTCGAAGACCACAATACATTAGGCTGTTGCAAAGGTACACGAAAGCCTATAGGAAAGAGCTGCGAGTACCTGCAGGGGTTGGGAATAAAGGAAGATGGTAAATGCGGACGTTCACAAGAATCATACAGATAAGGATGAATATGAGTCAAATTGGTTTTGGTATTGAGAATTGAAGCAAGTCTACATCTAGTACAAAGCATAAAAGCTCGGAGGACGAAATTTTTCCAAGTCCCCTCCTATCATATATGGCTCGAGAGTCGAAATTTTTTCAAGACCGTCTCTTATCGTATACGGCTCGAGTGTCAGAATTTTTCCAAGTTTTTTGTCGGACAACGCACGGCAAATTTCTCAAAAAAAAAAAAAACCCATAGAATAGGTTCCCTGTTAAAATTTTGACTCTCGAGCTGTATTATGATAGAAAGGGGATGTGAAAAAATTTCATCCTGCAAGCTATATACAACAGGAGTAAAAATTTGTCCAAGTTTTTCGCCCGTCGGCGCACGGCAAATTTCTCATAAAACCCCCGTAAAACAGGTTTCCTGTTAAAACGAGAGGTCGCGGGTTCGGTTCCCGCTCGGGACAGGAGATTTTTTCGTCTTCTATGATTCTTGTTAACGTCCGCACTTGAGATTCTTCCGTTGTTAGTAATCGGACTATATTCTTCACCTATATGTATTTCTTGATTTTTATTATTCTTGACAGAGGATTATAACTGGAAATGATCTTATCTGAAATATGGAGCGTCCACAGAATGATTCACTACAATATTCTCAGAGCGTGGCACGCGCTTGATTTCATACACAATCTCGATTTAGAAGAGAGCCATTATTGGGGTTGATAAATTATTTGACCTTTTCCCTTCTTAATCAGCCTCACGGGACCGATGATCTTTCGTTCATTTTCACATTTCTATCGTACTTTCGCTTTTTTCATAAGTACCAGATATTAATAAGAAGCACCTACTTATTATAAATTGCTTGTCTCGGTAAGGGAAACGCTTGCACCCTCCTCTCTATCTCCATTAGTTGGCTTGGAGATAGTTATAACATTATTTCTGCAGCACTTTAGGTATAGCGACTCATATCCCGGAAAAAGTGAGTACTGCATTGTAAACATTTTCATTTTCGTATTTTGAACAACTATGATGACGTTAATGGTTAATTTATTTGTTCGTTGACTCTGGACGAGACGCGTAAACATTCATAGTTTTTTCTACACCCGTATGCGCGTGCATGTGTTTATATGTATTTAATCGAGTATACTCTACGGTACTTTGGGATAACTCATTATCAGATCGGGCGTTTATACGCATACTAGGCCTATTATTTATCCATTGGCGATTCTTCATCTCGAATTTCTTTATCATTCACATCATGCTGGTACGTCATAATCGCAGCGGCAATGCACATACCAGTTGAGCGAATGCGTAGAAAATAACTAATTATATTTCGATGTGCGAATACTTAGCCTACTGTACACCTTTTAGAGTAGTGCCTAGACTTCATAAAATTGCAAACGTTCAGCACTTAATGATCTTCTAGTCATGACTCGTTCTCTTCGAACAACTGATGCATACGCTTTGCCAACGCTACTTATTGCGAATGGCAAGCAATTATATATTACGCGTATTCGCAGTAATCTAAATAGTTTAAGAATTGGTTTGGAAATACCAAATAAACACTAAAATACCAACGTCCAACTTATTTCCTATATATTTATACACAATTACCCACTTGCTCTATAGACCTGTGTATAACATCAGGTGCACGAGAAGTTTTAATAGTTCGCGTTACAGAGAATACGAACGTCATGCAATTATGCCTACTGTCCCGATTAGACGAGAGCAATTGCAGGAGTGATGATGTAAAACTTTGCAAGGAAAAAAGTGCGATTGGGTTTCTGGAAAAACCAAACTCAGGTTAATCCTATTTTAGGGTTTTCCGGGGGACTGGTTATTTTTCCAGCCTTCAAAAAGAGAGAGAGGCAGTGGTACAGCCAACCTCTTTTTTCCTTGGGACACATGGGGTCGATTTATGTCGCCTTCATTTCAACTCAATTTTCGATCGACCTGAAATCATCTATCCCTCAGCGTCAATCAACTGTCGATATGTATGCTGGTGGTATATGAATCTACCTTGAGTTGGTGTCAGAATCTCAGGGGCGTATTTATGTGTACATTTTTTTTGGGGGGGGGGGAAACTTCCATTGTTCAAAAATTTCTTTCCTCGTTTCGCTCGGAAAATATAGTCAAATTAAACAATTTTAGTCTTTTTTGTTTTTTTTTTTGTTTTTTTTTTGGGGGGGGGGATGACGTTTCCCTTGTTCCTCCCCCCCCCCCGTAAATCCGCCCCTGGAATCTTTGATTCTGACTGAAGATCAACCGTACACTAACGTCGATTTCGAATCGTTTGTTGACCAAATTTTGGTGGGTTAATCACGTCAATCTGTAGGTAGTCAATTTTAAATTAACCTCTTCAAGAGCACGATGGACTTCAAATCACTTGCTGATCAACGTGGAATTGTTGAGGACAATTCGCATTCTTTTAATCATCAAGCGACTCTGTTTACATAGAATATGATTTCTTCAGATGATTCCAACTCTTTATGATTTATCTTCGAAGCTAATGTCTGCCCTCGTCTATCAGCACACTTTTTCTTTTTTTTTATTTATTTAAATTTAAACATTACATTTAGTCATGACTCATGAGAGTTGGGTGGGTTTTACCATGGTTTTTCCCCACCCCTCTCATGACGAGTTCGAAATACACTGTATAACTATACACTTAACTCTACCTATTGAAAGAGGGTATGACTTCTGTTTTTATTTCATTTTACTTATTTTATTATCTTATTTATTTATTAATTTAATTTAATTTTTATTTTATTTTATTTTATTTATTTATTTATTTATTTTATTTATTTATTTATTTTTTCCCTTCCTTCTCCTCTCAGTCTATTTGATTTTTTTTTTGGTTTTTAATACTTTCTTATATATCCATCCAATTTTTGGTGGCATTCCCCGTTCTGCAGGCACTGTCCCAATTCCTCTATAGTTATTTTAGCATCCCCCCTGATACGATCAAAATTTTTGCATTTTATAAAGGTGTGATCCGGATCATCATCAGAATTTAAGTATTCCCTGCATTGACTATCATTTATAATATTGAAATTTTTGAGGTAAGTTGCAAAATTCCCATGTCCCGTCAAATACTGTGTTAAAAAATAATTTGATTTCAATTTCTTGTTTTCAAGTCTTATCCCTATGTCTGGAATCAATTTAGCCGTTCTCCTACCTGTCTTTTCTTTTTCATATTGTTCCTGCCAATTTTTAATTGTATCTAATCTTATTGTTTTTATGCTTTCTACCATTTCTTTTTTCGTTATTTTATTTTCTTTGAATTTAATTTTCAATGTTTTTATTTTGTTAGTTTGGCTTAATTGCAAATCAATTGGGGTTATTCCAGCTATAACGTGTGAGGCTGTATGAGATACTGTTCTGTATGCTGAAATTATTCCTATTAATACTGTCCTTTGGAGTGATTTTAGTTTCTTAATCTCAGTATTCCTAAGCTTCTCAAAATAAGCAAGGGAGCCATATTCTATTATTGAGCGAAAAAGTGCATTGTACAATATTCGCATGTTTTTTTTTTTACGAAATATTCAACTCCACAGGGAGTGAAGAAGTATAACAATAGTTCGAATCTGATCTCTTCTCCTCTGGCTATCCTTTAGTGAATAATATCGTAAGAGTCTTGCATGGCTTGGAGAGAAGAAGGGAGGGGGTAAAAACTGACATGTACCTAACGTCATCAGATTGTGACATCATAGGGGGATTGAATCGAGCCATAATATATAACAGGAGGTAGACTTGAAGAATTTCAACTTTTTGGTCACATTATACGACAGTGGAGGGATTTAAAAAAATTTCGACTTACACGCCATAATAAAATGGCAGCAGAGCGCTACGAAAAATGTTAACTTCCGACCTAACGTCCTAATAGAGGAGTTATGACAGGGGATGGACTTGGAATAACTCCAAACTAGCATCCTAGTTAAGCTCGGAAAAGTTAAAGCTTTCAAGATACCTTCCGTATGAAGTGTTTGGACTTGGAAAAATTTCGGCAAACTCGCAGATTTCAGAATTTGGAGTAGTATCAGAAATCTTACATATTCGGGCCGGACAGCGCTAGCATCGCGCACTTCAAAAACGGGAAAATTGATGAAGGGTGGAATGTTTCCTCGAATCGATCCGAATCAATTTCTACGAGAGAAGACAATTTGTAGAAAATTTTACGCTCTACAAATTTTGTTCTCTTCATTTTTCTCCTAAATTGCTTCATTCCCAAGTTATTTTGAGATTATTCACTGAACTTCTAAATGGGAAGACTGCCCTGCTTCGCTCCGCCGTTTTCAATTTTGCCGATCGTAACGCTCCCAGCGGATAGCCGGTCCGAATACACACAAGTAGGTAGAAAATTTTATCAGGAACGTTTTTTGTTCGAAACTCCATTTTAAAATACATCTACCATAAATTAGTTATACCGATTTGAATGAAATCATCCTGTTTTCTTCTGAAGGGGGACTCATCCGCTAGAACATTGATTACGAGAGGTGAAGGACGGCATCACTCATCAGGATTCCGCGATTCTCAATACCAATTTGGATTTAACAATCTCGACTCGAATCTTATTTTACCCATATTGTTAGTAGAAAGATTGCGAACCCCTATGTAAATGAGAATTTATCTATCGTGCGGACGTATGGCTAGTAGTAGCGGTAGTAAAGTTATTGCCCTACGATTACCCTACGATATATGACGTCCCGACGAACTTTAAAATACTTTTTTCAGTTGACTTGGTGTCGCAGGTGAATAGGCTACTGAGATGAAAGAATAAAGTCGCTTAAAAACTTCCCTTTGTTAATGCGTCAATGCGTCATTCGTCAACTCTCACTACAAATAATTACGTCATCGTCAATGAATATGGAATTTGAGTCTCTTCGTGATGCAGGTTCAGCATAGACCAACAGTGGGTACGTATTAGCTAATGTGATGCAATTCTTTGTAATGTTTTCGTTTTTGTGTTCGAGTTTGGTCAGGAAATAGAGTGGTACATGTATTTCTTGTAGTGATCATTATTAAATAAGTTCCTAATGAAGAAAATTTTAAAATACATTGTGCTTTATCATAAAAATTGCTTAGTCGAATGTTTGAAGGAAAGTTTCAAGTCAGTCAACGTTTCTGTACACAACGGACGGCTCCGCTATCGCAAGTCCCTGTGGCGCAGAGGATAGCGCGTTGGACTTCTAATCCAAAGGTCGTGGGTTCGATCCCCACCAGGGATGCAAGTGTACGAATAATTTTTTTTTTGTATTCGTAAAATTACGATATTATTACCTACTACGGGTCCAATTCGAACAATTAATACATCACGTTAAATTGACTTAATTTTAAAGTAATATTTGGTGCCCACATGACTGTGGAGATATCATTTTTTTGAGTTTACTCGTGAAAGATATTTGTAAGTCCACCAGGAAAAATGAGTTAGGTCATGTCTGCCGTACAAAGTGAGATTGGCGTATATCGGTAATACGAATCTAGAAAAATGGATCTTCTACCTACAAGAGTATGCGTGTGTGCTCCGTCTGTGAAATCATTCGAAAGTGGATATACGTCCTATTTCTTCGACGTATATCCACTTACGTGAATATTAGAAAATATCTCTACAACTAATGCCGTCAACAAAAATTTAAAACGATCATCTGATTCTTAGATAAAAATATTAGAAATCGTGAAATTTGCAGGATTGTAGAATAATTTTTTCGTTCTTTTTGAAAACAATAGCCTATATCATTCTCCGAATCGTTGTTTTGGATTTACGCCGCATCTCACTTTGTACGGCAGAATGTATAGCAGTATTATTGATGCAATGAAATCTTGAAGCTTGAATCGATAAGAGGATAGAGATATATTAGATCGGGCGATTTTTCAGGATGATTCAAAAACAAGTTGGGATGCTCACGTAGAAAAATTCGATAGGTACCATGTTGTTGAAACGAAATTCTTGTAAAAACAAGTTTGGTTTCCTAAATTTATTCCGACAATGTGAATTCGTTCCACTCATATCAAGAAAGCCATCATTTTATGATTTTTCGAATACGTTAATAGTTTTTTTTTTTTTTTTTTTCTTTTTCCCAGTTTTAAAAAGGAAGTACCTAGACCTCACAAAAAATGTTCGCATGTTGGTGAGAGATAGGTCATTAAGGGTACTTATTTTTATCATTTTTATTGTTCACTTTGTTGATAAGAAACACCAGGAATAGATTTTTTGAGCATACGAGATTCTAGTCACGAGACGGTGTCTGCTTACGGTTTACATACGTGCTGCTCTGAAATCAATATAGCGATTTCTTTTGATATAATTATGATTGCTGTTATATTGGAAAAATTCCGAATGCGATAAAATTTTTCACGCTCTACAAATAACAAAATATAGAGAATTTATTGCGATACACGTAAATATACCTACTCTCTAACATCGATCTTGCGCAAACATTATGAATAAATTATAGAGAATAAAACTGGAATAATTGAGCTTTAGGATACCCATTACATGCTACACTAGCTGAAAAATGACAGATGCAAGTCATGACTGAGATACAAAAATAACTCGTCATCTTACATACATCCATTTAAATACAGCTTTAAATTTTTATGAACTGAGTTTTCAAATCGAACGGATGGATTTATCTGAAAAACTGATTCACATCATTCACATCTGCTCGATTTGCAACAAAATTTCGAATTCGTATATATCTATATAAAATATAATGATTACGTATTTATTTGGTTTTATTTTTTGTTTCTTGAGTGAGACTCTTATACCTAAATATTCTCACTTACATGCATTGTACCGAGCTTTTGAAGAGTAAGTTTTATCAAATTACCTGACTTTTTATATTAGTCTACCGACCGAAAATTTACCAAAAATATTTTCATCTCTTTGATATCTATAATTTCCTTTCGCAAGATTATCTAGGAAAAATGTATTTCAACCTGTTTGGTCTAATTTTGTTTGCATTGGTAACTGTTTCGTGTCCCAGTAGTCCGATGTTTAGTTTTTTCCTCAGGTTTATTTCACCTTCTTAAATAAGATTACTAGCTTGATCGAAATATTGAATTTTTCGTAAATAAAATCGTCCAAAATCGTGAGAAAATAGCCTTTTTCCTTTTTTCTCGCTATGACAAGTAGACTATCAGTAGTCAGAATCGGTATAGTTTGCTTTCGATTCTATATCAGATCTGACACCGGCTCTGCTCTAAGAAATAACTCCAACATCCTTGACTCAACTTTAACTTACTTACGCTCCACCCCGTTTTACGAACTCATATAACTACACTTACTACTTTTAACATGAATAAACTTCAACATAAACTTACAATATATTTACCGTCCCTTAAATTTAAGTTTATAATCTAAGTTACGCCGAGCAAATAGCCCTTATTTGTAAAAATAAAAAAAAAAAAGTGACGTATGATTTGGTATACGGTGATTATATGTACATACATTTAAAAAATACTAAAAAAATAGTAATGAAATACAATCGTCAATACCATTCAGCATAAAAGCACAGTTTTTGATTATTTTCGGATATTTCGTTTTTATGAAAATCTATTAAAAGAAAAAACCAAACAAAGCGCGGAACAAAACAATACAAAATTTAAATAAAGAGTTGAAATTAAATCGGTTCGAGTTACTCTGCTCATTAGAAACGTTATTAAATCCGAAAAGATTTTTCATTCCAATCATTAGACAGTTACACTACGGCAGGCATGGGCAACCTTTTTCCTTACGCGGGCCACATTGCAAAATTGGTAGGAAGGCGCGGGCCGGATACAAAAATTGAAAAGTTACCTTTTGATAACTTGACTTGTATCAACTTTTTGAAATCAGTTTGTGTGACTTATGCAAAACGTAACGTAAACATGAGAATACGCAGTCTGTAGCAGTAACCGACTTCAAACTCAACTTTCCAAAACTGGTGCAGGAACTCAAGTTTCTCATTAGGTAGGTACTTATGCATTAAAACTCATTTGTACTTGTAGTAAGCTTCAGTAAAAGTTCGTTTTTTTTTAATACATTTCATGAAATGTTTGTGATGTCGCTGCGGGCCGGATTGGAAGTCTTTGCGGGCCGCATCCGGCCCGCGGGCCGTAGGTTGCCCATACCTGCACTACGGTATTCAAAGCGAAAAATTTGAGGGGTTATATTCGTACGCATAGCACGTAATATTATACAAAATGCGACAAAGATGAACGAGTATCACGAATAATTGTTTCGGAAAAAGAAAAAAAATAATATTGAAAAATAAGTTGATTTGTCAAGAAGAAGATGAGCTTTCTCCAACGAAAACCTTATAAATTGTCGTTCATCACATAATTTTTTTGTGCACAGCGTAAATTAAACACCCTTCTTTCGCAAAAAAAAAAAAAAGAAAGAAAGAAAAACGCATTATTTTTCTGCAATAAGTAAAAGTTTAGGATGCGTGGCATCATGTAATGTATAAAACCTAGGGGAGGAATGAATGACAACGTATCTGTGAAAAGGGCATTCGCTGTATGAAGTTCTTATACGTAGGACGGACGCCTCTGTATGTTACAGATACCTTTTTAAATTGATCATTGTTCCCAAATTATTTTGAGATTACTTAATGGAAATTAAATTTCCAATGGGAAAATGGACTAATTTGATGTTGAACATTGATTGACACATCTGCAATATATATTTCCATCGAGCCTAATGGCTCCCATAGCCATAAGAAACATTTTGAGAATGAAAATTTGATTTTGAAATACTTATGATTATAAAAATTGGAAATTATCGTTCCTACTTTTTTTAATTAGTGACATTATTGACTATACACGTGACATAATGATCTTTGTTCCATATGTATTTCTTATGGGAGCCACTACCTTCGATTGAAATATTTTGAGTACTTTTACAAACAGCAAATCGGGTGTATTCACTGTATGGATATTGATCAAATGATCATTGTTCAGCGTTGAAAATTTGGTCCTCGCTGATTGTAAGAGCTCCGCTACATAAGCAGCAATCCGTCAAGTTGCTCGACCAACAGAAACCAAAATCTTTTGGTTTGGTTTGTTTGGTTGCTAGCATTTTGGCCGTTGCTGCATTGTGGTTGCTGCTTATAATAGCCGAGCTCTAACGCTCCTCGCGGATGGTAGTGGTGTTATTCGATTGGATTAGTCGTGCGCGGCACGCCTGTCGCTCGCTGTAGTCTGTTTACGTTAAGAAAGGACAGGAGTTCATACCTTGGTTAGTCAATGCCTTGGTCCTTGAGAACGGAACGCCGAAGGTAATTTCAATCTACTGTTCCGTTCTCGAGGTAAGAATTTCTATCCTTTCTTAACGTGAACAGAGTACAGGGCGCTTGTCAAGAGTGTCAAGTATGGCACCGACCACCGGTTTTAACGTTGTACCATGTTTGAATTATTCTGCCGTCGGCGCCGTGCCGCCGCCTCATTGCAATCATTTACTAGTTTTACTCTGCTTTTACTATAGATTGGAGTCGTGCTTGAAGAGATCTGATTGATCGTCTTTCTGAGGAACTATAGATCGAGAGAAAAAGAATAACATTATTACGTCGAAGTAAACCTATTTTGAGAACGGAATTCAATCTTGGTAAGTATTACTTCATCTTTTTTTCCACCATTGATGAAATTTCGAAACTGCGGTGTAAGAGACATCGCTAACCTGGATGTTATAATAAACGTTCCATTATGATTGTTCCAAATTGTTCTTTCTAATACAGATTCCAAAACGGGGATATTCGTTAGTAATCTAAATTGTTCTTGAAGAATTACATGATGGTTGATATTCACCACAGTTATGAAAATCAGTCGTCGCGTTCCTGTGCGAACTTGATGTCTAAAGCTTATACTATCAAGTTATTGGTAGCCGATTTCTTACTTCAAGAAGAATTGCTGTTCTCATTATCCGTTCTCTGCACTGAGGTACTTGTAAAATGATGAAACATGAAAAAATATTGCATTCTTACGTATTTCAGTTAAACAAAGATGCTTTCTTCAGGTTCCCGACCTGTTGAATTCAACTTTGTACAACCAGTTCGTATCGCAGTTAGCAGACACGAAAATCGATATGAAGCTAACAGCTGAACCGAAATTCAGTGAAAAAGAACTTCTAGAAGTCCTGACAGCTTTGAATTTGAATTTAAAGATGGAAGAATTCCGTGTGTTCTATAATGTCTACAAATCTGGTAAAACTGGTTCCGTATTAGCGTCTTTGCTCGGTACGATTCCCAAATTGGTTAGAAAACATAGGTGAATTTTTTTACTTTTCTGTGCTTTGGAAATTGAAATTCGTTTCATCATCGGTTTATCCTATCTTTTTAGAATGCTGGAATACCTTTTGAAGAGAACTCGCAAGAAAGAGAAGAAGCTTCAAAAACTGGTGAAAATCGAGAGAAGCAAAGTGAGAAGTATGTACGCAGTTGTACAACGAGCTTACGATGCCGTTGAGAAACATAAATCCGATGTTGGGGAATTTCTTCAGAATGAAAACGAAATGAAGTCAAACGAATTAACGGTAAGTGTTTATTGATTAACAGATGATCGTAAATTTCAACGAACGTATTCTGAATTAAATTTTTGAATGTAATTTTAATCGTGGCAGAGAACGCTGGAACTCACGGAACAAAGCTTACGAATGTCTTATCGAAATAGATCAGATGAAATGGAGCAGAGAGCGAAAATTTTGGAAGAACGAGAACTCGAGTTGCAGAGTAAATACCAAAAGTACAATACCGTACCTTTTGTTTAGTTTTTATGTAATTAGAGAATTTTACCTCTATGTAGGAGAATAAAAGAAGAAAACTATAAATCTCGAGTTCCTAGAGCAACGGTACCCCCCATCTTTCAAAAGCAGTCGATTTCAAAATGAAGATATAATTTTCATAAACTTCCTTTGTTTTGAAAGGTATTTTTCTGGTGCTATTTCGCGACGTAACTTCTATCGGGTTAAGTATTCTTGCGAATTTTTGAAAACGTTGCCGTTAGACAGGTTGAGCGTTTTCCTATCTAATTTTTCGTCTTTTCTTCAGTATTGGCCGGTTTCGTATCTTTTAAATTCCAAAAATGATTCCTGCTGAAGACGTCCGATTTTTTTACTTTTTTTCTCGAGCCCACTGTATCGTTTTTATTTTTGATCCGGTTTTCAGCTTCAATGCAGTCATAAATTGGAGCGCTGTAAAGTTTTTTCCCTTGTTTGTTAGATGAAGGTAATTCATCTTACTCCGTAATTTTAAATTGTGTTGATCAAATAATGTTGGACTTTTAAATTATTAGATAAGGATCTCTAGAAGAACTATTTTTCTAGGTAATTGAATTAGAAACGTTTAATATACTAGAAATGTTGTTTTGCAAGAGGCTTCCCTGTTTTCTCGTCAAGAAGATGTTCTCCCTATCATTCTGGTTACTTGTCGTAAATCAAACTTCAGAGAAGGAGAGGACGCTCTCGAAGTTCCTTATTATTCTCGAATCCCTTACTCTTATCGAACCAATTTCGATCTGGAATTGATGATTATTCTTTAGAGATCTTCATGTTGGATAAAACGAATAATTCTAACGAAATATTTTTTTTTTTCTTGAAAATAAGCTGAGGATTATTCAAGTGATCAGTCGTATTTTTTTCTCTGGGCTTCTATTCATCTTTTTATATTTTTCCCCATTTTTATCATGTTTGTCCACATTAATCGTTCTTCGTCTATCATCTTCTTGTCTAATATTTCATATTCGATCAACAGACTTGAAGAATCAATGAGTGCGTTGAAAATCGAGCACGAACGCATAAAACAAGCAGAATTTCGACTGGAAACCGCATACGTCAGTGAAAACGATAAACTTCAAGAATTTCAACAGAAATTCCATTCTCTTCAAGCGCAAGTTCAAGAATTGTTGAAAACCTACGACGCGAAAGAAAGTGATGTCAAAGATATTTCTCGAGAGCCTCTGGCCGAAAATGAAGTACTCAGCAATGTAAGTTGAGCTTTATTTTTCTATTATTTCATCGTGAAAAGGTTGAATTAATTTTGTGCGGCAAAAATAATTTCTCGGCTGGAAATACATAATCCTAGATATTTTTTTCGGGCTTGATCGACTATAGTTTGTCGTATCTTTTCAATTAAATCTCAAAAATTCTAGTATTAGGTGCAGAGAGTTTTCGAGGGTACGATCCATAATAACGCAAAGAATGAAGAAGGTACAGATACGTAAGTTTATACTCACGTGTCTGTACCTTCTTCGCTCTTTGCATCTTAAGTATGCTCTATGAGGTGGTTTCCACACTGCGGGTCGCAAAGCAGATACAGTTCAACAAATTCGAATATCTTTATGCATTTGTAAAGATATTGTAATATTTTACTGTCGGTGGGTCGTGAGTTTATTTTCAGTTTAAAGAGGGTCGTGGTACCGTAAAGTTTGGCACCGCTACCCTTTGAATTGAGAATCCAGTTGAAAAAAGTGAACATTTCTTTTGATATCAGATTGTGTAAATTTGTTTACTTCGCTTCTTATTTGTATTATTTCTTATCAAAAACGTTTTCTATTTGACAGATGGAAGAATACGTGAATTTAATGGAAAAAGAAAATTTTCTATTGAAATTTAGTTCCAACGAGCAACGCAGTTACATTGATCAATTAACGAATGAAATCAGTTCTCTCAGAAGTCGACTCGATTATCTGGAAAACGAAATGCATATTCGTAAACATATTGAACTAAAAATTCAGCGACGAGATGTCGTACATGCCCTTCTTCTGTCTAGTAAACGGTCACATCCGAAAAGCTGTGATAGTCATGATAGTATTCGGGAGTCGACTCTTCCATCGTCTCGACGGAAGTTGTTTAGTGAAGATGAAACTACTCAGTCGTCTGAACATTCCTCCAATATTGCATTCGAAGAAACGAATCTGACTGATGAGCTTGTGGCTGATGCCAAAAATGAAATTAAAGAACTTGAGAACGAAAGTGTGGAGCTCAATCGTAATTTCAAAAGCTTGCAGAGTATTTTAACGCGAAATATTGCTCTATCCGAGAGGAAAAATTCTGTTTCATCCAGTCTGGGAAGTTCGTTGCCGGGTTCATCGCGTTTGTCGAGATCATTCGGTGACCTAGATCTGTATGCGTTATCGGGTTCCTCTATGAAGGCACTCTCTTCAGACACCAATCGAAGATTCAGTCCGGTCTCGCAGACTCCTCCTTCCACCCGAAGACTCAATTCATTCAGAGAATTATTTATGAAACGCAAGAAAAGAAGGACTCGTTCGATGAACTCAAGTTGCTCAGTAGGGGAAGGAAGTTCGAGTGTTTTCAGTTCGCCCAGACAAAGAATTGATGATGATGGAAACTCGAATGATGCTGATACCTGAATCAACTAAGTATATTTGCGATGAAGTTTATAATTTTAGTACAGATTGAGCGCCAGATTCGAGTTGGTGAGTGAGAATTTATTTTAATTGCAAGATCCGCCGAGTTGTAATTATAAGGTTCACGTGATATTCTATCTATTTTTAAACCATTTCGTTACTTGGCGGATAACTAGATTTTAGATAAAAATAAGTTTAATATTTTTATCTTTGAATGATATCACTAGTTTTTGATTTTAAATCAACGTAAGAAAAGAAAGAACAAAACTGAATGAATACTAGAGATTGCGTTCTAGTAAAAAACTTCGAAGAATTCCATAATTATAGTTCAATTTGGTGTATTTCAAAGTTACCAGCATTTTAAATCATCCACTTCTAAATCCTCGCTTTCTATTTCCTCCGCCGCTGAATTTCTAATTTAAATTAAGAGGATAGGCACGCCAATGGATACCCTGTATGGCATTTAATTTATAAATCAACCGATGAAGAATAGTTTTTTTTACAAAGATCTAATCCAAAATTTGTATTTTTGGAAAACTTATTTCTTCTACCTGAGCGCACCACACAAGTGTAAATTATAAAGGATTTCTTGGAATTTGGTCCAATAACTTTCTTAGGAATTGAGTGCAAGGGTAGTGAAGGAATTTTGTTGTACTTTTTGGTCGATGAATATGTGGCTGAAGTTGTTTCAAGCTATTCGTGTTTCTTTTTTTTTCTCGCTTGTATGAACATTTTCATAGGACACAGAGTTTGTTGTTTAGAATTCTCTTCAATTGACGTCCTGCCTACTGCGATATTTTGCTTGAAAAATGATTCAGGAGAGATTGAAGATATGAATTCAATTTATAACCCTACAAGCTGAAATAATGACGTTTATTTTTTTTGTCCGTCTGCTTTTCCATGTTTCAGTTTTTCAACTACGTTTCGTCGTGAAACCGGCTTCTCTCCTTTGTAATTATCTTTGTTTCATTCACGTTCACCTTGTACTGTATTCTCTGATCCTTTCCCAACTTCCACTTCAATTTTCTTAGAACAGTAAATTCATTCTGCAAAATGAACGACAATTTTGAACAATTGAGGAAATTGTAATTTTTGTATGAAAAATGAAGATGAAGTTATTATACGCGGCCATTCAGGCTGAGCCAATTTCTCATTCGTACATTTCCAATTACAAAAACCATCTCCAGCCAGTTTTGAGCTGTATTGTGGACCGTTCATCAACTTACAGATATAGCAATACAATTTGCCAGTAGAGGGTGAAATGCATAGCCATTCACGATTACGTATTTCCTTATTTTTTTGCACACGACAAAAAAAAACTTTCATAACACCTTCCAACACCACCGATATCTGCCCGACTCTGAGCAACGCTGCGCTCCAGATATAACATCTTATCATTGTGCTGCAGTCCACATGATCTTCTTTCAATCCAGTATTCAACTGCATTTGCAATAGGTTCTTTCCACAAACCAACATCTGGTTTTAAATTCACATCATCGACCAACACATTCTGACTTTCATTATTTCCAGTTTCAATTAAACTCAGTTGTCTCTCGACTGGTTCATCAAATGGCCACGGTTCCTTTGAATGAGATTCTCCAGGACTGAGAGTAGATTCGGTAAAGGATGACTTAGGATTATTTAAATTAGATCTACATGATCTTCATTTATCTCTCTTCTTTTTTTCCAATTTTCTTAAACTGTGACAGAAAAATTAATATATTGAATTTTAGTGAGATTGCACCAACTAGATTGTATGGAGTGTGTCCAACAGAAACTTACAATGGAAATATGCTCGTAGATAATTGATGGTGGAAACACCGGATGACTTTCGATGTAAGTTGAGGTGGAATATGACAGTGATGGAAAATGAATTTTTTGCATCGGTTGCTCTCCAGTGACTAAACATCTTTGCTTCTTGTCGCTTTCCTAGAAATACGGAAAAATGTTTCCCTTCACTCAAATTGAACGGACGAGGATTTTAACCAAATCGTTTTATCCTAATTAGTTGAACTTCTCTATAACATTATAAAAGTAACTCGCAGTCCATTTCACTGAACACTAAATACGAGTAAATTAAATCTTTATGTATCAAAACTACTATACATTTTTCCCAGCTTCCTGCTCCAAATTATCCAAAAAGGCACACGTTCCTTGACTGTTTGTCTTTCATAGGTCAATGATTTTTCCGATTCTTGCCACGCATTTGTTCATGTTTATTTTCCGCTTTAATGTTTGTTTATGGATTTACATTCTTCCTAAGTCATCGTGTCGAAGGAGTCTATGCGCCTAAAATAGTTATTCACCCATATACATTATAGAATCAGCATGTAGTCTTACTCCATTCGTACTTTCGATGGTGTATGTTTAGATATTGCCATTCGCATGCTATTACAAAAACCCTGATAAAGTTTCGATTCGAATCGCTGTAGAACAGTCGGCGCTTCTTCCTGGGCTATGTGATACTCCTTTAAAAATATTTGTATTATAATTTTTCCTATTATCGCCCTACTTGTGTTATTCGGTATGGTGACCGTATGCGTCTTCCTGATCACGCGTACACCGTCGACGCACGATAAATACCAACTTGTAACATTTATTGACTAACCAAACAAGAGAAGTACAAGTACGTAAATTCTGGGGAGTATAGCGTTTTAATGTTAAGAAAATTAAATACACCTAATTTGAATTAGGAGAGGGCTGACAAGCTGTGACACCACAAGGTGTAGAAGAAATTTCAACAATTTATAGTGTACTTATTACAAACATTTCGCTCTTCCAGGACTCTTTTTTCGGCTGAAACTGCGAAATGTAGCACAGCCTGTTGTTCCTGCTGGGCTTTGTGGCTCTGTGCGATCTGTACGATGGCTAACGCGACCTCCTTACCGATCGTTAGCTAAAGTGCTTAACGATCCTTACCATCCGAAGTTAACGACGCTTAATGCACTCTAACGTACATTTGTAAACAGCACCCAGGGTATTATGCATCCTGGTAAGATGTTTCCGCTGCCGCTCACGGGCCTTCTCCTGGCGGCGAATAGAAGTGTTCAGTGAGAGAATGGCGGCAAGTAGACTTGAAGTAGAGGAGGAAGATGAGGAGAGAGGGAAAGAGAATGAGGAATAAGAACCGGCGATCTGTGAAATAGATCGTTTAATGATAAAAGTGGTTGTCTTTAAAGTCACCACTCGTACATGACCATCAGCACCGGGGTGTATTTCAATAATTTTACATAGCTGTTATTGAGAAGGAGGGAGAGGAGTCCCTTTGATTAGTACTATTTCTCCTAATTTCAGTTCCTCCTTTTCAATTCTCCACTTATTCCTTTAATTCAATGTATTAAGATACTCGATACTCCAACGCTTCCAAAACCTTTGGACAACTTGCTGTATTTCCTCCCAATATTTAAGTCGATTTTGGGGTATAGAAGTTAAATCTGGTTTTGGAAGAGCCGTGGTTGCTTGTCCAATTAAAAAATGTCGACCAGGAGTCAAGGCCTGGAGGTCATTAGCATGTATAGATTTGGAATATAATGGTCTAGAATTGAGACAAGCTTCGATCATTGAACACGAAGTTGAAAATTGTTCAAATGAAAAGATAGAAGTACCGGTAATGGAAATGCATAAATGATGTTTTACACTTTTTATTCCTGCTTTCCACAATCCTCTAAATGACTACATTTCATTCATTTGCCATTGGCATATTTATAAATTTTTAATTCGCTTTCAATCGGATATTTAACGTCAAGAAAATAAATTATTTTGAAAAATAAATCAATCGAGTTTCGAACCGACTTCAACTTCTCACCATCTCGCATCATGGCTCCACTGTCATAAAGGGATATAATCGTAACAAATTGAGCCATCACGGAGCTGTGATCGCTCTTTTTCACCCATTCGACAAACGAAAGAGATTTATTCTTCTAGTTAGACAATTTAGAAAGATGAGTGAATAATGGGAAGGATTGAAGGAGGAAGAACTAGAACTTACGCTATTGCGATGGTGATTGCCAGACTGGTAAGGATGAGGGAGGCTTTGGACTCCAGTTCCACAACGAACTACTTGTGGACCCCCCGCCCTCCACGGCCTCCGGAGAGAGGCTTCTGCTTTGCAATACTGGGGCTGGCAAGACTAGCAATCTCACATCATTACTTGCGCCAATCCATTAATTCTGGAGACGGCGTTTGCCCTCCACGGCCTGTACAGAGGGGCTGGAGAGGGGCTTCTGCTTCGCAATACTGGGGCTGGCGAGACTAGCGGTACAGAGGGTCTGGCTGCATCCCGTGACTCTCTTTTTTCGAGGTATCCGGCTTTTGCCATCATTTGCTGGAGTTTAGGGTCAGTCATTTCCTTTTTAGCGAAATACAAATTAGATAAACTAAATAATAATAATGATAATATTTGTATAATGAAATTTCGTGATTACTTACGCTATTTTGTTGTGGGGGTGATGGCGATCGCCAGACTGGTAGGGATGAAGGTGGACTCGGATTCCAGTCCCACGACGAACTACTTGTGGACACCCAATGGCGAGGCGGTCTTCGGCATTGGCGACATGGAACGCTTTGTGGACTGCACAAATAAAGTAAACCCCTGAACGTATATGAATAATAATATTTACAAACAAAGCGCGTATTCGGATAGCTTCCAAAGTCACATTAGTTGCGCTTAATATATCGTTAAATCCTTCAAATTTTGTGCCCGATGGGAGTGGTACCTCCATTTCTCATTGCTGGGAGGACGAGACTGTTGTTGGTATCATAGGATGAGGCATTGCGGGTGCATCTGAAAGAATGGAGATATTTATGGAATGAAATTGTATTACTCTGTTATGTAGTTACATAAAACCTACCTGCAGTACACGTGAGCAGTGGCGCGAAGCTGCCAGCGTGACCGTCCACTAGAACTTGAAACAAGTTCTTAATGGTGCTCAATTCGGCCATCACTGGCTCTATCGCTTTTTGCAGTTCCAATCTTAGAACATTAATTTGAATTTCATTAAATAAATATTCATAAGCTTATCTTGTTATGCTTGTCCACGACTTCACGCTGAACGGTTCCAGCACCTTTTTTTAAACGCTTAGCATCCTCACGTTTTTGATCACGCGCGGTAGGTCTCTTGTCTTTTTGCGACTTTGCGCGACTGTTTATATCAAGTCGCGCGCAGGGTTCCAGCATTACCTTTTACACATCAACTTCGGTCTATTTGAGGAGGCGCTAGATGGTAACAACATGGCCAAAAAGTGTTCTTCTGATCTATGTGTCTGTGAGCGAACCATTAACTCACTATGGTGACGTTGGACTACGTCAGAAGTGGGTATTTGCATACCTTTCACATGCCTACTTGAAGCACCAAGTCTTTCGTTCACTGTGGGCTGCCCAATCAACCCCTTATACTCGTAATTTTTCGCCAAATCTCTTTCGATTTCGATTATAGCTTGAATCAAAGTTTCCACACGTTTATTTGCACGTCTATAAAATTTCTTGCTCTTAAGAATATTATTGAGAGATTTGACGAATATGTTGGTGTCATTCTTGCAATGCCACAAACGTCTGTAGCACATTGCCCATTCTGATCGCCTCGATTTGTACTCCTTACGGTAGTAGTGCAAGAAGTGTAAACCACCAACCTTTTTAACGGATGGCATTTCACAATAAAATTCAAATGAAATGTTCGCACATTGTAGGTGTAAATTATTGACCTCAACAGCATTTTGTGAACATCTACATTACGAATTTTCAGTTTTAAATTCAACCTAAGACACAAAAATTGTACCCTTTGTCTACCGTCCTTGGGCTCTAAGACTGTTCAAATCAAATCGTGCAGAGCTGGATCATCGTCAGTAACATACATCTGAAAATATAAATCCGGTTGTTTCATTGTCAGAGACTTTAGGATAGTTGTCAATGTCTTTTTGTCCGCGTAGTTGAAAATAATGAATGCTACCAAATACCTTTTCCTGTATCTACAGGTAATGACAAAAAATAAATGTATGAATAACATAAACATAGAAATGACTTGCAAACAAGAAATTATCGAAGAGAGGAACTTGTGTTTAATAGAATAGTGCGGAGGCCGCATGTCACTTATTCAGCGCAAAGACAGGGAGAACGAGTTAAGGAAAAAAATAAGGAATTGGAGGAGAAGAAAGAGTGTGTTTTAATATTTCAATCTACTTCTACAACCATGGTGAACCATAGTGAATACTATTCAATTTTTCTCAATTTATTTGTGGTTTACTCGTATTACGAGTATTATCTGAAATTTAAACTATGATACTTAAAGTTATGTTGTAATGTGTTTGAAATTCGCGGGTTTCAATAAATTGTTACTGTCTATGTACTAAGTACTTCTTTTTATATTTCTCTTAACTTACATTTTGCCCTCCAATTACTTTTCGACCCTTTGGTTTCTATAATACATTTCGTCAAACTGAATTAGTATTACCATCTATGTACAGCTTTATCACCATATTCATTTAGTCAACGTCCCTATGTCTCTCACATTAGGTTAGAGCTTATACTTTCCTACTCCATCTCTAGAAAACACACCCACATATTCTTCATTCTCCATGATTTATATAATCATCAGAAACTTTTATTCGGATTTTGGTTGACATCAGTCATCCTCAATATCTGATCAAACTGCTTGCACGCCTAAAAACTTCACCCTTTCACTTAAAATTATTGACTATATTTCAAAAGGATTATACACTCATAACTTGGAATTCATGTCCATAGTGGAAATTTCACAGGCAATTTAAAGGAGTTGAAAATTTAAAACCAAAAATCCAACAAAATCGGCCAAAATTTTAAAATCGACTAACCACAAGAAATGGTTATGTAAAATTAAACCAAAAAATATAAAGTTGATAAAATAAAATTAAACGAATGTCAAAAATAGTCAAAAATTCCCAAGGTTAGGTAGTGGAACATCAATGGCTTCATACAATTTATTCTCACTTGCACAGTGCAAATAATGATTAAGACTCATTGTAATATGGACACTATAATATGCCTGGATTATAAAACAGATTGAACAAATCCCAAAATAATGAATCGAATTCCTCCAGAATGGATAATAATATTTCTACTCTGAAGGATCTCCAGATAATTGATGCAAAGTCTCTGGAGAAATATTTACATTATTTTATCATTTCCCACGCACAGTACAGATCTCAGGTTAATTAATAACAATGACGATGAAACTTGAAAAAACATTATTCGTTAAAATTGACAAAGAGCATAGATTAGTAGCGTAAATATTTATCTATTGTAGGACAGGAATAATTTAATGAAGTAAAGAAGTACAAACACGAACAGCAATGATTGAGGCATAAATTTGCACGGATCTGAAATCTGAAATGACGGATCTGAAATCTGAAATGACGATGAAGCTTAAATTTAGAAAGCAAAAGAGAAGATATGAAAACCAGAACGAAGTGAGCTTATTAGTCTATGATATGATGAAAACACTAAGCGACGGTGGTAGCAGAGGAAAATGGAATTAAGCATTTTTCCACTTCTATTTTGGGGTTCATTTTGGGGTCAATTACGAGCTTTATTTCAGGGTCCATTTCGGGGTCCATTGGATCCATCTCAATTTCTTTGGGAATTGTCTCTAAACGCCACCTATTTTTTTTTTCTTTGAAAATCACAAACGAAAGAACATACGTACACGGAAAACTGACTCACAATGTTGCGGCGCAAAACTGAGGCCGAGGGTTGAACTGGTGGTAAAGGCACAGCAACAGAAGGAACTGAAACACAACGAAACGGAATTTTTGAGGATGACGTTTCGATTGAATGACTAGATCGTGAGATACGGGAACAGGATAATGTCCCCAAGGAAGTGTCTTTATACATTGGTTCGGGATTATATATCTCTTATTGTCAGCAGCTGATAAAGCTAATTTTCTAGTTATTTGTACATTAGTGGTTAATTTATAATTTTTACTACGAATCGTAGATTGAGTGACTTCCTTATTAATATTCTTGAACAGCGCGGCGGAATAGTCACCGGTACTGAGGTCATTCTTTACAATATTTCTCTTCACGCCTTTCGCCTTCTTAATGTTTTTATCGTCATTCTCATCGGCTCTATTGAAATACGTTATTGTGTACAGTTTGGGTCGTAAACTGATAAATTCGAGAGTATATCCCCTTTTGTTTCATCTTTAAATTTACCCAATACTTTGCGGTTGATTGTATTCCGACAAATATTTTTGTTCGATGAGAAATCAAGATGAGAATTATTTTTAGCTAAGATCTCAAATACGTCATCTCGTGATGTTATCTCATAAACAAAACTATCGGTGTCGGTATACACCATGCATAAGTTTGGAAAAATATTTTTCATTACACCATAATGAAATTCGACCATATGAGATTTAGAGATATCGAGCACCGCCTGACCAACCTGAATAGGCTGATTTAAATTGACTTTTATTTGGTCCATCTCAATTAGAAACAAGTTAAGTTTTCTCATTCAAAAGAAAGGCCGACTTAAAGTTTGGTTTATTAACCCATTTCTGAATGAGATGAGGCTTCCATATCAATTTAAAGTCTCGCCTACCACGACTGTTCTCTAGCATTTTACCGTACACTGAGTTTGTCATCAGCTTGAAAAAGTCTTCTTCGAATTTATTCTTTGCTTGCGCTCTTAATTCGCTATTTTTCAGTACATAATCTTTCATCCAAGCCTCTTGTTTGAAACTAATTGCGCTATGGATTCTCGTCAGCCTAAAACCATACCTGACGAGCGTCTTCAAGTATCGATAATGCACTACATACCAGTAGTAAGGTCCCCCCTTCGGTACACCTATACCGAAAGGGTGACTGTATGGAAGAAAAAAATTTGGAAAAAAAAATTGAAAAAAAAAAAATAATAAAAATAAAAAATAATTATATTATTTCAACCTTCGCCATGAGCCTAGAACTGTACCGAAAAGGGGACTGAATGAAAAAAATATATCTAATAAGTCTAGAAGTGTACCGAAAGGGTGACTGAATAAATAAATAAAAATATATTATTTCAAACGCCCAATGAGTCTAGAAGTGTACTGAAAGGGGGACTGCATGGAAAAAGATGTTTTTTTTTTTTAGACCTACCTACCTCTATCAGTGAACCATGTTTACAGGACAAGCTTTCAAAAGCAAATGAATACTTTCTACTTATATACCTACTTTTCGACGTAAATTATCCATATTTCCAACTCTGATTTTATTAAAGGACAGTAATGTTTCAACTCTTTATATAGTCAATGATGTGATATAAAGATGATTTTAGCTGTTGGGTGGTAACTCATTACATTCCATCTACCCCAAAACTTGGCCTTAAAAAATAGATCTTGATCGTCGTCATCAATTGACATACATGTGTAGAGTATGGTTCTTTTTTCCATTTCTTGCAAAAGTTCTACAAAATATTCTCTATTTCTATAACTATATTTTATTAATTTTCTGTATTTTCTCGAGCTCACATTCTCTGAATCATAAAAGGTGAGCATATATATAAAAGAACGACACAGTAAAGATAATTTTCTTATTAATGTATTAAACAAAATACGTATGGTACTTTTACCGATGTGCTTCAATATTTCTAGTCGCGAAGAATCGATAAACACGATCGTATTCTACGCGGTGTATTACTCAAACTGACTAAATATCTACAGCAATATCTACAACAAAGATTCCATTCTCCACCCAAGATAAGGAAACGGCTTATCGGTGAAGTAGGCGGGTAATCGAGCGAAGCTCGCTTGCTCGTAAAATTCGTGTCTGAATTTTACATATATTTATCATTTTCTGTCATTCTTCCTAAAACACAACTAGCTTCTAATTTATCACCTATATAGAGAAGACAGAGATGTTTCCAAAACTCAAATCTTTTCCCCATGATGTTTTGATCAGAAATGACTAGATTTACTTCCTCCCTCTGATTATATTCAGAAAAATGTCCAGCTACACGAGTATAGGTGTAACTCGAACGTATAGGTCTACAGCTAGTACTTCTTTTCAATAACTCGACCCATGATGAAGTGACCCAATGCAGCTAGAGTGTCTTACTTTTATAATTTTCTATTCGTTTTTTACGTTCTTCCAATTCTTCCCAATAAGTTTGTAATTTTTATTTTTGTATTTCTCGTTCACGTTGTTCCTGTAAAGAATTATATCTCCCAGAGCCTACCCTTTTGAACGAGCATTCTTCAATCTTACGTTTTTTATTCTCCATAATGTAAGTGCGAAAATAACGAGCAGAAACGATAGGGTAGCAGTTACGGCATCGGCGCCGTACTTAGTCAGAGCGACCCCACCGATAAGATGGTAAAACCTGTAGCATACTATTCAGAGAAGCTTCCCCCAAGCAAAAAACACCTATGTAGCCAGACTTAGAGTTAATAGCATTGAGTAAAGCCTTGAAACATTTTCGTAAGTATCTGTTTCTGAAGAAATTTAAAGTCCTAACGGACAGCAAAAATCTAATCTCTCGTAAAATTACTGAAAACACTACCTTACACCCTTCTAGAATTGCTCGAATAACCGACGTCCTCAACTCTTTTGAATTTGACATCGAACACATAAAAGGCGCAGATAACGTAATTCCCGATGCATTATCTCGAACTTACGAACAAGAAAACGTTAATTCGATAAATAATATAATAAGGCACCCCGAAAATAATAAATTTATTCAAGCTCAGGAAGAAGATAGGAGTATTGGGGCTCTAAAAAAAATCCTTTTAGGTAAAGAGCTCGACAAAAACGAATTCTCAAATAAAGAAATAAATAAACTAGTTAGGGAATCTAGGAGATACTGCTTAAATAATAATGATGTAGTTTGCTTTAAAAAATTCAATAAGAATAAAAAATTACAGCTAAATTATATACCCTCGGATACTTCGTATTATTTCTAATACAAGCCAATATCAATGCGTCTGTCAAAGCTTCAGTGACCGTTCCTCCTGCGGATGAAATGATATCATCGAAAGGAATACCCAAATCATTTGGATTCGCAACCCTAATACCCTTCCATTCAATCATATCTGGTGCGATTGATAAATTAAATATATCATTCCACGTTTTCCCTATTAAAGTCATGTAGCTAGCAACGAAAGCCTTCATCGTCGAATATTCCTCGATATAAGTCTGATGACGCATTTTCACGTATATTGCATGGTTTTCCCCCCACCTGTATCACCTCACATTTCACCGGAGCGTCACCCTTCTTCTTAAAAGAAAAGGAGAATGAACCTGGAGCCGCCGAAAAATTGTAATCAATTTTCTAGGTTCGTCCTGTTCATCATTACTTAAAAATAGATTATCGTTTAAAATATTTACAGGTTCGTCCTGTTCATCATCTGATGATGAGAGAAATAGATCTTGTTCTAATATATTTTTCTCCTCTAATTTTTTCGGGAAATATTTCGCGAGAGGGAGAGGAGCAGTTCTTTTTCGTGTACATAAGAGCTGTTCGAATATATCGTTATTATCACTATTTTTTGAAACAAGGGGAGAAATATTTTCTAATTCGTATAGTTTTTTATCACCGACACTACATTTTACACATTTTACATCTGTACGAGAACCTAATTTAAAAAGGGAAGAAGGAACTACACTTTCAGGTCTAGTTTTCTTATTTTTACAAATAGGTTTCTTTCTTCGACTTACCACTTTTTCCGGTTTCGGACTTACAATTTTTTCATCGTCATTTTGTTCAGGAACGTTGAGAATTTTCTCCCACGGAATGGACACTGGTTTCCAACATTTTTGTTGAACATAAAAATAATTTCCAGTATGGATTCTCCTCTGGAACCATATCTGCGATTAAAAAAGTCATATTTCTTACAAATGTTATTGTTTCAGCGGACGTCATCTTGAGTTTTTTATTTTTTAATTGATTTTCGTTTACTTCAGTCGGTTTTTGCTCCCAGTTTTGATAATTGAAAGCCAAAATTCTTTCATTCGAATGAACTCTAGAAAAGTACGCTTTTGTAAAAATGAAATAATGCAGAATCTTGCCCACGTCATAATGAACAATTCCTTCCCATACATCATGCATAACGTCCATTGATACATTTTTCAACATATGAATCCATACCATCGCCTGCTACTGCTGAATCATTCTCCGTCTGGGTGGTCGCGTCCGACGACGTCGTCATGGCGTCACATGGATTCACCCGCCACGGGAATCGACTCCTTAGCACCCTCGCCGTGCCGCCTTCCTGTCGTGTCAGTGATGAATAACTAACTCTTTCGCCAACCGGGGTCGGACCATTTATACGGATACAATGACGGCTTGCACTCATCCGCGTTGACCACCGACCTGACGCCACAATCATCGCCTCCCCTCGCCTTAGCTCCGCCACCCTTTCTACACCTAACGTGTCCCTGTTGAATCATGCACTTACACATATATATTCTTTTTTCTTTCCATCTCTTTTTTTTTTATTCTTTATGTTACCCTTAATACTTACTCATATATTATTGACGTACTTTCTCCTTCACATTTCACGATTACTTTGGCGTTCCTGTTCATTGTTACACACCACACCTTTTCTTCTCTTCACAGTGCACTTATTCGGTTTTTGTCCTCCGTTTAACACCTACGATGTGTCTTGCTCAACTACACCAATTATATGCACTCTATTTTTTTTTTTCCCCGATCACCTTTTCTTTTCTGGACTGCTTTCCCACTTCAATCCTTATCTTCCACATTCCTCGAATTCTTACGCGGCTCGCAGTTTTTCTTGCCTTCGGCTAGAAAAATTCCTCCGTCATTTTTCTTTTGGCGCCGGGCGTACTTGTCAGATAGCAAAACGTACATTTTTGCATCTTCCGTACATTACATAGCTAACAACGAACTACTGTTGCATCAGCATAATATAATACGTATTCAAGACTGCCGCTATTTCTGTATTTCATTATGACTCATTCGTACCCTTCATTTGCACCGACTGTCCATCCCGTTATCATATTTGGATATCCGATTCGACTATTCGAATCGAGGCCCTTTCCTACACCTTCCCGGCTAATCCCCAAGTTCATCAACCCTTCAGATCCCTTATTGTGACGCCGACGCCGTTCGACGTCACGTACAGAAAAGAATGCGCGAATATTTTACATTGTAGAAAATATGTAGTTTGATGATTCATATAGCCCGCATCCTCTTAGCAACAAAATAACGGTAGAATAGTAAAATTCCCATTGTTAAATATTTAGGATATGAGTCAGCTAACCCCTATCTTTGTATTAACGTAACGGTAATATTTTCTTTGTTTCACAACCTAAGCGCAGTTTCTTCGTAGGTACCTCTTTAACTAGATTCATTCTGTCCCCGAGCTTCTTGATCAAATGTTCACTCTCATGTATCAGATAATAAAATAATTTTGACTTAACGTTACGAAATTAGTGTTTTAATTTACAACCATATCGTGCTTACCAGCCCATCACAAGTGGCGCCCGAACAAAAATTTTTCGCGGACTTGCCAATCTCTTTTTTTTTCAATACAACTAAAAACGCGAATCCACGAGTAACTTTTTTTTGTTTTTCTCGCTATCCGCCAATTTTTACGTATCGCGCATTTTTCCTTATTTACTCACGAATTCCCGTTGATCGTTCGCGATTTTTTAATCAAGTCTTATTTTCAATAATTCAGGATCGATTCGTTCCTATTTCCGTGCAAAGTTAACGAAAAAATTCAAAACAGAAACGTGCGAATTGAAAAACTATATTACAACAATTTATTCTGAAAAGTAAATATTATAGATCTTCGGTTTGATTGGAGCCAGTAGAATCCGACGACAATCTATCTTCCGACGGTTCTCCAGCTGTTTTCTTCACAGCGTCGCTGTAACTCCTGCTGCAACATACAACGGTACAGTTTTTTTTATTAATATGGTGTTTATCTTTTCCTATAATATATAACATATTATTATTCATTCCTATAAAGTCCCAATGAGTGCTTTCTTTTCACAACTTCGCACGACCGAATGTGATCTTATAGCTAAGACTTTTCGACTCAACCTCGACACCCTTATCTTAAAACACAAAGTTAATGAAAGCGGACCACTCGCCAACAAACGTAAAGCTCTAAAAAAAAGAATTCGCAAGTAAAATCGAAGTAGTAGGTTACTTAAACGAGGAATATTATTTAGCACGCAACGACGAAAATCGTGATCTTACTATAAACATAGACAAAGCTAAAGAGTGTGTCAAATTGTACTACGAGCGACTTCAGCATTCACAAAACAGTCCTCTTCGAACTAATAAAGAAACAAGATCACAAACCGAAACTGAAACTACTAACAATACTGAACGTTCCAACGATAACACTCCCGACCCGCCAACACAGATCACTCCATTACCTCAGGTTAGTCGTCAGGAGCCAAACATGGATAAGATCGACGAGTTGATAAAAACTGTTAAATCAAAATCATCCAAGCCAATACCGTTTCGTGACTTTTCAGGGAATCAGAACGAAGACATAGACGAACATATTGAAAACTTCACAAAGATAGCTATAATTAACAAATGGGACGACGACATTAAAGTTAGGGAGTACATAAAATATCTAAAAAATGGGGCCTACGATTATTTCATCCACGAGGTATTAAATCCAAACAGGCCATTTGATTGGAACACGATCACGCAAGCTTTAAGAAACAAATATGAGAAAGACGAAGATGACTGGAGTCACCTTGCCAGTCAAACCAATATGACCGCTAAGGAAGATGTGAGTGCGTATGCTACTAAAATGATCAGAATTTGCAAGAAAATTAACCCTAGAATGTCAGCGCAGGCAATCATCAGCAAAGTCTGTCACGGTCTAATCCCAAAATTTAAGACAGAAATCCTGCATAGGGACATAGACACAGTTGAGGACTTATTAAAAAATCTCCAACGCATACAAAAGAATTTTGAAAGATATAAGGACGAGGACTCCGACATCTTGCTCGCTCTAAAGGAAATCAAAACTGAGATAAGTAAGACCAAAAATACGGCTGAATCTATTCCAGAAAAAAAAGAGGAATCCAAAGAAACAATCCAATTCATTCCCCAAAATAACAGTGCTCCTCAAATCCCACCCTTGTTTCCTACCAATCTATATAACTATTTCCCTCCACAAAATAATAACAATAATCAAATTCCACAGTCATTTCCCGGACAGTTTTATAACAGAAGTCCTAATCCTTACAACTTTTATCAGCCCAGAAACTTCAATACAGCAGGTCAGCCAAGAAACTGGCGTATGTCATCTCCCACTCCAAATATAACTTGTTTTAGATGTAACCGAAGAGGTCATTATTCTAGGGATTGTTACACTAACTTAAACAATAGGGCTTTCAATCAATTTTCTGGCTTTAACCGAGGCCGCCCTTGGAGGTCACCGATGCAAAATAATCAACCACGACGCGGCACGCCTAACCCACGATCGAATACACAGACTTCGAACGAACAAAAAAACGAGTGAGGTGGACAACGACTCAGCGAACACGAAATGCTCCTAATTTTTTTCAGATCAAAACCAAGAACCGCTTTGATTACTTTTACGAACACCCAGAATTTTTTGAAAGTAAGGAACGTTTTTATAACTCCGAATTAGAACCTCCCGTTCCACAAAATACGATTTGTAACGAGAAAAAATTTTCCAAAGAGATTATATTGAGCGCATCTAATTTTAATTTGCAAACACCGATATTTGTTGAGAATAAAGAGACAGCTAGTTCTGGAGTTATAGACACGGGAAGTAATCCTAACATTATTCATCAAAGCATGGTTCCTCCAGGTAGCAAAATACAAGATCATTCGTATAAAATTTATGCAGCGTCGTTGTCCAATCCCTTACGATACATAGGAAGTACATACGTGCGTTTTGAAATACAAGGTCAGAAATTTTACGAACCTATGGTAATTGTAGATGAATTATCAACAAATATGATTCTCGGAATGAGATTTCTGCGAAAGCACGGAGTAGTAATAGATTGTGAACAAGCTAAGATCAAATTTCGTAATGGGTTAACAATCAAAATGGATGAAGAATATATTCGTGATCTCGATATTAAAAATCAGAATATAGATAATATTTTTTCTATCTCTGACGATAACATCGTAGTCCAAAAAGATATTGTTATCCCAGCAAAAGGTGAGACCATCTTCTCCGTATCATCCTCCTTCGACAACGTATGTACTAGCCAGCACGTTATAGCAAACGGAACTTTCGTCGAAGTCGATAATAACAATGGAAGGAATATTAAAATATCTAACGCTCGTTCAGTGCCTGTCAAAATTCATAAGGGCATACGCATAGGAAAAATTCAAGATAGACCAGAAGTAATTAACGCCGTGTCTACGTCGAAAATAAACAACGAAAAGAATCACGAATTTTTAGGAAATGAAGAAATTACAGATCTTGATGGTATCCAAATTATTATTAACAAAGACCTTCCACCCGCAGAACGCAAACAGGCTCTCAGTCTTCTGTATCGATATCGTCACATTTTTACGACCAAAACGGAGGATACTCCTACAGCCGATACGCAGCCTTATAAAATTCGGCTGAAAGATGACATACCAGTTAATCTCCGGCCTTATAAAGCATCGCAATATGAAAGAGAAATAGCTAGGAAATTTTTACAAGATCTAGAAAAGGCACGAATCCGTTCCTTTAAGTTACGGCTATCCATACTAAACAATAAAGAGGAATACTCCGACGTGGAGTAAAAAAATGCAAACCGCAGAAAAAATGAAAATACGACGAGCGCTTTCGGTTAAACAACCATCTTCGAGCCTGAAATGAAAGCAACTACGACGAGCGCTTTCGGTTAAACAACCATCTTCGAGCCTGAAATGAAAGCAACTCCAGTTGCTTTCATTTCAGGCTCGAAGATGGTTGTTTAACCGAAAGCGCTCGTCGTATTTTCATTTTTTCTGCGGTTTGCATTTTTTTACTCCACGTCGGAGTATTCCTCTTTATTGTTTAATCTAGAAAAGGCTAATATTATAGAAAAAACTCGTTCCGAATATTCATCACCAGCATTTATTAAAACAAAATCCGATGGTAAGCCTAGACTTCTTACAGACTTTTCAGCTCTGAACAAACACATTGTTAGCGATTCAACATCCGTCGTACGTATCGAAGCTATCATTGAAGCTCTTTTGAATGCGTCTATTTTTTCTAAAATGGACTTAGCATACGGTTACTACCAATTCCCCCTTCACGAAAGTAGTCGAAAATATACTGCGTTCCGATTTGATTCGATTAGCACACAATATCAATATTGTAAAATGCCCATGGGATTCATCAACAGTAGTCAATGTGTAACGAGTGCGATGCATGATATTTTTGAAGACATCCTATTCCGTGGCATGACTGTTTATATAGACGACATTTGCGTGTATGGTGACTCTTTCCAAGCTCACCTTAAAATGCTCGAAACTGTCTTGTCGAGATTAGAAAAATTCAAATTTAAATTAAATACACGTAAATGCGATTTCTTTTATCCCAAGGTAGTGCTACTTGGAAACGAAATTCAAAAAGGAACAATTCGCCCCGCTTTTAAAGATATCGAAGCATTCCTAAATATCAAGCCCCCCAAAACCGTGAAAGATGTCCGAAGCATTATCAGTTCGTTTAGTTTTTATCGAAAATACATGCCCAAATTCGCTATTACTGCCCAGCCCATCATGAATTTATTACGTAACGCAGGAGCTAAAGACGGGAAACGTCCCATCAAATGGACGGACGAATGTGAGGAAGCTTTCCAGACTCTCAAAAAACATATCACGTCCAAACCCATCCTTCAGATTTTCAATCCCCGCTGGAAAACTTTTCTCCAGACAGATGCCAGTAGCTATGCTATTGGAGCCGTATTAAGTCAACAAAATCCTCACACATTAGAAGTTAAACCTGTAGCGTTCTTCTCAGAAAAAATGCCCCAACGCAAGCGGCACTTAGCCACTTACGACCTCGAACTCATCGCTATTTCTAAAGCACTTAAGCATTTTCGTCAATTTCTTTACATGAAACCGGTCCACATCTTAACGGACCACGCTAATTTAACCCACCTCCGTATTTCCGACATGACCCTCCTCAACCCCGCCCGTGTGCGTCGAATCGTCGATGTTATAAATCAATTTAACGTCACATTTGAACACATAAAGGGCAAAGAAAACTTCATCCCCGATCTTCTCTCTCGCGGATCTGAATTTGAAAAATTCATCTAATCACAGATGATTTACCCCCCTCCACCTTTGTCCAAGAACAAGAAGCTCAAAAAGATCTGCGAGGTATTAAGTATATTCTACTTGGAATCCCACTGGACGACTCATTTTCTGACGTAGAAAAACATGAGTTGCACAAATATGCACGCAGACATGCATTAGACCAAAATAAAGTTTTGTGTTTCAAAAAATTTAATAGAAACCAGAAACTCTTACTCCCCGTCGTCCCCAAATCGCTACAAAAGAAATTCCTTTACGATGTTCACGATGGATTACAGAAGGGCAATCATATGGGTGAAACTCGCACTTTCTTGAAACTTTCTAACACGGTTTATTGGGCTGAAATGCGAAAAGACGTCGGTGAATACGTGAAATCCTGCAAGGCATGTCAGGAATACAAAGTACCACGTCAAAAATTCGGATTAATGTCGCACACAAAGAAAAATCCACGTCTCATGCAGAAATTATGTACAGATGTTTTAGGCCCGCTAACCATCAACGGAAAACAAGTTTTTCTACTAACAATGATTGACGAGTACTCCAAATATATGTTCATCAGAGCTTTAAGAACAGTAAATACCTCGGAAATTATAAAAATGCTAGACGATATCATCACCTCTTATCCACCAATCACAGAATTATTTAGCGACAATGCCACTTATTTCACCAGTAAAGAATTAGAAGCATACTGCGAAGACAACGGAATCAGACTCACTCACGCGCTCACGTACTCACCTAGCACGAATGGTCAAATTGAGAGATCAAATTCTTGGGTAGGACACGCTGTCAGAGCTTTATTGGCAGATCCACAGATCAAGAAAACCATTGGCCGAAACGCCAAATATGTAGCTAGAGCTTATAACACTGCTGTTCACCCTTCTTTAGGAGTAAGCCCGTTCTATCTTATGTTCGGATGTGGAGATCACTTCCTCCACAACAAGTACGGCATTCCCGCAAATAACGACAGTAGAGAAGACGAAATTCAGGCTTTACTAGAGATTCGTAGGAAAATTCCAGAAATTCTGAAGAAAAATTTTGATAAATATTCTCATTATTATAATAAAGGTAGAAAAGAGTGGACGATTCAGGAAGGCGACAAAGTAATGCTTAAGACACCCTCCCCCCAAAAAATGGACAAAAGATTCACAGGTCCGTTTACAGTCACCAAAGTTTTAGGGCCTTCATCTATCACCATTGACCATCCGGACAGAGGAAGACATACTGTCCATATCACAAGACTCCGTAAATATTACGATAGACAATTAGTAGATTGAAATACTACTAAGGATGACGAAAAATACGCAAGCCAAGTAATATAATTTTTTTTAAAGAAAGAAAAAAAAAAAAAAAATACGTACGTATAAGAAATTTTTTTTTCACTATTCGAAAAGAAACAAAAAAAAAAAAAAAAAAAAAAAAAAAAAGAAATAATAAGTTGATGAATGATAACAGAATTTAATTGATGATGATAAAATTTGAGAAAAGAAATTTTTTATACCGAACTACTGATTCAAATATGGCCAGGCCGTCCTTTACATAATACTTGGGTTTCACATTCTTCCTTCTGTGGTCCGAAAAAACAAATACAAAGCGCTTAAAAAATAAATTTCATCCTGTTACCCTCGTTCCCCCCCAAGTAACAAAAATAATTTGGTTTATGTGCAGGACGACCACCAGGCCACGCGCGTATTTATCAGAACGTTCGAGTAACATAGAATTATGGAGAAAATCATTGGAATAATATGCTTGAGTATCATTACACAAATTATAGGCGAAATAATACGATTATCCAACGGAGTTCTTTTTCGGAAAATACAAAGTGATACCACCTTCTATTCACACGCTGTACCCATTTTATTTACCGAAAAAATACCTAGCCAACTATCCGAAGTATATAACCAGGTAGCTACAGCATTCCCTCATATAAAATACGACGGAAGGAACGTATGGCAAGAAGAAGCGGTCCAAAATTTACGGCAGGCTTTTCTTACTGAGTGGATCGCTACACTTCACGACTCGCATATTAACGTAAAAATTCAGAGACCAAAACGTGGCATACAATTTTTAGGAGAACTTTACCAGTTTTGTTGTAATACGGCATTGTTAAGCGACCTTACAGATATAGAGAAAAATACTCAGACATTACACACATAGAAAAGTTGGCTACTCATTGCTGTAAATATTCAGCAAAAATGGGACAGTAAGCAAATTCAGTAGAGAATGCTCCTAAAAACAGTACACAGTACTGGAAACTTGAAGACTGTCTCCCGAGCTATTTAGTAATGGTTCTCTTTCGTTGGGTACTCATTATCGAACGTTGTGGAATAGTTCACAAACGTTGTTGATTAGTTCACCCACGTGCCTATGTTAATCACTAGCTACTACTGAAAAGTTTGGGACTCATTGCTGAACATTGGGTACTGGTTGCTGAACTTATTCACTACAATTTACCTATCGTTTTCATTTTTTTTTGTTTCATTTTTTTTCAATTATTTAATATTAATTAAGATTAATATCAAATTGTTTACCTAGTATGAATAAAAATAATGTCAAAAAGGAGAAAAAAAATGTCACACATTACCAGTATTCGGTCCTCTCATGACCGAAGGAAGATTCGAACCCGGGTCTCCGGTATCGTAGTACCTATTTTCCTAACGACCCTAACCACTAACCTACGGGGACCCAACGATGATGTTAATAGAATTTTGATATTGAAGCGCACGATTAAAACTTCGTGAATTTTAACGGTGATTGGATTGAATTGTGTTTAGTAATTTGCTTCTTAATTACATTCAAGTATATTTATTTGTGACGGCTTCACGCTCGTTTTGATCTCGACAACAATAATTTACAAATGAGACTGTGCTATATAGGAAAAACTGATTAAGTATAGGATGAATTTGAAATTAATTGCGAGGAAAATTAAATTCTCAGGCTAGATTAGTTAATTTGATTTTGATTGTGTAAATTTGAGATTAACATATAGGTAGCCTTTGTCAGAGGAAGGCATGGTTTGTTCACAAAATCAAGGATCGATAAAAGTACGTTCAGTATATTTCAGCGTGTCTACCAAATTCAAATTTGCCAAATTCATACCTTTTCCATGAATTTTTTCACGAAGAATACTTTTTTCAAGAGATGATCTATTTCGGTCACAACGCAATTAAAGAGAATTTGTAATTTTTTGGGAAAAATTGATTGAATAGAATATGAATTCATGACTTTTCCATGACTTTCATGACCGGTAGACACACTGTACTTGGATCAGATTTTTTCCTGCGATTCATGTACACGTATGATCTACAATAATTTGGATCATTTTGTAGCAGGTATTTTACGAATTTGTCAACGAGTTGATATTAATAACAATGTTCGCGCGAAAACGCTGATTTTGATAATATTTACGACAACATGTCCTGCGCACAACAGTACGCAGTGCCGATTGGAACGCTGTCAGTACTGAAAATTAAGTAGCCGTCCCCCAACGTTGACTAATCATTCCTCAATGTTGGCTGATCATTCCTCAACATGTAGATCAAAACATTTTGTTCATCGTTCGGGAACCAGTCCCGTAAAAAGGAGAATCAGTAGCCTACAGTGAGAGAATAATTGCAGAACGTGTGGCAATCATTACTGAAACCACTCTCAGCAATGAGTACACAATTAATGTGAGAACAAGTCCCGTCAATAAAGTGAATCATTGTACAATTTGCAGCCATAATTACCGGAAAAACTTTTAGAACTGTGCAATCAGTACCCAACGTATGGTAATTGTTACCCACAGTTTATTCAGGAATGGGTCCTGAATAAGTGGAGAACCGTTGCATAAATTGTAGTAGATAGTACTCTAAATGGTGTACCCAGTACTGGATTATGGGTAATGATTCGACGATTGAATTATTGCGTTCACTTTCAGCACTGAGTCTCTTATTTTCAGTAGACATTAGTAATTTCTTGGTAAACATTCACGAATTATCTCATCGCGTGGAATTTTAGGGACTCATTACTGAAAATGGGTAATGCCTCCTAAAAAATCAGTATTGAATACTAAACGCGCAGCAATAAGTCTCCATCATTTCTATGTGTGTAGCAGCTCAATACAACACATTAAAGGAAACTGTCATAGAACAACATCGACATTTATTGGAATTTCGCACAAATCTCGAAGACATCGCAAATAAAACATCTTTCAAACTTTCGGCTTTATACCACAAAATGTTAAGAACAGAAGACACCGCTTACGCTCGAGAAATTCTTACCGCTCAACTTTTTTTGCAAATCCTTCATTTCAAAGAAATAACACAACGTTGTAAGGCAGAACTTTTACCAGAGAACTCTGTCACACAAACCATCCTGAAAGACACTTTATTAAAACTCGCAAGTTCTCTTCAGCAGCACAATCTCTTTTTAGCTATCCCAATCGAACATATTGAGAAATATTATTCAACTAGGCTAACTAGATGTCAAATCCACGACAATCAACTCACGTTTTCGGTCAAGATTCCTGTAACTAATGAACCACAACATTTTGAATTACACGAACCGATACCGCTCGATTATCAGAATGGCGCAGAATTATGTAAAATTCAATTAAAAAAATCCCTCTTAGTAAGAAACACAGAAACAAATTCTGTCCAAATTATTTCAGGAAATGGTTTACGTCACTGTCGCGAAGATGAACAACTATGCAGACTAACACCAATTGTATTCGATCAAAACGCAGCTTGTATTAGGTCTCTGTTCTCTAAATCTAATATTTCTACGCTCAATTCTTTCTGCCAATTTACTTGTACGCCTACAAATTATCAGGATGTTACTTTACCATCAGTATATCACGTCAATTATAGGGAATACGTCATCTCAAACCCGTCTCCCAATACACACATTTTATTCGACAATAATACGATACATCAGCTGAATCCGTCTTTGTCAACAATAGGAGCGTCATACGTACGCATTCATTGTACTAGCAGAATAATCGAAAAAACAACTCTCGGCCACTATATCACAATTGTCGATGTAGCTATTCCATGTTTTCAACCTGACGAACTGACCACCCATACTATTATTCGTATGATACCCGCGCAATGGACTCGTATTGCACCACAAGACATAGGTCACGGTCTGCATACTCTGCACAATTACGATAGTAACTTAAATCCTATAAACCCCGAATGGAAAATACAAGTGCCTACAATGCACTTAAAAACCGTCGCACAATACGAGAAAGAACTACGTAACGTATCTTTACAATTTACTACGAATACGCTATACGGATCTCGTTTCCTTACGGACATCGTTTTCACTGCACTTTTTTTTCTCGCTTTTCTCTTGATCATAATTTTATATGCACTCTTCCTCCCTCATATTTTCAAAGACATTATCCCTGCCATCCCTGATCTTTTACCACCTATTCACTTAAATTAACACATGTCAAACACCATATTATATTATAATCAAGATACGTACTTCTGGACACCATCATGTTGCGCCACTCCCACGGGCGTATCACCAGCGTTACTGACAGGCGAGCCCCCATTTCCACTGGACGGCATCGGCGACGGTCCCAAAATCGGGGCTGCTCCAGACATCTCGTACCACACTTCCGCGGGACCAACCTCCAAAATCGAACTCACGTCATCCACACTCATATGTTCAAAACCAGTCGTGGATAGGCCAAGGCCAATTCAGCTTCTGTATGTGTCCTATTGATGCAATGAATGCATACATGCCAATTTCTACGATACATTAATTCTTGTAATAAATCGTTGTATTGAAGCTGCATATGACGAACGGAACACAGCAAATAAGAAACTCTACGCATAACATCAGCAACTAAGTCACTCAATTGTTCGAGATCGCGCTCCATTGTATATCGAGAAGAAAAACCACCGGGTACAAATAAGAACAAAAAACAAAGGCAGGAAAATAAAAATAAAAACTAGAAAAACAAAACAACAAAAAGTTCTCTTAAAAAATGATCAACAAACAGGAGATCAGAAATAGGTAACGAAAAAACGGAACAATCCAAAGATAGCAAAAATTCAAGCAGTTGGCATTAACGAATGACAAGTACTCCTCCGAATGCTCACTTGGATATCGCCACGAAATATTCGAATTCAATAGACCCACCTCCAGCTTGATCACGAGGACAGATCATACGTTCCCTTTCAACCAATTAGAAAATTCGTGATTTTTTCAGCAAATTCAGCATTTCCCCAAGAACCAAACCGCGGAATATGCAACTCCATCAACTTTTCCGGCAAAAGCTAAATCGCTATCTACTTCGCGTTTTCGTGTCATCCCGCGACAGAAACGGTATCGCATTTCACTTTTTTTCTACCTCTAATTTTGTCAATATTGTATATTTTATCCGATTAATTACTTTCTCTAAGTTAAGCACATTTGTAATTCAATACCTCCTATTTCTTTTCTTTTTTGGCGATATACCGCTAACGTATATTTCACTTTTGTACAGCTCAACACTATTTCCCTTTCGCCGCGACGTAATATATATATCATAAACTAACAATACGCGAAAATCATGTTACATATAGCATTTAATACTACCACGCACATATCATGCTATTTTTCACACCCAATGTACTGTATATACTTAATTAAGGATTTTTCGTATTTTTATTCCCCATTGTACATCATTCTTTTCCCATAATTTTTCTACACATATCTATACAATGTTACACCCCCGACCATTTAATTCTCAAACTAACTTCAACACAAAATTTTTCCTTTTCTTTTTGGCGAGAGGGGTACTGTGACGCCGACGCCGTTCGACGTCACGTACAGAAAAGAATGCGCGAATATTTTACATTGTAGAAAATATGTAGTTTGATGATTCATATAGCCCGCATCCTCTTAGCAACAAAATAACGGTAGAATAGTAAAATTCCCATTGTTAAATATTTAGGATATGAGTCAGCTAACCCCTATCTTTGTATTAACGTAACGGTAATATTTTCTTTGTTTCACAACCTAAGCGCAGTTTCTTCGTAGGTACCTCTTTAACTAGATTCATTCTGTCCCCGAGCTTCTTGATCAAATGTTCACTCTCATGTATCAGATAATAAAATAATTTTGACTTAACGTTACGAAATTAGTGTTTTAATTTACAACCATACCATGCTTACCAGCCCATCACACTTATAAAACCCGATTTTCTCTCCCACGCGATATACCCAATGGAAATCAATTATCTCTTCATAAAATGAACGATACAATGTCTACGATTCATTTTCACCCAAATTCGGGACTGGATGTTCATCCTGCATCTGTGTCGATCCAAAAGAAGTTCCAGCACAAGTCACGCATCGCTATATAAGCGGCGATGATCTACGAGGAGGATCATTAGTTACTTCATTCAAACCGAGCGTTGTACGCTATCCGTTTACGTTCGTCGTATATTTACGTTACGCTGAATTCGCGCCTTTATGTACTCTCGTATTAATTTCTAGTAACAGTGACCTATATCATACTCGTATATTTTCTATTGTATTTTGTGTACGGATTCTATTCGTAATAATTATTCGTGTGAAATCTACCTAAGTGAGTAATTAAAGATTTATCAAATGGACCCATTCTACTTATTCTCTTCAGTCGCTCTCGTAGAATTCGGTATCATAATTATCCTCTTCAAATACAGTTCTATTTTGTGCGCGTACTCCGCCTCAAGTCTTTTAAATTAAACGAACCCTGTCTTGTCAGGACGGTTTCTTTCACTCCCCCCAAATCACCCCTGACAGACCTGGAACTAAAACATAAAAGATTTTAAATTAATACTTTTGTATGCATGTCATTTTCATCCGGCCTGAAACGAGAGACATACACTGAAAGAAATATTTCTTAACCATTTGCAAACAGTTGAGGAATCATGACATAGCCCCTGGGACATGACGCATGTTCTGTAATGAGTACAAACCTTTCAATAATGATTTGCTTTGGCTTGTGATTCATTCACACTACATATTAGCAACTTGTAACCAAACTGTTCTAGAATCATTACCATACTGTTTCTACACTATTGCAGAATCTGATATTCTCTATAATTGAACAGTTCATGACATATTCTTCAACAGATGTTTAATCATTGAGATTATTTTTTGGTAATCATTACCAAACTGTTCTGTGACTATTAGCTTATAGTTAGATTCTCATTCACAGTTTATCTTATCACTCATTTTAAATCAAGTTGTCTTACAATTTGCAAATTGTTTAGTAATCATTACTCAACTATTAGATAGTGGGTCACTGCACATGATATCATCATTCTCCACTTAGTTTGCTAATCAATGCCAGTTTATTTAGTAACCATTGCTCAACTTTTTAGTAACTATTAATTATTCATTCTAACATTCCTAAATTTTTCAGTTCTCACTGTCCTATGATTGAGGAATCATTAGTTCTCACTTCAGCAATAATTTATGAATTCCTCAAAATGTTTAGTAACCATTGCCCAACTTTTCAGTAACTGTTAATTATTTATCACATCCTCATTCCTAAAATTTTTCAATTCTCACTGTCCTATAATTCAGGAATCATTTGTTCTCACTTCAGCAATGATTTCTAAATTTCATATAATTTTCATGAAGTTTTTCTGCAAGTTTTACTCACACAATTTAATTTCTATAGTAGAGAATCAAAAATTTGTATCAATCAATATAGATTCATTACCTTAAGAATATAGATATTTATTCCATGAAAGTTGAACACAGTCATTTCTTAAGAGCTAGAAGGAACAAATTAACTTTTTGAACTCATGACTTAATAATAAGAATGTATGTAAGGCTATTTAGTAAACCTTACTTTTGAGTCAGAACTTTTTGTTTTTAATTTCTAATATTTTTCCTCCTATCCAACCTATATGGTGTAAGAAACCAAAATTTATCAAAATCTCAAAAAATGGTTTTTCTGACTTACAGGGTTTACTAAATTGCCTTACATATAACACATGAGAGTAATCGAACAAGATACCTAAATATTTATACATACTTTCAGGAACAATCTATAGAAAATTTAAAATATATGCACATTTATAAAATTTTGATAAACTGAACAAAATTTTAATGCTTCAAGATCAAAGTTGAAAGTAAGATCCATGAAAATTTACTTTGATCATATATTTTAAAACAACGTAAATGGTTATTAAATATACTTTCATGAAATTTTCATCAATCCATTCTTTATTAATAACAACTGTTTTACTTGGATAAAAAAAATAAAATGTTTATTATCATTATATTCAGCAAAATAACTACCAGGAATAATCTTTTTTGAAAACATCATTGCCCATTTCAATTGATTTATATGGGCATCTGTACAATTAGGTATTAAACATTTAAAATTATCATAATGTGGTATGTTCATTATTTTTACTTTCTTTGAAGGACCAAAGGACCATATAGATGGTGATTTTTCTTGGCTCAAAAATCGATAATTTAATTTTAACTGATGTTTAATCATAATAGTGTGACATACATTTATTCGACAAATTGCATTTTTAGAAATTATCTTCCCTTCCCGATGTTTACTTTCAAATCTTAATGATGAGAGAAGCCAAAGCGGTCCCATTTCTGCTTCAACTCTGGGATAATGTACCAAGAAGTGGTGCTTTGGTTTCATACTCATTGGAAATAAATTATTAAGTTTGCTTAGGTATTCTGAAATTAAGAGGGCTAAGTACTTATCACTATTTTTATAACAAACTGGGTTCATTATTGTATCAATCATATTTTTTAGTTTTAAAAATAATTGCCAGTGTGGGTCCATAGAGTCTAAAATAAGGTCTCCTACTAGGAATGTAAAATTACGAACAAAAGCCATTGTTTCTGATGCTGGTTTATTTCGGGGTCAATTTTTGGTTTCATTGGTTCCATCTCAATTTCTTTGGGAATTGTCTCTAAACGCAACATGTTTTTTTTTTTTTGAAAATCACAAACGAAAGAACATACGAACAAACAAACAACATTACGTCTTGCATCGTGAAGTTGAAAACTGATTCTTGATATTTGGTTCTAATATCAGTGATGTAGGGATTCAGCAAATTTTCAGCTAATAAAGATTTCCAGACAAGAATGTGCTGACAGACATTGTACCGCTCTTTGTTTTTAGTTTTACAGTTCGCAGCGGAATCTTGGCCGATGTTCTCACTGTTGCCTCTATCTCTGGATCAAAAGCTGCGAGAAATGAGATCTGTAAATTTATTAAATGAGATGCTTGTCATGAAAAAGGTCGTCACGTCAAACTATGTTGTATCATTAAAAAGAAAATGATGTTCTCAAGCCCGAAAAGTACGATGTATAATCGAGAGAATACAAGGTAGTGCGGTACTGAAGCAAGAGACAGTGTTGCCATACATACATATCAACAACAAACTACAACCTGAACGTATATGAATAATGATACTTACAAACAAAGCGCGTATTCGGATAGCTTCCAAAGTCACATTAGTTGCGCTTAATATATTGTTAAATGCTTCAAATTTTGTGCGCGATGGGAGTGGTATCTCCATTTCTCTTTGCTGGGAGGACGAGACTGTTGTTGGTATCATAGGATGAGGCATTGCGGGTGCATCTGAAAGAATGGAGATATTTATGGAATGAAATTGTATTACTCTGTTATGTAGTTACATAAAACGTACCTGCAGTACACGTGAGCAGTGGCGCGAAGCTGACGGCTTAACCGTCCACTAGAACTTGAAACAAGTTCTTAATGGTGCTCAATTCGGCCATCACTGGCTCTATCGCTTTTTGCAGTTCCAATCTTAGAACATTAATTTGAATTTCATTAAATAAATATTCATAAGTTTATCTTGTTATGCTTGTCCACGACTTCACGCTGAATGGTTCCAGCACCTTTTTTCAGACGCTTAGCATCCTCACGTTTTTGATCACGCGCGGTAGGTCTCCGTCTTTTTGCGACTTTGCGCGACTGTTTATATCAAGTCGCGCGTAGGGTTCCAGCATTACCTTTTACACATCAATTTCGGTCTATTTGAGGAGGCGCTAGATGGTAACAACATGGCCAAAAAGTGTTCTTCTGATCTATGTGTCTGTGAGCGAACCATCGACTCACTATGGTGACGTTGGATTACGTCAGAAGTGGGTATTTGCATACCTTTCATATGCCTACTTGAAGCAGCAAGTCTTTCGTTCACTGTGGGCTGCTCAATCAACCCCTTATACTCGTAATTTTTCGCCAAATCTCTTTCAATTTCGATTAAAGCTTGAATCAAAGTTTCCACACGTTTATTTGCACGTCTATAAAATTTCTTCTTTTTAAGAATATTATTGAAAGATTCGACGAACATTTTGGTGTCAGTCTCTCAATGCCACGAACGTCTGTAGCACATTGCCCATTCTGATCGTCTCGATTTGTACTCCTTATGGTAATAGTTCAAGAAGTGTAAACCACCAACCTTTTTAACGGATGGCGTTTCACAATAAAATTCAAACTGTTTTTCTAAATGATCAAATGTTTGCAAAATGTAGGTGTAAATCATTGACCTCAACATGTTGTACAGCATTTTGTGAACATCTACATTACAAAGTTTCAGTTTTAAATTCAACCTGAAACATCGATCAATATGCCAGAGACACAAAAAATGTACCGTTTGCCTGTCGTCCTTCGGCTTAAAGAGTGTTCAAATTGAATTGTACAGAGCTGGATTATTGTCAGTAATGTACATCTGAAAATATAAATCCGTTTGTTTCATTTTCAGAGATCTTAGGATAGATGTCGATGTCTTTTTGTCCTTGTAGTTGCAAATAATGAATGCTACCAAATACCCTTTCCTAAATTGGTCTACCGCGACAAACGACAATAAATAAAAATCATACTGGTTGGTCTTGTGAGTGAAGTCGATACAGATTGGCCGATTAGTAGTGCAAGAAGCGTAAACCACCAACCTTTTTAACGGATGGCATTTCACAATAAAATTCAAATGAAATGTTCGCACATTGTAGTTGTAAATCATTGACCTCAACATGTTGTACAGCATTTTGTGAACATCTACATTACGAATTTTCAGTTTTAAATTCAACCTAAGACACAAAATTGTACCCTTTGAGTACCGTCCTTAGGGTCTAAGACTGTTCAAATCAAATCGTGCAGAGCTGGATCATCGTCAGTAACATACATCTGAAAATATAAATCCGGTTGTTTCATTGTCAGAGACTTCAGGATAGATGTCAATGTCTTTTTTCCGCTCAGTTGCAAATAATGAATGCTACCAAATACCTTTTCCTGTATCTACAAGTAATGACAAAAAATAAATGTATGAATAACAAATACATAGAAATGATTTGCAAACAAGAAATTATCGAAGAGAGGAACTTGTGTTGAATAGAATAGTGCGGAGGCCGCATGTCACTTATCCAGCGCAAAGACAGGGAGAACGAGTTAAGGAAAGAAATAAGGAATTGGAGGAGAAGAAAGGAAGTGTTTTAATATTTCAATCTACTTCTACAACCATGGTGAACCACCGTGAATAGTATTCAATTTTTCTCAATTTATTTGTGGTTTACTCCTATTATGAGTATTATTCGAGATTTAAACTTTGATACTTAGAGTTATGTTGTAACGTGTTTGAAATTCGCGGGTTTCAATAAATTGTCACCGTCTATGTACTTCTTTATTCTCCATCATTTATATAATCATCAGAAACTTTTATTCGGATTTTGGTTGACATCAGTCATCCTCAATATATGATCAAACTGCTCGGACGCCTAAAAACTTCACCCATTCACTTAAAATTCTTGACTATATTTCAAAAGGATTATACACGCGTAACTTGGAATTCATGTCCATAGTGGAAATTTCACAGGCAATTTAAAGGAGTTGAAAATTCAAAACCAAAAAGCCAACAAAATAGGCCAAAATTTTAAAATCGACTAACCACAAGAAATGGTTATGTAAAATTAAACCAAAAAATATAAAGTTGATAAAATAAAATTAAGCAAAAGTCAAAAATAGTCAAAAAATTCACAAGGTTAGGTAGTGGAACATGAATGGCTTTATACAACTTATACTCACTTGCACAGTGCAAATAATGATTAGAACTTATTATAATATGGACACTATTATATGCCTGGATTATAAAACAGATTGAACAAATCCCAAAATTCCTCCAGAATGGATAATAATATTTCTACTCTGAAAGATCTCCAAATAATTGATGTTTTCTCTGGATAAAATAATACTTAAGAATCTTCAGATAATTGATGCAAAGTCTATGGAGAAATATTTACATTATTTTATCATCCAGTACAGATCTCAGGTTAATTAATAACAATGACGATGAAACTTGAAAAAGAATTATTTGTTAAAATTGACAATGAGCCTAGATTAGTAGCGTAAATATTTATCTATTGTAAGACAGGAATAATTTAATGAAGTAGAGAAGTACAAACACGAACAGCAATGATTCAGGCATAAATTTGCACGGATCTGAAATCGGAAATGACGGATCTGAAATCTGAAATGACGGATCTGAAATCTGAAATGACGATGAAGCTTAAATTTACAAGGCAAAAGAGAAGATATGAAAACCAGAACGAAGTGAGCTTATTAGTCTATGATATGATGAAAACACTAAGCGACGGTGGTAGCAGAGGAAAATGGAATTAAGCATTTTTCCACTTCTATTTTGGGGTTCATTTTGGGGTCAATTGCGAGCTTTATTTCAGGGTCCATTTCGGGGTCCATTGGATCCATCTCAATTTCTTTGGGAATTGTCTCTAAACGCCACCTTTTTTTTTTTCTTTGAAAATCACAAACGAAAGAACATACGTACACGGAAAACTGACTCACAATGTTGCGGCGCGAAACTGTGGCCGAGGGTTGAACTGGTGGTAAAGGCACAGCAACAGAAGGAATTTAAACACAACGAAACGGAATTTTTGAGGATGACGTTTCGATAGAATGACTAGATCGTGAGATTCGGGAACACGATAATGTCCCCAAGGAAGTGTCTTTATACATTGGTTCGGGATTATATATCTCTTATTGTTAAAGCTAATTTTCTAGTTACATTAGTGGTTAATTTATAATTTTTACTACGAATCGTAGATTGAGTGACTTCCTTATTAATATTCTTAAACAGCGCGGCGGAATAGTCACCGGTACTGAGGTCATTCTTTACAATATTTCTCTTCACGCCTTTCGCCTTCTTAACGTTTTTCTCGTCATTCTCATCGGCTCTATTGAAATACGTTATTGTGTACAGTCTGGGTCGTAAACTGATAAATTCCAAGAGTATATCCCCTTTTGTTTCATCTTTAAATTTACCCAATACTTTGCGGTTGATTGTATTCCGACAAATATTTTTGTTCGATGAGAAATCAAAATGAGAATTATTTTTAGCTAAGATCTCAAATACGTCATCTCGTGATGTTATCTCATAAACAAAACTATCGGTGTCGGTATATACCATGCATAAGTTTGGAAAAATATTTTTCATTACACCATAATGAAATTCGACCATATGAGATTTAGAGATATCGAGCACCGCCTGACCAACCTGAATAGGCTGATTTAAATTGACTTTTATTTGGTCCATCTCAATTAGAAACAAGTTAAGTTTTCTCATTCAAAAGAAAGGCCGACTTAAAGTTTGGTTTATTAACCCATTTCTGAATGAGATGAGGCTTCCATATCAATTTAAAGTCTCGCCTACCACGACTGTTCTCTAGCATTTTACCGTACACTGAGTTTGTCATCAGCTTGAAAAAGTCTTCTTCGAATTTATTCTTTGCTTGCGCTCTTAATTCGCTATTTTTCAGTACATAATCTTTCATCCAAGCCTCTTGTTTGAAACTAATTGCGCTATGGATTCTCGTCAGCCTAAAACCATACCTGACGAGCGTCTTCAAGTATCGATAATGCACTACATACCCTTTCTTGTTGTGCAAAGACGCTACCAGTTTTGGTGGAACTGACATTTTTGGACTCAACAAAACTTTTTCTGGGGCTAGCGGAAAATCATTGAAATAATCGTGCAAATGAATTGGGATTTCAAGATCACATTTCATAATATACCCTGCATCATTATCATCGGGTATATTTAGAATCTGATCCCTCAAATTCCGCAATTCCTTACACGGAACCCACTCAAAGTCGCTGTATGGCAGTGGTTTGGTAAGAGCATATCCATACAAGTTATTGGCATCGAAATATGTTAGATATGTCTCGCCCTCCTTTTCGGCTTTGGTTCTATCGAAACTGGGGCCCATATGGCGATTGTTAGATCGGGCATATCGCTTTGAAACGTTACAAAAACCTTCCCTGATACCGCGTATTTTACTTTATTTTCGTACACGGTATCAATTTGGTCATACGATCAATTTTACAGAAGTTTACAAAGAATTTTGAACTTTACAGATTTTCAAATTTGAAATATTATCGCAAGTTTGATTCGCCATTGCCTGAAACTAGAGTACAAAAATGTTACATTTTCAAACCAAGATCTTCTCGGAATTTCGTAGATTTACAGGCAGTAAGCGATTTAGTAAAAATATCAGCTATATTTTGATTGGTGCCAATACGTTCGAGTAAAATGCTCTTATCAATTTTATCTCGTACAAAGAACATTTTAGTATCCAATTGAAAAACCGACTGGGCAAACTCGTATTCTTCATCTGAAATATGCTCTCCACTCAAAGAACTGAAGAAAGATTCTTTAGGAGGGAGCTGGGTCTCGAGATAACGGGTGGGGTCTGAGACGTGTTCATAGGGGAATACGCCCTTTCTAGAGGTAACTTGGAACTTCTCCTCACTGGGGTAGAATCTTCGCACATTTTTCATGTCGGACTTGTCCAGAGTACTGGCTAGATAGCTTAGAGGCGCAGAAAGAAACCTACAACTGTCTAAAAATCCAAGTTTCAAGTCGTGTAGATTGTCACTACGACGTAAAACCTTCTCAAAATGAAATGATCTCTTCTGCATTTCGCGCTAGCACTCTGATGCCTGTAGCTTTCATCTCATCCGGACCATCTTCTACAATTTCAACGTCGCATCTCTCACTTGCATAATCATCCTCTTCGTCTGAATAGTTGAAATGTCTCATTGGCTCATCATCATCATCATCGTCAGAGTCAAAATCGCGCGTAATTCTGCTGCGTATTTGTCTCCCACCAATCACACTCTCACAATCGCTGTTCAAGACGCTCTCGCTCTCTTTGTCGTTGATAAAGCCGTTCATACTTTCATTTTCGCTCTCTTCATCATCATCATCATTACCATCCTCATCATCAGCTTCATCGTCAATAAACTGATTTCTCCCTCTCTTTACACGTTTCTTCGTTGTTTTTCTCTCTTTTTTCTTCTTTTCTCCTCCCCTTTTCGTTAGTGTAGTCTCGTCATCTGAAATACATTCTGAGAAGATGAGTCGGAAATCATACTTGGAACCATTATAGAATATGATAGGTATGAAGTTTGGAAGGGAGAAATTGAGATTACAAGCATTGTGAGCGATCCCGCGAACATTCGATGGTTTCTCACCAGGACCACGAAGATTTTTGGATAAGTGATCATGGTCTAAAACAAGATCATTCGGGATTTCAATAGGACTTCTGCAAATATGGTAGATGTGATTGAACGTATTAATCATCTGTCTTCTCTCCTCCTCAACGATGATGATAGGTTGCGAGGTCTCTTTAATCATTCTGGAAATTTGTCCAGCTTCCTCTCGCATCCTTTTCCAGAACACTTTAACGGCATTTGGTCCTCTATACAGTACAGGCTCATAGTCGTTTTGATCAAGCGGATTTCGACAAACTGTATAATTACAAAAACTACTTGGCTCGTGGAGATGAGTCTCATATGTATTCTTCGAGGAAGAATCTGGATTGCAAGGGACCAAACAAGTCTCAAAGTCTGCATAAATCGTATATGGAATAAATTGGGTCATTTTTTTTCGACGAACATCAAATGATAGAAAGTCAGTTTCATCTTTGAAAGGCATCTGAGGCTGTCTCGGCTGGTGTTGACAACATTCAAGCATATGCTTCTCAAGATGCTCTACTTTCCTGAAATGGAAGAGACAGGAACGACAAATATGCAAACGAGTTGAACTATGTGGAACTTTTTGAGACTGGACCAGAGCCGAGAGGTTTGTAATGTACGTGAAATGGCGATTTTCACCTTTGGTGAACAAAAGTAGATCGAAATGTTTATCTTTTTTAAAAGTTTTTGAAACCCTGATGGGATATACTTTTGGATTTTTTCTCGATTCTGTTAGCCCGTAGACGTTAACACAGCACTGGTTATTCTTCTCAAAAATATTAATCTCGTTCATGGTAGTTGGCCCTTCAGGATTCATACCTTTAAAATTTAATCCTGTCTCAAGCATAAATTTAGGTTTATACGCTGACACACGATTCTTGTTGCGAACTTTATCGCTTAGGTAGCGACACGCGACCGAATAAAAAAATTTCTTATCTTTAATATTCTTTATATTAATTACCGCTCGACGGCTTTTGATAGATTTGGGCAGATCGATGAAGGAATTGGCCGATAAAGGGCTAAACCTATGGATATGAAGTTCTAAATCTAAGTATTTCTCAATTGACCACCCAGATCCAATAAATTCATTTTGTTCAAATTCAGCCAGAAATGTTTTCACTTGTTTATCAATCCATCTTTCCATGTTTGTGGATGCGAAGATTTCCTTCGCTGAAATACGTAAAGAAATGTTCTGTCGCTCGACTCTATCAGCAAACGTTTTTATCAAAGCCAAATTTAAAACGAGAACAACTTTTAAACAGTTGTGGATTTTCATATACTGGTCAATGCGATAACGTAATCCATCTCGATAAAAATTAATAAAATTAGATATTTCTTCCTTATGCTTCTGTTTTTGGTCAGCACTGACAGGAGTGTGTGGAATAATAGTCTCTTCAGTCTCGTTCTCATTCACGCGATTATTATATATTGTTACCAGTTTAGAATAGTTTTCATATCCCGGGAAGAGTATCACCGAATATCGCTGCCCGGCTGATAATTTGTATGGAGTGCCGAATTTTGGGTGACCAGCCGACTCCTTTTGTAGCTGCTTCTCAAGTAGAACCGCCGAACGATGATTATTACTCCGTAAATGGATGTGGTGTTGATTCTCCGCATATACCCCTTTACAGAGCGGGCATGTTACTTTCTTTCTATCAAAAAACATAAAGAAATGGTATAGCGACAATAATTAAAGGAAAAAGAAAGCGAGTATATATTTACTTTTCGTTAGTTTTGCGAGTACTTTTCGACAGACCACCACCTCTTTGAAGTCCAACTCCTCGCGAGGTTGTTGGCAAACACGGCGGCGGAATGATGATACTCTTTTGTTTCCTGCAAATTCGGGCATTTTTTTTTTTTAGGTATCAATATTATTAGGTATTATCTTTTAGCTCGACAATATCAACAACATACTTAGCCGGGATAGTTTCGATAGTCTCCGTGGGGCATCGCTTCATTTGATCTCGTTTGCAGAAATTCATAGCGGTCTCTTCTCTGGATTCTCGCATACAGAGATTCATGGGGGACTCTTGACTAGTTGCTGTTTCTCTAATACAAAGGTTTAGAGGTGTCTCATCTCCAGAGGTGAGGGGAAATGTGTCAATGTCATAGGCATATGGGCACTGTGCGTTGAACTCTGAATGTTCGCAGTAACACGTCCACATTCCTCACATATCCCGTGTTCGTTGCATACAAAACGATACATTTTTCCTGGAACAGGTAAATATGGACCTTGATTGAACATGAACAATGAATTACTGACTGTTAATCCTTATGTAGCCTTAATATATAAAGTTGGTGATTTCGAGTAGGTATGGAGGGGTCGCTCGCTTGGCAGTGTGACTCTAGCTATGAGGTAATAATAAAATGTTTGAGATTTTCTCTTATCAATACTCTTATTTGAAAAAAAAGAGAAAAATGAATAAATACGTGCCGATGAAACGTTTTGTGTCTGTTGCGTTGTCAGCACGATAATCAATGGAAAAAAAATGTGGAAAATATGTATTACCATTAAGGTAATGAATACAATGAGACAAAACATTATTGTGTTGAAATTTTGTGATACACTTTTTACAGGCGATGGTGGGAGCGGAGGAAAATTAAAAGATTCTTCCACTTCTATTTTGGTATCAATTTTGAGGTTTATTTCGGGGTCAATTTTTGGGTCCATTGGTTCCATCTCAATTTCTTTGGGAATTGTCTCTAAACGCGACATGTTTTTTTTTTTTTGAAAATCACAAACGAAAGAACATAGGAACAAACAAACAACGTTACGTCTTGCATTGTGAAGTTGATAACTGAGTCTTGATATTTGGTTCTGTTACCAGTGATGTAGAGGTTCAGCAAATTTTCAGCTTGTGACGCACGACTCTGTCGCGCGCCACAATTTGGTTGAAAAATTGAGAAATTCGTAAATATTTGAAATAATTAACTCGCCTCTACGAGCTAATTCGGGTAACGGTAATTCACTTCGCAAAACCGCGAAATATCGCGGATGTTTAGACTACGAGAATGACATACGACGAATTGTATATACAATGTTTAACGGTATAAGAATCAATCATATGTACCAGCAAAATTTCCACGATATTCAACGGATGTTATGTCTAAAAAGAAACTGCAATTGAGAAAATAGGCGTTTGCCGAAATATGTGTCAAATGTACATTATCGAAACCCCACATCCTCAGGATGTTTAGTCTATCACTAAAACTGTACATATTACCGTTAGCTGTACCATTTAATTTGCTTCATTTTTGTTCAAACTCCACGACTTGTTCAATAGCATATCCCCACTAGACATATTTGTACCTGAACTTTTGGTATATAAACTTAAGCTGTAAATGAAAGAGTTAGTTAGCCAACCCAATCTAATTTGAGAATACTTGAAAATATTGTTTGTTCGTGTAAAGTTCGCAATCGTATTTAATCGTTTGAAATACATTAGACTCCTTTTGACTAGATTGTTTATTTACGATAGTTTCGCGAGAATTACATTTACAAGTGCATGTACATCTAACGTCCCGCTCAGGGTTCGCGTTTTCGTTTACAAGGATCTCATCTTCTTGCGAGGAGTTTTCTCCGTCTCTGTCCGAATCGTCCACCACACAGCTAATAAAGATTTCCAGACAAGAATGTGCTGACAGACATTGTACCGCTCTTTGTTTTTAGTTTTACAGTTCGCAGCGGAATCTTGGCCGATGTTCTCACTGTTGCCTCTATCTCTGGATCAAAAGCTGCGAGAAATGAGATCTGTAAATTTATTAAATGAGATGCTTGTCATGAAAAAGGTCGTCACGTCAAACTATGTTGTATCGTTAAAAAGAAAATGATGTTCTCAAGCCCGAAAAGTACGATGTATAATCGAGAGAATACAAGAACGAGTGAAGTAGTGCGGTACTGAAGCAAGAGACAGTGTTGCCATACATTTGTATCAACAACAAACTACAACCTGAACGTATATGAATAATAATACTTACAAACAAAGCGCGTATTCGGATAGCTTCCAAAGTCACATTAGTAGCGCTTAATATATCGTTAAATCCTTCAAATTTTGTTCGCGATGGGAGTGGTATCTTCATTTCTCTTTGCTGGGAGGACGAGACTGTTGTTGGTATCATAGGGGTGCATCTGAAAGAATGGAGATATTTATGGAATGAAATTGTATTACTCTGGTATGTAGTTACATAAAACCTACCTGCAGTACATGTGAGCAGTGGCGCGAAGCTGCCGGCTTGACTGTCCACTAGAACTTGAAACAAGTTCTTAATGGTGCTCAATTCGGCCATCACTGGCTCTATCGCTTTTTGCAGTTCCAATCTTAGAACATTAATTTGAATTTCATTAAATAAATATTCATAAGTTTATCTTGTTATGCTTGTCTACGACTTCACGCTGAACGGTTCTAGCACCTTTTTTCAAACGCTTTGCATCCGCACGTTTTTGATCACGCGCGGTAGGTCTCCCGTCTTTTTGCGACTTTGCGCGACTGTTTATATCAAGTCACGCGCAAGTTTCCAGCGTTACCTTTTACACATCAATTTCGGTCTATTTGCGGAGGCGCTAGATGGTAACAACATGGCCAAAAAGTGTTCTTCTGATCTATGTGTCTGTGAGCGAACCATTCACTCACTATGGTGAAGTTAGATTATGTCAAAAGTGGGTATTTGCATACCTTTCACATGCCTACTTAAAGCACCAAGTCTTTCGTTCACTTTGGGCTACTCAACCAACCTTTTATACTCGTAATTTTTCGTCAATTCTGTTTCAATTTTGATTAAAGCTTGAATCAAAGTTTCCACACGTTTATTTGCACGTCTACAAAATTTCTTGCTCTTGAAAATTATTATTATTGAATGATTTGACAAATATGTTGGTGTCAGTCTTGTAATGCCACAAACGTCTGTAGCACATTGCCCATTTTGATCGTCTTGATTTGTACTGCTTACAGTGATAGTGCAAGAAGTGTAAACCACCAAACCTTTTAATAGATGGCGTTTCACAATAAAATTCAAACTGTTTTTCTGAATGATCAAATTGTCGCAAATTGTAGGTGTAAATCATTGACCTCAACATGTTGTACAGCATTTTGTGAACATCTACATTACAAAGTTTCAGTTTTAAATTCAACCTGAAACATCGATCAATATGCCAGAGACACAAAAAATGTACCGTTTGCCTGTCGTCCTTCGGCTTAAAGAGTGTTCAAATTGAATTGTACAGAGCTGGATTATTGTCAGTAATGTACATCTGAAAATATAAATCCGTTTGTTTCATTTTCAGAGATCTTAGGATAGATGTCGATGTCTTTTTGTCCTTGTAGTTGCAAATAATGAATGCTACCAAATACCCTTTCCTAAATTGGTCTACCGCGACAAACGACGATAAATAAAAATCATACTGGTTGGTCTTGTGAGTGAAGTCGATACAGATTGGCCGATTAGTAGTGCAAGAAGCGTAAACCACCAACCTTTTTAACGGATGGCATTTCACAATAAAATTCAAATGAAATGTTCGCACATTGTAGGTGTAAATCATTGACCTCAATGTGTTGTACAGCATTTTGTGAACATCTACATTACAAATTTTTAGTTTTAAATTCAACCTGAGACACAAAAATTGTACCCTTTGCCTATCATCCTTAGGCTCTAAGACTGTTCAAATCGAATCGTGCAGAGCTGGATCATAGTCAGTAACATACATCTGAAAATATAAATCCGGTTGTTTCATTGTCAGAGACTTCAGGATAGATGTCAATGTCTTTTTGTCCGCTCAGTTGCAAATAATGAATGCTACCAAATACCTTTTCCTGTATCTACAAGTAATGACAAAAAATAAATGTATGAATAACATAAACATAGAAATGATTTGCAAACAAGAAATTATCAAAGAGAGAAACTTGTGTTGAATAGAATAGTGCTGAGGCCGCATGTCACTTATTCAGCGCAAAGATAGGGAGAACTCGTAACTTGGAATTCATATCAATAGTGGAAATTTCACAGGCATTTTAAAGGAGTTGAAATTTAAAACCAAAAAGCCAACAAAAAGGGCAAAACTTTTAAAATCGACCAACCACGAGAAATGGTTATGTAAAATTAAACCAAAAAATATAAAGTTGATAAAATAAAATTGAACAACAGTCAAAAATAGTCAAATAATTCCGAAGGTTAGGTAGTGGAACATCAATGGCTTCATATAACTTATTCTCACTTGCACAGTGCAAATAATGATTAAAACTCATTATAATATGGACACTATTGTATGCCTGGATTATAAAACAGATTGAACAAATCCCAAAATAATGAATCGAATTCCTCCAGATTTCCACTCTGAAGGCTCTCCAAATAATTGATGTTTTCTCTGGCTAAAATAATACTTAAGAATCTTCAGATAATTGATGCAAAGTCTGTGGAGAAATATTTACATTATTTTATCATTTCCCACGCACAGTACAGATCTCAGGTTAATTAATAACAATGACGATGAAACTTGAAAAAGAATTATTTGTTAAAATTGACAAAGAGCAGTATCGTAAATATTCATCTATTGTAGGACAGGAATTATTTAATGAAGTAAAGAAGTACAAACACGAACAGCAATGATTCAGGCATAAATTTGCACGGATCTGAAATCTGAAATGACGGATCTGAAATCTGAAATGACGGATCTGAAATCTGAAATGACGATGAAGCTTAAATTTACAAGGCAAAAGAGAAGGTATGAAAACCAGAACGAAGTGAGCTTATTAGTCTATGATATGATGAAAACACTAAGCGACGGTGGGAGCAGAGGAAAATTGAATTAAGCATTTTTCCACTTCTATTTCGGGGTTCATTTTGGGGTCAATTGCGAGCTTTATTTCAGGGTCCATTGGATCCATCTCAATTTCTTTGGGAATTGTCTCTAAACGCCACCTATTTTTTTTCTTTGAAAATCACAAACGAAAGAACATACTTACAAAGAAACAACGAAACGGAATTTTTGAGGATGACGTTTCGATAGAATGACTAGATCGTGAGATACGGGAACACGATAATGTCCCCAAGGAAGTGTCTTTATACATTGGTTCGAGATTATATATCTCATATTGTCAGCAGCTGATAAAGCTAATTTTCTAGTTACATTAGTGGTCAATTTATAATTTTTACTACGAATCGTACATTGAGTGACTTCCTTATTGATATTCTTAAACAGCGCGGCGGAATAGTCACCGGTACTGAGGTCATTCTTTACAATATTTCTCTTCACGCCTTTCGCCTTCTTAACGTTTTTCTCGTCATTCTCATCGGCTCTATTGAAATACGTTATTGTGTACAGTTTGGGCCGTAAATCGATAAATTCCAAGAGTATATCCCCTTTAGTTTCATCTTTAAATTTACCCAATACTTTGCGGTTGATTGTATTCCGACAAATATTCGGAGTTTCAATAGGACTTTCGCAGATATGGCAGATGTGATTGAACGTATTAATCATCTGTCTTCTCTCCTCCTCATTGATGATGATAGGTTGCGAGGTCTCTTTAATCATTCTAGAAATTCGTCCAGCTTCCTCTGGCACCCTTTTCCAGAACACTTTAACGGCATTTGGTCCTCTATACAGTACAGGCTCATAGTCGTTTTGATCAAGCGGATTTCGACAAACTGTATAATTACAAAAACTACTTGGCTCGTGGAGATGAGTCTCATATGTATTCTTAGAGGAAGAATCTGGATTGCAAGGGACCAAACAAGTCTCAAAGTCTGCATAAATCGTATATGGGATAAATTGGGTCATTTTTTTTCGACGAACATCAAATGATAGAAAGTCAGTTTTATCTTTGAAAGGCATCTGAGGCTGTCTCGCCTGATGTTGACAACATTCAAGCATATGCTTCTCAAGATGCTCTACTTTCCTGAAATGGAAGAGACAGGAACGACAAATATGCAAACGAGTTGAACTATGTGGAACTTTTTGAGACTGGACCAGAGCCGAGAGGTTTGTGATGTACGTGAAATGGCGATTTTCACCTTTGGTGATCAAAAGTAGATCGAAATGTTTATCTTTTTTAAAAGTTTTTGAAACCCTGATGGGATATACTTTTGGATTTTTTTTCGATTCTGTTAGCCCGTAGATGTTAACACTGCACTGGTTATTCTTCTCAAAAATATTAATCTCTTTCATGGTAGTTGGCCCTTCAGGATTCATACCTTTAAAATTTAATCCTGTCTCAAGCATAAATTTAGGTTTATACGCTGACACACGATTCTTATTGCGAACTTTATGGCTAAGGTAGCGACACGCGACCGCATAAAAAAAAAAAATTCTTATCTTCAATATTCTTTATATTAATTACCGCTCGACGGCTTTTGATAGATTTGGGCAGATCGATGAAGGACTTGGCCGATAAAGGGCTAAACCTATGGATATGAAGTTCTAAATCTAAGTATTTCTCAATTGACCACCCAGATCCAATAAATTCATTTTGCTCAAATTCAGCCAGAAATGTTTCCACTTGTTTATCAATCCATCTTTCAATGTTTGTGGATGCGAAGATTTCCTTCACTGAAATACGTAAAGAAATGTTTTGTCGCTCGACTCTATCAGGAAACGTTTTTATCAAAGCCAAATTTAAAACGAGAACAACTTTTAAACAGTTGTGGATTTTCATATACTGGTCAATGCGATAACGTAATCCATCTCGATAAAAATTAATAAAATTAGATATTTCTTCCATATGCTTCTGTTTTTGGTCAGCACTGACAGGAGTGTGTGGAATAATAGTCTCTTCAGTCTCGTTCTCATTCACGCGATTATTATATATTGTTACCAGTTTAGAATAGTTTTCATATCCCGGGAAGAGTATCACCGAATATCGCTGCCCGGCTGATAATTTGTATTGAGTGCCGAATTTTGGGTGACCAGCCGACTCCTTTTGTAGCTGCTTGTCAAGTAGAACCGCCGAACGATGATTATTACTCCGTAAATGGATGTGGTGTCGATTCTCCGCGTATACCCCTTTACAGAGCGGGCATGTTACCAAAAAACATAAAGAAATGGTATAGCGACAATAATTAAAGGAAAAAGAAAGCGAGTATATATTTACTTTTCGTTAGTTTTGCGAGTACTTTTCGACAGACCACCACCTCTTTGAAGTCCATCTCCTCGCGAGGTTGTTGGCAAACACGGCGGCGGAATGATGATACTCTTTTGTTTCCTGCAAATTCGGACATTTCTTTTTTAGCTCGACAATATCAACAACATACTTAGCCGGGATAGTTTTGATAGTCTCCGTGGCACATCGCTTCATTTGATCTCGTTTGCAGAGATTCATAGCGGTCTCATCTCTGGATTCTCCCATACAGAGATTCATGGGGCACTCTTGACTAGTTGCTGTTTCTCTAACACAAAGGTTTAGAGGTGTCTCATCTCCAGAGGTGAGGGAAAATGTATCAATGTCATAGGCATATGGGCACTATGCGTCGAACTCTGAATGTTTGCAGTAACGCCGTACGTACCCACATTCCTCACCTATCCCGTGTTCGTTGCATACAAAACGATACATTTTCCCTGGAACAGGTAAATATGGACCTTGATTGAACATGAACAATGAATTACTGACTGTTAATCCTTATGTAGCCTTGATATATAAAGTTGGCGATTTCGAGTAGGTATGGAGGGGTTGCTCGCTTGGCAGTGTGACTCTAGCTATGAGGTAATAATAAAATGTTTGAGATTTTCGCTTATCAATACTCTTATTTGAAAAAAAAGAGAAAAATGAATAAATACGTGCCGATGAAACGTTTTGTGTCTGCTGCGTTGTCAGCACGATAATCAATGGAAAAAAAATTGTCGAAAATATTACCATTAAGGTAATGAATACAATAAGACGAAACACTATTGTGTTGAAATTTTGTGATACACTTTTTACAGGCGACGGTGGGAGCGGAGGAAAATTAAAAGATTCTTCCACTTCTATTTTGGTATCAATTTTGAGGTTTATTTCGGGGTCGATTTTTGGGTCCATTGGTTCCATCTCAATTTCTTTGGGAATTGTCCCTAAACGCAACATGTTTTTTTTTTTGAAAATCACAAACGAAAGAACATACAAACAAACAAACAACATTACGTCTTGCATCGTGAAGTTGAAAACTGTGTCTTGATATTTGGTTCTGTTATCAGTGATGTAAGGATTCAGCAAATTTTCAGCTAATAAAGATTTCCAGACAAGAATGTGCTGACAGACATTGTACCGCTCTTTGTTTTTAGTTTTACAGTTCGCAGCGGAATCTTGGCCGATGTTCTCACTGTTGCCTCTATCTCTGGATCAAAAGCTGCGAGAAATGAGATCTGTAAATTTATTAAATGAGATGCTTGTCATGAAAAAGGTCGTCACGTCAAACTTTGTTGTATCGTTAAAAAGAAAATGATGTTCTCAAGCCCAAAAAGTACGATGTATAATCGAGAGAATACAAGAACGAGTGAAGTAATGCAGTACTGAAGCAAGAGACAGTGTTGCCATACATACCTATCAACAACAAACTACAACCTGAACGTATATGAATAATAATACTTACAAACAAAGCGCGTATTCGGATAGCTTCCAATCGTTAAATCCTTCAAATTTTGTGCGCGATGGGAGTGGTATCTCTATTTCTCTTTGCTGGGAGGACGAGACTGTTGTTGATATCATAAGATGAGGCATTGCGGGTGCATCTGAAAGGATTGAGATATTTATGGAATGAAATTGTATTACTCTGTTATGTAGTTACATAAAACCTACCTGCAGTACACGTGAGCAGTAGCGCGAAGCTGCCGGCTTGACCGTCCACTAGAACTTGAAACAAGTTCCTAATGGTGCTCAATTCGGCCATCACTGGCTCTATCGCTTTTTGCAGTTCCAATCTTAGAACATTAATTTGAATTTCATTAAATAAATATTCATAAGTTTATCTGGTTATGCTTGTCCACGACTTCACGCTGAACGGTTCCAGCACCTTTTTCAAAACGCTTAGCATCCTCACGTTTTTGATCACGCGCGGTAGGTCTCCGTCTTTTTGCGACTTTGCATGACTGTTTATATCAAGTCGCGCGCAGGGTTCCAGCATTACCTTTTACACACAAATTTCGATCGATTTGAGGAGGCGCTATTGGTAACAACATGGCCAAAAAGTGTTCTTCTGATCTATGTGTCTGTGAGCGAACCATTCACTCACTATGGTGAAGTTAGATTATGTCAAAAGTGGGTATTTGCATACCTTTCACATGCCTACTTAAAGCACCAAGTCTTTCGTTCACTTTGGGCTACTCAACCAACCTTTTATACTCGTAATTTTTCGCCAAATCTCTTTCAATTTCGATTATAGCTTGAATCAAAGTTTCCACACGTTTATTTGCACGTCTACAAAATTTCTTGCTCTTGAAAATTATTATTATTGAATGATTTGACAAATATGTTGGTGTCAGTCTTGTAATGCCACAAACGTCTGTAGCACATTGCCCATTTTGATCGTCTTGATTTGTACTGCTTACAGTGATAGTGCAAGAAGTGTAAACCACCAAACCTTTTAATAGATGGCGTTTCACAATAAAATTCAAACTGTTTTTCCGAATGATCAAATTGTCGCAAATTGTAGGTGTAAATCATTGACCTCAACATATTGTACAGCATTTTGTGAACATCTACATTGCAAAGTTTCAGTTTTAAATTCAACCTAAAACATCGATCAATATGCCAGAGACACAAAAAATGTACCATTTGCCTGCCGTCCTCTGGCTCAAAGACTGTTCAGATTGAATTGTACAGAGCTGAATTATCGTCAGTAATGTATATCTGAAAATATAAATCAGTTTGTTTCATTTTCATAGACCTTAGGATAGATATCAGTGTCTTTTTGTCCGCGTAGTTGCAAACAATGAATGCTACCAAATACCCTTTCCTAAATTGGTCTACCGCGACAAACGACGATAAATAAAAATCATACTGGTTGGTCTTGTGAGTGAAGTCGATATAGATTGGCCGATTTTCTGTTCCACTTTCTATCGTTTGAGCCAGCATTCTCATATTCTGATACCCAAACACAAAGAAGTTTTGAGCTTTCGGTAGATCGCCAAAGATCTTTTTCAAACATTGCTTAGCAGTTGTAAAGGAAGTAGTATCCTCGACATTTGTACAAGTTGTAGCAGTAGTAGTGAGGAACATAGTCGAGTCCGCCATTTGACTTCCATTAGAAATACTGACATTAAAACTATGGTTTCTAGACGCCGGACGACCGATGATCAGTGTCCCAATAAAGACGCAGAGAATGACTAATGTGATTGATAGTAAGATATTTTTGATGGCTGGACGTCTAAAACAGACATTTTACGAACTCGTGATACTCACGTTGACGTCAAAATGAAAAAGAAGAATGCTAATCACTTACCAATGTAATGCAGTACGAGAGTCCATTGGTTTGTATGGATGTTCTTCCATTATTAACGATTCAAAAATTAATAGTATTAATTAATTAAACGCGAAAGACGAATACTCCGACGTGAAGTAAAGCATGCAAAACGAGCGCTTTCGGTTAATAAACCATCTTCAAGCCTGAAATGAAAGCAACTGACGAACAAATGAGAAAAACGAGGTATTAAGATCGTCCAAACGAGAAATCACGGTGTGAGTCATGAACCAGTTCGATCAGGCCATCTTCCGGAATGTACGAGTTGAGTGCAGTGATACCGTCAGTCCGGTTCCCAGCGTCACACCGAGAACCATTCCAAATGAACACCATCGAGAGATTTCACTCAGGTAATGTCACCATCCTCAAGAAGATCACACACTTCCTCCGATAACCGATATCCCCTCTGGGAAATCCCGATTCAACCCTAAGACAAGACTCTTTCTGCGCTCAAACTCGATCTACAGATGCGCACACCGCGCCTAAAGGTCCACCACATTGAACCATCAGGCACGCCCTCACGGCGTCTTGATAACATTTCATTGTATTCTAAATCATCATTCGTGTGCACTGGGTTCCCTAATTCGGAATTAACATCAATAACAATTCGTTCACAGTTTTTTCTTCTCTCATTAAGATTATAGACGACACCTATCCGACGCTTAACTACATCATAATAGTTACAATTAATAATCCAAGAAAAAGAGTCAGCGACTACTCACCAAAAAATAGTCAAATACCAGATTGACACGCGATAATATAAAAGCAGAATCCTTACACCGCGCACACAATACAAGACGCACCACAGTAATACCTTCACAGTAGAACTAGAATACTATATCTACTGCGTACGTCTCGATGTAGTCGAAAACAGAGAAATCAATCCACCTAACACACACCTATTGTATTTTCGATGTCATCCCTGCTAACTTGTCTGTCCACCCCTACTAAATAGTGCGTTCAAATAATATCCGTGACAAGAGAGATGCTGTGTATTATATCCGCTGTTTAACGCCAGCAGACTCGGAACCAGTTTCCTGCAGTCGCGCAGTTCATCTCGTCTAAATATAGTGAGTTCCTATTGTCCACATGAAGTTACATCGCCAGAGTTTTTTTTTCTTAATAAACATTGCCACTTTGGACAACAATAATGGCGAATAAGTCTCTCAATTTGCATGGATTTGTGAATAGACACGCTTCTCTCAAAGTATGGATTTGAAACAAATTGAATCCGTAAATTCAAACAATTTGGTAACAGGTGGCCATCTCGACTAGTCCCATCAATTAGCCGGTTCCCTTCCAGTGTGACATTTACCATAAGGAAGTCAAGAGTACTTACTACAATTCATGCCGTAATTGATTGACTTCAGCCTCCAACGAGGCTATTTCCTGATCGATCGAATACAAAAGCGCTAATAATCGGCATAAATGTTCGGCCACGAACAAGATGGTGTTCCGAATAAAGGAGGACATCTCTCGTTTTACTTTCACGTCAGTTCCAAAAATATTTACCATTTTGTTCATCAGGGAAACAATTTTAACAGCGGCCATTGTAAACAATATTGATCTGTAGACAGGATATTCTACATTACAGAAACCAAAACGTTCCTCTTATAGCTAGAGATGATTTGGATATTATAAGCTGATACATATAAAATACTTACATTCGCCTTCAGCTCAGCTGCACTTTGCAAATATAATTCTCAGGAAGCCGAATAAAGAACTACATAATATAGAGCGAGCGTAATAGTTCGAAAATAGTAATGATGTATTGGTGATGCAACATTAAATAGAGGCCGAGCGAGGTTGAGTATTTCAATCAATCGGCGTTACCAACCGCTTTTTAGTAATTTACCGTAGACTCATAAAACAATGCCAGGATTGAGAGACATACAATCGACGTAAAACCGGAAATTTCCGGGTAGTTGGAAACACTGTACAATTCCAGTGGCCAGTATGGAAAGTGAAACAAACAATGATAGCGCGAAAAAATCGCCGAGGAGTTGGAAACACTGCACTGTACAATTCCAGTAGCCGGTAGAGTAGTTGTTATTTTTCTTGTCGTAAGAGATGGTAACAGTGGAGAGCAAAGAGCTGTAGAAGTGTACAGGGGTACCAACATTTCAACACTCCCCCTCAGCTCTTGCTTCCAGCTGCACCACTCTAAATTCTAAATATTTTGTCAGTCTCGACCCACTTCTGGATAATATTAATAATATTATTTTGATAATACTTTGATAATCACTAATTTGATATGAGTAATAATTATTAGTAAAAGGAACACGATAATATCACAATTAGAATAAACCAAACAGTCTTAATAGTCTTGTACAAAAATCGTAATCGCTTCATCAGCCAGTTTCGTTCATCTGCACCTGACCTGGAACTAAAACATAAAAGATTTTAAATTAATACAAGTCATTTTCATCTGGCCTGAAACGAGAGACATAGTAAATAAGATATAGTACATGTTTGTAAATTAATACAGTCGTATTCAATTCATATTTTCAGTTAAACAAAGTTGAGATCGAAGGGTGTGAAATCTCTTTTTATTCAATGGTTTTGTGAAGAGATCTGCCAAATTGTCTTCTGTTGAAATCTGCTCGACGTCAATAAGACCGTCTCTGAGCAAGTCTCTTACGAAGAACAATTTAGTTGCCACATGCCTGGTCCCCTTGTGATTTGTAGGATCCCGAGCAATGGCTATACACCCTGCGTTATCTTCAAATATCATAGTAGTATGATGAAAGAGACCAGCCAGGTGTCTGATCCAGTTGACTTCACGATGACTCCTACGCTAAGAGAGACTATTAAGCTTTTTGACACTTTTCTTTATTATCGAAAACCTATTGACAAAACTCGCGGGCTAATTACTAATGTGCATACACGATAATTTACAATTCGCGACGCGGAAGAGACGTATAATTCGACTTTGATTTCTTGATTGACAACTGACCGCCCCGATGGTACTCCTTATATATCTTGAGAATAGGCCCTGGCCAACGCCTCGTCGCATGTTATGATTTTCTTGATGTTTACATTATCGACGATTTTGATATTCCTATCGCGTTATTTTTCTGGCGTTTGCTAGTCACGGCCAGCGACCTACTCTCCACTCGAACCCCGTACACCATAGGTCCATCCTCCTTTTTCTGGACGAATGTCCATGCCGGTTGGTGGTGGCATCTCCCTGCTTCTGGACCATTTCCTTCCTTGGCTCGTTTTTCCTCCCCGTGATCTTAAAATGGTGTATGCTTACTCTTAACCGTGATGTTACATCTTAATTCTATTTGCTCTTTCTTTCTTCCCTCTGTACATATTCCGCGTCTTTCTCTGTCACGCATTCGTTATATTATTTACAATGTTTTTTCATATACGTATATCACTTGAAATATTACTGGCATGCGTCCTACATATATATCTACTTATACTTGCATATTTTGCACATTTGTGTGATTTTAAATTACGAATATTTATCGCTATATCTTCTATACTGCTCTTGATTACTGCCAATTACACTTTCTAAGAATTCTTAAATATTGGGTAAGTAACAAATTTTACAATATTCGCTTATTCTCTACTTTTCCTTTAAATCTGTGTATCCTACGTAATTCTAGCTATCCGTCGGCACTTTGACTCTTGCTTTGACGAGATATGTTCATTCGCTCTTTCCATGAATTTCTTCCTCCAAGTTGTTCAGGCTCCTTGCGGCGATATTTTTTAGTCGTTGCCAAAGGCTCCTCAAATTTGATAAATAACCAAGAACTAAAAAAAAATTCGAAGAAAAACTTGTAAAAGAAATTTAATCAGGGATGCCACGCTGTTTTTATTGGGAAAAACACCGAAAACCCGCGGTTACAAATTTGAGGGAAAACACAGTTTTTTTTTAACTTTAAGAAACAGACCCCACCTCCATTTTATGTGACGGGCATCTTTTCCAAGTCGGATTTTAGTCTTAGACGGCGAACATATCCGACCGACGCTTGCGAAGATTGTAGTTGATAACTTGTACCGATAGTGAAATAATAATTATAGAGGATTAGTCGTCAATGTAAAGGCAGAACTGTATTGATGAGACACATACACACAAACAACAAAAATATAAATGCAAAAAATAAGAAGGAGAAAAATTAAAAGGGAAACGTATATGAAATGATAATAATAATAATCAAGAATCACATGAAATAAAACAAAAAAAGAAACACACAAACAAAAAAAACACAGGGCAAAAAAAAATGAGATTAAAAGGAGAATGACCTAGCCAATCTGTTACTTTTTTCCGAGAAACCCCCTCGTTTCCTCTATGGAACCCTCCCCCCTTTTTTCTTGTGAGACGCGGAGATACTTTAACTAAGATTGTAGGAAAGACGCGTAGGAGAAGTCATTGAGCGAATCGAAAAACGTAAAAAAGAAATGAATGAAAAAGATGATGTAATGTACGCCAAATGGAAATGAGAAAAAGAATACGAGAAAGAATATTTAAAAGAATGAGAAAATAAAAGAAGAGGGGACAGAAAAAGGTGGTATACTCGAGGGAGGATCACTAGCCTCTCACGTGTGCGCTGGCCGGTCTCAAGTCCGATGTGATAACTCCAGGAACTTGAGGGTGTTACGACGCCTCTACGGGTGCCCCGCTACCTTCCTCAAATACACCAAAAAAAAAACTAAAACTAAGGATCCGGATACCGAGGGGGACAGCTATCTTGTACATTAGACTCACTTCCTGAACCTGGTACCCGGGAGTGGACTGTTCGAGGGGACAACTATCCGGCAACTTGGGACTCGCTTCCTTGTCTCGTCACCACCCATAAGACGAATAAAAGGAAGGGATTCGCTACAATAAGAGGGAATCACAAGACTTTACCTATTAGCATAGGGCCGTTGGCTCACCCATACTTTACTCTAGACAAGAGTCTGCGACACGGGAACGGACATAGGGCCGAGGCTCACCCATATCTTGGAACAGACGAAGGAGTTTTCAGGAGGAGACTCGTATCTCTGCGTCCCGATAAATGGTAATCGTCTTACTTTAACCCATTTAATTTCGAACAACCCCCCTCCTAAACAGGAATAATCAATAATAATTTTTTGACGAATATAGTCCCTAAAAGAAAAATAAATATCAATTTCCCGACGTAAGAATTGAAAATTAAGAACGAATGACAAATAAATGTTACGAGAATGTTGAACCGAAGTCAGAAAATCCCAAAAGAAAACAAAAAAAAAACATAAAAATTCAATCACGTACCAATGAAGATGTTCGATGACTCGCTGTAGAGATGTGCACATTCCACTGCAATCACAGTAACCTTCCTGAAAATGGCTAGAATATATCTATCTAATTAATTAATAAAAAAAATTGTAACCCCGACTTTTTCCTAAGGCCTTGGCTAGAAACACCCCCCTATATCTCTTAACAGATAATAATTTGGGCTGACGTACTTCACATACGTCTAAAAAGGAAAAACTGATTAGGTGTTTGAAAAAAAAGGAACGAACGAATGAGTATTACGATTGCAAAAAATTACTAAAGGAAGGCAAGTGACATTGAAACATTAAAAAAAATAAGAAATAAAGGAGATAATAGCGAAAATAAGAGATGAGACAAAAAAAAATTATAAGCTGGTGAAACTTTTTGATGCTGGTAACATGGAGCCGAACTTCGATGGTGGATGGCTTGATGGTGGTAGGCAGCGGAAAAAAACGATCGAACAGGAACCAGAAAATCGCGCTTTCCCTGGCCAGTTGTATTACTTGGCCCGCGCATGATGGAAAAATTTTTTTTTAACTCAGTGTGACGAGAGGTGAGAGATGGGCCCACATAATGGGCCTAGGCGGCCATAATGCCGACCTTAACCATTACGCAAGTTTTTCGTATTCGGAAAGTTTGAACTACCGACGCACAATTTTGACACTTTGTCTAATCACTGCTTTCGACACTTCGCCGGTGCGAATAAAGAATAAAAATTACGAACACCGATTAGCAATTTGAACACTCGAATAGATTCGAGGTTTGTTTAATTTGCTCGAAAAAGAAGATTCCTCGATTCGAAAATTTGACGTGATTTGCGCGGAAAATAAGTATTTACCGAACAACGACGGCGGCGATAATCAAGATTCTCGCACTACTCCCTTACAAACCAGGAGACTTTGAAAGATCGATAGACGTAAAGGCAATGGGATGATTCAACATCAACTACTTGACGCTTCTTAGTTTCTCGTCGACGTCAACTCTGTCTAGAGGCACATCATACCCCCGTCCACAGGGTGATCGACAAGATGTACCAATAAGCAAAGATGACGCTTTCCACTATTGGTCGAGTGAGTTTCTGTTGAATCCGCCCCTGACAACTAGTTGGAAATGGCCGTCTATAGGAGACTAGAGAGAGACAACGGAAATTGTCGGCGAGGGTTTGAAGTCGAAAAGTCGGAATTTAGAAAGGAACTGATCGGACCTGGAGGAAATGAAAAAAAATTTACGACCGGGAATGCGAGAGAGATCATAATGCACCCGCTATAATATTCGTCCACCGGACGTCTTTCACTCTTCAAGGGATTGAAACCTGACGTAATTAATGCCAAAGCATGACTGCAGGAAAAGGAATGGAATTGGGTAAGTAGTAAAAATTAAAAGCGTCTATTGTCAGATTAGTAAGAAAGCAGAGCTAGATAGATGCACCTGCCCGGCATGTACCGTACAGTGCGACTTGATAAAGGAAATTACAATAATATCGGAGTGAGCGTTATTACCCAAATGGACAGAGATGTTTCGTTAAAAGGAATAACAAAAAATTTTTGATCAGAAATAGGAATAAAGAACAAAGAGTGAACTTCGGCACCCTTCCAATTCTCGCATTCCCGTCTAAAAAAAATATATATTATATGCAGCTATTATAACGTGGTCCCATCCGCCGAGTCGTCACCATACAATACAGCTGGGTCACGATTTTACTCGACGAACAGCGTAAGAAAGAGAGCAAGAGACTAAAAGGCCAAAACTACATTCTTTAATTAATTTGATCGCCGCTCGCCGCGATTTGATATTTTCGAATAGCGAAACTTCCGTTGTCTGCCCATAACTACAATTTTGTGACACTACATCCTCTCAAAATTCAACAAGGAGCGGTGCTGCTGGTTTGTTATCGCCTGCTATTCGCCTTGCTGCTGTGCCATGTGGGCTTCATTGTTCCTCCATCATGGTATCTGTGCTGTATTTACCGTGTTCTACCACCAGGCCAGTGCTACCAAAATTGTGGCCGCCGTTGATCTTATGGGTCGCGGTTTTCCAGTTTCCATTGTACATACTCCATTCAGTGTAGCTTGCCTTTTATTGCTCATCCCCTCCTTTGTTTGAAATCCTCCATATGGTATTTTTTTTTCGCTTTACATTTTTCCAATTCGTCCAGTTTGGTGTTACAAATAATCGGTACCTTCCCTAGTCTATGCTTTTTTTTTCGCATTGGAAGTGAGTGCGTCATTGGACCATACAATATGATAATTTTTGTGTCGTTCTCTTTCTGGTAGCTCTCCTCGCGTAGGTATTTCCGCCAGAGACTGGATCCTATTGACGTTGATGTTAAGATGTTCCTTGTAGAGTGCTGGGATTGCCGCCATGTGTACTGTTATCTGGGTGTGAACTCTTCAGAAGACCATGCCATTAGTTGCTTTTTCTTGTTCAACTTGTGGTTCTCCAAGCGCGTGTACGTTCGCCCCTGCTAGGGCTAGGATCGTTCATGCACCTGGAATCTTCATTGTCTTCATTATCTTCGCTGACTTTTTCCCTGGAACTCAGAAGTTCTTGTTGATTCAAATTTCTCGGATAAGTTTGGTATTTAGGACCTTTGGCCAAAGTTTTTTTTTCTTTTCTGTGACTTGCGGATGGGGGAGGGAATGGAAAGTGAGATATTTGACTCTTCTTTCTGTGGCTCCATTTCATTATTCTTGACCTTTTTTTTTTCTCCCTTTTTCTTATTCATGCTATTTCTTATTTTCTTCTTCTCGTGCGTAATACGGTCTTAGTCGTTCGATATGTACTTTCTCTGTACGGCCTTTATAGTCTATGACATACGAGTTCTTCCCGAGACGCTCTTTTATTTCAGATGGGCCTTCGTACACGGGCTCAGCTGTGACTTTCCAAAACGTTCCTCTTGTAGCTAGAGATGATTTGGATATTATAAGCTGATACATGTAAAATACTTACATTCGCCTTCAGCTCAGCTGTACTTCGCAAATATAATTCTCAGGAAGCCGAAAAACGTAAATGCAATCAACAGAGAATAACATAGCGAAAAATTTGAAAACGTTGATGTGAGAACAATAGAGCGAGCGTAATAGTTCGAAAATAGTAATGATGTATTGGTGATGCAATAGTAAATAGAGGCCGGGCAAGGTTGAGTATTCCAATCAGTCGGCGTTACCAACCGCAATAGCGACCCACCTAGCCGCTAATCACCCGTCCTAGTACCTGACGAATGGACGTTTCATTCGCCAGCTCCATGACTCGTACCGGCCAAAGGTACAAACCGTCAGGTGCCGAACGTGGGCCCCTCGATCGCACCCAAGCGTTTGTAGACATGGTAACTTGTGCACTGTGAACCCTAATAAATAGAAACAATTTACAATTTTCTTTGTTTTGAAACAACAGATGAATTTGCTATCATCGATTGCTGTGTAACCTTAAATCGAAGAAATTACCATAGTTGAATGTCTGTGAGCAAACCATCCACTCACTATGGTGACGTTGGATTACGTCAGAAGTGGGTATTTGCATACTTTTACATGCCTACTTGAAGCACCAAGTCTTTTGTTCACTTTGGCTGCTCAATCAACCCCTTATACTCGTAATTTTTCGCCAAATCTCTTTCAATTTTGATTAAAGCTTGAATCCAAGTTTCCACACGTTTATTTGCACGTCTACAAAATTTCTTGCTTTTAAGAATATTATTGAGAGATTCGACGAATATGTTGGTGTCAGTCTTACAATGCCACGAACGTCTGTAGCACATCGCCCATCCTGATCGTCTTGATTTGTACTCCTTATGGTAATAGTTCAAGAAGTGTAAACCACCAATCTTTTTAACGGATGGCGTTTCACAATAAAATTCAAACTGTTTTTCTAAATGATCAAATGTTTGCAAAATGTAAGTGTAAATCATTGACCTCAACATGTTGTACAGCATTTTGTGAACATCTACATTATAAAGTTTCAGTTTTAAATTCAACCTGAAACATCGATCAATATACCAGAGACACAAAAAATGTACCGTTTGCCTGTCGTCCTTAGGCTTAAAGAGTGTTCAAATTGAATTGTACAGAGCTGGATTATTGTCAGTAATGTACATCTGAAAATATAAATCCGTTTGTTTCATTTTCAGAGATCTTAGGATAGATGTCGATGTCTTTTTGTCCTTGTAGTTGCAAATAATGAATGCTACCAAATACCCTTTCCTAAATTGGTCTACCGCGACAAACGACAATAAATAAAAATCATACTGGTTGGTCTTGTGAGTGAAGTCGATACAGATTGGCCGATTTTCTCTTCCACTTTCTATCGTTTGAGCCAGCATTCTCATATTCTGATACCCAAACACAAACAAGTTTTGAGCTTGCGGTAGATCGTCGATTAGCTTTTTATCGACTACTCCAACCTTGCAGCTTGTACTCAGTCTAGCCATAAATTCTGATACAACTAAAAATATGCAAAACTCATCAAATTTTTAATTAAAAGAAGAAGATACATAAACCATTCAAAAGAGTACACTGTCCAATACAAATTCGCAAATGATCATTCAAAATGCCCCCCTTTTGTCCGTACGTATTTGCTTAACGTTCTGGCCACTTATTAATGGGGGCACAAATCCTTTCAAGTGGCGGTGCAACTTTAGTATGCGGTCTACCGCGAAAATCCGGTCAGATTTCATTTTAGTGTGCGGTCTACCTGAAAATTGTAAAGAGGTATGCGGCCTACCGTAATTGACAAAGACGAACAGTACCATGTTCACATAAATTTGGAATTATATTCATGCATACATAAGTACGAGGGTTGTCCAATAAGTAAGTTTCCCTATGCCTGCAAATGAGTAAAACGCAACCAATCAAGCTCGGATAATTTTTTTATTTTTTCGTAGGTTATAATTATTTTTCAACATAATCCCCCCCCTTCGTCAATACATTTATTATACCGCGACAATAATTTTTTTATTCCAGCAAGGTACCAGCTTCCGTCCTGGTTTTTAAAAAAATTTTTGACAGCTTCTTTCACTTCTTCATCAGTTTGGAAATGTCGTCCACCGAGCGCCACTTTCAAAAATGGAAACAAATGGTAATCACTCGGGGCAAGGTCCGGTGAATGCGGAGGATGAGAAAAAACTTCCCAGCCCAACTGCTTCAAAAATCCCTGGGTAATCTTCGCAGAATGAGGGCGTGCGTTATCGTGGATCAGGAGGACTCCTTTTGACAAAAGTCCAGGACGTTTGCTTTTCAAGGCTTTGCGGAGACTCTCGAGCGTGTCTAGATATCTGGCTGCATTTACAGTTTCACCATGCGGCAAATATTCTTCGTAGATGACCCCTTTACAGTCCCAGAATGCAGTCAGAAGGACCTTTCCTGCAGACATTTGGGTCTTGAATTTTTTTGGAGGCTTACCGCCTTTCTTTACCCATTGCTTCGACTGCTGCTTTGTTTCTGGGGTGTAATGATGTACCCAGCTTTCGTCTCCGGTCACTATTCGCTCCCATAAAGAATCACCTTCCTTCTCATACAGTTCCCGCAGGCTGAATGCGGCTTCAATTCTTTGAATTTTGTGCTCTTCGGTCAGCTCTTTCGGGACCCATCGAGCGCACACTTTACTGAGGTTTAAATGTTCATGCAAAATCGTGCATACCGAACCACGCGAAGCATCGATAAAATACTCGTCTTTCAACTTCTCTTGAATTTCCCACACCGTATACCGTTGATCTTCCTCGAGTAACGCGCGAACAGCTGTTACCGAATCGTCATTCACATAGGCGGCAACTTACGATTTTCCCAGGGGGTGCTCGAACAAAATTTTTAGGGGTGGGGGCAGCCTTTTTGAGGGGAGGGGCAAAAAATTTCGCGCTTCGCATGCATATGTTTCCACTTCTGAAATGATGTTCTAAATCCGCATCTGTTGAAATTTTTTTTATCATATAAGAACTAAGTCATAATTATACAAAATAGATAATACAATGAACATCAAACAACAAAATAATGAACAAAGAAAAAGAGAAAAGATGGAGGAGTAAACGTGTATACGTAAGTACATTATTTTTCATGAAAGTATGTATTACGTATTAGGTACGAGGTAAGTACTGAGTACTATATTATGTGGCTACATGTAAAACGTTGATGATCGATGCTTATTTCTTCCAATCCACTCATTCATTAATTTCTCAAGATCGATTTCGCGAGTAATATTTTTATGAACATGGAGCACGGCGACTTGATTCAAATGTTTAGCTTTCAACATTGCTCTGAGGTACGTTTTGAGTCTTCTTAACGCTGAAAACGATCTTTCACACGTGCATGTGGAGACGGGTATGGTCAAAAAAATTATGAGTAAAATCTTCATTCCCATAACTAAATTTAGTGATGGTAAATTTTCTGGTTTTCTAAAATATCGGATAACTTCATTTATACATTTTGGCTTTAAATTTGAATTTTTCATTAAATCTAACATCATATCTCTGTGCAACATTAGACGCTCTGCATCAACCTTATTAACAAACTCTTCTTTATAAAATGTGATGATTTCTGTAGCATCTTCTTTCGTTTTATTTTTTCCAATTACAAATTCTTCCATTTGTTTCAAAAACGCTTGCTCCTTCTCATTAAAACGCTCATGTAGAGCCATTGAAACCGAGTCAATTATCTCAAAATACTTCTTTCTGAAGAATTCCTCAACTCCAAACATGTGTGGAGAGGAAGTAGACTCGAATCTTTTTGGCGCCTTTCGTGTTCTTGGTATTTTCGGTTCACGCAGTTCAAGTTGAGTACTTTCAGTTAAAATAGCCTTCCAAATTTCAGGAAATTTATCTCGGCTACTTGCAATCAAATCTTTCATGCTTGAAATTTTATCATTCGATTCTCCAAAATTCAATTGTTCGGCTTGTAGTTCTCGATTCAAAATCTCAATTTTTTCAAAAACATCAATCAACGAATGTAAGTAAAAATAAAATGAAAAAGACTCCATTTTATTTAAGAAACCGACTGCCTTCGCAGTTACACTTGAATCAACAGTACGATCCTTTTTAACGTTGTCGAAGAAATCAATTAATGTTGTATAATTTTTTTGAACAGTAATTAGGGACGACACTCTCATGCACCATCTTGTCGGACAATATGCTTTCAGGCTTGGGAGAGACATATTTTCGATGCTTTCTGCAGATTCTTGTAAATTGTTGAAGCATACTAAGCGTTTTGGTGATTCACGGACAAAATTGATCAGCTCTTTGACTGTTCCAATAAAATCACGTACCTCAAAAATATTAGATAAGGAATCTTGGACGACTAAATTCAATTTGTGTGCCCTGCAATGCACAAAGAACGCCTTCGGGTTAACTTCTTGCATTCTCGTTTTTAAACCCGTTAATTCACCGGACATGTTGGCAGCACCATCAAAGCACTGGCCCACAATACTTTGAATCGACAAATTAAATCTTTCTAAAACATCAGTAATTATCTTGAATAAAGTTTCCGATTGCGTATTTCCCGTTTCATAAAATCCCAAAAAGTTTTCATGAATTGTAAGCGTATCATCAACGTGACGAAAAGCAATGGAAACCTGCTCGAGTCGCCGAATATCCGAACATTCATCCATTAATACGCTGAAGCACGTTGCTTTATGAATGGGCTCGATAAGTTTGAGTAATACTTCTTTCAGCATCAAATCCAAGATTTCATTAATATAGTTATGATGTAACCACTTATATGAAGTACGATCTAACCACACCTTCAGTTCGGGAACATCAGTTGCTCTCATTTTTAAAAACGACATGAATTTAGAGTTATCATCCTCATGACCTCGGAACGGAATTCCTTCTTCAGCCAAAACGCGTACGGTATGAAAAATTTTCAACAATGCGACTCGAGCTTCTTTCATTTGCTTCGCTTTCGCATCTGATAGTGAATGTACAACAGTATTTTTTTTCATATTGCTTAATCCATTTGCCGCTGCTCGATGAAACTCTGTTTTCTCGTGACTTTTGAAAACTTCTAATGCCTTACCCCATTTTGAATATCCGGTTGTGATGTAACAAGAGTATGAGCGGAGAACAGACCCCCGTACATAACACAAACCATACAGAGAACTTGGATAACGTAACTTATCGAAACAGCAACCAAATCAAACGATCTTGCTTACTCCGGAAAAGCTTTCACATAGACATAGCCTGCAGGCCACCACCGTCCACTTCAGGGAGTACTCATGACTCTGATCCCAGTCCTACCCATTTCGATAAGACCCAGACTAGCTCAGAATAGAGCACGAATACTCACAAGAAAGGGCGTGGGTGGTCCGAGGTAGACCACAGATCCATTTTTGGTTTCACTTTTCGAGATCACTTAGGCTATAAGAAACGTTGTTGCTAGAGGAAGCTAAAGTTGCCGTCGATGTAAGCTCCACTTACTTACCAAACTTGAGAAAATAGTTCGTCGTAATCGATAATTATCCGTGGCTTTGATAGAAGAAAATAAACTAGGCTCATTCACGAAAACGTGGTGAACGGAGAGAAAAAAAAAAATAGGACAGCTAGAAAATTTAGAAAGCGGGTCGAAAAGAAGGGGAAGACGAATAACGTTCGTAGTAAATTTTCGAATCATAGTATTATTTATTATTTATTTCGGAGATCTAGCTTCGAGTTAGGTATCTGTGGAAAATCTGCAGAAAAAGGACGAATGCAGAAAAGATCGATGCCACACATTTATTGGACTCGGAATAAATGAAATATTCATAATTAAACTTCTATAAATATAAATGAGGCTAACTTGAAGTACGATGGTAAAACCGTCGCTTGAAATCTCGTGTCCAGATCACGCGCCGCACTTCTTCAATCCATAAAACGCACATTTTTTTTTTTCACATTTTGACAACCGGAACACTCGAATCACGTATAAAAATTCAATATTTTACAAAGGATTGCGAAATATTTTTCGACTTTTTCTCTGCGGTTAACATCTAATCCGAATCAAAAAAAAAAAAAAACTTCGAATTTTCAAATTTTTCGATCTTTTCTTGAATCTCTCGAAGAAAAAACAAACGCACTCCTCGAGCCATCGTCGGCTCATCAACCGTCTCCCTATCTCCATTTCCCTTTCTCCTCTTTAATTCAACTTCGTTTATCCGATCAGCGATAAGGTGGGAGAATTGATAAGATGAAAACGAAAAAGTTTTCGTTTGGTCAGGGTAGAATTATTTGTTCGATACACGTATACGAAGAGAAAAAAATAACGATATCGACGGTGATGTAGAGAAGAAGGAGAAAGAGAAAAAAAAATTCTTCTTCGATTTTTTTCTTCTCATTTATTTTCAGATTCGAATCATGGCCTAAAAATAAACTTTAGTCTTGTGGACCTGCTGTTATTTCTCACTGCCCCCTCGAAGATCTACTGATTAATCCCCCTTGATTAATTAGGGGATTCTTCGAAACATTTGTCTGTGAAATTCAGGCAGTCTACTGTAAGAATATTATTTGGTGTGATATGTGATCATGGACATTCGGTGGCACTCGTTGTTCGTTGGAATCCATTTTGTATGACATGAAACAAGTAAAACAAAAAAAAAAAAATACAAAAGAATATCTATATCTGATGCAATGCAATCGTATCACAAGTAGAGCAGAAGAGAAAAGAAAGAAAGAAGAGAAAAAAAAACAACAACAACCAAAAATACTTATAAATAATAAAAAAAACAATCTGCCACATAATACAAATAGAGATATAAAGATATTCATATCACAGGAAAAGAAAAAGAAAAAAAGAATTTTAATTTATAACAGTAACAGAGTAAAGATAAGTAAAATTGGAAAACAAAAATCTTGAACTGAGATGAAAGAGAGAGGAGAGAAAGAAGAAAAAAAAAATATAAATTTTCGTATGATACAAATATTCATTAAAAAAAAATCATAATAATTTCTTCATTTCTCTTTCGAATCAAGCCGAATCGGAACCGTCAGATGCGAAACTGACCTTTTTTGTTTTTGTTTTTCTTGTCGACTTTTCTGTGTCGGAGCAGTCAGATTTGAACCCAATCGATGTTTCTTCTTTCATCGATTTTTCATAGATGTCGTATTTTCTTAGCGGTAATTTTCGATATTCTTCCTCAAATTCGTTGAACTCTCTTCGAATCAATATGTTGTCTTCTATTTCTCTTGATGGAGAACTCATTGAAACTGGCATATCTCGGAGCACTCCATTGATAGCAATTTTCTTGAAAAGATAGGGTTTCTGCGCGCCATACAGCGATGCCGATACACTTCCAACTTTATTTTTTCGAATATATATTCGAAGGATTGCTTCTGTCCACTGTTCGACTCGGGTTCTGAAATAGTCCCTACCTTGGCCCCTCGAATCAACTATACTTCCCCTTACACTTTTACCATACTCTTCCAAGTGAAGGTTAAATTTTTCGGATGATTCTGCCCCCAGAACCATCACTCGACCTAAGGTATCATCTTTAATCACCACTGGATGGATCTTGATCAGTCGACTCATTTGTTGTTTTGAATTATCTAAAACACGAAATCCAATTTCCCTTCGGAACATCTCTGCCTCGATATCTTTCATCGTCGTATATTGTAGGGTGATTCCATGAGTATCCTTCCCATTCAACTTCGGAGCAAATCTTCGTATTAACGGGAATCTACATTTCCTGTAGTTCTCAATAAACGCTGCCGTCACGTAATCATGATTACTGGACAGGTCAAGCACTATCGATCCTTCGTGTTCCATTGACTTCTCTTCTCCGAACCATACTCGGATTTCGGGCATCAACACTTTAAAAAAAAATTGATGCTCGAAAGCTGACGCGTCAATGATCTTATACTTTTGTGGTCCTGCTTCGAAAAGGCAGAGTTTTCGAGTTCCTTTCGACAATTCCAATTGTAGCGTTTCCTTCGCTCTGTCAGCGAACGTAACTTCCCTCCAATTTCCCTTTCGATTATCTATAGTCGAATCATTTTTTAATCTGGGACTCGGCTCAATCCTTGACCTGGAAGTCGATTCCTCTTTTGAACAGTGGGCTACCGGTTCATTCGAATCAGTTTTTTTCTGTGGCTCGTTTCGACAATTTTTGACTTTCTTCATTTTGAAGGACAGATGTATGGATTTTTTCGAAAGTTGTGTTAATGAACCATCGTAGCACTTTCAGATCTATCATTTCTTCGGCATGTTCGTTTAGTGTAGTTTCAATGTCTAGAAAACCTGGACACTGCGGATGCATCCATTCGACTCCTTCGACTACGTTCATTACACAATCCTCAATTTTAATTGTGGTCACAAACACCGGGCATATGTGAATCTTCACGTCCTCATATTTCGACTTAAGTTTCCATTTCGACATTGCTAATAGTTCGAAAGCTGCCTTGGGGTGCAGCTCATGAATATGCTGTTCTACGCAGCGACTGTAGACCTTCGGTAGCCGAAGTGCTAATGATCCCTCAGATAACCGTTTGAACTCAGCTGGGAGTTCTTCTCCAAATAATTCGAATGACTTCTGGTAAAATTTCGATATTCTTACTTCATCTCGTATCAAGGCTCCTTGACTGTATAAGTGAAAGTTCTTGACAAACTTCGACATATTCTGTAAAGATATACAACCAGTTCTAAATTAATAATGTTATTCTACAGGTACATAAATAATGAAATTATATCCCCTGTCTTTCGAATTGTTGATTTACGGCATATATATATATTTTTTTTTTTTCAGTTGGATAATATAGCCTTCTTGGCCAGCCTATCTGCCTCATTATTATTCTGATCGAGGTGATGACCTTTAATTTTGGTGAACATCACTTCTTTCAGGCAATTTGCAGCTCTTTCTAGCTGCAAATAGACGAAATCATTTGGACGACTATCAATCGAATCAGGATTAGACTTGCTATGCCTTGTGGCTCTACTGACCCTAAAATAATCCACTAGAAGTTTACAATCAGTGCGAATTTCTACCTGGTAAAATCCTAGATCTTTGGCTATATTTAGTGCCCTAAATGCTGCGAAGATTTCCGCCTCATTGTTCGTATGTTTTCGCGGTAAAGTTGGGAGTCTTTCAGATTTATTATATTTGCAATTCGGACCAAAATAAATCCCTATTCCAGCAAGACTTTCCTTGTCGACACTACCATTTCCAGTGCAAGCTCCGTCGATATATATTACTACTCGTTTTTCGAAAGTTCGAGTCCAATCGTCTGCGGTCTTATGGAATTCTATCGAAGCATCTTCTAGTTCCCTAGTTATAATTTTTACTCGCGAATTTTCCCAAAAATAGAAAAGTTCTTTTCGAATTTTTTCTTGAAACTTGAGCGGACTTTCCGTTCCTTCGAATTTTATGTTGTCAACATTCCTGTGAATGTCGATCGTAACTGACCCTACTTGACGGGCTGCTTGGGTTAATCTAGGACTGCGTCTATAACCAGCATCTCTTTCAATGTGTTGATAAGCTTCTTTAAGCTCTTTTCGACTCTCTTCTTTTTCGACGACTGTCTTCCTCCCTTTTTTTGGGGGAAGTAGAATTTTGTGAATTCTATGATTCTCTTTCGGATCTTTGAAGCGAATAATTGGTAATTCACTAGAGATTTCTTTTCGATACTGTTCGTCGACTTTTAGTTGTTGGTTTTTCCAATTTCTAAATCGAGTATTTTCTGGCTCTTCCTGAGCTATGTCTGGGAGCCGAACAATATTTCGAATATTGTGAACTTCATCCGGAATATCTTTCGATAGGAGGCATCTCAATCGATACTGATTTCCATTCGTAATTTCAACGACTTTATATGGAGCCCTATATTTCCAGGTTAATTTTGCAGTATAAATATTTGCTTTGTCAGATTGTTCATGACCCTTGAGTTTCACGAGATCTCCAACTTTAATGATTGATTTCTTTTTCGATCGTCTATCTACTCGCAACGCCTGTTCTCTTGTTCGACGAATAGCAATTTCGACTTTTTCTTCAATATCGAGATCTCCTCTAGGTAGTTTGAGGATCTCAGCGAGTTCGTCTTGAATCGGTTCCTCAAATTGAAGCTCCCACGGTGTTGATAGAGTGACCGTGTGCTCCATTCGATTGATAATCGTCTCGATTGTTGACAAATGTTCGAACCATCGATTATGTGGGTTTCCAGCTATTTTTAGCCTCAGCATATTGCCAATTCGACCAATCATGCGTTCAGCTAGGTTCGACTGTGGATTATATGGACTTATATGTCTTGCCTCAATTCCCAATTCCTTCATTCCATTATAATATTCATTGGAAATGAAGCATTTTGCATTGTCACTAATGACATTCGAAACAGAGCCAACTTCCTTAACGTAATTAGCCATATGTTTTAGAACTTCTCCTGTCCCCACCTTTCTAGTTGGATAAATTTTTGTAAATCTTGAAAATCCGTCGTACACGACCAAAACATATTTATAACGATGATTACTTGTTGGAAGGGGGCCCAAGTGATCGATAAATACATAGTCCCCTTTCTTATTAATTTCGATATGTTCTGAGGCTGGGATTGAAGCTTTCGCATGATTTTTCATGGCCAGACATAACTGACACCTCGAAACATAATCTAATATTTCAATCATCATGTGGGGCCAATAAAAATTCCTTAGCAGCAGTCGACGCATTGCATGTAAACCTGGGTGACAATATTGTATGTGATAAAACTCAACTATTGATCTCCTAATCTTTTGTGGAACTAATATTTTAGGATGCCCCCATCTACTTAGACGTGCTTGATACCCGTGATGATTAATCACGCTAGACTTATTTTCTCGAACCCACTTCTGTAGCATTCTGTCTTCTTTCTGAAGGTTTGCAAGGTTTTCGAGGTTTTCTCGAAGATCATCATCTACTTCAATGTTGTCAACCTCGACGCTATTGTGAAATAGCTCACCTAGGTCAAAGTCATCAAACTCTACTTTGGTTTCTACTTTTTTCGATCGACTTTCAGTTGGTGGGTATTCCTTGAGGTATTCGGCAATTTTCTCTAATTTCTTAGGAATGGATAAAACTTTCGCGTTGAATTCATGAATTTTCGCATCAGCTTTTTGCAGTCTTCGAGAATGTGTTGGCTCAGATGAGAGAAGTTCTGACCATGTTGCTGGGAGATAAATGATTAGCTCGTGACCATATAGCATATAGCCATACCTTCGAAGCACTTCTCGAACCGCCATAAACTCTCTCTCTATCGGCGAATATCTCATTTCGACTTCTTTAAAGGATTTCCCGACGAATGCTATCGGTCTATAGCTTTCACCCTCCTTCCACATGATTACTGCGGAGTATGATCTCTCAGACATCGAAAAAAGAATTTCAATTGGGACATTATCATTCGGATGAAAAATCATAATTTCTTGCGATAGGGTAGTTTTGATAGCCTCGAATGCATTCTTCTCGACTTCTGTCCATCTCCATGGAACTCGGGCTTTAGTAAGCTCAGTTAGTATACTGCGATGTTCGGCGTAATTTGGTAAATGCTGCGAAAAGTAATTTGTCGCACCTAAAAATTTCCGAACATCTTTCACACACTTCGGTGGGTGTATCAATCGAACCAATTCGCATTTTTTAGGGTTGGGTTTAACCCCATGTTGGTTGATAATGTATCCAACAAACTTCATCTCGTTTACAACAAATTCGGATTTTTGTAAATTCAAGGTCAACCCGATCTGATTCAATTTTCGAAGCACTCGTTCAAGATGTTCATAATGTTCCTCAGTCGTTTTGGAGAATATTATAACATCGTCGACATAGGATAATACACAATCATCCAATTCTTTCAGCGCTTTCGACATCGTATCGATGAATATAGCCATAGATGAGACTAGGCCGAACGGAACTCTCGTATACTGATAGAGATCGCTTCGGTATCTGAATGCAGTCAAAGGTCGGTGATCGGGGTGTAAGGGTAACGTGAGAAACGCATTTCGAATATCTAGCCTAGTAAATATCTTTGCACCCGCGACTCGTTGTTTGAGCAATTCAATATTCGGAGTTTTATTTTGTGGGGAGTTTAGGAATTTATTCAACGCTCTTGCATCTAGACACACTCGAACCCTTCGTTTTGTCCCTGGTATCGGAATCTTTTCCCTTTCGACTATAACTATGTTGCTAGCATGCCTTGAATGGCTACGTTCAATCAGACCTTCTCGTATATACTCGTCAATTTGAACTTGAGCGAGGTCATACTTTTCTTTCGGATGACTCCACTCTTTACTCTTAATTACAACTTGTGGTTCAGGGAGTTTGAGGTCCAACTTAATATCAGGGACCCTAAAAAGACCTGTCTTTTCGGACCACAACTTGGGAAATCTATTCTGAATTGCTTCAATGCGACTCCTATCATAGTTGATTTTAATTGGAGGTGGTTCGTGTAGATCTAACATTTCGAATTGCGTTGTTATTTCATAGCATTTCGAGAACTCTTGGTATACATTTTCTTCAATCTCGTCCATTTTCGGACTTTCGACACATTCTTTTCGAATTTCATCTGATAATTTCGCAGCCCTGCCCCCTGCAGATAACATACGAGCAGCGCAGCGACGAATCACATCTACTGGTTCTTCGACACATCCAACCAACCCAATTCCCATGATAGGGTCTCTCCCTAAAAACATTAGAACTTGATCGCTAAACAGTCCTGCCATTTGATGCATTACTGCATCTCGAAATCCAAAAAGACAATCAGTGGCTAAGTTTTCGACGATGATATAGTTCAGAACAATGTGAACCTCGTTTTTTCCGAAGTCACAAATCAATTTTGATTTCATTCGTACCATTCCCCTAACGTTAAGTGAACTCCCATTCGCGGATCGCAGTCTTAACCATGGGATTGGTTTTACTATGGGTCGCTCCTTAGGTGGAATTTTACTCATGATATTATCAAAACATCTACCCTTCATTGAGGTTAGAGGACACCCCGAATCAAATTTTGACATGAATTCGACTTGTTCCACAGCCATGCGGAGTTTCATTTCCTCGGGTCTCAATTCATCATCAATTATTTTTTCAACAATGAGATCATTCTCTCTTTCGACTGCACAGACCAATAGATCGTCAAATACCTGTTCCTTAGCTAGTTGCACTACATAATTTCGAATACTATAGGCGACATTATCTGCGACATCATGTGTCCATGAATTCATTTGGCGATCACTAATCAATCGAAATACGTTACAACGAAATTGAATATTTACTTTATTTAAATTCTTGATATCCTCATAACGTCTACAGTTTGAGAGAAAATGATGTAAAACATTAATATACCTTACTTTCGACTTATGTTCATGACGATATATACTGTCTCGAATCGCTAGGTTAATTATCTTTATATTTTGGACTGTTAGTTCGTCGGGATTCGGTCCGCAGATCGGTGATATAAAAATGATTAGTTTAGACTTATATGAGGTGACAAGAAGATCGATAATTTCGTCTATTTCTTCTTTAATATTATTTCGACTTACGGGATACTTCCCGTCGGCTTGATCTGACCCTATTAGGATCATTACATATGGTGAATTTCGTTTCTCTTTGGCTATCAATCGGCTTTTACGTAATCGAATCATGAGAGTGTTGGTAGACAGGTGATTCTCTAAGAATGGCTTCGACCCCTTAAATTCATACATAAAATTGGTGACGTGACTCGTTAACTGAGCACACATTGAGTCCCCCATCATTTCGAATCCCATCCATTTTATTTCATTTAGATCTGTGGGTTGTGTGGGATCGATAGCCAACTCATACTGTTATTCAGATTTTCGAACCCCTAACCTAGACTCCTGTTGATTACTGGATTTTTCATTCGATTGGTTTTCTGAGGTGACGAGAGATGATCTACCTTTCAATTCATAATTTCTCTTATCATTTCTCCTTTTACGTTGAGCTAAAACTTGTTCGCAGAAGACGTAGAGTTCGTCTGAGTCTGATATATTTTCTTTCGATTCATCCTTTGAGATGGGCGAATTTTTTTTCTGACTCGTATTCCAAGTCTTTATCATTATCGCTTTCTACGACTTCATTCACTTCTATTTTCTTCCGATATTTACCAAATTTAGACTTGATTTCCGACTTTTCATCATTTTTTGATGACTTCTTTTTCGAATCAAAGTACCCGGTTTTCGAATCAATATCCCTAATTTTATCTATTTTCGCATCTTCGACCCCAATTTGATAATCCCTAATTAACCTCATTAGTACTACTTTCGTTTTTGGGGTGATTCGTTCGACATATTTATGAAATTCATCTGGCAGGCGTGTATGTATTTTTTGTACCAGGCGACGTTCACCCTCCCTCAAACCAAAAGGGGTGTCTCGAAGCAAATTATACCACCTCTGTGCATATGTTGCACAGTTACCATCTACCGACCGACTCACATACTTTGAATTTAGAAATTTATCACGATATTTCTCTTGTGTTCTTTCGGTCCAGTGGTGTTGGATGAAGTACCTACACGCTTCATTTATAGACTGAAAACCTGTAGCGTTTCGGCGAATCTCGGATCCTACATTTCTAGTGAATTCATTCTTTTCGATGATTTGACCAAATATACGAATTCTCTCATTCCCCCTCGGAACTTGATTTATTACGATATCTTTGACTTCTTTTACAAAGTCCCAGGGATCCCTCGTCTCTCTCGAATCTGATAACGTCCATGATACTATCGAATCAGCCATCCGTTTTACATCTGGTCCTTTTGTCACTCTCGTTGGTCCTTCATCTGCGCCTAATCTAAAAATTGACGTTTCAATCAACTCGTCAGCTTCGCGTTGATAATAATCCGAATCACTATCTGAGTCTCTATTTCGATTATTCCGTCTTTCTCCTCTGTCACCTCGACGGTCTCTATGCTCATTTCGATTGACGTGATGATTCCTCTCGTCTCGATTACGGCGATTATCCTCCTCACCAAAACTACTACCATCACTCGGATCAAAATTAGGGGGACCAGAATAACCGACGTTACGATGGGTTGAGAGGTTAGTACTATTTCGACTATAATTCCGACTACGTAATTCTCCATTTCGACTCTCCCTATTAGGATTGATTTGATTGCTCTCTTTCCTCCTTTGAGGAATAGAACGACTATCACTCGACTTATCCCTGACAGTTTGATTCAGATCGTTCAATGGGCTATTAAATTCAGCGTCATTCGAATCCGACTCCTCTATATTTTCGTCCCTATTATTACTCCCTCGAATTTTTGTTGATTGAGCAATCGGATCTGCGAACTCCACAGATCGTCGATAATTCTTCTCAGATCTTTTTGCTTTTTGACTTTTTCTTACTTGACGCTCCTCCTCGATATATTCAACAATTCTCTCCTCTACTCGTTGATTGACAGTTGCAGCAAGTGCTTCTTCCTGCAATCGTATCTGATTTTTCAGTTCTTGATTTTTCTTTTCGACTGACTTAACCTCATTTGCGGCTAGTTGCAGTTGGGTGAACCCACCCATATCCATAAACTTTCGAAATTCGAGATATTCGGCAGCACTTATCTGATTCGGCTTCTGAATATTACTCGCAGTAGCGTTCCCCCCCGCGGTATTATTGACCTTTGCCGCCGCTGAGGGTACATCTTTATCATTCGCATTCTTATTTGTTTTGGAGGAAGCAGTACCGTCAGTTTCGAGAGGGGTAATGGGTGGATTGACATTTTCGTCCGTGTGTGAATTTTCTTTATCGTTTTTATTACTTTGTTGTCGAGTCATCATTTTGAATCTGAGGTCAGTCTAATTAGTTTTCCCTTACTAGATAAAAAAATTTTCGAACTACAATCGACACCTTTATTTTTATTCTCGTCGTTCGAATCAATTAAAACGAATCAGATTTATAATCTTACCTACTCGTTTGACTCTCGATCTCAGATTATGACTAAGAAACGAAAGATAAAAACGATAATTACGATTTTTTTTTTTTTTTTTTTTTTTTTTTTTTTTTTTATATATATACTATTTCGAATCAATTGAGACAGCAGATCGTATTTCTAATCTTACCTACTCGTTTGACTCTCGATCTCAATTTATATTTGAGAAGGGAGGATGGGAGAGGAAATTTTCGACAATGAGGTGAAGAGAGAGGAAAAAAAAAAAAAAAATTCTTTTTCGACACAGGATATAATTTCAAATTGAAATATGATCTAAGTACTCACTCGATCCGTGTTTTCGACTTTTAGTTTCTTTGGTATCTTCCAATCGAAGCCGGTTCCCGCGTTTATCCGCTTCAGTTTGGAAGCTGCTACGTGTACTATAACTAGAACCCTCACTCGAATCGAATAAAAAAAATAAAGGATACGAAGAAAAACAAGAAACACCGTTCTTATAATATGTTCGAATCAAAAGCAATATACTTAGAAAGACGAAAAGAAAATTAATTCGATAATCAAAAACGCACAAAAAAAAATTCTTTACTCTCGAACGCAGAATAAAGCACGTGCATTTGTAAGGAACTGAACATACAATATGCAAGAGCAGGTATAATCGGTCAGGATATTGATGCGCCTTGTCTTCGGTTCTCACTAGATAAGCTTAGCAGTCTGGGAGTTGGATATGCTTAGTTCCAATGTGGGATTTCCACCTTGTGTCTATTCGATCTAAGTACCTCTTATACTTTCGACTGCTCTACTTCGAATCACTGTTAGCCCTATCGTTGTGAATTGTTGCTTCTTTTACATTTGTTTCATGCCTGACAGATAAATACTTTTGTCTAGAATATTCTTCACGATTCTTTTGCCATCAAGCCTTACGACCATCGTGTATTCTGCATTGTATTCTTTGCTTTATCGACTGACGATTACTAACACATTTATTTCTCCGTATGCTGGATATTCGAAGCAGATAGCAACACGGAAATCTTCCCTATGAAGGATTTAATTCCTCTCACGAATATTCGAGCCTTTCGAAACATGTCTGTGTGGTACTGATTTCGAATCTTTGACGAAGGAAAGAGAGAAAAAAAAAAAAAACGAAGAGAAAAGAAGAAAAATATTCTACGTACGTTTGAATGCGTTGGTTGCGGGAAGAAGAGAGCGAAAGAAAATAGAATTTTTTTTTTTTTTTTTTTTTCGATCTGGGAAGGAAAGAATCCAACAAAAATTTCAAGTTCGGAATTTCTAGGTGTGGAAAAACGGAACCTGATTCACGCAAAATAGCGTTATGACCTACTCTGGGTCGAGTATTACTCTTTGAATTTTTATTCGGAGAGCTTTCCGAAATTGGTGTGCTCATAAGAGCACCTATAATTTTCTTGAAGCTTGGCCTTTTATCGAATCACTTGAGGGAAAGAGAAAAAAAAACTTTACTACGAAGTCCATTCGATAGCTCTACTCGCGCGATTTAATGACCTACTATGGGTCTAATTTTTCGACGTAAGAACCCACTTCGGGTGCTCGTTGACACTCACACGACGCGTCCGTCGCTTCAGAGTCCAGGGTCTCGGAGTAGAAGTCAGGAACTATGTCAGGAATCATCGAAGATGACCCCTTTTTGATCGCTCTAGTTATCACAAGGAAGACTAAGGATCTGGACAACTATGGTCCCGGGCGGTGGATTTTCCCTAATCTGTCATGCCACAGGTTTCGGGTGTTGGGCGCCAGGTGCTAAACACACCAACACACTGCCAGTCTCCCATCCGCCTGACTGTACAGTGTGCGCAAGAGTAAAGGCATCGGAGAGTCGTTAATCGAATCATGGGAGTCCAAAGGACAAGGGGAAGAAAAAACAAATAAATTTTACGAAATTACGAAAATTGGGTCTCTGGTTCTTCCAAATGGGACTTTTGGAGCCAGAGTGGATAAATAACTATACGAGCGGCGACAACACAACTTCGAACCATCACACACGAGGGAGGTGCCCCCATGTGTTCAAGACAGTAGCACAACGTTTACTGTGAGACCTCAATGGAATGTGTTGATGAAGCTGCCACCCCGACAGTCACCAACGGAAACCAAAAATACACACGCGACCCAAAAGTCGCGGGTGCACCTCGTGCCCCACGTTGGGCGCCAAAAAGTTTATGTATGGGTTTATGTGATGTAACAAGAGTATGAGCGGAGAACAGACCCCCGTACATAACACAAACCATACAGAGAACTTGGATAACGTAACTTATCGAAACAGCAACCAAATCAAACGATCTTGCTTACTCCGGAAAAGCTTTCACATAGATATAGCCTGCAGGCCACCACCGTCCACTTCAGGGAGTACTCATGACTCTGATCCCAGTCCTACCCATTTCGATAAGACCCAGACTAGCTCAGAATAGAGCACGAATACTCACAAGAAAGGGCGTGGGTGGTCCGAGGTAGACCACAGATCCATTTTTGGTTTCACTTTTCGAGATCACTTAGGCTATAAGAAACGTTGTTGCTAGAGGAAGCTAAAGTTGCCGTCGATATAAGCTCCACTTACTTACCAAACTTGAGAAAATAGTTCGTCGTAATCGATAATTATCCGTGGCTTTGATAGAAGAAAATAAACTAGGCTCATTCACGAAAACGTGGTGAACGGAGAGAAAAAAAAAAATAGGACAGCTAGAAAATTTAGAAAGCGGGTCGAAAAGAAGGGGAAGACGAATAACGTTCGTAGTAAATTTTCGAATCATAGTATTATTTATTATTTATTTCGGAGATCTAGCTTCGAGTTAGGTATCTGTGGAAAATCTGCAGAAAAAGGACGAATGCAGAAAAGATCGATGCCACACATTTATTGGACTCGGAATAAATGAAATATTCATAATTAAACTTCTATAAATATAAATGAGGCTAACTTGAAGTACGATGGTAAAACCGTCGCTTGAAATCTCGTGTCCAGATCACGCGCCGCACTTCTTCAATCCATAAAACGCACATTTTTTTTTTTCACATTTTGACAACCGGAACACTCGAATCACGTATAAAAATTCAATATTTTACAAAGGATTGCGAAATATTTTTCGACTTTTTCTCTGCGGTTAACATCTAATCCGAATCAAAAAAAAAAAAAAACTTCGAATTTTCAAATTTTTCGATCTTTTCTTGAATCTCTCGAAGAAAAAACAAACGCACTCCTCGAGCCATCGTCGGCTCATCAACCGTCTCCCTATCTCCATTTCCCTTTCTCCTCTTTAATTCAACTTCGTTTATCCGATCAGCGATAAGGTGGGAGAATTGATAAGATGAAAACGAAAAAGTTTTCGTTTGGTCAGGGTAGAATTATTTGTTCGATACACGTATACGAAGAGAAAAAAATAACGATATCGACGGTGATGTAGAGAAGAAGGAGAAAGAGAAAAAAAAATTCTTCTTCGATTTTCTTCTTCTCATTTATTTTCAGATTCGAATCATGGCCTAAAAATAAACTTTAGTCTTGTGGACCTGCTGTTATTTCTCACGGTCGTTACAAATGCGATTTTACTTTGCAAACTACGTGAATCTGAAGGCAATGGTAATTGATTCTCAACAGCTAATTTACACGTAGAACAAACAGCCGCCTGGATACTTTCATCATAAGCCAGCCAAGGGTATTTTAGTAGCCAATTTGATTGAAAACTTCGACCTATAAAAGAGATTGAGATTAGGAGAAAGATATCTACTATCACTATTCACTAACTTCTTTACTAGGTATTACATAGGTAATTTATCTACCTTTTGATGGTCTTAATTTTGATTTGACCTCGTCTGAAGCTTTTTCTACCACATTTACAGTTTTGTTGGTGTCACAGTCTGTGACTGGTACAGCATCCGCACCATCACCGCTACCATTAACCTGACTGTCTGTTTGACTACCGCCGTTGCCGACGATATTCTCGATACTGTCGTTCAATTTCTTCAAATACCGTAGCATACCTAACAAATATGAACAGGACCGGATCGTCGCGATCGCGAAAAAGAAGAGGGGGAAAGGAAAATAAATGAAATAATACAAATACACTACAGTATACGCACAATGCGTTGTGAAGGTAAGCTAAGCAAAAGCAGGTGTCGAGGACTGGAGGGTCGAATTCCGGTTTTGCAGGTACCAGGTAGAATATTATGATAACGGTTACCGTGGGTAAAAGAAAACAAAAACGAACCGAGTAAACAGATAGAATCACTAGTGCCTAATTGTTTCCTACATTTTAGTTCCGAGAATATCCACGCTGGACGCTGCCACGCTGCGTAGAGCGTAGTTAGCGTTGTATTGCTAATTTTTAATTATGTATCCTCATTGCTCATTTGTGATAGTTAAATGTTGCATGTTGGGAGGAAAGAGAAGAACTTAATGTAATGAATTTTTTATTTCTAGAGGAATTTTTTCCAGGGGGTGCTGCGCACCCCCTGGAAAATCTCGGGGGGTGCTCGAGCCCCGGAGCACCCCCAAAGTTGCCGCCTATGGTCATTCACAATATCAGACGGACGACCAGTACGCGCTTTGTCTACCACGTCGACACGTCCCCCCACCGAGAATGTTTTCGTCCAACGACGCACTGCTTGAACACTCATTACATTATTCCCATACACCGAACACAGTTCTTCATGAATTTTCGTGGCTGTCAGACGTTTCGCACACAAAAAACGAATCACCGAACGAAGTTCAATTCGGGACGGACAACCAAGTGGCAGCTCCATCGCTTTCGTACTAACGCGCACGCGAGATTCAACCGACTTCGACGAATCGTCGTCAGTGTGGCCAGTTAAACCTCAAAAAAAAAAAAAATTATCCGAGCTTGATTGGTTGCGTTTTACTCATTTGCAGGCATAGGGAAACTTACTTATTGGACAACCCTCGTAGCAACCACAAGGATGTTGTCAGACATGCGAATAAAAATTTTACAAGCTATCACGAGGATATTGTCAGACATGTAAATTGAACGTTGATCATCGGTAGACAGTCCGAATACCGCGCAGAAATGCTAAAAAGAGGTCGTCGTCGTGTTTACTCATCGCGTGCCAACACACATGGTCAAGATGTGACTGTAAGTGTTGTTCCGGTACTCTCCGCATTTTCTTCAGTATTTTAATTTTGGCATCAAGCCGAGATCGCTCGATACCCTGTGTGTGAGCACCAGAGTCAGGGTCCACAAAATTCTCCTGGTGATTCACTGTCTTGTGTTGGAAGCCGAGAGAGTTGAGGCACCTATAAGCCGGCCATTCATCAGAGTGAATCACTGACCCTGTTGCACATTTACGTTGAATGATGGGAACGAGGGTGGCTTTGTCGCGGCGTTTCACCCAAAAGTAGCGCCAGTCTTTCCCTTTTCTCAGCCCAAACACCCACGGTCCGTCGATGCGCTTACCGTGATTCCTGTGGTTGGAAACCTCTACGTCGCTATCTTCAGATTGTGCGGCAGCGTCCCCTTGCAGCATTCGACCCCGATGATATTTGCGCCTCTCTGCAAATCTCGATTCGTCGATCTGTATAGGATCGTTATCAGTTCCAACCATTTGAGGACGAGAGCGTACTATACTAGTGCAAACCTCCCGGCACATGTTGTACCAGTCGTTGATCGTCGCAGAACTCCGGCCCGTCAGTGTCACTGCTGTATTTCCTGGGAATTCCATTACAAACATAACAACGAGCTCAAGGATTTCGTAAAGTTTTAAGTTCGAATTAGTACGTCCATTCAGATCTGTATAGTGGAAAAATTGATTACCTTGACGAACAGAGCGGCTTGTTTGACATCCTTTTCGGCGACAACGGAGTACGGGACGAAATTCACCACCGCGGTCTCTTTTACGGCTCGTTATCATGTCTCCCCCGCATTTCACGCAAGGAGGAACATCATCGGCGTCGTCCAATACATCGTCATCGCGCAAGAACTGGACCGCTTGCTCATCGTTATTCAGTAACAGGTAAAATTGGCGTAACAACATTTTCGTATCACGAGTACAACATTAATGACACACGATGGTTTATGTCTCCTCATTTTGCCTACACACATTCTGAACTATTACTCATAGGTGACTGGCAGGAAATTCCCTGCACGATATTTCAACCTGAGAAGTGATGCAGTTATCAAAATAATCTGTTCACCTTATTTTACCATACATACGATAACACGTTCTGTACGGTAGACCGCATATTATATACTGGTAGACTACATTTTACACGAAAATCAGGTAGACCGCATACTAAAGTTGCACCCAAGTGGCAGTTTAGCCGCATCTCGACGAATGCTCGTTTTCAACGACTCCAAATTATTGCGAGGCCTGCTACAGGCAGCCTCTTCAAGCTCCGACCACAGTTGGTAGTCGAGCGGGTCGAGGTTAGGATTGCCGGAGGGCCAATCCATATGCGCACTGAAGTCCGAAACGTTTTCTTGCAGCCAGTTCTGCGCCAAATGGCGTTTATGCGCTGGAGCTGAATCCTGCTGGAAGATCCATGGTTCACCATTGAATAAGGCACTGTTTGATGGGGGCGACTACATCTTCTGCCATCTTCACTGACGTATTATTCAACAAAAATTGTTTGAATGCATTCTCTTTATATTCTTTGATATTTAAATCTGTTGAAAATTAAAATGAAGTTTTCAAAGTAATATAGAAAATCTAAAAAATTCCTTAAATAACTAAGAAATCTTTATTCTGATAGGAAAATAGATGTTTAATACTACAACTTTTTTTTCATCAAAGTAGAGTCTACTGCCTACAATTTTTCAAAAAAAAAAAAAAAAGCAAATGAAGAAAAATGATTGAGGTGGGTTCTGGCAGACCTTGCCGTTTGTATTGACTCCCTGCTCGCTAAAAGATCGTAGCTGCACCATTTTCTTTGACCGACGATTCCCACATTCAGCGAAAGCTTTTTGTTGAGGTATGTCGTAATTGTCTATAATTACAGTAAATCCTTTCTCTTATTGATGGATTCATCCATTTTTTCAAAATAACACGAAAATGAGAATTCGGAGTCGAATTTCTCCCATGAATCGTCTCTCTCTCTCTCTCTCTCTCTCTCTCTCTCTCTCTCTCTCTCTCTCTCTCTCTCTCTCTCTCTCTCTCTCTCTCTCTCTCTCTCTCTCTCTCTCTCTCTCTCTCTCTCTCTCTCTCTCTCTCTCTCTCACATTATAAAAGGAAGCTTATAAAAAGTTACAGATTTGCTCAAAAATTTTTTTATTGTTCGTATCTCTATTGACTGTGTAATACGAACTATGAATTCATGGCAGAAGAGAATATTCAAAAAATGGACGAGTTATGAGTGCAATATAAATGAATTGCGAACTTACGTCAGTGGCAGCTGTAGCGTAATATTACAAATTACCAGACTGCGTGGACTTTGGCACCCCGTAAAAGTCTACGAACATTCCATCCTCTGGTATTCTTATTTAAGCACTAAAGTCTGGCTGTAGCAAATATTTCCTCCATAGTCTCCCCGGTCGTCATATGCATCATCTTGTGAACTGCTAATTTGTATGACATCCATTACGGTACTCTACATCTACATTCCTCTTGGAGAATCCTGTTCCGGGATCTTTTCAGTTTTTTCGCCTGGCTGCTATTCTATTGAACGTCAGTCTTGTCTCCGTAGCCGTGCCACAGGACATCTAATTTTCTTGACTCCGGAGGGAATTACATATACTCTTGTTCATAAGAATCTCCAGGCAACTCAAAGCTTTTTATAGTCTGATCTTTTTTCATCATCACTCTCAAATGAAGAGGGATTTTCATGAATAAAAGAGGATGAGAGGAACGAGAATCTGTAAAAGTGTGATTTAGTGTTTTTCAATGAATCCATTCCAATCACCGTATTTGTGGCACTGAGTTTGCCTTGGACCTGCTACAACATTGAGAGTCTTTTTCGCTTTTGTTTTTGAGATTTTGCATTTCTTACAAACTTTGTTTGGGCGCCAGTTTTGGGGTGATAGAAAACACGAGAGAAATACAAAGAGAGCTTCCTTTGACTAATTTTCCTTCATTTCTTTTAGGAAACTACCGAGGTGCTCACCCAATGCCGTAAGAAAAATTTGTTGTTGAGATTCTGACAATTTGGCACTTACATTCTTCTTGTGTATTGCGGTCTTCATGTGAGCTTCAACTGCTTGTCACATTGATACTGGCAGTGCAACTGAGCTCCTTCTGTCAACCACTGGGGGTAAAGGATGCCGCCATTCAACTGTGTAGATAACCATGTTGATGAAAATTTACATTTACACATCCTTTATTAAATGATGTAGCCACTAAAAATATAAAAATTAAGCGAGGTTAACCATCAATACGCATACTCATTAATAATACATGTGTACATCATAGACAATTAGTTCAGAAAAGTACATATTGCACCATATGCAAACAAATCTGTCAATTTAATGTGCTTAGAGTTGACTGTACACTTGTTGATCTTGATACAACAGAATGAAATGAAAAGAAGAACAAACTGAATCGCAATGTGGATGGCAACATTGGCAACACAACTCCAAGCATCTTCAAAACCCTCAGAATTGTGATACGTAATATTGACAGTCAAAGTTTAAGCTTTGTAGTAGATTCTGGAATGTTGTTGTACATACCTTCAAGAATAGTAAACATATCTTTGGTGTTACAATTTGATGTTATAAGCATTTCCACAAAAGGATGATGAATATTATGTTCTAGATTTTGCACCAATATTGGAATAATCTCTTTCGGAATTTCACTGTCTGTGACTAAATGTGAAATGGAGGATAACATATTCTTCCTCCAGAAGTCAGATTTTATATCATTCAACAAGGTGTAGATTGTAGAAAATAATTCTGAATATGTATTGGGAGAAGCTGTAGAATATAAAAATATTTGAAATCCAAAAATACGATGAGAACATACAAATATAATATAATAATATACATATTACACTCAATTCACGTCACAGAATAAGCGACTAAATTGCCAAATTCACAGAATAGGCTGCTGAATTGACCAATTTATAAATTAAGCACAAAATTTATTCAAATTATTAGTAATCATATATCGCATATTTTCCACAAAATTGTATTTTGTAATTGGTAAATCTTGGAAATATAACAATACATCTTCCTTTTGTTTTTCTGATAGAGAATTATCCAAAATTTTATCAGTATTGAAAACAGTAATAATTTGGTTTGGTGATCATCAGAAAGAACATTCTTTCATTGTATTCATCAATTTCTTTATTTGTTTTACACAAATGCATTATTCTATTATTTAGGAAGGGGTACTTATTTACAATTCTCTAAAATATTTAATTCTTTTTTACTGAAATTGCCAATGCCTAAATGAGTTAGAATTTTAGTATATTCTTTATCATCTTTCTGACAAATTATTTCAGTCAATCTGAATGATTTAAATAGCAACCATAGCGGATTTTCACATAACATACTGAAAGGATTTGACTTAAGGTAATTATCATAAATTAGACAATCGCCTATAAGATTTCATTGATTGAAATCACCAAATAAAATTACATTGAGTCCACCAAAATATTTATCAATACCAAATATTTGAAGTAAATATTGATCAGTATCATGAAGCCTACAATTTCCAACCATACTAATTTCATTGTCTTGTTGGAGAAGAGGAATCACCAGAAGAGTGATGATGGTTAAAAAAATGGAGTACGAGATGGGCCGCCTGCCAGTTGGCTTCGTCCTCGGCTCCAACCTCAGCCTGGGCACTACCCTCTACGAACACTGCACCCTCTGTTTGGTTACCGCGGTCCACCATCAGCGGCTCCAACGACGATCCCTCCGTGTCCACCAGCCAGGGATACCGACTTCGCAGTATACGGGGTCGACCCCCAGCCTCACACTCCAAAGGCACACCAATCGCCATTGCTTCTGTTATTCAAACCATATTCTGGACTCCTCGCAGTCGGTCTGTGCGCCGCCCACCAGCCACAACCATTGCCTCATCCCTCCGTATTTCATAGACGGACCGGATACCGCGCGAATCTCTGCAACGATTTACCCCTCGTTATTCCCCGCCATAGTATATATATATTTTCTTTTTTCCCTTCTTTCTTTTAACATACGACCCCACAACTTACTTGTATATTACTTCGGCAGCTCCTCCTGCGACCGGACGGACTATTATTTGTGCCTCCATTTCTTCACAATAATGAGTTAGAATTCCAGCATATTCTTTATCATCTTTCTGACAAATTATTTCAGCCAATCTAAATGATTTAAATAGCAACCATAGCGGATTTTCACATAACATACTGAAAGGATTTGACTTAAGGTAATTATCATAAATTAGACAATCACCTATAAGATTTCATTGATTGAAATCACCAAATAAAATTACATTGAATCCACCAAAATATTTATCAATATCAAATATTTGAAGTAAATATTGATCAGTATCATGAAGCCTACAATTTCCAACCATACTAATTTCATTGTCTTGTTGGAGAGGAGGAATCACCAGAAGAGTGATTATGGTTAAAAAACTAGAGGACGTGATGGCGACCACCCTGTCAAGGATTGGTCAGAAGGCCGCCTCAGTGCAGGATAGTTCGGTTGCGGGGGTGTGGAATAATGGGAAGGATTGAAAGATGAAGAACTAGAGCTTACGCTATTCTGTTGTGGTGATCGCCAGACTGGTAAGAGTGAGGGAGGCTTTGGACTCCAGTCCCATGACGAACTACTTGAGGACCACCCCCCACCACGACCTCTACAGAGTGGCTGGAGAGGGGCTTCTGCTTTGCAATATTGGGGCTGGCGAGACTAGCGATACAGAGGCTCTGGCTGCCCTTTTGGTATGCGACTTGTCGATCCTGACGGACGACCCAAGCGGTAAAATTGCACGTGCCGGAACTCATTGAGTGTGGTGTTGGTAGGGACGGAATGAAGAGCTTTGAACATCTCTGTTCCTGCAAGCCTCACCTGCTCCTAGGATGTTTATCGACTGTTACGGCTTGTATTTCACCATTGTAAGTTTTTGTAATCACGGGTATTTCATACACGCGACCAATATTTCGTTCCACGATTGATTTTTCATCGTTGAAAAACTCACGAACAACTAAGGAGCCTGTCCATTGCAATATACGTAACAATACTATATTAATATTATGTAATTGAGAAAATTAAATGGGAAACTATTCCTACATACCTGTTGAATCAACGACAATAAAATCACGTAACATTTTATTATTTTTAACAGAACGTATCGCATTGTCGTGATGAAGCTTGAATGCACCTCCTTGAAACTGCGGCCATTTTCTTGGAATGTGGAGCCGTACGCGCGGTGCCAGCGATATCTGTAGGGCTCTAGCTAAAGCACAAGATGTAAATCGTGCATCAAAATTTGTTGTAGCGCAAAAACGCGAAACGTTAGATGTAAATTTTAAATTTATGAAATTTGTATCTTAATTTTATCTTCAATTTGCGCCCTTACACAAGATCCCTAAGTCCAGGGACTAATTTCAAATGAGCTGCATCGAAGCGGCTAAGTGATAAATCTCGAAAGATATTGAGATGTTCCTCTTTATCTTCACTTTTACGTAACTCTCGATGAGAGTCTCCTTCTTCAGGAAAAAGAATTTCCAATACGTCTTCGGCAATTAAGGCAACTTTCAGTTCTGCTTGCCAGTCATCAAAAGCTACTTTATCAGCCAACTTTGTTACAGTTTGGTGATTTACCTTCTTTCTACTACTTTTCTGAGCCTAGTCATGGACGAAAATATCCTAAAAATTGACCAATAGCCAAATTTCTCAAAAATTGAAAATTATTCAAACTTTTATATTTCACTTAATTTTTTCTCGACCATATTTATTTTCTTCGATCGTATTTAAGATATTCTGTATTAGACTCGATCGGTTTTTGTTTCTTAATTGCTAATACTTTCAAATGTTGCTAAAAAATATTCAAAGTTCATTCGGACAACTTTTTCTTGACCACATTTATATTTTCTTCAAGCATATTACGATGTTCTGTATGAGACTCGATCAGTTTTTGTTTTTCAATTTCTGATACTTTCAAAATAATATTGCTCCGACGTCCTTCTTTCATCAGCTTCAACTTTTTCTTCATATTTCTTCAACTGTAAAGCTTCTTTCTGTTTTCCTGAAGCGTTTTTGCAGTACTGAATCATAGAACTTGAAATATTCAACTTCGTTATATCAAAATTTATTTGTCGTATGTGACTTGACATTGAGCGACAAAAGTTCATAATTACAAAATACATTTCAATATCGAAACTTAAATCTAACAACAGACGAGTCAGAGTAAATATGAGTCCTGCTAGGTGTGTAGAATTGAATTCGTCTCTATCGTTTAAAATGGTATAAGATAGCAAACTCGATTAAGTGTAGTTCCATTTCCCGAACCCTCCCATGACGGAATTTTGAGTCGCGACCAATACCATAATTTTCTTCACATTTTGTTCAATTTTGTTCAACAAGTTTTAAATTTTGTTCACTCGTCGTTTCCCCGCTACATCCATTTCAAATTCTGGGGGGCTGGGGAAATGCAGCCTCCCATCTTCGAATTTTGGGTTCAAATCCATGTGATAATTTTGTTCAATTTTGTTCAGGAGACTTTGGATTTTGTTCATCCATCATTTCTCCGCTACATATATTTAACATTTTGAGGCCTAAGGAAATGTATACACTTCCCCTCTAATTTATAAGCAAAATTCACCCATATTTCATCTCATATTTTGGGACCCACAGGCATGAAATACCCTTGCCTCTCCACCTTATTTTTGAACTTACATAATATTTCATTCTATTCAATTTTCTAAATAAAATACTGTGCATAATTACAGGGTGCGCCAAAAAGATGTTGACAGTTGAATGGGAATTTGGGTTAAACCTGTCGTAGCGCAAAAACGCAAAACGCTCATTCTTCGTCATGAGCTCGTGGTAAGAGATCAGTCATGCCCCCGTGTTTGATATAGGTAGAGGAACCCGCGGAAATCTTCCCGGTTTCACGCAAAGGAGGGAATGATAGCTCGAAGTTCATTGTTCGTCATGAGCTCGCGGTAAGAGACCCGTCATACCCCCGTGTTTGATACAGGCAGGGGAATCCGCAAAAATCTTTCCGGTTTCACGCGAAGGAAGAAATGATGAAGCTCGACGCTCATCTTTCGTCTTGAGCTCGCGGTGAGAGACCAGTTGGAGCCCTGTGTTCGATTTAATTGGGTGAGTACGAGAAAATTCTCGTTGCTTCAGGCAGTGGAGAAAAACATACCGCGAAGATCGCGTCCCAGTGTGACCTCGCAAGGAGAGAACTGTAACAGCCCCGTTTTATCTGAGCAGGTGAATTCAAGAAAATTCTCGTCTTGTCAGCCAGTGCAGAGAAGGATATCCCGAGACCGTCGTTCATTAAGCTTCCCGTGAGAGAACGACCAAGGCGCTGTGTTTGATCCTTCACGTGTCTTTACGCAAAATTTTACAGATTCACCCGCCTCTATTGAACAGGGGGTCTCCCACCGCGAGCTCATGACCGAAGACAGACTTCAGAGTAACCTTGCCACCTTTGTGTCAAACAACGAGATTTTTTGTAAATTTGCCCTTCCTATTACGAAACCCCTTCAATCTCTCAAAAGACGAGCTTCACGGAATCACTCCCTCCCTCGCGTGAACGTACGAGAATTCATCTGCCACTATCGAACACAGGGCCTCAGTCGATCTTTTACCGCGAGTATGTAATGGAAAACGAAGTCGCCGTTATCATTATCTCCTTCGCCCAAAACAACAGGGGTTTTAGTAGAAGCACACGCCTCCCGAGCGTTCGTCTGCCTCAATCAAATACTGAGCTGTAGCTGATCGCTCATCACGAGCAAGACCGAATATGCGGTATCCTCCCATTGTCTGAATCAAGGAGTTTTTGCACTTTGGCCCGCTTCGTTCATAGGTGGGGCGTCAGTTGATCTTTCATCGCAAGCATGCAACAGAAGACCAACTTTGCGCTCTTTGACTGAAAGAACGAGAGTTTTCGCACTTTTTCCCGCTTTGATCATGCGCAGAGCCCTTGTCGGTCTCTCACTACGAACCTTCAACGGAAAATGAATTTGTCGTCTCCCTCGCAAAGAATTCGTCAAAAGTTGACCATACTTTGATAAATATTCTTATTATTATAATAAAGGTAGAAAAGAGTGGACGATTCAGGAAGGCGACAAAGTAATGCTCAAGACACCCTCCCCTCAAAAAATGAACAAAAGATTCACAGGTCCGTTTACAGTCACCAAAGTTTTAGGGCCTTCATCTATCACCATTGACCATCCGGACAGAGGAAGACATACTGTCCATATCACAAGACTCCGTAAATATTACGACAGACAACCAGTAGATTCAAATACTACTAACGATCGCGACAAATACGCAAACCAAGCAATATAATTTTTTTTTAAAAACAAAAAACAAAAAAAAAAAAAAAATACGTACGTATCAGGAAATTTTTTTTTTCAACATACGAAAAGAAACAAAAAAGAAAATAATAAGTTGATGAATGATAAAAGAATTTCATTGAAGATGATAAAATTTGAGAAAAGAAATTTTTTATACCGAACCACTGATTCAAATATGGCCAGGCCGTCCTTTACATAATACTTGGGTTTCACATTCTTCCTTTTTGTGTTCCGAAAAAATAAATGAAAAGCGCTTAAAAAATAAAGTTTATCCATAATTTTATATGCACTCTTCCTCCCTCATATTTTCAAAGACATTCTCCCTGCCATCCCTGATCTTTTACCACCTATCCATTTAAATTAACACATGTCAAACACCATATTATATTACAATCAAGATACGTACTTGTGAACATCACCATCGTGCGTCCGTACCATGGGCGTTTCCACATCTTCATTGGACGGCACAGAAGAAGGACCTACACTGGCATCCGCCACCGGCAACTCTACCCAAACGTCTGAGGGGGCAGTTCCCAAAATCGAGCTTACATCGTCAACGCTCATGGGCTCAAACCCAACCATGGACAATGCCATCGCCAACTCGGCCTCCGCGTGCGTTCGATTAATACAATGGACACACATGTGCCAATTTCTTCTGTACATCACCTCATGTACCAATTCGTTATACTGAATTTGCATATGTCTCACCGAACAAAGTAAATACGTAACTCGCCGCATCACGTCGGCCACCAATTCCGACAATTCTTGAAGATCACGTTCCATATTGTACAAAAACAACGGGCACAAAGAAATTATACAAAAAAATAATAAATGCAGGAAAACAAAAAAAGTTATCTTAAAAATAGTCAACAATGGAGATCAAAAAATAACACAAAAATAGAATAATAAAAAAGGAACGGAACCACAAGTCGTTAACATCAGCGAATGAAAAGTAATGTTGAGCTGCGATAGGTCTTCAGCTGGAGTCGATGGTACCAGACAGAGGAGCAGTACTTGGCAAGCGAAAAGATCAGTCCCTGGAACATTACTTTCCGCGCTTTGAAGCTGTATCCGTACAGGTTGCGGGCAAGTTTCTGGAGGAGGAGGATGCGTTTCATCATCTTTTCCTCCATGTACTCGAGGTGTGCCTCGAATTTCAGTTTGTTATCTATCATCACGCCAAGGTAATTGATGACCTTGGACGCTTTGATAGTGTAACCAAGCACTGTAAAGGTGATGTCTTGACCATTTCCTCTACTGTACAGTGGGAATTGATACTTCCCAATGTTGAGGAGCAGGCCGGAGGTTTTGAGGGAGTTAGAGACCTTGGTAATGCAGTCTCTTACTCCCTCTTCCAGATCCTCTCTTGTGTCTGCAGATGCGATGACTATGGTGTCATCCGCATACACAAAGATATCAGGGTAGTCCTGCTCCACTTGGTTGATTAGTATGTCGTACATAACATTCCATAGTGTGGGGGCCAGTACTGAACCTTGAGGGCAGCCCCGTTCCAGTGTCGTATTCTGGCCCTCGCAATGTACTGTACGGTCGCACAAGTAGGAAGAAATGGTCCTTATCAGGTATTGTGGTACATTTGCCGCCGCTAGCTGCTCTAGGATACCATTCCATTCGATGTGGTCGAAGGCTCCTTTGATATCCAGAGACCTACCGGTACCTTTTTTTTCTTCTTTTTTTTTGGGCTTCCCCAGTTGGAACTTGCTCCATTGGGCCCGTTTATTCCGCGTTAAGACAATATTATAGACTAACCCTTGCAGAGAGATCGCTCTCTGCAAGGGGTTTTATCATAGAGAAATATTCTCGCAAAGAGTAAAGAAAACTGGTCATACTCAAGGGTTGCCCGCAGAGACTTGTCGAGTTGACTTATGCACCGGACAGGTTTCCCTTTTGTACTTCGGCTATTAATCATCCACTCAGTTGCCCCAATTGATCTAACAGTGATCTCAGGGCAGCTGGGAGGAAAAAAGTAGATTGGGAGGTACAATACAGGGGGGGGGACTCCTCTACATATCCCTAAATAAGTGGGGTAGAGGGGACCTGATACTAATTACAAGATATTAAGTGTTATATAAATAATACAATTGTAAAAATTATGTGTTGGTTACAATCTTACTTCTATACCTGTATTAGTAGTAAGTAAAGATCCGCAGGGCGTGTCCAGTACTCCACTTTTGGTCGATGGTTACAGGGAGATAACCGCCTTCCCCAGGAGCAGGACAGCCGATTGCGGTGTGATGGTGGTTGTGAGACATGTACATTTGCATAGGTGGATTAATTAACATCTTACTCTAAGCTGAAATAGTAGAAGTAAATGTTGATCCGCAGCAGATTGCCCAGTACTCCACTTTTGGTCGATGGTTACAGGGAGAAACCGCCTTCCCCAGTAGTTGGGCATCCGGATGCGACCTACCGGTACCTATTTTAATTTAATTAGGTAATCTTGATTCAGTACTGAAATTATTATTTGGTTAGTAGAATTGTGGTTTGAATAGATCAAATTTCTGTGACGTCACATTGCAGACTGCATCTTCCAGACCAGTAGGCCGTGAATTTATTTGCACGTAAATTTCCATAAGAGAATGGAGAGCCTGCGAAAACTGAAAATATTTAAATAATGAAGGATTTATTTAGAATAAAAAGTTGATTTTCATAAAGCCGATTGAAAGATCACTTTTACGGACTGATAACTGTAATATGATGACATACAAGAATATAATCACACTACTAATGGCATTCCACAAATTGCACGGATACAAATGTGAACAAGGATGCAGGTTACCTGTACAGAATGTAGACCGCCTTTCATAGACGATTGTACTTTACATTCATAGGTCGTTTGATTATCACAATCTTGGTAGTTAAAAGTTCTAAGATGTTGACTTATTAGATGATTTTCACCTCTATCTTGTAAATTTTAGGAGTCCGGCTCCAAATAAGAACGAATTTTCCTGAGAGTTAGCGTTTTGAAGATGGAGGAAGGTCCTCCATCTCTAGTACAATCATTTCAATCAATCTACCACATTGTTGTATTTCTATTACTGGAAACAATACAAATTTATACAGGCACATCGACGTTTTCAAAAGAGAATTCAACGTCTGAATGTCTAATAAGTACATAGTCGATAGTGTTAGCTACTTCATTGGCAAAGGAAGAAAATACTGTACAGACAAGCGACTGCCGGCACCTGATAACAGTGATGGCCGATAGGCTAAAGGCAAGCTAACTTCAAACCTATTAACTTGTTGAAAATCCGAGTAAAAGGTAATACTTATGTAAAATGAAGTTTGTAGTTTCGGCTTTATGAAAATCAACTTTTTATTCTAAATAAATCCTTCATTATTTAAATATTTTCAGTTTTCGCAGGTTCTCTATTCTCTTATGGAAATTTACATGCAAATAAATTCACGGCCTATTGGTCTGGAAGATGCAGTCTGCAGTGTGACGTCACACAAAAATCAATCTAGTAATAGTGAACGATCGAGGCTTTTTATTTTTTGTTTTCGGGACCTTTACGAGGAAAGATCCTGTCGTTCTACTACATCGATCAGATTAACGTCCACGAGTTCAGCAATGCGAAGTGCTCCACTTATGCCAAAAATAGCGGCAACCTAACAAGAATGAAGAAACAGAGAAATAATAAACTACCATAGAAATGTAAAGTATGAATAATAGAGGCATGCATGGGAATAATACTCACTTTCATCGTTTCTTATGGCGAATTTACTCGTACATTGGGCGTTGTCTCCAACAAACGTAGTGTTATTCGACACGGTTGGAAATAATTGAAATAAATTGTAACATTTTTTCGCTTAACGCACCCTAAGAAATTCCACTTCAAAAACTTGTCCTAAATATTTTCCTATTGATTGTAAGCGATCCACTTTGTGCTGAATTCGTTTGCTAGATAGATTCCTAAAACCTTGGTGACAAAATGGTGTTTTCCCATTTGAATTTACAGCGGCATTCCAGGTTACCCTAACTTTGATAAAGCAAGTGCGGTAAGGGAAGAAGACTCGACGCTTGCGCGCCACCGCTCTGTCAAGTCCGAATTGAATTGAGGGTAATCTGTAGAGGAATCTGCATGCATTTAATTCTAAAATATCGTCAATCTGCCACTGTTGTAATTAATTTACGGCAAATCACATTCTTTGCAAGAAAACGAAAAAAAAAAAAAAAACGGGAACTTTGTTGAAAATGAAAAATACAGATAGAAAAACAGTGAAAATAGATGATTACATCTCGAATAATCCGTTCCATTTCTAATTTCAGATTTTCTTCCACAAACAATAAATTATGAATTAATAAGTTTAATATTGAAACAAAAATATTTATAATTTAAAAACAAAACAACTAGATCTTCCGAATATCATCAGTGGTTTGTATTTAACTGCTCGAATCGAGTTTCTGGTTTTTTCTTGGAACCATTTCTCCTACGTCAAGCTCAATTCGGTCCATTATGCAGTTCAAACACGTATTTACCAATTTATTGTTTTTGATTTTTGAGCACTATTCCCCACCAAACGATGCATTATAAGACATTGTGTGGATATCTTCCAAAATCAAGTGGTGACCGCGAGCAATCAATTTCGCGAATTTTTCGTCTGTAAAATGTGACGAAATCTTGTTCCGCAACTCATTTACAACATCTTCGTTGCTATATCGTAAAATATGGATCCATCTTAGTCTTCTCTTCTCCTCTTGCAATTCTTCGTAGGTATGGTGTTCGGCAAAGTATTCTAAATCAAGCTCAACGTATTAAATCTTGGGGTAGCGGACCATGCGAACTTATCATTGCGCGGACTATAACGTGCTCTACAGGCAATTCAGAAACTTTCTAATGTTCTAATTTTCAGTGATTTTGTAGATCGGACATCCATCTACAATCCCACCAAGTTTCATGACGTGCGGGTCTTTCCTTATGGCATTTCTATGAATGTGAACTTTCAAATGTGTTTTTCTTGAAAACTACTTTTTGTGTTAAGTCCCTTTTTCTACCCGACCATTCAATTGTTTTCTTCTCTAAAAAATTTTTTTTTGCGACTTTTACGATCGATTTTTCGAGATTAATAACGCTCACATGATTTAGTACTACATTCTCCACCAGGTAGCGCTCTTAACTTGAAATTGCCAAAAATGGACAGAGTCCGTTTTGGAATGTCACGCTTCAATTGTTGGGTAATTCAATTTTTTCTTCTCTTAGGATTGTATAGGAAGGGTACCACTACCAATAAAAGTATTTTCTCTGACAATTTTCTCAGAATATGCTTACCTATGAGAAATATTTGAAAAAAAAAAAAAATACGACGGGAAGCATTCTCAGGCCACATACTTACTTAGCTTTTTTTTTTTTTTTTTTTCAAGTAGGTAAAAATAAGTATAAGTAAGTTACACACCAGTTCCAAATTGCTGCACTTCGAATGTGTACCGGTACTGCAGGTACGGAGTTTCGGGTTAAATATAAATCCAGAAGTAGCACCAATTAAAGTTAATATTAATATTATTTTCGGCATTTTATAAAATTAAAATTATTAAACTTGGAATGAACGAGAATGTAGCCTCCGGCAACAGATTTCGATTACAGGTAGTTTGGGCGAGTATAGGTACACCTAAGAAAGAAAATAATAATATCTGTAATAAGGTACCTACCTAGATTGTTAATTATATAATCAAGATAAAAATCATAAAAATAGGTAAGAGTAAAATGAACCTTGAATTGGGTACAAATTAAGCTAAATAAAGTTTGACTTACAAACAAAAAACAAATTACTGGCACGAGTGCCTGTGGCTTTTGTTTCAAACGGTTGCGGAGGAAAAATGACAAAATAGGTTGAATTTAACATTGAGTTTATGGACGTTGCAATATGGTGATCCAATTTTCTTCTCACTGAACTAATTAGCAATTGTGTTTTAGTGGGTGTGATCTTTATGAATTGAAAAATTAAAGCAGCACAAAATGTTCATCGCTCTACAACACTCCGTGAGAAGAGAAAGAAAAGAGAAAAAAAAAAAGAAAAAAAGATGAACAAAACAAGAGAGAGAGAACGAAAAATAAATAATTAAAAGAGAACTTAAAGAATGACTAGAAAAGGAAAAAGACAACAAGAAAAAAAACAAACAAAAAAAATGAGAACGGGAGGTAACAAGATGACACAGATATTGAACACACAAAATAAATTAGAATAAAACTTACAAATAGATTTTAAAAAATTTCAAAACTGCGAAGAAAAGAAAATTAAAACTTAGAATAATAGGAACAACTCAAAATTAGAAATAAAATCGTAATACTTTGAGAATAAAATGTAAACAAAAAAAATATACATAAAATTAATTTAAAAACAACATCTTTGAAGTTGATCGAAATACGAGAAATGAATAAAAAGGAACGAGAAAGAGAAATGAATAAATAAATAAATGAAATAAAAAGACAAAACAAGTTCCTTTCAAATGAATATTGTTTACTAAATTTATGCTCTCACCTGTGAGAAAATCTATTTTGTAATCAGAACCTATGTTATTACCGTACTGCAGATTGAGGGGTAATGGAACCCTTGATGGCAGACGCCGCCGCGCTATACACCGAGTAGACACATGGTCTGGACCCAGACAGATGAAACTTTGGCAAGGCGTTGTTTTCTGTCTGCAGTGGACTTATACCGCGTACACTCCTTGTTACAGTGATTTTTGTACTGGCAGAACACGCATGTTCTGGTCGTAGTCTTTTGTCCCTTCTTGGACATCTTTCCGCCGCCGCCGCCGCCATTGTTCCCCTGCCAATTTTTGTCTCTCGCACGACCGCCCGCGCATCCAATAAGGCTTGTAGAGGTCTTAAGCATGTAGGACTTCGCGTGCGCGATAAACTCCATTTTAGGAAGGGCCCTTCGCACCGCTTCCAGCGACGTATCCACTGGAATCTGAAGGGAGTCAAGTGATGTTGCTAGAGAGACCGCTCCTTCCATATCTCTTTCCGGGTTCCGACAAATCTGCATCAACGCACAGCTTCAAAGTAAGCCGCAAGAATCGTGCTCTCTGGAAACTTCTAAATAATCAGAGTTCTGATGTTTCCCTTGTTTATTGGCACCTTTATTGTCACCACCTTGTCCAACACAGATCTCTGTTGCTGCCACTCTCCAACACAAACAGGCAGACTTTGCAGGTCTTGTTGATAGGCCTGTGATAGCAAATCAGTATTGCTATACCGTGTCTTAAACAATTGGATAACATCATAATTCTCCGGGGTAAATGAAAACCCTACAAGATACTCAAGGAGACCGTCTGGTCCTTGACCCATCGCATCCATGAAGTACTGCAACTTCTCTGATTTATCATAAATGTCGTTCTTGTTTACCGCCAATTCAAACCGTCGCACCATTTATTTCCCTTGAAAACGGGCAAATCCGATTTTCTGAGCTGAGAATTGTTGTTGGTCTTACTGGTTGACGGTACCGCGACACTGGTGTCCGCCGTCTCCAGAGAAAACATAGAAAAGGCCCGCATCATTCTACTGATCTCTCTCCTGGCCATATTGGCCACTGTGTCACCATCTGACGTCTCTTCTAAATTGTCCAGGAGTAACGACTCCTTAAGATTTTTGATGCGCTCATCCAACAACGTTATATAAGTCTTCAGCTCACGCGCCTTAAGGCCTGAACTTTTCAGTATCATTCTTAATCTCCTGAATTAGATTCAGGAGCGGCTTAATCAGTCTCCATCTCTTCCTAAAAACAGAAGGGATGTTAAATCTAGTGTACCTCCACCAATGAGGTAGCATGCATTCAAGGGAAAGTGACTCCACACCTATGGTCTTTTGCCTCTCGCCCAAGCAGATGGGGTACGTTCTTGATGATACCGGTGTTTTATCGCTCAATTTTATTTCGTAGGGCTCGCATACTATTTCTTCCAGGTCTTTTAGATCCTCGCTGAAGACTTCTCGTCTTGGGTATATTACTTCTATTGCCAGTTTTCTCTGTTCTAATGTTAACTCCGCCGGAAGCTTGACTTTTACTCCCCGCAGGTCTCTCAACTCTTCGTCTCCTTTGAATTTTTTCTCGTTCTCTATTTCTTTTTCTCCCGAAATTATATTTTTCACTTGTTGGCTGGGTATTAATTTCCCTATTATCTGGTTTGGCATTAGCTTTTGGCTTATTCTGGTGTTGTTCGTTACTGCAATTTGGGTGGTTCCCTTTTCCTTGATCAGCTCCGCTGTGATACCTTTCGCGGTTAGATGTTCGAGCTACGTTAATTCGCTCTCATTCATATATCGTTTTTTTTGTCTATGTTTAAGTTCACTTTCCCTTTTGCTGGTATATCGACTCTTTTTGTACAATTACATTGACCTTCTCAATTCGGGCTACATTCTCATTTTTTAATTCCCGTACTAGCGCTGGATCCATCGGTATTCGTATGTTCTTTCCTATTTGAACCTCGTGCGTATCGCATAATATGCGAACTCTGTACTTTATGCAAACATTTAGGCCTAATATTATATTGTCGCTGATGTCATCGTCGTCGACGATTTTAAATTCTTGTTCGAATTCCTCTCCTTCTATTGTGAATTGCAGTGTTATTCTTCCGAAGTTATTCATACGGAATCTAGGCGAAGCTCCGAAAATTTTTGTTAGATCGTCCCTCAATTTTTCCCCCGCAACCAGCTTTTTCATTTCTTGTGCCATTTCTTCGTTTTCTGTTCCGCTGTCTTTGTCCTCTGAGACTTCTAACTCGAATTCACTTCCGATACTGTTGCTATTGAGGATCTCTTCCAATTCCTCAATTTCGATGATCTCTTCCCCGTTCTCGCGACTTCTGGTAAACAGGACCTTCAGCTTATCGTTTAGTTCCTGATTTTCTCTCAACGCTTTCGCTAGTATTTTTCTGATCTTATCGCTCTTTCTTCCCGTCAATTTTTCAAAATTTATTCTTAATTTCCTCGCGATATGTTCTGATTCTTTAAAATGTGTAGATTATAAACCCAAGCCGACATTCACTGATTTTCAGCTCTTCTTTTTCTTTCAGGTGGAACTGATGGTACTGCACAGCCCGCCGTTGATAATTTTTAAAAGCTCGATCTTGTCAACTCTCCCAAATATACGATTATTTATTACGCTTACTTGCTGTTGTTGATTTATCGGTGCGATCTAACGAATATTTCGAATAATAAAAAAAAACGATTTCACGAAAGGTTACTTTAAATACGCGAGCGATTTACTTCGAAGTTACGGGTATGATTAAATTTTTGTTCGGGCGCCAATTATGATGCTGACCAGATGGGCCTGGTCGAGATGAATCTGCTGAATAACGTTCCCTCACAAATACTGGACAATTTGGGTTTTTGAGATAGATTTTTAATTATGAAAACGAACGGACAAAAACTCGCGATTAAAATTACACAACGACGCGGAATTACGTTAATATTCTTCTTCTCTGTGGTGATTGACTACAATGCCCCGGTGGTGTCCCTTATATATCTCGATAATAGGCCCTGGCCAACGCCTTGTTGCATGTTATGATTTCATTGATGTTTACTTTATTGGCGATTTTGATGTTCCTATCGCGCTATTTTCCTGATGTTTGCTAGTCACGGCCAGCAACCTATTCTTGATTCGAAGACATCGTACACCATAACACCATAACCGCCGCAAGTTTGAGGCCTCATACAATTTTGTGGGAACTGATCCCGCCGATGATGGTCATCAGCTGTGACAGTTGATCAGTACCATTCCTGTCACGTGATTGGTCCCCATCCAGGCTATCTACCACTACAGCTTGGTAGGAGTTTTAATTGTTGTCACCACTACGCAGTCCACAGAGAAACCTGTCAAAGCGGTATAATCCCCAAAGCACAAAATTTTGCCCCACCAACCATTTAGTACAGGCTTCACCTGTAGCTTTAATGTATCCCATAAAGAGAGTACAGCTGTATAGGTGATACTGTACTTGCATAATATTCTTATTTAAACTGTAGTGATGCCGCATATGCCAGTAAAAATAATCTTCAACCGAGTAGATTGACATGGAGTTTAGGGCTAGTGAGGGTTGAGAGTAGGTTCACTGTCAATACATCTTCCCTTTTTGCCCTAGAATGACTGAAGTCATCCACCAATTGACTGTAGAACTGCAGACAGTAGCCCAAACTGGAGGACTATCCTTTTCCATAGCCTAGCTTCAATGTAGCAGGAGCCACAGCTAGAAAGTGTGCCCTATCCTTTTCTGACCATTCTCCTGCGCTAGAATAGACCCTTTGTTACTACTTAGGGACAGTCAACTGAGCCGCACCTTGCAAAGAAGCTAACCCCCTGGTCCCATGCCAAAGAAATTAGTCCTTGCAAGGTCGTTCAACGCTCAGTGACTGGCACCCAGGAGTTAAGATCTTCCGTGGTAACAATAAGCGCGTCGCCTCTTTGCATTTACTTCTTTAAGCAACTTGGGGTCGTCTGTAAGTAAAACTAGACGCCCCATAGGGGTACTGCGTAATGTAAATTAATGTGTAAAATGCGTGACATGCGCCTCTAAAATATAGTTAAAGAAAACAATAATGTGTATAATGTGAAACAAAAATTAATAGAAGTGGATACGCAGAGGAAACAGAAATATAGGAATATCAAGTAATATGGTTGTAGTGAATGGTCAAAGTAAATTTGTGTGAAATGTTTTTCCTTTACCGTCAAGAATTGGGGTGTAACCAACGGCAGTGACATCAAAGGGTCTTCTAAAAGGTTGGTTGAGATCTCCTCTTTCCACTTATAGTATGCTCCTTGTAACAAGAAAACTTGACTTTGTTTCAAATAACAAGAGCAAATTTGGCATTATTTTGCCTTAGTTTTTTGTGTTGTTATAAACCCAATTGAATAATATTGTCAATCTATTGATTGCCTGATAAGGAAGCTAAGTCTTGAAAACACTGTCACAAACAAATGAGAGTTTCATGTATATTTTACATGTTTGTAAGTTCTGTTCTCAAATTGATCAGAACTCAGAGGTCTTCATTCATTGGAATACAATTGAGCTTGATTTGATGATTCTATTAAAAAGTGGAATAAATTTCTACCAGAACGCAAAATCTAGTATTCATTCACCTTCTGAGAATTTTTAATGCGCTCATTTAGAAAAAGCAAGTTATATAATCTTTTGTATTTTTACTTTGAGTCATTGTTACCGATCTTGTCGACACTATCATTATTATTATTATTATTATTATTATTATTATTATTTTACTCTGTTGGATTGTACCATTCTAATGAAGATATGTTATTTGTAGTTAATTACTTGAATTGATTTGATTGCCCTCGTTTTAATATGACACTTTTATTTTAAGTGTTAATGTATTAAGAAAATTAAAACAATATTGAAAAAAGACTTTTTCTTTTTTTTCAAGAACCATTTTTAGTTTCTTCTTTTAGTCAGTCCATATAGAAAACTGCTTCTGAAAAGTCAACTTCAGCTCTATACTTGGAACCACACCTCAGCGTTGAAAATTTTTGAGTCGTTTTCCTTCGAAGTAAAAACTGAACAATTCAGGGTCAATCTAATTTAGCTGCAACCTTGGAATTGTGAATCGAGAAGTATTTCAGTAGGTAAGTACAATATTTTAATTATCAACAATTCGCGAATAGAATAGAAGAAGGCGCTCGCGCTCTCTACGTACATTTTCAGTGACAGTCACTTGCGGAAGCTTGGCAAAAAGGTGATGATCTTGAAAAATTCATCCGAGATACTCGACATTATATTCACTCGACAGTAAATTAAGAGGACTGCAATTTTTGTTCCATACATTTTTCAGAAAAAATAATATTTTGAGAAGGTACAGTCGATTTTATTAACGTGCTGTCTTATAGTGAAAAACGCTATGATCACCTCAACATCGACAACAGCGCCACTACAGATCGTTTTATATGCAAATTGACACACGTTTCCAAATTTTTACAACTGAATAATGTACACAATGTGTTTTTTGATCCTGCAATATATTAAGACCTATAAATGTTATAATCTATCTATTATCTATCATAAATCATTTTCAGCATTGGATAATGCACTCAATGTAATTTTTTTTTTGTTTGACATATCATTGAATAATACACACAATTCAATTTCTTGGTCCTGCGACATATTAATATCTATGAATAAAGAATAATTTACAGGGATCTTGCTTGGATCATACTTGACATTTTTGAAAGAATTGTAATATTTATTAGGTATTATCTGCTCCAATCCCTCTTTCGCCGTTTCATTGTATTTCAGTTCGATTATGATTCCTAAGTTGCTGCGCAGTATGAGAAGATCTAATCTTTTACAATTTTTCTGTGCTGCTCTCATTTTGGTGAAACATTCAAAATTTGTCTTTGCTGAGACCCATGGTCATAACATACAAAATACCTGTTAAGACTGCACGATCCACAAAATCATGTGCGGGTCTGGTTTGAGTAAACAGCTTAACGCACCCACACACAATGTGATTGTTTTTTTAATTTCTGTTTCCGCTATAGTAGTCTAGGCAAACTAGACAATAAAAAAGAATTTTTTGGTAGAGAACGGGTGTTTGCTGAAATGTGTAGAGAAAGAAGGTATCGAAAATTACCTAAAAAAACCCGCACTTCCTAAAGGCTGGGGAAAATTTTTTGTGGCACGTTTTGGCTCCCCAAATTCAGTTTTTGGACTATTTCTCAAGAACTAAACGTTTTACAAGAAAATGTTTCGAACAAAAGATGTTCCTCTTGAAATTTCAAATAAATTGATGTATAGAAAGTCCAGTTTAGACCGAATAGTCAGCTCAAAAATTCCCTCGAAGTAATATAGTTTTCAAAATTTAGACAACATTTATCGAATTTTTAGAAGAAAATGTATAGGAAGGAAACATTTTCTTTATAGTATTTCTTATAAAATACGTTTACAATTGAGCAAATGTAATACCTAATATCTTCTGTAGAACAAGCGGAAGCAGAGGAAATTTATTGTAGAATTAATTCTTATACTGTATTTAGCTATAAGAATATTAAAATTTAGCTATCGAGACTTACAACAGGATAAAGATGGAATTATTCATCTATATCTGGTAGTACTCGCATTTTTGGATATTCTTCTTTGTATGATACGCAGCAATATTTTCAGCAGACGTGACATCAAGCTGATTAGTCTGTAATCGTAGCAGCTTTTCGTTTTTTGCTTCTCGGGAATTGTTATGAACTTTGATCAAAATCATTCTTCTGGTATTGTTCCGCTAATGTAGATTCTGTTTGAAAATGTAAACGGTTATAGTTCTCTTCATGAAGTACTAATTCCTGAAGTATCTTACCCGAAAACATGATTTTGACAGTCTTAAATGCCGTATATGCTGTCTTACAGAATAGCTCGTAAGTACTGGAGAGCTTGAGCGTCATATATCGTTTTTGTGTCCTCGGGACGATCTTCTGTCCATTCACCGCCAAGTTCATCCGTTATAAATTTTTTCAATTTGAACGTTCGTAGTCCGAGTTCAAGGCGATTTAGCCAAGGCTGATAATTTTTTGTACCTTGCAGCTTGTCCGCCTCCAAGATTTGTGGTAGCGAGAAAGTCGGCATTTTGTCTCGCGTCATCTTCTTTACACTGTTCGTATTTTCGGGCGTCACAGATGAGTTGCACCCATTCACAAACTTTTCTAATAATGGGCCAAGTGCTGCTTCCAGCTTAGCTGTTACGATCTTTTCTATTTGGGAATTAATAACATCCTCACTATTGGGATGTTAACCCAAGTTGCGTAAGTTGGTAGCCGTGCTCGAACATTTGGGGGATAATTTTAACGGAGGTACCACGCTTCATGATGGGAATTTGAGTTTTTCAAATACGATTTAAATTATTACAATTCGTAATATCAAAAAATTATATCCTATAAATCGTTTAAACACTTCCAGAGAATCGATAACTGAAAGAAGTAATTCTTCTAATGATGAAGTATTGAGTCATCTACGACTAATTGAAAATCTCGTTTCTTATGGCCGAATACATTGAACGTAAAATCGTCACCCAGAAATTCAAGCGAGTGCGGCGAGAGAGGAAGGCGATTCTAGCGCTACCAAACATAGGTTAACATCCCAATTACCTGAAGTGGTATTCGCAGTCGCGTCCACGTTTTCTTGGTTGGCCATATGGTAGGGTCGAATTCATTGGTTTCCATCGTTTCGTTGTCAGGATCCACTAAAGTTTTAGTCCGTGTTTTCATAACGCTCTGCTATCACCTTGGAATAAATTGACTGACAGAAATAACTGTGAAATACTCAAAAACACTTCAAGCATGAACTGCAAATCCGCCGATGCATTCAACGAATGACCGATTGAAATATGACAGCATGGTATGCTCTTGTTTATGTTATAACTAGCCGCTTGCGGCGCGCCTCCGGCGCGCCTGGCGGCTAGGCCTGCGGCGCCCGGCAGCCTCGCGCTTCGCGCTCGCCGATTTGTGGTAACAGACTGGCGCTTTGCGCTCGCTCATTTGGGACGACGGTCTACATAACAGAGCGAACTTTCGTTCCCACTTTTCATAGTTTTCACCTTGTATACACAATACACACACACACACACACAGTTCAGAACTAAGCCATCACAGCGCAAGGCGCTGGCATATCATTCTGTCCTACTCCTACATCTGTCTCAGTCCTTAATCTGTCAACAGCAAGACTTGGGTTTCTCCTATTCAATAACAATAATATAATTATTCTTTTTCAGAAATTCTCCAAGACCCCACCAAATCTCATTATGGCCATATTTTAATACCAATGAAATTTTCTTCATTAGATATCTACCGGTATCAAATAATTTGATTGATGAATACCTAGAATAGAGCAGATATCATTTCAAGCGGTTCTGTATTCATAATTTAAACTACAATTCTATCTAACTGCGTATATTTGCCATGGGTGTTCCTTGAAATCTTGAATCCAGTGAAGTCGAGAATTGATGCTATTTTATTTTTCATCTATCAGTATTGCATAATTCGAATTGATAAATAAATTAGATCAGATATCATTTCATGCGATCGAAGATCACGTTCTGTATTTATAATTCGAACCACAATTCTATTTATGCAATGGGTCAAAAACACATCGAACTACTCCCTACCTCTTTTTAAACTCTTTCTCCCATTAATGAGTAATGGTCCACTCGCGCTTTTCAGTCTTTTCATCCGATCGACTTCACTCACAGAAGAAAACAGAAAACCAGGGAAATATTTTGGATTGGTATTCTCATGAAATCTCGAGTTCAACTTTTGGCTACCTAGGCCTAATTCTACTTCGTTCCAAATTTCATAATTCACGAAAAACCGAAGGTAGATGCCATCAAGCGAATCAATAATACCCAATAAAATATCTACATCTTCCGATATTATGGAACAATTTTCAGTTGCGTTTCGTTATTACCTACTTCTGAAATAAATCTCATCGTTTCTTAATTCAGTTCTCATTCAATTTCGAACAGTATCGCACTGAAACAGCAGAGTGATAATACGAAACAGAGGATGATCATATAATAGATCACGTTCTGTATTCATAATTCGAACCACGATTCTATTTATGCAATCGATCAAAAACACACCCAACTACTTTCTATTTCTCCGATCGACTTTCCTCACAAAACAAAACAGAAAACCAGGACAATACCCATTCTTAGGAAATCTTGAGTTGAACTCTTGGCTAGTTCTACTTTGTTCCGAATTTCATGATTCACGAAAGGCCGAAGCTAGATGCGATCATGAATAAATAATACGCACTAAAATATCTACGTCGTCCGATATTATCAGACAATTTGGAATTTTGTTTCGTTATTTCGTTATCATTTCTGAATAATAATATTATTTCTGAAATAAATCTCATCGTTTGGTTTCTCAGTTCAGTCGCGTGTTCTCTTCCAAATTCCGATCTTTTCGAACTAAAACAGCCCAGTGATAATAATGACAGAATGATGATGATAATAAAACTTTTCTAGACCAACAAGAAAAAAGTATCAACTACGGCGATGACCGACTGATAGCACCCTCGATATCGCCATGTAGGACCGAGTGATCGCACCCCGGCGGCACGGACGGATTCCGCGCATGATGACAGAACGGTACGAATGATGACAGAACGTACGAAATGTAAACAAACTGTGCTTTATTATATAGGATTTTCATCATAGGTATTTTCATCATAGGTACTAATTGTAGTTCATCTGTCAATTTTTTATCATCTTGTACTTGTAGATACATTTGAAGAAGCGGACGTGTATTGTACAGAATAAAGAGCAGACCTTTTCTACGAGATCGTCAACAAGCACGAGGATTAGCTCGCGAATACCAGTATTAAATGAAGAATCATCAACTTCGTCTCATATACCGAATGTAAGTACAAGATTTTTCTATACAAGCCCCCTTCTTAATCAATGTAGCCAAGGAGAGAATATTCCCAATGTTCTCTTCTGATGTAGGTACATACCTAGTTCAAAAATGTGGAAATTTTTGCAGCCCCTATATAAGTCATCTAGGTCACATAAATGACGAATGGCATACCGCGAATATTTCTTACAAAAAACTCCGAATAGAACACGTTTCTCCTTCAAAATGAACAAACATAGGCCTACTCATTCTTGACAGAAAAACTAATCCAAGATTTTCTAATTTTAAATCATGTAGTTAAGTACTCAAGGAGGTAGAAGTCCTACTTTTCTAGAGCATGGAATTCGGGAATCTGGCGAACATGAAAATCCATCGAGTTGGGATTTTGCGTGAGTATATTAATGCATGAGAAATAAGAGAAATATAGCAAGTTTTGCAGCATTGCATGTACCTTTTAAAAAAATCGCTCAAGACTTAAATACGTTGTTTCTTCAATTTTTAATTAGTTTTTTTGAATGTTCTATTGCTTCTTTCTATATTTACTTATATTTATGACAAGAGTTACTGCTTCAATATTATAGCATTAAAATTTTTGTTAGGTCCTCCTCCGATAATCCTGTTCCAAATTTGGTTACTCCGGCACCAGCAGGGCTATTAGGCACATGGGAAATTGACCAATTTTCCAGTAGTCTTAATGCTCCATCAAATTTGGAACCTCTACAAAAAGATGTAGAGGATTTGAAGAAGGAGGTAATGGAGATCAAAAAGGATGTGAGGAATATGGCGGAGGATGTGAAAAACATTCAGACGTCCATAGAATTTTTAGTTTAGATGGCTGGCTTGAATGAGAGCTTGCTCAATGGTGAATAAAAAATAATCCATATTTTGCGATTGTCATGCATGAATATTTGTACAGTACATTGGATGATATTTTCATAGGGATAAAGAAACCATCACCTGTAGTTCATAAGATACCTTCGAAGTCCTCTACTGGGCAAAATAAAACGCCCAGTAAGACACCGTCGAAAATGACTCCAAAGAAATCATCAGGTCATGGTGGCCTTGATGAGCTGAAGAAATCTTTGGACCTTCCCGTCATGACCCTGAGCAAGTTGGAAGCTTTTCAGGAGTCACTGAAGGTTTCAAGTAATTTGGAGAAATTTGTAAGTAGACAGGAGTTAATTTGAAGAAATATTTCCCATCTTGTCCTTTATTGAGTAGATATCCTGCCCACGTGCAAATTTTTTAATGAGTAAAATTTACAAAAAAAAAAAAAAAAAAAAAATCATGAAATAGGATTAAATGATAAATAGATAAATAATGCTTTATTTTTTTATTTTCGTTTCCAACAAAGTGCCGTAACGTCCTTAGATGTATTAATACTAAAATTTGTTGGCTGTATATTTTTGTAAGTCACTAATTAATTTTTTATGTACTCATGTTCATGTAGAGAAAATTGCTGACATACATTGTCAACCCTTCGGTCAGCAATATTATGGACCATATTGCTGACCGACCAGTTAGTACACGTATATATATATTCCATCCATTACCGAAAGTAAAAATCGATATGGAAAGTGACCAATTTTGTAAATTGGTCACTATATGGTCTCATAGAAAGTGAGTAACTGCCGAATAAATAATATCTATATTATCTTGTAAATGTTTATAAAAGTTGTACAAAATAGCTCCGAGAGAAAATTTGGAAAATTTGGCTCCAATTCAATATGTTTTTCTCCCATGCTTTCTTTGACTATCAGTTTATCTAAAAAATAATGAGTGACATGAAGCATTTTGCAGTGAACTTTTATTTTATAGAAATAAACAAGTTTTTATGCTCAGAATACGGTATAATATATGCTTCGAATACTCATAAACTTGAACGTTCATATTTCCAGTATCAACAGACTTAGGCTAATTATCAAGTAAAGTGAAATTATTGCTATTCTTCACTTTCTATAAGAATAGTATTCTTTTGTTTGCGCTGAAATTTTTAATCGAGTGGGCACACGCAGTACCCTTGCAGTATTTGTGCGTTCATTGGAAAAGCATAGATGCATAATTTATGATGATCTCCTTTGCTTCCTCTACAGAATGTCTCCATTTCCGTGATATCAGGGAAGAAAAAGATGTCCCACCGGAAAGCCGAACAAAGATTCAAAACGATTTCTATCGTTATGTACGAACGGCGAGAGAGTATGTTCGTCAAAAAAGTAAAATTGGACGCGAGAATTCTGGTAAGAGTTCATTTTTCTCAATGAAACATTATGCACGTGGGAATGTTAAATACATCGTATTCCTATAATTTTATTTTATATAGATCTTGAAGATGAGGTATCAAAAAAGAGGAAGAAAAGTGAAGAATCCGAAGCTTTTACAGGTAAATAATTAAAAATTTCCTACTAGCCGAAAAATTTCATTATCACTAGTACAGGCTATTACATATCGTTGAAGAGAGATGTGTACTACAGCGTATACCTATGCACATAGATGTGTGTACACAAAGATTCAACAAAAACAATGCTGAAAGAGTTGAGACGGTTGGCTCCCGACTGATAACATTTGAAATAGCCACAAGGAATAACTTCAAGGGCGATCTTTTCACTAGGAAAAATCAATTAGAACAAAAAATGTTGATAAGTAGTAAAAGTTTTTTGTTTTTACTCTGCGCTCAAGTTCCGGTCAACTGTAAGCCCAGGATGAAGTACCTACAGATTGAATTATGGACACATGATTTTTTTATCCAATCAATCAAGAAGTGCGGTGACCGGACTCTCTTTCTCATTCTCGTTCGTCGTACGTTCTCCGTCACGCTACCACGCTACAGGAAACCCGTCTTTCTCCTTTCTCTTCTCTCCTTTCACTGCACTGCTCTCGTTTTCTTCCCGCGTGCGACGAACGAGGGTGGTTTCGTACGAATGACAAAATATGTAATGTTACGAGTCCGATTGAACACGTCCTTCGAAATAAACGCATCTGTCTTCGTTAACCCCGTGCATTTTCTTTCGTATCATTTTCGTAGTGGAACACGAGATTCCGCAGAAGTATTATCCCATTTTTTTTTCTTTCGTTTTTCTTGTTTCTTAGTATTACACAGTGAACAATCTTTCTGGTATTGATGGATGAAAATATGAAAGGTGCAAAATATTCAAAAGTGTATTGACACACTTATCATTAGCTTATCTCATGTCAATCCCCCTCCCTCACGCTGAATTCATTAACAAATACACTGTGGAATATATCTTGCACATTTTAAATGTTTATCCAACAATATATCAAAAAGATTATCTACTGCACAATCCTAAGAGAAAAAAAAAACTTGAGTTCGTAAAAAACCTAATCTAAGTATTTCAGATACTGCATTACATTACGAATTCTGGCGATTTTGAAAGTATAATATTATACTTTTACTTCAGTAAACGATATTTTTGTTGAAAAGTACTCAAAAGAAGTTGAACTAAATTGAGAACGTCGATCTTAGAAGCGTCGTGACGAGTAGAATCAATTCACATAATACATTAGGAATTCTAAGGAGTTGCTCAAGTCACCGCACTGGTGACGATGACCCTCTCATGCACAGTAAGATGCAGACTTCCTATCACTGACATACATCTCTCTTCAGTCCATGTATAAATGATAATACCTAATTATTGATAATATGTAATAATAATTAATTAATCTTACATTTTGGTCTCCGCATATTCAGAAAAAAATGTGAACAATAAACGCAAAATACGCAGCAAATAAAGATTATAAGTAAAACTCAGAACCACTAAACTTCAATATAAAAAAATAATTCAAAACTTGAAAAGTTTCACTCTGACGACGCGACATAACGCTCTATCGACAAGACGATTGGAAACGCAATGAAGATGAGAAAAGCACTTCCGAACCCATATAGGTACATATTTTAAATTCCTTGATTCATACTGAAAATGACCCCTACCAGCATGCTTTTGCATGTACATGATAATCGAAGACCCTTTCAACAATGGGAAAAAAAATCCGAACAAAAGAAAATGTGTTTTCTATTACCTATATATTATGATTGTAAAAGTTCATTTTCATTGGCCAAAAACGGTGGTGTGCCGCGGTTTGCGAAAACTCGGCTTGGGGTGTGAAAGGAAGAGCTCTCGCAGCAGCAATTGCATGACCGACTTTTCGTATCATTTGATGACTCATTAACAAGTTACAATTATTTCATGTTCCAAACACTTTTCTTAAATTTCAAAAGGGAGTACAAATTTCACTTTTTCTAGAGTTTTACCTTATAGCTGATCCCTCTTTTTGATTCAAAAAGTCAGTAAAACTTGGGTTTACGACCAATCTTGGCAAGACGTTGAATACTCAATCGAATGCCGTCAATCGCATTTTTTTTCACCTTAATCCGGGTTTTTGCAAAATGCGTTACAAATATCATAAGATAAAGAAGAAAGATAGATTGAAATCTTCCAAAAACCAAAAATTCCACTACCGCACAGTTTATTGTTAATTGTACAAACAAATTTGAAGACACAAGAAAGTCGTAAAATATTGTAAAATTGTATAAATTGTAAAAGCCGAAAAGAGTTGACAGCAATGACGCCAAAAAGCTCGCCAACCTTGAAATTCGTATTTTTAAACAAACCAAATTTTCTCTCGTGAAGCTCCAAGAGTCTACCAACAGTTCATACGCATCATTATGCTTTCAATATAGTAGTACTCTCGTATATGATAGGGAATGAAATAATCTTAAAATTGTTACCTAGGATATAAAACATAGTTCTATGAGAATATTTTCTTGTAAACAATCTATTTTCTTTTTTTGTAGAACATCAAGTTCAGTCGAATAAGGTTAGAAGGACAAAAGAATCAGCAGTACCTGACAACAATTTGGATGTTGTTGGAAACAAAGATCTGGAAGCCGCAAGTGGTAATTAAAGAATCAAAATATATACTTAAAGGAAGGGTATGGACGACTGAAGAGAGTAATCTACCTTCAGTGACAAATTCTATTGAACCCCTAAACGGCCTGGCAGTCCTCACGGACTAACTTCTTCACCAAAAGTTTCAGTCCCCTATCTCAACTATTGATCGCTCCAGAGTCATAAGAGCTCGGATTTTTCGGCACTAAAAATGAAAAGTTTTGGCCTTTAACGTTGCATTTTCGACATTATTTGGCATTTAAAAAAAAATGAAAAAAACCATGCGTTTTCAGTGTTTTTACAAATTCACGATTAGAATTATTCAATTTACGACCAAAATGACGTGATTTTTACAAAAATAAACGTTTTTTGGGGATTAAACTCATCAATAAGAAATCCTAGCAATTTTTCAATCAAAATTTTCAATGTTTCAACTTTGAACTAGAAATGATATTTTCAAAAACAACTGTCCAATTTTCATTGAAATTGCCGCATTTTGAGCAATTTTCTCGACTTTTTGAACAATTTAATGTTCATTATTAGAAAAGGAAACTCAGAACTCATTTTTCTTGCTGCTCGGGTTGGGTTTCATTAACTGGCGCATTGAAAATAATTGAAATGAACGGATGACCTATTTAATGGAGAACATGAACAGTCCCCATACCATCTTGGGAGAATTAGGTACTCCATTTTTCATTTTTTCTCTTTTTTTTGTTCTTGTTTATATATTGCAGGGTCATAATCGAGTTGAAAGCCTCTACCCTCTTGTATAACTACATCGCTATAATTGAAATTTGTTCAATTTTGCAGCCACCACTTTCTTTTTTTCTCGTTTTGCTATGTTTCTTGCGTGAACGTTAGATTGGACTTGGAAAAATTTTTACATCCACGGTATTGGAATCTTGCTACCTATCCCAAAATTTGCAGGTGCGTAAGCTAAAGAGAATTCGAATTTTTTAGACCCCGCGCTGAGAAGAAAAGAACCCCAATTTCGTACGTTGTAATGGAAAAACCTAAAAAATCGAACGTTCATTAGGCATGGTGATCAGCATCAAAGTTTTGCATTTTCACATCTACATAGAATTCCCCCCTTTCATAAATAAGGGATATGTATAAATGGAGAGTATCTAAACAGCGTACGATGTGCAGACGACATTATTTTGATAGCAAAAAACCTCGACAAAATGGAGGGAATGCTGAGGGAACTGAGTGAAGAGGGCAAAAAGACTGGTTTAGAAATGAACATGGGGAAAACAAGAGGGACGAAATATAATTTTTTGATAAATAAACTGCATCACCGGGTGGCCTACGATCGACGTGAATGGGAAAGGTTGAGGGAGGCCTTTGCCCGATCGGGCTAATGTAATATGATTATTGCAGTAAAGGCGATAAATCAAATTGTCCCCTCCAAAAATTAAATTCCTTATAAAAGGAATCATACTCGATGCTACCCGCATCACATCGGCACCTGTATGTACCTTACAGGCAATTCAACGTACATAAACCTACTTTTAATCATCTGTTTGTATTGTTTTCAAATTCTTTTCGACAATATTTTCAATCTTCTGGAAAGTCCGCTTTCAACTGCCCCCCCCCCCCCCCCCAAAAAAAAAAAAAAAAAAAAAAATCCACATTTTCTCACATTTGGAAGAAAAATTTTGTCTACGCGCTTGGATTACAATAAAAAAATTCTTTACTAACCTATCATCTTTTTTTATTTTTGTTTTTTCAAAAGTATACAAAATATATCCAGCCTTCACATCGAACCCGAAATCCGCACCTAGACGATTTACAAGGATGAGATTGAAAATGTAGGTACCTATATTATTTCAGTCGTCTACTTTCGTTTTCTGGCGTTCGCACGGTATTGTCGGATCAAGAAATGGATGAGCTTTTAGAATCGATGACAATGAATCCTCAACTCTTTCCTCTTTTAGTTCTCTCTTCTGACGTTCCACTTCGCATGGAATTGTCGGCTTTAGAATTGGATTTGTTTCTCTCTTTGATGATCCTCTCGACACTCGAAGTTCCTCTTCTAATTCGTTTACTCTGACTTTGAGTGCAGTATTTTCTTTTTTTATTTTTTCGTATTGTTTGGCGATGAAGACAATGCTCGTCATTGCTTCATCGTCCATCGTTCACTTCGGTAGTTAACAACAACTAACAATTAATATCTGTAAAACGTCAAATGCGAAAATTCAACATTTTTTGTATGACGTACCTACGAATTTTCATTTTATGAATTACAATTCCTATTATTTTAAAAAACAATACGTCATAGATATCTAAGAATTGAGAACTAGCATCTGTTTTTTGTTAATTTCCAGGGCTATTTATTTTATTATTTCAATTTTTTATTCGAAATTTGTAATTTCGTAACATTTATTTTTTCAATAGTTACTATTTATCGAGACGTTTCTCCTCAGCTTATTACAATGTTATGGAGGAAGAGAGAGAGAGTTTCTATTAGAAAAATAAAAATTTTAATTTACCCTTACAGAGATCACGATAAAAGCTGAGTTTTATCGATTTTATTTCTAAAAGTAAAGGCCACAAAAATACGTTTTTCCACGTTACCTATGATTCATGGTGTTAATGACTTTTTATACTTGTTCACAAGTATATTCATTTTGATGAGGTACTAAATTCTTATAATTTTAATTAAGGAATAAAATATCATTCCTTCGATGGATTTGTGATTATTTTATAAACCTTTATACCTACCCTACTATAATATTTCTTTTGTTTCAGTTAGTAACAATTTACATAATGTGATATGAAGTGGCATATTACTCGTAAATGAATGATGCGTCGACGCTGCGTCGTTAAACCAACACTTACACAAAAAAAAAAGACACAAGTACATAAACCAACACTGTCAAAGCATACAGTATACCCCTAATGTAAAGCTGGTATGACCCTAGTATACCAGTAGTTCACTGCATAGGTCAAAAAGAGATCTCGTACGCACGCAAGTTTTGAAATGAGGGCATGCAGGGTCAGAGCAAAGACATGTATTGTACATATTGTATATTGTAGGCGTCTCCTGCTCAGGAGATAGCCACTCAAAATCATGTGCACATAATAAATACATATAAATACATAAAAACATAAATATGCACACGTATTATTCAATCCATGAGAGTCGATCTTCTTCTTCCTCCAGGAATCGTACTTTTCATGTCAAAAAAAGTTACGGAATGGAAATATTATTTCTTTTTTCCGTTGAGTTCTTTTGTGTATGATTTTTTTTTATTTTAATAATTTTTTGTATTAAATTAATGAGCTAATTAGAGCCTGTCATCGGGGCTAATAGCTTGAGGGGCGATGTCATTGAAATCGAATGCGGGAGAGAGAATAAAATCGTTGGAGAAATTAAAATACGTTGAACACAGATGGAGAGTTGTCTGAGAGTACTTCTTTGTGATGAGGTGTGAGTAAGCGGAGCGAGGCTAATTTGCGTCTATAAAAGATATGTTGAATGATGGGGGGGGGGGGGGGCAGAATCGCAACGAGAGCATTATAGTAATTTAAGGTGAGTGATGAGATGGGTACGTGTGTGTGTGTGTGTGTGTGTGTGTGTGTGTGTGTGTGTGTGCGTCGGTCAAACCACAATACGTGGACATTGACCGGTATACGATATGACTCGGTGGACATTTTTATTGGGTGGACATTTTCAGGTCCACGTAAAAACTAACAGCAGATTCGTGATCCTCGAGTCCTAAAACCCCCCTCAGCAAAATATCGCCGAAGTCCACTTAATCACCTTTGGTATGTGATGGCGGATGTACCCTGCTGCGCTCTATGATTTTTTGTTGGCATGAGGTCCACCGATATGCTACAAAAAATCGATGAAAATGTCCCCGCAAATTTGGATATAGTTTGTGTAGAAGGTCCACCTAAAAATTTATACTCACACTAGTGTCCACCTAAAACTACACTTGTTTCTTAGCCGTCCACCGAAAAATTTATGTGTTATATAGAAGTCCACCTAAAAATTTATACCTCGCACCAGTGTCCACCTAAAAATACACTTGTTTCTTAGCCGTCCACCGAAAAATTCATGTGTTATATAGAAGTCCACCTAAAAGAGTTTATCTCGTACTGATGTCCACTTGAAAATGTATGCCTCACATTGGTGTCCATCTGAAAATACACGCGTTTGATCGCATCAACGCGATTTTTAAAATTATGGCCGAAATCATTGGGGGGGGGGGCTCATACTCAAACGAGTGGTATAACCGATTATAATGCTGACTTCAGTATGTGCCCGTAGATGATACCCGGCGGTATCGAAACGTCGCTTCTAATAAAAAATTTTTAAAGAGGTGATTAAAGCCTTGTTTAAAATTTTTCTTGAAAAAGTTGAAAGTTTGAAGAGTTCTAAAAGTTTCTTATTAGTTTGGGGTAGGTCAGTAAGCCAGATGGTAAACGGCAGACAACGGTCGACCAATGAAAAAAAATAAAAGAAAAAACCTAGAACACAATCTTTGTTTGAAAAATATTCAGTATCTATTTGAGCATGGAACATTTCAATTCCAAAAATACACAAACTTTGAAAAATTGAAAGGACATTATTGAATCACTGAGAATCGAAAACGACACAACATGAAATGAACTAGACACAGAGTTCATCCTCCACAATATCTCGCATAACTCGTTCAGCTGAAAAGCATTTACGTACCTAGTTCACAATTTTAACACACAATGAGTGAGAGAAATAGTTGCCGGATGGAGAGACACAATATTGATACGTGACTGTTTTCCTTGGGAACTAATTTCTGGGAAACGGAAGAGAACAAATATCAGATGTACGAGTATTTTCGATTAAAGGTACTATTAATTGTAGATGTGTTAATAATATGATGATACAATTTAGTTTTTGATATCGTTTTTCGCGGAATTTACGAACGTTAATGCTTACTTTTTGTGTTTATCCAATTTTAATTAGCCCACTTTGTAATGTTAGGCGATGTTATGTATGTTCTTATGGAAAGCACTTCAAAAAACACATAATTGAGGACCTACCTGTAAAAAGGGCGTATGTCTGTCGGACGCTCTTTGTGCGGAGACCTCGATTTTTGTGCGTTTCAGATTATATTATGAACCATCTTTTATAATTTTTTTTTTTTAACCCATGATTTTTTTCATCTCAGCAAAAAGGGCGTCCGCTATCATATTTTCAAGAATCTCTACTTTGTTCGTTATTAAATGTATTCAAAATACGATTGTTGCATCTTATAAAAGAAGAGTCACTCTTTAATTTTTATTCTTCTAATTTTTTCGATTAAACTCGTCGTTGCGGAGATATTTTGGGCTGAAACTTCAAACTTATTTTTCTGTGATAAATTTTTTTTCACGGACGCCCTTTGTGCAGATAGGTTCTCAATTGTTATTTGCGAACATAGCATTTGATTTCAAAGAAAGAATATATTACCGAAAGAGTAAACGATTCTCGATTTTTTGAGCCAGGTCTCGTCAAGATTGATTAACTACAAAGCGAGTTATGAACGTTTTAAAAAAAAAGTTAGACAGAGGACAAAGTGCGGTACATTACCAAGCTTTGTCCCCTGTCTGACTTTTTGAATACTATATTCACAAATGAATGATTACCTACGTGTTTTGTGAGTGTTTTTTCCGTAAGAGTGTATGTAACGATAACCTTCTTGCGCGGCGTTGCCAAGTTGATAATTGAAGACGACTGTGATCAAAGTCACACAACATTATGCTTCCCATTATAATAATAGTTTTTAGTTCTGGTTTATGAAATAATGGTTGTTCTACTTGTAATAATTTTGGTGGATGAGTTCCCTTGGTTTATTGGATCACATACCGAAATAGTATATTGCGCTACAAGAGAAGGAAGTAAGCAAGATCTGAACGAGCGCTTTGTCGACCCGAGCCAGCGAGGGCCGCCATGCAGCGCGAGTTTGTCGCGTACTTCGTTCTCGTGTGGCGCGGCGTACGCTATTTCTAGGTTCACACGAACGCGCATACACATTGCTCGCGCGCAATGCGATCCAATTTCCTAAGGAAAAACCCGACGCGTCTTTATTCTTTGTGAGCAAAAAACGCGACCTCGCGCCGTATAACGAAGCATGTTGAGTATGTCTTTTTGTTTGTGTGAACCGAAAAAAAATCTAATTGCTGAAATAAAAAAATCTATATTATGCTGAAATCGATACACAACTTTCCACAAAGTCGATGCGCCGCAGCACGAAAATTAAGAAATGGAGACTGTGTGAGTTTTGTAATTTCATGTGGACATTCTCACTCGCTGAAAAATATGAGTGAGGCTGCGCCGCGCACAGTTCACTTGTATCATTGCCAGGATCTCAGTTACCAGTATTTTTCGGTCCGCACATTTTTAGGTGGACGTTTGTTACAATTATCAAAAGAAACATGAAAAGTGATTGAGTGTCGCGTCCGCGTGATTGAACCATGCTCCGTAGAAGCTTGACAGAACGACGAATAAAGAAGAAAAAAAAATAATAATAGTATATTATGCAACTAGTGCAAAAAAGTGAAAAATAGCCAACAAGTGCGAAGTTTGATTCCCGAAGCAAAGCCGAGGGTAGCAAATCGCACGAGTAGCCATTTTTTACTGTTTTGCACGAGTTCCATACGATATTTTATTCAAAAAGTGCAAATAAAGTAGCGATATTATTGCTCTAGTGCAATAATATCGCTACTTTTTTGCACTAGTTGAATAAAAACAGGTACAACACAAGGGTACGAGGATGAAGGTAGAACTGTGTATTGCTGTGCTGCACGCTTACCGAGAGGTCTATCCTGACAACGACAGTTTCGTCGGTTTGTTTCAGTTACTCGGCCTGATGGTAAAGGTGGCCGCCCCACTCTAATTCGGACACGAAGGGTCTGAAAAACCAGTGTGGCGTGATTTTCAAGGTTGTGTGTGTATGTAGACTCTGCGAGAGTATCCCTGAATATCCCGTACCCAGACCCTGCTCACGTGTACTCTTCGTTTATTATCGTTGAGCGTCAGTTCGCTGCAGTTCGCTCGCCTTTTTTTTTGCTGTGGTCATTAGCGTTAATTCGCGTACCGGTACCCTCGATTTAGTTTCATTGTTTTATCAATCGTTGAACATCAGTTTGCTCCAGTTCGCTCGTCACTCGTCAGTCGTGAGTAATTACAATACTTGTATGAAATTGTTCAAACATACCGTCAAGTTTGGCAAGTTTGTTTCAAAGATGCCATAAATCCATTCAACAAAAAATATTAAAAAATAAAGATATGAAAAAAAACTCAGGGTCATACCTAGAATTTCTCCTTTTGAAAAGAATAATGGGCCTGAGGATTCACTTCAATTTAAAAAGGAGTGATTTTGCAGCCAAGCGAATTTTTCAAATAGAATCAATTTTTGACAAGCTATTTTTGTGTGATAAAATGAAAAATAATTGTTTTGCTAGTACCAAAAAATATGAAACAGCTCAGATTTTTGAAAACTTCTGCAACTAGACTCCGAGGAAGGTAACAAAAGTTTTTCCACTTATCATTTTAAGAGCCCGCCTCCATTGCTAAACTGCCGAACCTGGGGGAATTTCATCAAATTACCTATTCTTTAGAGAGCCTTCCCCTTTAATTTACTTTTGGTATCATAATTCTGTGCGGACAGAAGTGTCCTCCTCTGTTGAACTTTTAAGAGAACTTGTGCATCATTTGTCAATGTTTATGTGGACTGAGATATGTTTCTGTTTAAGAGGACATTTGTGTGACATTTTTATGAGGACATTTGTGTAACCATTATAAGTGGACCGATTTACACTCTTTTTTGGGAGGACGTTGTGTGATACTTTTATGTGGACGGGTGTGTAATTACTAGATTTTTAGGTGGACCAACTTACACTCTCTTTTTAGGAGGACATTTGTGTATCATTTTTATGTGGACTAAAATACACTCAATTTTAGGGGGACATATGGGTGAATTTTTAGGTGGACCAAAATACACTCAATTTTAGGGGGACATATGGGTGAATTTTTAGGTGGACAAGAGTGTAACTCACATACATTAGTTTGGACAGTGGACAAGAATGTAAACAGGTAAGTGGACGTCCACGCATATGTTTTCAAGCAATAATTTTGTATCAGAGGGGTGTATTGAAAAACGGATCAGCTCAATAGGTTCAGCGCGGTAAGTCTCACTCCCCTATACCAGCCACATAGATGTCCACATAAGTAGGTCTGACGTCCAAGTCCACTCATTGATGCTATGGTCGGGATGTGTGTGTGTGTGTGTGTGTGTGTGTGTGTGTGTGTGTAATACTTTTGCTAGTTTTTGAGATTTTTCCATTTTAATTTAGAAAAATTCGGAGTGGGGTAAGTCGAACGTCCCTGCGTTGAAAAGAATGAATGTTGCTTTGGAAAATGAAGAGTGTTACCAACTTGTGCGCGAAAAGTGTTTCTTTCTTAGAAGGGGAGAGGGTTGTTAGTTGTGTATTATCAGTACACAAGATTGAATGAAATAATGCTTGGCAAGTTTCGAAAATGAACTGGAAAACGATGTCAATTCGCCGTTGTTAACGAATGATTTCGTTTTCATTTCCCTATGTCATTTCCTTTAGTGTGAATAATAGTTCTTTCATGTTTGGTGATTAAAAATTGTGACAAATATTCCATTCATTGAAGTGGGAGGGGAGGGTGTATTGGAGTGTAGATAATAACTGATATAGAAGAGTGAATGAAACTAATGCTTAGAGAGCTTTGAAAATGTACTCATTTGGGAAAACAAAGTTTATCTGTTGGAAACGAAAACGATTAAGTAATATCATGTACCCAATAATGAACAAAACGGGAAAAAAAGAAGTAGAGATGTAGATAAATAAGATAGGAAAAGTCGGTTATCTATTTTGTTCATTATTGCTACATTCTATTACCTAATTGTTCCGTGAACTATAAGGTACATCCTGACACAGTTTTAGCTGTAAAAAAAGACCTGAATACTGCGCCACAAAATAACCTGCTAGGCAATAACGTTAACATGGCCGACACCAAACACATAAATCAAGTGAGTAATACTAATGAAGGCATAAAACAAGAAGATTTGTTAGTCCAGTGAATAAAGGATTTTTTTAGGCTACTTGCTAGTCAAAAAGCATCACATTTGTAAACACTTTTCAGTGCAAGAAGCAAAACATTCGAATCAAAAATCGAATGCCCAAATTCCTATCCATTTATACCGTTTACGGCCTACTTTTTTGCACACTTTTTAGACATATCGTTTAAATGTAAACAAGAAATATGACGTCAGTGCTGCAAAAATCGAGAAGCAAGTAATATAGTTTGTAACTTTTGTATTGCAAGAAGTTCGAGATTCGCTTGTCCCATTTTTTCGTCACTCGCGAATCTCGCACTTCTTGCACTAGTTGCAAAATTATTTTAGGACATAATTGTGACGGAATGTTTTTCCTTTGACCGTCCTCAGGATGACCCCCTGATTGAAATACCGACAAGACCTACGCGCTACTCCCCCACAAGTTCTCTTGTTGATACCTTCAATCCAAATTCAATATAGTATAGGCAAAGTAGACATAAAATTTAGCTAAAAAAGACAATCTTGGTACTGGTAGAAAGCAGGAGTTTGTTGGAATGTGTCAGGATTAATGTCAGAAACAACCAAAAATAAAAACCCAACTTCAATGTAGATGTGAAAATTTTATGTGGCACCTCCAAATTTTGTTTTTCGTCAATATTCCGAAAAATACACACTGTGCGGAACAATTCCGAATTGCAAAAATTATTCCTCGTTGAATTTTACATACAATCAACTATTCACAACCCAACTTTAGTCCAAACCTTAGACTAAAAACTTTTCCGAATGAGCACTATTTTTGAAAATTCCTTGTAAATTATAATATTTTCATCGGAATTATCAACTTGTACAAACAATGTGTTGATATAAAAAAGTTTTCTTGTGAAATTTCATATAATATGAACCATATGAATAGGCTAAAAATTTAGCCTTGATATGCGCCTTAACTTGAAGTAGATCTTTTCCAACACAAATACACCACATACAAATACCTCATGTATGGTTTACGGTCAAGTGGAGAAGTATGCCAACAAATAGAGAACGCCGGTAGGTACATATCAGCACATCAACTGGCCCTTCACGGACTTGGCATATCATCAACGTCTGCACATGTTGAAATTTATGACCCAGAAAAGAACGTTGAGTCCGAATGAACAAATTGACTATAACGCTACTTTTTCCAATTGAATTTTTCATAATCATAGTAATTATAATCCAATAATAAGAAACAAAATATGTAAATAAGAATAACAAACAAGTCAGAAAAAACTATAAACAATTAATTTTAATAAATTTCGCGACTCGATGTCGTGAATAATCATACCTATTTCTACCTTTTTCATAGGAGAGAAAAAAACAAAATATTAATTATAAAAATGTTACTGTATCTTTCATTAAATTTTCATTGGGAGCGTACAGATTATGGCAGAGAGGCAAATAATATTCGTTCTTGGTCTACGCCAAAACGCTCTCGCATAACGAAACGAAAGATCTTGAGAGTTCTCAAAAAATGGCCATATGCAACCGAACATAACTCGCCCTTAGAAATGAGAATCATACTACGAGTAATAAGATAAAATTACAGTCCGATATTAACAATCCTACTTTCAAAGCTCACCTAGGTGAGAAAAAAAACACAAAATCTTCTTGATTTTTTCGTGTTCAAAGCACCCTAACAAACAAATTCTTTCACTACGCCATCCGCTCCGGAGCTGGCAATGTATGGTTTAGATGGTTGGAAGGCGACGTCATGTACGGATTCATCGAACTTTTTCCGATGCGCAGTGATCTGCAATACGCACGTCTTTGTATTTAGATTTTAAAAACGTATGGAACAATCATGACCTGTAACAAAAGAATCAATTCTACTTCAACTGTCATCTGTTTGATTCAACTCGCACAGTCATTGATAAGTTCTCACTTCCAGACAGTGCCAGAAGAAACAATCCACTAGGATCGATAGCAAGACAAGTGACCGCTTCTACATACGCGACCATCCATATAAATCATTTTCCCGTTCGTATTATCAAAAAATCTAATAATTATGACGATCTCCTTGAGCCGTGATTGTCAAGGGTAGCGTTGGGTGACAAATAAGTTGATCCTTAACGGCTCGCTAAAACATTAAAATACTTATCACGATACGCAAGAAGGTTGAATATATTTATAAAACAACTCGATAAAACTATAATATGATAAACTTCTTACCTCAGTTAGCTGTTCTAGTCTGAGAACGGGCTTTGCCGTTTCCAAATTGTACATTACACAAGTGCCAGATATATACGATGCTATGATACGATTCAAATCATCTCGAACGAAATCCGCCGACGTCGGTACTCCTTCTATAACTAAGTTATACCTATACCTGAAAACGTAATAAAACGATCAACTCAGTTTTTCGAGAACGACCAATATGGTCGTAGGTATATACTTCTATAATGACAAAGAATTCGAACCGAGGAAAATGATACAATTTGAATAGAACGAAAAAGTCATGAACTCTTGTACAATATAACTCTGATAATTTTGAATCACATGTATTTTTCAAGAAACTCATTTCAAAACGACAGACTCTTAACCTAACCCGTCATATAGCTCGGAAGTCAAAATTTTTCCAAGTCTCTTTCCTATCATACATAGCTCGAGAGTCGAAATTTTTCCAAGTTTTCCGCCGGACGGCGTGTGGCAAATTTCTCAACCCCCCATAGAACAGACTCCCTGTTAGAACAAATGATGTCATCCTACCTCCGTCGCGTGACCAATGAATTGAGCGTGTAACAAAGCGTCCTCGAGGCGAACTCTATGTAGAAGACGTAATTATTCAACGTTTTCGTGTCACGCCATCACCTTGGCTATACAGTCTATACGTTTGTCGATGAGAGAACTTTCAAGATGGTAGGTACTGAGCCAAAAGTTTGTCGCTGTTTTCCTACATCAACTGGACAACTTTCTCTTCTTGCGTAACTATCTATTTTTCAAAATCGTCGTGCTCCTTCGCCAAAAGAATACGGGTAAATTTATCAACCAATGTTCCTACAAAAAGATACAAACGTAAGGAATCTGCAAAAAAATTAAGATCATTTTTCTTAATTCAAGAGAACAACTACCGAATTCATTCATCGACAAAGCGGCCTCTACGGCTCCGCAAAGTGAGCAGCTTTTCAGGGGTGCCTTGAGACCATTTTTATAGAATTCATTCTAGAAAGAAGGGCCCTTATATTTTATTTATTTTTTTTATTTATTTATTTTTTATTTTTATTTTTTATTTTTTATTTATTTTATTTTTTTTTTAAGCTGAAAGCTTGAGGGGGTATCTTTATTATCTTTCTTGGTCCAAGAGATCCAGGGAGATCACTTCCTGGGACATACTCAGAAACAGTTCTATGGCCATCTCAAGGTTACCATCTGCTGTTTTCATCACAGAAAGAATAACATCCCGGGAGTACCCCGGGAACATATTCTCCAACTGGAAAAAAATGAAAGGTATTAATTATCAATGAGGTGACTACCTCAGGTGCAAACCACTATCAAAATCCGGAATTACGTACTGTTTCGACGTCACCCGGCTGCCGCGATACTCGCTGCCGCTGTACCTGCTGGATGGCCAACAAACTGTCATTCTGAAAAGTACAGACAACGTTTACAATAAATGCATACTCTCTATTTTCCTTTTAAATATAATGTCTTAATTCTAGCTGTGCATCAGCGATATGAAGCATGCTTTGAACGGATATATGTTCAACCGCTGTCTTGTAAGAATAAATGTGTACATAGTCCATGAGGCATGATGAAAAATAATGATTCGTGGTAGCATTTTATTGCACAAAGCGTGGATCGAGGATCTATCAGCAAGAGCGATGTTCACTACAAAAAACGTTGAGTAGATGGCGACACATTCCGCATTGGCAAACTAGCTTACAGGTAAGAGGCAAATATCTATGTTGTATGGGTCGAAAATTTCGCTTTTTTTTTTCTTCAATGAAAGAATGAAAATGACATATTCGTATTTCTTGAAAAAATATATGGCTACTGTGGTACACAGGACTTGAGTAGGTTCCTAAGTTTCTATCACAAGTTTGTAAGGCTAGGAGTGGTTTTGACCTAGTCCATTTTTGTAACTGAATTTGAGGAGTGTATGGACAAATATTTGACTCTAGGAATATTGTTGGTTTCCTAAAGATTATAAAACATCCGACAAATTTTATAACATCTATAATCAAAGAATTCTCATAACAAAGACATGACATTGTTAACCACTACATCTGATGAGAGAGGTGTTAAATGCTTGCTGAAAATTTTTTTTTTTTTTTTTTTTTTAATATAATAGATCATACATGAACTGCCTAATGGCATTTACATATAGGTAGGACAGATATGGGATAATTAACTTTACTTAGCTAATAGTGCAACCACTATTTTACTACAACTTGATATTAGGAGATGAATTTGCATTGAGTACAATAAGTAACTATTCAATGCCCGCTATAGGCTTACGCTTTAGTCGTTGGGTTGACGGTTGTTCCAGTAGCTGAAGTGCCTCTATGTTTGAGTGGTCGTGGAGTCGTTTGATGTACCTTGTTGTGGCTTTTGATGCGATTTGCTGCACAGTTTCCAGAGCCAGGTCTTCGTGCAACTGTTGGTTTGTAACATACCACGGAGCTCCTGTGATTTTACGGAGTGCATTGTTCTGGAATCGCTGTAAGATCTCTATATTGCTACTTGCTGCCGAGCCCCATATTGGTATTCCATACGTCCAAATGGGGCGAAGAATCATGATATAAAGTAGCCTTTTGTTCCGGAGTGATAGCCGACTCTTAGCTCTGAGCATCCAGAACATAGTGCGAAAGCGGAGTTTGAGTTGCTCTTTTTTCTTGATTATATGCACTTTCCAGTTTAGCTTACAGTCCAAGTATAAGCCTAAATATCGGGTGCAGTCAGCGCGCTGTACAGGTTCGTCATTTATATATGTGGGGTCATATCCATGCTTTCTGAGGGCAAAGTCGACACGGACAGTCTTGGATGCATTTGTTTGGATTTTCCACCTGGTGGTCCATTCATTCACTTTGTTGACAGCTCTCTGCAATTTGGTGACTGCAGCAGTGTAATCTTCATGCGTAGCAAGTATAGCGGTATCGTCTGCAAATGTGGCCAGGGTGGAGTCCCCCTGCTCTGGAATGTCAGCAGTATATAGTGTATACAACAGGGGACCAAGAACACTGCCCTGTGGTACACCCGCTGCTATTGGCTTGTCAGAAGAGTCAGCTTCTCCATAATGAACATAGAATCTTCTGTCGCTAAGGTAAGAAGATATAATTTGCACATGACAAGTTGGAAAGTGTTTACTGATTTTGTGGAGGAGCCCGGGCATCCATACTCGGTCAAAGGCTTGACTAACATCCAGAAATATGGATGGGCAAAACTTTTTCTCTTCCAGTGCCTTTCTAATTGCTGCTCCAACACGATGGACCTGTTCAATGGTAGAGTGCCTCTTCCTGAATCCAAACTGGTGGTCTGGGATTAAGTTCTTGTTTTCAACTATTTTCAGTAAGCGCCTCATGTAAAGCTTCTCAAATAGTTTGGAAAGTACTGAAAGCAGGGATATTGGACGATGCGAGCTGGCTATTTCTGGCGGTTTACCCTCTTTAGGAATCATGATTATCCTCGCCAACTTCCACTGTTTTGGTACATATTGCAGTCTTAGTACTGCATTATATAAGTAGGTTAACATTACCAGGCCTTTGCGTGGCAGCTCTTGTAGAACACGAGCCGAGATTTGATCGTGTCCTGGCGCTCTCTTAGGGTTAAGTTTCTTTTTAATCATAGCTTTGATTTCACTCGGAGAGAATAAGTCAACTACTTGCTCCTCTGTTTGGTAGAGGTCAGGAGAGATATCAGTGGCAATATCATTAGGTTGGAATCTTTGCTCAAGGTGTTCGGCAAAGACTTCAGCCTTCTCTTTATCAGATCTCGCCCAAGTATTATTTGGTCGTTTCAATGGAGAAATGTAGTCTGGTGGTTTATTTAACGAACGAGCTACCTTCCAGAGTGAATAATCAGTGGCTTCTGTGGCTCCCAGAGTGGTTACAAAGTGATTGAAGGAATCATTGTTGTGCTCACAGATACGGGTTTTGACCAGTTTACAGAAGTTATTAAATGCCTGCTTGTGCAGAGGGTTGCGCGATAGCTGCCAACGGTGTCTTGCTTTCCTACGTTTCTGGACCAAGTCCAGGATTTCCTTGGGATAGCACGCATGATAGTGTTGTCCTTGAAAATTCATGGGTGTGGCCGATTTTGCTTCATGTTGAAGTAGTTTTGTGAAGGAATCGACTGCTTCCTCTAGTTCGTGTGGCGATTTCAGGCGTATGCGGAGGTTAACATTGTTGTTCACACCATCACGGAAAGCATCCCAGTCCGTATGTTTGTTAGTAAGTTTAGGAGCCATCTGTTTGCGTATAATGGAATTGCTAAGAGTTAGGATAAGTGGCGAGTGGTCTGAGGACAGGTCATCAATGTTCACAATTTCAGTATAGTTGGCTGATACTGCGCTTGTGATAAAAAAGTCAATGCAGTCTGGTATTTTGTCAGGATTGCTGGGCCAGTGTGTTGGTTTACCATTGGAGAGGCATTTTGCGTTTGCGTCAGCTGTGGCCTTCCATAATTGGCGGCCTTTAGTTGTAGTAGTGCGAGATCCCCAGTAAGGATGCTTGGCATTAAAATCACCACCAATGATCCATTTGCTTCCTAGATGATTGAAAAAGTGAGTGTACTGATCGGCAGTAATTTTGTGTTTTGGCGGACTATAAACCGAAGCAATGACAAGCTCAGTGCCACAGTGGAGCCTAGTGGATATGCCTGCTGCTTGGATGGGTTCGGTGCAGTAGGAGCTGATTTCATGATGTGGTATGGTGTTCCGGATATAGAGGGCAGCTCCTCCATGCGCTGCATCTTTTGGGTGGTTGCATGTATATAGCTTGTAATTCCTTATTTCAGCATACGATCTTGACGTGAGGTGAGATTCTGATATCAGTGCTATGTCAATTTTTTCAGTATTCATGAATTGCGTTAGTTCAATCTTGCGTGCCAAGAGGCCATTAGCATTCCATGTGAGGATTTTTGTGGTTTGACGTGTAGAGGAAGCTTGGGCGGGGCGCGCCATTATGATTTTGTGCCTATTGACTTTGAACCTGTTATATTAACTATAATAGTTAGCATTTGGTCCATGCGTTCACCTAGTTTAGTAAGCTGCAGAGTGAGATTTTCAACTAGCTTCTCTAGCAGTGTAAGACGGTTGACAGTTTGATCAGAAGTTTCAGCAGCCTCAGCGTAGGAACGGGGTGGTTGAGTTCGCCTCTTAGGTACGTTTGCGTTATTATTGATTTGACTGGAGGGTTGCTGAAAATAATGCGCAAGTTATTTCTATGCTTAATATTAGTTTACCAAATAATTTTAGGAGAAGTTAAATATTGTTTCTTGTTTTTTTTCAGTCGTTTTCTAAAATAGTTGACAAATTTGTCTGCAATATTTGACGAAGTCTTACATTCATTCATCCATATTTTACCATCTTTATACGGTAAAAGGACCCATTGGTCTATCTGAGCACTTGTAACAATATTTTTTTTTTTCTCAAGGGGCACCACATTCATCCCCAACAAGAAAATTTTGTTATTCACACAAATTCTACGCCGGAATTCACGCTCATATCCAATTATATACTCAATCAACTGCAAAATAGGATCGCCCGCTCCAGTTTTCTTATTGTACTTCATTTCAATAATGAATTCTGATTTGGGTAACTTGATATGAATATCCAAATCACCATTGTCTTTTTCAACCTCTGCCCCCAAAATTTCACCTTCTGTAAATACAAATCCAGTCGCATTCAAAATTGGAAGAATTTGACGGGTAACCATGAACTCCGTTAATGGTAAATTCAAGGATCGACTCAAGTGTTTGAATGTGAACTCATTCAACAAGCGAACAAAGTTGTCGACATCCTCCTTTATCAGGTAAGTCTTCATTGCAAATTCTCCGACTAATTCTGGTGGTAATACCTGAGTCAAACTTTTTCTAATTTCATCATTCGGATAACCAAGGCTTACAACCTCTCTTTCCTTGTTGTAATGCTTGATGGTTAAAAATCCATTGCACAGCATGTACAATGGTAGGGAAATTTCATCTTCTTTGAGGTTGAACATCTTTAACTGTGAAACGTCCATTTCGAAGTCCTCAAAGAATCGCATTGATACGTTACTTTTCATCATTTTGTCTTTTATTATAGTAACTAAGTCCGTATTACCCATAAAATCACCGAATTCCTTCTTCCTCAAACATTCACAAGTCGATGCCGGGTTCCAGGTCTGCATAATCTCGTTACGTACGACAAACTGATGGCCACCGTACCATTTTTTTGTCTCCTCGAATCCAGGTATTGTTTCATTTTCTGGGTTCTTAGATCCGTCATCTAAACATTCAAAATACGGTCGTAGGCGTTGTCCAACCTCCTCCGAATTAAAGCCCATAATTGATGAAAATCTCTCATCAAACGTCAAGTCTGTAAAACGGGCGTGACCATTCGACAGAATGTTGAGTTTCGAAATCCCGATCGCCAAACCCAGTCTTACATTATCTACGTTAGCTCGGATTTGCCCGTAAAATTTAGCGAGAATGGAAGTGACTTGCTTTCTTAACTTGTGAGAAAGTCCGTCATCCATCAAAGGTAGATCGTAGTTATCAACGAGGATACTGACGGGTTTTCCGGTTTTCTTCTTCAGAGCATGAATCAAGTCATCCACATCGACAATAGACCGGATTGTAGGGTCATAAGATTCACCAATTTTCGCAAGTACTTTATTAAGTTTCTGCCTAAATTGGGCTGCAGTTCCAGTGACAGGAATGCTCTCATAGTCGATATAGATTACAGGATAAGGTGTCCATGTTCCATCTTCGATGAGTCCATTTCCTCGCATAGCGATTTCCGTATCATTGAAAAGTTCTCGTCTTCCTTCTAAAAATCGACGTACCATTTGCAGGAAAACGGACTTCCCAAATCGTTTTGGGCGTGTCAGTACGTATAAACCACCTTTCTTCATGAATAACTTTATAAAGCCAGACTTATCCACGAACAGCTTTTTCTCATTTCGAATACTGTCAAAAGTATCAGTCGCCTCTGGTAGCGAAGGCAAAGTTGATGATGAGGGGTTATGACCCATAGACGACGCAAATGAGTTGGTTTCCGTTCCCGAATTCACAATTTTGGAACCATATGGATAAGATACTACTTCATCCTCGGTCCTTGCACCAGGAAAATAAATGAAAGAAGACAAAATAACCATGAGAGCAGTCGTGAGCTTCATGTTTGTTGAAAAGACGATCGAGAGATTCTTACTGCTGGTTTAAGTAGTACAGGTTGAATACGTTAGATTATGAGACTATGAGTTATTTGGCTGGCTATGATCAGCGTGTAGGCTTCCACTCTGATGATATGGATATTAGGCTCTAATTAATCTAGTTTCATTATGCAACGCTGAGTGTATAAATTACGTTTGAATCCGAGAGTCAAGTATCATGTAACCCGATAAACAATTTTCCATAATCTCTGCTTCATACCATCATCACGTGTATTTTTATCAAACCTGAATAATAGTATCAGAATTGGTGAGAAATGAAATGTGGAATTTCGAACACAATTTCTTTTAGGTTTGAAAAAAGAAGATGAAAATTTGATAAAAAAGTTGAAAAATTTTCAAGCCACCAGAGAAGAAAAACAGAATGAAATGACCCACATTTGCTTCAAAAACAGCTAAATATTCAGTGATTAGAGGAGTTTTAGGTTTTTCAGATTCGTAAGTTACATCCATCACGTATTAAAATACTTGGAAAAATCTATAAAATTCTGAGTAATGAATTTTACTGGGTACCTACCTACCTTGGTGAAAATGACATACAGAAGATTTCCCTAAAAAAGACCTGAAATATGAGTAAATAATCACTTTGTTTTTGTCTGAATGTTTTGTGAACGTTTGTAAGCTCTAAAAATACTGAGTAAATAATTATTCGTTGGTGGACCCTTGGAATTCTTAAATCCTTTGGTACCCCCTTGGAATTTTTAAATCCTTTGGTACCCCCTTACTAATGACATGAAATTTCATACTTAATTAATTTGTCTATTTTCAAGCATTTTTTCATCGATTTCTCATCAAGTTTCCAAGGACCTCTGAAATTTTGTTCTAATTAGAAGAGACGAAAGAACAAATTCTAAATTCTCCAAAAAATGATATCTAAAATCGTGACCAGTTTTTCCGATCACGTTCTTTTTCCCATTAGAAATCAAAAGTAACCATGTATCCTGTTTCATTTATATATTATATATTTCTTTGGTTTGATTGGGGTCGTCTACTTTTAATAGACCATTCATCTCTTCTTTTTATATTTTGTAAATAGTATTGAATTTTTATTTACATCATTAATTTTTCAAACAGCTCACGGAAGGAGCCTTCCGCCGTATTATATTAACGTAGTATAGTGTTGTTCAGTCTATTCGACGTAGTGTACGAGAGAAATTGCACGTTACAAGCTCGCGGAAGGAGCCGTCCACGTTTGCATGATTATTCACTAGTCCATAATGAAAAAAATTCGTATGATCCTAGCTCGCGGAAGGAGCCTTCCGCCGTATTATATTATTCATTTTTGAATCATTGGAGAAGGGTGAAATACCTGGAAAAATCTATAAGATTCTGGGTGATAAATTTTACTAGATAAAAAGGTATCGAGTTGTACTAATAAAACCATGCTTACTTTTAATAATCGTGTCAGAAAGGTTAAAATTTGATGATTTTTCATGAATAAAATCGTGTGCGGATTTTTCGGGCGCGTTTTTTCTAAATAAATTTATGATGAAAAATGCTCGAAAATCTCGACAGGTTTAATGATTATAATGATTTTGATTGAGAATTCTTGACTCCTTGAATTTTTTCTTAAATTGATACAAATTGATACAGAAGGTATGAAAATTCTTGACTCGTTAAATTTCTTCTAGAAGTGATATAAATTGTATACAAATGTATGAAAATTCTCAACTTCTTAAATTTCCTTTAGAATTGATACAAATTGATATAAAAATGTATTGAACTTCTTAACTCCTTGAATTTCTTTCAGAACTGATACAAATTAATATAAAATGTATGAGAATTCTTGACTTCTTAAATTTCTTCTAGAATTGATACAAATTGTATATAAATTGATATAAAATGCATGAGAATTCTTGACTCCTTAAATTTCTTTAGAAATTATACAAATTGTACCTATACAAACGTATGAAAATTCTTGAATTCTTAAATTTATTTTAAAATTATTACAAATTGATACAAAATGTTGAAAATTTTGATCTACTAAATTTCTTTTAGAATTGATACAAAATGTATACAAACATATGAAGATTTTTAATTCCCTGAATTTCTTTTGGGTTAAAAAAGATAAAAATTATATAGAAATGATACAAAAAGTTGAAAATTTTCGAACTAGCAAGAAGGAAAATAGAGTGAATTTAGTTCAAAAACAGTCAAATATATACCTAGTTGAAAAATTGAAGAAATTTGATGACTTTTTGACAGGTTGAAAAATTAGGAAATTGTACTCTGTAAGTGCGTTGCAAGGAAATTTCTTGTATTTTAGGAGTGATGGATGTAGCTCTCGGGAGAGAGATTCATTTTATGGTAAAATGATAGAAAATTGATGTAGAAATGATACAAAAACTCTGAAATTTTCGAACTAGTTTAGAAGAAAAAAATGGTGAATTTAGCTTAAAAACAGTTAAATATATAGTTGAAAAAATTGAGGAAATGTGTAAATTTTACTGCGCTAGAATAAAAAATTTGAATTTCTTACATCTTTATGAGTATTGGAAAGTAGCTCTCACGAGAGAGATTCATTTTTGGTAAAAAGATAAAAAATTGATGTAGAAATGATACAAAAAAGTGTTCCAAAAAATTATTGGTCAACACTCTATGTTCACCCATAATCTTCCTACTGTAGGGTTACAGTTCAGCTGGGAATAATTCTGTTTCCTAATTCTCGTCAAGTACTAGTCCCTATGTCATAGCTTAGTAAAAATGAAGTCTTTTGTGAGACCAAGATGAATTTTTCTAATAAATTATGGTTTAACACCTTCATGTTCACCCATCAGGGCCTGTCACCCATAATCTTTCTACTGTAATATTGAAGTTTAGCTGAAAATAATACTGTTTCCCAATTCTGGTCAAGTACGAGCCCCCATTTCATTGCTTAGCAAAATGGAGCCTCTAGTGAGACCAAGATAAATTTTTCCAATAAATTATGGGTTAACAATCTATGTTCACCCATAATCTTCCTACTGTACTGTTACAGTTCAGCCGGGAATAATTCTATCTCCTAATTTTGGTCAAGAGTACTAGTTCCTATGTCATAGCTTGGCAAAAATGAGGTCTATTGTAAGACTAAGATGAGTTTTTCCAATAAATTATGGGTCAACACTCCATGTTCACCCATAATCTTTCTACTGTAATGTTGAAGTTCAGCTGAAGATAATACTGTTTACCAATTCTGGTCAAGTACAAGTCCCTATGTCGTGGCTTAACAAAAATGAAGCCTCTAGTGAGACCAAGATGAATTTTCCAAAAAATTATGGGTTAACACTCTATTTTCACCCATAATCTTTGTACTGTACTGTTGCAGTTCAGCTGGGAATAATTCTGTTTCCTAATTCTCGTCAAGTACTAGTCCCTATGTCATAGCTTAGCAAAAATGAAGTCTCTTGTAAGACCGAGATAAATTTTTCCAATAAATTATGGGTTAACGCTCTATGTTCACCCATAATCTTCCTACTGTCCAGTTATAGTTCAGCTGGAAATAATTCTATATCCCAATTCTGGTCGAGTACTAGTCTCTATGTCAGAGCTTAGAAAAAATGAAGTCCCTTGTAAGACCAAGATGAATGTTTCCAATAAATTATGGTTCAACACCTTCATGTTCACACATCAGGGCCTGTCACCCATAATCTTTCTACTGTAATATTGAAGTTTAGCTGAAAATAATACTGTTCCCCAATTCTGGTCAAGTACTAGGCCCTATATCATTGCTTAGAAAAAATGGAGCCTCTAGTGAGACCATGATAAATTTTTCTAATAAATTATGGGTCAATACTCTATGTTCAGCCATGATCTTACTATACTGTAATGTTGAAGTTCAGCTGGAAATAATGCTTTATCCCAATTCTGGTCAAGTACTAGTCTCCATGTCAGAGCTTAGAAAAAATGAAGTCCCTTGTAAGACCAAGATGAATGTTTCCAATAAATTATGGTTCAACACCTTCATGTTCACACATCAGGGCCTGTCACCCATAATCTTTCTACTGTAATGTTGAAGTTCAGCTGAAAATAATACTGTTTACCAATTCTGGTCAAGTACAAGTCCCTATGTCATGGCTTAACAAAAATGAAGCCTCTAGTGAGACCAAGATGAATTTTCCCAATAAATTATATGGTAACACTCTATGTTCACCCATAATCTTTGTACTGTACTGTTGCAGGTCAGCTGGAAATGATTCTACTTCTCAATTCTGGGCAAGTACTAGTCCCTATGTCAGAGCTTAGCAAAAATGAAGCCTCTTGTAGAAGCCAGATGAAGTTTTCCAAAAAATTATTGGTTAACACTCTATGTTCACCCATAATCTTCCTACTGTAGGGTTACAGTTCAGCTGGGAATAATTCTGTTTCCTAATTCTCGTCAAGTACTAGTCCCTATGTCATAGCTTAGCAAAAATGAAGTCTCTTGTAAGACCGAGATAAATTTATCCAATAAATTATGGCTTAACACTCCACGTTCACCCATCAGGGCCTGTCACCCATAATCTTTCTACTGTAATGTTGAAGTTTAGCTGAAAATGATACTGTTTCCCGATTCTGGTCATGTATGAGTCCCTATGTCAAGGCTTAACAAAAATGAAGTCTCTAGTGAGACTAAGATAAATTTTCCCAATAAATTATGGGTTAACACTCTATTTTCACCCATAATCTTCCTACTGTACTGTTATAGTTCAGCTGGGAATAATTCTGTCTCCTAGTTCAGGTCAAGTACTAGTCCGTATGTCATAGCTTAGCAAAAATGAAGTCCCTTGTAAGACCAAGATGAAATTTTCCAATAAATTATGTGTAAAACACCTGGCCGGAGTGAATGGTGTGAGTGTCGATGTTGATATGATGGTTTGGAGGAAACTTACAAGGAGCATTCTGGTTTCCATCACTTTTTTCCCCCAGATGTGATCCGTGATGGTTGTGTGTGTTGGATCTGTCCCCCATTTCCTGGGGAAGTCCTCCCTCCAATTTGGTCAGACCTTCCGCCCGTAGGGCTTCAGTCCAGCGTTTTACAACCCTACCTCATGTTAAGGGTAGCTTGGGAGGCTGATTAACCCCATTCTCGTTGATGAGGGCGTGGTCTTTACAAGATGGAATGTAGTGATGGTGGAGGCTTTTATATTGGTGAGACCAGCCGCCAAATGAAGGTGGGAGGAGCTGAGCACCTGAAGTCTTGAAATAAGGGAGACTTAGGGGAGTTAGCTTTTGCTGATCATTTCATATAGCGGCTACAGTTTCCGTGAGGGATCGGAAAGGCTCCTCCATAAGGAGAACTCCTACCGTAAGTGCTTGAGCATAATTATAAAGATAATGCGTGATCTCAATACCAATGACATTACTGTAATTAAATCGTAGATCCCGGAAGATGGCCTGATTGAACTGGTTTATGATTCATAGCGGGATTGTTGGAACTACAGTGTTGCTGTAGTATCAACTCTTACACGAAATTACAGTGTTACCGATTGTTACAGATTGTTTCTAATATTGAATATTAATGGTTACTATTATTTCTTAAACTTGATATTTTATTATTCCCGCTGTTATTTTGAGTTATTATGAATTCCTTCTCACTTCTAAATAAATCTTCTGACTAACAACATCAGATTTTATTAGGTTATGGGTTCAGCCATGTTACAATCGCGAATTTAAAAAAAAAAAAAAAAAAAAACTTTTAATTTTCTTTTCTTTTTGAAATTAAAATTTAAAAGAAAATAAAAAAAAAAAAAAAACTTTCATCTTTCAAAGTGCCTAGTGTCGTGTCGTGTCGTAATGAACAGTGAAAAAGTTTTTCCACCATTGGATCTGGATCCGGCCTATTATAATGATTGGGCGTTCAGATGTAAGGCCCTTCTGCGCCGGAAAGGGTGCTTGGATAGCATATCAACCCCACAGCCAACATTAACCGAAGTGGACGCAGAGTCAGATGAAGCTATGGAAAACTTCTTAGATCAACAAAAGGAGTATACAACTAATAATAATAAAGCTCTGGGTTATATTACGAATAATATTACAAATTACGCGCTGAGTAAGGTAAAGGACTGCGCAGAATCAGCAATGAGGATGTGGATTGGTCTAAAAGAAGCATACGAGAATCGAAGTATGACTAATCAGTTAAATATTTTAACTCGTTTAATTAACCTAAAGATGAAGGAAGGTGAAAATATAGCAATCCATTATGCTACATTGGACTCCATAGTATCAGAGCTGAGACTCTCAGGAGCTCAGACATCCGAAGATCATCCATTATTAACGGCCATTTTATTAAAATCTATGCCAAATTCATTTAATACAGCCGTTACTGCAATTGCTATGGCACCAGGAGGTACACCAGATTTTGAGGACGTGCGTAAGCGACTACGAGATCACTCGCTATCCTTGGATCTCAAGAAAAATGGGGAAGAAAATAATTCTACTACTTCAAATAGTGGTACTGTCATGATTGCAACAAATAAAGGAAAGAAAAAGAAGAAAAATTCTGGTTTCTCTGGTTCTGGTTTCTCTGGTTCTGGTTTTTCTGGTTCTGGTTCTGGTTTCAATCAATCCAATAATTTTGGCTTCAGACGTGGCGGTCAAGGTCGTGGACGGGGTCGTGGCCGTGGTCGTGGCCGTGGTAGTAATGGAAACAAACCATATGATCGAAATGGCAGCAATTTTTGGGTGGCAAATAATCAGTGTAGTTTCTGTAAGAGAATCGGGCATTTGTTTCCCGAATGTCGTCACCGTTTGGCCAAAAATCATACTTCTCAAGGAGCTGGCCATACAAATTTGGTTACAGTCACACCACCACCGTCGTATGATGAATTTGGCTATATTGGTGAGTCAATGTCAATGTATCTAACTGCCCAAACATATTATACTATCAAAAAGGATAAAAAGAACAACAATAAAAATAAAAATACGTTCTATATTGACTCAGGTAGCAATCGTTATCTAGTCATAGATTTAAATTTACTCACAAATGTAAGAGTATTGAAAGAGCCGCTGAGTACGTATCAAGCTCATCCCAGCATGGCTCTATGGAAATTAATTAAAAGAGTACTAAGATATGTTAAGGCTACACGGGATTTAAAATTAAAATTTATTAAAAATAATCCGTATTCACTTCCAGTGACAATCTTTGTAAAACAATCAACTTTCGGAAGACGTTGGCTTCGTCGACAGTTGGTGAAGTCAAATTATCTTCCTTTAGTTTGTTATGTTGATGTGAGCTTTAACACAAATGATCACGAAGCTCGATCTACTTCTGGAGTGATACTGAAAGTATTCGGAAATAGTATTATTTGGTGGTCAAGAAGACAAAGCGTTACAGCACTTAGTACTCTTACCTCAGAATTTATTGCTCTTTGTGAAGCTGTCCGAGAGGTATTATGGATGAGGTATCATTTAGAATACGTAGGAATAAAAAATAAATCACCAATAACTATATTCGAAGACAATCTTGGTTGCATTGCTATAGCTAAAGACCCTACAAATCATAAAGGGACTCGTCATGTCATCTAAATCCGAAGTTGTTCTTTTTGTCCGTGACGAGATAAGGAATGGTTCCATTCATCTTGAACACATATCTACGATTGAAAATGTGGCAGATATCTTTACAAAATCTCTTGCTCGTCCACGTTTTGAACAACTTCGCACGCAACTAGGGTTAATTACTAACAAGAAGTAATATTCGTATGTAATTTATACAACTTTCGTATGTAATTTATTTTTCAGTTCCGGCAGGCAGCAACAGTCGTCGTATGGTACAGTGAAAGCTCTTTCGTTTGATTGTCATGTTGTTCGATTATCAAAATTAATTGAAATTTATTAGTATTATCAAAATCAAAATTGTATCAAAATTAATTCAAATTTTATTAGTATTATCAAAATCAAAATTGTTTCTCTTATCAAAATTAATGCAAGAGTTGAGAGGGAGTGTTGGAACTACAGTGTTGCTGTAGTATCAACTCTTACACGAAATTACAGTGTTACCGATTGTTACAGATTGTTTCTAATATTGAATATTAATGGTTACTATTATTTCTTAAACTTGATATTTTATTATTCCCGCTGTTATTTTGAGTTATTATGAATTCCTTCTCACTTCTAAATAAATCTTCTGACTAACAACATCAGATTTTATTAGGGATTTCTCGTTTGGTCAATCTCAATACCTTCTTTCTCTCCTCCGTTCGTCAGTTGCTTTCATTTTAGTCTTGAAGACAGTTTATTAACTGAAAGCGCGCGTTGTTTTAATTTTTTCGACGGTTTGCATTGTTTAGTCTCCCTTTGGAGTATTATTCTTTTCGCTATTATTATGGATAACCGTAACTTAGAAGAACGTATTCGTTTAATTTTCCCCCTTCCTATCATATAGCTCGAGAGTAGAAATTTTTCCAAGTTTTTAGCCGGACAGCGCAAGGCAAATTTCTAAAAAACCTCCCATGGAACAAGTTCTCTGTTAAATATTTTGACTCTCGAACTATATTGTACTATAGAAAAAGAAGAACGGCTCTTCCCGCACAGTGTAAATATGAAAAAAAAAATTTTTATTATGCTTATGACGTTTTGAGACTCGAAACGTCATAACCATAATTAAAAAATTTTTTTTCATATTTACACTGTGCGGGAAGAGCCGTTCTTCTTTTTCTATATAATAAAACCTTGCTCGCAAAAATAAATATATTGATTATATTGTACTAGGCTCATAGTTGGTCTAGGCCTCCTTGAATTCTCGATACCAAATCCAATTTGACTCATAAAATAGGTTCCCAGCGTTCCTCGTTCAACTTCGTTAAGGAGCCGTCGTTTTTTTTTTTCAGTTTCTTTCAATTTTTTTTCCCAATTTCCAAGTCCCCCTCCTATCATATATAGCAGGGTGCTTGGGTGTATCCAGTATAGCCGAAAAGATAGCCCTTTTAAAACTAGATATACAATGCTTCATATGTACTAATTGGCTTATCCTCTTCGATGAGCCAGATTATGCAAGACGTCAAACACTACAAAGGATTCATTGTACATGTTCCAGCACTTTTTAATAATTTCACCTCCTCGATGGCAAAATACAAGTCAGTAAGTTACCTCTTGTTTTATCATAAAATCTTGTCACTACTGGTACTAAGGAAAGAAGAGTGAACCTCACTCAACCTGTATCTTCATTCAATAATCATTCATTAAAACATTTTTTTTCCTTATATTTTTTTTTGTGTTGGAAAAAATGTTTGAAACTTGTACATGAACCTATTTAAAATAAACGGATGCGTCTTTACTGTATTTCTTTTAGAAATTTTTCGGTTGTTTTTCAATGCCTAGGTAATTTATAAACTCTCTAGGCGCGTTGTACACGGTCTAGGAAGTTTGTAAAATAAGTAGAAGAGTTGGATTTACAAACTGCCGGTCACATATTATACAATATTCTTACGGGCAACAATTATTTATCAACTTGAATAGGTACTGAAGAAAATTTTCTGTAATGTGAAAAAGTATGTGGTGGGTGCGCTATGAGTATATTGCTATCTGTCTATCCCTCAAATTCATACAAAGTGCTTATTGTATTTGAGAAGTTCTTGATAAAATTAGAAAACGTTTGATACTAGATAATAACTCATTTTTCAACTGGTCATTTAGCACAGTCACATAATAGTCTTTTTTTTAAATAGATGTGAACTACGTTTATATCAATCAACTTTCTATCAACATAGGAAATCTCATTCACCTACTTCACTGAGTAAATAAACTTCGGAAAGAGAAAAAAATGATAATGCAAATGAAGAATACTATTCAATTATAGGTTCATTTGATTTTATATTTGAAATTCTGTGAACTGCAAGAGAAGTACACGCAAAATAAGTTTATAATATTATGTGAAATTGTGGTATGACAATCTATCAAAATGATAACGTTCTCTTCCATCGGACTACTCGCGTTGCAGCCAATGTTCTTGTGGTACACATTGCTGACTGCATGGTCATCATTAACTCATTAAGTCGGTTGTCATAGATCAAGGAAATCCTGAAACGATTGATTTCATGATTAAAAAATAAAGATAGTGACAATACGAGCAATAAACAATTTAAATAAAATGCAAGAAATTTTTCACTTGTTGGGAGATATTACAATTACAAAGAAATTGTCTGAAATCCGAGGCCGACGGTATAATCGAAATAAGCAGTCTCAAATAGGGAATTATTGAGACTTCGCGCCGCCCCTGAAGACAATTCAGGGACATCTTGAGCGGAGTTTGCTTTGGAAATCACCCTCAGGCTACCTGGGGATTTCATCAAAAATACGGAGGAGGGCAACTTTCATGAGTATGTCTAAAAATTTTGCCACGCCTTCCAAAATTTACACCCAGTTTTCCTCAACATCTGCAAAGGGAAAAAAATTTTCTCGCACAGCCAAATAAATGAAAATCATGTTCCATGTCTTTTATATTTTATCAGTCATCTTGAAATATTTCAGTCTAGGCTTCTACTAGGTCATGTGTTTGTGAGATATTATTCGTTTACCCCTTTACCTATCTTGGCGTCGTATAAGTCTTCTATGAGAAATATTTTGAGGTAATTGTGGGTGTTCTATATTTTGAGGTATCAACTTTCGTGGGGCGAACGAGCGATCTCGCTGTTGTATTGGAATGGTATGAGGAAATTCAAGTCTTTTTTGAGAAATATGAGGTAGCGCGAACTCGCTCCGCTCTTTCGCCCCCTGTCTCGCTGTTGTATTGGAATGGTATGAGACAATTCAAGTCTAGGGGACTTGGAAAAATTTCGACTATTCAGCCTTTATTTATTTAATTATTAAATTATTAAATTATTTACTTATTTAATTATTTTATTATTTAATTATTTAATATTAATTATTTATTTATTTATTTATTTATTCATTTATTTATTTATTATTAATTCGGATCATCGCCACATTCACTTTCGTCAGAAGATGAAGCTTCAGGTCGGGTTAGTCCCGATAATTTCGCCTCCCTGTCAACAGAAGTACACAATCATTTAAATACAAATATGGTCAATATGTCTTAATTAATTGTCAAAGAAAATGTACTCACTGACATTCCATTACACGTATTACTGCCAACCTCTCGTCGTCGGCGAACTTGAAGTTATCATTTATCAAGTATTTATGAAAATTTTCAGCGAATAAATCGTGTGTGTATACCATCCTTACTACATTTTTACAACAATTTTTTGAGTTAGAATTTATATATTTTTTTTATGTAGTATTACCACTTGCTACCTCTTTTACGCATTCTGTCCTAGCTGCGTGTTCATGTAAGTAAAATCCGACGAATAAAATTAACAAAGAAATGATTCCTAATATGATAGTAGTCATAGACAAGTACTGTAATGGTGATGTTGCTATCTTGAATCTTGCCGATAATCAGGAAAGAGCTGTTGAAACTAGATTCAAGAGCCTACTTTTCCTCTAGCGTAGTCATTAACCTTTTTTTACATAATATAGGCACATAGTATAGGCATGTGAAACCGCGAGTTTATTTTGTGTAACCGACATGGGGCTACCGCGTCGGTTTACTGCCATACTGGGAGTAAGAGGAGAGTAAGAGTGATGCCGCGGGACTTTTTTCGTACTTCTTAGACTTGTATTTTCAACTGTTGGACTTTGAAATATTTTCATATTTCTTGGACTTGTACAATTTTTCATTTTCAATTCTTGGACTTGAAATATTTTCAACTGCTGGATTTGGAAGTATTTTCAAATTGTGGAACTTCGAAATATTTTCATAAGTGGACTTGTAAAATTTTTCACTTTCAATTCTCGGACTTGAAAATATTTTCCACTGTTGGACTTGAAAATATTTTCAAATTGTAGGACTTTGAAATATTTTCATAAGTGGACTTGTAGAATTTTTCATTTTCAATTCTTGGACTTGGAAATATTTTCAACTTTTGGACTTGGAATTATTTTCCTTTGAAATATTTTCATACTTCTTGGACTTGTAAAATTTTTCATTTTTGATTGTCTCCCACAGTTGAAAATATTACAAAGTCCGACGATCAAAAAAGTATGAGAATATTTTCCAAGATATTCTACTTGAAAAGTGACGAAGTCCAAGAATAATATTAGACTCGGAATATTCTTCGAGATATTTTACGCGAGAAAATGACAAAAACAAGAAAGTACCAGAATATATTTTTGGGCTTGGAATATTTCTCGTGATCCCTCTCAAAAAAATAAATTTTGGATCATTTTTTGACTTACAATATTTTCTGAGATATAACTGATTGTTTTTTCAAGTAAAATATCTCAAAACAGTTTTCCGAATCCAAAATGTTCTTGTTCTTGGGTTGTTTTTGGAAGATAATATTTCAAAAAATATTCCAAGTACAAAATTATTCTCAAACTCAGTTGTTTTTCGAGTGCATCATCCAGGAAAATATCCCAAGTCCAAAAAGATCTTTTACTCTGTCGTTTCCTCGAGTAAAATATCTCGAAAAATATTCCAAGTCCAGTATTAATCTCGGACTCGGTCGTTTTCTTGAGTAAATCATTCAGGAAAATATTCCAAGTTTGATAATATTCTGGTTCTTTGCCCTTTTTTTAAGTAAAATACTTCAAAAAATTGTTGTTTCCTTCAAGTAAAATACCAAAAACATTTTCCAAGTCCAAAAATACTCTTGTACTTTGACGTTTTCTCGAGTTAAATACCTCAAAACATATTTCAAGTCCAGTATTAATCTCGGACTCTGTTGTTTTTTTGAGTAAATCATCCAGGAAAATATTATCAGTGCAATAATATTCTGGTACTTTGTCTTTTTTTCAAGTGAATTACCTTCAAAAATATTCGAAGTCCAATAATATTCTCGGACTTGGTCGTTTTTTCAAGTAGTATATTTCAAAGAATTTTTGATTTTCGAACTTCAAACATATTTTGGTCGTCGGTCGTTTTTTAGAGTAAAATATCTTGAGAAAAATTCTCAAATCCAAAAATATTCTTGTACTCGTCTTTTTTCAAGTAAGACATTTTGGAAAATAAATTCAGAGTCCATACAGACCCAAGGACCCACAGTCCAAAGCATGAATGCAAGACGCAATACCGCGCAATGCGAGCGTGCGAAAGCAAGAACTTCAAAGACTCGCGGAATCAACTTCCCTCCCAATGTGGCGTGAAATACCGACTCGTGTTGAAATATTGACGACTAGCGGTTGGCGGCGCGCCTGACCACCAGCGGTGTGTTTTGTATTTATGCGTTTTGCATAGTGTGTAGAACGCAGACTTGCAGAATGCAGCTGTAGCGCCGTATGACATCATTCAAAGTGTTCAAAACGATGAAGAAACGATTTGGACTATTGGGTCTTTTGTAAGAGTTCAAAAGAATCGTTCCTTTAGATTGTTACGAAGGTTGCTTGAATACTTTTTTCCGCGTTTCTTAACGATTTCAACTACCGACAGAAAAAGTGAAATCGATATCGATTTAATCGAGATTATGACGTCGGTAGTAAACAACAATGAATTTTGATTATCATTCTCCACCATCCGATCCGATCGGCTGCTCGAGAACTCGTCTGATGAGACAACAATAATTTTCATCGTAATTACTGAAAAAACCTCAGTTTTCTTGTGTACTTAGTCCCGATTGTAAAGAAGCGATCATGGTGAGTTACAGCAAACTAATTCTCGTTTTATATTAGTACTCGAATACACGGTGGCACGATAATTTCAGAGTTTTGGTTACCCACTTGCCCGAGAGAAACGATCGAATGCAGCCCAGATCGAAACTGCTTCTGGTCCGTACGGTGTTCCTGATGTCTTAACTCATGGGTAAGCCCGTATTCATCACCTTAAAATTTCATTCACCAATTAACGTTGATGTTCGATGAGTCGGTATTCACGATAATTTCTGTCTGCAGATTGAATAAGCCTATCAAGAATACTCTAGATACATCGCATCCGTTGGAGCACATCGAAAAGAATGTAAGTTGTTCCTACTTCGTTCGGCACGAATTATCCATTTTCGCAGTTATTCTCAGATCTAAATTCTCATTTCCAGAAAGCCGACAGGGACCTGCAATTAAATCTGAATATGCTACGTAATGTCCAAGGCCTGCATGCGCCGTTGCGTATCATGATGGAATTGAAATGTTTTGATAAAGTTGGTCGATTACCGTTCCATCCTAGCAGTAACCTCTCGAAAGACGTGATCTTAGGTCGCGACGATTACATTAGCTTCGATGACATTCTCAATCCGCCGGAGGTTCACGAAAGTCTTGTTCGTCCTCACATCGTTATGGAGCGTAAATTAGGGCTTAATTGAATGAATTATAAATTAATTTTTTTTTATTTCGCGTAATACTGTTATTTCACTATTCTAATACAAGAAAATATAAACGATTTACAGTCAATCCTACAGAATAATTATCTATCAAGTATATATCACAACAAAATGGTAAACATAAGTACGTCGGCATGCCAGGAAAACAACAATGACTTCGATATCATTTGATAATTTCGTAAGTATTTGGTTCACGCGCGTACCGGCAGCATCCCGCAATCCAGGTAGAAAGCACTTCGAAATTGTCATCGAAAAATACGATATCTGCATCAGCACCAGGATTCAGGGTTCCTTTTTGGTCTGCGATGCCCAATACTTGTGCAGGATGCAAAGTCGCTGTTTCCAGCGCTTTAACTTTACCACACTCTATCGAAAGTGAAGTAGAAGATAAGCTCGAACATGAACAAACAAGAAATAGCAACGAAATAAAATAAGAAGACTTACTACAATATTCGTCGAATAGTTTGACACATTTATTCAGAGGTGCAATACTGCCACATAGAGTATCTGTACCATGAATGTAAGCGCACTCGTTTTTGATTTCGATGTCCAAATTTCCTATTTGATGAACGCCCTCAGTCAGGCCAAGAGCTGAAATGGCATCCGTCACCAATACCAATCCTGTTGAATAATATTGAAAATGAGATTCGAATCACCTCGAATAATGAGTTTGATTTTCCTCACCTTCGTAATTCGTGAGATAGGCGATTCTTACAGCCTCGGGCTTTGTATGGCATCCGTCACATATGAGACCGAAATAAATGGGTTTGTTATTAGTTCGTTTGGTCGTGAGCAAGCCGAGAAGTCCCGGATCTCTGTGGTGAAACTGATTTAAAAAGAATAAATTTAATTGCAGTAACGTGATTTTTCGATACCGACGGAACATACTGACAGCGACTGACTCACTGGTTTCATCGCATTGAATAAATGAGTGACTAAGGAAGCTCCATTTTTCACAGCCTTTTCTGCGGTACTCAAATTGGTACTCGAATGACCTGTAGTAAAATCAAGATTTTTAAGAACCTCCTTTAACAGAAATAGTCGATGTTCACTCACCCATTGAAACGATTTTTTTCGAATTGGTCAACTCTTTGATAGTGTCGAGAGCGCCTTCAATTTCTGGTGCTAAGGTGATTACTTTGAAATGGTCCAAATCGCCGTACATATCTTCAACAGTTTTTATACCCTAAAAACGATACGATTTCAGTTAGCTTGGAATCGCTTCAAGATACGAAGAAAAAGATACGACATACCCCTTCCAAGGTGCGCAAATTTTTCTTTTCATGAGCACCCACTCGTGATTCATTGACGAATGGTCCTTCAACGTGAACTCCTAAATTTATCGCACCAGCCGTTGATCTTATTTTTGGCAGCACCTAGATTGTAACATCCATACATGTCATCTCCACCAATTGATTGTAAAGTTGAATAGGTACCTACTTAGATTATTGATTTACTTTTCGATAGACTTCGGTAGACGAAGATACTAAAGTGGGACAAAATCCTGTAACACCGTACTGTAGTAATCCTTGGGAAACTTTATTCAATCCTTCTTCTACGTCGTTTACATTATTAGCGAAATCGATACCAAAACCACCTAAAAACGATAGACGTTCAAAGCACATTGTTCTATTCTAGAGTAGATATTATTGTTCGGAAACGATGAATTTACGTAGTGGGTACCATTTACTTGGATGTCGAGTAATCCTGGTGACAGTAGAGCACCTTTACAATCAATCCGCATTTGTGGCTCTATTCTCTCGTCAAAATATACGCTCATGTAGTCTACTATTTTACCATTTCTGACTACGAGGTAGTCATCGTCGACAATCTGGCCATTTTTTAAAATACGACAATTTTCAAATCGTATCAGGCATTTGTCGGACATTATGATAAAATCTAAGAAACGAAATGAATGAACACTTGCAAGATTTCTAGTGGACACAAAGAAGATCGAAACCGGACTATGGAAGAAGATTGAAATTAATTGTCTCGAATGTTGATTGTCTCAGAGATGCTCACAACTGTGTCTCGTGTAGTTCAAGACGTGTAAGGCCATAAAGTCTCATGAATCAGCTGTTAGCCTGTTATGAGTTGTTTATCAGGACGATGACCGCAAATTTTTTGTTTTCGTTCTAATTCACTCTGGAGCGCATGCGTCAAATCTTGAATACATTTTGTCGACTTTCAGGTTTTAGAGATGAACAAAATCGGAAACATTTTTCTGATGAGCAGGACGAATATTGAGAACGAAAAATTCAGAATCTTTTCGTAATTATTCTGATGAGATACCTAATGATTTTCTTGAAGAAAAGTATTATATCAAGACGATGGGAAGGAACCAAATTTAATTTTTAACAAGAATTATACTGGTCACTTTTAAACATATAATTCTGTTTTCTAGATATACAAGCAATCGTTCAATGGAAATGATAACATGAGCGAATTAAATAAGACGTGCAGAACGATCATCACAGAATCAAATAGAATATATAATTATGAAATTCGAAACGATTATGCACCTACTGTAATTGACATTTATTCACAAGAAATTTCTATCATGAGTGTTTTTTTTTTTTTTTTCTTACTTTCTTTTTCTTCCTAATAAGCTGACTTGGAACAGAAACAAATAACAAGAATACCTACCTATTTTAGGTATTGACCCTTCTTTCTTTTTTTGAAAAAATCCCGACGATCTGCCATTGAGAACCAAAAATAGAGTAGATATTCATTTTCATCAACGCATCTACAGGTTATAAATTATTAGGTACCGTATCTTTTACGAGAGTAATTACCTGCGGAAGAATAAGTAGTTTAGGAAACCTCTGGTTGCTGGTATTTAGTATCGCGATACGTTTTTGAAATGCAAGTACCGGTACCGTAGTTACGGTACATACGATAGTACAATACCTACGATATTTTATACAAAATGTACATGAAAAAAGCATCGTTATCTACCAATATTAATATCAGTGCGATTCATGATAATTATACCTACGACTATAACTTGAATTAGTAGCCATTTGATAGTAGGTACATCTATTATCATTTCAGTTCAGTAGTTTAGACACTCGTTTTGTACTTGTTTCACTTTCTGTAGGGATATTTTTAAAAGAATTTGCGAGAAACTCGATCAGGAATACTCATAGAAGTTGAGAGTACATAAATTTCAGCTCAGAAAGGTACTTAATAGGTACCCATTAAGTTCACAAAATTTGGTAGAAAGTTAACCACTGAAATAGTCGTCAATTTCTTGGTTCATAACACTATACTGAACAGCTATCTTGTATCCTGGATTTCATTATATAGGTACATCTAGAGTATTTTTCAACGCTGAACATGAATTTGAAGTTCATTTTTCAATCCGAGCTAAATCTTTTATGGAATGACGTGAAAATCAACTCGTTCATTTGCCGTGTATCGTCGCGGAACGGAACATGATCGAGTTCTTGATATCCGATGATACTATGTTCGTTAAACGCGCGACGATACGCGGCAAATATACATGTTGATTTCCGCATAAATTTAGCTCGGATTGAAAAACGAACTTCAAATTCGTGATGAGCGTTGAAAAATACTCTAGATGTACCTATATAATGAAATTCAGGACACAAATTTGTTTTTTTTTCTTTGTTCAGTAGTGTACCTAATGTACTCGAAGTTATTGACATTAATAGATCTCAGAGCGAATGTTTCAAAAATTTAATTTGAATTATTTTTATATTTTCCGATCTGGCTCAGGTATTCCCAAGACTGGAAATTGAGTATTTTTTGTACAAATTATCAGTTTGGTATTCAATCTCTTCGGAAACTACGAAAAAAAAAAAATCTAAATTATAGTAACTTAATGAAAAAAATTCAGGCTTCTTTAACAATGTTAAATAAGGAACACACGGAACCTCTTCTGTGGGTCGAATTTGTTTTAGTACCGTAATGAAGTTTATATGCCTATTGGAGAATCCACTATATAAAAAAAAAAAAACGCACTATCAATTTGATCTGTAGGGTGATGTGGAACTGAATTGAGAAATCACCAATTTTTGTAAATCTCCTTCTACCATTCATATTGTGAAAAGAATTCAACATTTAAGTCCCTTCCTTAATATTCATGACTTGGAGAACAGAATTGTTTCAAGTCCTTCCTATTATATAAAGGAAGAAAAAAAGAATGAATAAAAGAAAAAAAGAAAGAAACTAGCCTAAATAAATAAATAAATAAATAAATAAATAAATAAATAAATAAATAAATAATAAATAAATAAATAAATAAATAAATAAATCAAATCAATAAAATAAAATAAAGGAGCAAGTCCGACGGCAAATTTTTTAAAAAAACTCCCCATAGAACAGGTTCATGCGGTCTTTGCGTTAGAATAATATAGAAATATATAAACATGAAAATATATACAGGAATCACTTTTTATGGGCACTCAAAGTGTTCAATTATATCGGAATGAAATAAAGAAGTCTGAAAATTTATATTGCTACGGGTGTAATACCTCACTTTTCTAGCTAGAAAAGTCGGTAAAATGAAGAATTAGGCGAACATTTATAAAAAATGTAAGTTCCTATGACAGTTAATCGTTATTATTTTGATAAGAATCCTGATAGAATACACAGTTTTGATATGCAATTAAAGATTCTAGAAGAATTTATAGTCTAATATGTAGCTGGCTTACAAAAATGGAAACCAAAGAACGCAGTAAAATTTACACGATGCTAAGCAGTTCGTAGCCTCGTATTATTATTATTTCAGTTATAAGGATTTTGATTATATAAAACTATAATCAAGTCTACTTCGTGTTTTTCCCCCTCGATAATTGTAAGAACTTCGTCAACAAATAAGTTTTCGATTTATTTTGAAATCCAAATTTAACTGGTTTGTCTTCTTCTGAAATCTTCATCCATAATCCAGATAGAATAATTTTTAAACTCTCCCGTGTATTAATTTAATTATAATTATATATGTGAGGCGATCTAAAAAACCGTACCTCAACTCGCCTCAATTTTACTATTTTTTTTTTTTTTTTTTTTTTTTTGCATTTTCTAATAGAGAATAGTTCTCTGAATCTACAAAAAATCTTCCACATGGGTTGAAAATTCTCTGAGACCTGATCTTTCGATGTTACAACTTTTAAAAAGTGAATTCTGAGAAAGTTGGAAAAAAGTTAGATACTGAAAGTTTGAGACTAAGAAAAAATTAGGAGCGAGTTTAGGTAAGGTTTCTCAGATCGCTTCACATATTTTTTTTTTTTTGTTTCCTGGATGATAGTAATCCCCGCTCTACTCGCTCAGCGTAATATCATTGAGCACGCAGCGGGAAAAATATGATTTCTGGAAAGAATGTAAATATTCGACCCAGTAAAGTTTATTATTATTTAAAAAAAAAATAATTGAAAATAATTATCAATTTTCAGATTGTGCAGAAAAAAATCAAGGTAGCCTGAGTTAAAATCAATTAATTCGTCAAAATCGGCAATATCGATACCAGAAATTATTATAGTTGAATTGGATTTTTTTCTTTTCTTTTTTTCACATGCTTTCATTCAGCGTAAGTAGAAGAATGACTTTTAACTCCAAGAGGTGCTATAAGCATGTATGATTGCTGGGCAGGAAATAAAGCAAAACCGTTTTTCAAAGCAGTAATTTCTCCAATTGTTGCATCCTGTACGAGTAAGTAAAATTAAATAATCATTGAAAATTATTTACATTACGAAAATTAGGCTTGAACTGGCAATGTTAATACATACAACGTCGGTCCTTAATGTTGAGTTTACCTCTTTGGATGTAATATTCAGCGTTAATTTGGCACGCTTTTCGGCAGATTTGTGTAGAAATTCCTGAAAATGCAGTTTTTCAATTTATATCGTGAGTCTAGTTCTTCGTATTCACGACCCTTGATACAAAAATAAATTATTTTATAGGCTGAGATTGTAGATACCTATTTAAGTAGTCATTGTTACACATTTATATTGCTCAGTGTACTCGATCACTCATTCTGAGCAAGATGGATTTTTCAGAAAACGTGATAGTAAAGCAGAGTTCTACATATTTATTATTATTATTATTATTAGAGTGCCCTCCAACAGCCGATCGACCAATGACAGGAGGGCACTATAAACAAAAAAAAAAAACAAAAAAACAAAATCAAAAACAAAATATGTAGGAAAAAAAAAAAAAAAGTACAATAAAAACAAAAATAAAAATAATAGAAAAATACGGATAATAAACAAAAAAAAAATGAAAATAAAAAATAAAAAAGAAAATAATGATAATATGTCCACCACTAGCCACCCCAACCCTGGTCCCATGTCCAATCCTCCAACCCCTTCCACAAACCAATCATTTCGAAGAATAAATAAAAAGAAAAATATATGAATAGAAAAAAATAAATAAATAAGTAGATATAGGTAATGATAATAATTACGGATATATTATGGAGGCCATTTGATCATAGGGGTGCGGACAAGATCAGACTAAAAGATTTATAATAAGGAAAAAAAAAAAAAAAGATAGATAGATGAATAATGAACAAAAATAAGGTATGGGCAAGCATTATCAATTTGTTTCCAAGTTCACGAGGACTGTCGTCACCTTGCTACCTAGCATTTTTCTACTGTCAAAAAATATATCAATTGTGCGGTCTTCTTTAACAACACGGTTCAAGAGAGACAGGGCAAGAAGCAGTGGAGCAGAAGCAAACTGCTGTGTTCTGTGCTGAGGAATCTGAAAGATATCCCTACACCTACTCGTTCTGGATGGAGCGAGGAAATTTATCTTACTTAGTAAGAACGACGATTCAATTTTTCCACACAGGATATCCCTCACTATCATTATTAAACTAATCTCCCTTCTTACTTTTAGAGTAGTTAACTCGTAGCCCAGCACCAACTCCGAATAAGTAATTGAGGTATCGTAATATCCAAAATTTCTAAAATAGAGATATCTTGTGAACATTTTTTGAATACGTTCAATTTTTTTCAACTTCCCCTTACCTACTGGACCCCATATCACACTTGCACTATCCGGATGCGATCGTACAAGCACCAGATACAGCAAGCGGAGAACAGACATGTTGACAAGAGATTTGGTCTGTCTCATAATGACACCCAGATTGCGTTTTGCGCTATTCAGTACCTTGTGTAAGGGGCAATCAAAGTTTATTCTGGGATCGAAGAGGACACCTAGATCCCGAATTTCCTCAACTGATTCTAAAATCTCTCCACGTATCTGATATTCTGCCTGAATCTTAGTTGGCTTGCGAGAGAACGTCATCACTTTACATTTTTTGGTGTTTTTATCGGTCATCAGAAATTCTCAAAATTTTACCAATCAATAGTTCAGTATGATCCACTAGAATGCGACTATAGTGGTACAAGGTCTTAAAAACTATAAATGGGCTTCTGTCTTGTGGTTGTGTCGAGACCGTTGATTGCTAAAAGAAAACTGCTGGGGAAGAGGTAGAGGCCCTATGTAGAGAATTAGAATCAGTGTAACTTCGGTGATATTTTAAAGCAGTAGTAGGAAAATGAGGTAGGTAGGTACTGTTAATAAGTACAAAAGTTTTTCTTAATTTAAAATTCACTTTTTATACCTACATTATTTCATTACATAATTTTCTCACCATGAATAAATTAATGATGTCGGAGACTTTTAAATCGTCTACTATTGCTGCCATTTTAGAGTATCGGTCGAAGCTGTAACGTCTATACGAAATTTCTCGCCAGTATCTCGCCCCTTGACTCATCTGAGTTGACAATTCTTCCAAGTATTCACTTCTCATCGTTATTTTATGTTCTTCCAAGCTCCCTTCCGTCATATTTTCCAACATTTTCTGTCGAAAAAGTAACGCCTTTTATACTGCCAGCTGATTGCACTCGAAAGTAAAGCGAAACGTTTTGAGTAAAATATTGGATGATGATTTATCTTTCGCTTATATGTTCGAGTATTCTCAAGTAGGTACGTGCAAGTAGCGATGAATTGAATGGCACAACTTTAGATACCTACGTACTTTTAAACTTTCCAGCATTTCCTCCACCTTAGAATCTATGTAAGAAGGTTGCTTATCAGATTGTATTGTAATTATGAAGCCGAGGACACCATGTAATAATAGGAGATCACATTCCACCACGTACCCCATCTCTTCCTATGAATGTAAAACTTTAGTCAGTTATTGACGTAAATAACAGTTTTTTACATTTTGAACTATATGTATGAGGCCTCAGTGAAAATTGCATCGAGCACCAGGAAACTTTGACCACTATTTTTGTCCTGAAATTCTCCTATTTGTTTTCAAATATCCCCTGTCCGACTAATTGTCAAACATAATTGGGGAAATTTTTTAGCGATCGAGAGAGGAGACTTGAAAGCTGGAGGAAAGTGCCTGACAATAAAAAGTGGCACATCTGCTTGGGGTGTAGAGCGAAGGATATGATTGTAGGAGGGATTGACATCATCTAGAGCGACATCAACGTGAGAACTTCATCCATGAAAAAAATTTCGAGGGAACACCTGAGAGTCTCCTCCTGAGAGAGGAAGATGAGTAACCTTGACCTCAAGCTATTTATGTGACAAGGAGACTTAAGAGCGAGGGCACGTCTCAGTGGTGAAATGATTTTTGCGGCCAACTAACATGCGAGAGATCTCAGGACAAAACCCAACTGGAAGGAGACAAGAGTTGGTTTTTTATTTTCTTGTTTCATAATCCCTCTCCTCCCTCTAAGTATCCGATGGATGGAGGGACTTTCGTAAACAAGGAAGGGCAGAGGTTACGATCTGCTTTAGAGATTTGGGAAAATTGTCGCAGGAACAATATCGTAATTGAAGGGCACGGGAGAAAGGGGTAATATCCATCTGGACAATTGGATCTTTACATCCCTTAATATCCCTTAGAAGGAACCGTCCTCTCCAATTAGTATTATTCTCACCTTGGTTCGTAAAAATTTGACGCATTTGAGGCGAACAATTTGTACAAACAAACCCAATCTCACGGAATTGAAAAGTGACCTGTCGATACCAATTTGGAAGTACGAGTAATAGAAAGAGTCTTTCTTTCCATCGGAGAATATTCCATACGTGATGGTAGATCCTGTAATAGAAAATACCGGATAAAATGAGTACTCGTACATATGTCCACGAGTAAGTCGCCCCTTGTACTGACCACTATCCATTTTCAAGAGCCTCGTTGATATCAGCTCTTGGGGCAGTACTTTGTTGGTCGGTCTGATTGAACTCTCGATTGAGTTTGCAATGTCGACCGCTTTCTAGAGGGCATAATTATACAGAAACTGACAATTGAGACTTTACTGCACTATATCACGAGCCCAGCAGTTTACCTACCTGTTTATTGCAATTTCCATAAATTAGACCATTGATGAAGATGCGCGAGAAAAGTCGGCTTACAAACTCTTTGAAATCATTGACTTGGACAACTATAAAACGAATGTCGAGTCTGAAATCGAGTTTTAGTTGCGATAGGACAAGCAGAACTCACTTTTAGCGGCTGAAAGATATTCTTCCACTGTCCAAAAAGAATCTTGCAGAATGTAATCTATATAAAAGTTGGCCTGCTTAGAGAGTTGTTTGCGTTTAAAGAATTCACAGGCGAGAATTTGCTGAAAGGAGAAAGTCAAGGTCAACTTATATATCAAGCCCAAGATTTTTCAATTAAACCCTTTGAGCCTCAGGGATGGACATACGTGTTCCAAAAAGTGTAAACCGAAAGTTTGAACCCAGATAGACGACTCGAATACTAGATCGACTTTCTAATTTAGGGCAAGCTTCCCTCTCACTTTGTTAAAGAATTGGGACGTTACCCTGCTGACTTCTTGAGCAGTCCTCACTTACGAAAATCTTTAATAATTTTCTTTCTGAGTAAGTTAACAATAGCGTGATGAGTGAGAGAAACGGGTCCTCTGTGTGAATAAAATTCGAAGAACTTGAAATAAGGAAAAAAGAGGCTCGAGCAAATTATCGATGATTGTAAATTTACTTACAGAGTTTTTAGCTATTTCAAACTTTTTCTCATCTACTTGGAAATTAATCATTTCTAAAATTACTTTCTCCAGTAAAAGTGGTAGCTTTTCGTCATAACCATACATGCCAATCTATCAAAATTACATTTACTATCAGAAGATGAAATTTAATTCTATACAGGAAGAGTCAAATTTGCCGTTTTGGCTTACATATATCCGACAGTGCTTCGCTTTTATGAACCAGCGGAGACCCGCCAGCTTTGCTGCATACATATACTTTAACAAAGATTCATTGAGTAAGTCGACAAATATCTCATTGAGGGTGTAATTGATTGGACTTCCGCATGTGATTGGACTATTGTAACAAAAAGAGTAACTTGATAAGTGATAAATTATCCTGTAATTATTTTGTTATCGTAAAAATGGGCTCATGCTTGTTCTGCTAATCATTTTGATAGGAATTTTATGATATTCTTCAATGGCTTCCATTTGTGGTAATTGAAGAAAGGAACTCATTGCATCACCTGTTGTGCAAAATCACAAAACATTGTGTCTGAAGACTTGTACCGCGTGAGCCGATAATTTGTGACTCATGTGTGCCGCTGATTAGCCAATCACAGCCAAGCAAATGTGCGGTAAAATATCTTCACAAATGAAGAACTAGTGCGGAATTTACGGGTATGCCACGCGGCTCAACTGCGGCACATCCATGTTTGAAAGAGTAGCAGTTGTGACGGTCGGATTTTAAGGCATTAACGGAAGTGTGACGACAATATAACGCTAAAGTGACGCCGCATGACCTGAGTGGTCTGAAGAAGGGACTACCAAAAAAACTCTCTTGTACGAGAGATGTGATGGATGTGTTCCGCCAATGAGTTTGTGAAATTTTGCCTTTTATGAATGAGTACCTACCAAAACACTGGCTGCGAGTAGTGAGATTTCTTCATAACTGGCACATCAGCGTCACATTTGAAGTACCCTGTGCACCACTACTTTGTGCCGTTGATGAAAATCTTTTGTGGACCGGTACAGTATAGAGGGACAAAACCTCCACAACTGCACCTCAAACAAAGTGGGCGTGGCCAACAGCTGTGCCGCTAGTGTTTCACAGATGTGCTGCTAATGTGAAGTTAAAGGAGGGGGGTTGTTGGTAAATGAAGTATTGTGTCTTTCCTAATGTGAAGTGTTTATGCTGCAAATGTGAACCGGCGCACATGATAGTCATGCACAATGGGAGACTTATTGAAAGAAGTTAGGAATGTATTTGAGAGAGTTGATACATTATCTTTAATAATTCTATACCTGTACAAATCAAATTGAATACTGAGCTTGGGAATTTTGAATTTGTCATCTTGCTTGAACCAAATTTGTGAAAACGAAGAATCCAGAATTAGGTATGGGTTCGTGGACTTCTGTAAGTACATGGGCAGGAAGAAATTATTCTATGATTGTAATTGATGACTTGAGATTTGTTGAGTGGATTTATTTTTTCAACTTCTATACAGTCCAGTGCTGCAAGGCTTATATAGGTACCCTTAATGTGTGCGTGTCCATATTGGCAAGATATATTATTTTGAGCTCATCTATCTCTTATGAAAAATACTATTTTGATTGCATATTCACTTACATCATCGTCGGCCGGATATATGTCACATTTTTCCGATATGAATTCATTTGGTTGAGGAAGATAGAATTCAGTTGATGATTCTGTCGCTCTCCAGTCCTATAAGCGAGAAAAAAATTCAAGTAAATTTCTCCACGTCACGGGAAAACATTAAATCATGTATTTTGTCTTTGGGCGTTTGCAAGGAAATACAATGTAAAAAATGACGGCCTCCTTAACGAAGTTAAACGAGGAACGCAGGGAACCTGTTTTATGAGTCAAATGGGATTTGGTATTGAAAATTCAAGGAAGTCTAGATGTAGATAATGCTAGTATAAAGAAGGCCCAGACCTACTATAAGCCTAGTATAATATAGTTAGAGAGTCTAAATTTTTCTCAAATCTCGAGCTATATATGATAGCTCGAGAATCGAAATTTTAACAGGAAACCTGTTTTATGGGGGGCTTTTTGAGAAATTTGTCGTGCGCCGTCCGCCGTCCAGCGAAAAACTTGGAAAAATTTCGACTCTCGAGCCATATATGATAGGAGGGGGACTTAGAAAAATTTTGACTTTCGAGCCATATATGATGAAAGGGGGACTTAGAAAAATGTCGACTCTCGAGCCATATATGATAGGAGGGGGACTTAGAAAAATTTCGACTCTCGAGCTATATGTGATATGAAAGGGACTTGGAAAAATTTCAACTCGCGAGTTATCATATACAGTTGGAGATTCGAGAAAAATTTAGACTCTCAAACTATATTATACTAGGCTTAGAGTAGGTCTAGGCCTTCTTTATACTAGCTTTATCTAGGTCTAGGCTTCCTTGAATTTTCAATACCATATCCCATTTGATTCATAAAAAAGGTTCCCTGCGTTCCTCGTTTAACTTCGTTAAGGAAGCCGTCGTTTTTCCAAATCCTCCTCCTATCATAATTATATAACTCGAGAGTCAAAATTTTTTCCAAGTCCCCCTCCTATCATACATAGCTCGAGAGTCGAAATTTTTCTACGTCCCCCTCCTATCATATACAGCTCGAGAGTCGAAATTTTTCTAAGGCCCCCTCCCATCATATATGGCTTGAGAGAAATTTCTCCAAATCCCCTTCCTATCACATATGGCTCGAGATTCGAAATTTTTTCCAAGTCCCCCTCCTATATATACATAGCTCGAGAGTCGAAATTTTTCTAATTCTTCCTCCTATCATAATTATATAACTCAAGAGTCAAAATTTCTCCAAGTCCCCCTCCTATCATAATTCGATAACTCAAGAATCGAAATTTTTCCAAGTCCCCCTCCTCTCATATAATAGCTCGAGAGTCGAAATTTTTCCAAGTCCCCCTCCTATCATATACAGCTCGAGAGTTGAAATTTTTCTAAGGCCACCTCCCATCATATATGGCTTGAGAGAAATTACGGCTTCCTTAACGAAGTTAAACGAGGAACGCAGGGAACCTGTTTTATGATTCGAATGAGATTTGGTATTGAAAATTCAAGGAAGCCTAGATCATATATAGCTCGACAGTCGAAATTTTTCCAAGTCCCCCTTCTATCATATATAGCTCGAGAGTCGAAATTTTTTCCAAGTCCCTCTCCTATCATATATGGCTCGAGAGTCGAAATTTTTCTAAGTCCCTCTTCTATCATATATAGCTCGAGAATCGAAATTTTTCCAAGTCCCTCTCCAATCATATATGGCTCGAGAGTCGAAATTTTTCTAAGTTCCCCTCCTATCATCTATAGCTCGAGAGTCGAAATTTTTTCTAAGTCCCTCTTCTATCATATATAGCTCGAGAGTCGAAATTTTTCCAAGTCCCTCTCCTATCATATATGGCTCGAGAGTCGAAATTTTTCTAAGTTCCCCTCCTATCATCTATAGCTCGAGAGTCGAAATTTTTTCTAAGTCCCCCTCCTATCATATATAGCTCGAGAGTCGAAATTTTTTCTAAGTCCCCCTCCTATCATATATAGCTTGAGAGTCGAAATTTTTCCAAGTCCCTCTCCTATCATATATGGCTCGAGAGTCGAAATTTTTCTAAGTCCCTCTCTTATCATATATGGCTCGAGGGTCGAAATTTTTCTAAGTTTTTCGCTGGACGGCGCACGGCGGACGCCAGATTTCTCAAATAGCCCCCCATAAAACAGGTTCCCTGTTAAAATTTCTCTAAGTCCCCTTCCTATCACATACGGCTTGGGAGTTGAAGTCCCCTTCCTAACATATATGGCCCGAGATTCAAAATTTTTTCCAAGTCCTCCTCCTATATATATAATAGCTCGAGAGTCAACATTTTTCTAATTCCCCCTCCTATCATAATTATATAACTAAAGAGTCAACATTTTTCCAAGTCCCCCTCCTATCATATACAGCTCGAGAGTCGAAATTTTTCTAAGGCCACCTCCCATCATATATGGCATGAGAGAAACTTCTCCAAGTCCCCTTCCTATCACATATGGCTCGGGAGTCGAAATATTTTGAAGTCCCCTTCCTAACATATATGGCCCGAGATTCGAAATTTTTTCCAAGTCCCCCTCCTATCATAATTCGATAACTCAAGAATCGAAATTTTTCCAAGTCCCCCTCCCATCGTATATAGCGCGATAGTCGAGTTTTTTGCTGGACAGCGCACGGCAAATTTCTCAAAAAGACCCGCATAATACAGGTTTCCTGTTAAAATATGTCAACCTCGATTATATCGATATATTATCAATCTTGGTCATATCGATAAATCAATCTCGATTATATAGATATTTCCATTTTAATTAGATCAATAAATTGATCTTGATTCTATCAAAATATTGATTCTGTATTCGGCTGTTGTTGTAAGTTAGGCTTCCATTATAGGTCCTTATTACACCCGCTTTCGGGGGTTCACTCGCTCCGCTCGTTCTCCCCCCATTTTTTAATCTAGTGAAAGCCAGTATACATATTTTAAGCTACTAGCTTTCGAGGGCTCACTCGCAGAAAGTCTAGTATACAATATTTTATGTTAACTAGCTTTTGGGAGCTCACTCCGCTCACTCGCCCTCTTTTTTAGTCTAGTATAAGGCTATTTACTAAATAGGAGGCTTATATAATGAAGGCTAAACCTACTATAGTTGTCTAGTTTAGGCCTACTATCATTAGGCCTAGTTAGTATAAGTCTAGTGTGCAGTATTTTTGCCCTAGTATAATGAAGGCTACAGGTCAAAACTTTTCAAGTCTCCAAAGTAGGTCAAGGTCATTGATGACGTCATAAAGCGTTGCGTCGCGTGACGTAGATTTCAGACTGCCCCCAGCCTAAAGACATGCACAGGTCAACATAGAAGTGTAATGGAGAACAAGATATTTTGTTTCAAAAAATCCCCCTCTCCCTGCCATATGTATGAGATGTAGGACATTACTTGCAACTTCATTACTTTCAGCATTCCATATTGCATGCTTATTCTCCTATGTGTCATCAATCTGGTAGGGTTTCTTAACGTTGATCTTATGGGTGTTGCTGGTTGCATACTTATGTTCATTGCAAGAGGTTTGCCATAGAAGCAACCTTAGAAACACTACCAGATTGATGACACGTAGGAGAATAATTCTGCAATATGGAATACTGGAAAAGCCTTATACAACCAGGAATGCACCTATAAGCAGACATAATATGCCAAATGCCCAGAGAGGTTAATGTCCAAACAGACAAACTGCCGAAAGAACAAACGGTAATCGAAAAATGTTTTTACTCAAATACTTTAGTGGCGCTCTCTAAAAACGTAAGCAGTAAAATATTTATGTATCTAGGTCTTACGCTCCTACTTTTGACTATGGGTTCTACTTAAAAATTGTTTGGTTAAAAAAACTAGGCTAGGGTAAAAACAACTAAAAAAAAATTGTCTGATAGCTAAAATTTACTTCAATGCCTTGGATGGCTACTATAACTGAAAGAAGCGGGAACAACAATGATTGATATTATAAAAAACAAATTTCACATTTCTATTTACAAACTAAAATTGGATTAGTCACTGTACAGTGGACCATGCACCAACTTTCTATTCAGAAATAGAATCAGCAGTGGCGTTGTGTGTGTTCTCTTTTTTTTACTCTGCTGATTAACATGCAGCGCACTCTTGTGGTTGCTGAGGTATGAGAGCATAAATTTTACCTATAGACGAGAGTAGAAGAGGAAGTATGACAAAAAAACTTTTTCGTCATATTTCCTCTTCTACATCCTCGTCTATATGATTCTTGTGAACGCGTCCACTTAACATCATTATTTAAATTTCACCTAGTTCCACTTGTCACACTTCCTAGAGAGCGCTACTGTAGCCAAAAGTAAGTCATAATATACACCCAAAAGAGTTAACGAGTATAAACGTTGTAAAAGTTTTTGACGTTTTCTCATTCTTGCGTTTGTCTGTTCGGCCGCTTGCTTGTTTCTGAAATTTTGAGTGTTAGGGTGTTGGCACTTTCTTGCATTTGTGTGTATTTGTTCCTTCTGGCGTTTCCTACACTTGGCCGTTTGACAGAGAATCTGCGACAAACGGTCCTCAGTTCAAGTGATCTCTCTTTATTTTTGAGTCAAGATTGGCAAGACGGAGGCCTATGTTGTAAACTAGATTCCTATGGCAACGTAAGCCAAGGTCATTTTGGATTAGAAGCGTGGTGGTTCTTCAGATGAAGGTCATTGGTCTCGCTGGAGGGGTTGAGGAGGCGCTCAACTTCTTTCCTTCTACCAGGTTGAGTTCTGAAGTAGTCTCTAATATAGGCTCGGTCAAGGTTATTGAAAATTAGAGGCGACAGACAGCAACAAAATCAATAACTGAAACATGGTAATGAGCTTATACCTGAAGAACATCCTCTGTAATTTCATCAGCAGAGTACTTGATTTCATACCACGGTTCCGTCAGGTCTACAAGCTCTTTGAATGAATCGCTGACGATGAAAATACTGTAGGTGAATTGGTTTTTTTCAAATCATTAATGAGAATTATTTATGATTATATTTTCTATAACACACATGAACAAATTTCAAACTGTTGGAATGAATTCAACGCTGAGTACAATAGCATTTGCCGTTCTTTGGTCTTACCTTTCATTATACTATGCAATACTCTTGCTTAGTACACATAAATTGGATCGTTTCTTCGTTCGTTCAGTCCCCGCGGTTCATTGCAACAAACATGTGCACCTTCTCGCGCCTTGGTAGCTCGATGATATACGTTACGCGTCGCAAGAAACCGCGGTAAGTGAACATGAGTATTGCACAATTCTGTCGATGGGTTATTTGGATATAAAGTTAGCTGTTGTTCAGTGAAGTCGAGTCAGATATCAGGGATATGGGTTAGCAAAAGAGAATTGGATGAAAAAATCAGAGTATGGAAGGATAGGCCAGAATGTTAGCAGTTCGCTATAATGGAGAGGAGGAACACCTGCCTTAGTGCGTATGGGTTGGTGCGTGGTGCATCAGGAGTTAGTCAAAGAATAGAGTCCAGAAATTGTAAGGTTGTTTTGTTCGAGTGCTTTGTATATTGGAAAATTGTAATCAAATTATTGTAGAGTTGGAGGAGAAGTTTGCGGTTACAGTAAGGGTATGATAGGTATTTGAGAAAGCATTTTGCTGTTGAGGTTTCTGAGAGGTTCTGAAGTCGGTGAGACCAACAAACTTGGCAGAGGACTGGATGGTCGTCGCAGAGAAGGAAGAGGCGTCTCTTTTGGTTGTTTTCTTGGCCAAAAATCAAAATCCATGGTCGGAGTTTTTGTCGAGGATTAGGTACTGCTCGTTTGGGGTTGGAGGTTGGTAGGGAGACATTGAAGTCATCCACGAAGAAGTCTTTGGGAAGTGGAAAGCTGACACTGTGCACTGTTTGTTAGGTCATTTATCGCGATGAGGAAAAGAGGAACAATTTTCCTGGTATCAGGGACATTGTTCTATTTGGTTTGGTGGAAAGAGTATTAGTCTTCAATTCTAACTATCAGAGACCTGTCATGGATGAAGAATTGGAAGAGTTTGGATAAATGGACTCGAAGATCAATATCATGTAATTTGGAGGAGATGTAGGGTTTCCATGCTTCTCAGTGGTCGAAGAAAATGGAGTGAAGTTTCAAGTTCGAGGGGTGAACTTCCTCTTCAAGGTGTAAGTCAGATAGGGATTGGTGGGTTTTGCTTCTCTGCGGAAGTCGTATGGTTATGATCAATGAACCAGAATACTATTTTATTTATTATTTTTTGGAACAGTTCCCGGCAAATCGGTAAAAGGTGGGAAGAAAGGAATCCTTTGTAGGTTTTAATATTGGAAGAATGGTGGTTAATTTCTAGATGGAAAGTGGAAGGCTATGTTGAAGAATTTCGGTGAATAAGGAGTGGAGATAATTAAGAGAGTTGAGTTGGAGGCTTCTTGTGGATGTTGTCGATGCCGAAGGCAACACGTCCAAGATTTTTGTGGAGGCAGAAGAGTATTTTAATTTAGATGATGCAGTGGCGTAGAATAGGGGGTATGGGATATATCCGCCATTGCCAGCAATTTTATAATCACGATAAGTTTTTAGCTACAAAAAAATTTTTCATTACTTTTTCGTGTCAAGTAATTTTATAATCGCAACAAGCTTTTTTTTTCTTAGAGATGTTTTTATCTAAGAAAAAAAAATATCCCTCTCCATTGCAAAATCATATTTACGCCATTGAGATGATGATGAGAAGTTCCTCGTGGTGTTCAGAAAGTTGGTGCGACGTAATTGGTGTCAGTTTAATTTTTGATTTTTTGTGCATTTAGATCAAGTAGCTCTTATAAATATTCTTACTTCATGTTATCTGGTGTGAGATGTTTTAAAAAGTCTCTGATGATACCAGGTTTCCATTCATCTCGTAAATAATTGACTATTAAAACATCTTGGAAAGGAATTCTCTGTGAAAATACAAATAGGTAAGTACTTCAATCTAACATATATTTATTTCTACAGTAAGTTACTCATTTTGTGTAATGATCCATGAATTAGACCTTTTTAGTTTCAGAAAAATTGTTTGGGAATGGACTGACAACGTTCAGCAAATATTTTATTTATTATTCTTGAATGATGGTTTGATCCAATGCAATTTCGATATGAATATTCAACTCACAGTCATTGCCACACTTATCGACGTTACGTAGAATTGAGGGTACTCTTTTTCTTTAAACAAAAACTCCATGGCACTTGACTTCTTCATTTCTTGATGATACCAAAATTGTATTCCTTCCGTTTTTAAGAAATTGGTATACTGTGAAGATGAAAAATTTGGTTGCAGTCACTTTGCAGATAAGGAAATAGATAACGAGTATTTTGTTTGTGAACCATCCGTACTTCAAACACTAAAACAATTATTTCACTAATATGACTTAGACCTTCTTTAGTAAGGTATATGTCTATATTGAAGAATCCGAATCCTGGAATATGATCGTCAGAAATGGTCAGAACTTCGCACCAATATTTTTTTCCCAGCGCCGAAGATAAACTTCCGGGTGCTTCGTTCTCCATGAGATTTTTTATGTAGGTCACAGGCTGTAAAATGGAGAAGAAATGTAGGCCTATAAATTTATTACTTTATTGGCAATCGCCAGATATTATGATGATGGATTCAAGTGTAGGCCTATAAAGAGCAAATTTCCAGGAAACTAGACTGTAATGCCTCAATAAATGATTGAGGTAGAATTTGAATTTCACTTGGTAGCGGAAAAGACCGTCCTGCCGAGTGTGACCTCTGAGGACGTTCGCCTTCGAAGGTTTTCCAAAGGAATCCACAACTTAAGGCCTCCACAACCAAGGTACGATCACACGTGGGACCGAAAACAGTTTTGGATTACTTGCGATCACAGCCTCCCGATACACCCTCAAATTGGCCTTCGGTGGCTAAAAAACTCGCAGTACTCCCCTGGCATTGACCAACGGGTACAGAATACAGACCATTTTCGAAGTCAACACAAGTCACATAAAAATCACTCAATCGAGGGTAGAGATTTTCATCCCCGCTACCCTCAAGACGTCAAGATACAACAAACGTCAACCTGTTCTGATATTACCCTTTTACGACGATCCGAAAATCTGTGCTGCTAGCACACTCTGCACTTACTTATATCGACGTGGCTCGCAAGAGGAAGCGAAATGAGACCGCCTCACAAACCAGTCTCAAAACAGACGGTTGTGAGGTGTGTTAAGGAAATTTTGGTAGACAGTGGAGTCGATCCTCTTTTTCTGCCGCACTCGACTCGAGATGCCGCAACCTCGGCAGCCCGACGCAACGGGGTAACGACGGATAGTACTTTGAAAGCGGCGGGTTGAAAGTCTTCGCCAAGTTTCATGACAGAAAAATCGTACCCGATCCACAAATCTTTACTTCAGTGTTAGTGAAAACAGACTATCGAGTAGATAAATGCGGTCAAGAACTTTAGCCTAAATTATTGTTATAATTTTTTCTTTCCCGGGGCGTGTACAAAGTTATGTTCTATTAGATTATAGGAGTTGCCACCTATATGTTCGATCACAAGTCTGCAGAAAGCCCTTGTTTTCTTCCTTTTTGGTTATGATTTAGCTTAGCGAGATGTTCTAGTCGATGTGACACTAAACTTCGAAATATTGTGCTACGGCCGGAGGAGGAACGAAATACAATTGTATAATTGAACTTACCTGTGTCGTTCAATTAAAATTGTATGACGCCCTCCTCCGAAAGTAGTAACCTCACTCGGTCCTCTACCTGATACGGCTAGAATGATCGCTCCCACCCAAACTCTCTCGGGCCCACATCGATGACTTTGAAGAATGATTAGGTGATAAGATATGGAAGCTAGTTCGGTTTCACGGTAGATAAGTTTTTTCCTTCCCTTTGAAAGTGTGTGCTAGAGACTACCTCAAATATGAGTAGGTCAATAGAATATTCTTGATTTTGAAGAAGTGAACTTGGGGAAAACCAGAGGTACACTGATTCATTTTGGTTGAAGATAAATTCCTCTCTTATTACAGTCTCCCACCCTTTTATTCAGGATAGCAAAATAAATCTCAGGTAAAATATCAACCTAACAGAGTATTTCTGTAGTAGTGAGAACAAATGAATCTCATATAAGTAGATAAGAGATATTCCTTCTGGCGCACTTACTGATTTCTCTAACGCAGAGCACAATTTTCTCATTTTTCAATCTCTCTAAAAATCCTAGAAATGTCCTCAATTTTTCAACTGAATATTTAGCTGTTTTTAAACCAAATATGAATCATTTCACCCTCCGTGCTAGTTCGAAAATTTCAGAGTTTTTGTATCAATTCTGTATCAATTTTCTATATTTTTACCATAAATAAATCTCTCTCATGAGAGCTACATTCCAACTCTCCTAAAATACGAGAAATGTAAGTACATTCAAATTTGTTCGATCTCATTTCTCTAATTTAGTGAGTGGTTTTCCGGTTTTTGAAGAAGTTTTAAAAATGAGAAAATTGAGAAAAAGTGGAAATTTGGTAGAAAAATTTAATGTATATTTTATTAAAATTTGGAAATTAGTGAAATTCGTAGTTCCTTTTATTTTAGAGGATATTTTAGCCTTTTAGTGATTTCTATACACAAAGCTGCCTCGTTTGAACACTCGCCATTCAACCATGAAACAAAATATTGTCTGATTATACTCGTATTTGTATTTAGAAATACAAGACATAATATAAACAATCTTTCATAGTTTCAACTAATGACGAACCATTTTTCTGTCTACATTGTTATTTTTTAATCATAAAGTTATTCAAATTCTTGTTTCCATATAATCGAGCACGGGTTTAATATCCTCATCAAGGATAGGGGCCATGTAAATTAGTGTCCGACAATCTTTAGAGGTTGGATGTGTTTTACAATATTTTGCATAAATATGAATAATTTTTCGTAACACAAGGACTCCTTATATATAAATGTCTTAGGTAACATAGTATTTTGTTTCAAGATGTTTTTGAGTTCCTTTGACTCGGCCTCAATATGCTTGTACTTCGCTGTATTAGGGAAGTTGAGATCGAAGAAATCCCAGAAAGCATCGTTGATGTCTATTCCGTTCTTGAGTTTAATTCCGACAAGGGGCTGCAAGTACCGATTTATGTACTTTTTTAGAATCTCTCGGTCAAGAATTGCAGCTGATATCCTTTGATGAAATTCCTGAATTATAAAATATTCTTGCTAATTTCAAATCGTCATCACGAATTTATAGATTCTATCCTTCCAAAAATGTCGTCTCAAAAGAAGTTCTCGAATACATAGATTTAATGAACATGAACAGATATCGCTCTCATATCCTATCATATCTGAAACTAGAAACTTAAGAAAAAATTGTTCATAAAATTTCATGAAATTACTTCCTTTTTTTCATCGTAGGTAAGGTCAAACCGTCTAATTGTGAACACGGGGTAATTGTGAACAATGTCAGCCTGCAGCTTGCAGTTGCAGTTTCGAGTGTGCTGATGACGCCATCTTGTAGGCCAATCCTACAGCTTCACAGTCCACAGAAAAAAAAGTGCAGAATTTGACATACCAGAGCAGGAAAAAACGTTACCATTTTTATCTCTCAAAAATCAAAATATTTCTTGTTCTTCAATTTCCACATTTTAGATTCTAACGTTCCTTCAAATTAATGTTTCAATTTTGTTCCAAGTTTATGGTGTTCAGATACATTTTATGATGACTGTAATTAAAACTCCAAAAACATACAATCATATGCGTCTCCTTAGATGATTGTTCACATTTAGACGACCGTATATTTAGTTCTAGGGGTAATTGTGAACATACGTGTTTTAAATGTATTTTTAGATTTAGGGGTAATTGTGGACATCCCATACATCCCATAAGAAATACACTATGTTCACAATTACCCAGAATTGGGGGGGGGGGGTAATTGTGAATATTGGGTGTCTAATGGTGAACATACTGTAGCATTTGACCTATTGACTCTAAAGTAATGTTCTGGTCATATATCAGTAGTTGAGAGTATTACCTTTCAATCCATACCAAGAAATCTTGAATCGCATCTCAGTGAGGCGCACAATATTACTTCAAAAAAATGCAATTTTCAAAAAGTTGATTTTTGTTCACATATTCGCCGGTTTGACCTTACTGATCATTTACGACGAACAGAAAAGACAAAGAATCTAAAAGACTCACAGCTACCACGTGAACGTCTTAAAATAGCTAGGTAGTCTATGACCTAATTCTGATCGAAGACCAAACTCCTGACCTAGCCAACACCAATGCTTTTTCATCCAGATTCGTGATGTTTTATCCAAGATTTTCTTGAAATTTCATGGATTTACTCACTCCATTTTACTGAACGTTTTGACAAATAGAAAAAGAAATCAAGTTTTACTTTATCCTTTTCTGCATCCCTTTTTTCATCATTGGTAATCGAATGCGCAACTCGTTCTCTCGCTAACCATTCGATTACAGCATCCTTCTGCTGATCATTAGGAATACGTTTCAAGTCCCACCGAATGTTTCTGACTTCCTTAAAAAACATTCAGACAATAATACGTCGTCGTGTCAATGAAATACATAGGCCTACAGTATACAAGTGCAGTCAAATTATTAAGCTGCAAGTAGGCCTACTTACACTTGTGTAATTACGTGCGGAAAAACTCAACCATACGTGATTTAAACATAGCAAAATATAAAACATCGTCCACATCATGGTGATGACAATTGCTGTCACCGATTAAGAACTGTGTAAGAAATAGTCTAACCCGTCTTAATTTCCAAACTAATTCCTCGAGGTACGTCCATACAACGACCAAATTTTCATGATTTAAATAACTTTGTATGGTATTCGAACTTGGCACAAAATCTATCAGCTGAACTGTATACACAAACCTCCCTCATTCTTATCTAACAGTGATAAATCTGTGGTTAGATAAAAATTTCTTCAGCTTTCAATTTTAACATTCACAGTTGAGTGCCTTTCATAATCAAGACTTTAAATTAGGTATAGACTAAAGGAAAGATATGGAGACAGAAATGAATAAAATCATTATATACTGATACTGATTCATTGATCGTTTCTATAAAAACAAAAGTTTTCTATAAAGATATGAAAGGTATGATTGATGAATATGAATTTGATACATCAGATTATAAAAAAGATAATATTTATGGTTTATCACAAGTTAATAAAAAGGTATTAGGTAAGTTTAAAGATGGAATGAATGGGAAAATCTTGGAAGAATTTATAGGATTAGCTTCAAAATTATATTCTAATAAAGTTTTTGCATCCAATAATGATGAAATGAAGAACGCTAAAGGAGTAAAGAGAAATAAGTGTTAAAAATCAGGTAACTCATAATGATTATAAGTTGTGTTTAGAAAAGAAAATAACTAAGACTATTAAACAAAAGATGATAAGAAGTACACAACATACCTTTTATACAATTGAGCAGAACAAAAGAGGATTAAGTGCATTTGATGATAAAATTAAATAAATTACTAAATAATCTAATTTAAATAATATTATTACAATTCGAATATCTTGACAATCATAATTATTATAAATTATTAATCCAATACATAAAAATATTATAGATTTAAATATAGCATGAATAATAATATAACTAAATATATAATTGTTTAGTTGATGGACACACTGATACATTAGCATGGGGTTATCATAATACAATATCAACCCGTTGGGAAAGATTGGCACGGTTGACACAGAAAAATGACATTTTTTTGGCAAATTATTGTCATTTTGTCAGAGAGAGTGCCATTGCCTCTAAAAACGACAATTTTTTGGCAAATTATTGACAATCAAGATAGAAGTGCATTAAGGGTTTCTACGATCCAATTTTCTGCCAATTATTTGTCAAATCCAAGTCAATTTTATGCCAAGATCCAGCCAATATTGGGAAGATTGGCACAGTTGACGCAGAAAAACGTTTTATTGTCAAATTATTGACATTGTTACAAATGAAGAACAATTCACCAAGAGAAGACATTTTTTTGACAGATGATTGGCATCCAAGGTTAAGATCCAATATTCTGTTGTTTTTTGTCATTTTCAAACAATTCGGCACAATTGACAGAGAAAAACGAAGTTTTCATGACAAGGTAATACCATTTTGGTAAAAGGAAAACAATTAACCAGAAGCTCACGGGTTCTTTTACAGACAAAAAAGAGAGGATGTAAGGAACCCCTTTTTGTGGGGTACATGGGATCTGGAAAATGTAGTTGGTCATGAGAGAGGGATATGGAAATTTTGACCTCCAACCTATATAGGATAAGAGAGGGATTTGAAATAATTTCGCCTCCAAGTTATGTACAATAGAAGGGAGACTTGGAAAAATTTTTAATTTTTTGGCCAGCTGGACAACAGACGGCGGACGTTTTTTTCCAAAAAACCCACAATAAAACAGGTTCCCTGCTGGAAAATGATATTTTTTCAACAGATTATCAGAATCCAAGCTAGAAATGTATCGTGTTCTTTGAGATCTAATACTCTGACGTTCATTTGTTGATTTTCAAAAATCCAGACAGTTGGTCAAATTACTAAATTGACAAGAAATATGAACTCATTTGAACCACACATTCTTTAGGATCGCTAACAACACAATAATGATATTTTTACCATTTTTTACCACAGGAGATGGCGGTTGCAAAAGCCGTCCAAGCGACATTTTTTGAATCTGGCAAATGGGCTCACTGTCATGACGCAATCAGAAGTCTCTTCCCCAAAATGACAGATTGTCACTTGGACGGCTTTTGCATAACGCAGTTTATTTGACAAATCTTGACAAATACCTAAGTCAATTTGCGGCAAATGTTGGTTCATTACTCGACTCAGAAAAGACGTACAAACGTTGTATTGGGCTCAAATTGAAGATCAAATCGAGTAGAATTGAGCTATAAGTCCAACATTTTGCATTTTGGGGCTGAAACACATTTAGAGCAAACTTCCATCTAGCTGCTAACATCTTTTAGCTTCACCCAGTATATATAAGAGAAATATGAGAAATTTGAAACATCCATGAAGTATGTCTGTCATCTCATCTTTTTAGATATTTTAAAAACATTTTTCAGGGGATGTTGAAAGCCCAAATTTGCTTTATTCAAGTAATTTGTCATTCCCCCCCCCCCACACCTCCAAGGTATAATATTTTTCAGATATTTTGCCGGTTGAATTTTAGAATATTTTTCAATGTGTTTTTTGAGAAAAAAAATAAATAAATGAAATAAAAAATTCAAGTGCCAAAGAATTACCTATTTTTTTATGGTTGTTATGTTTTTTTGTTATAACTTATATAAATTGGGTACGCCAATTTAAAAATAATGCTTTATATATTTTTAAAAGCTTTGTTTACTTGTTTTCTTTTTCAAACAATGATTAAGAAAATTTTCCTAGTTTGAAAATTAATACTGAAAAAGACGTTTTTATTTGTTTGAGCAATACCTCGAAAAATATTCAAGCTTTGTTGATTTACCATACAGAATAAATTTTTTTTTTCGTTCTCGCAAGCAAAATCCAAAAAATTATCAAGGTTAAACTTTTTTTTTTCTCTTTTTTTCCCATCAAGAATTATAATATTATGATTTTTTTTTTAATCCATTTACAAGCTCTTCAGGATTATCAGCTCAATGAGCGAAAGGAGGTTGAAAGTGGGAAAAGAAGAGAGTACAAGGCGTAAATGTTGTCATAAAGATTTATGAAATGAAAAAATTTTGTACTGATCAAAAAATCATTGAGGTCGAAAAGTAGGTGTTTTCAAGCTTTTTTGTTTCCTATTTTTCAAACAACATCTCAAAAACCATGGTCAACCCAAGAACCTTCAATTCCAATCAAAGATTAGTACTTGAGGAATATTCCAAGCCAAAAAATGAATATCTGAAAAATATTCCAAGCTTTTCTGAATGAAATTTCAATGTTTCCAAATTTTCAAAGTCACCATCATTTTCAAAGGTAGATCGCACATTTTTGCACTGCAGGAACTAATTCCATTTTAAAAAATTAATTTAATTCATTTATAGAGAAATTATTAAAAAAAAAAAAAAAAAAAAAAGATGAATGATTTACAAGAGACATTTCTAGTGAGCTGAGGCAAGGTACGTAATAGCTTAGTTTGGTTATACATATGATTTGATTTGTGTTATTCTTGTTCAGTGTCTTATTCTAGGTTAGGGGTTGGATGGGTGACCGCACTGCCAAAGGTGTACCAAAACTGAGTCAATTCTATGCCAAACCTGAGTCAATGTTTTGCCAAAATGATACCAATTTATCGTCGTTTTTTGCTAAACTGGTATTGACAAACTGCTGTCGTTTTCATGCCATTTTTTTGTCAATAAAAGTGCATCTTAAAAACGCATCACTTCTCGCTGATTGGTTGAAAACAATGCCAATTTGCCAAAATCCGTGTCAAATTTACACATTTTGGCAGTGTCATTTTTCTGCCAATCTTTCCCAACGGGAAGAGATAAATTTATTCAACATTTGAAATTTCTTAATGAAAATGATACTTATTATTGCAAAATGAATATCAATTATAAATAGATGATAGAATTTATAAAACATGGAGAATGTTCAAGAGATTAATTTTGATGATAGTATTTATGATGAAATTATAAGACAAGCTAGGAGAGATTTTGAAATAACTCTTGATTACTATGAATGTGATGAGGGATATGTATCTGGTGATGAACTTGATACAGATAAACTAGATAATGATGTTGTCAGTTTGAAAGGTGATGAGAGGTGAACAAAATTTTATTTTATTGAAACTAATCAGGAGGTAGGCCTATACTGTTATACTCCTAGAATCAATATATCATCCTTAATAAACCATTATTTAATTTTCACGATAGCATTTTTAGGAAAGACAAACCAGTTCAAAAATTGTATAATCTATTTAAATTTAATAAGAATATCTTCAATACTGGTAAACCAGATCAAGGATGTACATATTTTATTTCAACATCAGATTCAAAATCTTTATGAGGAATATCTAGATTTTCTATTTCTTTTTCAATCATTCTAGATAAAACACTCAATAAGTGAGCAATGATATTTATCATCAGTTTACTATACTTTTTCTTTTTATCTTCATGTAAATGTTGAATTTTATCAGAAAGCGGATCCATTAAAGTTTCATAATTCGACCTTGTTCTAGTAACAGGATCTTTAAAATATGGTAGGCCTATAATATTGTCAAAATCAAATTCATTTTCATCAACAATAGAATCTTTGTAGACTTCCATTTAGGTACCTACATAGAATATTTTTTTATAAATATAAAAAGTCTGATTCTAAAGTCAAACTTTGAAAATATGAAAAATAAGTGTTTCATGGAACAAGATGTTTTAGAAATAATATTTCAAAAGAAATTAATAGTAAATAAACATTTAGAACAAAATGATAAGTTGCTTGCAGAACTTGAATCTATTAGGTATGATGATGATAATTTGGAAGAGTTTTTAGAAAAATGTTTTGAATTTAAAAATAATCGAAAACTATTATTTGAAAAAGTACCTAAATGATTTCAGAGATGAAGTAAGAAAATTAGGTGTCACTATACCTCCTAGATTTATATTACAAATCATATAAAAATGAAATAATAGGTAGTATAAGAAATTAATTAACCAACAAAGATGGAAACTGCATTGAGATATTGTAAACCTTGTAATAAGACTTTCAAACATACAATTACAGAGGAAGACCTTAAATACACATTAAAAAAAGAAACTAGAAGATGCAGTCAATGTAAAATCATTCTCTCTAGAGTAATAGTACTTATGATGAAGATAAAATCATACTTATTTATCAATGTAAAGAAGAAACCAGACATTTTAAGACGCCTTTTTCACATCATCAATGTACCATATGTGGGGATTATAAGAGATAAGTATTGGTAAGACATTTTTTTTTTTTTTTTTTCTTTATTTAACAAGCATTGAAGCAACACTAATGGGCTATTTGCTTGATGTATAACATTATCAGTTAATTAGACAACTTATGTGAATATGGTAAGATGAACGAAAAATGAAAAAGGGAAAAGTAAATCTTATTTTAAATGTAGGTATATCATAAATACCTATACCTATTATAGCCATGAAAAGGAAAAAAGAAAGAATGTTTTAATAATAAATTGTAATGAAAAGTATAGGTGTTACAGGTTTTGTTCAGTTTGTCAAATGAGGAGGAAAATTTCGGAGTCAGTTAAGTATTGTATCAGTTGGTGGGTGAGTGAGGTGTCATTTGTTAGTGCTTGTATTCTGGAGTGGGGAATATTGTATGTGTTTCGTAGGGACGTTAGTTCAGTACATGTGAAAATATGATTTACGTCCATTGTGTCTAAGTGGCATATGTGGCATTCAGGCGATTCGGAATTTGAAAAAAGATGTGAGTGGGTGAGACGTGTGTGGCCTATTCTGAGTCGTGAAAGAATGGATGTTTCTTTTCTGGATGATCTTGTTGAGATATTCTCTAAAGGATTATCTTTGATGGGGAGGAGTTTGTTGTTGGTTTGGTTGGACCAAAACTGAGACCATTTTGTGAGTATATAGGTGCGATGGTGATTTTTGATGTCTGATGAAGGAATTTTCCATGAGAGTGATATTCGGCCGAGCTTTGTTGAATCCTTGGCCGCTTGGTCTACTTCGTCACTTCGTGATAAGCCTATGTGTGCTGGGACCCAGACTAGTGTGACGGATGATGAGGCTTGTGTTATGGCGTGGATGATGGCGAGTATTCTTTGGATGATCGGATTATTTGAGAAAATATTTTGTATTCCTGAAAATGATGATAGTGAATCAGTGAGTATTAGATAGTGGTTATTTTGTGTGAGGGTTGATATTTCCTGAAGACATCTGAGAATGGCGAAAAGTTCTGCTGTGAAAATTGACGCCATGTTGCGTATGCGAAATTTGAAAAGTGAATTATTGATCGAGAATGCTATGCCTGTTTTATTGTTAAGTCGTGACCCGTCAGTGAAGCAGTGAATATGTGATTTGTAGTTGTTAAGCAAGTTTTGCACCTCTGTTCGGAGTTCTTTGTTTGGGGTAGATGAAGAGAATTTAGTAAGTTCGTCGTCGAAGTGTCCCGTGTGCAATGCCCAAGGGGGAACTGAGTTGAAAATAGGTAGTAGGGGATTGAATGCGAATTTCTTATTGTGAATATGCTGTAAATTTAATTTCATATGTTTTGAAGTATGCCGAGAGAATTTTTGATTGTTTGTGGGGGCGAAAAGGTGGTCGAATATCGGAGAGTTCTGGTTTCCAGATACACTGGCCAGGAAAGAGTTAGTCAGTATTTGTCTACGGTATTCGAGGGGGGGGTTCTCCGGCTTCAGCACATAGGCTGAGACTAGGGCTTGTTCGAAAAGCGCCTAGAACCAGGCGGAGTGCTGCGTTTTGAATTGGTTCTAATGTGGATAGAGTTGATTTTTTGGCTAGGCCGTAGATTGGGGCGCCGTAATCTAGTTGTGAACGGATTAAGCTGCGATAAAGTTGTAAAAGGATTTTGTTGTTGCATCCTGTACTGGGGTGTGCAAGATACTTCAGTATATTGAGGGTACGGTTACACTTTCCTTTAAGGTATTTGATATGTGGTGTCCATGTCTGAGTCTGGTCGAAGTGTAGTCCGAGGAATTTTGTTGTGATTTCGGTATGAATTGTCTTTCCGTTTAATATTAGCGGTTGGATGGTTGGTATGGGCCTTCTGTGTCGGAAAATAATGAGGTGTGTTTTCTTTTCTGAAAAACGGAAACCATTTTCGGGCGCCCATTCTGTTAGATTGTCAAGGTGTTTCTGGAGTAAGCGGTGTGCTCGGCTGGGTAGATCGGATTTGATGGATATGCTGTAGTCATCGGCGTAGAGTCTCTGGGTTAGGGGGAATTGTACGTTTTTAGTTATATCATTGATGGCAACCATGAACAAGGAAACGCTGAATACTGATCCCTGAGGGACACCATTTTGTATGATGTGGCGCGGTGAGATCTTATCCTGAACCCTTACTGTTATATATCTGTTTTGGAGGAATGTTTTGAGGATATTTGGGAGGTTTCCGCGTAAGCCGTAGTCGTATAATTTCTGGTTAATGAGATGTTTCCAGACTCGGGGAAAAGCTTGTTCTAGGTCGAAGAAAACAGAGTACAGGCAAGATTTAGTTATGTTCGCGTCTTGTATATAGTATTGTAAGTCAGCTAAAGCGTGCGTGGTGCTTCTTTTGTTGCGTGAACCGTACTGATATTGTGAGAGAAGGTTGTTAGATTCCAGGTACCACATGAGCCTTTTGTTGAGTATTTTTTCAAAGATTTTGCCGAGTACACTAGTTAGGGCGATAGGTCGGTAAGAGGTGGTCAAAAGTGGATCGTATCCCGGTTTTAGTAAGGGGATAATGATGGCTAGCTTCCATTCGTTAGGATATTGTCCTTTTTTGAAAATTTTGTTGAATAATTTAAGGAGGTAGTGTACGGAGTTTTCATGTAAGTTTTTAAGCATGAATGGGTGTATTTTGTCTGGTCCAGGTGATGTGTTCTTGATGTCACTTCTAATGGCAGTGTTCACTTCGAGTAGAGTGATGGGCAGATTGTACGGAATGTTGTTGTTTTCGGTGGAAAAGTTGATCGGGGAAGCTTCTTTCGTTATTTTTAGAGATTTAAAGTTTTGGTCATAGTTTTCGTCTGATGATACAGATTCGTAGTGGGAGGCGAGGGTTTCTGCAATATGTAGAGGGTCAGTTATAGTGTTGTTTTGGTCTGTGATCTGGGTGATGTAATGTGATTGTTTCTTCCCCGTTAGCCTCTTAATATTACTCCACATGGTGGAGTCGGGAACGGGCTTGTCTATGGTCGACAGAAATGAGCTCCATGACCGTTTTTTGCTAGAACGGATTAGAACTCTTGCTCTTGCTCTTAATTTTTTGTATTCGATGAAGTCGGATTGGAGACGAGATGAGTTGTACTTACGGAGAGCTTTTTTACGATTTTTGATGGCTTGTTTGATTTCTGTCGACCACCAAGGCACTTGCCCTGGTTTATGTACGCCCGAGGTTTCGGGTATGGCGATTTGAGCGGCGTTGATTATGAAGTTCGTGAAACTTGTGACTGCATCGTCGGTGTAAGAGGGGTCTGGAAGATGTTCAAGGTTTTCGGTGAGTTCTTTGAAAGTTGTCCAGTCTGCGTTTAGTATGCGCCATCGAGGTGTGGTTCTGAAAGTGGTTTGAACGCGTGTCGTGTCCGAGAGTAAGATTGGAAAGTGGTCGCTGTCGCATGGGTCTGGTTTAGTTTCCCAGGAAATTTTGTTCGCGAGGGTTCTAGAGCATATAGTCAGGTCGATGATTGATAAGGTCCCATAAGTCGAATTTATGTGGGTTGGGAAATGTGTATTGTTTAGCAGAATTAAGTCGTCAAATTGAGTGAGTATGTTATCTATGATATTTCCATGCGAGTTTGTGTACAGTTGTTCTTCGTAGTTCCAAGTGGGGCTGTGGGCGTTGAAGTCGCCTAACAGAACAAAAGGGGTAGGGAGGGCCTGTAGAAGTTGTATCATGTCATTTATTGAGATGCATTGCGAGGGGGGTACATAAATTGAGCAGAAAGTGATGGGTGAATTGTTGAGAGTTGGGATATTTATCGAGACTGCTACGTTTTGTATGACTGTTGGAGTGTGTATGCGCGTTTTAGTAGTAGTTGTCGTAATGAGGAGTGCTACGCCTCCGTGGGCTCGTGTACTCTCGCTGTTTTCGTTTGTACATGTTGGGTTGTCATGTCTAAAAATATCGTAGTGGTTAACTTTGGGTTTATGGCGAGTCTTAAAGTGGGTTTCTTGTAGTGCTATTACTGTAGGTCTGTAAGTGATTATCAATTGTTTAAGTTCGGCTGACCTTTGGAAAAATCCATTTACGTTCCATTGTAAAGCTATCATATAAATATTCTAAATAGAAAAGTATGACTAATAGTAATGTAATAAATGAAACTAATACCACTGCTAGGCATGATTAGGATCACATAATACGAGTAATAGGGATGATAATTTTGTTTCTTATTACACCAGAAAAGGGGAACGAGAGCTATGTACAATTATCGGTTGATTATTGTGATTTTTCTGATTCCGATTCATGGTCAGAGTTTATTTTATCTTTTGAGATGCTATGTTTTTTTATTATGCGAGAAACTCGATTTTTAACACTTTTATTCTTAATTAGTGATTTAATAGATGACAGCATTTCCAGAAATTTTGGCTTGTCTTTAGTATAGTTTGGGAGAATTGTATCGATATCGTTAGTTTTAGTTTTACGTAGGTCGACAAAAAATTCTAGTATATCTTGAACACTAAGATTGAGGTCTGCTATACTAGTTGCGTGAGAATTATAAAAATCTTTGACAGCTTGTTCGTCTTCGTCCGATAGGCCCGATTGAAGATCAGTTTTTGGAATTTTCTTCAGTATAATGTCTGATGAGTACGAACTTGTATTGGATTCTCGTCTGTGAGTTCTTTTTGATGATGCTGTAGTTTCCATATCTTCTTCTGTAGTGATCGCTTCGGGTGAAATGCACTGAATGTTCGCTTCCGTTGCTTCGCTGTTTGCGTTGGTAGATGGTAAATCGATGCTTGACAGAGTTGTCTCTGAAGATAATTTTGTAGTTGAAGTATTGTCTTCGTTGTTGTGAGTTTCTGTGTTAGATGGAACTTGAGCGTCGCGCTTTTTCCGGGCATCTTTTAGTCGATCGGTGAAGGATTGTTCAGTGAGAGGTACTTCTTTGAGGTTGGGGCATTGGTTTGCATGGTGGTTTAATTCCTTGCATAGGTGGCATATTAATTCAGTTTCTTTTTCGTTGATGTATATACGGAAGGTTTCGTTGTTAAAGTTTATCAGTAGTGATTCTGGGATTTCGATTTCTTCGTTAATTTCTACATAAACGCCGCGGCGAAAACTTGTGATGTGAGAAAATTCCCGAAGTTCTTCAGCGGAAAAGTGTTGAGAATTGAGACCTATGTGAAGGTCATGGATAGATGACGTAATTTTGAGGTTTAATTTGCGCAGAGCTTCTAGGATAAGCAAGTTCGGTATGCAAGGTTGGACGTTTGAAAGTACAAGTTTCTTCGATGGAGCGACGAGTCTTCTTACCTGAGTCTGCTTATCGTTGACAGTTATATATTTGAATTTTTGTACGAATGTATCAACTATTTCTTCATTGGCAAGGTAAACGCATAAACGTTGCTTCGAAATTTTCGACGCAGATAATATATTTTTCGGCCCGATTATTCGTCCTATGGGAACTACGTAATCAAGTAATGGAATGTCTTCTTCTGTTGAGACAAGGATTGCTTGTTTCTTGGTGGGTAGAGGTTTGGTGACTCTAGCGTAAGAAGGGTGATTTTGAGCAATGTTGGCGTATGTACCTGTTGACATGGTTGGTTGAAGAAAATAGGCGAGACGACTTGCGTCACAGCCCTCCCAAGACCGGTAAATTCAAGTTGGTTGCAATAATATGCAGGAACAAAACTGTATAGCTAGGGAAAAACACACTGTATGTTACAGTTAAAAGTTACATGGTAACAAGGAACACGCGTGCGGCGAACGTGAATTTGCACATGGAACTGATTTTTTTTCTTTTGAATATCAATAATATGTGATACTGTATATGAGAAATAGAGAAGGATTGATTTATTAGCCATTATGCTTCACTGCGCTAGAGAAATTGGTAAGTGTGCTAGAACAAATATCTCTCATATTTCTTTTAAAAAGAGCTAAATATTCACAAATTGAAAGATTTCAAGGATTTTTAAAGAGGCTGAAAAAATGGGGAAATTGTGCTTTGCGCTAGAGAAATGAGTAAGTGCGTTAGAACGGATATCTCTTCAAATTTTAATAAAATATATACATTTTCCCACCAAATCTCCACTTTTTCTCAATTTTTCCATTTTTAAATCTGTCTTCAAAAACCAGAAAAACACTCACTAAAGTAGAGAAATAGGCAAATGCGCTAGAACGGATATCTCTCATATTTGTTTCAAAAACAGCTAAATATTCACAAATTCGAAGATTTCAAGACTCAGAGCCACCGACCTACTATCATCAGAAAACCATTCAATTTTCTCACACATTTTCAAATTTATCTCTGACCTACCTCCTTCCATCAACATTTAAATTCAATTCATTTTTTCTGTTTCCCCTTCGAGGTAAGGCCCAGTAGCCATCCTCTTTCCAACCTTTTTTTTTTTTTTTTTTTTCAAAGATTTACTTTCTTTAAATTCTAAAGAGCGATTAAATCATTTTTAACACAAGAAATCAAATTCCGCTCCAGTCCTTACAACGGGTTGCTATGTCGTAGTACTATTGTTTTCACTTTTTTTTGTTTTTTTTTTTACATTTATGCATGCGTGTAATTTTTTTTCCCCCCTATTCTTTTTTTTTGTTTTTCTTTTTGTTTTGTTTTATATTGTTTTGTTTTGTTTGTTTTTTTGTTTTTTGTTTTTTTTGTGTTTTTCTTTTATAATTTCTCTGTATGGTTGGATGTAATAAAAAAAAAAAAAGGATTTTAAAAGAGGTTGAAAAAATGGTGAAATTGTGCTCTGCGCTAGAGAAATCAGCAAGTGCGCCAGAAGGAATATCTCTTATCGACTCATATACAGAAGTTAGGGTAAGCTTGGGTTTTCTTTTGTACCCAACCTCATGCATCTAGGTGTACCTTTCATCCAACGCCTCCTAGTACAATGCATGGCATTCCCTTTTTTCAACTTATCGATATTCAGATGTCGTTTTCTGGTGTCAGTAAGGGTTTCGTTTTCAATTTTGCAACCAGCGTATAGACGTGTTCCACGTCAAAAAGTGTTTACAAATTTCACGCTTAGAGTGAGGCAATGTTGGTAGTTTTCTGAAAATCATCCCGATAGGCTATAATGAAATTAATAAGTGAGGGAAAATGTGCGTGATTATCCCCACTCATTAGCTTACTAGATATGCAATACCAACGCTTTTCGTGTCTCGATACTTCGTCGCACGTGCGACTCACTCGCTTTCTCTGCTCTCGAAAGCTTCAAACCGGTCTATGTGTCGCGAACTGATAAAAGAAGATGTACTATCCTTCAATAGAATGTGGTAACGTCTATCGAAGTGGTTATGTGCGGTTGATCGTGATTATTGAGTGCCATAAAAAATTTATATCGCCGTATGAATCAGCAATCACTCAGGTTTTATCGTAAGTAAAATTTCTTTCGCGTTTATTCGGTTTAGAGCATGCTACATAAGTCGACGGCTCAGAGCGAAAAAGTTCTTAATAGCATTTTGAAGGAATGAATCCTTAAGACAGCGGTAGATGAAATTTTTATTTGTGAGGCAAGCTAAGAAAACCATACCTAAACTCGCTTCATTTGTTTGTTTTTTTTTTTTGCATTTTCGAGTTGAGGATAGTTTTTTGAATACAGCAAAAAAAAAAACTGTCCACATCGGTTGAAAATTCCATATGAATTTTCGAAGTTACAACTTTTGAAAAGTGAATTCTGAGACAATTGGAAAAAAAATACCTACTGAAAGTTTGTGACAGAAAAAAATTTCAACCGAACAGAAAATGAGTAATAATCGAACTCAAGTACAAAATTCTTTAAAGCTTTGGAGAAAAGATGGCGATAACAAATGTTTTTATGCAGATAGAACTTTTTTGCTTTAAGCCTAAAATTTTAGCCTATATTGTTTTTTTTTTTATTATTGTTTGGATCTTGCGTCGTGTCGTAATTACATTGAGATTTCTGCAAAGAAATCCACGTAAGATCTTATTCTCAAGACGCTGGTTATGTGCGATACCAAAGATGAAAATTCATGTTAGGCAGGGCCGGATCTAGCTTTTATGGACGCCCAAAGCCAAATTTCTGAAAATGCCCTCCATGCCTAAAAAAAGAGAGAGTTCTTATTAACTCCAATTGGCATCAACTTACTTACTCTTCAACTATTCCCCACCCAAAAGTATCGAATTCCACTATCTCCTATCCCACGTCCATGGGTCATACCCTTGCCAAAAATAAATTCCCGTTATGTGAATAGTCCAATAAGTCGACCAATACTTCTGCTTATCCCTCCCCTAAATATATTAAGCTCCCATACCGCTGCTTTCGAGGAAGTTCAAAATTCAATGATGGTTTTGCATAGTCGATTTAAGAACAGAATTTTCTCTCATCGTCATCGCAACTCCGTTACAATCCTAACAACTGAGATCCAAACTATCTGCTAATGCCGAAAATCAATATTAACTCTCTCCTCCTTCATCACGTGACGCCACTTTTGGCTTTATTCTCTGTGGCGCCATATAAAATAAAGCCAAAAGTGGCGTCACAGTTCGCAAGGTAGACAATTCGACCTTGCATTTCATGTTAAAATCATGAAATTTGGAACGAACATTTAGGTGCTTAAATGAAAAATTTGAGGTATGGCGCCACGGTCCAAAGGGTCGCCTAACTTTATAAGTGACCGAAATATTCCTTTTGGTGTGGATTCTCATGTAATTCAGATCGCCAAATTCGAAAAAATTATCAACAAATTCTTCCGACATTTTGGGGGGCGCCGGAGGGTTGATAATCCCTAAAATAGGGGTAAAATTGAAGTGACTTATTTCAACATAATTTCACAAATATCCTCATGAAATTTTCCGTAGAACTTGGGAAAAATACTAAAAAATTCTTCCGACCGTCCAAAGGCCCCAGAGGCCTCCCTTCCCCAAATTGAGGAAACAATGTTTTTGTGTTTTTTGGAAAAATCTTAATGGATTCCGGAGTAGAATTTAGCGCGAAATTCGGAAAAAATGATAAAAAATTCCTGAAGGTCTCTGAGAGGGGGCAAGAGGACTCAAACCCAACGTGGGTTCTTGCACTTCTTTATTGATCCCTCAGAGATTAATTACTTCACTACAAGCAGGGTTGGGAAAAGTTTTCTCCCATATTTGTACAATGCTTAGCGATGAATTTGTCTACACAATTTATTTCTTTCTTGTTAATACGTCATGAAAGTGTAGTGAAAATGACTTCTTGAGCGACAAGTTCGAACTAGTTGCAACTCAAGTCGAAGACAAGCGGAATGAGCCGAACGACACGCGAGTCGAGTTGGGCCTACGTTGCGTTTATTCGTTGATAGGCGAAACATTACTACTCCACAGTTGTTTTGATACAGCAATGGTAGCGTCACTCAAAAAACTCGAAGATCCATGGTTTAAATCCGTCGCTGCCATGAATAGAATTAATAAAATAAATAACTGATATGAAATGGGCGCCAAATTGAAGAGGACGGAAGATTGAAATGACAGACTGAAAAGTAGAAACTACTGTAGCAGAAAAACTGATGAGTCCGCAAAGAGACACTTTCGAACCAACAGAAAACGCAGTTTACATGAGTTATGTAATTCTACAATTTCACAACTTTTCCCAAAGAAGTTTATGTTCCGCCCGGCGCTCTCAAAGAGCCATGAGATTTTTTCGGGATTCTTTCTGCATTCTACGGTAAATTTCACTCAAGAATTCGTTTGAATTTTCTCAAAAACGCACATTTTTACTTTGAGTTTTGGGGTTTGCGGCCTCTTACTCCCTCTCAAGAGACCTCCTGGAATTTTTTACCATTTTTTCCGAATTTTACGGTAAGTTCTACGTAAGAATTTGTTGAATTTCAAAAAAAAATGCAAACATCAAATTTTTTCATTACTTGACAAGGTTTGTGCCCCTCTCAACCTCGTCCGAGGACCCAGAATTTTTTCACCATTTTTCCCGAATTTTGCGCTAAATTCTACTTCAGAACCCGTTGAGATTTCACACAAAATTTTTTGCCTTAATTTGGAGGGTTTCTGAACGGTCCGAAGAATTTTCTTAGTATTAGCGGGGAACCCGCTATCCATTTTGTTAGGAGATTACATCCTCAGAAAACGTCCGCGTCCGCGTCCGCAGGTTAGGCTAGGTTACGAGACTTAGAAGAATTTCGAGTCTCGAGCTATATATGATAGGAGGGGGATTTAGAAGAATTTCGAGTCTCGAGCTATATATGATAGGAGGGAGACTTGGAAGAATTTCAAGTCTCGAGCTATATATAATAGGGGGGGGGGGACTTGGAAGAATTTTGACTTTCGAGCTACCGTCCGCCGCGCCGTCCAACCAAAAACATACAAAAATTTTGAGACTCGAGCTATATATGATAGGAGGGGGACTTGGAAGAATTGTGACTTCCGAGCTATATATGATAGAAGGGGGACAATTTCGACTCTCGAGCTATATATAATAGGGGGGGGGGGAACTTGGAAGAGTTTTGACTTTCGAGCTACCGTCTACCGTCCGCCGTCCAACCAAAAACTTGGAAAAATTTTGGGACTCGAACTATATATGATAAGAGGGGGACTTGAAGAATTGTGACTTCCGAGCTATATATGATAGAAGGGGGACAATTTCGACTCTCGAGCTATATATATAATAGGGGGGGGGGGACTTGGAAGAGTTTTGACTTTCGAGCTACCGTCTACCGTCCGCCGTCCAACCAAAAACTTGGAAAAATTTTGGGACTCGAGCTATATATGATAAGAGGGGGACTTGGAAGAATTTCGAGTCTTGAGCTATATATGATAGAAGGGGGACTTGGAACAATTTCGAGTCTCGAGCTATATATGATAGGAGGGGGATTTAGAAGAATTTCGAGTCTCGAGCTATATATGATAGGAGGGAGACTTGGAAGAATTTCAAGTCTCGAGCTATATATAATAGGGGGGGGGGGACTTGGAAGAATTTTGACTTTCGAGCTACCGTCCGCCGCGCCGTCCAACCGAAAACATACAAAAATTTTGAGACTCGAGCTATATATGATAGGAGGGGGACTTGGAAGAATTGTGACTTCCGAGCTATATATGATAGAAGGGGGACAATTTCGACTCTCGAGCTATATATAATAGGGGGGGGGGAACTTGGAAGAGTTTTGACTTTCGAGCTACCGTCTACCGTCCGCCGTCCAACCAAAAACTTGGAAAAATTTTGGGACTCGAACTATATATGATAAGAGGGGGACTTGAAGAATTGTGACTTCCGAGCTATATATGATAGAAGGGGGACAATTTCGACTCTCGAGCTATATATATAATAGGGGGGGGGGACTTGGAAGAGTTTTGACTTTCGAGCTACCGTCTACCGTCCGCCGTCCAACCAAAAACTTGGAATAATTTTGGGACTCGAGCTATATATGATAAGAGGGGGACTTGGAAGAATTTCGAGCCTTGAGCTGTATATGATAGAAGGGGGACTTGGAACAATTTCGAGTCTCGAGCTATATATGATAGGAGGGAGACTTGGAAGAATTTCAAGTCTTGAGCTCTATATTAAATGGGGGGGGGGGGTTGGAAGAATTTTAACTTTCGAGCTACCGTCCGCCGTCCAACCAAAAACTTGGAAAAATTTTGAGACTCGAGCTATGTATGATAGGAGGGGGACTTAGAAGAATTTCAAGTCTTGAGATATACATGTATGATAGGAGGGGGACTTGGAAGAATCGTGACTTTCGAGCTATATATGATAGGAGGGGGACTTAGAAGATTTAGAAGAATTTCGAGTCTCGAGCTATAGGAGGGAATGTAGAATGATAATTTCGATTTGAATTATATGACAAGATTATCAACTCAGTTCCACACCACCTGAGAGGTCGAGTTAAGGAATTGCGGGTTCCCCGCTGCCATTGCAACGTCTGCAATGGCTTCAATGGCTTCTATTTTTTTTAGCGGGGAGCCCGCTATCCATTTTGTTAGGCGATTACATCCTCAGAAAACGTCCGGGTCCGCAGGTTAGGTTAGGTTACGGGACTTAGAAGAATTTCGACTCTCGAGCTATATATGATAGGAGGGGGACTTGGAAGAATTGTGACTTCCGAGCTATATATGATAGAAGGGGGACAATTTCGACTCTCGAGCTATATATAATAGGGGGGGGGACTTGGAAGAGTTTTGACTTTCGAGCTACCGTCTGCCGTCCGCCGTCCAACCAAAAACTTGGAAAAATTTTGGGACTCGAGCTATATATGATAAGAGGGGGACTTGGAAGAATTTTTAGACTCGAGCTATATATGATAGAAGGGGGACTTAGAAGAATTTCAAGTCTTGAGATATACATATATGATAGGAGGGGGACTTAGAAGAATTTCGACTCTCGAGCTACATATGATAGGAGGGAATGTAGAATGATAATTTCGATTTGAATTATATGACAAGATTATCAACTCAGTTCCACACCACCTGAGAGGTCGAGTTAAGGAATTGCGGGTTCCCCGCTGCCATTGCAACGTCTGCAATGGCTTCTAATTTTTTTCCGAATTTCATAAGGACGTTCGTGAAAATATGTTGAAATATGTCACTTCATATTTACCCCTACTTTAGGAGTCATCAGCCTCTCGGCACCCCCAAAATGTCGGAAGAATTTATTGATAATTTTTCTCGAATTTGGTGGTCTGAATTACATAAGAATCCACATAAATTACGAACCAAAAGGAATATTTCGGTCACTTATATACAAGAACTCCTTCCAGTTAGGTAACGCGCCATTACGGGGCCCCTATAAGGTTTGGACCGTGACACCATGGCTCAAATTTTTTATTGAAGTATCCTAAATGTTCGTTCTAAATTTCATGGTTTTAAAATGATGCAAGGTTGATCTCACATTTGGCACTAAGTCGCCGGACTACTACCTTTCTTATGGCATCCAATCTCCTATCCGCTTTGACAGCAATATTCAAAGTGTACTCCATTCATCTATTCTCCTTGTAAGCTTCTCATTCTTCTCTTACTCCGTAAGCATCAACTGAGTCTCCAGCTACAGCGGAATCAGTGGTGACGAAAAATTCGATCAAGCGTTAAAAGAATACTGCGCATTAACGCCGCCTATATACGATCTCACCCCCAACTCCGAATAAGGAACCAGAGGATTGCCCATGGGCAAGAACAAGTCCCGCAGAATAAATTAACGCAAATGGAACCATTATTCTTCTCATTGCCCTTGTCTCACCAAGAACGCCACCGTCACGAAATTCGTCTCACAAATCTTCAATATGCGCGGGCCCCACTCCTCTCTGTGTTTCATAATTACGTATATAATTTTTCATTGTTTATTGATGGCTCTTGAACCCTAAAATGTGGGGGCATGGAGTCGATGACTCCCCCTCCTAGACAATTCGGTCCTGATGTTAGGAAATATAAAATGTTCCACTAGACATGCTTCCAGATGGTCTAGACGGAACAGGAGCTAATGCAGTGAAAGTTCTTCAAGGATACTGACTATAGGCCATGAGAACGTTGTTTCACATACTTACGGATGCTTTGTAGTGCTCTGTGACAATATCTTGAGTGGGAAAACGAATTCGCAAAAGACGCAGATCGCCGCTTTCAGGCAGAACACATACCATTTTTTTAAGTTCGTTAGGTCCCCAAGGGTGTTCGTTGTACTCCGTTTTTGATAATTTCCTGTTTTCGATCTGTTCAAATAGAGGAATTACCATCCTTTCCAGATCGTCCAGTTTTTCTGTTTGTGAAAAAATGTTTATGCGGTTCAGATGACTATTCATACTTGCAAAGTGCTGCTCTGCCCTCAGTACGTTACCTTTTCCTAAAACCACCAAATGCATGGTATTGGATGAATAATGACTCGAGAAAAACTCTAATAATTTTTCGCGTATTGTTGACCTAGAAACAGTCTGTAATGATTTCAGATTTCCTGGAAGTAAATTTCAGACAAAAATCAATTAAAAGAGATCGAATAAGTCGAAATTTCTTCTAGTCCACCTTTATTTAGACAGCTACGTATACAAATAGCTCGGTAATTGAATTTTTTCAAGTTTTTCGGTTAAAATTTTTCCACGTTTTTGAAGTGGATCTGGAGTTTTCCGTGCATTTCTTCAAATACTTCTCCAACCCTTAGAGCCACCATATGTAGGACGTAGCTGATAGCAAAATAACACCCCATATAAGAGGTTCACTCTGAACAATTTCCCGAGCATCTGAATCAAGTCAAGGTTATCTGAACACGGATGCTTTTCACCCCCAACAAACATCTCGAGGGCTCGAGCTTTACTCCAAATGAAGATATTTTTTGAGACTCCCGAAGAATGTACCCCCAAATATCTCAAGGGCCAAGCTTTGCCCCAAATTAAGATATTTTTTGAGACTCTCGATTTTCTGCTATCAATCTGTCATTATGAAAATGATGACGCAAATGAGGAGAAATTGATGTAAAAATATTCAGGAGAAAACGACGAATTTCTTAACAAAATTAAACGAAATTGAAGGTAACCTGTTTTGTAGGTGCAATTAATTACTTTTGACAATGAGAATTCAAAGTCTCTCTGCTGTCATACATTATGGTTCAAAAGTCTAAATTTTTCCAAGTGTCTTTCCTGTCATATATTATGACTGGAAGGTTTAAATTTTCCTCTAAAATTCCCATTCCTATCATATATTACGATCGCTCAACAGTAGTATTTTTCTCTATTCCCCTTCCTATCATAAATTGAGGCTTAAAACTTGAAATTTGCCAAATCCCTTTCCCTTCGTAAATTATGGCTCGAAAGTCGAAATTTTGCCAAGTCCAAATGCTTTATTAGGGTAGGTCAGTTTTTGCCGGACATCGCACGGCACACAGCAAATTTTCGACTCCCCTCTCCCCATAGAACAGGTTCTCTGTTACAAGGTGAGCTTGAAGAGTGTTACGCATAGGTTGAGGAAACTCAAACTACGTTTCAAAGACTGTGTCTTCATGTTTTGTTTTCCCTTCCCTCGGATCAACAGATAAGATGAAGAGCATGTCAAGTTTGTTATCATGAAAACTTATAATATTGAGTGTGATGAAATGTAGGTAGAGCACTGAAAAATCAAAAAGGTCTCAAGTGTACAATATTCTACTTTATTAGTTGGCTTACAAGAATACTTTTGGGTGCCATCCCATCATCAGTTGAACCGCCATCGAGGAAGAAGGTCTTGATCATTAGTTTTTATGGTGTAATACTATAGTCTAATTGGCTGCAACGATACTACGTCGTGATTGGGTTATCCGCCTATGTCCTGCGTTTCTATTGGCTACCCTTAAATTTGCTGTCATTCTATTGGTCGATTCTGTTCTGCATGTTTTGTACCACACCAAGCTGATTAATCTTCCCCTGTCAAGCGTGATTACATTGTTCGAGAGGCTGGCTTTTCTTGCAATCTTTATCTGCTTTAGAGTTTTCTTGTCTTTTGCTGTTTTTTAAATGTATGACTTGAGAAATTCCTTTCTTCATTGAACGGTAAATTGCCATCTTTTTCCTCGCTTGATTCCCTAAATTGACGTCAATCTGAAGTCGACTCCAAATTTCCTTATTTACGTGAAGTCGACCGCTCTTTTGTATCACCTTCAAGTCAAATTGTAGTCCTCCGAGTCGACTCCAAATCGACCGTAGTTTGGGGTCAGTTGAAAATCACCAGAGAACTACAAAAATCTAATTAAAATCGGACCAACAGAGCAATCAATTTCAGGTTTATAAACAAATTTCGAGAAGGGTACTAAAAATCAACTTCAGATCGACGTCGATTTCAAGTCAATCAGCGTGCACTACCGACTCCTCAAAATTTTTCTTTCAATCTAAAACTGACTGTTCTGTAGGATCGATTTTCGGAGTAGTTTTCGGGTAATGTACACAACTGACTTCAAATTGACGTCAATCTGAAGTCGACTTCGTGTTAAATTCTCTAATTTTTCTTTGTCAACCTGAAATCGACGCTCTGTTGGGTCGGTTTCAAATCGATTTGTAATTCTCTGGTAATATACGCTGGTCGATTTTGAATCAACATTAATCTGGAGTCGATTTTGAGTCGACATCTCCAAATTTTTCTATCGACCTGACGTCGACTGCTGTGTTGGGTAAATTTCAAGTAGAATTGTAGTTCTCTATAGGAATATACGCTGGTCGACTCCCAATCAACCTCAAATCGACGTCGACCTGGAATCGATTTTGAGTCCACTTCTCTAATTTTTTTCAACGATCTCAAATTGCAAGAATACTTCCGGGTGTTAGCCCACCATCACTTGTAAGTCTGCTTGGGAACAAGGCCTTAAATATTAGTTTTTATAGTCTAACACTGGTCTGATTGTGTGCAACGATACTGCAGGGGCGTAGCCGTGGGGGGCCCTCTCAGCGTTGTGTTTTTGCCCCCGTTGAACAAATTCCCCATGACTAAAACAAACACATGAGAGATGAAAAAATTTGAGGTACGCCCCCCTTGAAATTTCCTATCGCCCCCCCCCCCAAAGAACGTTCTAGCTACGCCCCTGCGATACTGCATCGAATTATTGGTTCACCCGCCTATATCCTACGTTTCTATTGGCTACCCTTAGGTTTGCTGTCATTCTATTGGTCGGTTCTGTTCTGCCTGCTTTGTACAACACAAAGTTGATTAATCTTTCCCTGTCATATTGTTCGAAAGGCTGGCTTTTCTCCTCTTTGCCTTTGCAATCTTCATCTGTTCTTGAGGTTTCTTCTCTCTTTGCGGTTTTCTAAATGTATGACATGGGATATTCTCTAACATTGTGATGTTCTTCATTGAACAGTGAACTGCCACCTTCTTCCTCGCTCGATTCCTTGAATTGACGTCAATATGAAGTCGACTTCGAGTCCACTTCCCCAAATTTTCTCATTTATGTAAGAATGATGCGTCATTCTTATTTCCGTTATCTTTGTTTTCTGCCTGTCTAATCACGACTTGTTGGTCAAATCGTTTTACTCGTTTGATATTTGGTTTTGTTTAGTTTTGATTGTTCGAACGCTCGGTCGTCGCCCGCAAGTCGACACCGTGTAAATTTCACGAGTATTAAAATCTGTGTTTTTCCTCGTGCAATTTACATTGTCTTCTTCTTTAGATCGCATAGCGACTTATAAATATTTACACTTTTGAAACTGCGGGCTAACAATGTCAACGAAGTTCAGAATTCATTTAGCGTACGTATCGTCGCCGACAAATCCGAAAACGAGCGTGGCAAATGTCAAAAGTATTTCCGTGATCGGCTCGAATGAAATATTCTATTTTCCACCGGAAGCGCAGCCAGTGACAATGCATGATGAATTGTTGAAAATTCCTTTCTATCCAACAGAATGTGAACGCAATGACCAAACGGGGCCAATATCGAAAACTTAATGTTAGTTTGAACGATAAACAAAAAGCGATTTATTTGGGCGAAGACGGTAATGTTCAGTTCAAAGAATTTTTCCTCACGCAGGCCGATCCAGAAGAGCTTCACGAAACAGCAAGTGAAAAAGTCGTACCGATTACCACTGATGCGCAGAGAAAATCTCTACGGTCAATTACAAAGGACATGGTTCTAACGAAATTTTCAAATAAGTCGCAGAACGCAGAAGTTTGGATCAGAACGTACAACAGTGAATGTTGAAAAAGGGTTTTTCAATTGTACAAATCTACTTTATTAGTTGCTTATACAAGAGTACTTTCGGTAGTACGGGCCGTTAATCCAAAATTCTAGAGAATTGTGCATTTTGTCATAAAAGTATGACATTTGGTGTTGTGGTGTATGAAGGTGTAACAAATGATATTAACAAGAGTGCCACGGAGAAAGTCCATTTTTCTGCCCCCCCGGAGTCCACTTTTTGGGGGGAGGGTTCATTTTGAAGATGATTGTTGCAGAAATTGGAAAGAAAATATGAAAAATATATTAATCATGTGATTTGTAGAAAAAATGCATTGAAAAATTTTTTTCCTACACGCACCCTTCCATTGGGGGCCTTGGGCCCAAAATTTCACAAAATTGTAAATGTAATAAAAAAAACTTGAAATTCGGTATACAGGTGAAGGAAGAGGTAATGAATAATATTACCAAGAGTGCCACCCAGTAAGTTCATTTTTGTGGCCCCAGGGGCCCATTTTGGGGGATGAGATGCTTATTTTGAACACTATTGTTGCAAAAATTGGAAAAAAATTGTATAAAATATATGCATTGGGTGAGTTGTTTGAAGAAATGCTGGGAGGATTTTTTTTCTACACATAGACCCTTTCAATGGGGGCCTTTGTGAATGTAATAAAAAAACCTTGAAATTTGGTATACAGGTGAAGGAAGCTGTAATGAATAATATTAACAAGAATATGCCACAGAATAAATTTATTTTTGTGCCCTATGGGCCCATTTTAGGGGGGGGCGACAAAGGCTTCATTATTTCAAGACCTATTGTTGCAAAACTTGGAAAAAAAATATTCATAATAATTATATTCATTGGGTGATTTGTATGAAAAAAATGGTGCGAGGATTATTTTTTTATGTATAAACTGTGCCATTGGGGGCTGATGGGCTCCAAATTTCACAAAATTCTAAATTTCATCAGATGCGTATGTAAATTTTTAGCCTCCATTACACTAGGCCTAATTGATACAAATTATGAGACAGAAGAAAACGCACTTTGTAAAGATTTATTGAATGAAATTATTATCATGTGCCGTGATGTAGAGAGACAAATTCTGGATTCCTCTTTTTTTGAACATGATTTGCCAAACTTGAGTCTATAAAATAAAGTTGTGAATATTTAACTTTTTGAGCATCTTGTTCTCTCAAATTACTACTCAAATGTGAAAAAATACCCTGTATCTTGAAACAGTGAGGCCCAAATCTTGACACATTTTATACATTACCTATTGAAAGTGAGGCACCAAGAGACGCAAAAGCTAGCGCCGAATTATGTCTAATATTTTCTCGGAATTGCTTACTTTCAATTTGAATGCTACACAACAATTCCTCGATTAACGGAGGCACTTCAAAATCAAGATCAAAAATATGTTTTCCTCCCATGCAACACTTGGTGAATATTTTCTGCTTTTCAGTTACTTTATTTTTGAAATGAAAAACTTCACAAAATTTACAATTTGGGTTCATGGTACCCAAGTAATTTGGCGCAATATTGATTTCACAATATTTTCTTCTGCCAATAAATATTTAACTAGAATTCGGAGTGATTGAGCCTGGATATAATTTTCAAAAGTAAATGTACGTATTGTCTGGTAGGTCTGAAATATTTTGTGATTCATTATTATCAACCGAAAACTACTTACCGTCTATGTATAACAGACGTATTGTACAAAAGGGCTTTTTATTTCAGTCAACATACTCTAATACTGGAAAACGAAATTTCTTCGTATATAATGACGTCAGCTTTATAGATTATAGATAAATCTCAATTTATGTAGCATCTTGATTCGATTGATAAAGATCTCGTACTCTTTTATCAAAATCATCTAAATTTGGGTTGTCAGGGTATAACGATAACCATTCTCTATCATTCTGTTCATATTCACGACAATTAATTCGTAATCCCTGAGAAAAAGAAGTATCACCTACTACATACAGTTTTTCCCCCCAAATTTTGCAACAATAAGTCTTGAAATAATGAAGCCTTTGTCGCCCCCCCCCCCCAAAATGGGCCCATAGGGGCACAAAAATAAATTTATCCTGTGGCATATTCTTGTTAATATTATTCATTACAGCTTCCTCCACCTGTGTGTCTACTAAATTTCAAATTTTTCTGATGGAATTTATAATTTTGTGAAATTTTGGGCCCCAAGGCCCCCGATGAGAGGGTCTATGAGAAGAAAAAAATCCTCGCAACATTTTTTCAAACAACTCACCCAATGCATATATTGTATATAATTTTTTTCCAATTTTTGCAACAATAGTGTTCAAAATACGCGTCTCCCTCCCCCCCCCACAAAAAATGGGCCCCCGGGGGCACAAAAATGAACTTACTGGGTGGCATTCTTGTTAATATTATTCATTACCTCTTCCTTCACCTGTATACCGAATTTCAAGTTTTTTTTATTACATTTACAATTTTGTGAAATTTTGGCCCCAAGGCCCCCAATGAAAGGGTCTATATGTAGAAAAAATCCTCGCAGCATTTTTTCAAACAACTCACCTCATGTATATATTTTATATAATTTTATCCCAATTTTTGCAACAATAGTGTTCAAAATAAGCACCTCCCCCCAAAAGTGGACCCCTGGGGGCACAAAAATGAACTTACTGGGTGGCACTCTTGTTAATATTATTCATTACCTCTTCCTTCACCTGTATACCAAATTTCAAGCGTTTCTGATTACATTTACAATTTTGTGAAATTTGGGGCCCAAGGCCCAATGGAAGGGTGCGTGTAGGAAAAAAATTTCTTAATACATTTTTTCTACAAACGACATGACTAATATATTTTTCTTAATTTCTTTCCAATTTCTGCAACAATAATCTCCAAAATGAACCGTCTCCCCCAAAAGTGGACCCCGGGGGGCACAAAAATGGACTTTCTGCGTGGCACTCCTGTTAATATCATTTGTTACACCTTCATACACCTCACCACCAAATTTCATGCTTTTATGACAAAATGCACAATTCTTGCTTTACTGCCTGTACTACGGGTGTTATCCCATCATCAGTTGTGTCGCAACTGGAGAACAAGGCCTTAACCATGAGTTCTTATAGTATAACACTGTGATCTTATTGGCTATAACAATGCTGTGTTGTGATTGGTTCACTTCTTCGAAACTTATTCTTACAATAATATGACATTGTGTTCTTATTGGCTAAAACATACTGCTTTGTGATTGGTTCAATCTATTGTTCTAAATGCTGCGTTTCTATTGGCTACCAAGATTCCTGCCGTCTCATTGGTTCGTTCCGTTCTTCTTCTCTCGTCCAATCACCAGGCCGAATAATTTTTCGCTGTCAAATGTGATTACATTGTTCAAGAGGCAGGCTTTCTTCCTCTTGGCTTTTGCAATCTCCATTTGTTCCCAGAGTTTTCTTCTCTTTGTGCGATTCTCTACGTGTATGACTTCAAATATTCCCTCTCCATCGTGGTTTTCCTCGTTACAGCGTTTCCCAAACAGTGACTTGCCATCTTTTTTCTCCCTCGACGTTTTGTGCTCCTTTCTCCTGATCTCAAACTTTCTCCCAGTCTCACCGATATAGATCCCCTCGCACTGTTCACAACTGAGCTTGTACACTCCGCTTAAGCTTTCCTTGTCCTTTTGTTCCGTCTGGTCATTGCTGATTCTCTTCACCATGGGTTGGTTATTCTGGATACCCACATTCACATCGTAGCCATTGAACGCCTTTATCACCTTGTTTGTGTACTTTCCTATATATGGAATCGATCCGGAGTACTTTCTCACTATGCTATCATGGGTTCCTTTCTTTGTTTCCATTTTCCCAAAGACTCCCTCCACCACACATCTGCGGTAGCCATTGGCTTCTGCGATCTGCTATACTATCTCGATCTCTTTCCTCTTCTCTTCGTTGTTCTTGAGGATAGAAATTGCCCGATGCTGGATTGCCGCTAACTTGTGCCTGGGGTGGTGGTAGGAGTCATTTGGAATGATGGTGTCAGTATGCGTCGGCTTCCTGTAGATTTTCTATTCTATCTCATTGTTCTCCATTGTGAGTGTAAGGTCCAAATCGTTGATGGTCTCATTGCCTTTTTCTACTGTGAATTTGATGCTCTCATTCATCGCGTTCATTTCTGAACGGAATAGATCCACCTGTCTATCAGTGCCTGACCACACAATTAGGATATCATCTACATATCTGGCCCAGTGCTTGATCGAGTTTCTGAACTTGCTGCCCTTCAATATCTTGTTTTCCATATCATTCATGAATATCTCCGCCAGTATTGGTGACAGCGGTGATCCCATCGCAAGTCCCCTTTCCTGACTGTAGAACCTGTTATTGAAGCGGCAGTAATTCTGGCTCAAAATCTCCTCCACTATGTTGGCGTACTTCGGCCCATCGGGGTTCCCATGGTATCTGTTGCTTTTGAGCAGGGTGAGAAGTTCCTCCTTCGGTATGGTACCAAACATATTAGTCACATCAAAGGATATCAGCTAGTCGTTACTCCTGATTTCCAACTTGTCCAGTTGCTCAATCAGCTCTCCGTTGTTTCTGATACTTCGTCTGGGTGCAAACTGGTAGTTTTCTTTCAGGAATGTTGCTACGATCTTTGCTATCTTGTAGCATGGTGATTGAATGCTGTTGACCAGGGGTCTCATCGGACGGTTCGCTTTGTGGAGTTTTACAAGCCCCTTGAGTTTTGGTGCAACCGGGTTCATCTCAAGCGTCCTTCCATTGCCGGGTACATTGTTCCGTTTCAACACAGCTTTCAGGTCATCTTGGTATTTCCGTGTTGGGTCCCTTGCCAGCTCTTGGTATCCATTAACTGCGATGTACCACTCCACTTTTTGGGTGTAGTCCTCCTTCTCCATTACCACTACCGTGCTGCCCTTGTCCGCCTTTGTCAAAATCAGGTTGTTCTGTCGGATCTTCTTTTGTAGATTTGTGACCTTCCTCTGCATTACTTGCGTTCTGTCATAGGTTCGGCACATATCCTCTTTGATGTCCAACAGCACTTTTCCAATTTTAGTCCGGGTTTCTGGTCTCACGTTGTGTTCCATGGTTTGGATTACTTGTTCGCAGCTAATGGCCATGCTTTCAAGCCTACTCTGGTTCAGCCTCTCTGGCTGCACGTACTTGATGCCTTTGTCCAGCAGTCTTCTTTCTTCTTCTGTGAAGGTGACGCTTGATAGGTTCTCGGTTCTGGGAGCAAATTTGTGCTCAACTCTCGCTGTCTCTTCCTTCCTTTCTTTTTTTTTTTTTTTTTTTCTTTCGGGTCACTCTTTTTCAATTTTTCAATATTAGTGCTCTACTTACACCTCACGCACTCATTATGAGTTCCGATAACAGTGAATGTGATCGTTTACTAATTCCTGAAAACCGTCGAGCTGAAGCGATGCGAATTTTCCTCGAGAGGACACCTTTAGAATGGTTGAAATCAACTTTGGATTTGTCGACTTTGAATCGACATTGATCTGAAGTCGTTTCAAAGTCGACCTCTTTGATTTTACTATTGACCTGAAGTCGACCACTCTTTTATGTCGGTTTCAAGTCAAATTGTAGTTCTCTGATGGTAGTGCACGCTGCTCGACTTGAAATCGATATCGATCTGGAGTAGATTTTGAGTCCTCTTCTTCAACTTTTTTTATAAACCTGAAATTGCCTGGTGCTCTGTTGGGTCGATTTCAATTAGATTCTTGTAGTTCTCTGGTGATGTAGGCTGGTCGACTTTCAATTGACTTCAAATTACGGTTAATCTGGGGTCGACTCCTCCAAATTTTTCTTTCAATCTAAAATTGACTGCTCTGTTGGGTCAAATTTCGGTCGATTTGTAGTTTTATGGTAATGTACGCTGAAGCACGATAGTTCAAGAAGCTGGTAAAATCCTTTGCCTTTGCAACCTTTGTTTGTTCCTAGAGTTTTCTTCTCTTCATGCAGTTTTCTACATCTAAGACTTCCATTGAGCTGTTCTTCAATACAGTGTTTGCTAAACAATGACCTCCCATCTTCTTTTTCCCTCCATGTTCCATACTTTTTTCTCTTGATATCAATCGTTCTCTTAGTCTTACCAATGTAGATGCTTTCGCACTGTTTGCAACTGATCTTGTTCGAACCGTTCGAGCTTCCCTTGTCCTTTTCCTTCGTCTGATGGGTGGATTATTATGAATGCCCACATCCGTACCGTAACCGCTGAACGCCGTTGCCTCATTGTATGATTCGCTTCCTGGAGTTCCAGAAGCCCCTTAAATTTCGGTGCTCCTGCGTCCTTTCAACGCCAGGTACAGCATTGTTCTATTTCGACACAATTTTCAGTCTGTTGATTCGGATCCTCCTTCAGCTCTTGGTATACTCATTCTCTGCAACTTACACATGTTTTTTCTTACGTATGTTACTGACGCGGGTTACTTTCTCACTGTACCATCTTGATTTTCTTCTTTGAATTTTATGGTTATATATATTTAAAGGAGTTGATGTATTCAAAAGAGTAGCAAAAAAAAAAAAAAAAGAATCACAAAAAACACAGCCGCCGAGCGCTTCCGGTCAAACAACAATCCTTAAAGCAAGCGACTGAATCCTCCACCCCCCCCCCAAAAAAAAAAAAAAAAAATAGAGGAAATCAAACAAATATCAAATCGATGAAAGAATATTACCGCTTCGAAAACGACTATGAGGATGATCCGATTTGCTTAGATAGGCTTCTAAACGAGAAAGTCTCCAGAAATCCTCCTCAGAGTTTCGTCTATGTTCTGAATCCACAGCCACTATTTCTTTATCAATGAATGACTCGTCTATTACGGGTCGGATAAAAAACTGAACAAATCTGTCATCATATTGAACGTTAGATCACGATACTTATTTAAGTTAGAACTTTGTCACTGATCAACTTACATCTCAAGAGCAGGAGCTAAAAATTCGTTAAGAATGTCCCAGTAATAATATTGGAGGCCTTCTTCAGTCACTCCGTTATGAGAACCGCCATGGGTATTTATGAAATTTTCAAAGTAGTCTTCCTCTTGGTGCTCTTGGAGGCCCTTGAATAACATGTGTTCTAACAAGTGAGCTAAGCCCGGTATTTGGTCGGAGTCATTGTCAGCACCTATTAAAAACATAAAAATATCATACTTCCGAAATCGTTGCACTTATATTTCGGTCGAGAAAGGTTACCAAGGTCAATCGCCATCGATACTGCTGATTTTTCTGTGTCTTCATCGCTGATGAGCATCACCTTCAAACCATTGCCCAAGATTAAAGCTCTGTATGATCGACTATCGCGGTCGGATTTTCTGATGTTTTCGATTCTTCGAACCGATCCAGAGACGTTTTTCACGCTAAAGATGGAGACAACCCACTAAAGTGTTCCTCAAATAAGGATTTCTATTGATTCTTACTCACTTATCGGTCTTAAACGTAGTCTTCTCGACATCGACACACTCAACCCGTAAAGTTAAAATTATAAGACCCGTCAACGTGAAAATTAAATCATTTGAAGGCTTCATATTGGCAACACAGACGCTATCTTTGACGTCATGATCGTGAAAAAGTACTGCAATATATGTCACGCGATCTGAAAAACTCTGCCACTTGTCGGAAACAGAATTTTACAGTAGCAAAAAAAAAAAAAAAAAAACGAAAAAATTGTAATTTCTAATTATGTGATGAACTCATGGTAGATACGTTTGGTACCTAACGTACATATTTACGAAATTTCAACGTAGTTCAACTCTAGTGGCAGTGAAAGGCAGTGCGCTCGAAAATATTCTATTTTCATTTTCCGACAAGTGGCGAGGTTTCTCAGATCGCTTCACATATTTTTACAAACTTTAATGAATGTGAAATTGACAGTAAAACGGGATCGTACACAATTTTTCATTTCTCACTTGTACAAACATTCAGATTTCTTTCCGAACGAATTTCTGTTACCCACTTACTTCTTCAGAGCGAGCAAGAAGAAAAAATATAGATGAACATCTCGATCTAGCCTAGTTAGTAGTGCAGTGTAGCCTATTTTACTCGTATGTAAGTTTAGTGAACCATCCTTCGTTGAGCTCGTTTGCCTTGCTTCCAAAACCTCTCTTCTCAGCCTAGTCTGGCCTAGTTTTCTTTGGCCAGGTATACTTAGCCTAATTAGTAGTGTTCAAATAACATACTGATGGCTTCATCGTCACACCAAAGGTTTGCCTCACCTCCAAGCCCTATCTTCAGTATAGCCTAGTAAAAGAAATGTTCAAAAGAACGTCTTACCGAACGATATTGAATTGAGGACGAGGTTCATGAGTATTTTCTAGTGTATCACTTTATGTTAGGCTGATATGATTTCTAAATAAATTTCTTTTATTTAAATCTGGAGTACAAAGTGCCTTGAAACCCGACTGAAAATGTAGCGAATGATCTTGACTAAGAGAAGCGTGACTGTGCGCTCCTGATCCCGATTGCTTTGACCTACATTAAGGACGAAAGTTGATTCAACGTCAATTTCTAGTCGACATTCTGGAAATCAACGTCAAATTAACTAAAAATTAAGATCTGTCTTAAAACTTGGTCAAAATTACGTCGATTTATTGTTGAAGTCGACCTCACGTCGATATAAAGTTGACGACTAATGTCGGCTTCATTTCGACTCTTTTGCCTTTTTGATTTCAGATCGATTTCGAGACGATTTCTCCAAATTTTCTATCGACCTGAAAACGACAACTCTGTTGAGTAACTTTAGAATCAGTTTGTCGCCAATCGACATTCAGTTGGTCTCGAATTCTCGATAAACCAGATAGACTGAGTATCTCAATCCATTTTGAGTATTAATATCGACCACAAATAGACTGAGCGATCGCTCTAGTGAATGACTAATGATAGATCAACTTTTTTCAGTAGATTTACTTCCGCTGTTCCGTATCACATTTAGACCAACTTGGACAAAATTTTAACTGAAAAAATTAGTCGATTTGTAGGTGATGTAGGTACCTTAAGATGGTCTATCCTCAGTCATTGGTCATACTTACTTTTTCTGCAATTGACTATATTTTAACCACTTTTACTAAGAAAAACAGTCGATTTCTGGGGAATCTCGACAACATAAAATAGTTTTTCATAGTCAATATTCATCAGTGTCGACAGACCACCATAATTAGACCATTTCTGACGAGAAAGATCGGTCGATTTCTGGGCAATGTAGACGATATAAAATAGTCTGTTGTAGTCTATATTATTCAAGCGATATTAACAGACCACTATGAATTGACCATTTTTCACAAAACAGATCGGTTAATTCTTGAGCAATACAGACACCATAAAAGGGTCTGTAGTTAGGTGATATTAAGTGAGAACCATACTTAGACTACTTTCGATGGGAAAAACCAGGCCACATCTAAGCCAACCACAAGTGAGAGAAGAGAAGAATGAAGCTAGTAATCTTGTTAGCAGGGTTGTATTGAGACGAAAGTGATTTATTAATTATCAAACTTTCTATTCTTTGTGGACAATGTTCAGAAATTTGTAAAATTTAGCATAGATTTATAACAATTAAAATTAAATCAATTAGTTTGAATCATTTCTTAAAATGAATCTAAATATACGTATTTATTTATTTGAATTTAATTTCTAAAATTTTTGATCTAATTATTTCAATTTAATTATCATAATTATTCTTTATTAATTTATTAATGATATTATAATTGATTTTTATTAATTTAATTTACATCAATTTTTTAAAATAATAATTTAATTAATTATTTTGTTATTTGAACCTAAAAATTTTCCATCGGTTGAACGTAACATTCAATAAAAAAAATAACAAATCATTCTGGTTCAATATGATTAGGAGTTTTAAATATTATTCAAAATTATTAAATAATTAATACTAATTGAAAGAAACAGAGGCTTTTTCTTCCACAATTGAATTTTTTAAACCCAACGTTTCGACTGCACGGCCTTGATAATGACTACCGTGCAGTCGAAACGTCGCGTCGGCTTTAATAAATTCAATTGTGGAAGAAAAGCCTTTGTTTCTTTCAATTAGTACTTAACATTGCACTTCCACAAAAAATTGTTTTTACTCAATAATTATTATTTTTATTTAAAGGATCAAATATAATAAATAAAATAAATGAGATGTACAAAATTATTATTTAGTTGTTTTAATTTTTTAGTTTTTCTAAAATGATTTTTATATAAGTCATTAAAACTTGATATATCAATTTTATTGAATAAAGAATTCATAGATTTATAACAATTAAAATTGAATAAATTAATTTGAATAATTTTTTAAAATAGGTCTGAATGTACGTATTTATTTACAGTGAAAACTCTCTATAACGAATCTGAAGGGACCGCCAAAAAAATTCGTTATACAGAAAATTTGTTATATATAAATTTTATTTTTTCATTCTGTTTTACAGTAAATTTAAAGCACATACAGTATGTAATGAGCAAAACTTAGTTTTCATTACTTTTGTTACCTTTAGATGATAATAATCCCCACCGCCCTCGCTCAGTGTGTTTTTTATTGAACATGCGGTGGGTTAAATTTTTAATTTTTGTTAAATGTCGATATAAAAATGATTACAATCAAGAAAGAAGGGAAAAAAGTTGGTCAAATAATACGTTACCATTTTTCTTAGCCTCATTTAGTGTCCAAAATACGCAATTTTCCTTCGAAATCTCAAAAAAAAAATTCGTTATATAGAGTAAATTGTTCGTTATAAAGAGATTTTTTCATAGGTAAAACTCGTTGGAGGTGGAGGGACCACGGAAAATTTCGTAAAATAGAGGAATTCGTTATATAGGAGTTCGTTATAGAGAGTTTCCACTGTATTTATTTACATTCTATTTGAATTTTAATTTATAAAATTTTCAATTATTATAATTATTCTTTTTAAATTTATTATTGATATAATTGATTTTCATTAATTTGATTTATATCATTTTTTAAAATAATAATTTGATAATTTAATTTTATTTTTCAATAATTATTATTAAATAATTATTTTGTTATTTAAACCTAATAATTTTCAATCAATTGAACGTAACATTGAATTTAAAAAATGACAACTATCATTCTGGTTCAATATGATTAGGAGTTTTAAATATTATTCAAAATTATTAAATAATTAATGTTTTTATCCAAAGGATTAAATATAAAATATAATAAATGAAATAAATGAGATATCAAAAATTATTATTTAGTTATTTCAATTTTTTTAGTTATTTTATAATGATTTTTATATAAATCATTAAAACTTTATATTATATCAATTTTATTAAATAAAGAATTCTAAAAAAATTGTGATTTCAATTAAATAAATTATGCCAATAAAATTGAAATAAGATCTTCATTTTTTTAATATATAATTGTATTACAAACTTTTCAAGTAAGTTTGATATTTAATTTTAAAATATAAAATTAATATAAAAGAAAAATTTTTGAAATCAAAATTTAAAAAATAATTATATTATCAATTGATCCTGATGAAATCCCTAGAATTAAATTTATAAATCTAATGGTTTCATGATTAGTGGTATGTGTTCTTTTATTAAACAATATTTCATTATTAAGAATATCAATTTTTAAATTCAAAATTCAAGTTTAAACTTGTTTATTCATCTGCAAGTTTGCAAGCAACATGACAGTTGATTTCTTCCAAATATCTGCCCAGAAATTGACTGAAAATTGTGGTCAAGGTGGAGAGATAGAACGGCTCACCCGATATTACTCATTTTTGACCAAAAAAGAGAGTAAAGATATCGTTAGATGTTCAGGACAAATCGATTGGAAACCGACCAATACATGTCCCAGCGATGTCACTCCAGAAATCGACTGCAAATTTTGACCAAAATTTAGTGACTGTGTGGCTCACCAGATAATAGGATTCAGACCAAAAAAGGGGGTGAAAACATCAATAGATTTTGGGAACAAATTGACTGATAATGAACTAAGGTATGTCCTAGGGACATCTGCCCAGAAATTGACTGGAAAGTTTGTTCAAAATTATTGAGTTACCATGCGGCTCGCCCAATAATACTCATTTTAGACCAAAAAAGAGAGTAAAAATATTGATGAATATTGAGGAAAAATCGACTAAAAATGAACCAAGGTATCTCTCAGAATATCTGCCCAGAAATCGACTAGAAATCTTGGTCAAAATTGAGTAATAAATACAATATCAAATTTAGACTAAGAAACGAGGAAAAATTCCAGTCTATATGTGTTGAAATCGACCCAACAGACCCATCGATGTTAGTTTGATGGAAAAATTTCGAGAAATCGACCACAAGTCAATTCCAGATCGATGTCAATTTGATTTCGATTGAGGGACAATCACCACACTTTTTATCAGAAAGCTGCAAATCAACTTGGAGTCGTCCAACAGAGCAGTTAAAATTGACCCAACAGAGAAGTCGGTTTTAGGTTGATAGAAAAAATTGCGGAAGTGAACCCAAAGTCGACTCTAGATCGATTTTCAATTTGAGTTCGATTTAAGGTCAACCAGCACATTTTTAGCCGAGCAGAGCTACAAATCAATTTGGAATCGGTCCAACAGAGCAGTCGATTTCAGGTCGATAGAAAAATTTGAAGAACTCGATTCCAGATCAACAAAGATTGGTGGTCTCTCAATACCAGGAAACTATAAGTAGACCTGCAGTTGACCAAACGGAGTAGTCGACTTCAGGTCCATAAAAAAGTTAGTAGAAGTTGACTCGAAGTGCATATTACAAAAAAACGAAAATTGACTTGAAATAGACCCAACAGAGCAGTATAGGTTGATAGAAAAATTTCGGGAAGTCGACCAAAAGTCAACCCCAGATCGATTTCAATTTGAGGTCGATTCAAGGTCGACCAGCACATTTTACCAGAGAGCTACAAACCTACTTGGGATCGAATAAACAGAGCAGTAGTTTTCTGGTTGATAGAAAAATTAGAAGATGTCGACTCGAAGTCGACTTCAGATTGACATCGATTTGAGGTCTACGAGCGCATATTACCAAAGAACTGAAAATTGGCTTCAAATCGACCCAACACAACAGTCGATAGATTTCAATTTGAGGTCGATTCAAGGTCTACCAGCCCATTTTACCAAAGAGCTACAAATCAATTTGGAATCGAATCAACAGGACAGTCGTTTTCTGGGTCGATAGAAAAATTCGAAGATATCGACTCGAAGTCAACTCCAGATTGATGTCGGCTTGAGGTCGGTCAGGGCGGACTACCAAAGAACTACGAAATGACTTGATATCGTCCCGACGGTACTTAAAGTTGCTCCTGATCAGCGTGTATTGGTGGTCGGTTAGGAATCGACTTAAAAACGACCCAACAGTCGATTGCAAGCGCCAAAAAAATTTGTAGAAGTTGACTCGAAGTCGACTTCAGATTGAGGTCAATTGCATACACCCAACAGTGCGGTCAATTCTAAGTCGATAGACAAATTAGGATAGTTACATTTTACATCGACTTCAGATTTTCGTTTACCCCACAAACCAAATCGACCATCACTAAATTATGGTCGATGTTGGTCTGAGTACTGAAAATAGACCAAATATTATGGTACAGTCAGAAAATGGTTGATTTTCAGGAAATTTTTGAGATAAATTGACAAAATTTTGCCTATTCATTTCAGTCGATTGTTTGTCTGATATTATTCCTACTTAATTTTGACCATCATTTTTGGTTGATTTTTGACCATTATGCGGAATATACATTTCAGTCCATTTTTGGTCGTTATACTGTCATAGACTCTCAAACTATATTATACTAGGCTTATAGTAGATCTAGGCCTTCTTTATACTAGCTTTATCTAGGTCTAGGCTTCCCTGAATTCTCAATACCAAATCCCAGATGACTCATAAAACAGGTTCCCTGCGTTCCTCGTTTAACTTCGTTTTTTTTTAATTCTATGAGTTACGGTATTGATTATGGGATGAGTACGTCATGTTATTTTCATAGATCATAACTACAGGTTGTGTTTGTATGTATGAGATGTCCCCCTCTTATCTAAACAATGTGAGTTCTTCGAAAGTTGTTATTAGGAAATTACGTCGTGAACTTTGGAATTTATTATCCTCTTTGTGTATGTACGCAACGATTTTCCCATATCTTATCAATTTGAAATATAGAAAAACATAAATAAAACGATAGGTGAGAAGGCCTCCTCTGAACTAAATACGAAAAATCGCTTTCCGTCTCGCTGGCAGTCTCAATCTAAACGTACTTTGAGCGTCGATATTTTATTTTCTAGGCATAAGAGGTGAATATTGTGCAACAGTACCGCTCGTACTGTTGAGATTCTATTCGTGATAAGAGCACTCAGTCGACCACTGCACTCAGAGAAAAAGAGTCGTACCGAAATACGTAGTGCGTGAATAGCTCGAGAGTGTAATTGTGCCGCGTCTCTTATCTTGATATCGTCGAAGTCGAGAACAAAACTTACAAAGTACGTGTGGGTAAGTCAAATGTATTGAAAAGTCGTTGGTTTTAAAATTTGAGTAATATACTTGAAGAATTAGGGAAAGTTCGTACTGTTTTAAGAGAATTTTGGCTAGTATCAGTCATGCATTCGAGATATTTTTGGATTTCCGTTGCAAATGGTGACTAATTTTTTAATATTGTGCCGAGAAACATTTTTTGCGCAAATTAGTGCCATAATTTGCCGAGAAATGATTGTAGAGCGATTGGGAATTAACTCACTTATCTGCTTCGAAGTCGAAATCGAAAGAAAATATCTGCGCACACTTCTCTAATCGAAGAGATTATTTTCGGATGCACGTGTTTGCAGGTGCATATAAAAAGTGTAAAATAAACTGATGTTGTGGCTTGTAGCTTGCAGCACACATTCGATAGAATTGCGTGTTATGTATAAAATCATGAAATTTTTTTCGCAGCTATTGCGCAATCTTGCATACCGGAATCTGGCAACTCACTTGGTTCGCTGCTCACGAAGTTTCTCTCATAGACCACGTAAAAAAGCGAGGCTACAAAGAACCAAAACAGGTCCTGGTAGACTGATGGATTCTTTATGAATCCAAGAGGATAACAGTATCTTTTCCCCCTATCTCGTCCACCTTGGAATTGAAGTGAGCAGAAAACCTGTTTTCGGGAGTATATCCTCCTCCCCCTCGTCTCCGAGTCTTCTAATGTAGCTCTAGAATTCAATATTTTGCCAAGTCTCGACCCGCTGATTTTGATACGATGTTTAGAATCGCCCAAGTCTTATGTGCAGTCGCCCACCCTCCATAAAAAAGTGGATGCAGGTTTTGCGTTTGTAACTTTTATGATAGAAGAATCTCCTCTTCTTGGTAACCGTCAAGTTGCAGTCATGCAAACCTCAGCACACTCATACTAGATACAGCTTAGAACTCTCTTCTTCTTGTCTTTATGTCTCTTTGCTCAACAAGATTAAACAGGAATAGGTATGAACAGGTTGCAACATGTTTTAACATATTGAAGTGTCCTAATTTGGAAGAACTGCTTACGTTTTGTAACCATTTTAACCAATAAATTAATATAAATAAAAATTTGTTAATAAGAAATAATATAATAACAATTTTAAATTTCATATTTGAATTAAAAATCAATAAATTTATATGTAAGACTGTACTGTGGTACAGCTCACGAAATACAACAATACTTCTGAGATTGCAGTGATGAACACTGAATCAACAAAAAGTTCACAGTTCCGATTGTGTGCTAACGACATGTCGTAGCTCGGAAGATATAACATCAACCGTCCTACTAACTAATACAACTACGTCTGCCAAACCTCTCTGCGAGTAGCGCAGTTACCGAGATTGCGACGTGACGGAATCTTACATATATATAAATTATTGAAAATTAGTATAAACATTTCTATTAAATGAATAATTCTAAAAAAAAAATTATCAAGTTTAATTAAATAAATTACTAAAAAATCTAATTTAATTATTATTATTACAATTCGAATATCTTGACAATCATAATTATCATAAATTTTTAATCCAATATTTAAAAATGTTATTAATTTAAATATAGCATGAATAATACTATAACTAATGTATAAATATTATAATTTAATTATTTAAAAAAGGATTATTAAACTTGAATTATTTATTGTAGATAAAGCTCTTAATTGTTTCATATTAAAAATAAATAACATTAAAATTCTATAATAAAAAATTCTAATTATAAAATAATATCCAATTCACTTCAAATTCAAAAAATTTAAATATCAACAAATAAAATAAACTCAGTTGATGAATGACTGAAGAAGAAATAGGTAAAGAAACAATTATTGCCTTAGTTAATCATAAGTTTGTAGGACATTGTGATATTTTTATAAAAAACAAAATGTAAATAAATAATTAATATCGTAATTGAAATTTATTAATAAATTATTTTTAGAAAAAATAAAAAATGATTATTAAAATTAAATTATCTTCTAAACGATTAAATAACACTACTGAACAAATTTCAAATTTTTTGAATGAACATGAACTATTGAAGGAGTTACTAGAAGTATTTTTTACGCTGAACACTTTGCCGTTGACCGTTTTTCGCTATTACATCGCAGTTCCGAGTAATTCGCGTTTGAAAATCAAAAAATCGCCAAAAACTGTACTTTTATAACACGATACCATATTATCAGAAACAGAATAATGCGGTATGTTCTACAGCACAAAAATGTAGTTTGAACCTTACTCTATAACATATTTAAGATTAAGAATAATCGCACAATTCTTCGAGCAGTCATGAACGATATTGTACAAGATTATTTTCAGCTTCAAATGCGGGGAAACACGCGATTCTGCGTCGCGACGCGAAGACGTACATTGCCCCGCGTTCAAAGCTGAAAATAGTCTTGTATAATATCGTTCATATCTGCTAGAAGAATTGTGCGATTATTCTAAATCGTAAATATGTTACAGAGCAAGGTTCAAACTACATTTTTATGTGGTTCAACATACCTTAGTATTCTGTTTTTACTGTGGTATTGCATTTTGAAAGTACAATTTTCGGCGATTTTTGAATTTTCAAACGGGAATTACTTAAGACTCCAATGTGATAGCGAAAAACGGTGAACGACATAGTGTTCAGCGTGAAATGTACTTCTAGAAACTTCTTAGATACCTAATTCATGTTCATAAAATGCTGTTCAGTAGTGTAATATAACTAAAATTCTTATTTTTATAATAATGTAATTATTATGATAATAATTAATAGAAAAGACATTAAGCTTATCAAAATAAAATATTCTGTCAAAATATAAATGATTATAATACTCATAAATTTTAATTAAAAATCAACTAAAATGATGAACTTGTTCATCATTGAATAATTATTAATTATAAAAATAAATTTACGAATTCTATTATTTATTGTTATAGCAATCTTTTTCAATTTAATATTTCTTTCCTGAAAAATAATAATATTTTTTTAACAATAATATCAATTTTTTTTTATTCATACGTTCAATTATTGTAATGATAATTTTATTAATTTAAACTTCAAGAATACTTTTCATCATTACAATTTTAACAATAAATTATTACTCATTTTATATTGGAATAAAAAAATTAAATATCTATTTATTGGAAATAATGATTTGTATTAATTTACTAGTTAAATTTGAATATAAAAAATTTTCTCATAAAATGTTTTTCAAGAAATTTTTTTCTAAAACATTGAAAAAAAAGTATTTCGGTTAAATTGGTGACCATAGAATGCCTTTATTAGTATTTAGGTATCCAAAATAGGTCGTCATACGCAGTCATAGTGAGATGCCAAGAACAGTACCATCTCCTACCAGAGAATTTCAGTTCTCAGATGTTCTTACCTCTTACTCAAAGTATGCAAGTTTGTGGTTCTCCACAATCTTCCATATCAAGCTCTGGTAAAGGTCTCTTATTGGCTCAATTGGCCATCAGGGAATTTCTTTAATACTCCCGTAACCATCGCAGTTGTTGTGAAGTACCAAGAGTTGTACCACCTACGACCAGAGACTCTCAGATGTTCTTGCCTCTTACTCGGAGTTCACCAGTTTTGTGGTTCTCCAAATCGTCCTGGTCTCTTAGCGGTTAAAGTGGTGACCATGAATGCCTTTAGTACTCCAGTGCCCGCAATAGGTCACCACTCCCAGTTGTAGTGAGGTGCACGTTTCATAAGTTGACGCTCCGCTCGCATTTCAAAAGAGTAGAGCCAAAGTATAGCCCCAATTCGGTTATGCATCAAGGGAGTAGATGCATTTAGTACTCAAGTATTCAAACAATTGCAGCTAGAGCATTCAAAACTCATTTGACAATAAATTACGATCCCTTCTGATATTCGTGCCTCTGAACGCTCCCTCCCTCAGAGGAAGGCAAATATAGCGCTTCTGTCTACGCTGCTCCGAGATAGAGTTCACTCCAACAAATGTATGAAGAAAGCTCCAGATACCTCCGATATCAAGCTCAGATTCGAGCCCAAGCATTCGCTATAAATCTCACTTGGGTCATCCTTCTGTTACAGAACCAAATAACGAGCCAGTACGAGTCGATAAAGACCCTGAACTTGCACGCTCCCCAGTCAATAATGTGCATACCATTCTTAGATACGTTAAGAGGTATGCCAATGGGCATTCCACCATCTGGCCTCCTTACCGCACCACAGCCAGTTCCTCCGTTGCCGACGAGTTCGCCATCGCTAAGAAAAAAAAATCTTCTCACGGAGCAATATTCGATGACCTCCGATGTTTAGGATTCATACTAACGTCTTCTAATTCGTTCCTGATCATGGGCAATGTTTCGTCTCAGTGGATGAAATACGGCGGAGTAACAAACGCGATGAGCTCTCTGTCACCATCGCCACCGACACCAGCACCGCCAGCCGACCCAGACGCGCCGCTCAATTTGAGCAAACCGAAGTCGGAGTCGCCGTCGTCGCACGCGAATAATTCGTGTTCGGCAGCAGTGGTAGCAGCGGCCGCCGCTCGATGGAACGATAATTTGATGGCCGCTACAAACGCGGATTTGAATTCCAAATTGTTGTCGCAATCGGCCATGATGGGGCGGTCACCATTCTTACCGTACCCTAATCTGTCTCATCATGCCTCAGGTTTGTAGAAGCGCACCACGTCTCCTTGTGTTGTTGAAGTGTGACATGGTGGAGTTGAATTTTTCGGTTTTGTTTGCAGGAAGGAAAATCTCGCCGAGTAAAGACGCCGATAAATTGCCGCCATTCCCCAGTTTATCGTCGAATCTGTATCTGCCGGTCCATCCCCAACAGCATGGGCAGTTGAGGGATGAGTTGAAGGATGACGCGGAAATCGCGGCCCTTTGTCACAGTAAGTTGAACTGCTTGAGTGGTGTGATTTTAAGTTGCTATGGTTTTTTTCTAATGCGTATGTGTTATGTTTGTTAGTAATGTGGAACACGGAAGCCAATTACAAAGGAACTGAAGAAGGCGGCGATAAGAGATGAGTTGAATGACGACGCAGAGGTCGCGACCCTTTGTCACAGTAAGTTGAAAATCGTACCACTGCGGAAGTGTGATTTAAAGTTGAGACGCTATTCTCTAATTTGTACGTCTCCTCTAATTTAAAATGTTTGTACGTCCTATTCGGTACCAGATTTGAATTCCCTGGGCAATTTTCGTCCTAGATGCTGTAAGACCGTATGAGAGAAAACATCTTTTGGCTGAAAAACAAGCAAGGGATCCTTTGGTACTTTTTTGGGTGAAATTTATCAGTGTTGAGTTTGTAGTCCATTCAAGTGCAATTTTCAGCGTAGAATCCGAAAATCCACATGGGATGACTCTCCGAGGCCGTTTCCACGAGTAAAATAGAATTTTAAACCAAAATCTTGGAATTGTTCCACTTTAAAATGATCGTACGTCCAATCCGGTACCAGATTTAAATTCTCCGTTCAATTTGCCTCCTAGATGACCTATCATTGAAACTGTTTGAGAGAAAATTTTTTTTTAACCGAAAAACAAGCAAAGGGTACCCCTTTGGTACTTTTTTGGGTGAAATTTATCTGAGTGGTGCTTAGAGGCTACAAGAGTAAGGAAGTAAAATTTCATGTTTAGAGTCCAAACTATTTGAATAGTGGTTCTTTGTTTGATGTAGGTGCTCTTCTTCTTAAATGTTCACGAATGATTGAATTTAAATCTTTTCATCATGTCAAAATCTCAAACATCATCGATCATAAAGATCGGAACTTAGTTCACTTTCTTGATATTTTACTGTCAACCTGGAGAATAAACTATTTTTTCACCCGATTGGTTCAAACGCAAGAAACACTCAACGAATTTTCAAACAATAATACGTTTATTTTTTAATTGTAATATTTTTCATTTTTAAAAATACAGCGTAATGCTAAAATGACTATAATTTTAAATCAAATCAACAAAAAGTACTAACAACATGAGAATACAATCGTAACAAAATAATTTTCTTTTTTTCCGTTTTTTCTTTTTTCTTCTTCATAATTTTTTGTTGATGTTCAATTTTATAAAATGAAAAAAAGCTTACACGACTACGAGGAATACGTACAAACTATATAGCTACAGAAGAGAGAGAGAAAAAAAAAGTTAAAGATGTAGCATGAGCATAACGCATTCATTTGTACAAAAAAATAGGCCGTTTAAAGCATAAAAACAAAATATTGGAAAAGAATTACACTTATTTGACAGTGGTATCGAAAAAATATTTTTATTTTACATTACCGTAGATATATATTTTTTTAGTAGCAGTATTCTGCTATTCATTTTTCAAAAAGTATTATAGGTATATTTCCATTTAACAAAATATGAGATCATTCTACATCAATATATTTAACGATCTGATAGTATTCTTCACAATAAATTAAAGAAGAAAAACAAAACGATATTAAGAAAGAAAAAAAGTGAAAAGTGCTAACATTTTTGATTACTTTCCCCAAAAACATAAAGTTATACGATAATTTTTACATAAACGCGCCCATATACGAACATAAAGGTATCATAAGTTTGAAGAACACTTTCCCTGTTGAATAAATATTCTACGTTTTTATCCCAAAAACTATTTACAAAGTTATGAAAGGCCGACTGCCAAGAAGTACAAACAAATTAACGCATTTCCGTTCCTAACACTAGATTTCTTTTTTTTTTTTTGTTTAGGTTTAAGTACAATTTATTTTTCTCAACAACACATTTCAGAAGAAAATATCGCCTCCTCAATAACTAATATCACTAATATCAGTCACGAGGGATGATACTGGAATTGTTCAAGTGGTACGTATATTAATCCTAGTAGGAGTAATCAATAATCTCGAAATAGAAAGGGGGAAGAGAACAAAGAATATTTTGGAGTATTGATGAAGAAAGAAAAATTACATTCCCATCACAAAAGCTGTCTCTAAAATTAGGCAATTAATAAGTACAAAAGATAAGAACAAAATTAAAAACATAAGATTTGATAATAATGAATACTATCACAGAAAAAAACAAAAAAAAAAAAAGATTAAATAATCAAAATAATAATAAAAAAAAAATTACTATAAAGAAAGAACAAAAACAAGAAAGAAAATACATTGAAAAAAAAAAATAATAAATTGGAAACAGAAAACAATTAAGAAAGAGATGGCGATAATTACGCGAATAGATAATTATCATTAAAACATTTGTCAAGAATATAAAATCAGTCTTTCTGTACATGCTGTATTTTGGGAAAACAAAATGGAAGAGGGAGGGAGAGAAAGAGAGAAACATTTTTACTAATTTATCGAGTTAGGATTCCTCGTCGTACGAGCTGTGCTGGTCGAAATTCGGCGAATTCATCATATCGTTCGGCGACATCGGTTCGTCGTGACCAAAGGCGTATCCGGGCGGGGCCGGATTGGCAGACGGACCGGCATTCTCGCCGGGTCTCGCGCACCACAATTGCCGCATCTCGTTACGACGCTGTCGCATGAGTAGTTTGTATTCGGAAATACGCATTTTTTTGCCATCTACGATGCAAGTGCGTTTGGGACGAGGTCGGTAACGGTAATCCGGATGCTTCTCCATGTGTAATTTGGACAATCGCGACTGTTCCTCATAGTACGGTTGCTTGTCCGAATTTGACATGGACTTCCAGCGAGCTCCTGCAACAGTAAAAGAACGTCCCGAATGATAAAATAATTCTTTTTGTACTCGTAGAGATCACTTGGTAACCGACGGCGTATTCAAGGTTAAAAAGGAGTGCCTTAATTAGAGCTGAAAATTTGCTGTACAAGTAAGTGCGAAAAATCCATGTATCACATTCAAAAAACGTCACACGTTTCATGTCTGTCTCAGTTGAAATTCTGCGAAGTCTCCCTTCCCCTCTTCTTATGATATATAGTACGAGAATTTCTTCGGAGATAAAATGTTTTGGTCATAGCCTTAGCTTCCATCGGTACCACAGTTGGGTGGAATAACGGTGGATAAAGAGACATATTAAGCTGAATATAAGATGGGCCAGGAGGAGTACCTCAGGCCAAACATTGAAAATTGAAAATTTTCAAAGTCTCGCACTTGATTTCAGGTTGTTTGGGACCCAGATCAAGGTCACTAGGCTCACCGGCTCCAGCTCTCCCCCAGGTTGAACTTCAAGTTAGATTGTGGGCGTTTGCCCTTTTCTCCTCCTGAGAGCTCTCCGTCAGACGCCGATTCAGAGATTAGGATGGGGAGCAGAGCTGTGATGAATATTGTTGTACCAGAAGAGGGCGGACGCGAATTCGGAAACTGGAGGTAAGGATAGGTCAAAGGTTGGAACATGTCAAAATCAAATCTTCGATTTAAAAAAAATTCCCTCTCTCGGATAGAAAAATTGAGTTTCCCTACAATATGACGATACTTCGTCATCGATTTTGAAGGATAATCGCAAATATATCTGGCTGAACAAAATATGACTTCTTACAGCCTACAATAATAGAGTGTCCTACTAAATGATATTACAAGCGAGTGTGGGTTGCGTCAGTGAATCAAAAGGGGTAATGTGAACACGATATTTGTGACCCCGTCTACAGAAACCCGCCGTAGTGTTCAATTACAATCAGGAGAAAAGGAATCTTCCGTCCTCTCTAAAAGATCCTTTTCTCCTGATCGATATCCAACGCTAAGGCGAATTTCTGTAGACGGGGTCACATTTGTATTTGTACCTGCAGACAATTGTTCCTTTACCCTTACTACAGGTACTTTTTATTTCCATTGGTCGAATAATTTTCCATTTTTTCAACAGGGAATCGCTTTTATCGGAAGGGGGAGGGGAGTAGGAGAAAACGTCTGCTCGAAAATTTTCCAAGTCCCCCTCCTATCATAGCTTGGGAGCGGGTGTGACGTCACAGTTTGATGACGTCATAGGTCAGCTTTGTGACGTCAGAATCTATTGACTTCATAGATCAGTTTTTTTCAAGTTCCCCTCCTATTATATACAGCTCCAAAGTCCGGGCCTGTGACGTTACAATTTGATGTAGGTCAGCCTTGTGACGTTGCAATCTATATTTTACAGATCCCACGTGCCCCATAAATATTTAGCGTTTTAATACCCATTTCTGGCGCCCACGCCCTGAGGGTCATTTTAATTACAGAATAAATCTTTTGCACGGCAGAAATGGTTTTCAAAACGATAAATTATTATGTCCATTTTTTTATGCTCATCAATCCTCTGTCATGAGAATCCTCAATGTCCTCATTATCACCACTTACGAGACTCCTCACTGTACCCTCATCACGCCCTCAAGGAAGAACCCTCATTATATCCTCATTCCGTTTTCATAGAAGAACCCTTTTATGTACTTACAGAAGAACCTTTATGGGGCCTAAGGGGGAATCGTATCCTCATTATGTACTCATTGAGTCCTCATAACATCCTCATCATATCCTCATTGTACACACAGGAGTCTTCATTGTTTCCTCATTACGTCCTCATTGCATCGTCATCTCTTGTTTGAATTATCTACTCATATGGTTCGTCACCTTCTACTGTAAGGTCATACTTCTTCTACAGGACCACTCAGATTTTTGTATCAATAAGTGGATATAAATCCATTCGATTGCAGCGAAGGCACTGAGTCGACAGAAAAAGTTAAGAGAGTAATTAGTCCGTAATAACCCCCTCCCTCGCATGAGTAATAAATTGGGAGGAGTGATTCAGGGTCCAAGGAGGAAGATGAAAGAGGGAGATTTGATCGTCACTAAGGCTGACAAGGGCAACGCTGTTGTAGTGATGGAGAGATCGGCCTATTCTTCTAAGGTCCATGAAGTCCTACAGCAGTGTGGTGCTAAAGAGAGTGAGGATTTCAGCTTTCCCAAGTACGTCAAAGAAGTTAGGTGTGTCATCAACAGGAGTGAGGCTGTTATCAAAACTCCTGCTTTGAAAAAAAGCCCTCCTCGTTCCTAACCCCACACCCCCCCTCTTGTACGGGCTGCCTAAAGTGCATAAGAACAATACCCCGATGCGACCCGTTGTTTCTTTCGTCTCCTCTCCTACCTACCTCCTTGCTAAATTCCTTGACCGTTGGTTCAAAAATCGTATTGATTTTGAATCCCCTCATTCGGTCTTGAATTCGGCCTCTTTAACTGACGTCCTCAAGGATGTAAGTCTTCCCCCGGGAACGACCATCTGCTCGTTTGATGTTGTTGGTTTGTTCCCGAATATTTCTAAGGCTGCTAGTATCCAGCGTATGGGTGAGCTACTCGTCAAAGCCAACATTCCTCATAATGAGCTTCACGAATTCTTCGATCTTCTAAATACTTGCTGGTCCCCTAACTACTGTAAATTTGAAGGGAAATTTTTCGAGTTCCCTGACGAAGTAGGGATCCCCATTGGATCACCACTAGGCTCTCTCATATCCGAAATCTTCATGTCTAAGTTTGAACTTGACCTCTTTTCCTCGAACCAGGTGTTACTTAATCATATTCATTATTGGCACAGGTACGTTGATGACGTTCTATGTACCTGGACTGGTCACCCAGGTCTCCTTGGTGAGTTTCTGAGGTATCTCGATTCCTGGTACCCTTCCATCAAATTTACGTTGGAAATAGGGGTATTTTCCATTAACTTTTTGGATTTATCGATCTCTATAATAGACGGTATCCATAAGTTTGGAATTTACAGGAAAGATACTACGACCGATGTTTTAGTCCACGGTGGTTCGTTCGGTCCTGTTGCTCACAAGATGGCTGCTTTTCATAGCCTAGTTCACAGACTGACTCGTATTCCTTTGAGTCAGTCTGCCTTCAAGAAAGAGTTAATCACAATAAAACACCTGGCCAGAGTGAATGGGGTCAATGTCGATGTTGACGTGATGGTTCGGAGAAAAATTACGAGGGGCCTCCTGGATTCCACCACCTCCCTCCCCCGAGACACGATCCGTGATCGCCGTTTGCGTTGGATCAGTCTCCCTTTCTTGGGGAAGTTCTCCCAGCAATTGGGTCGGGCCCTTCGCCCGTTTGGCTTCAGACCCGCGTTTTACAACCCTACCACAGTCAAGAGGTTGTTTGTGAGACTGAAGGACCCCATACCTGTTGATGAGAGGAGTGGTGTGTATAAGTTGGAGTGTGAGGATTGTGGAGGCTTTTATATTGGTGAGACCAGCCGCCAAATGAAAGTTCGAGTAGCTGAGCACCTGAAGTCTTGGAAGAAGGGACACTTGGGGGAGTCAGCTTTCGCCGATCACTTAATAAACAGTGGCCACAGCTTCCGCGAGGGATCCGAAAAGCTCCTCCATAAGGAGAATTCCTACCGTAAGCGTATCGCCCTCGAGAATGTAGAGATAATTCGTCATCTCAACACTGACGGTATCACTGTACTCAATTCGTATATTCCGGAAGATGGGCTGATCGAACTGGTTTATGACTCACACCGTGATTTCTCGTTTGGACGATCTTAATACCTCGTTCTTCTCTTTTGTTCGTCAGTTGCTTTCATTTCAGGCTCGAAGATGGTTGTTTAACCGAAAGCGCTCGTCGTCTTTTCATTTTTTCTGCGGTTTGCATTTTTTTTTTTTTTTATTCCACGTCGGAGTATTCCTCTTTCTTGTTTATTAAGAGAGTCCCATAGAAATGCATTTCAGCTGAATGCTCTTCAAAAATTGTCATCTTCATACACTCATCTTACCTTACATAGATGGCGCTCGCTTCTTTCTCTGCGAGTATTATTGCAACATTACAATGAGTATACAAAGAGGATATGACATTGTTGATTTGTCTTCATATATCCTCATAGTATTCTCAACATTGAGAATACTTTGAGGGTGAAAAGGGGATACAAAGAAGATATCAATGTCGTCCCCCTTCATGTCCTCAGAATATACTCAATAGCGAGGATACTCAAGGGTTTTAATGTGCACACAATGAAGATATCGCAATCAAATCTGTTTCCTTATTACATCCTCGGGAGTATTCTCGACGTTGAGGATATTTTGAAGATGAAAAGGGGATACAAGAGGATATCAGGGTCGTCCCCCTGTATGGCCTCATAATACATTCGACAGCGAGGATACTCAAGGGTTGTAATGTGGACGCAACGAGGATATCGCGATCAAGGCATTGCCACGTAATCTTTCTACGGACCCCCGCCAAAAAAAAAAAAAAATTGGTATAACCACGCCAGTAACACTTGGAGGATAAAACGAGGGCGCTGAATATATGTTTTAGGAATTTTTTTTGTATCTTCATTACATCCTTATAGTATTCTCAACAATGAGGGTACTTTGATGATGGAAAGGGGGTACAGAAAGGACATCAAGGTTGTCCCATCTATGTCCTCATAATATTCTCAATAACGGGGATACTCAAGGGGTGTGGTGTGGTCCTCATGACATCCTCATAGTATCTTCAACATTGAGGATGAAATGTGGATATAAAGAGAATATCAGAGTTGTATCCTTTACATCCTCATAATATCCTCAATAGCGAAGACACTCGAGGGTAGTAGTGAGGAAACAACGAGGATATCGCAACATCTCAATACGTTTCCTTATCACATCCTTACAATATCCTCAACATTAAGGATACTTTAAGACTGAAATGAGGATACAAAAAGGATTTCTAAAACTTGAAATCGGCTCCCTCATTTTACCCTCCAAGAGTTAGTGGCGTAGTTATACCGAAATTTCGGGGGTGGGGGATGTTGATCGACCTTATAGTCCGTAGAAAGATGACGCGGCAATGTCTTGATTCTTCCACCCTCCTACCCCGCGACTCAAGCTACGACTCCCTGTTCTAGGGTGCTTTTCGCTTCTTCGGCTTCCGGGCTTTTTGTCAGGTCGGAAGACCCTGTCCCGTCTACGGAAAAGAGTGGCCAGTCGTCAGCTCAAAATCAGTGTCGCTGAACACAGGAAGGCGCGGGAAAAAAATTGGGAGAATCGGCCTTTGCGGACCACTTAATGAACAGCGGTCACAGTTCCCTCCTCCACAGCGAGAGCTCGTAATCCAAGCGTACTGCTCTGGAACATATCGAAAGGATTCGTCATCTAAACAGTGATAGCGTACCTTACTCAACAAGTACATTCTCGCCGAACTGGTTTATGAGTATGACTCACAGTCTCGTGATTCAATTTTGATCTCATTTCGTCGAGTCACTTTTTATCTTTGCTTGACGATGGTTGTTCAATCGAACGCGCTCCCATTTCTTATATAATTATTTTCTCTGCGATTCTTTTAGTTTTCCCTCCCCTTGGAGTATTGAGGAGTTACCGTTCGAAGGAGTGGGAGACTTGGAAAAATTTAGACTTTCGATCCATAATGACTTGTTTCCCCAAGGAATGATAATAAGCAGCCCATCGGCTCAGAAAAGTCGTAGAAAGTTTGGTCTAGCTTCAAATTGTAGATAAAATTGGCGTTTCGCGTTTTGGTACTGCAACAAATGAGGACGTATCTGGCAGAAGGGCGACCGTCCCATAAGAAAAATACATCGAGCGGATGCCCTTTTGCCAGATACGTCCTCAAATCTAGAATCCGAAATCCTATTTAACTGTCATTATAAATTTGGCGCATCCTCTATACAAGGAGACGACTTAAACAAATTTAAACTTTTGAGTTATATGCGAGGAAGAGACCAAGATAGATTGAAGATCGATGCATGGAGCTGATTGAGAAGCGCAGAGAACCTGTTTGAGATGAAGAAAGGTGTGACGTCACCATATGATTTTGATTGAAGAGCGGAGGGGAAGCTATACCGGGTGGACCAGTAAGATTTTTCCAGATAGATGGGAGGTTATTTTCATTTTGCGCCCCTACTCAACTTTCTATATTTTACTTGAATTGGAAGTAAAATTCAACGCTGACCACAAAAAAAATACCTAAATGACCCTATGAAGCTCGAAAGTTTTTTTTTTTTTTTTTTTTTTTTTTTTCTTTCAAATTATATTTACATGTTTTCCTGACATACTTTCGAGCTTCATCATTTTACGCCCCTACTCAACTTTCTACGATTTTTTTTAAACCGAGTTATGGACCAAAATGTGCCAAAAATTGACCAATTTGCCAAAGTTATCAAAAATTAAAAATCGTTCAAACTTTTATATTTTACTTGATTTGAAAGTGAAATTCAACGCTGACCACGAAAACAATACCTAAATAACTCTATGTGTATAAAGCTCAAAAGTTTTTTTTTTCTTTTCTTCAAATTATTTATTTATACGCACTATTATTTCGATATTTACATGTTCTCTTGACATACTTTCGAGCTTTATGTAGCTCGAAAGTGGGTGAATTTTCAATTTCTTATTTCGGATGATGTCTTGTCAAATTAGTCAATTTTTGGCACATTTTGGCCTATAACTCGGCTCAAAAAAGTCGTAAAAAAATGAATGGGGGCGCGAATTGAAAATAAAATTTAGGTACAAATTTCTTAGATTTGATGTTTACATCTCACGTTTCGCCTCTTTACACTGGAACAGATTTAGTGCAAACTCCCATTTATCTGGTAACATCATTCTGGTCCACCCGATGTAGTTCAAGGGTAAAAATTCTTCCATATCTCCTTCCTGATGTAGACAACTCCGCGGTCCAGATGTTTTCAACTCCACCACTTGATATGTGTTTAGATCGAAAGTCGAAATTTCCCAAAGTCCCTTCCCTGATATATATGTTAAGTAATTGACCACCGAACTACATAGTTATAATATGAGATTGAAATTCTAAAATATTTCGGGTAGGTCAATTTTCGCCGGATAATCTTGCAACTTACGAGCATATCTTTGATGAATTTTTTAGAAGTAGACTGGGATATCGGACCAAGGAATCGACCTCGCTATGCAAGGCAAAACTCTTGCTTACATCGAGTTGTCACATCATCATTTTCATAAAGTAGGTACCGAAATAAGATTGAAACAAATTCCACTTAGAAAATAGATTCAACGTATGAACAACGCAACATAAATGAAGGTCAACATTTCTCATCAGTTTACGGGTAAAGAGAGTGTATTAAGTATATATTTTACAAACTGAAAAGGAATATAAACATGTTAAAAAACCTTATCAGCTGCCAGATCAAGATTTAAAACTAAAGCATGATAGGGCAGGAACACCATTTCTGTCTGATCGTTTGCCGTATCCAATCAAACAGAAATTGTGTTCCTGCCAATGGGTAATGAGCATCTTTTTCCTCATCACAGGTCACATTTAGACCAGTACAAAAATAGAGTACCTAGAATCGTAAGGGTTGTCCTTTAGCATCAACACGATTCGCAGATCGACAAAATTCGCAGACGTACGCATCTGTGACGCAGTCTGTGCAGCCGAGGTGAGCCCATCTTGCACACCCATTACATTTTATCCACGAGGCGCCGCTCGTGTCTTCGTAGTAAGACTCGTCACAAAAAAGGCAGCGCGCATCGTCTTGCACGTCTGCCTGTTCCGGTGACGAAGGCTCTTGAACGCTTTCAAGAGAAGCTGTCGCGCGTGTAACAGCAGCTACTACGCTTTGACACATAGCTATTACGCTTTCCATCTTAGAGACATCAATCTTGTGAGAGGTCGAGTCTATACCTATATCTTCTGATTGAAGCGAAACTATGCGTTCAACAGAAGCTATTGCGCTTTGAATCTTAGAGAATCGAGTTTCACGAGAGGTCGAGGCTACATTTTCTAATCGAGCCTTTTTTACAGGAACCGAAATTTCCACATCACTCGAGACTTCAGTCTCGTAAATTTCCACATCACTCGAGACTTCAGTCTCGTGAGAGGTCGAGACTATATCTTCTAATTGAAGCGAAGCTATGGGTTCAACAGAAGCTCTTGCGCTTTGAATCTTAGAGGCTCGAGTTTCACGAGAGGTCGAGGCTACATTTTCTAATCGAGCCTTTTTTACAGGAACCGAAATTTCCACACCACTCGAGACTTCAGTCTCGTAAATTTCCACATCACTCGAGACTTCAGTCTCGTAAATTTCCACATCACTCGAGACTTCAGTCTCGTGAGAGGTCAAGAATAGATCTTCTAATTGAAGCGAAGCTATGCGTTCAACAGAAGCTATTGCGCTTTGAGTCTTAGAGAATTGAGTTTCACGAGAGGTCGAGGCTACATTTTCTAATCGAGCCTTTTTTACGGGAACCGAAATTTCCACATCACTCGATTCCCTAAAACCATTATTGCGATCATCGCCATCACCACTACCTATAGAACAATAATATTACAAGTGATAAAATTGAAATTTTTCGATAAATTCCAGCGCGATTTTAAATCCCAATGAGTGTAACTGATGATGATAGAACGAATCGGGCAGCGCAAATTTGTAGAATAACGGATCGATGTACAAATGCATGCCAAAAATTCAATCTGAAAAATGCCTTATAAATATAATAGCAACGCTAAAAGCGGATGTCTGCTTGAATTACATTATTAGTCATGCAGTCTGTCTATATGACTTGTATGCTTTAGACCACGGAGGACATGGAGTTAGAAATAGTCAAGTTTTCTAACGAAAATACTTTAGTTTCATTGCACGGCCGGAATACTTAACCTTGACAATGCCACGCAAGAGAGCTTATGGTAAAAATACTCAAAAAACACGTTATCATTAACATGTGACTATAGTATTCGATTTCAGGTAAAGATTGAAAAAAAAATGATTTCTGATTTCTTGAGCCAGGTCTCGTTAAAATTGATTAACTACAAAGCGAATCATAAACGTCTTTTAAAGAAAAGTCAGACTGGGGGACGGAGCGTGGTAACGTACCGCACTTTGTCCTCTTTTCAACTTTTTTTTTTAAACGTTCATAACTCCCTTTGTAGTAAAATAAATCTTAATATTCAATGCACTTGTTATAAATGTTAACTCCATTTTCTTTTCTCTCTCATTTCTCTCCCCCTCTCACTTCTCCTCTAACCCTCACTCTCACACTCACTCCACACTCACTCCACACTCACTCAATCACTCCACACTCTCACTCAAGAGTGCACTCTCACTCACACTCACTCAATCACTCCACCACACTCTCACTCACACTCACTCACACTCACTCACACTCACTCAATCACTTCTCTCCTCCACTCTCACTCTCACACTCCACTCTCACTTCTCTCACACTCACTCTCACTCACTCACACTCACTTAATCACTTCTCTCCTCCACTCTCACTCTCACACTCTACTCTCACACTCACTCCTCACTCTTCTCTCACACTCACACACTCACTCACACTCACTCAATCACTTCTCTCCTCCACTCTCACTCTCACACTCCACTCTCACTTCTCTCACACTCACTCACACGTTCACTCTCTCTCATACACTCACTCCATCACTCCACACTCTCTCTCCTCACTCCACACTCACTCCACTACTCTCACTCTCACACTCACGCCTCACTCTCACTCCACACTCTCTCTCATACTCTCACTCTCACACTCACTCCACACTCTCACTCCATCACTCCACACTCTCTCTCTCTCTCACTCACACTACTCTCACTCTCACACTCACTCCTCACTCTCACTCCACACTCTCACTCCACACTCTCGCTCACGCTCACTCTCATCAATCACTTCTCTCATACTTTCCACACACTCGCTCAATCACTTCTCTCCTCCACTCTCACTCTCACTTACTTCTCTCCTCACACCCTCACCCTCACTTTCACTTCACACTCACTCCTCTCACTCCACACTCTCTCACGCTCACTCTCACTCAATCACTTCTCTCACACTTTTTCCACACCTCTCACACTCCACACTACTCTCTCTCACTCAATCACTTCTCTCACACTTTCTCCACACACTCACTCTCACTCTCACTCATTCTCACACACTCCTTCGCACACTCACTCTCACAACACTCTCACTCCACTCACTCAATACCCTCACTCAATCACTTCTCTCCTCCACTCTCACTCACTCACTCACTCTCACTCATTCTCACGTATACTCTCTCTCACAGTCACTCTCTCACAACACTCTCACTCACACTCCTCTCCTCCACACTCTCACAACGCTCACTCTCTCTCTCACCCGCTCACAACACTCTCACTCACACTCAATCACTTCTCTCCTCCACTCTCACTCGCTCACTCTCACTCATTCTCACATACTCTCTCTCTCACAGTCACTCTCACAACACTCTCACTCACTCTCACAACACTCACTCTCACTCTCACCCACTACTCTCACACTCATCCCACTCCTCACTCTCACTTCTCTCCTCCACTCTCACTCTCACACACTCTCACTCTTACTCCTCTCTCCACACTCTCTCTCTCTCTCACTCTCCTAAACTCTTTCTCTCCCACTCTCACTCACACACTCTCTCTCACACTCACTCTCACAACACTCTCACTCACTCAATCACTTCTCTCCTCCACTCTCACTCATTCTCACTCTCACAACACTCACTTTCACTCTCATCCACTACTCTCACACTCACCCCACTCCTCTCTCCACACTCTCTCCCACTCTCACTCTACACACTCTCTCTCCCTCTCTCCTCCTCTCTCTCTCTCCTCCTTCTCTCCTCCTTTATCTAAACCTTGATGAAGAACGAAGACGTTCGAAACGCGTCGTACTCTTTCTCTCCCACTCTCACTCTACACACTCACCTACACTCTCACTCTACACACTCTCCTACACACTCTCTCTCCCTCTCTCCTCTCTCTCTCCTCCTTTATCTAAACCTTGATGAAGAACGAAGACGTTCGAAACGCGTCGTTTTGACATGAATGCTAGTTGTGATCTAGGACCTCTGGAACGTCGACGTCGAGAAAGTTCATTGCCCCCTCGCCCTGTTGACTAAGGGTTAATACCTCACTTTAAAATATAACAAAATCCCATGAACGACGAAAAGGAAATAAAATACTGAGGAAATTTTGATAGATGAAACAAAGGAAGCGTTAAAACTATGAAACATGAGCGCTAAAACATACAAATTTTCAAAATGCAAGAAAATGTTTCGCATGCTTTTCTTTTCTGTCTAGAACTGAATATTTTACTGAATATTTTCCTTCCTCAAAAAAGTTTTTCGCCGAGACTCACAAAAATGAAGGTCCCACCGAGAGGAAATAAAATACTGAGCGCTAAAACATACAAATTTTCAAAATGCAAGAAAATGTTTCGCATGCTTTTCTTTTCTGTCTAGAACTGAATATTTTCCTTCCTCAAAAAAGTTTTTTACTCACAAAAATGAAGGTCCCACCGAGATTTGAACTCGGATCGCTGGATTCAAAGTCCAGAGTGCTAACCATTACACCATGGGACCGTCTGACTGGCACCCATCGATCGACGAAGAATTCGATAGAAAGAGGGGAATTCACAGAAATTTTACGACCGTCATCGCGAACTTCGATAACAGCGAAAAAAAAAAAAGTAATTTGATCTTCAATACAGAAAATTGCAAATGAGACACCGAGGTCCCATGGTGTAATGGTTAGCACTCTGGACTCTGAATCCAGCGATCCGAGTTCAAATCTCGGTGGGACCTTAATTTTTTCTTTAAATTGTAATTTTGTTTCGAACGAGGGGTACCAAGATTCAGCATAATTTTCAAGGCTCTCCTCCTTCGAGTCCCTCAAATATCAATGTTTTTTCTTTAAATTTTCATTTCGTCTTGAACAGGGATACCAAAATCTAGCAGCATACTCTAATTTTAAAGGCTCTCAAATATCAAATCGCCGGAAATACATGCAACAGGAGAAATGACACTCAAGCTCATCTTAGAAGAGGGGAAATGGGATTCATGCACCTGACATATTATGTTTTCTTTTTTTGCTTGCACTCTCGAGAGAAGGACAGCAGCGTGCGCGTGTGCATTTCTAATGATGATGAAGTTGACCCAGAATAAAATGATGGGAAAATGAACGCAGATAATGAACGACCAATGCAAGTTATGGCGAAATTCCTTGGTTCGATTTTCTTTGTTAATACGCGTCGATTACCTTTTTTCACTGTCCTTACCGAGTATTTTAGAAATATTGGAGTTGTGCATATCCGGGTTCGATTTCAAAATTTTGCGTCTTTCGTCTTTGGCCCATACCATGAACGCGTTCATCGGACGTTTAATGTGCGGTTTTTCACCATCGCGTTTATGCTGTCTCACCAATTTGCCTGTAAAAAAAAAAAATTAGAATGATAAGACATACCTAGTATCTTCATGTTATCAATAACTAGCCGAAGTTCTCAATTTCCTTATAACAAAATATGCATGCAAATTCAATGCAAACTGAAATAACCCAACTTTATTTCTTTCAGACTTACTCTTATCGCCGCCTTCTTCAGTTCCTTTGTAATTGGCTTCCGTGTTCCACATTGCTAACAAACATAACACATACGCATTAGAAAAAACCATAGCAACTTAAAATCACACCACTCAAGCAGTTCAACTTACTGTGACAAAGGGCCGCGATTTCCGCGTCATCCTTCAACTCATCCCTCAACTGCCCATGCTGTTGGGGATGGACCGGCAGATACAGATTCGACGATAAACTGGGGAATGGCGGCAATTTATCGGCGTCTTTACTCGGCGAGATTTTCCTTCCTGCAAACAAAACCGAAAAATTCAACTCCACCATGTTGCACTTCAACAACACAAGGAGACGTGGTGCGCTTCTACAAACCTGAGGCATGATGAGACAGATTAGGGTACGGTAAGAATGGTGACCGCCCCATCATGGCCGATTGCGACAACAATTTGGAATTCAAATCCGCGTTTGTAGCGGCCATCAAATTATCGTTCCATCGAGCGGCGGCCGCTGCTACCACTGCTGCCGAACACGAATTATTCGCGTGCGACGATGGCGACTCCGACTTCGGTTTGCTCAAATTGAGCGGCGCGTCCGGGTCGGCTGGCGGTGCTGGTGTCGGTGGCGATGGTGACTGAGAGCTCATCGCGTTTGTTACTCCGCCGTATTTCATCCACTGAGACGAAACATTGCCCATGATCTGGAACGAATTAGAAGACGTTAGTATGAATCCTAAACATCGGAGGTCATCGAGTATTGCTCCGTGAGAAGATTTTTTTTTCTTACCGATGGCGAACTCGTCGGCAACGGAGGAACTGGCTGTGGTGCGGTAAGGAGGCCAGCTGGTGGAATGCCCATTGGCATACCTCTTATCGTATCTAAGAATGGTATGCACATTATTGACTGGGGATGGTGCAAGTTCAGGGTCTTCATCGACTCGTACTGGCTCGTTATTTGGTTCTGTAACAGAAGGATGTCCCAAGTGAGATTTATAGCGAATGCTTGGGCTCGAATCTGAGCTTGATATCGGAGGTATCTGGAGCTTTCTTCATACATTTGTTGGAGTGAACTCTATCTCGGAGTAGCGTAGACAGGAGCGCTATATTTGCCTTCCGCTGAGGGAGGGAGCGTTCAGAGGCACGAATATCAGAAGGGATCGTAATTTATTGTCAAATGAGTTTTGAATGCTCTAGCTGCAATCGTTTGAATACTTGAGTACTAAATGCATCTACTCGCTTGATGCATAACCGAATTGGGGCTATACTTTGGCTCTACTCTTTTGAAATGCGAGCGGAGCGTCAACTTATGAAACGTGCACCTCACCACAACTGGGAGTGGTGACGTGTTGCGAAGACTGGAGTACTAAAGGCATTCATGGTCACCACTTTAGCCGCTAAGAGACCAGGACGATTTGGAGAATCACAAAACTGGTGAACTCGGAGTAAGAGGCAAGAACACCTGAGAATCTCTGGTCGTAGGTGGTACAACTCTTGGTACTTCACAACAACTGCGATGGTTACGGGAGTATTAAAGAATTCCCTGATGGCCAATTGAGCCAATAAGAGACCTTTACTAGAGCTTGATATGGAAGATCGTGGAGAACTACAAACAAGCGAACTTTGAGTAAGAGGTAAGAACATCTGAGAACTGAAAAGAACATCTGAGAACTGAAATTCTCTGGAAAGAGATGGTACAGCTCTTGGCACCTCACTACGACTGCGTATGACGACCTATCTGGGGTACTGAAATACTAATAAAGGCATTCTGTGGTCGCCAATTTAACCGAAATAATTTTTTTTCAATAGTTTAGAAAAACATTTCTTGGGAAATATTATATGAGAAAAATTTTTATATTCAAATTTAAATATTAAATCAATACGCACCATTATTTCTAATAAATAGATATTTAATGTTTTTATTCCAATAAAAGATTAGTAACTTATTATTAAAATTGTAATAATGAAAATCATTTTTGAAATTTGAATTAATAAAATTATTATTAAAATAATTGAATTTCTGAATTAAAAAATTGATACTACCGTGAAAAAAATAGTTATTACTCTTGAGAAAGGAATTATTAAATTAAAAAAATGCACTATAACGACAAATGATATAATGAGTAAATTTATTTTTATAATTGAATTCAATTATTTAACAAGACCATTAAAGAGTTGATTTTTAATTAAAATTTATCAATATATAAATATCATTTGTATTTTAATAGAATATTTGATTTCGATAAGTTTAATATCTTTTTTATTAATATTACTTATTATAATAATGACATTAATATAAAAATAATAATTTTAGTTATATTGTTTAATCGTTTAGAAGATATTTTAATTTAATAATCATTTTTTTCTCTATTTTCTCTAAAACTAATTTATTATTAAATTTTAATTACAATATTAAAATATTTATTTACATTTTGTTTTTTATAAAAAGATCAAAATGCCCTACAAACTTATGATTGACTAAGGCAATAATTGTCCCTTTACCTATTTCTTCTTTAGTGCATTCATCAACTTCAGTTGCAGTTGAGTAAATTTTATTTTTTGATATTTAAATTTTTTGAATTTGAAGTGAATTGAATATTATTTAATAATTAGGATTTCTTATAATAGAATTTTAATGTCATTTTTTTTTCATTAAAAAAAATTGAGAGGTTTACCTACAAAAATAATTCAAGTTCAATAATATATGTATAATATTTATATATCAGTTATATTATTATTCATGCTATATAATATTTTTATGTATCGGATTAAAAAGTTTATGATAATTATGATTGTCAAGATATTCGAATTGTAATGATAATAATTAAATTAGATTTTTAATAATTTATTTAATCAAACTTGATAATTAGTGTTTTAGAATTATTTATTTAATAGAAATGTTTATACTAATTTTTAATAATTTATAAATAAATTTATTGATTTTTAATTCGAATATACAATTTAAAATTGTTATCAATATATTATTTAAAGAAATTTTTTTTATCAATTTATATTTTTAATTTTTCAAAGTTTAAATTAATTATTATATTGAAAAAATTAGAAATATCAATAATAATTTGTTATTTAATATAATTAAATGTTATTTATTTATTTATTTATTTATTTATTTATTTATTTATTTTTTATTTTAATTAACGAGCTACTAGCAGCCTGCCTTCAGGGCTATGAGCTCGGCTAGATTGTGTGATTATATGCGTGAGAGGAAGTTGGCTTGTTGTAAAAAGTTGAATATGTTAGGGATGGAGGGAAAGAGATCTGAAAGTGCTTCTGTATGGTTGTGGGGGATGGATAAGGAATTACGGAGTTGGGTCAAGTTGGGGCAGCAGAAGATGTGTTGAACGGATAGAGGGTGTTCAGATTCGCAGTGAGGGCATGAGAGAGGCATAAGATGAGAGATGAGATGGGTGTGAGTGAGTCTGGTGTGGCCGATTCTGAGGCGGGTGATGACTATTTCCAATTTTCTAATTTACCGAAAAGTTACCTCGATCAGAGATTACTACAAACTGGTAAACATCGAGTAAACGGCAAGAAAATATGAGAACTTGATTTCTTTGGTCGGAGGTAGTGCAGCTTTTGGCACCTCAAGTGACGACCTATTATAGGGACTGGAGTACCAAAGACCAATTGAACCGACGAACAACTTCGACTAGAGCTGGATGCGGAACATCGCGGAGACTCACAAACTGGTGAACTTCGAGTAAGGGGCAAGACTATCTGAGAACTGAAATTTTCTGGTCGAAGGTGGTGCAGCTCTTGGTACCTTACTAAAATCTTTATTGACGACCTATCTTGGGAAATGGAGTGTTGAAGGCATTCCCTGGGTACCAATTTAACCAATAGGAGCCTAATACGGAAGGTTGCGAAGAACCATGAACTGCTGAACTTCAAGTACTGAAATTATCTCGTCGGAGGTGGTACAGCTCTTGGTATCTCACCATGACTACGATTTACGACCCATCATGGGTACCGAAGTACTGAAGGTACTCTCTGGTGGTCCATTTAACTGATAAGTGACCTCGAACAGAGCTTGCGCACAACTACGACCTGGCAAACTTTGAGTAAGAGGTGAGAACACCAAACAAGATTCTTCGATTCGGATATAAGACCAAATTTTTCTCTGTGATTCGTTGGTGAAAGACTCCAGATACCTTGAATATAGTGTTAAAATAATTGTAATCATATTCACTTACATGTAAGTCATGTAGGCTCTGGATGTCTTCTTGCTGGAGCACTTGGTCGCGATTTGTTGATTCATTCTCGTATTTGCTTTGTTGGATCGCCATCTGCACAAAAAAATAAAGAAAAAATTTTATTAATTGATTACTTCATTATACTCTTATTGTAAAATATACTTAATAAATTCGTGAAACAATTATCTTCAAGAAATTTGACTTTCGTTCGCCTAAAAATTTTTTAGCCGGAACACAGAAGGGGGCACCAAGAATTCCGTCGTCACGAAATCTAAATTGCATACTCACACATGCTCACCATCTGTCCAAGCTTTTCACGTTCTCATACAAATATCGTTGCCTCGACTATCACCTCACGGTCAGTACATACTTAGAAAATTTCACTATCCATGGAAAAAACTTTCGCCGATGACCTCCCATCCATCCAAAACATCATATCTCATCTATATAACCAGCAAATGACATTCATCCTATCTAAAATCGATTCACCATACCTGATTGCAGTTAAGAGCTTGTAAAATGAAATTTAAAAAAATCAGCGGTACAACCATAAAAGGGAGAAAAATTGAGTGAGAATCTGTTGAGCCCTCTGGAGAAAAAAGTCAAGAGCTATAGAACGCAAGAATTACACATTGGGTCCGACAGTCAGCCTTCAAATCATTCACAAATTCCTGAATTCCGCGATTAACTCACGCTTTCATTGGAAAAAAATAAAAATAAACCTCCCTTAAATTCGAATCCAGAAATCTGTGGGATCTCCTAATTGAAGCGCTGCGTGGAAAAGGACCTCCGTCTAATCTATTTCTTATGGAACGGAGGCCTCTTTTCCACGCAGCGCTTCAATTGATAAACCGAGTCAAATCTGAATAAGTCTGATAATATTCTCGATCGACTCGCTCACTCTTTTGATTGTATTCCAGAGTGAACTCGCAGTGACAGAATATTATTGTTCTAACGGACAAGATTTTCGGTCGAATAAGAAAATCGCCAGGCAAAACAGCCGTGCGTTCAGGTCAACACCTATATTTTCGATGACTAAAGGCACACCGTAGATAGGTAATAAGCTGCTAAGTGCTGGTTTACGAGTCATAAAAATAATGTCCAAATATAAATTATTAAACATGTCCTGCGAGCTTCTGAGCGAAAGGAAAGTCATCGTGAGTTATACATATATATAGGAAGAGAAAAAATGTCCAGATTCATTAGTGAAAAAATAAAAAATATAGAAACAGGTTATCGAGTGACGATGGTATGTGTAAACGACTTTTAAATTTACAATTCACAATTCAATTAATAATACTTTTGCGATTGTGAAACGGCTTACGATTAGCTGACGTGTAGACGGACGTTTTACGTTCTCGGTATTTTGGCGCTAAATACAACGATTACGAGTAAGAGATGCCATACAGAGGTGCGTGAATATGTATCGTGTTAACCGTGACCCCGGTACACAGGTCAGTAGGTGCGCTGTGTATATCTGCGTGCGATCCGAAAGCCCCATTTAGGATGAAATGAATCTCGGGGTCAGTGAAATTCGGATCACAATACGATTCGAGGCCATATGAACGGAAGTTTCGAGGATCGGGCATAATTGCTCGGCTAATTAAGCGATAATCGCGGATGGCTTCCAAAACGAGAGTTAGACGATCAGTAAAATATGGGCTCGTCGAATTTGCCGGGCTCAGCCATACCGTAACCGATAGAGATAATGAGGGTGACGACCACTACATCGACGATGATTTATAATACAGCTTATTCCAAATACTCGCGTCGTAAAATATCGCGTCATAAGTGACTATAGAGAGAGAGTGTGTGTGCCCGACTTTACGTAAGTATTTTAGGAGCGCGAAAGATCGGTTGGCAACGATTCTGCATTACGTTCTAATCATAACCACCTTTGGTAATACACAGGTACGAGTGAAAACGGATGAGTTTTATTGACGGGGATGATCGACGCCGAGGGCAAAACGCCAACAGTCTCTTTCTCTGTAGTACACGCGCGACGACATGGATGACGATAATGATGATAGTACTAATGATAATAATAGTAAAAAGAAAAAAAGAGAAAAAGACAGAGACGCGAATAGTAATGACGGGTCTTTACCGCACTCACCCTATTTAGTCATATTTCTCCAAAATGAATAATTATCAATATTAAAGAAATTACACTTCAAAAAAAAATCTAGTTTTTTAGAGCTCGTGTTCATTCAGAAAACAGTACATAATGTGATTATTTTACTCGTATTTCAGGCATTTTTTAGAGAAATTATCTGTAATAATTTATTTAAAAATGGTCCCTTACTATTTTTTCAGAGAATTAATTTTTTAAAAAAAGCTGTTTTAAGGGTCAACATTGGAAGTTTTTATGATATTTTGGTGTGGTAGTTGAGTATAGAGATTTTAGCTATTTTAAGACTGTTTTACAGTTAAAAAGTCAAGTGTATGAGTGTATACATAGTTAGAAAAATAGTAAGGTACCTATAAAGGATTTTAAATATTTCAAAATAGTAAGGTACCTATAAGGGTATTTTTGAGAGTTTTTAGATTTAAAAATTTTAGCTAATTTAGGGGTATTTTTGTACAAAAAGTTAATTGTTTATTTTCTTAGAAAAGAGTAAGGTACCTCCTATAAGGGAATTTAAAATAGTAAGGGTACTAAAGAATTTCAGATATTTTTTTGGGATTTCTAAATTTCTTAGGTTTCATTCAGGAAATTGTGCAGACAAAAATAATGTCCGTCATTACTTGGAATTTAAGAATTTTCATACATTTTGTATCAAATCTAAAACTCAAAAACGGAAAAATGTTGAGTGGTAGCGATACATTTTTCAAAAAAGTTAAAAAAACTGAAATCATAAATTAAATATATAAAGATGCATTCTTTAGATGAAAAAGTAGTTGATTTGATTCACACAAAATTCAACTTCATAGAAAATATTGATATGAAGATGAAATATTTATATAATATAAGAAAATATAAAGAACACGATGAATTAAAACTTGGAATTAAAATGATTGATAATAAAACATGTTATATAGCTACAGATTGTCTCCTTATAGATGTTACGGAAGAAACTAATTTTGATGAAATATTTGTTAAACATAAAGAAGGAATGATAATTCCAAAATTAAATAATTATGATGATTATAAAAAGTTATATAAAAGTTTTACTTTTGTTAAACCAATATCAGCATCAGAAGTTTATAAAATAGTTGAAGATTTAGAAATTTGAAAGATTAAAAATTTTTATACATCCTAATATAAATTTAAGGAGTTATGAATTTTTATACATTCTAGAAGGAATTCAAGGAGTCAAGAATTTTTATACATTTTCTAAAAGAAATTATTACACGTGAATTAGATTATATTAAAAAATTTTCTGGCATAGCCAAATAAATGAAAATCATGTTCCATGTTTTTTATATTTTATCAGTCATCTTGAAATATTTCAGTCTAGGCTTCTACTAGGTCAAGTGTTCGTGAGATATTATTCGTTTACCCCTTTACCTATTTTGGCGTCGTATAAGTCTTCTATGAGAAATATGAGGTAGCGCGAACTCGCTCCGCTCGTTCGCCCCCTGTCTCGCTGTTGTATCGGAATGGTATGAGACAATTCAAGTCTAGGGGACTTGGAAAAATTTCGACTATCCAGCCACATGTGATAGGAAGAGGGACTTAGAAAATTTTCTAATTATTAATTATATTAATTATTTAATTATTTATTATTATTACGCGGGGTATACTCGCGAATTTCTGAATCACGCACGAAGTAGAGATTTTCTAATCATTAAATAATTAAATTATTTAATGATTTATTTATTTAATTATTTAATTATTAATTAATTAATTAATTAATTATTTATTATTATTACGCGGGGTGTACTCGCGAATTTCTGAATCGCCCAAGGGGTAGAGATTTTCTAATTATTAATTATATTAATTATTTAATCATTTATTTATTTAATTATTTAATTATTTATTTACTTAATTATTTAATTATTTATTTAATTATTTATTTATTTAATTATTTATTTATTTATTTATTTATTTATTTTATTTATTTATTTATTTATTTATTATTAATTATTATTATTACGCGGGATGTACTCGCGAATTTCTGAATCACTCACGGGGTAGAGATTTCTCTTGACGGGGGGGGGGGGGGGGGGTACTCGCGAGTTTCAAAATCGAGGTCCGGCGAGAGAAAAGAGATGGAACATGTCAAAAAGGTTAATAAATATATTAAGAGTTATAAAAAATAAAAAATTAATTTGATAATATTTAAAGATGAAAGGTTATTATGATATAGGTTTTGATAAATATCATCACTTAAAAATGAAATATTTATTAGACAGAAGTTAGTTACACTTCTTTCAATTTAATAAATATTACTTTTTGATTCGCCCACATATTGTAACACCAATGAAATGTTCCAAATTTACTCCTAGAATGTTGAGTTCTTGCTTTACATTTGTCACAAATAAATTTGAGTTACTCATCATGCTCCATACAATCTACAAATCTAATAAGAGTAGTTTCACGTTGAGGACATGTACTCATTTCTTTTTTTAAATAAGGTCTAACCTTTATTGTCTCAATTGGTTGGTTAGTTGATTTTAACCCTTTCAGTACCACATTATGTTCCCCTTGTCAAAAAAATCTGAAACTTGACTAACGGATTCTTAGAAAATTTTTGACTCTAATTTTAAGTCCGTACTTTATTGAAGTTGATTGAGCATTGGAGTTTGCATCAGCCAATGAACTACTAGAACACATCTGAGAACCAGAGGTATTACTTTTCTCAAAATCTAAAGGAATGGAATAAGGAAAATTAGACATAATATTCTCAGGATTTTTTGATGATAACTCGTTATTTTTTTAGAGAATTTTTACCTTTGCTTGAAAAAGCGTCAGTCAATGAAAAACTTGACAAATCATGAAGATTAGGTATGATGCAATCTACAAGTATGTGTAGCTTCAAAATTTTGTGGAATCAAGTTATTTTTGAATCGAGGAACATCACTAGCTAGAACTTCCTATCAGTCGTTCGATTCCCATCTTCCAAAACCAGAAAAGATTCCTTATCATCTCTCTTAGTAATCAGTAACACAACAATGGCATTACTGAATAGGATGAAGAATGATGAAATATTCAGGGGATAAACATTTACCTTGTCCAAGATTTCATTTTCAATATTTTCATCATCCGATTCATATTCAAGTTCAATATTGGAACATGCATAAGTATAAAATGTTGAACATTTCATCGTCTGTTAGTGGTTTCAGAGACAGTAATTTTGAGCACGAGCACTCATATTGACAGTAAATATGTAGGAATAGATTTTATTTCATAACTATGAGTATTTAATGATACGAGCAAAGTCATATATATTACTAACGTAACAAGTTGTGCATCTTCCTATATACGCAATGAATACAAAAAAATGTAACGAAATTTATCACTATAGGCGCGCAGCGTCGCATTGCTTATGCTCTTATGGGAGAAATACACGTAAAAAGTATGTTTAGAAACTGCGTGTTATCTCCAAAAATCGATCGACACCTACCTATTTTTTCTTTTGAATATTAAAGACGAGGCTTCTAGCTTTTTTTTAAGCCATACATGAATATAAACGGTTCATTAGAATTTTAGAAATTAAAATTTGAAAAATACGTTTTCTCCATTGTCAGCCAGCTATTTCCAAAAAACTCGTGAGCAATGCTACGCCAGCGCTCAACATTCATGTTCCGTGGCAACAACATGAAACTGCGCGAGTTACTCAACTACTTGGTGTTCTATACGACTTTGGATACGAGAGTCGTATTCAACATTCAAACCTGATGATAACAATAGACCGTGAAGCGGCAATGCAGCGCACCACTGAACGCATGTCAGTACCAGTATTTAGAATGTACATATTTTCATGACGTCAGAAACTATGCCCATGATAAGAAAGTCGACCAGGTATGTGCTGCATACGTTTGATTGGTTCAATACCATCACAGAAAAAAATATATGGAATCTTCACTAATGAAACTTAGGTTCTCTCATCCTGACTTCTCCGCTCTTATCAGTGATAAAATGAAAATCTGAAACTCCGATTTTTAAAAGTGTGATATCTTTGAATAGAAGAAAGCTAGAAACTTGAAATATGGCTTATTTTATTCGTCTTGATCAGTACTTTCATTTACATATAATACTTGAGCCCAACGCCGCACTTTCCGCGACGTAGGAATTCTTAAAAGTGAAGAACATTTAAATGTACGCGGTGACCGAAAGGGTTAAACAAAGTTGCGATTTGATTTTACATATCAATAGAATTACCATCGGCGCAGGAAATTCATGAATTCTGATTATGTTGGTACTTGATAAATTTAAAAATTAACAACGGAGAACAGGAAAGAATTTTTAAACGAGTGATGGTCGTCGATTTGAATTGTTCTTTTATTCATTTTTTCTTCTTTTTGTTCACTTCATTTGCAAGTTTTAGGTCTGAAACACGTATGCAAGCAGTTGGGAAAAATTAGCGATCTAACCGATATTACTTCTCAAAGTTCGTATGGTGAGAGAAGTTCTTTAAAGAGGGAAATGATACAACATGATTTTTTCTCCATCTTACACACCTACATTTTGAAAAAGTCCGTCAAGTGTAGGTGTGTTACATCCATCACATATACTTGGAAAAATCTATAAAATTTTAGGGTGATGAATTTTATAGTTTCTGAACAACTAGGTATTCACCTTAGTGAAAATGATATTCTAGGTACCTCCTTAGTGAAAATGACATACTGGTGATTTTTCTAAAAAAGACCTGAAATATGAGTAAAATGATATCTCGTCGTTTTCTGAACGAATATGCAGTCTAAAATAATTTTTTTTTTTGAAGCGTAATTTCTTTAATATTGATATTCATTTTGGAGAAATATAACTAAATAGGGTGAGTGCGGTAAAGACCCGTCATTACTACTGACGCGCTTCTGTTACAAGTGTCGCATCCAACGACTCGGTCACCCATCGAACAACTGGGCATTCATCGTTCATTAGCACTCCCACGTCCTCTTTTGCCGCCGTTGTATACATGTTCTCACCTCATTATTCTAACAAGTCTATCGCTCGACGATACGATACGGTTTTTATAGAGCCTTCTTTAGAAGGAACTCCAAGCTAGAATTATTTCGTTCTGGAGGTTCCACGATTTGATAGGCGCATATATGATTAAAATACAGCGGCTAATCGAGAAAATTTTCTACGAGGGGAGAGGCGGTGGGCTGAGCAAGAAAAATTGGTGGTATTTCAAAGGGGATTCATCATCCGCGAAGTAAACCGCAAAAAGTCGCATCAGCCATCAGGAGAGGAGATGAAAAATGGTGTAAAATTTTGGTACACCCCAAGACTGATTTTGGGTCTTTCTTAGATTTTGACAGAACTACATTTTCAGACCGTTTTGGAACATTGCAGAAGATTCGCGAAAATGCTCGAAAGAACTTGAGAAAACCTCTAGCCGGGGGGTAAGGGGGAGGGGAAAGGCCTTGGTCGAAAAATATTTCAAATGTCCGCCAAAATGTTGTCCCCAATGAGAAAATTCGAAACCCAAAAAATTGGACCCATCCGATCACACACACGGGCTGCGGAGTCATTTTTAGGCCTAAAATCCAAATGGTTGTATCTCAATGATATTTTTTCAAAAAAAATCATTTACATTTTCCTTTGTTTCTAGCAATAACAAAACTTAAAAATCGAATATTTAAAAAAAATTGGGGGGAGATATCTGGGGAAAATCATGAATTTGAAGCGCCATACCCTCTACTACAATATACATTAGTATCATAGTCCTCGGTGAGGTGAAACATTCCCAAGAAATCAATATTAAATGAATTTCTGTGATTTTTCCATGAATAGCGGGGAGAACTACGACTGCTACCGCAATAGACCGGGTGAAATCAGTAGTCAATGTTCGAGCTGAAAAATACGCACTCTTCCGTGGGTTGAAATGGGAATGTAGATAGACCAAAAATATATTTTCAGTATTTCGTTTATCAATTTGGTCAGTTCTTATGTAAACACATGTACAGATTAGGTGGAGTGCGTTTGATTGAGAAAAATAGTTGAAAAATTCTCCAGTCGCTGGAACAGTCTGAAAACAGTAGAGAAGTGAGACAATCCACTTTTTCACCCTGGAGGATCGTGAATTTTGGTATTTCATTCATCAATTAGGTCGATAATAATGAAGAAACGTCCACCGAGTTCGAAGAAAATGGTCAAGCAATTCTCCAGTTGCTGGAACGTTCTGGAAGCGACAAATAATCGAGAAACTCTAGTTTTTCAACCTGGAGGACCATGATTTTTGGTATTTTATTTATCAATTAGTTCAAATCTTATGTAAATATGTCCGGTAAGTTGTAAAAAAATAGTCAAAAAATTCTCCAGTCGCTGGAACGGTTTTGAAATTGTAAAAAATCCAGTGAATCCACTTTTTCAACTTACAGAACTGCAATTCTTCATATTTTGTTAATCAATTAGGTTAATTCTTATGTAAACACATCCGCCCAGTTAGAAAGAATAGTTAGTTGATTCTCCAGTCGCTGGAACGGTTTAGAAATACTACCAAATCCAGAAAATCTACTTTTTCAACATGGAGAGTATTTTATTCATCAATAAGCTCAAATCTTATGTAAATACCTCCGCCGAGTTTGAAAAAAAAAATTCAACAAATTCTCCAGTGGCGGGAATAGTCTGGAAATAGTAGAAAATCAAGGAAATCCATTCCAGAAACTGGAGAATTTTTTGGTAATTTTTTCTAGTTCGGTGGATATATTTGCATAAGATTTGACGTAATTGATGAACAAAATAGCAAAAATCACAGCTTTCCATGTTGAAAAAGTGGACTTCCTCGATTTTTTGCCATATCCAGACTGTTCCAACGACTGGAGAATTTTTTGACCATTTTTTTCAAACTCGACGGACATGTTGACATTATAATTGACCTAATTGATGAACGATTCACGGTCCTTTTGAGTTTCTAGATTATTTGTAATTTCCAGAATGTTCCAGCGGCTGGAGAATTTTTTGACCATTTTTCTGAAACTCAACTCGACGGACATGTTTACTTAAGAATTGACCTAATTGATGAACAAAATACCAAAACTCACGTTTTTCCATGCTAAAAAATTGGATTTTCTCGATTTTTCATATTTACCAGACTATTCCAGCGACTGGAGAATTTTTGGATTATTTTTTTCGAACTCGACGGACGTGTTTACATAAAAATTGACCTAATTAATGAACGAAATACTAAAACTCAAGGTCGACCAGGTCGAAAAAATGGATTTCAACAGGGAACCTGTTTTATGGGGTTTTTTTTAAGAAATTTGCCGTGCGCCGTCCACCGTGCGTCGTCCAGCAAAAAACTTGGAAAAATTTCGACCCTCGAGCTATACCTATATGATAGGAGGGGGACTTGGAAAAATTTCGACTCTCGAGCCATATATGAAAAAATTTCGACTCTCGAGCCATATATGATAGGAGGGGGACTTAGAAAAAATTTCGACTTTCGACCCATATATGATTTAAAAATTTCGACTCTCAAGCTATATACGACAGTAGGCACGACTAAAAATTGAGAACCCCCCCGTTCCTCTCCTTGGTCTCTCCGTTCCGCCTGCATGCAAATACTTCCATGCTAAGTACTACCTAAATTTCGTTTTCATGATTCCGAAGTTCGCGAGACAGTCAAAAATTCAAACTTCTTAGACGACGAATAAAGAGGACCAAAGGACTGTTTGAGGTCAATATTCGCGAGCCTTCGAATGTAGGTTTGAACGGTCACCGAACTGCCCCCCATTTCTGATTACTTCTATCCCCCGTCGATCTTAGTAGATCATGTCTCCATTGAACGGGAGAAAGAAAAAAAAAAAAAAAAGGAAAACTGTAGCACGCAGGCTTGAATGATGTTCTACATAAAAAGCGAATCAAAATGATGTGTAGTTCTCTTTTTTTTTAAATACAAAAAGAAGCCGAACTATATAGAAGTAGTAAAAAGAAAGAAAGAAAGAAAGAATTTCCAAATATTTTAATTATGAATTATTTTTTATTTTATGAATTGATATAGGATACTTAATTTCGTTAAAATAGCGGCCAACCGCATTCTTCCAGTTCACGCGAATGATTACAATAAATATTACCGTATTTTGTATAATAATTCTGTGCCTCGTGTCTCCGCGGAGCAAGTGTTTGTAGAATCTCTACTCCTAAGTGACTGATGATTATCGAGAAGAGTTATAATATTATGGGTAAACTTTGCAGATACTGGTCATCTTGATGGAGTTGGATGAGAATTTCGTGTTTTAAAAATTATCATAAAATTTCAATTTAGAAGAGCCTAAGAGTCGATGATTCTTTTTTTTTTTTTTTTTTGTCTTCCGCATCAACAGTCAAAAGATAGTTATGGACACTTCGGCGCTTTTTTATGGATCGCGGAATCTTGAAATCGTATACCTCTTCTTTTTCATTCTGTATAGCGGATTTAGATTCGAAACAATGTTAATGGTCGGTTGTAAATTATGATAACAGATCGCGAAACTGTAAGATTCTTTCTCTCTAATATTCCTAATAAATACCCGAGCGTATATACATCTAATAAAGGATGACGTCTCTCGCATTCTTTTTATAAAATACACCAAAAACAAAGTAAGACGAATTCACGGGCGATCGAAATAATAAGTCTAATAATAATCGTGAAGGAACATTAAAAAGATTTTACAGATCTCGAGAGGGAAGAAAAGTAACAGTATACAACTTCCGCGTATTCTTGTTGATAGATCTGCTTTTGGGGAAACACAAGATTGGAAGCGATGTAGAAAGCAGATTGTTGATATTATACACAGTAGGGAAAAAAATTTACAACATAAACGTGTATGCTCAAAATGCCTGTAGAGCACACATAAATACAATGGTAATGTACGTTTTTTTGATGTAGTTCTGGTTTGTTGTGTGTGTGTGAATATGTCTAATAAAGTTTGGAACGAGTTACGCGGTAAAAAAAAAACTCATATTCACAGCTCACGTGTAAGAAATACAACGTAAGTGAAAGAAAAAAAACAGTAGAAATGGAAGAAAAAAAAAAAAAATTAACGATGTATTTGTTCGGGCAGATGATTCTTTTTTAGCGGTCGTTTATTCTACTTCTTGATGGTTTTTTCCCAGTTTTGTTGGCGTATTTATACGTTCGCAGGGACATATAATGGTAATGTGTACTCTATAGGTTTACTTTTTAATACAGTCTCCTTGGTGGTCGGAATTATTGGACACGTTGCTCTCTTCGGTAGTTACAAAAGTTGAGATATATACGAGCGCAAAAGACGCGTGCTAGAGATTTGTGTTGCAAGAAGGGTAGGCGAAAATAGATTCGAGACGCGAGCCCCGCTCCAGAAGGCATACAATCTGAGTGTTGAATCTCCTTTCGAAATCTTGTCAGTGCACTTCACGTACAGGCACAGATTTCAAGACACACTTTGAGTAAAGCGCCTCGCCGTAAAAATACTTTTTTCAAGTTCTCACTTCCTCCATCCCTTTCAACATGTTTTCGATTTCTTTCAGGTATTTTCAGAAATCAAAACCCCTTCGATGATCCAGATATGGAACACTTCAAATACCATAAAGTCCCCCCCCCCCCGTATCATATACGTGCCTCATAAAACCGGTTCCCTATCTCCCGGAGAACCCGCGAGTTTTTCCAAGTCCGTCTTCTACCATATGTGACCCCCATCTACAGAAACCCACCTGAGTGTTCAATTACAATCAGGAGAAAAGGTATCTTCCTTCATTTGTAAAAGATACTTTTCTCCTGATCGATATTCAATGCTAGACGAGGTCACATATTTAGCTTCAAAATCCAAGCCTGTGACGTCATCCATTTCTCAGAATCCATAAACTCAATTAAGTTTTTTTGTTGAGGACTTTTTAGGAGAGTTTACATAGAAAATAGGTTAGAACGATAGAATCATAGGATGATGGAGGGAGGATCTTTAGAGGGTTTTAGAATTGGGGGGTCGATGGCTAGTTTCCAAGCTGAAGGAGCCTTGGAGTAGACTTGCGTTCGAGAATTTCAGCCCGGGACCCGCAATTTCTTTTGTTGAGAGAGGGAGGTGATTATTCTCTGTGACGTCACCAATGACCTTGAACTTATTCAGGAACACGAAGAAATTTCGAGCATCGATCCTCTGTAGAGGACAGTAGATATCCAATGTATGTGCTGCGCCAGTCTGCACCAGTCTGTTTCAGAACCGTTTTTTCTATGCACCAAGCTCATTTTCACATACTCTATAAAATCTTAAAATCCTCTACTTTTATACACTGATTTTTTGACTGTTTTTAAGCTAAATATGAATCATTTCACCTTATTTTCTTCCTACTCAGTTTGAAAAATTTTCAACTTTTTGTATCAATTCTATATCATTTTTATATCATTTTTTCTCTTTTTTAACCCAAAAGAAATTCAGAGAATTAAAAATCTTCATAATTTATGTTTGTATACATTTTGTATCAATTCTAAAAGAAATTTAGAAGATTAAAAATTTTCATACATTTGTATACAATTTATATCAATTTGTATCAATTTTAAAACTCGAAAACGAAAAAATGTCGAGTGGTAGCTATACATTTTTCAAAAAAGTCTAAAATCAAATTATAAATTAAACATACGAATATACATTCTTTAGATGAAAAAGTAGTTGATTTGATTCACATAAAATTCAACTTCATGGAAAATATTAATATTAAAATAAAATATTTATATAGTATAAGAAAATATAAAGAAGACGATGAATTAAAACTTGGTATTAAAATGATTGATAATAAAACATATTATTAGAGCTCGGATTTTTTGGCAATTATGAGAAAGATTTTTGGAATTTAAAGTCGAGAAATTTGGCATTATTTGGCAAAATCAAAAAAAAATACGAAAAATGAATGGTTTAATGAAATTAAAAATTTTTTTAATTGAATTTGAACGTATTATTAAAGAAATCTATAAAAAACGAGAATTAAACATTACATTTCGGCGCTAAATATTCAAAATTCGTCGTTTTCGGCATTTATTCCGGTTTTGGCATTTATTCATTTTTTGGCATTTTTTGGCAAAATAAAAATTTTTTCCCTGGGTCCTAAAGGTATGAAATGAACTCCCATTTGATCACCCGCCGTCTGCCCCTTCAGGAAAAAAACTGACAAATTCCAAGGAATCCGAGCTCTGCACACTATATAGCTACAGATTGTCTTAGAAGAAACCAATTTTGATGAAATATTTGCTAAACATAAAGAAGGAATGATAATTCCAAAATTAAATAATTATAATGATTATAAAAAGTTATATAAAAGTTTTACTTTTGTTAATCCAATATCCACATCAGAAGTTTATAAAATAGTTGAAGATTTTAATAGAAATTTGAAAGATTGAAAATTTTCATACATTTTTATTGATTATAGAAGAAATTTAGAGATGTCAAGAATTTTCATACATTTTGTATCAATTTAGAGGATTGAAAATTTTAAAATTGAAGCGCTGCGTGGAAAAGGGGCCTCCGTTCATTTATATAGAATTTATATCAATTCTAATAGAAATTTACGGAGTCATGAATTTTTATGTATTTTGTATCATATCTAAAAGAAATTCAAGGAGTCGAAAATTTTCATACATTTTGTATACAATTTTTATCAATATTAGAAATTCAAGAAGTCAAGTCTTTTGAGATTTTCGAACATTTTTTCATTATAAATTCACTTAGAAAAACATGTGTAAAAAATCTGCATACGATTTTATTCATAAAAACTATCACATTTCAACCTTCATGATTACTAAAAGTAAGCACGATTTTATCATGGCGGAATGCTGGCGCCAGAAGCTGGCGTCCATGGACAATTCAATGGAAAGTAGTTACCAAAGCCAATGTTGAAGAATTGGCGGACAAAAAACGGAACTGTCCGGGGAAAAGCCAGTCGTTGGCGCAACCGTATAACAAGAAAAGAATTGGCGAAAAAATATAATGAAGCCAAAAAAAAAGAAGAATTAAAAACTTTCTTGGCAGCAGAAATATTAAGAATCAAAGCCAAGTACAGAAAAATGAAAGAAGAGGAGAGGTCTGAGAGGTCTAGTCAACAATAATTTTTTTTTTTTGTTTCATTTGTTGTTTTTTTTTTCTTTAATGAAGCCAAAAAAAAAAGAAGAATTAAAAACCTTCTTGGCAGCAGAAATATTAAGAATCAAAGCCAAATATAGAAAAATGAAAGAAGAGGAGAGGTCTGAGAGGTCTAGTTAACAATAATTTTTTTTTTTTGTTTCATTTGTTGTTTTTTTTTTCTTTTTACACCCCCTTTTTTTAAACTGAAGTATCTTTATTTTTTTTTTTTGTCTTTTCATCTAATTGTAAGTTTTATCCCTCTTATCTGGAAATTTTATGCATATTTTTATACGCTTTTTCACTGCGAAGAATTTCATTTTTATTTCATCTTTTTTTTTTTCCTTTTTTCTGAGATATTTTCTCTTTTAATTATTTTAAATCTTTTAATTTAAACCTCTAAGAGATGCTAAATTTTTAAGATTCTTTTTTTATCGTTATTATTATTTTATTTATTTATTTATTTATTTATTTATTTATTTATTTATTTATTTATTTATTTATTTATTTATTTATTTATTTATTTATTTATTCATTTATTTATTTATGTATTTTTCTTTCTTGTTATTCTTAACGTTTATTTTTTCTCTCTTTCTTGATTTTTTTTTTCTCGTTTCCGTCTATTTTTGGTCCCCAGAGTGTCACGGAGTGAGAACAAATATTGTAACATTACTACTCGTAGATATTTTCGGTAGACGCTGTTTTACATGCTGTAAAAAATATTCAACGAATGAACAAAAAACGATTATGCGTAATAAAAACTTCCGTGTTCATTTTGTCTTTTCATTTTAATGTGGATAGAATTTCAACTTCATTAACTGTCTGCGATAAGACGAAAAGTATGGTGTGTAGACCTATGCTCGCGCTCTCTGTCTGTCGGCGTGTTTTATGGAGATTCTCGAGCTGTCGATTATTCTACAGAGATTTCACTAAAAATTTATATCATTGAGAAATTACTTGCAGTTTGTAGAAATTTACAAACTATACAATAGTCTATAAATGATATCCGAGATATGAAACAGGGTGATTTCAACTAAGTTTAATGTCTCAATGTTGGTAAATGTCTACAAGCCTACTCGATGGGCGAGAAAATGAACAGTTGTACACTCGACAACTGACAGGTTTTATTTACACGAAAAATCAACAAAATCAAATCTATAATTGTTTCGCGTTGTTGTTTCTAAGAGTTTCACATAAATTGGGCGTTGATGCCTCGCACTGATCGAAACACAGAGCACCGTTCTTGAAGAGTATTCCGACCCAGGCATACATCTTGTTGCTGGTTTTTTTATCAAAACTTATACCAACGAACCAAGCCTCGGTGGGCTCGTTAATTGCGGCTAGGAATGGGGCTCGGTCCTCTCGTAGGTAATCAATTAGTTGGTCCATCGCCCTGGTTGTTGGATAGCCGTATTTGATCGACATGATGAAATTTTTTTGTAACCTGTTAGTCATGACATCAACATTCCCTGCCTCTTCTTTTGAAGTTCTATCGAATTTCACTGATTCTTGGTAAGATATTTTCGCGGCATTCAACCTGTCCAGCAGTCGTACAGTGTTGCTGTACTCATTCATGCCGCTTCGAAGAGTTGCAGTATCGAACAGCTGCTCTAAGTTAATCATTGCACCTGAGAGACATCCGGTATCCATGTGCCATTTGAGTTCGATTAGCCAACCGTGCTCGTTCAAAAGGAATGTATCCTTATTTGGGTTGTACTTCTCGATTCTCTCTTGCAAGGCAGTTCTTATCTCGTTATTTGGAAAATTTAGCGAGACTTCATCGGTTTTTTCGTCGTAACTCTCTATTGTAAGATAACCATACAGGATCATAAGGATATCTAGCGGGATAGATTCGAACGCAGGATTACGTCTGCTTTCAATATCATGTTTCGATGATTTACTATGTTCCCACACCTTCAACGGTTTTCTCGAGAAAAACAGTCTTCGAATAACCTCATTTTCGGGGCTCGTTTCACTCCAATAACAGCCAAATTTTTTATGCTCGAAGCATTTCATGATGGAAACTGGATTCAATACGTTTTTCTTTTTTCCATCGTTGTACTGAAATGTAAAATTGTAACCATCGTATTCTTCTCTCAGCTTACGAAGAAATTCATCTAGTCCTTCCTTGCTGTTGAGATTGAATCGATCGGCGATCTCGGGTTGAAAGTCTGCAATTTCTGTGCTGGTGAAACCAAAGGCACCTGCGAATTCTTCATTGTAAGTCAGATCAACGTAAGAGTTTGGACCACTTTGTAAACTACTAGTCGATTCTAGTCTCCAAACACCCACAACCAAAACAAGGCGGAGTTTTTCACCCTGGCTCTTTATAGCCCCAAATAGACCATCAAAGAAAAATCCGATTTCATTCGCTAGTTCACGGTCTTTCTTCAATTCAAGCGCCTTTTGGAAGGGATAATCGTATTCGTCTACTAGGACGACGACTTTTATCTTGAATTTCAATTCAAGCTTGAAGATTAAATGGGACACGCTAATAGCAGGCACACGTTCCGCGGTGCAATCCAATCCGTAAGATTTCCCGACATCTCGTAACATTTGAGTGAATTTACCATTGAAATCACTCATGTCACAGAAGTCGTCGATTTCACGAAAGTCTAGGTGAATTACGGGACACTGAATCCACTTTTTATCTTTCAACTCCTCCGGCACAAGTGGTTCGAAGAAGTAGGTATTGCCTCGATCGTTAATTTTCAGATTTTTGAATAGAGTTTCGTTACCTTCGAAAAAATACTTAGCCATTGCAAGGAATGATGACTTCCCAAACCTGCGGGGACGAGTTATGTAGAAGAATAGATTGCCTGCTTCGTTCTCCAGTAAGCGTTCAAGGTAAACGCTTTTATCCGCGTACAAGTAATCATTTCGTCGTTGGTGAACCCAGGATATACCTTCGCCGGGAATTTTCCTCAAATGTCCAGTGGAAATCGGTCTCCAAGATTCTGTTGACGAGTTTGATAAGATTATCGTGATCCGGCTCAAAAATCCCAAAAAGATTAAACATCTAGCTACAATAATCATGTTGGACGAATGATGCAACCAAAATTGACGAACAATAAAAACGACGTTCGAATTATTTTTCCACCTTACGCGTTAACAAGCTGAGCTATTGTGAAGTTTTGTGAAAATTGCAATGAAGGCTTCTTGAAATCGATAGCGGACTAATGAAAAATACTTCCTTTATCATCATTTCGTCGAATTCAAATTAGGCTACATCAATTCTTTCTATCATTTCATCGAATTCAAATTACATCAATTCTTCCTATCTCCTTTTAATCACACATATTAGCCTATAATGGATTTTGATATTCTTGACTCCTTGAATTTCTTCTAAAATTTATACAAATTATACACAAAATGTATGAAAATTCTTGACTCCTTAAAATTTCTTTTAGAATTGATACAAATTGTATACAAATTTAAATGAAATGTATGAGAATTCTTGACTCATTATATGTTTTTTAGAATTGATACAAATTAATATGAAAATGTATACAAATTTTTAATCCTCAGAATTTCTTTTAGAAATGATAGGCCTACAAATTGATATAAAAATGTATAAAAATTTTTAAGCCTCTGAATTTCTTTCAAAACTGATGCAAATTGATGAAAAATGTATGAAAATTTTTAAGCCCCTGAATTTCTTTCAGAACTTATACAAATTGATATAAAATTAGAAGAAAATTCTTGACTACTTGAATATTATTTGAGAATTGATACAAATTGTTAGCACAGGTTCTTAATCCCAAATTCTAGAGAATTGTGCATTTTGTCATGAAAGCATGAAATTTGGTATTGAAGTGTACGAAGATATGAATGATATTAACAAGAGTGCCACGCAGAAAGTCCATTTTCATGCCCCCAGGGTCCACGTTTGGGGGGAGGGTTCATTTTGAAGATTATTGTTGCAGAAATTAGAAAGAAATTATAAAAAATATATTAATCATATGATTTGTAGAAAAAATGTATTACAAAATTTTTTTCCTAGACGCACCCTTCCATTGGGGGCCTTGGACTCAAATTTTCACAAAATTGTAAATGTAATCAGAAAAACTTAAAAATTTAGTATACAGGTGAAGAAAGAGGTAATGAATAATATTAATAAGAATGCCACGCAGTAAGTTCATTTTTGTGCCCCCAGTGGCCCTTTTTTTTGGGGGGGGAGAGATACTTCTTTTGAACACTATTGTTGTAAAAATTGGAAAAAAATTATATAAAGTATATACATTGGGTGATGCTGCTAGGAAATGTTTTCTATACGTAGGTCCTTTCATTGGGGGCCTTGGGGCCCAAAATTTCACAAAATCATAAATTTCATTAGAAAAACTTGAAATTTAGTACATAGGTGAAGGAAGGTGTAATGAATAATGTTAACAAGAATATGCCACAGAATAAGTTCATTTTTGTGCCCCCAATGGGCCCATTTTTTTCGGGGGGGGGGGGGGCAAATGCTTCATTTTGAGACTTCTTGTTGCAAAACATGCGAAAAAGAATTATACATAATAATTATATTTATTGAGTGATTTGTATGAAAAAAGTGGTGCGAGGAATTTTTCTTCCATTGGGGGCTCATGGACTCCAAATTTCATCAGATGCGTATGTATGTTTTCAGTCTTCATTATTCTAGGCCTAATTTATAGAAATTATGAGGCAAAAGAAAACGCATATTGTAAAGATTTATTGAATAAAATGATTATCATGTGCCCTAATGTAGAGAAACAAATTCTGGATTCCGTTTTTTTCGAACATTATTTGCCAAATTTAAGTCTATAAAATAAAGTTGTGAATATTTAACTTTTTGAGCATCTTGTTCTCTTAAATTACTACTTAAATGTGAAATAATACCTTGTATCTTGAAACAGTGAGGCCCAAATCTTGACACGTTCTATACATTACCCATTGAAACTGAGGCACCAAGAGATGCAAAAGCTAGCGCCGAATTATATGTGACACCGTCTACAGAAACCCGGCTCAGTGTTCAATTACAATCAGGAGAAAAGGAATCTTTCTTCCTCTGTAAGAGATCCTTTTCTCCTGATCGATATTCAACGCTAAGCCGGGTTTCTGTAGACGGGGTCACATATTGTCTAATATTTCCTCGGAATTGTTTATTTTCAATATTAATACCACACAAGAATTCCTTGATCAACGAAGGCACTTTAAAATCAAAGTCAAAAATATATTTTCCTCCCATGCAACACTTGGTGAATATTTTCTGCTTTTCGGTTATACTTCATTTTCGAAATGAAAAGCTCCACAAAATTTACACTTTACATTCATGGCACACAAGTAATTTGGCGCAATATTGACTTCACAATATAGTCCATGAGCCCCCAATGGAAGAGACTATACATGAAAAAAATTCCTCCCACCACTTTTTTCATACAAATCACTCAATAAATGATAATTATTATGTATAATTCTTTTTCTCATGTTTTGCAACAAGAAGTCTTAAAATGAAACATTTGCCCCCTCCCCCCCCCCAAAAAAAAATGGGCCCATAGGGGCACAAAAATGAACTTATTCTGTGGCATATTCTTGTCAACATTATTCATTACACCTTCCTTCACCTATGTACTAAATTTCAAGTTTTTCCAATGAAATTTATGATTTTGTGAAATTTTGGGACCCCAAGGCCCCCAATGAAAAGAAAACATTTCCTCGCAGCATCACCCAATGCATATTTTTATATAATTTTTTTCCAATTTTTACAACAAAAGTGTTCAAAAAAAGTATCTCCCCCCCCCCAAAAAAAAAAATGGGCCACTGGGGGCACAAAAAAGAATTTACTGCGTGGCATTCTTATTAATATCATTCATTACCTCTTCCTTCACCTGTATACTAAATTTTTAAATTTTTCTGATTACATTTACAATTTTGTGAAATTTTGAGTCCAAGGGCCCCAATGGAAGGGTGCATCTAGGAAAAAAATTTTGTAATACATTTTTTCTACAAATCATATGATTAATATATTTTTTATAATTTCTTTCCAATTTCTGCAACAATAATCTTCAAAATAAACCTTCCCCCCAAACGTGCACCCCTGGGGGCTTAAAAATGGACTTTCCGCGTGGCACTCTTATTATTATCATTTATTACATCCTCATACACTTCAATGCCAAATTTCATGCTTTTATGACAAAATGAACAATTCTTTCCTTACTGCCAGTACTATGTATACAAATTGATAGAAAATTTTCCTTAGAATTGATACAAATTGATACAAAATGTATGAAAATTTTTGATCTTCGAAATTTCTTTTAGAATTGATACAAAATGTAGGTACATGAAGATTTTCAATTCTCTGAATTTCTTCTGGGTTCAAAAAGAGAAAAATGATATAGAAATGATATAGAATTGATACAAAAAGTTGAACATTTTTCAAACTAAGTAGGAAGAAAATAAGGTGGGATGATTCATATTTAGCTTAAAAACAGTCAAAAAATTAGTGTATAAAAGTAGAGGATTTTAAGATTTTTATAGAGTATGTGAAACATGAGCTTGGCGCATAGAAAAGACGATTCTGGAACAGAGTGGTGCAGACTGGCGCAGCACATCGGACACTTGAAAAAGTTTGAGCTATCAACCTCTGAAAAAGAGGGGCTTGAAATAGTTTTGAGCTCTGGATCCACCTATAAAACTAGAAGCTAGGCAAAAACTAAGGAGTCTTGGTCGCATATGAACTAGTCCCGGAGAAGCATTTCAGACTAAGGCGGGTGATATCCCCAAAATACATGTCTGCGTCCACGTCCAACTTTCATGACGTCATCAATTGGCCTTGACTTAATTTAGAGATACGAAAGAATTGCGATCTTCGATCTTTGCAGAAGAAAAATTTCGAGCTCCGAACTTCTGTACAGGTTCCCGTAATGAGTGACGCCCACCACCCAACCTCAGACCTGAAAGTACCTCTAAAATTTGTCTTTCCCCGATGTTATTTTCCCGAACCACACAACAGTTATCTGAGGCAGACAGACGTTCAATCCTGCACCTACAAATACGATACGTCATTTTCTCTCCTTTCAGGACGCCTCTCGCATACGCACGAACTCGCGGAAAACAATTTAATCCATCACCCTAATTGCATACAAAAGCGCCACAGTGAATAGGGCAGAGGGTGTGCGACCGCAATCGGCACTCGATGCGGCGCGGCGTCGATTTCTTCTTCCACCTTCTCTCAAAACTCTTGTTACAAATCAACATTCGCGGTGCACACGTGAACACGCCAATTTTTTTTTTGTCTTCTTCGAGTGCGTAACGTATAGGTCTGCTCCTACTATTGTGACACATATATACCGTTTATTAATTGACACGTGTTTTCAACCCGTTTCCCCTCTTTATTAGGCGTCTTAATCGAGACGTCAAGTGCTCTTATGCGGTTCACGCATTGTTAGTGTAACCTTCCTTCGATCGTCTCACGTTCCTTATCGTGAGAGGGAGACCGTAGCCTAGAATAATGGAGTTGCAAATTATAAAAAATTAACTTCGTTATACCGTTTCTGCTGGGTCGACTCCAAACGCGAGGCTTTGAAGGGTACGCGAGGGAATTTTTTGAAATTTTGTCGACATTCGTTTGGTAACCTCGATTATTTCTGGAACAAAGTCTCGTACATGGAAATTTGGGCCTTGGAAAGTTTTTTTTCTTTTCGCTAATTGCACCCTCGTCTCGATCAGTCACCGGGGCCTTTTACACGTCTAGAGCTATTTCCTGCGCGACGCTGTCGCACTATGTTTATATAGATCAATTACACACAAAATGTATTCAAGAGTACGTCACCTTAATTCCTTATACCCGTATATTTCGTCGTCATTTCATTCTAGATTACACAGTTGACTGATACTCGCGTAAAATCTATAAGCCATGTATAACGGGTGCCATATGGATACAATCATAACTGTATACGCGAAGACATGTTGACACAGCTTCTGACAAAATTAATACGTTACCCAACAATAATATTGGCATGCGTACGTTTTCGTTATACACTCCGAAATGAAGTGGAATTGCCAAAACTTCACATAAAACGTAGTCCATACATTCTTATGCAGATAGCTTTAAGACAATATTACACGCGATGAACCGCGAGAATGGCAGATGGATATCAAAGAACTATAATGAAAATCTCGGTTACCCTCTCTCAACCGCGGACTCTTGTTACCTTTTAGATCTAGATATATTTATTATCCGCATCGTAAAGTATAGTATAGTCTGGGAGATGAACTCCTTTTTTTTTTTTTTTTTGCGTGATAATAAGAAGACTGAATAGGAGGATTTTAACGACTTCGTAAATGTATCACGAATTATTTTGTAGACGAAGTACAAAACGGTAACCGGAAAATACAAGAACGAGATGCATTACGCGAGAACAATAACCTCGTTTATGGTAGGGAGACGAGAAAAAGTGATGGTGCAAAGTGCTCGGGTTGAGATTGTCGTAAAATATTATTCAATACGATATTTCTTTATTACGAGCTATAAAAAAGAAGTGAACGTCTTTGGTACCATCTTGATCACGTTGCAAAAAGCTCTACAAAAATCTCATCGATTTCAGTACATTTAAGCAATGCACATTTCAATTGGCTGTACTTGAAGGAAGTCGTGGTATCTACCCCCCCCCCCAAAAAAAAAAAAAAAAAAAAACACCAAAGGCTAAAAATGGTGGGCAAGGAGAACCGGATGAGGTTAGGACAATGTGAGACTGTTTCAAAATAAGGAAAGAGGAAGAGGAAGGATATCTGGGCTTACTGGTCGTGCATCTTTTGCAATGAAAGCTGAGAGCCCTACTCTCCGCTGTTTTCAACCACCTGCCATTACATACGTTGAAATATTTGAAAGTCTTCAAAGTCCTCTTCCTCTATGTACGTATGGACATCGTAACAGGGAACCTGTTATATGGGGGCTTATTCGAGAAATTTGCCGAGGGCCGTACGCCGTCCAGGGAAAAACAGAAAGATGTATAGCTTGGAGAAAAATTTCGAATCCTATTGTTTATAGCTTGGAGGATAAAATTTTTTCAAGTCCTTCCCCACCTATCATATATAGCTATGAACTCGAAATTTCAAGTCCCCTTCCGATCATATATTGCTTGGAGGTCGAAATTTTTTCAAGTCCCTTCTCTATCCACCGAAAATTTCGACCGTTGTTTTTCCAAGTCCCACTCCTATTATACATAGCTTGGAGCGAGGTCCTTTAACGTCACATTTGATGACGTCATAGACCAGATTTTTTCAAGTCCACCTCCTATTATACATAGCTTGAAGCGAGAGGCCTGTGACGTCACGATCTGATGACGTCATAGATCTGTTTTGGGGGATGATAGGAGGGGGACTTGGAAAAATTTGATTTCCAAGCTACATATGGTAGTGAAAAAGGGTTTTTCAATTGTACAAATCTACTTGCTTATACAAGAGTACTTTTGGGTGTTATCCCATCATCAGTTGTGTCGCAACTGGAGAACAAGGCCTTAACCATGAGTTTTTATGAAAATCACCAGGCTGAATGGTCTACTGTATATGATCAATATTTCCATCTGTCCAGGTTACTCCACCCGCAAGAAGTTAAAGAAATCATGTTCGAAAAAGGAGGAGAGAGGAAGAAAGGAGAAGATTATGTGGAAAAACGAGTAGAAGCCCAAACAAAACAGATCAAGAAGAAGCTTGCCGAACTGACCCGGAAGAAAGAAGAAAGGAAGGAAGAGACAGCGAGAGTTGAGCACAAATTTACTCCCAGAACCGAGAACCTATCAGGCGTCAGCTTCACAGAAGAAGAAAGAAGACTGCTGGACAAAGGCATCAAGTACGTGCAGCCAGAGAGGCTGAACCAGTGTAGGCTTGAAAGCATGGCCATTAGCTGCGAACAAGTAATCCAAACCATGGAACACGACGTGAGACCAGAAGCCCGGACTAAAATTCAAAGAGGATATGTGCCGAACCTATGACATAACGCAAGTGATGCAGAGGAAGGTCACAAATCTACCAAAGAAGATCCGACAGAACAACCTGATTTTGACAAAGGCGGACAAGGGCAGCACGGTAGTGGTAATGGAGAAGGAGGACTACACCCAAAAAGTGGAGTCGTACATCGCAGTTAATGGATACCAAGAGCTGGCAAGGGACCCAACACGGAAATACGAAGATGACCTGAAAGCTGTGTTGAAACGGAACAATGTACCCGGCAATGGAAGGACGCTTGAGATGAACCCGGTTGCACCAAAATTCAAGGGGCTTGTAAAACTCCACAAAGCGAACTGTCCGATGAGACCCCTGGTCAACAGCATTCAATCACCATGCTACAAGATAGCAAAGATCGTAGCCACATTCCTGAAAGAAAACTACCAGTTTGCACCCAGACGAAGTATGAGAAACAACGGAGAGCTGATTGAGCAACTGGACAAGTTGAAAATCAGAAGTAACGACTAGCTGATATCCCTTGATGTGACTAGTATGTTTGGTACCATACCGAAGGAGGAACTTCTCACTCTGCTCAAAAACAACAGCTACCATGGGAACCCCGATGGGTCGAAGTACGCCAACATAGTGGAGGAGATCTTGAGCCAGAATTACTGCCGCTTCAATAACAGGTTCTACAGTCAGGAAAGAGGACTTGCGATGGGATCACCGCTGTCACCAATACTGGCGGAGATATTCATGAATGATATGGAAAACAAGATATTGAAGGGCAGCAAGTTCAGAAACTCGATCAAACACTGGGCTAGATATGTAGATGATATCCTAATTGTGTGGTCAGGCACTGATAGGCAGGTGGATCTATTCCTTTCAGAAAAGAACGCGATGAATGAGAGCATCAAATTTACCGTGGAAAAAGGCAATGAGACCATCAACTATTTGGACCTTCCACTCACAATGGAGAACGATAGGATAGAATACAAAATCTACAGGAAGCCGACGCATACTGACACCATCATCCCAAATGACTCCTACCACCATCCCAGGCACAAGTTAGCGGCAATCCAGAACTACTGCTATCGGGCCATTTCTGTCCTCAAGAACAATAAAGAGAAGAGGAAAGAGATCGAGATAGTAAAGCAGATCGCTGAAGCTAATGGCTACCGCAGACGTGTGGTGGAGGGAGTCTTTGGGACAATGGAAACAAAGAAAGGAACCCATGACAGCATACTGAGAAAGTACTCCGGATCGATACCATATATAGGAAAGTACACAAACAAGGTGATAAAGGCGTTGAATGGCTACGGTGTGAATGTGGGCATCTAGAATAACCAACCCATGGTCAAGAGAATCAGCAATGACCAGATGGAACAAAAGGACAAGGAAAGCTTGAGCGGAGTGTACAAGCTCAGTTGCGAACAGTGCGAGGGGATCAATATCGGTGAGACTGGGAGAACGTTTGAGATCAGGAGAAAGGAGCACAAAACGTCGAGGGAGAAAGAAGATGGCAAGTCACTGTTTGGGAAACACTGTAACGAGGAAAACCACGATGGAGAGGGAATATTTGAAGTCATACAGGTAGAGAATCGCACAAAGAGAAGAAAACTCTGGGAACAAATGGAGATTGCAAAAGCCAAGAGGAAGAAAGCCTGCCTCTTGAACAATGTAGTCACGTTTGACAGCGTAAAATTATTCGGCCTGGTGATTGGACGAGAGAAGAAGAACGGAACCAACCAATGAGACGGCTGGAATCCAGGTAGCCAATAGAAACGCAGCATTTAGGACAATAGATTGAACCAATCACAAAGCAGTACTTTTTAGCCAATAAGAACACAATGTCATATTATTGTAAGAATAAGTTTCTAAGAAGTGAACCAATCACAACACAGCATTGTTATAACCAATAAGATCACAGTGTTATACTATAAAAACTCATGGTTAAGGCCTTGTTCTCCAATTCCTACACAACTGATGATGGGATAACACCCGAAAGTATTCTTGTATAAGCAACTAATAAAGTAGATTTGTACAATTGAAAAACCCTTTTTCAATATTAGTGCTCGCCGTCCAACAAAAAACTAGTAAGAAAAATTTCTACTCTCGAGCTATATGTGATAGGAGGGAGACTTGGAAAACTTTTGACATTCTGGCAAGGAATTTTTCCAAGTTCCCCTTCTATCATATAGACCTCGAGATTCGAGAAAAATTTAGACTCTATCTTGGGCTTCTTTATAGTAGGTTTATCTAGGTCTAGGCTTCCTTGAATTCTTACCAAATCCCATATGACTCATGAAACCGGTTCCCTGCGTTCCTCGATTAACCGTCGTCTTTCCAAGACCCACTCCAATTATACATATCTTGGAGCGAGAGGCCTGTGACGTCACAATCTGATGACGTCATAGATCAGTTTTTCCCTAAGTCTCTCTCCTATTATATATAGCTTGGGATCGGGGCCTGTGACGTCACAGTTTGATGATGTCATAGGTGAGACTTGCGGCGTTACAATCTGACGACATCATAGATCAATTTCCAACAGGGAACCTGTTCTATTGAGAAATTTGCTGTGCGCCGTCCAACAAAAACGTAGAACAATTTCGGCTCTCCAGCCATACATGATAGGAGAGGGACTTTGGATAATTTCTAACTCTGAACTATATTTAATAGAAGGGGGATTCTTGAGCTACATACGATATTTCCAAGTCCCCCTCCTATCATATTACAATCTGACTCATAGAACAGGTTTCCTGCGTCCCTCGTTTATCTTCGTTAAGGAAGCCTGGACATCACGTATTAATTCTTGTAGACCACTTTTTTATAAGAATTTGAACCAAAAATCATCTCCTGATGACGTCACACTCTCGTGTACTTTCCTCGTTTTTGAAGATTTTAATGATTTGCAGCTCTGATGATGTCACGGTCTCATGCTCGTACTTCGCGCCCTTCTTCAACTCATTCTCTTTTTTGACAATTAGTTGACCATGTTTAAAGCTTCCTCATAGTGAGAAGAGTCTTGGTGTAGCCTAGCTCTCATGTTGACTCTAAACCCTCAAATCCTTAGGATAAAAACTCATTTCCTCAAAAAACTTTTTCACGAAACCGAAATCACCGACCCCAAAGAGGAATTTCTCATATTTTCTATAGCAATTTCAATAATAATATCCAATACAATGGGAACAAGATTTTAATTTGATTTACTTTTGACACACATGACCCTTGAGACGAGAAGGGGGAGCGTTAACTCAAAGACGAAAATGATGAAGGTATATTTAGGAAGAAATTATTCCATTTAATTGTAGACGTCGACCTAAAAAGACATTTTTCATACTTTTTCTTTATCAATTCGAAGACCCGAACCCTTGCCTTAAGACGAGGAAGGGGGAGGGTAAACCCAATGCAGGAATAATGGAAATATTTACAAAAAAAAAAAATTTCCCCTTTACCTTCGAGAAAATGGATGGTGGTGTTTCAAACGAACTATTAGGTCATAAATCTGGTAAAATTGACCTCAAGAGGTACTTTCGACTTTTACCAATCTTGATACGATAAGCAATCATGGACCTACAAGAGTATTTTTCTTACTTTTTATATTAATTCGAATTCTAGAAACTTCAAGACAAGGGGGGGGGGGGGGGTAAGCCGACGAGAGTGATGATAAAAGTATTTGAACAGAACCATTCGTCACCGGGAAACTGAAATTATCGCGACCTACGGGTACAGAGTAATTTTTTTCCGCATGAATTTGAATGCTCGAACCCTTGAAACAAAAAGAAGGAAAGAACGGGAGAGGGTTAATTCGACAAGGGTGTACGACGCAGGTACCTGAAAACAACATTGCATGGGACCCGATTTAAATACGTAATTTTCTTGCCTTCAATATTAATGCAAATTCCCAAACCCTTAAGACAAGGGACCGATAGAGATATTTGAAAAGATTTGAACTAAAGAGGGTTAAGCAAGGGGAGGCAGGGAACCGATTTGATGGGGTACGTGTAGATTGTGACGTTACAAGGCTGACCTTTGACGTCATCAAATTGGGACATCACAATTCCCGACTTTGGAGTTGTATAAATATAATAGGAAGGGAACTTATAAAAAACTAACCTATGACGTCATCAGATTTTGACGTCATAAGACTGACCTATAACGTCATCAAACTGTAACGTGACAGGACCGCTTCCCAAGCTATAAATGACTCGGAAAAATTTCAACCTCCGAGCTTTACCGGCCGGCCGGCCGGAAGGCGGACCACGGACATTTTTCCCGAAAAAAAACCCTGAATAAAATAAGTTTCCTGTCAAAATTCGAACTTTCAAACCTTTTGACAGAAAAAAATGGTGGAGGCGTATGAAAAACGAAAAACTTTTCCATGAAACCGAAATCATTGACCTAAGGAGGTCTATTTTCTAAATTCCCGAAATCAATTCTGATTTTCGAACTTTTTAGGCGAAGAGGGGGGATAAACCAACAAAGAAAATTGAGGTACTCGTATATGAAAGCAACCCCACTATGAAATCGAAATCATCGTCGTAGAACAGGTATTTTTTATATTTTTTGTATTTAATTAAATTGTCGAACCCTTGCTGCAGACACGTGCGAATTCTCAAACCCTTGAGAGGAGAAGCTCCGATGGGGTGGAGGTATTTGAAAAAATTTGGGATAGAAGAAAATCTTCCTTCTTTAAATAATAATAATAATACTCCCGTGCGATTTGGGGTAAGTTTCACTGTAGTACGGAAGTCGAAATTTTCTAAAATTTCTTCCAATTCCCCTTCCTCTTATGTGAATTGCCAAAACAATTCACCTCTTTTTGAGCCATATTGTAATAAGAATACTTCAAGAGTTTCGATATCGGGTATAGATGAGCTATTTTCTGTGTGCGCTGTACTCGAGGTCAAACCTTATTTTGTTTATCTATAAAGCGATGATAAGTCTGACGTTGGCGCGAGAAATCGAACAAAATACATCCTCGGATTACGAAATATTGAGAAACTTTTACATCGAGTTGTTTTCTCTGACGTGTGGCCGAGAACGAGACTATTCTATGAAATAATAGATAAAAATGAATCTGAGCTTGTTTTCGATTAAGAAATTCTTTACAATCTCTAGTTACAGACCTCTAGGATGACCTTTCGTTCTTTGAAATCACTCGGTCCAAGGACTCGGAAAAATTTCAACTTGCGAGCCACCAAAGAGGTTCTCTACGTTCCTCGTTTAACATCTTTATTTTACGTTTTTGATTTGGATTCTCAAACCCTGGAAAGAATCCTTGAGACGAGGTGTGGTAACCTGACGTGGGAAGTGATATAGACACGAAGAAAACCATTTTGTACGCTAAATCATCGACTTACGAGGGTATTTTGAAGGTATTTTTCCTACTTTCTTGATCGATTCAAATTCTCAACTCCATGAGACGAGTGGGGAAGGGTAATCCGAAGATAAGAAGGAAATGATTAGGATATCTGAAGAACACCATTTGATGAAAACGAAGAAATTTACCTAAAGAAGTATCATCCATATTTTTTGTTGATCCGAATTCTAAACCTTTTGGAACAGGGAAACGAGGCTCTCGATGAGGGGGAAGGATGACAATATTTTCGAGAAATATCCTTTCACGGAACCGAAATCATCGACCCAAGAAGATATTTTTACAGGGAACCTAGTCTATGGGGGAAGGGGCGGTTATTCCGAAAAATTTGCTGTGCGCTGTGTGATGTCCGGCCAAAATGAAAATGTTCCGATGGTCAATGTCTCCTACCCCCCCTATCGTATATGGCTCAAAGTTTGGACTTGAACAAATTTCTACTTTCGAACCATAATATAATTATAGGAAGGAAACTTGGAAAAATTTCGACTCTCGAGCTATACCGGGTGAGGCCAAAAGATCTTACCAATTAAATAGGAGTTTGCCCTAAATTCCCTCTGGAGCAAAAACGCGATACCTCAAATCTACAAAATGTGCACCTCAATTTTATCTTCGATTTTCGCCTCTATCCAAATTTCTACGATTTTTCTGTGCTGAGTTATAGACGAAAATGTGCCAAAAATTAACCAATCCGCCAAAATTCTCAAAAATCGAAAATTGTTAAAATTTCCTGCAACTTCCTGCACATCTTACTTGATTCGAAAGGATTCCGAAAAAAATGCCTGAAAAGTAGGGAAATTTTTGATTTCTTATTTTGAAGATCTTGGCTTATCGGTCAACTTTTGATAGGCCTACATTTCGGTCCATAACTCGACTCAGAAAAGTCGAAGAAAGTTGGGTAGAGGCGCAGATTGAGGATAAAACTAAATTTAATTGATTTGAAATATACCTCTAACGTTTTGCGTTTTTGCACTGAAGTGAATTTAGCGCAAACTCCCATCTAACTGGTAACATCTTTCTGGTCCACCCGGTATATGATGGGGGAGGTGGGGAGGGGGAGACTTGGAAAAATTTCGACTCGCGAGCCGTGATACATGATAGAAGGGAACTTACGGTGTTTGAAGCGGTTACGCCAATTGGTGTATGAAGCATTGCAGTCCAGTTACTTGAAGGGGCTACTCCAATGTATTATTTTTCAAACCATAAAACAGGTTTCCTGCGTTCTTCGTTTAACATCGTTAAGGAAGCCGTCGTTTTCCATATTATTCCCTATGTTAACCTGAATTCTCAAACCCTTGAGACAAGGCAGGAGAAGGTAACCCGATAATCAAACCCAAAGAAGGAATACTCAAAGCAAGTAAACACAAAGACTTTTACAAGAGCCACCGAAATTACGAACAGAACAGCTTTCTTATCTCGCTAGATGGTGGTTTCTTAACCAAAAGCAGTCCGCTCTGTTCGTAATTTTCGTGGCTCTTGTAAAACTCTTTGCGTTTACTCGCTTTGAGTATCCTTTCTTTCGGTACCTATATATCCGGCCATAATTTAAAAAAACTTATAGATTCCGATAATCAAAGACCTATATTCGTTTACTCAAGCCCTGCGCAGCTTATGTACGACTCCGTTGATCTGTTCGTTATATGGCGTTATTTACTTCAATTATTTACTCATATCTCTTCACAAACAACTAACAAAGTAAAGAATATCGGATGATGTTTACGTCAATCTAAGCGTGATCGTATCTCAAAGCAACGCCGTTCGTACAGAAAATGCAATGTTAGCCTCTCATTCCGACGATGTATTCCGAGATAGTTAACAAGCATAAGACGGGCACGTGGACAGAGATAAGAGAGTACATGAGATGACCCAAAACTTGCATAGAGTTGGAAAAGAAAGTATTGACCCGAGAGCAGCTTGCATTATGAACTTACAGAAAGTACAAATAATTACGCGTGCGTGTAATACCACGGCGAGAAGAAAAACATGATCATAAAAATAACTGATCTCTTTTCTTTTTTCTTCACAATCGTACAAAGTGTTATTATTTCTTAGTTCGATGACGGGAATATCGATTTAAAGCACAGATACGCAAGAAGGAAGGAATAGAGATTTCGGGTAGTTAAGGGAATTCGGGTGCAAAGAGCAAAGGTTGAATCTGCGACCGAAGAGATCGGTGACAGTTCTCAAATTCTCAGAACAAGGCGCTCGAAGGTTTAAAAAAATATCTACGGCTTGCTGCATACTCGATCTAACTGACATTTGAGCGATCAGAGGAAATGGTTTTTTTTCACCACCTCTTTCTTGCGACTGCCTAAATGTACAAAATGCCACTTTGGGGCGATAATTTCGTATTTTTTAAAAATCGGCTGACCCCCGTCGTCTTAATTAGTAAAAGAAATATGAAAAATATCTCTACAGGTCGATTTGTACCCGAATTCGGTAACGAATAGACTTTCGAGTGGTCATACCGTCTTGTCCTAAGTAGATGAGAATGGTTGCCGAAATTTGCTCTCATCGCAAGATTAATTTACCCTCGCCCCACCCAGTAAATTCAATCATGAATAGCACGTTTTCAATGTTTTCTCTAAATTTGGAAGAACCTCGTTTCCTTCGTGCACTTCCAACACCATTCGATGATATCGAAAATCATACATCCAAAAATCTATCCTACGTAATCAAAGCGACTTCACAGAACGAAAAGACACGTCTGCAACTAGAGATTATAAAGAATTTCTTATATCGAAAACGAGCAGAGATTCATTTTTATCTATTGTTCTCGGCCACACGTTAGAGAAAACAACTCTATATAAAAGTTTCTCAATATTTTGTAATCCATTCGATTTCTTGCGCCAACGTTAGACTTATCATCGCTTTATAGATAAATAAAATAAGGTTCGACCTCGAGTGCAGCGAGAGTATTGCGCACAAAGAAAATAAGCTCATCTGTACCCGATATCGAAACTCTTGAAAAATGAATAACAAGTCATTCGATTAATTCTTCTAGAAGGACTTCGAACGAAATTCTACTAACGGATACTTAGAACTGTTCGAGGTATTCGACCAAAATTTGTGGTCCACGGGGTATGGGGATTCTTACTCGATAAATTATACGAAGTTAAACTAGCTCATATCTACTAGCGAAGGCATCAAAGAGTGCCTTCCAAATACCCGATCGTATAGCTTCGAAAAATTTATACAATTACGCCTACGTATGAGATTTTAAGGTACCATCTAGGTATTTTTACTTCTACTACGTTCGGCCCACAAGAGAGTACCTAATTTGAGTGATTTTTCGAGTACTATTTTCCCTCCCCAAGTTATAGCCTATACAAATACACGTGAATCATGGCAGGACGAGACAACATCGCAGACGAACCATAGACCTAAATGCGTATCAGAGACGGCGATGATTCTAAAATCGCGTTAAAACAATTAAATTTCAAATAATTCACGTTTCGAATCGTCGAACAGAAATGATAACTTTCTTTTTGTCTCGTAAAAAGTTCTTTGCTGTCAAAATCTTTCCGAATCCGGTCAAAATATTTTGAAAAACTGATGGTTTAAAACGTCCTACGGAACCATTTGAAATATCTACGATCGAGAACTCAATTCCCAATGACTTCGAATAAGTACCACTAACGTATCTAATAACATGCACAAATTAAATCAAGTAAAATTCCTTACGTCAAGCAGGGTCAATGCACAATGATCGCAGTACCGGAGCCTCATGGTGTATTAATGAAGTTATACACGAAAAATACACAACAAATAAAGTTTGGCAAGCTTATAGAAAACAATTTTCAAGACACGTTCACTTCAATCGAATGTGATTTGATTTCTGAAGAAGACGAACTCTTCTGGACACCTGCATCGATTAGAGCTCACAGTGCATAGATAACATCAAGATAAGTTAACTCGAGAGCACGTCACGTACATGACTTGGAAAAGTTTGAAGACGTACGTTATTTATTTCTATTTGTATATCTATTTCGACGAGGTGATAAGAAGAATCTTCTAATCGTGAGATATTTTAGTCGAGCGAACAGTAGTAAAGTTTTCGAACAGGGTTGCGCAGTCAAACATAATTATTTGAGTAGCCGAGAAAGCAAGGAATATTGAGAGCTTTTGATAACACAATGAACCTGTTTGCCTTTTTTTTTCGGCACTTTCTCTTTTCAACAATGGGCAAAATTGTAGGAACCACCGGATGATAAGTCGAATAGGAACCCAACCGAGAGAAGGTTCTTCAACGGTTCAATGCACTGTCATCTAGGTCAGCTTTTATTCAGGGCAAAGGATCAACAATCTTATGAGAATTCTGTTATTTTTTTACCTTTTTATAGGTCGGCGTGCGTTCGCTATAGCTGACGCCAATTAATACAATGTAAATAAGCATCTCACTGCACGAGGTGTTGGGGGGTCGGTTAATGTATTTATCAAGTATTTATAGGTCAACGATTTAGCTAACGGATTTCATTGTATGAGAATCAGGTGAAGGAATTGGAACAAGGTTTCACATAAATATAGAAAAGTTTTCATTCTTTTCACGCAGGAAGATGGATTAGAACTTTGAGAAATTTCGACGATAAGTTTCTTAATTCTCACTCTAGACTCAATTCTAAATCTGGGACATCACATGTTCGATGAAATTTTAAAAAAAATTAAAAAATTAGGAATAAAATACAAAACCATCGAAGATGTGCCCGCGGGAAATGCCGAAACGGTGTACAATAGGTTGCATATACATTCCCCAAATACCCTGTACAGTTCGGTATACCAGTGGTTACTACGTGACGTCTTCCACAAGGACTTCACAAGAAGTTGCTCGAAGCTCCATTTTCCAACAAATTTTCTCGATCTCCAGAAATGTCGAACAGAAAAGTCCAACTGAAGGCGACACAAATTCTTGCTCCAAAAAAATTTTACAATTTTCGAAAACAGATTTTTCAATTCTGCTTCCATACCGCCTCTAATTCAACCCTTCTGAAGAACATATCAAAAAATCAGCAAGATCCATAGAAAACTCGAGCAGTGAGAAACTTTTTCCCGGTACCATGGTTTTCAAAGTCCACCTGCAAAAAGTTAATTCATTTCCAAAATGCGCTCAACCATTAACCTGATAGAAACACACGAAATAATCCTATAACGACCTGCATGCTTTTCGATGTAGTGATGAAGAAATCATGGACCCTTTCCGCCAAGAAAAAAAATGTTCTCTCCATTAAGTGCATGTATGTTCATAAAAAGGAGATAAAGAAGAATGAGAAAGCTAGCGAACAGCGCCAACCCTAAAAAATTGCGCTCTGTTGAATACGATTACGAGAGTGACATAGGAGTAACAGAGAGGAAACGATGTTCTCTCGCTTTAGGTTTGCTGTTTAACACGCAGCGCACTCTGGTACATATTATGGGAGGAAGGGAGGTAAAATTTAAAATAATTTCTCCATGTCTGAATTCGTGTGTAGAAATATAGGGACTCCACCCTTCTCCAGTATCCTAAATTTCGAGCTGTGAACTCCAATAAAAGTAGGACTTGAACAAAATTTCGACTTTTGAGCTATAAGCAAATGAGGGGACTTGGAAAAATGACGACCTTCACCCTTTACATGTGAAGATAATGCCTTAGGACAAATTTGAATTCCTAGGTCGTAGATAGTTTTTTTAGGCTGTGCACAAGAAGGAGAACATGGAAATCTCGATCATATCGAGAGAGGAAGGGCTAAGAAAAATTTTGAGTTTCAAATTGTATACAAGAGGACTAATCGAAGCATCCACCCTTCTCCAGTATCCTGAATTTCGAGCTGTGAACTCCAATAAAAGTAGGACTTGAACAAAATTTCGACTTTTGAGCTATACGCAAATGAGGGGACTTGGAAAAATGACGACCTTCACCCTTTACATGTGAAGATAATACCTTAGGACAAATTTGAATTCCTAGGTCGTAGATAGTTTTTTTAGGCTGTGCACAAGAAGGAGAACATGGAAATCTCGATCATATCGAGAGAGGAAGGGCTAAGAAAAATTTTGAGTTTCAAATTGTATACAAGAGGACTAATCGAAGCATCCACCCTTCTCCAATATCCTAAATTTCGAGCTGTGAACTCCAATAAAAGTAGTACTTGAACAAAATTTCGACTTTTGAGCTATAAGCAAATGAGGGGACTTAGAAAAATGGCGACCTTTACCCTTTACATGTGAAGATAATGCCTTACGACAAATTTGAATTCCTAGGTCGTAGATAGTTTTTTTAGGCTGTGCACAAGAAGGAGAACATGGAAATCTCGATCATATCGAGAGAGGAAGGGCTAAGAAAAAGTTTGAGTTTCAAATTGTATGCAAGAGAACCAGTGGAACTAAGCATTTTCACCTGTGTACAAGGACAAACTTGGAAAGATTTGTATCGATCAATTTCTTTTTCTCTTAGAGTAGCTTTGTCCATAGAATTCGAAACGTTCGACCTACCAATTCTTTTCCTCTCAGTAATTTCGATGACTGGAAGGCGAATTCTATTATTGACACATCTCGCCATCTTCTCGCTAGAGGATTTTCTCTCAATCTCTCTTATCGAGCCTCTGAATACTGATTTGCAAAATTTCAGCAATTAGTACAGTGGCAGACCGAAAAAAAAAATGGCTATTGATGATGGAAGCATGAAAATTGGTATGGTGGGCAATGATACTAAAAAAAAAAATTCTAGAGATGGGGAGCCGTCCGAAATTTGCCTTGAGAGAAGCGGCGGTCCAGTTTTTGAGGTTCCATCCCCCCCTATGTGAAAGTGAGGTGAGCAATTTCGGCGTCATTGGGGTCGATTTTACATATTTTCACCCTCCTGAATACGACGAATATGTAGTTCTTTTTAAGATCCGACCACGAGAAGTGCCCCAAATTTCAAATTGAAAATTTCCATATTTTCCAATGTTTGCGAATAACGGTTTTTCTTCTCTAGCCCAAATACATTGTTCAGGATCAAATTTTCAGTATAATATTCGAGTAGTGGAGGTCAAATGTGAGATTTCAACGTATATATGAACTCTCTACGTCGACATGGGGGGGGGGAAACAGGAGGTACCGCAAGTTGCTTAGTTTCGAAGATTTTTCATATTTTTCACACGTTTTTTGAATATTTCCATCTTTGTACATAATGTGAAGGATTTCGAAGCATTAAAAATTGCAGATAATGGTGACTGGAAACTTCAAACATTGAAGCTATATGTCTTTGAGCTTTCCGCTCCACCTTGGTTGGCATTTATGGAGTCACATGATAGGTTTTGTTCGAAACATATATTTGTATTCGAGATATCTTCAGTATTGATTTAGATTTTAAAATTTCCATGATAATAACCTCTCCTTAAGACAATGACCTCTTGTGGAGATATAATACTATACTGACGTGAGATTCTTTTACCCATTTTGCAAGGGGGGAGGGGCAAATCCGAGGGGAAATTTTTATGGTTTTTTGGTTTTTGAATGAAAAATTTTAATATCTTTTTTGTTCTATTGTTTTCAGGGGATGGAGAGGGGACATACGAAAGTGCAAGGGGAGATTAGAGGAGTTGAACCCCTCCTAAGACACATGAAATATCACATTTTATTTTAAACAATAAATGTTTGTAACACTTCTTTTCTCCCACTTTTTCTTCACCACTCCCAGGAAAATTTTCTGACTACGCCACTGAGCCCATCAAGAGGGGTATTCTGCCTTTGGTGGCAGATCCAATTGAAACCTGTACTGTCTGATAGACCTCCCCGACTAACTTCTCCCCCAGAAGTTTCAGCCCCCCATCTCAACTTTTTGTCGTTCTGGAGTCAGAATTGTGATTTTGCTTTGAAATTTTCTACACAAACGTATGTTGCAGTGAGATATCTATAATTTATGGTGTGTGTAGATGATCATCGATACTACCAACCAGAATTTTTTCAGAATTTTCTCGGCATAATTAAAAATCCAAACGTGAGTTTCATAGAGAAGGTATTTCGATGGCGATTCGAAATCATTCTGAAAAGATGCTTTACACATTTCCAAAAATTTGAAAAAAAAGTTCAAGAAAATCGGAATGGGGGAAGATAGGTAAAATGATGAATAAACCGAATGAAAACGTGAATACAAAGACGACGCTAGCCGCAGCAGTCTGGTAAGCGCGTCGCACCGCACCGGCACGGAGTAACGTTCGCTTCCGGGCTACGCGCGTATTCCATTCCGCGACTCGATAATTAATTCTCAGTTTTGTACTTCTACTAGTCGATCACTCCTTGCAAAAACGTAAAGTTGTTTCATAGCTGGAAAGTGCTACAGTGTTCAAAAAAAGAAAAAAATGTAATAATAGTTGGTTTTCCGACAAAAAACAAAATTAAATCTAGTCCTAGGGAGAATCTCAATTTCATTAGCCCACTATTCCTCATCCTCGGTATCGCTATTAATAATAAAGCAATGCTCTATTAATAACGGGCTCTACATTTCGGCTACATTTCGGTGGTCATACAACCTGGTCAAGACATGGGCTGTCAAAAAAATTAACCCTTGGAGTATTCGTTTTTTCGTTTAACATGGGCTGTCCCTGTGCAACAATGCTAGTTTTGATTTTTTATTCGCTTCTCTCTCTCTCTCTCTCTCTCTCTCTCTCTCTCTCTCTCTCTCTCTCTCTCTCTCTCTCTCTCTCTCTCTCTCTCTCTCTCTCTCTCTCTCTCTCTCTCTCTCTCTCTCTCTCTTTTTTTTTTTTTTTTCATTGTTGTTTTTTTTATTTTCTTATGTCCCTTTCAACATTCAAACTGTCTGTCGCTGTACTCCGTTCGTCCTCCACGATTTTTGTTTCGCAACAGCTACTTCTTCCCTTTTCATTTGACTACACGCGTCAGCATTTCACACAATGTATGATTTTTTTAAATTAATTTTTTGTATCGAACGTGGGTGGAAAAATGAAAATTATCGAGTCGCGGAATGGAATACGCGCGTAGCCCGGAAGCGAACGTTACTCCGTGACGGTGCGGTGCGACGCGCTTACAAGACTGCTGCGGCTAGCGTCGTCTTTGTATTCACATTTTCACCCCACACTCACATTGGTTGTAGTCGCAAGCTCCTTCTTCAATTATACAATATTCTAAACCACAAGGTCCCCAATCTACAGATAGGCTAAGAGCAAATGCTCTTCAAAATCACTAGATGCAATACAATCTGCTGCTTTAAGTTTAGCCCTGGTATCCTACGTTCGGCCTATGTGCTCAGGCTGGTATTCCTGCTCACTACCGCTTACCACCAACTTTCTTGCCTCTACGGTCCAATCTCCTCAACTCCTTATCTTTCTTTCCTCCCTGGGCTTCCAAAACTTACTACTTCCCATGTAGACTACTACTCAACCTTGAGCCTGTTCCCTTTATTTACTCATCCACCCTTCCCTGGGATCTCCTCTACCTGGCTAACTTATCTACATTTGCCGTTATTGCTAATGATTTTCCTTCCCACAACCTATGCTCTACAGACGGATCCAAATCGGGTTCCAAAAAAGTCTATACACCTTCTCTATCGATGGTTTTGTCTTGCTCTTCTGGATGAAAAACTCGCCTTCCATATATTCTGCGGAACTATTTGTCATCTATTCCTACTTTACTCAGCCCTCTTCCCATTTCCACCTCTGTTCCCCCTCTCGGAGCCATACAAGATCCAACCCTATCATTGAACGCATTCTCATCCTCCTGCACACCTCAACCTCTTTTCGATTTTCGATTGCTTTCCTCTGGATTCTTAATCACAGCGGTTTCTCGGAACATGACGCAATGGACCTAGCAGCCAAGCACGTCGTGCTCTCCCGGTCTATCACAAATCTCTCCCCTTCTCCAGTGCGTGACTTAAAATCTTCTCTAATTATTTCATCAAAATACAACCTTTGGTCCTCGTAACTACGCAAAAAACTTCGTTCAAATAAAAAACTCACGGGTCCTTTAACGGAGATAAACGGGAGGTGGCAGTTAGCCTGTTTTATGGGGCACGTGAGATCTGACAAATGTACACTGTGACGTCACAGGCTTAGACTTTGGAGCTGTATCTATGTACGCGTATAATAGGAGAGGATCTTGAAAAAAAAATCATCCATGACGTTATCAGATTGTGAGATCACGAGCCCACATACGAGGGAGACTTGGATAATTTTCAAACTCCGAGCTTTGCCGGCCGACCGGACGGCGGATGGTGGACGTTTTTCCGAAACCCCACCCATAAAACAGGCCCCAACCTTCTTCAACCTGTTCCATGAAGAAATAGTCACAGCACGACCAAGAATTGGGCATACCCGACCAATTCACTCCTTCCTTAACTTTATGCCAATACTGCCGTGCTGAGGAACCCTCTCCTATTTTTAACAGGAAACCTGTTTTATCAAATCATCCGTGGTCCGCCGTCCGGCTGGCCGGCAAAACTCGGAGGTCAAAAAGTTTGCCAAGTCCCCTTCCTATCACGTATAGCCTGCAAGGCGCAGCCTGTGACTTCACAATTTGATGACGTCATAGGTCACCTATGTGACGTAACAATCTGGTGACGTCATAGATCAGTTTTAACAGGGAACCTGTTTTATCAGGGGGTTCGGAAATAATGTCCGCTGTCTGGCAACCTCAACGTCGTTTAGAAGTCGACCTTCAGTCATAATATATCGCTTGAAAGTCAAAATATTTCCAAGTCCTCTTCCTATCAGACATAGCTTGGAGGGCGGAGCCTGTGATTTCACAGTTTGATGACGTCATAGGTCAGCCATGTGACGTCACAAACTGATGACGCCATAGATCAGTTTTAACAGGGAACCTGTTTTATCAGGGGGGGTCGGAAATAATGTCCGCCGTCCGGCAACCTCAACGTCGTTTAGAAGTCGGCCTTCTGTCATACTTTATAGCTTGAATATTTCTAAGTCCTCTTTCTAACAGATATAGCTTGGAGGGCGGAGCCTGTGATTTCACAGTTTGATGACGTCATAGTTCAGTTTTAAAGGGAACCTATTTTATCAGCGAGGGGTGGTCGGAAAAAGTGTCCGCCCTCCGGCGACCTCAACGTCATTTAGAGGTCGACTTTCTATCATATTTCGCTCGGAAGTCGAAAATATTTCTCGTCAACAGCCTTGACCTGATTCAGGGAATTCAAAAATTTTCGAGGCGATTCAAAAATAGTGTGAAAAACCTTCAATGAAGAGGGATCTGGAAAAATGTTGAGCTCTACCTGTGAAGACGGAAAAATGTCAAGTTATAGCGATGCCATTTTGATGGAGTCTGAGGCTAAGCTTAAGCTAGAATCACTGGAGCATTCAAGGCGAAGATACACTAATTTCAAGTTATGACCGGAGCTCAGTCTATGCTAGGCACGATCTAGGCCTTCTTGACTTCATCAATTTCTTTGACCTCAAGCAATTTCGAGCTCTGATCCTGTGCACTAGAGGGGCGTGAAAACATTTGGATCTTTACCCTCTGTAGAGGTGGGCTCAGAGGAAGGTATAGCTCCGAACCTCCAAGCTGGACTATTAAATTTATACTTCGATCATAAAAGGTAGGCCGAAACTGACGCAGTGAGTGGGGGCGATTGGTTTCAAGTTACGCTCAACCCAGCCACCGAGCGTAGCGATCACCCTTTGTAATTGCCTTGCTATCCCCTGACGTTGCGCATCACCGCTCGACCCCTGTACAATTCTTAAGGGCGATTGCTGTGCTCGATGACTGAACGTCTCTTCTCCGAACTAACGTAAGCTGGCCCCAGAAAAGGATTTTAGGCTGAGAATTTTTGAGGTAAGACTCTCTCTCTCTCTCTCTCTCTCTCTCTCTCTCTCTCTCTCTCTCTCTCTCTCTCTCTCTCTCTCTCTCTCTCTCTCTCTCTCTCTCTCTCTCTCTCTCTCTCTCTCTCTCTCTCTCTCTCTCTCTCTCTCTCTCTCTCTTTCAGGTTTGGTCAATTGTTTGTCAAGGAAAAATACAACTGCGAGAAAAGCGTGACGTTATTAATGAAATTAGAAATTACAAGCATAGGGTAGGAGACAGGGCAAGGGAAATACCATAGGCGTAGCCAGAGTAGTAAGGTTAAAGAGCTTAGTTATAAGCGAGAAAACGTTCGCACCTCTACTCTGTCGTCTGCCCGCGCGTTTGTTTGAGAAATAACCCAAATATACCACTGGATTAATCGATGAAATAATGAGTTGACTGTGTACACTATCGCCGTCAAAAATCTGCATGGGATGCGAAAATTACCATACGAGAAATACTCCATTAAAAACCTCTACCCACGTAGTGCCGTCGGAAGGGTGCGAACGTGTAAAACGAAAGAAAAAAGCCTTTCTTGAACTGTACTTTCAAAGAGGAAAACCGTCGAGAATAAGTAGGGAAAAAAAAAAGGGAACGAAATTGTCAGCATATAGAGCTGTGTGAAGATCAAAAGTAAGTACCATCGGACACTATACGGTTCGGAGAACCGTGTCAGCTCATTTTAATAATGTTCTTTCCATGTGTGTCCAGAATTTACCTATCTGGCCCCTGAGAACATTGATGGTTTTTACTTCGAGGAAAAGGTGTACACAATTTTCGTCGCTCCCTTTCTCAAATTCATTCTGTTGTATCAAAGCAAATACAATAATTCTTAGAACGGAGGAAGATGGGAAACACGAAATTACGGGTCGTTCTAATTTCTCGCTTGTCCACTGCGTCAACCGCGACAAATACCATATTGGAACGGACGGCCTTACGCATTATTTAATATTCGCTTTGAATAGTCATAAGATGAAACGTAAAAGAAAGGCATCAGCGAGAGATGAGTTTTTGATGGAACGCACGAGTGTAGCGAGCGAAGAAAGGTCGGTCACTAATCTACAAATCTTTATTACGTGTACGCGAGGGTCGCGCAGCGTCCGGAAAGAATAAAGAGAAGAACCGTGGTGATTTACTCGCAATTTTCCCTAGAGAAGAGAAACAAGTGACAGCGTGTAGGAAGTTTTTCTGTCGAGAATAATCTTGACCGCTTCCTCCCTTCTGTTCGATGGCGCGCCTTTGACAGACTTTTTTTACGTTCTCGATTATTCTCATCAGTGCGTCGCGATGGGTTGCATTCTTATATACAGCTTAAGCGGGTATCAGCTTTGAATATTTTCGGCTATATCGGGACTTAGGAGCCAAAAAAGAGTCAATGACACGCGATATGCACGAATTGATTCATCCGATTTCGTCGCTCCACGTTGAAGCAGGTGGATCAGAGAGCTCCGTATAAGGGTTGAAGGGTTGAAGAGCTTCCTCGTACGTCATTACAATGCCACAGTTAATCGTTGTATTAAAATCCACAATGATACGGATGAACAATGGCGCGGTTAATCGTCTCGTATTCATTTGACGAAAATGTTTACAAGCGGGAGCGTATTTTGTAGAGTTCACTACCACGATAGCGTAATATTGAATTGCGGTTCGCCGATGATGTTGACGACGCGATGGTGATCAGTTTTTCCTCCTCGAGCGTGATCCGATTATCAAAATGTATTGATACGTTCCAGAGCGATGTTCGAACCGCGTTTATAACAACGACAATAAGTCTTAATTTCCTTTCACGAATGGAATAGATGCTAGAGAAAGCGTTGTCAAACAAAAATACACCGCACGAGTATACGTGCCTTTTCTGTTTGGTTGTTTAGAGGGTGTTTTAGAATGGAACACTGGCTGAAACAATGAAAGGTTTCCGTCTAATCGTATATGAGTTACGTGAGCTGCCACAGACTGGAGTCTGTAGAGATGAATTTCAAAGAGACATTCTAGCTGTAGCAGGTGAAGTGAAATTGAAAAATCTTCGAGTGCATTCGAATTCTCACGAATTCATATCGAGATGAATTATGAAGTAGGCTTTTACGTACTATTGCTTCGGGTAGGTTAGCTATCGACCGGATTCGAAACGTCTTCCCTATCGAAGTGGTAAAATAAGTGTTCACTTAGTACAGTGGCAAACTGTGAATTTTTAAGAAAAAATGGAAGCATGAAAATTGGTAGGGTGGGCGATACCAAAAGAAAATTTTAGAGATGGGGAGCCGTCCGAAATTCGCCATGAGAGAAGCGAGGAGCCAATTTTTGAGGTTCCATCCTCCCTATGTGATAGTGAGATGAGAAATTTCGGCGTCATTGGGGTCGATTTTACATATTTTCACTCTTCTGAGGGCGAATATGTAATTCTTTTCAAGATCTGACCACGAGAAGTGCCCCAAAGGGTGTAGCCCATAAAAGGGGTGATCTGCCTTCGGTGGCAGATCCAATTGAAACCTAACTGTCTGATAGACCTCCCCGACCAACTTCTTCCCCAGAAGTTTCAGCCCCCCTCTCAACTTTTTGTCGTTCTGGAGCCAGAATTGTGATTTTGATTTGAAATTTTCTACACAAACGTATGTTGCAGTGAGATATCTATAATTTATGGTGTGTGTAGATGATCATCGATACTACCAACCAGAATTTTTCCAGAATTTTCTCGGCATAAGCTCGACAATCGCAATTAAGAAGAAGGGGGAGCAGTCAGACTAAGAAAGCTTCGCCTGTAAGCAATGAACCCGACTTACAATTTGTAAGGACCCTATGAACCCGGAATTTCTTTATCGCACCTTCAAAAATTCCGCACACGGAACATGGGAAGCGCTGTATCGGACCATCGCTCTATCTAATAGCCGGGCAGTGGAGTGGACTATTGATCACTTTTCGGATTACCAGGGAGCCAATAGTAGAGAGTTAGACTCATTATGGAAATCCAAAAGTAAAGCTGAATTCTGGTTGTTCTCAATATCCTGGCGTACAAGAGATCGTTGGACGAACGAATAAGACACCAACCCTAACAGTCGTGCTTTTAGTAGTTTAGTCGCTAGCTGGAGTCTCATTCTCTGCTATACAAATCTCGTATACCTATAATGTAGGTCCACGAATAATAAATTACCAACGTTTGATCTCGATGAACGAGAAAAGCATTAATCATTCGCGCGCCGAGTGCACCTGATTCTTCTACGCCTGCCTTCGAGTTTGGTCTACAACCTCTTTCCCTCAATTTGATAATGATTTTCACAACCAAAGCTGTGAAAGTGCAGATAGACACAAAACCAACAACGAATAAGCGGAAGGAGGCGAATGAGAAGTCATTTAACCGATTATAAGGTACATACATTTTAATTATGACAGCTGGCGGGCTGTGTTATTTTTAAGAAGGACAGAAATAAAACCGTTCATCTTCCATTCCCTACGATCTGTGCATCATACTACTGCATGCGAACATCAAAAAAAAAAAAAAAAAACACGTAAAATATGCGGTACTTCGGCACTTACATGTACATTACAATCATATTTACGGTGGATTGAAATACAGCGCCCTCGACTCTCGTCTGCCTGCCTGAATCCGTTTAAAATACGTACGCTTTTTACCTTCTTATTACTATTATCATTATTATAAGAGACATCGTACATCACATTTAATATACACTCTATATTTATGCCATTGTACTACATATGTACTCTTCGTCGCTCATTCCATTTAAAATTTAAACATAATATTTCATTAAGAGGAAAAAAGAAAGAGAGAAAAAAAAATGATAAACTACAACAAAACTTTATCATAAATACGGATTATGAAACATCCTTGTTCAAGTTGATTACCAGCGTGACTACGAGCTGAGCTATTTGGCGGAAAAACAACGAGAATTTGTAAAATAATGTCGACATGACGCAATTTAAGTAAATAACAGAATAATGGAGATCGTAAAAAGGACCATGGATCATCGAAGACGAATGTATCCGTATGTAGGACACAGACTTATGAAAGGTTCTAGATTAGGTACTATAGTTTAGTGGGAGGCTAGGGTGGTGAGCTGGGCTCGATGATCTTGATCTCGTGTCTCGCTTGTGATCGGGGTTAACCTTGACTTATATGGAGCCCACTGATGACGTCATAAGCTGATTCTGGCCCAAGGGACCTGGAATCGACATTAGCGTCAAGCGAGCTCTTCCAAATTTCTTTGTCAGCCCCCTTCGTCTTTTCCCAGGCTAGTTTGACATGGTTCATGTCTTCGATAGTCTTATTGTAGCGCTAATAATTCAAAATTTTCAACTGTAGAGATATAAAATATAATCTTTGTAATTCGTTTTGCCCCGAATGGAAAACTATGCTGGCCCGAGAATGAGAGCAGTTAGGGCCCCTTTCCGAGTCAATATGGGAGGCGGGGGTGGTGAAGAATACATGAGTAAGATTTTGCTAATTAAACAATTTCTGCTTCAGTAACCATGAATCGCTCGTGCCGTCTGGTGATGCCGGTGATTTCTTTTTTATTCAGCAAATTTTCCAACAAACCAAATTTCCAATTTGCAAATTTTCTTTGAGGGCAAAGCCTGCCTCCGCAAGTGACGGAGGTAGGAAGTTTCAATCCTCTATTGACATTTTAGATAGACATTTTTCTCATCCGCCCCCCCCCCCTCTGAACGCGTTGATCTAGACATGGACTCCCAACAAGAAAAATTTCAGTGCCAACGAAGGCAATTTTGAGAAATCTTCATTTTCTAGAATTTTTTCGAGTTACATAAATCGAAAATTTGTGCATATGCTTTACGATCATTGTATCCCAAAGAGTATTTTGGGGTGTGTAACCGTAAGTTGGCTGAAGAATACTCTGGTCACATAGTGGGAAGAAACTTGTTTGACATCGATGTTATTATTCAAGACGTAATTTGTCGGGGGCGCGAACATTATTCTATCATTTGATGAACATTATGTTGCCTACTGCAAAAGACGAAGGAAAATGAACTTCTCAGTTTGAGTACGACCGACACTCCGGCTATTTACAGCTGAGTACAACTGGCCTCCGCAAAACACATTCTTTCCTCTCTTTCTAACGTTGAACACTGAAAACAGAGACTATTAGAACGGGTCAGCGCACTTCTGAAGGAATTAATTGTAAACACAAATACACACATGTGAGGAGGGTTCTGGCAGAAGGGCGTCCGTTCCATAAGAAATACATTGTGCGGACGCCCTTTTGCCAGATACGTCCTCATGTTCAAACGACACCCACTCAATTTCCATGGTTTCCTTGTTAATCTATTGATAATCACAGTGACCCCAGCGGTTGTCCGGTTTGAATCGGAAAAATACTCGTCATCGGAGGATGGCAGTTAGCTGAAAGCCAAAAGCCGAATTCAGCAGAAGCTAAAAGCCAGTTCTTTTAAACCTTTGTAAGCCGAAGGCCTTAGCCAAATTTTTTCAACTGTTATTTGGCTTCCCGGATACAGATACCCACCACTTCTGTAAGAAAAGTGTACGAGTATACAGCTGTTCACCCGTTCATTATAGCAACCTTTAGTGTGGTCATCCAATGACGATAAACACAAACTGGAATGGGTATCTTCTGTAGGAGTGACAGAGCCCTAATTCTCCTGATTGTTTTATCTGAACTTGCATCCCCTCAGCCTGGGTAAAAGAGATAAATCCAAACTGGAGAATAGGTATCTTCCATACGTAAGTGTGACAGAGCCCTGATTCTCCTGATTGTTTTATCTAAACTTGCATCTCCTCACCCTGCGTAAAAGAGATGAATACAAACTGGAGAATAGGTATCTTCTGCAGGTGTGATAGAGCCCTAATTCTCCTGATTGTTTTATCTGAACTTGCATCTCCTCACCCTGCGTAAAAGAGATGTATACAAACTGGAGAATAGGTATCGTCTATAAGTGTGACAGAGCCCTAATTCTCCTGATTGTTTTATCTGCACTTGCAATGCTTGCATCTTCTCAGCCTGCGTAAAAGAGATAAATACAAACTAGAGAATAGGTATCTTCCACAATTCTGTCAAAGCCCCAATTCTCCTGATTGTTTTATCTAAACGTATCTCCTCACCCTGCGTAAAAGAGATGAATACAAACTGGAGAACAGGTATCTTCTATAAGTGTGACAGAGTCCTAATTCTCCTGATTGTTTTAACTACACTTGCAATACTTGGATCTCAGCCGCGTAAAAGAGATAAATACAAACTGGAGAATAGAGATACAATCCTTTCAAAGCCCCAATTCTCCTGATTGTTTTATCTAAACGTATCTCCTCACCCTGCGTAAAAGAGATGAATACAAACTGGAGAATAGATATCTTCTGTAAGTGTGACAGAGTCCTAATTCTCCTGATTGTTTTATCTGCACTTGCAATGCTTGGATCTCCTCAGCCGCGTACAAGAGATAAATACAAACTGGAGAATAGGTATCTTCCACAATCCTTTCAAAGCCCCAATTCTCCTGATTGTTTCATCTGGACTCGCTTTTCTTCATGTTCGGCTGCAATACTGCTAACATTGTACCATCATTGCATTTTGCTAGATACAACTACATAGTATATTTTGGTATCTTCTAAAAGGTGGCTTGTTAAGTTCTATCTCTAAAAAAAATCACTTGCGGTTTAGTTTGTATTAGTATCAGCCGCAAAGTACATGAGAGAATCACTCTTCGATTATAAGAGAGCTTAAAAAAATTCAGATCATCGAGCTATAAGTTGAGAGGTGGAGAGTGAGGGAGGACTTGAAAAGATTGCAACTCTTGGGCTGTACTCAAGAGGAGGGGACAGAAAAATTGAGGACTCACAAAAATCTCGATTGTCTAGCTTTACCCATTTGTACGAGGAGTGGGACCAAAAATTTCAGAGGAGAAGACCTCGCCATATGACTATGAAAACCGAAAGCAAAGCAGGTTTTTTGTATTCTTCAATGCTCGATGATTCACCAGTCGCAAAGTCCTAGAAACAAGGGATATGGAGGCCTTCGTCCTTTTAGGTACAGCTATAAGCTATTAACCAGCATGTCTACGATTGGTCAACTGTTATCGACAGTTGGGTAACAAAGTTTGGTAGCGGTAGCCAAGTGCATTAATCTCATCACGCTTTAAGCAGTGCTAATAATATTACTTATTGCAGCCTAGCAGTTCCTTCGCATGAGAAATTCACCAACTTATGATAATCAGTTCTCAATGATTACACAAAATCAAATCTCTCTAAAAGCACTTCTACTCCTCAAGAGCGAGCGAAGAGAATGGTTTTTCCCAGAAGTAAACCGTAGTCGAAAATCACGATTCACGAATATAACCGCAGTTGAATTCCGGATTCTCGATCTTCTTCCTGTGTTACAAAATACAATAACAGCAATGTTCACCATTTTTCCCTTTCTTTTTCGCTTCTCTTCTCGGAGTTTGTACGGACAATGTGTATCAAACAGGTAACCCAGCGAAGCACGAAAAAGAAAGCGGGAATATAATATAATAAATGACTTTCCTCTTTTTCGCTCGCGGGTACGTTGTTCTTCCCTCTTTGTCGTAGCATCCGATGGATGCGGACTAATATTCGATCTTCGCCATTGTCTGGGAACGAGGTAACACGATATAAAAATCCTACGCACACCCATCAAAACAAAATCCATTCTACCGGGCACGCAAGGTAAGTTTAATAATGTTTCTTTTTTTCTGCTCCTTGCGTACCTTCGCGCCGTCGACGTCCAATCACAATGCCTCTTTGTTTCTCCATCGACCAATGTTCTACTTAAGATACTCCCCGTCCGTCCGCGTACATTGTCGAACTACCTCTTTGTATTCGGGGCCGTATCTTTTTATATTTTTCATTTCTTCATTTTCCCTTCACCATTCTTTCCGAATCAAGAAAAGAAGCGTATAATACGGCCCTTTTGTTCCGTTAATATTCCGTTTTGAATAGAAAAACTCCGCGGCTATTATCATCATCATCATCGTCGTCGTCGTCCGAAGTTATTATTATTATCATTACTATTACGATTATTCTATCGTCTTTTCTTCGTGTCAACTACTTCATACACAGCCAACATTCACGTCCGATGTAACTCTTTTTTTAATAAATGACTTATTATTTTTCCCTTTTTGGTACCCCCTCTCTCTTTTCCCCCGCGTCTTTGTTTCTCGTGTTTACTTTGTTACCTTTGTTTGTTTTACGTTTTTCATTTTAGTGTACCTATACGAAACAAAAGAAAGCTGCGAGAGACAAAGAAGTAAAGAAAATTATATAATCGTAAGACGTAAAAGTCTGTAAAGGTGAAACAAAAAAAAAAACGTCCCTTGTCATGCATTTTCACCAACAAGCGAGCAAGAATAAGAAAAGGAAGAAAAGTTATCACACGCACGCGGCCTCTCAACACCGCGAATTGACATATTTTCTACTTAAAATCCGAATAATAGACCAATAACGAGTTACGCTTGTCTCGCTCTTGTCGCAGAAGGCGACTGAAAAAGAAAAGAAAAAGTACTCATTATTTTAGTACAAAGTCGACGTTTAATTTTCTATGAGCTATACATATAGACATAGCACCAAGGTGCTTGACTACTACAGACGTGCGTGTAATGTCTGTATAGAAGTGCACACACGTACAATACAGTCAGCAGCCTCTTATTATACGTTCTTTTGTCTCATCGCACGAAGAATGGTCGAGCATTCAATTTTTCGAAAATAAATTGTCGAGTGTCAGAAACGAAAAATACGATTCCGCTAATCGAGAACCGATGCGGCGTGAGAACCAGAAACTGGTGCGTGACCAAAATTTTTACGTAATCGTGGATGGCAGAAGACTCTTAATGTATCCTCGAGTACAATATATTTCTACACGAAATTTTCAAAATATGGCCCAGTGCTGGCAAAGATCGACGAAAGAGGTTCAATACGAAAACGAGAACGAGATGGAGACGGCCAACTCATCAGCCAAGCTTTGAACGGTCATCAAGGGTGCTAACAATAGAGGCTAAAGGACCAGGAAAGACGCAAGCTCCTTCGGAAAAAGGGCATGCAGAGTGATAGCATATACAGGTCTCTTCGGGCAAAGTCTAAGGAACATATTCAGGTGGCTTACGATGCAACCCGATAAACCAGCGACTAAATATCTCGGTCGATTTTGAGTAAATACCGACCACAAATAGACTGAGCGATCACTCTGGTGAATGACCAATAACAGACCAACTTTTTCAATCAATTTACTTCTACTATTCCGTATCATATTTAGACCTGCTATCCAACAAACGCCTACTCTACGTCACTACTCTACGCCCGTTATGGTCTTATGGAGCGCCCATCTGGGGATCTGCAGCCAAGGCTAACATCGATATCCTACAGCGCCAGCAAAATTTGATACTGCGACGCATTACTGGTGCACCATGGTACCTGACTAACCAATACCTACACCAGGACCTCAACATTCTAACGGTAAAGGAATCCATCCAGCAATTAACCATATCCTATGAGAAACGACTCCATCGACATGTCAATACGCTGGCCATACGACTACTGGAGGAACCACCCTTGAGGCGTCTCCAACGGCGTCACTTCTTAGACTTAAGCTGTTTAGCTTAGATTAATCTCAGCCTACAAGATCCTAAGTAACAAAATACCTCTTGTATTACCTATCCATAAGTAACTGCACCGATAAATCGGTAAGCTAAACTGTAATACTACCTAAGCTAATCTCATGATAACAACATAATTTACACGTCAACTGTAATTTAAACGTACTGATAGCTGGAATGCCAGCTAACAAGTATAACATGTCATATACTATTGTAATCAAACCAGCACGTAAATATCATATGATAGTACGTGAAATATATAATAATTAAAAAAAAAAAAAAAAAAAAAATATTTAGACCAACTTGAACAAAATTTTGACTGAAAAAATTAGTCGATTTGTAGGTGATGTAGGTATCTTAAAATGGTCTATCCTCAGTCATACTTCCTCTGCAATTGACTATATTTTGACCACTTTTGACGAAAAAAACATTCGATTTCTAGGGAAACTCGACAACATAAAATAGTTTCTCATAATCAATATTTATCAGTGTCAACAGACCACCATAATTAGACCATTTCTGACGAGAAAGATCTGTCGATTTCTGGGCAATGTTTTGACGATATAAAATAGTCTGTTGTAGTCTATATTATTCAAGCGATATTAACAGACCACCTATAAATTGACCTGACAAAACAAATCAGTAAATTCTTGAGCAATACAGACACCATAAAAGGGTCTCTAGTTAGGTGATATTATTTGACCACCATATTCAAACTACTTTCGATGGGAAAAACCAGTCTTCATCTAAGCCTCCCTCAAGCGAGAGAAGAGAAGAATGAAGCTAGTAATCTTGTTAGCAGGATTATTGAGACGAAAGTGATTTTGGTCTAAAATTAGTAAAATAATACTATATTAATTATCAAACTTTCTATCATTTATGGACAATGTTCAGAAATTTGTGGAGTTTATCATAGATTTATAACAATTAAAATTGAATCAATTAATTTAAATAATTTTCTTAAAATGAATCTAAACATACGTATTTATTTATTTGAATTTAATTTATAAAATTTTCGATTTAATTATTATAATTATTCTTTATTAATTGATGTAAAACTTTTTTTTACATAAAACTATGAAATTAACTTCTCATTATTATTATTATTATTATACTTGAATTAAATTGCTTCATTAGTTCTAAAAATATTGATCAACTATCAATATTATTACAATAAAATATATGAAATAAAATTATTCAAATTTAGATAATTACTAAAAAAAGTCATTCTTTAATAGCCACAATAAATATCAATATTTTAAAACAAAATTTCAAATAAATAAATTCATTAATTAAACTAAAAATTTAAAACATCAATGAAATAAAATTTCTCGATCTGGAGTTACCTAATTTAAGCTTTTCAAATTATTTAATCAACCTTGAATATGAAGTTGAATCCTAGTTTTCTGGTAATTTACGCTAGTCGACGTCAAATCTACCAAGATAATAAAAATTCTTTAATAAATGTATCAATAAAATTATCGATTTATTTTACCCAATTTTTTTAATTTATTTTTATGTTTTTCAATATGTATACACACAAGTAAAATTTTTATTCATTTATATTTAAACTATATTTTTGAATGTCATTATTAAATAGAATGATTTTATCACCTTCAAGAATTTTAATTTACATAAATTTTTTTTAATAATAATTCAATAATTAAATTAATTATTTTTCAATTATTTTTAAATAATTATTTTGTTATTCAAACCTAATAATTTTCCATCAATTGAACGTAACCCTGAATAAAAAAAATAATAAATATCATTCTCGTTCAACATGATTAGGAGTTTTGCATATTATTCAAAATTATCTAATAATTTAATACTAATTGAAAGAAGGAAAAGCCTTTGTTTCTTTCAATTAGTACTTATTATAGCACTTCCGCAAAAAATCGTTTTTACTAAATAATTAATATTCTTATTTAAAGGATGAAATATAATAAATGAAGTAAATAAGATATAAAAATTATTTAGTTGTTTTATTTGTTTTTAGTTTTCTTATAATAATTTTTATAAAAATCATTAGAACTTAATATACCTATTAATTTTATTGAATAAAAAATTCTAAAAAAATTGATAATTTCAATTAAATAAATTGTGTCAAAAAAAAATGAAATGAGATCTTTATTTTTTCATAATATTGTATTACAAACTTTTTAAATAAATTTAATATTTAATTTTAAAATATAAAATTAATAGGTATAAAAGAAAAATTTATGAAATCAAAATTTAAAAAAAAAAATTATATTTATAAATTGATCCTGATGAAATTCCTGAAATTAAATATATAAATCTAATGTTTTCATGATTAGTGGAATATGTTCATTTCTTAAACAATTTAATTATTGAGAATATCAATTTTTAAATTTTAAATTAAATTTTAAATGTGGCCCAACGCGACAAAACCTACCAGTATGTCCGAGTGGGTTATCACGTGACGTGTGTTTAAAGTTGAAAATCGTGATGTCTAGCGTTTGAGTGAACGGATTTTTGTGATATTTGGACATTTGGTTCTTGAAAGTGTCTAAATTTCACGAAAATCCATGCACTTAAACGCTAGATATCACGATTTTCAACTTTGAACACACGTCGCGTGATAAACTGCTCGGACAGACTGGTGGGCTTTGTCGCGTTGGGCCACAAATTTCTTTATTCATCTGCGAGTTTGCAAGCAACATGACCGTTGATTCCTTCCAAATATCTGCCTAGAAATTGACTGAAAATTGTGGTCGAATCGGAGAGATAGAACGGCTCACCCGATAATACTCATTTTTGACCAAAAAAGAGAGTAAGAAATATTGCTAGATGTTGAGAACAAATCAATTGGAAACGGACCAATATATGTCCCAGGGATATCTATCCAGAAGTCGACTGGAAATTTTTACCAAAATTTAGTGACTGTGTGGCTCACCAGAATAATACTCCTTTCAAACCAAAAAGGGGAGCGAGAACATAGGTAGATTTTGGGAACAAAATTGACTGATAATGGACCAAGGTATGTCTTAGCGATATCTGCCCAGAAATAGACTGGAAATTTTGGTCAAAATTGAATTACTATGCGGCTCGCTCAATAATACTCACTTTAGACCAAAAAAGAGAGTAAAAAATATTGATGAATATTGAGGAAAAATCTACTAAAAATGAACCAAGGTATCTCCCAGAATATCTGCCCAGAAATCGACTAGAAATCTTGGTCAAAATTGAGTAATAAATACAATACATATAAAATTTAGACTAAGAAACGAGGAAAAATTCCATTCTATATTGATAATATAACGACCAAAAATGGACCGATACGATATTCCGCATAATGGTCAAAAATCAACCAAAACTTACGGTCAAAATTTAGTAGGAATAATATCAGAAAAACAATCGACTGAAATGAATACGCAACAATTTATCTCAAACATTTACTAAAAATCAACCATTGGCTGACGGTACCACAATATTTGGGCTATGTTCAGTACTACGACCAAACACCGACCAACATCGACCATATAGCGATGGTCGATTTGGTTTATGGGGATACCTTCATGCGACCTAAACAGTGTGTCTCTGGACGAGACAAGATAGCCTCTGCCTCTTTCCAGACCATACAATCAATGCAATGTCTACCTCCAGGCAATTGAAAAGAGCGAGTGACTGATCAGAAACGCAAGAAACCATTAAATGTCAGAAGGCGAACCATCTCAAAGGCAAAGCACATCATCCACCTAACGAAAGTAATAAACTATATGAGGGAGGAGGTAGAAATTCACTGGGAGATCGCATTTGTAAAGTATTTACGATTCTCGAGGCTAAACTCCAGAGTACACATCGAATGAATCCACTATGAAAGGAGAGAAAGGAAAGAATATAAAGTGAAAAATCACGATTCCGTCGAATTCAGGCCGAATCCCCCTGATTCATCCACTCTTATGGTTCTTTATTGCTCTCTTAATTTCCTCCCCTCAGTATATCTGAATCTTTTACTCGATACCTCCTAGTTCTCGTCATTAGGTCTAGAACTTCCAATTTTTGTGCGGTGTAGAAACGAATTGTAGAAACTACAACTTTCGAAGAGAGATTGAAACTTTAAAAATACAAGTATACTTTTCATCATTTTAATCAGCGTCGAAGATGTGATATTTTTATACAGTGCAGTAATTATTTATGAGGAAAGGGAATCAATAGTTCACGGGAGATAAGAGGACGTCGACATCATGTACTGTACATTACGAATATTTCTGCGAGATTTGAGAAAGCACGGATGGTATCATACATAGTATCTCTCTTATTTTCAACTGTAGCGCACGGTTCAACAAACTGAAGCGACAGGAATATTGCTGCACGATATCAGAGAATACCATGGGAAAATTAATTCGTATGGCGCGATGCAATAATAAAACAGTTTTCTAAATAATATTACGGTACTTATTAGTGCTCGCTGTCGACAGATTTTTATCAATTTTTTTTTGCTTGATTGACCAAAAAAATGGGTAAACAATTTAAAAATAAGATGCGAGTTATTAACCGAGGAAAGAAAGCATCTGATGACTCGAAAAATTTTTTCCGCACGCGAATCGGAGCGACAGGTTTGTCTTCTGGCGGTAAAACAAATTCTGTTTGCTGATTGGCATGATTTGGACGAAAACATGAAGATGTCAGAAGATTTCTCCAAGTCAACTCATGTAGAAGATAATTATTATGAGAGCTACATCTTTCATTCTACAATATTCAGGGCAGTGGGATTAATTTTCTCAGAACATATCCATGTCTTCAAACGACGTAATCTTTAACCAATTACTTAATCACAGGTGCCAACGTACACATACGATGAACATTAGAATTTTTGATCCGGAAAACGAATCTTTTCCAGGATCATCAAAAGCATAATAAAATTACTCCTGACCAATCGATATAAGAATCTACAAAAGAAGCACTCAATGATCTTTGTTTTTTTTTTAAATTCTTGATGTCTTTACCGCCACCTCAGCCCCAGTCCCCCATAGGAAATCTATGAGTCCGAGTTTGAAATCTTCAGGCCTAGCAGGCTAAAGGTCGACATTTTTCCAAGTCCCCAAAGTAATTCAAAGTTACTGATGACGTCATCAAGCTTGACAAAACAACCGTGACGATTATTCATGACGACTTTCGCAGGAGTAACCTCGCCGAAAAAACAGTGACGGTTTTTCGTGATGATTTTTAAAAAGGAGGCCCAAACTTACAAGCATATAAAATGCTAAAACTGTTCAATGACGTCATCAGGTTGTGATGTCACAGACCCTTACTTTGGAGCTACATATGATAGGAGGGGGACTTGGAGAATTTCACCTCCAAGCTATGTGTTTCTGGCCGGCCGGACGGCGGGCATTTTCTCTCTCCCCCCCCCCCCCCCCCGATAAAACAGGTTCTTTGTGAAAATTTTGACTCCGGAGCTATACGTGATAAGAAAGAAACTGAGAAAAGTTTCGACTCTCGAGCTATGATGTATGATAGGAGAGGGACTTGGAAGGAGATTTTGAATTTCAAGCCCTTAGGAGTTCGAAAAAACGACTGCTTCCTTAACGAAGTTGAACGAGGAACGCACGGACATAGGGTATAACTGGAATGTAGGTAAATTTTTCGAATATTTGCGCGAAAGAATTGTGTTTCTTTAGAATTTTATACATTGTGTGCACAGCTTACGTACAAAATGACACGATAATGGACTTTGGTATTCCTGTGGAAAGACTGTGCTTTGGCGTGTGAGAGTTAAATGGTACACAGAACTGAGGTCGCTTCATCATTTTGACCAAAAATTAATTGAAAATTCATGAGGGTTTATTTGATCAAATGAGTTCTGCCTAATTTTAACAGAAAAACGACTGGAATTGACTGGAATCCAACCAAAAATTGACCATTAATTTTGTCCTTTTCACTCATCGTTGATGTCAAAATTGAGTCCACTTCTATTATCAAATGTTACGTCAACTGAAAATCGACATCGATTTTGAATCTTTCACATCATGATCGATGTTGAAATTGCGTCGATTTGAAAGGAGCCGCAAAAGGGAGACTAAGTTGTGCACAATTATGGAGACTAAGTTGTGCACAATTATAGGGTTTATAACTTGAATTTAGGCTCAATTTTCGATAACTTATGCCCGAAAATTGCGTTTCTCTCGAATTTTATGTTTTGCGCGCACAACTTACGCGCTAAATGATACGTTAATGGACTTAGGTGTTCTTCTGGGAATTCTGTTCGTTGGCGCATAAAGAAATGAAAAATTCGAATGGAATTCAAAATTCAGATCATTTCATCATTGCGACCAAAAATATCGATGTGGGTTTTTGTTGAATGATTTTTGCTCAATTTCGACAACAAATCCACCGAAAATGATGGGAATTCACGTCAAAATCGACCTTTAATTTTCCTTGTTCTATTCACTCATCATTGGTGTCAGAATTGAGTCCACTTCTGCTATCAATATGTTAGTTAGGCTTAAGTCAACTGAAAATTGACATTGATTTTGAATCTCTCACAACAGCATGATCGATGTTCAAATTGTGTCGTTTTCGAAAAATCGACGAGAGGGAGGATAAGTTGTACACAACTATAGGGTTTCTAACTTGAATATAGGCTTAATATATGCACAAAAATTGCTTTCATTTAAAATTTTATGTATCACGTGCACAACTTACATGCCAAAGGATACGATACCTAATGGACTTTAGTGTTCTTCTGGGAATTCTGTTCGTTGTCGCATAAAAAAATGAATAATTTGAATGACATTCAAAATTCAGATCAATTCATCATTGTGACCAAAAATATCCTTGTGGGTTTTTTGTTTTAATGATTTTTGCTTAATTTCGACAGCAAATCAACAGAAAATGATGGGAATTCACGTCAAAATCGACCTCTAATTTTGTTCTATTACTCATCATTGATGTCAGAATTGAGTCTACCTCTGTTAACAAATGTTAGGCCAACTGAAAATCGACATCGATTTCGAATGTCTTTCACATCATGATCTACGTTCAGACTTCGTCGATTTCGAAAGAGCGGTGAGAGGCGAGGTTAAGTTGTGCACAACTATAGGGTTTACAACTTGAACTTGGGCTCAATTTTTGATAATTTGCGCGCAAAAATTGCTTCATTCAAGTGCACAACTTACGTACCAAAGGATACGATAATGGACGTTGGTATTCCTCTGGGAAGATTGTACTCTGGCGCGTTCCTACGAGTGGAATAAAAATTTAGAATCTAGATTGAAAACGAAGTTGAACGAGGAATGCTGGGAACCTGTTTCATGAGTCGAATTGGATTGGGTATTGAGAATTAAAGCAAGCTTAGACCTAGTATAAAGAAAGCCTAGACGTACTATAAGCCTAGTATAATATAGTTCGAGAGTCTACATTTTTCTTGACTCTCTAGCTTTATATGATAGGTGGGGAAGGACTTGAAATTTCGAATCTCAAGCTATGTATGATAGGAGGGGGACTTGAAAAAATTTCATCCTCCAAGCTATATACAATTAGATTCGAAGCATTCCCAATCATAATATAGCTGGAGAGTCGAAATTTTGCCAAGTCCCTCTCCTATCATACATCCCTTGAGTCGACATTTTCCCAAGATTTTTGCCGGACGGCGCATGGTGATAACCCCCCCCCCCCCCTCCATAAAACAGGTTCCCTGTTGATAGGACGTCATCAGTAACCTGGACCTATTTTAGGGACCTCGAAATATTATATAGGTCGAGAGTCGAAATTTGAAGTCCCTACCCTCTTAGCTCGGAGGTCGAAATTTTTCTAAGTTGTTTGCCGGACGGCGTACGGCGCACGGCAAAATTTTCAAAAAACCCTCCATAGAACAGGATCCCTGTTAAAATTCTTACTTTCAGGCTACATACACCATAATTTTATGGGATTCAGGAAAACTTAAGAATCTACAAGATTTTGATTTGAATTCTTAATACCAAAATCAATTGAACTCATAGAACTGGTTCCTTGCGTTTCTCGTTTAATTTCGTTTAGGAAGCCGTAATTTTTTACATACATATCCATTTTTTGAAAATATGGTAACTGCGTTTCTTTCAGCCCTCAAATCAATCAAATCAAATTCGCAGGTCAGCAGTTTTACAAATTTTACTTTCGAAATAATTTCTCTGTATCATGACGTCGTGAAATCAAAGTTATTTTGTGCTCGAGGGGTGGAAAACGGAGTTGGCTATTTTAATCTGACCACCCTCCTTCCTTCACCATAGAGATGCTTTCTGTTCCCCGCACCTGTAGAAAGAAAGCATCACTCAGTTTGAATAGAATTCAACTCGGGTCAAAAATATGAATTTTAATCCGACCAACTTCTGATCTTTCGATTGCAGTCTTATTGATAACACAACTGCAGCTTACTGAACAGAATTTTTCGCGGAAAATACTGATACACTAGGTTGCCGGCACACGGTCTGAATGCAGCATTATCTGCGTTATATCGGTTTCAATCAAAATTCTTCGAGCAATTTGTTTCATATAGGTTGACTTTTGAAGGGGTTGATCTCTCTTCACGCTAACTTTCTGACAACAAGTTTGCCTCTTCGATCCCACGGACCAAAATATTTTAAATCGAAAAACACGCCACAATCCGGCATCTATATACACGACCCAAAAAAACCTCGCGGAACAAGTGCAAAGCCGACTAATTGATGCAAAATCGAGAATTAATAATACAGAAGAGGGGTTAAAAAGTCAAACGGAATCAAATATCAATTCGTAGTATTTAAATGAAAGGGGTTCGGTAATTAAAGTCGAAATACAATATAAAACATATGTCCGAGAGTCCTTCATGAAGTGTTGCCCTGCATGAATGCCTCTTCCCTCCATATGTACGTATATTTCTAACCCTTCTGTAACCAAAGGTGACGGTATCAGCGGCGACGGTGGCGGCACAATAAATCATAACAGCTAAAGGAAATATTATTGCATTATGACGCCCTTTTATAAAGTTTCCCACCAAGATAAGGGGTTGTTTTTGCGTGCGGCATATATATATTTGCCTAAATCCGTTCTTTTTTCGCGCGCTTATTTTTTTTTCCTCTCTCGTTCGTCTTTCGACTTTTCCTAGCAAACTCTCCGACGGTACTCGAGTTCGACATCGGTATATACAAAATATACCAAATTGAACATTTTCCGGTGACAAATCCGGCTTAATTGTGTTTTAATTTGTAAGACCGATGCGCGTCCGAAATGACGTCCCTTTTACAAAATTGTTTCTTAATACAATTTTAATCAGCGAGATGCCAATTTTTCACGTTACACTGGCCCGTTATTATGAAATTTTTATTTTCACTCTTGACAAGGATCCACTCGAAATAGTAATTTCTACGTTTTTTCTTTCGAGAGTTAAAATCCCTTCTAAATAAGCTCAGTAACCTCATCAGTAGAGAGGCCTACGTGAGCATTAAAAATGAGGAGTCTTTTGACCAAAAATGTGGAAAAAAAATCCGTTTATTCCGCCAAAAGCCTACGTTTGTTTCGCTAAATACGGCAAAAGAGAGAGAGGAAAAAAAAAAGTATATAAAATCGACTTCTTTCCGAGTCGTCTTTTCTTTACAAATCACGCGCAACCCTTGGACATTTTTAAAGAATTTAATTGATCTGTATACGGTTGCTGTATGCGAATAATTATACTCGCGTATTTTTTAGACCGTATAAATTCGTTTCAACTTACGCTTTATGCAAAGTTGACTCTCGACAAAAGACAACATTCCATTTACGCTGTATATTGATGTCCGTTGACAAAAAAAAAAAAAAAAAGCGAATGAGAGAAGGAAAAGAAAACTTTAATTTTTCAAAATTGGAAGAAAAAATAAACTTTTTTTTAAAGAGTTCTCGTTCTTCCAGCTTCTATTCTTCGTCTCTGTCCTTGTTTATGTTTTTCTTTTTTATTCCTTTAGAATTGCCCCCTTTTTCACGTCGCGCTGACTCCTAATTGAAAGGAATTAAATTTTGCTGCCATCGTCGAAGAGGTTGTTTACGTTTTCATTAATTCGCTACAAATTAGAAACGCTGTACAGCCCGTATTATTAATTTATTCCACCTACCTTATTCTGGTGTCGATGTTCTTGTATTAATTGTTCGCGGAATTTTTGTAGCTGTTGAATGGTCTCCAATAGTAATCGATCCTTTTCGGCAATGGTGGCAGGATCCGACGAATTGGCGCTTATATTTTGTAGGTGTTGCAGTTCTGGAAAGGCCGGATGATCTTTGATATCGTTTTCGAATTTGGTTTGTTCGTGATGCGAATCGTGCATATGTGAGCTGAGGAACAGAAAGCAAACGTAAACATAAGAATGATGTCATTATTTCGATTATTATACGCATATAAGAGGAGGGAGGATAAGAAAGAAGAGGTCGACAGAAAAACCTAAATGAGAAGAGAGGTCCATCATGATTTGAGGCTGTGTGTGGTTATTCCGAGCCTCGAGCTGGACGGAAGAGGGACGTGAGAAAATTCAATCTTCATGTTATGAGGAGGAAGATTTGGCAAATTTGTGACCATTTGAATTACAGGAGTCCGATGCATCACGTAGATCTGATGTTGATTTGATATCAACAACGTAAATCGACTTCAAGTCGACGTGTTGATTTTGAGTCGACTCTTAATGTCAACCTCGAATCGACGTCGATTTCTCAAAATTTTTTGTCGACGTGATATCGACTGCTTTATAATATCGATTTGTATTTTCCTGGTAATGTACGGTAGTCGACTTCAAATCGAACTCAAGTCGACGTCGATCTGGAGTCGAAACTTTTCGACTGATTTGTCACGTCGACCTGTAGTCGATTTTGAGTCATACCTTTCGATATTTCGAATAACCTGAATCTGAATTCTTACGTCGTTTTCAGTTGTTGTAAAATGCAAGCTGGTTTATTTTTTAAATCAGTAATGGGCGATAGTCGATAGTTTCAAAACTTCAGGCAAAATTTTCTTCAAGAGTTTTTCCTAACGATAGTTTGAATGGAAAATATCGATCAAGGGAAATGTACCTACACTACGAGTATGATAGATACCTTTCTGCTGATCGTTCTTTTCTAAGAAGCCTGTCAAGGAATGTATCTCAGTGTTACAATCTGCCGTACAAAGTAGAACGGACGTATATGCGAAAACAACGATCACCGAGACGAGGCGTTCGGATCAATGGGCTGTATGTGTGTTGGTAACGAAGCTTCGTATTCACATACCACTACTATCACAGTCGATTGCATATCAATGCATATACGTCCTTTTTTGGACGTATATGCATCGCGAGGTGAAAAAATGTACTGTATCTGAAGATTGAGCACTCATTGAAGAAAATTATTAGAATTATCGAATTCTGCGTTGAAAATTGGTATGAGTGAGCAACTTATGCGATCTTAATATCTTTTGAATACATTTTTAAATTCTTTTTGATACTTTTCCGTGATCATTGTTTTCGCATATACGTCCGTTCTACTTTGTACGGCAGCAATAGTCCCGATTAGTTTTTCTCGAGTTTCATGGAGAATGTTGATCAAGAGAAAAGTACTCATGCAATTCGTGGAATGAATACCTTTCTCCTGATCGTTCTTATTTTGGAAAAACCTGTCAAGGAATGCATCTTAGAAGTGTCATACTGAAATCGATCTAGAGTTGACTTTCGGTCTGGCCCATTTTTGATCAACCTTGAATCAATGAAAATTTGGTGTCGATTTCGAGTTCACTTCTTCAAATTGTTGAATCGATCTGAAATCAAGTCAATTGTAGTTTTCTTGTAGTATGCGCTGGTCGATTTCAAATAGACCTCAAATCCTCGTTAATCGGAAGGATCTCGAGTCAACTTCCTCAATTTCTTCTATCAACCTGACTGTCTCCCTTGGGTCGATTCCATGATGGTTTTTCAGTTCTCTGGTAACATGCCCTGGTCGATCTTAAAGGATCTGGAGTCGATTTCGAGTCTATTTCTTCAAATTTTGTATCTATCTGAAATTGGTCAATTTCAATTCAGTTTGTCGTTCTCTGGTAACTTACGCTGGTCGACCTTAAATGTACCTCGAATTGACGTCAATCTGAAGTCGATTCAAAATCGATTTCTCAAAATTTTTCTGTCAACCTGAAATTGATTGCTCTGCTTGGTTAATGTAAAGCCGATTTGTAGTTTTCTGGTATGATGTACGCAATTGACCTCAAGTTGAATTCAATCTAAAGTCGACTTCGAGTCAACTTATCCAAATTGTTTCATCGACTGTTGGGTCAATTTAAAGTCTGTTTATAGTTTCCTTGCATTGTGCGCTTGTCAACTTCACACGTCGATCTGGAGTCAATTTTAAGTCGACTTCTTCAAATTTGGACTGCTTTGTCGGGTCGATTTCCAGTCTAATTTTAGTTCTTTGGTAATACGCGGTGGCCGATTTCAAACAGACCTTAAATGGACGTCAATCTGAAGGATCTTGAGTAATCTTCCTCAAATTGTTCTGTTGACCTTGAATTGACTTCTCTGTTGGGTCGGGGGGTAAGGCTCAAGATTCTACGGGGAAAATTGTGCGTGCAAAATCATAATATTCACAATTCAATAATTTGATTCATCGGATCTCTAGAGACCTGAAGTTACTATGACAATGTGCAGTTTTTTTGCGATTCCTCCATAAGATTGGCGTTCGACCGTTTGGAGAACACTGTCATATATTTCATGTAAGCCTTCAAATGCTTCAGGATGTCATTTTCAATTAGAAATCATTTTCAAATCTCTCTTCGCCTTGCTCATGCCTTCTTAAATTCATTTCAAGGTGCCTTTCTCTAGCCTTGCCATTTTTTGTCGTCACCCCTTCAAGTAGCTTATTGAAGAAGGATGAGTTTTCCTCATTTGATTTCGTTCTCTACGAAGGTGTCTTCGAAGTGTTGATTTCTAACTTAAATTTCAGTTGCAGCAATTCCCCTTCAGATGAAGGCTCATATTTGAATCTTCGCTATACTCTTGCCGTAGTATCGAGGTAAAGAAACTTCACTTCTTTCAATACTTTCCTCTTTCACTTTCATTTTCTTTAAGACCAAAATTACATTATTCCAACCCGCCAAAGTGTACCCAACAATTTCCCATATTGTACGTCCATCTCATCACATCGGCGCACGTCTCTTCCATCCCATTATATACCATCAGGCGGACCTAAACCGTATGACTATAAAAGAATTATCGTACGTATTGTAGAGGATAGACAAATTTACTTTTTTTGAAACGTTATTTTCGGAGGCAAAAAAAAAAAAAAAAAAAAAAAAATACAACCGAAACTTTGTATTATTATTTATTCATAGTTCTCCGGAGAGTCAAGTTGAAAAACTCGTAAGGGTCATCGGAGACGGTAACACGCGTCTTTTCTACATACGTATCTCCATACGTATATAACCCTCTCTAGCCCTTAACAAATTACCAGATTCTGTGGCTATTCGTTTGCCCACGCACGCGTACCCTAGGCCGGAATACGTTGGCTATACTTCTTTTCTTTCATTCTCTTTTTTTTTTTTTTTTCAAGTTTCAATTCCGATAAAATGTGCGTAATATGCGAGTGTACGATAGCCCTTCCGTTGACGACAATGATGGGGGTGCATTGTAATAATGTTATTTCGCCAACAATGAATAAATGATGATTATCGATTCAGTTGGCTGTTTTGTATCATTTTTCGTCCTTTGCATGCGTATAACATGTCAATGTGCGTATTGTTTGGATGAAACAAAACACTCGTGCTCCATACTCCGGTGAGAGTATTATTACTCATTACGTAAGTACCATCATCGTAGAATGGGAAGAAAATCTGCGAGCGAATCTCCAGCTCCATAATGATTTTCGATTCATCTTTTTGATGAATATTTGGGAAAAGAACAGGGTAGAACAGTTTTGTATTGTTTGTGGTCAAACATCTCGCAGCCTGTTATTAATCATGATTCATGATTATCGAAAAATTTATTAAACTTGTTACGTCCTCCTCTTCTGAGCAGTGCTTTTTTTGAAATCAGTACACCGACATGGTCACAGGGGGTTTCAAGTTTTTGGAAACCAAGGCCAAACTGAGAGTCACACATTAGAGGTTTGGTTCAACACTCCCCCGAATATGTGACCATCAGACTGTTAGGAAGCAGTGCAGCTGTGAAATACCAAAGATGCAAACTGAAAGATTGACGATGAAGTGTACAAGAAGATTATGGTTTACTGTATGAACAATATTTTCAACCGAAAAACTTGCTGGACCACTGAGCATTTGAAATTAAGAATGGTATTCAACAAAGGAGAGGAATACGTCAAAAACCAGGGGAATTCCAAACCACACGGATCAAGACTGACCCAAGATGAAGAAGAAAGACCAGGAGAGACAGCGATATCGAAGTATAACTTTGCTCCGAAAACCGAGAACCTATACGAAAGAAGAAGATACTCCTATCAAGTACAATCAACCAAAGAAATTGATACGAAAGCTCGAAAATATGGCCATTAAATCCAAACCATGGAATATGACCTGAGACCAAGAGCCCGAACCAGAATTGTAAAAGTATTGTTGGGCATCGAAAAGAGTACGGGCCGAAACAATGACAGAACGCAAGTACTGTAGAGGAGGTCAAAAATCTACAGAAAAGGATCCGACAGAACAACCTGATTTCGACAAAAGCGGACGAAGACAACACAGCAGTGTTAATGGAGAAGGACGGCTTCACATTAACATTTAGCTGATCGCAAACTCTGCAATGGCAGCAGGGAACCTGCAAGCGTCGCAGTTCCTTGGGAAACGGCTAGTCTTATGAGTAGACTCATTAGGTCTGATCGAGAGTTGAAATTTTTTGGAATCCCTCTCCTATGATATACAGCTCCCTACCGTCGAATACCGGGTGGACCAAAATTATGTTATCACTAAAATGAGAGTTTGCACTAAATCTGATCTGGCGTGAAAATACAAAACGTTAGATTTCGGTATGAAATCGATTCCAGATCGATCAGCTCAGTTTACCAGGGAGCTACAAATCAACGTGGAATCGGTCCAAGAGAGTAGTCGATTTCTAATCCGAAGATGTCGACTCGAGATCAAAGTGGATTGGTGGTCGATTTAAAGTCGACCAGCGCACAATACCAGGAATCTATAAAATAATATATTGTAAATTGACCCAACAGAACAGTCGATTTCAGGCCGATAAAAAAAATTTGTAGAAGTTGGTGTGATCATCCTTTCTGAGGCTAGATGCTCTATTTTTTCGAGTAAAAGTTTTCATCCGAAGTAGTTACCAGCTACAGGGGATATAGCTTGATAGTGGGGCTGCCACTTATGCTTTCAAGCAAGTAGATTTTCTGTTGGGGTTTACTCCCTTAGCCTTTGGAGTGCCAAATCCTCACTGCAAGGCAACAGCTGGTTTTCTATAGGGGTTTCCTTCCCTTAGCCTCTGGGGAATCTATCCCTAGACCACGAGGCCGTGGTGCGACCTACTTCCTCCATTACAATACCTCCGCTTCTTGCTTCATAGGTACCCGCACTTGCAAGCGAGGGAAAGTAGGAACTTTTCATCGTTACGACTTTGGCCGGGTTTATTTGACGGGAGTTTTCCTTCTCCATATGGGGTTTTTATTTCGGAGTCTCCCCTCTCCTTCGTCCTTCTGCATCAGTCGCCGCCCAACTATGTTGCTTGGCTTAACAGGGTCGCCGCTTGAAGGCTGCAGATCGGGCTTGGGCCTCAGCAAATGGTTGTGGTGCTCTCTCTTGCGTTGAGAGCCCTGTCGATCGAAAGATCTCCCACTACTGGCCCCATTAGCGAGCTCGATGTGACACCCGTTGTTAGAAGAGTCAAGGATTACAGACGAAGATGGCGAGAACATGTCGGCAGAATGGAGGAGGACAAATCGCCAAAATGGGCCGCAAACTACACGCCAAGAGGCAGGAGAGACCACGGCAGACCAAGGCGAAAATTGGTGGACACATCCGCGTCATCCGAAGCAGATGCCCCTCCGCAGACGGGCCACTTGGCCTAATCGCGTTCACGGAAACGACGACGACGAGAAGTTGGTTCAAATTCGACTTGGAATCGATCACAGATTAACATCGATACCAACATGGAATTGAACCAAGAGAACAGTCGATTTTTGGTCAATAGGAAGATTCAAAGAAGGTCACCGAAAGTCGTCTTCAGATGGACATCATTTGAGCTCGATTTAAAATCGACCAGCGCATATTATTACCAAAGAACTAAGAATTGACTTGAATCGACCCAACAGCGCAATCGATTTTAGGTTGATAGAAAAATTTCGGGAAGTCGCCCAAATATCGATTCCAGATCGTCTTCAGTTCAAGGTCGATCCAAGGTCGACTAGTATATTACTACAAATAAGCTTGGAATTGAATCAAGATAGCAGTCGATCTCTGGTCAATTGCAAAAGTTGAAGAAGTCGACTCAAAGTCCACTTTGAATTGAGATCAATTTGAGGCCGACCAGCGCATGTTGCCAAAGAAATTGACCGGACAGAGCAGTCAATTTTAGGTTGATAGAAAAATTGGAGGAGGTTAACCCAAAGTTGACTCCAGATCGATTTCAATTTGAGACCTATTCAAGGTCGACCAGAACATTTCACCAGAGAGCCACAAATCAACTTGGATCAAATCGATCTAAGAGGGTAGCCGATTTCTGGTCGATAGCAAAATTTGAAGAAGTCGACATCAGGTCAAACGGGGTTAGTGGTCGATTTCGATTTAAAATCGACCAGCGCACAATACCAGGAATCTATAAATATATGTAAATTGACCCAACAGAGCAGTCGATTTCACGTCGATAAGAAAAAAATTTGTAGAAATCGGTTCGAAGGGAATCGACCACAGATTAACATCGATTTGAGGTCGATTCAACGTCGACCAGCGCATATTATTACCAAAGAACTACGAATTGACTTGAAATCGACCCAACAGCGCAATCGATTTTAGGTTGATAGAAAAATTTCGGGAAGTCGCCCAAATATCGAATCTAGATCGTTTTCAGTTCAAAAGGTCGATTCAAGGTCGACCAGTATATTTCACCAGAAAGCTACAAATCAGCTTGGAATTGAATCAAGATAGCAGTCGATCTCTGGTCGATAGCAAAAGTTGAAGAAGTCGACTCAAAGTCCACTTTGAATTGACATCGATTTGAGGCCGACCAGCGCATATTGCCAAAGAATAACAAATTTAATTAAAATTGACCCGACAGAGCAGTCAATTCTAGGTTGATAGAAAAATTATGGGAGGTTAACCCAAAGTTTACTTCATATCGATTTCAATTTGAGGTCGATTCAAGATCAACCAGCACATTTTACCAGAGAGCTACAAATCAACGTGGAATCGATCCACGAGGGTAGTCGATTTCTAGTCCATAGCAAAATTCGAAGATGTCGACTCGAGATCAAAGTGGATTGGTGGTCGATTTAAAGTCGACCAGCGCACAATACCAGGAATCTATTGTAAATCGACCCAACAGCGCAGTTGATTTCAGGTTGATAGAAAAATTTCGGGAAGTCGCCCAAATATCGAATCTAGATCGTTTTCAGTTCAAAAGGTCGATTCAAGGTCGACCAGTATATTTCACCTGAAAGCTACAAATCAGCTTGGAATTGAATCAAGATAGCAGTCGATCACTGGTCGACAGCAAAAGTTGAAGAAGTCGACTCAAAGTCCACATTGAATTGAGATCAATTTGAAGCCGACCAAGCGCATGTTGCCAAAGGACAACAAATTTAATTAAAATTGACCCGACAGAGCAGTCAATTTTAGGTTGATATAAAAATTGGAGGAGGTTAATCCAAAGTTTACTCCATATCGATTTCAATTTGAGGTCGACTCAAGATCAACCAGCACATTTTACCAGAGAGCTACAAATCAACTTGAAATCGATGCAGGAGGGTAGCCGATTTTCGGTCGATAACAAAATTTCAAGAAGTCGACCAGCGCACAATGCCAGGAATCTATAAATAGATCGAAAATTGACCCAAAAGAGCAGTCGATTTCAGGTCGACCAGAGTATATTACCAAAGAAATACAAATCGACTTGAAATCAAGCCAACAGAATAGTCGATTTTAGCTTGATAGAAAAATTTGGGAAAAGTCGACCCAAAGTCGACTCGAGATTGACGTTAATTTGAGGTCGGTCGATCCAAGGTCAACCAGCAGACTCTACCAGAAAGCTACAAGTCAACTTGGAATCTATCCAACAGTATAGTCGATTCCTGATGGTTAGCAAAATTTGATGAACTCGACTCGAAATCGACTCTAGATCGATATGGTGATCCGTTTGGTGACGACCCGATTGCAGGCCGATAAAATAATTTGTTGAAGTCGACTTCAGATTGACGTGAAATTGAGGTTGACTGCGTACATTACCAAAAAACTATAAATTGACTTCAAAATGACACAATAGAGCAGGAAATGTCAGGGAATTGGGATTGTCAATTTGAGGCCAATTGAAAATCAACTAGCGACAAACTAATCTGAAGATGATCCAACAGAGTGGTTGATCAAGGTCGATAGAAGATTTTAAGAAATCGTCTCGAAATCGACATGGCAAAACAGTCCAAATGAGTCGCCTTATCGACTTGATATCGACGAGGGATCGACTTCAACAATAGTTCGACACGTAATTTCGATCAAGACTTAAACAGAAATTAATTCTTGGTCAATTTGACGATGATTTCCAAGGTATCGACTAGAAAATTAACCTTGAATCAATTTTCGACATAGTTAATCGGGAGGGTAGTTCTTAATGTAAGGGAAAGCAATCGGGATCAGGAATGTACAGCCAGGTTCCTTTTAGTCATCCAAGATCATTGGCTATATCTTCCGTTGAGTTGCAAGGTAGTTCATACTCGAAGTTTAAATCGTAGAAAAGTAGAAAACGCGATAAGAAACCCGATCTTTCGTCATTGCTGAAGTTGACGAAACAAATACATGACTGTGTATCATTGCTGACGTCATATAACGAGCAAAAAACTTCTAAATTGGCGATTACGAAAACAATGATCGATCTGTCAAAGAGTAAAAATTTCTTCCTTTCGTCTTTCTCATAGTCTCCGTATTTCCGTTGCTTGATTGTCGGAAACAATTTCCTCTTCTGCGCCAGGAACAATGCGAAAATCTTTTGCATATACAAAGTAATTATGAATTGATTGTGTTCTTATCAGTAATTGCCTCCTACGATAAAATTTCGCCAAAAGATTAGACGAGACGAACAATGCTCTCCGATTTTGATATCATTATTGAAAAATTCATCGCGAAAACAATACATTATTTGAAATTACATGAAAAATTCTCGGCCTTCACGGGGTATTTCGCTGAAATTTCAAAGATCATTTCGTGGAAAGCACGTGCAAAGCCAATGCAAGGTGAAAACACGATGAGCACCACATACTCGTAGTTCATTATTTGTCATCGGTCAAAAAGAGTTGTGGGAGGTGGAAATTTCGTGAGCAAATAAAAAAAAAATACTTAACAAGTTCGTGAGGTTGCATTAAGAGGAAAAAATCAAAGCTTTCCGTCAAAAAGTGAGAAATAGAAAATATTGTTCCAGTCTATCGATTTAGTCTAGACTTCGTGAAGGTCAAAATATAATCTCCATGTGATAAAAAGTCAAAGTGTAAATGGATTTCATACCTTAATACAAATTATCAGATATGCCTAAAAGGAGTTCGTGAAGCAGCTCCGCTTTCCAGGTTGAAGCTTCAATTTTAAATAATCTGGAGGGACGAATCTCTTGATAATGCTTCAAGGAAGTAAAAAGCGTGAAAATAATAGTACTAAAATTTTCCACTTTTGGCTTTCGTGGAGTCTCAGAGGCGGCGTGAGAACTTTGGTGGCCCCAGGCGGTAGGTAATTTTTTTCATCCGCGATTTTAGAGAATGAAATGTACATCTTTTCGACGAGATCTTTACGAGGCCTCTAAAATCTCAGGACCCAGGCGACCTAAGCGGTCGCCTACCCCTCATGCCGCCTGTGTACAGCCTTCATCCTGGTTGATTTCAATCCCCGACTATTTTAACAGGGAACCTGTTCTATGAGGAGGGAGGTTGTTGGTAAATGAAAAACTCAAGCGAAAAATTTGATCACCTCGTCGGAATCCGTACCAGAGACCTTTCGCTTGCCGGGCGACTGCTCTAACCGCTGAGCTACGAGTCTTTCGTTCTGTTCTATGAGGGCAGTGCGCCGTCCAACCAAAAACTTGGAAAATTTTCGACTCTCGAGCTGAGTATGTTATAGAAAAGGAACTCGGAAGGATTTTGACTCGCGAGAGTAATTTTCTGATGCATCTCTTTACTCTTTTGAGTACACAGCCGTAACTTGGAGGATCGTATTAAATCCTATGGGAGAGGGACTTGAAAAAATTTCTCCTACTCGGTGCCTTGGAACGGGCTGACTTCATGAAGGTAGCCTACAGAAGAAAAGAGATGGAAAAGATCCAACGAAGAGTACCGCACATTCTCGACGGAGAGTTTTTGCGTAATCGCACCAATCGAGCTCCTTGCTGAGGAGAAAACGGTGGTGCTCAAAGCGAAGAAGAGGGCAGAGATGGATCAAGAGGGTTTACAGACCAAGCAGGCCAAGTGTGCTACGAGTGAGCCGAAGAGACCTTGATGAGTGGATGAACCGAGAACATGGTTAGCTGAACTACTGCGTGGGGCAGTTGTTAAGCGACATGGATGCTTCGACAAATACCTGCATGAGAAGTTGAGGATAGCTGAGCAGGCAACGGGTTCGCATCAGGATGATGGCCCACAATACATCTGATTTGAGCGTGAAGCGTAAAAGCGTGTGCAGTTTAAGCTTCGTCGCTCTCTTCAAGAGAATGCGGTCTATGAAGCGTATGCTCCGAGTTGTTTGGTAGCCACCACGCTAGGTTCCGAAGAGGCATAGAACCAAGTGTCTGCATTGGTAGCCGCAGTCAGGAAGAAGAAGCTGGATATGGAATGGAAATGAAGGGCCACGCTCAACACCTGTGTACCACCCACACATGGACGATACTCAGAAAGAAAAAGACCAAGCAAATAAGGAACATGAAGACAGACGAAGAGGAAACTGTGAAAGCAATTCAGCTCCAAATTGCGTCTAATGGAGGCACTGCAACTTGGCGGTTGCCAAGAAGAGGAGATTTCGCCATTACCTGAAAGGGTAGAGACCAGTGTTGGAGGGGGAAAAAAATCAATGCATAGGCAACCCGCACCCACTCTACGATGAAAGAACGATGGCTGCACATGTGACACATGGAGCGTAGCGTACATCGAGGCTCCACAATACTTGGCCGAGGAGTTTCAACTTCTTTCTTTTCTTCTACCCGTAGATGTTACTTGATTTTTATAAACTGTTGACACGGAAGCCTCTTCTTGCCAGATGCAATTCAATTTAGAAACTATTTGCTTGAGAAAAATCTAATTTTATGTTGGGATGAACATGGAAAATTATTAAAGTTAGTATTATATTGAAGATTTCGCATGCAGAAAGTTAAATAGCGACCGTTTCAAGACTATCTATCTCGCTCTCACATGGAACCAAGGGCAAAAGTAGGAAAAGTGCAGAGGTGGCATGGCAGCAGAGAAGATCGATGCAGCTCAAGCAAGATCCACCATCGGAAAAGAGAGCTGTCTACTGGTGGACCAACAATATTGACCACATGAGAAGAAGAGTGCAACCGCCAGCGCTGGATGCAGAGAGGCGCAGACAGTCGCACCTGAATTCCAACTAGCTAGTAAGAGGATGAAGAAAACTATAAAGACATTCTTGTTAAATTTGGCTCCACGCCTCACAAAAGCTTGATTCAGCCCCGAGTAATTTATGAAAGAGGAAGGACACCAAATCTTGAAACGATTACTAGTATGAAGTGTGACGTCATCAGGGGGTGATTCAAGAAAAATTAAGATAAGAAAATGGGACTATCAAGACTTCCAAAAATTCAACAACGAAGAAGGAGAAAAAACATAATTCATGAAAGATGATCGAAAACAGCGGAAGTTGCGGATTTCCATGGCAATGGACTTCCGATAAAAATAACTAAAACGCTTCCATCGTCAAACAATTACTCATTGCGTTCAAAAACAATTATCAACGCGAAAGAAAAGAATCTCCTCGATAACTCGAAGAATAATTATGCGAAGTTTCAACTTTCAGCGCCAATCGTTTCCCTTTGTACACCGTGTCTACAGATCGCTATCGAAATCGATAAATCTTCAAGAAAACGCTGCAATAAAAGCTTCTTCCCGTGCTAAATTTTCTATGCAGACAATCAATTTCTTCAAGCACTGCGAAACAGAGCATACATAGACGTCAGTTATTCTATGTATATTTACTCGGACGTCGATACCATCCCGAGGACCATTATAACCAATGAATGCTCGATAAAAACTACACACGGTATATCGCCACCGCAAAACAAAATGTACATAATATGATTTCAACTTTCATACGCGAGTACACAGTCAGACTCTAGACTGACTGTGCTTCAAGTGGCGAAGAAATTAACGAAGTAAATCATCTTATTTTTAGAGATTGCATCGCGCTCTCGAGAAATAATACTGCAGTTCGTCGAAAAACAATTAAAAGAATATCCCCTTCTTATTCGTACTTATAGAACACGTACCGAGTATAATTTATCGACGATATTCTCTCGCGGGGTTAATTTTAGAAAATAGTGGTCACACAAAATTTTTTCAACGAGAATCAGCGCGTCATGTCCGACGTGAATAATATAGCTACTACAGATCTACATTGATTAGAAAGTCAAATGAAAGAGGCGTTGGAAAGACAAGAGGGCATAAATTTCGAAAATTTGCACGACCTTCCGTACGCACAAACTCCCGGAAATCATGACGGTAGACTCAGTTTAGAATATGAACAAGCGAAGAAAGGGGAAAACAAGCTGAGCTCACGACGATTTCTTTCATTGAATTTCAGTATACAAGAGCGCCACGAAAGCTAAGGGGAATTCCAGCCTTATATATTCATTAAATTTATTAACTTGTGATTAAACTTTATTTAGCACTGATCAAATCTGCCAATCGATGACAATTTTCGTATAATTTGTCAACTTCAGCATTTTCCGTAGGAGGGGAAGGGTGGTATTCTATTCAACCCAATCATTATTTAGAATTTTTACTGCAAAATTTTAGATCCTAAACCGCAAATTGAATACTCGTACCTTGGACGCTCTAATCTTGAGAAATAACAAACAGACTTTACGACTTAACCTATGTTTCCTCAGTTCAAAATACTCGTACCAATAACCAAAAACAATTCCACAATTGGTCACTCGATTCTATCTTCTGTAATTCAAAGTTTTCGAGCTTTTCACCAAGCCAAACGTCCAGCAAGCGAAGGGATACCAACTAGAAAGGAAATGACGTCGAGTCTCTCAGCCACACATATTGTGTTCTTGGCCTCATATCGACTCACAATCGACCTCGAGCTTTACTTCTGCTTACGTCAATATCAGACTGTTCTAATTCTGATTCAACCTAGAAGTTAATTGTCATCGCCGCATCCTTGCACCCATTTCAATAATAAGGAAAGTATTTCTCATGCACTTCCGACTAAAATACCAATAACCAAAAACAATTCCACAATTGGTCACTCGATTCTATCTTCTGTAATTCAAAGTTTTCGAGCTTTTCACCAAGCCAAACGTCCAGCAAGCGAAGGGATACCAACTTGAAAGGAAATGACGTCGAGTCTCTCAGCCACACATATTGTGTTCTTGGCCTCATATCGACTCACAATCGACCTCGAATACAAATAAACTTTACTTCTGCTTACGTCAATATCAGACTGTTCTAATTCTCATTCAACCTAGAAGTTAATTGTCATCGCCGCATCCTTGCACCCATTTCAATAATAAGGAAAGTATTTCTCATGCACTTCCGACTATAACGATCGAATCCGTTTCAAATAAACATTATTTTTAACTTAGACTTCAAGGTGACTTTTAATTGGGAGTCTCCTTAAACTCACAAGACGTCAAGATCACCCTTAAGCTGATACCTCACATAACCCATTCAACGCGTTTTTTGTTTTCGTCGTGAAAATTTATCTCAGATTTAACCTTATGCTTAATTTTTCCTCTCATTAGTGTGGCGTGATATGGCAGAATCAGCTAATTTCCGAATATTTTTCGAATTTCTCTTTGTTGAGCAATTTTAAAGTTGAATAGGGGATATTTGCGGGTAAATGGGGGAATTTGATTACTGTTAATGAGAAAAATACAAATAGTAGGTCTTCTGTTCAATTAATCTCTCTCACAAGTTCTGGTATCGAACGCACTCAGCTGATTTTCTTGCAGCTGGTCAGAAATTCATATTTTTCATTTATCGCACTCTCAGCTAACAGGCCTGAAGTAAGTAAAGAATCAATTTGGAAAGTCAGAGGGATTATGGGGAGGTCAAAGAAGTTGTATGAATTTTGGATTCAACTGATTTTCCTATTAAATCAAAATTTTTTTGTTGAGTTTCAATACCTCCCTTCTTCCTTTCAAAGTCGGCCACACCGGCCAAGTGCCTTGCAACTCAAGTTTTTGTACATAACTTGGATTTAGGCACAATTTCCGATTACTTACACACAAAAATTTTATGTACTACATGCACAACTTACACGACGAATAATACAATAATGGTTTTTGATATTCCTCTGGAAAGATTGTCCCCTGACCCGTGAGGGTTAAATGAAAAATCTGAATGGAAATCAGAATTGAGATCCATTCATCACTATGACCAAAAATAACCTCAAAATTTATGTGGGTTTTTTGTCGAATGAGTTTTGAATCAACTGAAAATAATCGGAATTCGTCCCAAAATTGACCGCTAATTTTGTTCTTTTCACTCATCTTTAATGCCAAAACTGAGTCCACTTCTGTTCTCAAATGTTAGCCCAATTGAAAATTGACATCGATTTTGAATCTTACTTACATAATAATCAATGTCGAAATCACGTCAATCTGAATACAGCCACGAGAAGGGGAATAATTTGTGCACAACAATAAAGCGTATAACTTCAATATAGGTAAATTTTTCGGATATTTGCGCAAAGGTACATTGCGTGCACAACTTGCGTACAAAATGACACGACAATGGACTTGGGTATTCGTCTGGGAAGACTGTGCTTTGGCGCGTGTGAGTTAAATGGTATTCAGAACTGAGATCGCTTCATCATTTTGACCAAAAATTAATTGAAAATTGATGGTAGGGTTATTTGTTCAAATGAGTTCTGCCTAATTTTGACAGCAAATCGACTGAAAAGACCGAAATTCAACTAAAAATTGACCGTTTATTTTGCCCTTGATGTCAAAATTGAGTCCACTTCTATTATCAAATGTTACATAAACTGAAAATAGACATCGATTTTAAATCTCTCACATCATGATCGATGTTGAAATTGCGTCGATTTCAAAAGAGCGGCGAGAAAGAGAATAAGTTGTGCACAACTATAGGGTTTATAACTTGAATTTAAGCTCAATTTTTGATAACTTATGCCCGAAAATTGCGCTTCTCTTGAATTTTATGTATTGCGCGCACAACTTAGCGCTAAATGATACGATAATGGACTTGGGTGTTTTCTGGGAATTTTGGTCATTGGCGCATAAAGAAATGAAAATTCAGATCAATTCATCATTGTGACCAAAAATATCGATGTGGGTTTTCGTTGAATGATTTTTGCTTAATTTTGACAGCAAATCCACTAAAAATAATAGGAATTCACGTCAAAATCGACCTTTGATTTTCCTTGTTCTATTCACTCATCATTGATGTCAGAATTGAGTCCACTTCTGCTATCAAATGTTAGTTAGGCTCCAGTCAACTGAAAATCGACATTGATTTTGAATCTCTCACAACATGATCGATGTTCAAATTGCGTCGTTTTCGAAAAATCGGCGAGAGGGAAGATAAATTGTGCACAACTATAGGGTTTCTAACTTGAATATAGACTTAATATATGCACAAAAATTGCATTAATTTAAAATTTTATGTACTACGTGCACAACTTACGTGCCAAAGAATACGATAATGGATGTCAGTATTTCTCTGGGAAGACGTTGCTCTGGCGTGTTAGAGTCGAATGAAAAATTTAGATTCTAGATTAAAAACGAGTGAATTTCAATCGTGGCCTTTGATCGTAAATTACCTACTTCAACTTTGAAAATTATGCGCATTATCATTACCATCCAGTCATTGCCACATTGGTCAAACATACTTGGGATTTTCAGTGAGGCACATCACAAGGGTACGCTTCTCTCTGCGAGTAAGAAGTCATGCAGCATTGGGGAAAGGGAGGATGATCGTACATCGAATTCAGATGACTGTGACTGGAGTCGCGAAAGACAGGTTTGAATTGAGAATTTTTACGTCAATTTAAGGTCGATTCAAAGTTGACCAGCTCACACCTTCTGATTACTAGATTTCAACGGATCAGCGACTGATTCGAAGCTCATCCAGCATTTGAAGAGGTTGGCACAAAATTGATTGCACATCGACGTGACTAATCAGTCAAAATCAGGTCAACGGAATTGAAGATTTCATATCGATTTGATATCGACATCGAGTAGAAATGGAGAATCGTCGAGAACATAGATTGAGTTCGATTTAAAATCGACCTGCATACATTCTTAGAATACTATAAATCGACAGTCGATGGACTCAATCGAGCAATCGATTTCAGGGATAGACTCGAAATAGAAGGGTTTACGCTGACGTCAAAGAGCTGAATCACAGTAAGCGAAATCATCTAAATCGTTGCCAACGCACGTATCAAGTCCCAAAAAAATAACACACGAAGCAAAGATCATCGTCTTACCAATTGGAAATAAGAAATTTATTAGACGCCAGAAGTTTATGAACGAATTCCAAGAGCTTCATAGTATTCGTTCATAAATCCCTGGCATCTAAGAATTTCTTATGATGGATTTCTTTCTACGTATTATTCTTATGGGAATCGATACGTACGATCGCGACAACGGAGGGTAATTTTGCTAGCATTACAGTACGGATGATACACCATCTGACGTAATTGCAATGAGTTCAAATGGAGTCGAACCGACACTAGCATGCAGTAAATTTTATAGTTTTGGAGTGACAATGCTAGCCGACTTTTCTCAACCAATCTTCGTATGCCAAATGACTGGAAATTCTTGGGCTCCCCTCTAGCACTCCTGACAACATAAAGACGAAATTTCGACCAAAACTTGAAAAAATGCTTACGCAGCCGCGTAAGCAGCACACGACTTTTCACCTGTATCTACAATCAAGTTTTTTGCTTAAACTTCAACTCTAGTACTCAAATTTATTCAATGAATCGTTTTCTCAATAAGATACACACATCCTCACCATCTCTCGCTTAAGTCCTTTCTTCATAACTCCAACTTATTCTATAAATCGTTCTCTCAAGAGGCTTACATATATCCTCACCATCTCTCACCCCTCTACTCATAATTCATTCTTGATCATCTCCAATTCCCGAGCATCATTCTATGTTATTTCCAGCTGCTCTTCTCTTCATGCAATCATTTGTATTCACGCTCTCATCGCAATCTATGAGAGAATGACCGAAAAATGTTATTGAAAATAAAAAGAGGCGGGAAAAGCCTCTTTTTATTTTCAAAACTGTGTCGTCCTTGCACGTACTTATAAAAAGTTTTTTCCTTGAAAAATGTTATCTTTAAGAGAATTAAAAGCGCACACTTATGGATGAAAACTCAAAAGAGTTATGCAATAGCAACCGCCCCACCCCATTTTGCAAGCATGGGAGCAAGAACATCGCGTCATTATACGCCCCACCTTAAACCGGAGTATTTCAAAAGAATTTGATGTTGAAATTAAAGTGTTATTGAAAATTAAGTTGTGTACCTCGCGTAGTCTCATGTTTTTGCCACAGAGTGTGAGTAAGGGTTCGCCACAGAATCAGTCACCCTAGACTCACACACATACACTTCTTATCCCTCATCTTATGCTTCTCTCATGCTCTCATTCCTTCTCCCACATCTGAACTAACAACACCAAGCTTATGATAGGCTCTTATTAGCTCATTAATTGAAAAAAAAATTAAAAGAAAAGAAATAAAATGAAACATGAAAGATTATACGTACGCAAAAGATTGCTCACCAATACTATAGCATATCCTTACATAAAATTCATTCATGAGAAACTCAACGCATACTTAAAACTCATTCCTAAAGAGCGTATCCTTACGTGTGTGAACAGGTAACCCAAAAAATGAATAAAACTAGCTACAACTACACTGACAATCTACGTAACCAAAGGTTACCCTTCGCTTTTGATGACGAAAGCAACTACCTGAAGTTTAGTACTACAAAATAGTAGTAGCTCGAATATTTGCAAATTTCATCAAATTAGTTCACGTTTCAATTTGAGATATCTCACGAACCAGACATCGTATCAACACCAAAAGTTCACAATTACATTTTTAGACATGTAAATTACAATATATCAACATTTGAAAAAAATTGAACAAACCATATCAGAGTTATAGGAGTGGGGAATTTTTTTAAAAATTGGGTATATCTGGAGAACTACTGATCCGATCGTCAAAAAAAATGCAGGTGCACAACTTCAGATATAACACCACAACTGGACTAAGTTTCAAGAAAATCCATCCAGTAGTCTCGGAGGAGAAGTCCGGACAAATTTTGATCCATATATATATATATATATATATATATATATATATATATATATATATATATATATATATATATATATATATATATATATATATATAATAAGGAAACCTGAATTTTTTTTAATGACGTAGCGATGATCTATGACCTCTAAAACGTCGAGAAAGTTCATTTCCCCCCCTTTCTGCCACAACTGTGACGGGTGTAATACTCGCTTTTCTACGAAAAGTCGGTAAAAAAAAAACATTTTTCTAATTAATTTTGATTCGTTTCGCAGTCGACGTTCGACGTGGTTCATCGGATTTTCTGTGAATTATATACCTAAGTGGCAGTAGTACAAACAGCATTCGGGAAATTGTTAAGTTCGATCGAAGCCTCGCATGCAGTACGTCACAAACTCTGAACACGTCTTCAATTGATAAATTCAAGCTACAAATGAATGTTTTAAGTTTGCTGTTGTTCAGGATGTCATCTCTAAAAATAGCTCACGAAAGCTCCTTGCTTCTTCCTTCACAGATAACAATAGAATCTCAAATAATATTGACATCGTTAAGCCCCTGGTAGAGTCTTTTAGGTTGGCGGACATACGTTTTATAAAAGGAGAAATCAAGGAAATCAATCACCTTCACAATACCCGAGAAATCGCGTCTTATACGATTAAAAGGAAAAAACAACAAATCGATAACTCACTTTTTCTTCGACAGCGGAGACCGCGACCTTCTGCCCTCCTTGATGGTACTATCGTTCATCTTGGACGTCAGTCTTTTCACCACGTCGTCCATACTTTTCTTATTCGTTCCGGTATTGGTGACACCGTCGCTACGACCATTCGTGCCGATGGTATGTTCGTTATTATTATGTATCGTATTATTATTATTTAGATGTAAATTGTACGCTTTATCTACGGCGGCCGGGTCCATCTTCCTATGCTTAATCGAATTACAATAGTTCAGCATGTTACCCGAATTACTCCACAGTCGGTCGTAATTGAAGTCGGAAAAGTTATTTCCTTGCAACGCTAACAGAGAGAGCGGAGGCGCCGGGAAGAGCGGATTCGTCGGATCGTACGGATACGAAGAAAAACCGTTCTCGACGTTATTTTTGATTTCGACGGACGAGTATTTACGCGCGCGTTTCAACGACGGCGACGAACCGCCTCCGTCCTCGTCGTTGCTGAAGAAGTCTTCGAACTCGCTACCGGAAGCGACCGCCGACGAAGTCTCCGACGAGGGTGACATCTTTCCTCCGGCCAACGAAGACGAGGTCGTATCGTCCACGCGTTTCGTTGAGCTCGGACTGGATCCGCGCGAAAAACGGTCCTCCAGACTAGAATCGTTATTTTCCTTAGCGTCCGCGTGATGCGACGTACGTAGGGCGGCCACCGTCTCTGACATGCCGTCAGACAACTCTGGTCCCTCTGGTAACTTGGATGGCGGAGATTTCCGCTTCGAAGACATATTTCTGCGAGAGAAAGAAAAGAGAACGGAAAAAATTAGCCAATTTATCGTAATTTTAAACTACGCGATGATGGCCTGCAACGAAACCGGTTAACTTAACACGACACGATGCACCATAAGCTACGACTGTAACAATATACTGAACATCATTCGATTCATTGTACATATAAGTGTTGGAAAGGTTATCACGCGACGCTTCATTTCGCGCGATAAAATGTTCTATACAATACAAGTTTGTCAGAAGATGAAATAACAAATATGACGTGTTTTTGCAAGAAAAAAAAATTCCTCATCGCTCTAAGACATTATGATAGAATATTCTTTCGTTTTCCGGCGCAATATTCATCGAATTATGCCGACGTTAATCCTTTTCATCCTCATCAAAACGTAAGATATCAGCACCACCGCTCTTGTAAAAACGATTACTATATAACCTTAATAAGTGTACGATTTTCCAATCAGCCTCCGCGGAATGAAATCAATTTCCGCGGAATACACGCGAAGAACGGGGTGTGGGAGAGAGTTGGCGGTTTCGCCGTCGAAGTGCTTATACAAATTACGGCGTCGCGTCGTGGAGTCGTCTTCGACGTTTCTATTTTCTTAAGGAAATGAACAGCATCCTGCGTCTGACGAAGAAAACATCATCGCACGTTTCCCCACACCTTTCGCGCACAATTCATCGATATTGTAGAGCACATACTGGAATACTAATTTCCTTCGCGAATAATTCGCGGTACACACGAGAAAGAGCTTCAAAATCGCTCTTAATCGGCGAGAGGCAAACATTTTTGTAGACGGCTGAAACTAATCTATCGTCGTGATTGAACCCTAACTCGATACTAAAAAGTGAATTTTCACACACAGGAAAGCTTCAAGATTGTGAATACCAACTTCTTATTCATAACTTTTCTTTTATTTTGAAGTACTGATGAATGATCAAAACGTTCCCGTAGTAATCGATATGCCGTTGGAAGGAATCAGAGCATTGCAGCCGTATCATACAGCTTAGACTCTCAGCTTAAACTTAGAACCTTGAAAAATACAACTTTGGCTTTGGCTTTCAGCTTGGAAAATACATGAATAATACAGCTGGCTTTCGGCTTTAGCTTTCGGCTTTTGGCTGGCCGCAATGCTCTGGAAGGAATATCGCTGCTATCGATGGAAAATCGGTCTATTACAACCACTACACAGATTGTATATACATACATGTAGCGATGCTGGCTTAGGTTAGAATTTAGTCAAAGCCCCAATTCTCCTGATCGTTTCCCCTAAACTAGAGTATTGCAGCCAAAAATTTCAGCTTCAGTTTGCGGCTCAAACTTACAACTTTGGAAAATTTGGCTTTCAGCTTCGGCTTTTGGAAAAATTTATCTGGCTTTTGGCTTAATTTGGCTAGTTTAATTCAGCTGATTTTCGTCCGATCAATATACAACGATCACGAGAATTGGAGCTTTGACACTCGTGCGGAAGATACCATTCTCCAGTTTGCCTTCATTCCGATTGGATGACTGCACTACAGGTTTCTATGCTGAAGGCCGAACAGCTGAACAGAACCGGAATCGAACTCGGGCGTGTCGTGAGGCCATTTCCACGATGATTCTTCGCACTCGGTTTAGGGGGCCCTTATAATTTTTTTTTTTTTTCTAACTATAAGAAATTAAAGTTTGACGGGGGTTTCTTCATTGGACCAGGGGATCACGGCACCCGGCCCTGAATCTTTCTTATTTTTGTCAATTTATCGGCAAAGCCAATATGGCTCTTGAGAATGGAGCAGTTGAACACTCAAGCAGTGCACTACCCTACTTTGCGGGAATCATGAGCTAGAAAAAAATAATAAAAAATTCGATTTATTTTAGTTTTCAGCTTAGTAAGGTTTAAATAGAGCTGGCTTTCAGCTTCGCTCTTATCAGTAAAAGTTCGGCTGGATTCGACTTTTGGCTTTCGGCTTACAGCTGGCTGCAATACTCTGCCCTAAACTCGCATATTAATCAGCCGAAAATCAGCTGAATTAAGCCAGCTTAATTTTTCCAAAAGCCAAATTTTCCAAGGTTGTAAGTTGAAGCTGAAAGTCAAAGCTGAAATTTTTCAAGCAGTGCATTTTCTATTCTGTGGGAATTAGGAAAGTTAGAAAAAAGCTGAAAAAATTTGGCTTATTTTGGCTTTCAGCTTATAGGGGTTTAAATAAAGCTGGCTTTCAGCTTTGCTCTTAATTCATATTAGTAAAAATCCAGCTGAATTCGGCTTTTGGCTTTCAGCTCGCTACAATGCTCTGCTTATGGACAGGGTATTGCAGCCCAATAATACGGCTCAGACTTTTGGCTAAAGCTGATAACCTTGAAAAATACAGCTTTGGCTTTAGGCTTCCCAAGAGCCGAAACCATAAAGCTGTCTTCTAGCTGATCATTGAGTTTGGTATCCTTCAAAAGTTATTAAAAGCCCAAGAATATCATTTTCTTATCACAATTCCATTAAAATTGATTTTTAAGTTGATTAAAATCAGGATTCATAGGATTGAAAAACTGAGAAATTTCAAAGTCAAATTATCAATTCCTATTATCAAAATCCAATATAGAGTTTGTGTGAGAAAGATTAAAGAAGTTCAGCAGTCAGCCACTACCAAGATATCTTGGACAAGAATAAAAATAGGAAAAAGGAAAAATTAATTTCCTGTATGAATTTGAAATGAAAAATGAAAACTTGAAAATATTTTAAAAATTCCAAAAATGCGGAAATGCCAATCAAAATTAAATTCTGTTAATCTATTTAAAAACTGTGATAAGGCTTTCAACTACATCCCATAAAGGATTGTGGATGAAAATTCTTGTCAAAATCATTATTAGTCAAAATATGGCCCAACGCGAAAGAACCCACCAGTCTGTCCGAGCGGTTTATCACGTGACATGTGTTTGAAGTTAAAAATCGCGATATCTAGCGTTTGAGTGAACGGATTTTCGTGAAATTTAGACACTTTGAAGAACAAAATGTCTAGATTTCACGAAAATCCGTTCACTTAAACGCTAGATATCACGATTTTCAACTTTAAACACATGTCACGCGATAAACCGCTCGGACAGACTGGTGGGTTTTGTCGCGTTGGGCCACATATAAAGCCGAGAAAAACGGAGTAATACAGCTTTTGGCAGACAGCTGAATGTATATAGCTTTGAGAAAGCTTAATCCTAGTACCCAAAAAATACGACTGAGTATGGCTTTTGGCTGACTGCAACAACCAGCTTATGGGAATTTCCTTCTCCATGTCTGTTTAAAATAAGGCCACAGAAACTTGTACGCGTTTATTACGCAAGAACAACGTGTTTTTGAGCGTACGTTGCGGGTTGTATAGTAGCACTCATATTTTAAACAGACTATATTCGCGCCAGTCAGCGCTAGTGTCGATCTATACTGGCGTGCTGCTTTCTGACTTTGAGAACGGAATACAATTCACGCTATTCGCAAAATACAGAGATGGTAATTTATGGAAACTGGATGCGTATGATTACAAGTACAGAGATCAAAAGTTGTAGCTGTTAAATTCTGTTTTCCAGGGAGCCAAATTTTGTATTTTTTTTTTTTTTTTGTCATCATTACATTCTCGTTACAATCCACCATTTATTCTTATGGTTTGGTGACTTTGCTACCCGCAGACAGAGAGCGCGCAGGTTGTCACGAAATGGAAACCTGAATTATGTTTGCTTGACTTGCGTAGACATGGGCAAATCAATCCAATTTTGACCTCGATTTTCAGTCAACCTTAAAATCTGATATGCCAGTAGTGCACTCATTTTTGACTTCGATCCTTGAAATCTGCGCAATTTTGACGTAGATTGCATCACGAAACTTGGAGAAATTTTGAGCCTTGTAGTGACTTGCAAGAACTTTGAGCTATATGTATGAAGGAAGAGTGGGGGAATAGAGATTTTGAGGAAGGTGAGGATGTGACTTTCTTTAGGGACATCGAACAATTTCGATCATTGAGCTGCGTATGAGAGAAGCAAGGACATTGGCGGTTTTTTGAGCAAAATTTTGTGCAATACTTTACCCTTTTCTGTAATTTTGACGGTATTTTAACACAAATGTTTTATTTAAGGAGAAAGTTTGCCTCCATTTATGTCACCCTCTGGCTAGGGCACCAAGACTTGGGAAAAATAGCTGCCGTCTGACGACGAAGGGAGAGGGATCTTTTCTCCTCTCAGATATGCCACTGATAATTTATAAAATTTGTAAATTTCCCGAGACAAGTAGTGACAGGTTTTTAGTGTCTTTGTTATAGTGTTGAAGATTCGTCTCATTTCGTTTTCCTCATAGAAATTATCGCGACTTATAGTCACCTCCCCGTATCAAGCTTTTGAATGTAATCCTGCAGTGGAAGTGGGATACTTTCGATGACCAAGACCTACTTTAGGTGAATGACCTTCGTGTCGCCTTATTTCTTGGACCAAGCCAAATATATTAGAAGATCTTGACATGATCGCGGTTACGAGCGATAGAGTGGTTATTGGTTATGTTGGAAGGAGCCCCGCATGTGAAGAAAGAGATTATCGAAAAGATATTCGAAGTTCAAGTTGAGACGCACGCGCCTATTTGGCGCCTCTTGCCTCTACTCTTCGATCATCCTATGTTTACGTATCATCTGCAATTCGAGTACATCAATGTGTACGACATTGTCGTATGTACATTATCCAGCATCAGCGGCGTACAGTCGAAAACGGGAATTAAATGACGCGTACCCAAATGTGTGACGCCCGCCGTCGGTCTCGTCTTCTGTCTCGTCTCTCTGTTTTCTGGTGGGCTCGTCATAGTTATTGTAGTAGCGTCTCGCGCCCGATTAAATAAATAATACGCCGAATGAATACCGAGAACGTTTTACATTTACGCGCTAATTAAAACGGATAAAATCTGGGCCGTAACATATACACATAGCTTCCGAAACGATGTCAACGCGAGCTAAGATAAGTAAAAATAAAAGTCATTTTCGTGTAATTAACGTAGCTCAATCCGCCTTCTTATACGCGTATTCAAGTTCAAACAAAAGCCAAGAGTTTGTAAAAGACGAACTTTCGATATTTCGATCTTGTGCAATCGAATGAAGAGATTATTTGAACAGTGCCGAAGTTTTGGAGTACCTAGGTTGAATTGCGGGAGGGTTTCAGTAAATTGGATTCAGTAGATTTGAGAGAGCAACCCCTCATGAAGAGACTGAAATAAATCATGAAATGGGTATCAATAATTGAAGAACATCATAGGAGAGGTAGAGGGAGTAACAAATTGTTACCAAAAAGATAAATTCACCGCCACATGAATTTATGATACTCAGGTTGTCTACCGATACCAGAAAGCCTCAAAAGCTCGGAAAAGTTACGGATTTTGGAGGGCGTGGAATCCTGGATTGCCCCGGAATTCAGCTGGGGCAACCGGGGAAAAGATGTTTTTCTAAGCCTAATGAGAAACTTGATGAAAAAATTGTCCTATCTAGAGAATCCAATGTTCCGCGAAGAGAGAAGAATGAATCGAAAAGATTCGAGTCAAGTGCCCGAAAGATCCCGAATTTTCATTTTCCAATTCCAGTAGACACCCATACGAGTAAAGCTACATGCATGGTGAATGACTAGGTAACGATTAATGGCTCGTTATTGTAACTCATGTGTTATTAAAGGCTGTTGGAAGAACGAGCCTGAAAGATTGAATATTAACTGCCCAGTGAACTAGGTGACGACAAACTGAAGAAGAAGTCACTTTCGTGTTTCCTAAGAATATATCTAAAACATTGAAAAACAGCATAGAGTTAAACGAGGTGACGACGAAACACTCGCGTTACTCATTACGATAATAATTTCTTAATAAAACTGTAGAAAAGAATAGGCAAATGCATCCATGTTCACTTCGAAGGAAGCTTTGTTAAAACGTATACAAGCGTGGTGAATGAAAAGGTATAATTTTGTACTCATTCCCTGGCGATAATGTATACGATACACGAGAGAAACTAATTTTAAAACCATGTTTGCCCGTGTGTCGAAAATTACCAGCAATTTGTTCGAGATCTTACGGAATTCGACGAAATCACATTTTTTTCATCGAATACGACTGCGCGTTCGGATCATTGAGAGACAGAATCTCACAATAAAGAGATTATCTCGACGGAATTCACATTCGAGGCAACTTTCTATCAACAAAATGTTCGCGGCTAGGAGAACATATTATATACTCGACTTTGTTCGGTAGAGTCACGAAATGACCTAGAAAATACATGTTGATGATGTCTGTGTACGTATAAAAACTGTTAATGCCCGTTGACATAATTTTCGTGTTCTTTTTCGCGTAGATAACTTTGTTAAAATATAATATAATGTACGCGTACGTGTTTCCATGTATACGAGGTACGTATACTGCTGGACGCATTTGCAAAAGTTTGTCAAGGGCAGGAGTTTTTTGATTAACAGCGCGAGACGAGAGATGTGTGAGGTCATATCAATTTGATAGCTGATGTTGGAATTCGAAATGAGATTCGAAACCCTGATCGTTCATCTGCTCCAGTTTCATTTTTAATGGTGGACTTTTAAAATGACTTTGTTAGTATCGGTAAATTTTTCAAAAATCGTGTAAGATGGCTACAATTTTGATCAAAAGAAGGTTCCGCCTAATTTTGACTGCTAAAAATTGCAGAAAAATCGTAAAAATTATATTTTCTGTAGAAATTGCAAAATATTCTCTGACATTTCAAAGAATTGCTGTAAAGTAATTTCAGAGCGACGTATTTTTGCTGTAAAGTCCATAGTTATCGAGAAAAATCGAAAAAACTGGAAATTGAGCCCCTCCTGGCAGAAGCGGCGTCGGTGTGGCGGCAAAGTTTTTGGACTCTCATGATGGGCACCTCGATGAACACATTTGCGCAAGCAAACGTGAGATAGCGATTTTTTCTCATTTTAAAGCCACTTTGCTTGGGCTACGATTGGCTCTTGATACTTTCAAAGGCCTGGCGCTTATTGCAGAACAAGAAACGATCGAAAGTACCTACGAGTGAAAATCGCTGCCGAAGGAAAACAAAGGAGTACATTGCTATAGCCACACAAATATTGAAAAGAGACCAGCGCGCTTTCGATTAAATAACCATTGTCAACAAAGAAACGAAAGCAAGTAAACAAAATAGGGCTGGAAACAAGAAGATCCGAGGAAATCAGGATTGAACTAGCGAGTCATCACGATGTGAATCAAACTCATAAACTAGTTCAATCAACTTCTCATCAGGTATGTATCTGTTGAGCACCTTAACATGGTCGCAATTCATGCAAATGACGGATAATCTAGCCTAAAGCTCTTAAAATATGAGTTTTCTCTATGGAGGAGGATCTCGGACCCCTCTTTGAAACTATGGCCGCTAGTAGTTAGATGGTCCGCAAACACTGACTCACCTAAAGTCTTCTTTTTCCACGCTTTCTAATGTTCAACAATTCTAATTTGTAACTGACGACCAGTTTTGCCGATGTAAACTCCCTTACAATCATCACACTCCACCTTGTAAACGCCACTCCTCTCGACCAATTGGATAGGGTCTTTCAACTTGATGAATAAACTTTTAACAGTACACAAGCCGAAAACCACAGCGGTGGAGGACACGACCCAATTGTAATGAGAACTTCCCCTAGAACAGGAGCCTTATCCAACGTTTTCTATACTGTCTAAGGTCGGATTGCGAGAGAGGGAGGTGGTGGAATCCAAGCATTCCCGAGTAATTTTCTTTTGAACCATAAGGTGAACATCAAGGTTGACCTCAATCACTCTGGCCAAGTGCTTTATAGTCAACAGCTCCTTGTGGAAGGCGGACTGACTTAACGGAATACTGGTCAGGCGATGGATTAAGCTGTTGCAAGCAGCAAATTTGTGGGCGGCAGGGCAAAAAGATTTGCCATGGACAGTGAAACGAAAATATGAAAACGTGTATTTGCACAATAATTAAAATTCAAAAGCAAGGCGTGGCGGTGGAAGCCTTTGAAGAAAGAAAAGGGAGCTACCGCCATGAGAAGGGCCAAACGATTTTGGTTCGGGCGACTTTTGCAAAGAGAGAGACAGCAGCGACTTCCGCCAAAAGGAAGAGAGCAGCGATTTTTGCGAGCGAGACAGAGACAGAAAGAGAGAGAGAGAGAGAGAGAGAGAGAGAGAGAGAGAGAGAGAGAGAGAGAGAGAGAGAGAGAGAGAGAGAGAGAGAGAGAGAGAGAGAGAGAGAGAGAGAGAGAGAGAGAGAGAGAGAGAGAGAGAGAGAGAGAGAGAGAGAGAAGCAATTTTCGCAAGTAACTTACAGCGAAAACGATTTTTGTAATAATAGAAGTGAGTTGCAGTATATCGTGCACCTGCTTTTATAGACTAAACTTTACGCGATTATTCAGGGCGTATAAATTTTGTTCACAATCATAATTCTCCAAACTGCTCTCCAAACTCATGGCGAATACTCGGAGTAAGAGTGATGCCACGGGACTTTGAAATATTATCGTACCTCTTCAACTTGTAAAATTTTTCATTTTCAATAATATTTTCCAACTGTTGGACTTTGACATATTTTCATACTTCTTGAACTCGTAAAATTTTTCATTTTCAATTCTTGGACTTGAAAATATTTTCAACTGTTGGACTTGTAAAATTTTTCATTTTCAATAATATTTTCCAACTGTTGGACTTTGAAATATTTTCCAATTGTTGGACTTCGAAATATTTTCATACTTCTTGGACTTGTAAAATTTTTCATTTTCAATTCTTGGACTTTGTATGTATTTTCAACTTTGGGAGACCATCAAAAATGAAAAATTTCACAAGTCCCAGAAGTATGAAAATATTTCAAAGTCCAACAATTGAAAATTAATTCCAAGTCCAACAGTTGAAAATAGTTCAAAGTCCCACAATTCAAAAATAATTCCAAGTCCAAGAATTGAAAATGAAAAATTTTACAAGTCCAAGAAGTACAAAAATATTTCAAAGTCCCGCGGCATCACTCTTACTCCGAGTATCCGCCACGCGTTGAAATATTTTCAACTGTTGGACTTGGAATTATTTTCCAATTGTCAGACTTTAAAATATTTTCAACTGTTGGACTTGGAATTATTTTCTAATTGTTGGACTTGGAAATATTTTCAACTGCTGGACTCGTAAAATTTTTCATTTTCAATAATATTTTCAACTGTTGTACTTGGAATTATTTTCAAACTTTGGGACTTGGAATTATTTTCCAATTGTTGGACTCTGAAATATTTTCAATTGTTGGACTTGTAATTATTTTCTAATTGTTGGACTTTGAAATATTTCCAACTGTTGGACTTGGAATTATTTGCCAATTGTTGGACTTGTAAATACATATTTTCAACTGCTGGACAGTGGACTTGTAAAATTTTTCATTTTCAAAAATATTTTCAACTGTTGTACTTGGAATTATTTTCAAATTTTGGGACTTTGAAATATTTTCCAATTGTTGGACTTCGAAATATTTTCATACTTCTTGGACTTGTAAAATTTTTCATTTTCAATTCTTGGACTTTGTATGTATTTTCAACTTTGGGAGACCATCAAAAATGAAAAATTTCACAAGTCCAAGAAGTATGAAAATATTTCAAAGTTCAACAATTGAAAATTAATTCCAAGTCCAACAGTTGAAAATATTTCAATGTCCCAGAATTCAAAAATAATTCCAAGTCCAACACTTGAAAATATTTCAAAATCCAACAAATATTTCCAAGTCCCGAGAATTGAAAATATTATATCAAAGTCCAACAGTTGGAAAATAATTCCAAGTCCAACAGTTGAAAACATTATTGAAAATGAAAAATTTCAGAACTCCAAGAATTACTAAAATATTTCAATGTCCCGCGGAATCACTCTTACTCCGAGTAGATCGAGAAGTGAATCAGTGAACGACTCTCGATCCGGGTACCTCGTGTTCTCGATTTCAGGTAAAAATAACATCACCCATAGACAACACATCGTCGACGTACCTGTACCAATAATATTATTATGCATATAACTCAAAAACACCTGGCAAGTAGAGAAAAAATCAAGCTTAAATTTAGACATTAACACGTCGGAGATAAGAGAAACCAAAGGAGAACCGATAGGGATGCCAACCTCCTCAGGAAACCCATCGAATTTACAAAAGTCGAGAGACCAACAAATATTAAGCAAATTGAAAAATTCTGTTAATTCTTTGTGACAAATACTTGATTGAACTAAAAGATCTCCCATATTATGTTGGATGGCAATTGCTTTAGGGATGTTGGGAAATAGGCCGACCGCATCAAAAGAACACAGGGTCGCTGGTATCAGCCAAGGAAACCGAATTTTTCACAGAATAGGGTGACCCATATTTGAATCAACGGTCCAAGAATTTCACTGGGGAGTACGTGATGGGAAAAGATACAAAGGAAACGACTGGATGCATCGCAGTATCTTTTTTATGGACCTTAGGCAGCCCATACAAGAGGGGAAGCGCAGGTTTGAATTCAAGGAGCAATATTTTTAGCGAGGGAGTTTTGATAAGAAATTCACATCTGTTAATCAACTTCTTTCACGTGTTTAGGAAAATTGAAACAGTCACTACTGGCCGAGAACGTCATAGACCTTGGAGACGTAAGAGGACTTCTCTATTACAACAATGATATTACCTTTGTCAGCCTTCGTAGTGATTAAGACTTCCTCCCTGACCGTCCTCTTTATCCCTTTGATCACGTCAATTGCAAACTCGTTTATGCAAGGGAGGACTGTGGCTATAGCAATTTACTCCTCATTCTACTATTTTGAGTACGCCTCCCTTCGGTATGTCTGGCCATAACTTAGCAAATCGTATTAATTCTATTGTGTTGAGGAAGGTTTGAGTCTGTCAAGTTCAATGTATTTTACGGACAACGTACAATTACAGCTCTTGAAAAGTTGAATCAAAGGAAACGCGATGATGGCTATAAGCTAAGTTTAGAAAATAGGTTTTCCATTTCTATAATAACTCGAATGGTGATTATTTAGCGTGCATTGATTTCGAGTTCAAAGTAACTCGCCGTAACTCGAACACGATTTTCATCTTTGAGTCACAGCGAGATGACGCATTTCTTTTCAAAGCATATACGCGTTTGGAAAAATTCCTGTAACAAACGAATGATGTACAAAATGAGGATCATCTAACGCTTTATTTGAAGTGTTTATTTTCTATTCTGGCGCGGTACACACTCGTAGCGAAACGTTCTCACGAGTCATCGACTTCCCTCGTTTCATGAAAATTGCCAACCTAAACAATGAATGTACCGTATACATTATACACCCTATATATCCGTAGATACATCTGGGCCGGGCGGAGAGAGATTCTTTCGGTCAAAATAAGCATGGGTGTGCACGTTGAACGCGGTTAAGAACACAATGTACACATGTTTCTGTGTAACAGGAAGATCTTAATACTATAATTAAGACTGACTGTCGGAGTCGACGAATTTCTTCACCATCCAGGTGCATAGAAGGAACGTCGAAAAATGGGCACCCGAAAGGAGGAGTTTTTGACTGCGCCTGCCTGTATCTTATACGCATCATCCCCCTTTTTTTTTTTTGGACGTCAACTAAGGTGGCAAAATAATCAGCGTCGCGTAAACCACAGAGTCGGCCGTTGGAAAGTAATAAAAGTGTCGCGGCGAAGAGCGATTATTGAAAATCTATCGAGTTTTAATTTCTGGCGTACAATGTCCACCACGATCTATCAACTCGTGTAACTATCCCGACGCACAAAAGCGCAACTAAACAGCCATCCTCCAGCCACCCTTTATTTTTACAGTTTCCTATTTTTTTTTGTCGCTCCGCACGCTCTGTATTTCTTCTTTTATATACATATACACACACGCTTTCCTCCTTTTTGAGCTTTTATTCTTCGACAATCGACGAAGAATTCAAGAATGACAAATAGCTTTGTAAACGCTCCGCTGAAAGCGGAATAATCGACTATCGATAACAAATTGTCCTATATACTTGAAGAAAGAGCACCCACTCTTTATCGATACTCTTCAGGATTTATCCCTTGACTTCACATACTCCGTTAACTTCAAATGACATTTAGAGCTTCCTGTTCTCTTTTTTTTTTCGCTCTTCCTTCGTAATCGTTTTCATCTTCCTTTCGTTTGTATTTTTTTTTTTTTTTTTTTTTTTTCATCCTTTTAATACAAACAACAAAACCACAAAGTAAACTAGTAAATCGTTAGCCGTTCTTATGTAATATTTACATTTTTCGCTTATATCGTGTTTTCCTTTCTATCTATTCCAAACGCGCGTGTGTTCAGTATTATAATATCGAAATTTTATTCTCTATCGTACATTGTAATCGGAAATTTATTGACATCTCATTATAAATGGTTTTTCTTCTCTTTCCAATTTCGCACGCCCGATTCGCCTGTCGCTCTCCGTCAGTAGATCGCGTACCAATGGTTTCGCACCATCCTCGATCTGTATAAGTTACTCATTCTTAGTCTGGCTTAATTACCTTCCTAGTTTATTATTTTTTTTTTTTTACCTTCGTATGCAAGACAACGCACGTACGCCAGCAGTTTAACTGCATATAAATCAATTCCTTTTAACGTACGAATTGACTTCTTCGGCAATCGATCTCATTACAAGTACGCGCACTCGGTCTACTCCGTCCTGGAAAATAAATTACCAGTTCGCGCTACAAATCTTGTAACAAATTCCCCCATCGTGTTTCTCCGATCATTGCGAGCTCGCACACATACACTTTTACAAATCTTCTGACAAGCTAGCTCGATTGGAGTCGCGTGCATCATTTTGTCTTCAACTATGAGACGTACATTTGTCTTTGTCTTTCTTCCTCCAAAGTAATCTCGAAAATCATCGCGTTCACCTTGCAGGACATTTGCATCGATCACAATGAACGGACTGGTTCTCCAAGAGAGGACAATATTACAAGGATTCGATCCATCATGAGGACAAGATATCTTCGATCTTTAGTTATAGGATACGGGAAGCAACATTGCGACTCATATCCAGTCAAGAGAGAAAGACCGAAGTCAATCGAGTAATCTTTTACCAATTCGTAAAAGATCGAAGAGAGTAGGTCGAAGATATCGTAAAATTCGAAAAATACAACATCGAACGAACGACGAAAGTCGTAAAATATCGAAAAACGAGAAAAATCGTGAAAATATTTTCTACTAAACAGTCATCTACAGACGAACTCCAAAGTAGAACTAAGCTAAATCGAAAGCGAGATGAATATCGTAGAAAAAAGATTTTCTGGCATAGCCAAATAAATGAAAATCATGTTCCATATCTTTTATATTTTATCAGTCATCTTGAAATATTTCAGTCTAGGCTTCTACTAGGTCAAGTGTTCGTGAGATATTATTCGTTTACCCCTTTACCTATCTTGGCGTCGTATAAGTCTTGTATGAGAAATATTTTGAGGTGATTGTGGGTGTTCTATATTTTGAGGTATCAACTTTCGTGGGGCGAACGAGCGGTCTCGCTGTTGTATTGGAATGGTATGAGAAAATTCAAGTCTTCTATGAGAAATATGAGCCCCCTGTCTCGCTGTTGTGTTGGAATGGTATGAGACAATTCAAGTCTAGGGGACTTGGAAAAATTTCGACTATCCAGCCATATATGATAGGAAGAGGGACTTGGAAAATTTTCTAATTATTAATTATATTAATTATTTATTTATTTATTTATTTATTTATCTATTATTAATTCTTCTACTAGGTCAAGTGTTCGTGAGATATTATTCGTTTACCCCTTTACCTATCTTGGCGTCGTATAAGTCTTGTATGAGAAATATTTTGAGGTAATCGTGGGTGTTCTATATTTTGAGGTATCAACTTTCGTGGGGCGAACGAGCGATCTCGCTGTTGTATTGGAATGGTATGAGAAAATTCAAGTCTTCTATGAGAAATATGAGCCCCCTGTCTCGCTGTTGTGTTGGAATGGTATGAGACAATTCAAGTCTAGGGGACTTGGAAAAATTTCGATTATCCAGCCATATATGATAGGAAGAGGGACTTAGAAAATTTTCTAATTATCAATTATGTTGATTATTATTTAATTATTTATTTATTTAATTATGTAATTATTAATCAATTAATTATTTATCATTATTACGCGGGGTGTACTCGCGAATTTCTGAATCACCCCCGGGTAGAGATTTTCTAATTATTAATTATATTAATTATTTAATCATTATTTATTTAATTATTTAATTATTTAATTATTAATTAATTATTATTATTACTCGGGGTGTACTCGCGAATTTCTGAATCACCCACGGGGTAGAGATTTTCTAATTATTAATTATATTAATTATTTATTTATTTATTTATTTATTTATTTATTATTAATTATAATTATTACACGGCGTGTACTCGCGAATTTCTGAATCACCCACGGGGTAGAGATTTTCTAATTATTAATTATATTAATTATTTAATTATTTATTCATTTAATTATTTAATTATTTGATTATTTATTTATTTATTTATTTATTTATTTATTTATTATTAATTATTATTATTATTACGTGGGGTGTACTCGCGAATTTCTGAATCACCCGCGGGGTAGAGATGTGCACGGACGCACGGTAATTAATTATTTAATTATTTATTTATTTATTTAATTATTTTTATTTATTTGATTATTTAATGATTTATTATTATTACGCGGGGTGTACTCGCGAATTTCTGAATCACCCACGGGGTAGAGATTTCTCTTGACGGGGGGGGGGAAGGGGGAAGGGGGGTGTGTACTCGCGAGTTTCAAAATCGGGGTCCGGCGAGAGAAAAGACATGGAACATGTCAAAAGAAAAGACCAATGGTGTCGAGAAAATTATGATGATTCAAAGTTGTTAATTTTTCTATGAGATCATTCTCAAGAAAAAATGATTCAAAAGTGTAACATTTTCAACAATTGCAATGTATTCGAGGGCTAACCGTCGACGAAAGGAATTCTCACAATGGAACAATACGGCTTGTTGGAGATCAAATTATAGCGAGTGAAGGTCGGAAGGAGAGCCATAACAGCAGAGAAGCACTCTGAACGTACCGTTCGCATGACTGTACTTCGGGGCATGAGCCGCGAGCACCCCCTCTGAAGGCAATTATTGTGGCCTCAGAGGATTGTCCGTTGGCTAGCCGTAGAATATCCGTACAAGTTCCTTGCCAGGGAATTCAACTTTCTTCCAAGCTAGCACGTTTTGACATGTTCCATGTCTTTTCTCTCGCCGGACCCCGATTTTGAAACTCGCGAGTACGACCCGCGTAATAATAATAATTAATAATAAATAAATAAATAAATAAATAAATAAATAAATAAATAAATAATTAAATAATTAAATAAATAAATAATTAAATAATTAGAAAATCTCTACCCCGTGGGTGATTCGGAAATTCGCGAGTACACCCCGCGTAATAATAATAAATAATTAATTAATTAATAATTAAATAAATAAATGATTAAATAATTAATATAATTAATAATTAGAAAATCTCTACCCCTTGGGTGATTCAGAAATTCGCGAGTACATCCCGCGTAATGATAATAAATAATTAATTCAATAATAATTAAATAATTAAATAATTAAATAAATAAATAATTAAATAATTAAATAAATAAATAATTAAATAATTAATATAATTAATAATTAAAAAATTTTCCAAGTCCCTCTTCCTATCATATATGTCTGGATAGTCGAAATTTTTCCAAGTCCCCTAGACTTGAATTGTCTCATACCATTCCAATACAAGAGCGAGACAGGGGGCGAACGAGCGGAGCGAGTTCGCGCTACCTCATATTTCTCATAGAAGACTTGAATTTTCTCATACCATTCCAATACAACAGCGAGATCGCTCGTTCGCCCCACGAAAGTTGACACCTCAAAATATAGAACACCCATAATTACCTCAAAATATTTCTCATACAAGACTTATACGACGCCAAGATAGGTAAAGGGGTAAACGAATAATATCTCACGAACACTTAACCTAGTACAAGAATTAATAATAAATAAATAAATAAATAAATAAATAAATAATATTAAATAATTAAATAATTAAATAATGAAATAAATAAAGGCTGGATAGTCGAAATTTTTCCAAGTCCCCTAGACTTGAATTGTCACATACCATTCCAAGACAACAGCGAGACAGGGGGCGAACGAGCGGAGCGAGTTCGCACTACCTCGTATTCCTCATAGAAGACTTATACGATGCCAAGATAGGTAAAGGGGTAAACGAATAATATCTCACGAACACTTGACCTAGTAGAAGCCTAAACTGAAATATTTCAAGATGACTGATAAAATATAAAAGACATGGAACATGATTTTCATTTATTTGGCTATGCCAGAAAATTTTTTTAGTGTCCCACCCTCATCCAACCATACTTTTAGATACTTAAGTTCCGACTTAAGCAAGATGTGCAGTGTGCACTCTTGATATTTTCATTCCTAGGGCCACCTCTCAGCCTCTTTTGATGACCACCAACTTTGTTTTCTTTGCGTTCTGCAGCAGTCTAGTCTGGCTACCTGGCCCAACAGTAGTAAATGGCCAGAGAGAAAGAGAGAGAAGGCGAGGCGTAGTATGACGTCTTGGACCTATATTAAGCCTATAATGAACTGTTCAGGCGAACAAGTAGAGCGAATTATACTCGGCTAAGGATGGAGCTATAGAGGCAGTCGAGCGATGCGAATGAGCCCGCGAGCCCCTCACCCTAAAATATAGTGAACTGCATGTGTAAAAAGTGAAGAGTGAGCCTGGCAGCTGTCAGCTCAACATATAAATACTTGTGCTCAAGTGTGGACGTTACTATGACGTCATCATAATCGAGTCGATATAATAAGTGGAATCGATTCAATATAATCGATTCATATCGATGTGTCAGAAAAAAGGATATAAAATGCTGTTAGCTTCTCTGCCGACCTTTTCCTGAATCCTCTTCAAACCCGTTTTGCTTAACGACGAGATATCAACTCTGGCGACTATCCCAAAGACCGCGAATCAAAATCACTCGCAATGACATCATCAGGTGCGAATAAACATTTTGATCCGAATTACCAGTCACCAGACACGTTTTTTCTTTCTATACTACTTACACGAAATATATGTTTACTAAACGTTGACACATTTCATCTTAAGAGAGACTGTACCATCTTGCCTCTCGACTTTATTATTTTTATTTATTACAATGAGATGAAATATCGCTGACATCGCGTACCACAAAAAGTATAAGTGGGATAAAAAGTCCACGCAATTTGTACGAAAAACTCCGCTGATGTCTGGAAAGTCTTCGCCGGGTTTTATCATCTCCCCTATAGCATCATTGTTGCACGCGCTTGATATAAAGCGCACGAATGAGAAATTAGCATCGAGAGCAAAATGGTACTGCGCCAATCGAGACGATTTTTCATACATGTACGAAAAACGTTAAGTAAACGCTGACGGCGATACTTTGTAAAATAATATACAGTATGTCATCGTCGGTGGGGGCAACAATGATATATCCGCGAGTTATACATAGGTCTATTATATCGTAAGATAGAAAAAAGAGAGAGAAACAAAACAAATTAAGTAGAAAAAACTGTTAAAGATAGTTAAGAAAAATTTATGAAGCGCGAAAAATGTTACGAAGGACAAAAATTTTAAACGAGTGTCGAAAATTGTGTAATAAAGAAGCGCTAAACTTGGCTATTTATTATGCATTTTATAAAAATTTTTCATTGTCGACGAGAGAGGGAAAAAATTTGTTCTCATCTAGCGATTATTCTTTGACCTTTGTTTATCAACGTGCGTTCGCAACAATTTATACAAGATCGTCCGATACGTGCAGGAAAATGAGCTCAACTTGTAAACAAGTTACTCTATAATCGATAAGGAGTACCTGTGCTAATTACACTCCAAGACCTGTGTGTAACTGCTGCATTTATTTTTGGGCGCTTCTGGCTCGGTATCTTTTTCCGATTGCCCCATGCACAAAATAATAATAGCGCGTAGAATTCAACAATATTTGGCTCCGTTTTTTCTTCGTATATGTGCATCGACGTACATATCGGACACCGCACTACCACCGTTGACATGTCACTAATTATCTTCTTGTCAGCGAATTTTGAGCCGCGGATCGACGCGGCAGACCAGCTCGTCTTCTTCAAGAGACCAACTAAAATATTTTTAGACTCTTGTTTTCTTTTATAACAATAACGAATAGCATTCCTTTTGATGTTTCGTTTGTTTTCCGGTCTTTTCTGTTTCATCTATTCTTCTTACTCGTGTAAAATAGATGTTTCGGGTAAGACGCGAGCGAATAGCGCGGCTTCGTTAATTAACGCATCCGATTAATTGTTTCATCACAAGTTACAAGATTTGTACATTCCCTCGACTCCTCATACAAATGGGAACGTATTCTCCATGAACCTAGCGAGTGCACTTAAAAGTGCGATAATATAGGTAATGGATATTAAACATACACGCCGATGGAACCTCTTTCGTCCTCCTATCCTCTAGAAAGTAGACGAGAAACGGCTTCTTTATACCGAACGAAAATTAGCAACAATGTTTGGTGCATTGTTATGAGATATGAGCGCGTCGCCTATTTGCTATTTTACATAAAGGTTAACTTTAGGTTACATAAATATACGAGTACAATACTCGATTAGCACTGTGGTAATCAATTCTTGTAAAAAAAAAAAAAAAAGTAAGTCATAAGAATCTGACGCATTCGGGTTATTGTTTCTTTATTCTGCATAGCGGATGATTTCATAATGATCGAACGAAAGCGAATATAGAATTTGAAAGAAGGTCTATGCATGGAATATTGACATAAGTATAGTTTCATCCTATTCTAGCCTGCGGAAAGAAGTCTTCACGCATTAATACAGGATCGAAGATCCATGTGGCCAGCCTGTCCCCTCCCCCTTCACTATTTAATCGTTTGAGCTGGTTTGTGTCGTCGAGTCTTCCGTTTACTATAATCACCTTCCGTGGTGCCATCGGAATAGTCCGGACTTGCGTCAAGCTAAAAACGAGGGTGAACGAGAGACTCAGCATGCTAGACTTCCGGGAGCCACTCAGCCTGATAGTCCTATTGCCTAACCATTCAGCTTAACATACGGTACCATACTAGACCTACACTGAACTAAGAATCGTGAGCTATTCAGCCTCATAACGTCATAAGACTCATGCTAGCGGGTGACCACTCAACATAATTGTCTCTCATTTGAATTCATTGACAGCGATTTGGAACCGCCATAAGCGAGTCACTCTGAAAGTGTATTCGGACTGTGCAAGCAACAACAACAACAAAGATTTTTCAGTTTCGCAAAATTTCCTAAAAATATATTTTCCTGAAAGAGAATTTTATGCTCTTCAAATTTTGTTCTTTGCGTTTTTTCTTTAGATTCAGTATTTATTGAGAAATTTAAGAAAAACTGAAAAAGTGTATACTTGAATTGTATATGATCACCCTTTCCTTATCAGTACTTTTTCATTCATGTGACCGTCGATGGGAAAAGGGAACTCATTGCCCATCGCCGAGAGAATCCGTCGTTGGATTTATTCCGTAGAGAAAGGGTGTTCTTGCCAGTGGGTAATGAGTTCCCTTTTCTCATCGACGGTCACATATATAGATATAATTTTACATGGGTGACGCTAGCGCACCTACAATATGCACACTCCGAATTACAACTTCGAAATTATATTTGTATGAATCCAGACCTCCTACGAATCTCGAGGCCAGGGGAAAATCTCTTGACTCCACGAAAAAACATTGAATCGAGAATAGCTACAATTTTCAACAATGCTAAAGCGTCACCTGCGGATGGTTACAGGGTGTCTACCGATCAAGTAAATCAAGTAAAAGTCAAGTATTTTCATTAATGGTCAAGCAAAAATGATGAAAATGACAAAAAATGTTGAAAAAAAAGACAAAAAAAATCATTGTACTTTTACCCAATTTGACTTTTTTTTTTTTTTTTGCTGGTAAACTCGCTTACTTGGAAAACAAGTCAAGTATAAGTCAAGCAAAAGTCAAGTATTTTCAGAATGTCCTTTCAGTAGACATCCTGGGTTAGAATGATAAATTCCGCAATTTATAATTCAACTTTAGCGCTCCACCAGTCAGAACATCGAATGTTTTCAATAGGGCTGCTTAGCTAAGCCGAAAACTCTAGCCACTAGGCGTTAGCCGAGCAATTTTTATCCAAAATTAGCTAGCCGTCAGCTAGATAAGGAAATCGCTTAGTCGTTAGCCATTCAAATTGGAATTGCTAACGGCTGATATTTTCTCTTTCCCTCGCCTAACCCCTCCACATTAGAGTAACCCCCTCCCCTACTTTCAGCCGTGAGCTTTTAGCTCTTAGCCATTAGCCATTCTATTTTGGTCCAAAATTAGCTAACTGTTAGCTAACCAATGAGATAGGGTATAGCCGAAGCCAATCAATTTGATGGGTTAGCTTTTAGCTAAGTTTTTAGCCAATACAAGTGGCTAAGCAGCCCTGGTTTTCATACTGGATTAATACAATTTCAACATTGCTCCACTCTCTAGGCTAGATTGGCTTTGTCAAAGAATTGACAAAGATAATAAAGATGTTTCTGGTTCAGTTCAGTTGTTCAGACGTTCAGCATAAGAACCTGTAGTGCAGTCCAATGTAGATGAATACAAACTGGAGAATAGGCGTTGATCGGCCATATTGAAAATTATTCGAAATTCTGAATAGGTGGAGCGCTAGTGTCGAATTTAAAGGTATCCGGACTTTTGGGCGCGGTCGTTTGGGCACGGCCATTTGGGCGGCGAGTACATTTGGGCGCGAAGGGGTATTTTTCCGAATTTTCCGCGTCATTTACTGGTGGACCAATAAAAATGCCAATTTGTGGAAGGACTGTAACTGTGACCACCGGATATAACCGCGTCGTAAAGGTCGCAAAGGGATGCGGGTGGTAGCCGGATGTTATGGAGCAAATCATAGACGGTTTTTTCCCACACAGGGCGTCTACCAAATTAAAAAATTGAAAGTATTGGTTTCTTATACATTTGCCTCAAAATACTGTCAAAATTGCCGAAAAAAACCTACTCGACCTAGGAATTCAAATTTTATTACTTTTTTTTTTGGGTCAGAAATGAAATTAATGAGACTTGTATTGGACCAATTTAACAAAAAACCTGTTCTATCCTTTTTTTTTTTTTTTTTTTTCTCGAAAAAATGCCCGTCGTCCTACAAGACGGCAAAATCGGAATTTGAAAAATCTTCAAGTTCTCCTCCTATCATAAATATAGTTTGAGGGATGGGGCTGTGAGGTCACAATTTGATGACGTCATAGGTCAGTTTTTTCCAAGCCCCCCCCCCCCCCCTACTCTCTCATCATATATAGCTTGGAGAGGGGCCTGTGACGTTTGATGACGTCATAGGTCAGCCTTGTGGCGTCACAACCTACAGCTTTCAGATCCCGCGCCCAAAAGTCTGTGAACCGAATTTAAATATCGATAATCGTAAAATTGATAAAAATTCGAATATCGAACGAACGACAAAAGTAGTAAACCTAAACCTCCTCGGCTCAACGGTCTTCCTTAAGTCCATAAGAAGAACATCCGTATTAGGCCATTGGTTTCATTCATTTCCTCTCCGACTTATAAGCTTTCTAAATTCGTCGGTATGGTTCGAGTTATCACTCCCAATTCGCCGTTAATAATTCTTCTAAATTAATAGAGAGGATAAATGATATCCCCCCTCCTTGTCTTCTTTGATATCAAGGGAATGTTCTTTCCTGCTCTTGATTACTTCGAATTCCTCCTTGAAGGTGCGCCCGTCACGATTGCGTTTATTGAGGAATTCATAACACTCCTTAAAATGTGTCTTTACCCCAACTTCTGTCAATTTCCACATCTCATTTATGAGTTCTCTTCCAATATCGGTGTCCCTATCGGTTCCCACCTGGGATTTTTGGTTTCCGAGGTCTTTCTCAAACCTTTTGAGAACAAAGTCTTTGATGGTTTTCACCTCTTTCCTTACATTGTTTATCGGCACCGATATGTGGATGATGTTTTATGGTTCTGGTCATATTTGTACACACGTATTCGTAGGTCAAGACGGATGTGAAATTCTTCATTCGATATTGTCACCTCTCGCAGATTAGTTTTACACCTATTATACTACGTATTCTCGTTGCATCATCTGCAATTTTCTGATGATAAATTGTTCGGAAAAGAACTCGTACTTTTTATTATAATATTCGCTTCAGTATACATGCGTCGACGATGAGACCAGTACTTTTGTGATAAACGACTTGGGATCACTTGCACATGTGTATACTCGTGACGGTTACTATTTTCTTCTCCAAACTGAAAGCATATAAACGCCTTCACATAGGCTTCAAGTAAGGTAAATGCACTAATCGTTATTACATTCCGCTTCTTTACCGGTCTCTCTCGTAATCCAATTTTTTTCCTCTCAAATTGGGGATGTATTTCGCTGTATGTCGCAAAGGCAATCATTCACGAGAATGATTCATTATTATAATTCTGGTATAGGATAGGTGACGCTTCGGTAGAAAACAAATTAATTTACCGTAATAAATAGCCGACAGTGGGTCTCGTAAGTAGGAAACGTATGTTCATAGTTGTGTCATCGCGAAATAATAATAAGTAGTGCGGAATATATAATGTGTAACGTCATAGTTAATGGTTGTCGTATGAAGAATCAGCAATAATTAGCCACGAAGCGGTAGATTCATATATCATCGGGTAGAGCGAATAACTTTCTCTGAAAAGTTTAACCCACGAGAGCTATTGCTAGATGCGGATGATGAAAATACGGGCGAAATATGCAGAAGAAAAAGAAGGTATGGGTAAATTTGAATTGTGACTATCGCAACTAATACAGCCGCAGTACATCGACTAGACAGCTAGATGGCGGGTGGACCGCGACTAAGTGATTGGATCTAAATAATTCGACGTCAGACTGCTCCCGAGCAAGCCCATAAACCAAATCAACCGTCACTACATGGTCGATATTGGTCGGTTTTTGGTCGTAGCACTGGAAATGGACCAAATATTATGGCACCGTCAGAAAATGGTTGATTTTTAGTAAATTTACCAAATTTTGCCTATTCATTTCAGTCGATTGTTTGTCTGATATTATTCTTACTGAATTTTGGCGATAATTTTTGGTTGATTTTTGACCACTATGCGGGATGTACATTTCGGTCCATTTTTGGTCATTATACTGTCAATATACACTGGAATTTTTCCTCGTTTCTTAGTCTAAATTTGATATTGTATTTATTACTCAATTTTGACCAAGATTTCTAGTCGATTTCCGGGAGATACCTAGTTCACTTTTCATGAATATTTTTACTCTCTTTTTTGATCTAAAATAAGTATCATCGGACGAGCCGCATAGTAACTCAATTTTGACCAAAATTTCCAGTCAATTTCTGGACAGATATCCCTAGGATATATCTTGGTCCATTATCAGTCAATTTGTTCCCAAAATTTACCGATGTTTTCACTCCCTTTTTTGGTCTGAGTGGATTATTATCTGGTGAGCCGAATAGTCACTAAATTTTGGTTAAAATTTCCAGTCGATTTCTGGACAGACATCCCTGGGACATATATTGGTCTGTTTCCAATGGATTCGTCCTCAATATCTAGCAATATTTTTACTCTCTTTTTTGGTAAAAAATGAGTATTATCGGGTGAGCCGTTCTATCTCTGCATTTTGACCACAATTTTCAGTCAATTTCTGGGCAGATATGAATCAACTATCATGTTGCTTGCAAACTCGCAGATAAATAAAGAAATTTGAAATTGAGTTTTAAATTTATAAATTGATATTCTTAATAATGAAATTGTTTAATAAATGAACATATTCCACTAATCATAAAAACATTGGATTCATAATAATATTTAATTTTAGGAAATTTATCAGAATCAATTAATAAATATAAATATTTTTAAAATTTTGATTTTATAAATTTTTCTTTTATATTAATTTTATATTTTAAAATTAAATATTATATTTATTTAAAAAGTTTTTAACACAACATTATGTTGAAAAAATAAAGCTCTTATTTCAATTTTTTTGGCACAATTCATTTAATTGAAATCATCAATTTTTTTTAGAATTCTTTATTTAATAAAATTAACACATCAAGTTTTAATGATTTTTATAAAAATTATTATAAGAAAACTAAAAAAATTGAAACAACTAAATAAGAATCATTCTTTATATCTTATTTATTTCATTTATTATATTTGACCCTTTAACTAAAAATATTAATTGTTTATCAATTTTGAATAATATTTACCAGAATGATAAATGTCGTTTTTTAAATTCAATGTTACGTTCAATTTGATTGAAAATTATTACGTTTAAATAACAAAACAATTATTTAAAAATAATTGAAAAATAAAATAAGATTATTATTTTAAAAAAATGACATAAATCAAATTAATGAAAAACAATTATATCAATAATAAATTAATAAAGAATAATTATAATAATTGAATTGAAAATTTTATAAATTAAATTCAAATAAATAAATAAATAAATAAATAAATACGTATTATTTAGATTTATTAAAAAAAATATTTAAATTAATTCATTCAATTTTAATTGTTATAAATCTATGATAAATTCCACAAATTTCTGAACATTGTCCATAAATAATGAAAAGTTTAATAATTGAGCCCTTCTTTTCAAGAAAGGCGTATCTCTTATGGGAATTACCATTGATATAGAAACCAGTTTTTTAAAAAGGGCGAGTCTCTGCAAGAACGGTGTAATTGGACTTGTTCGCGAATCGATGTAGCGCTCTTCTATTAAACACGAGAGGCTGCAACGTTAGGGAAGATGGAAGGGGAGGTATGTCGCTAGGTACTGGTGAAGTCCCATCCCGATCCGACTTTTTTTTTCGGCGTGGTGATGTCTTCCTAAACTTTCAAATGCGTTTTTCTCAAAACATGTTTTTGCCAGTTATGCACTTCTTGGAAAGAAGGGCTCAATTAATATACTAATTTTAGACCAAAATCACACTCGTCTCAATACAACCCTGCTCACGAGCTTACTATCTTCATTCTTCTCTTCTCTCACTTGAGGGAGGCTTAGATGTAGCCTGGTTTTCCCATCGAAAGTGGTCTTATCACCTAACTAGAGACCCTTTTATAGTGTCTGTATTGCTTAAGAATTTACCGACCTGTTTTGTCAAAGGTGGTCATTTTATAGTGGTCTGTTAATATCGCTTGAATAATATAGACTACAACAGACTATTTTATATAGTCAACATTGCCCAGAAATCGACAGATCTTTCTCGTCAGAAATGGTCTAATTATGGTGGTCTGTTGAAACTGATGAATATTGACTATGAGAAACTATTCTATGTTGTCGAGATTCCCTAGAAATCGACTGTTTTTTTCGTCAAAAGTGGTCAAAATATAGTCAATTGCAGAGGAAGTATGTATGACCAATGACTGAGGATAGACCATTTTAAGATACCTACATCACCTACAAGTCGACTAATTTTTTCAATCAATATTTTGTCCAAGTTGGTCTAAATGTGATACGGAATAGTGGAAGTAAATTGACTGAAAAAGTTGGTCTATCATTGGTCACTCACCAGAGCGAACGCTCAGTCTATTTGTGGTCGATATTTACTCAAAATCGTCTGAGATATTCAGTCGATCTGGTTTGTCGGGAAGATCGAAGTACTTCTAAAAGCTATTTTTTTATGCCCTTTGCTATTCAAACCTATACACCCCTGAAGTATTTAAATAACTCAAATCTCGATAACCGATTTCATCGCGAGAATACATTGTACCCATGTATATACATCGCCTGTTGGCAGTGCGTTGATAAAATTAATAGACTGTAACCGTACACTACATGTGTACACGTTCGGAGATGTGCGGTCTGCGTCACATCACATCGCACCGCGGTGACAAGTGGTAGAAGAAATGACTGCACTGACTATACACATACATACACGCGCCCCTGAAAAAAGGGGTGCATGTTTGATGGGCGCTTTTCATTAGTTACACGTATTCATCGTTCGGAAACGATCGACAACATTGTTTGAAGCAATGATAATGTAAAATTTGCAAACAACCGGTATGTTTATTTATGCGTTTAAATAAACCATAAGCTAACACGAAGAGTGCACACAAAGGGATACGAATATTAATTTTACATATACTCTACGGTTTATACGACCTATATGTGTATATTTATGGTGTAATAGCGCATCCGCTCTCATCCCGTAGAAATAAAGCCTTTGTACTATACAGCAACCCTTAATCGGCGGTATATTAAAATATTGTAAGTACTCGTGTCGTCTCATTCTAATAACGAGACAGCATGCAGTATCGATGACAACAACAACAACACTTTGAAAAATTTGCCCTCGATTCATGCCGGTGGTCTGAACCTTGATTTGAACATCGTGTAAAGGCTTTCCACGGAGAGTAAAACGTCTTCAAAAGATACCATCGATATTTATCTTGGCCGGGTAATCCGAGATTTCGAACCCCTTGTGAACACGTTTCCCGCTTTATTAACAACAATCGTTTGTTCGCATTTATTGCATTGTTTCCATTTCTCGTTTGCGGACAGATTAGTGGGTGCTATTGTTTTTCTTGAACTGAATCCAATCCTGTAAATAACTTCATCATCGCCGCTGATGCGTACGTGTGTGCCATTATATCGCTTTTTATCTTTCACGAAATTTCGTTAAAAACTCTTTCGTACACCTTTCTACCACCGACGCGACGCGTCTTTCGTTATTTCTTCGTTCGATATTATAATAAACACTCTCGTGCACGTGTTCGCACTTAAAGGTACATCGCGAATACGGTCTAAATGATTGAAATTTTCTTCTCATTTGGAGTGCGTACGCGATAGAGAAAGGTAACAGAGATGACAGAGGCCTGTCAAGAAACTCATTTCGACCACATATTGCCTGCGTAGTGTGAAGAACGTCACCGTGACTTTCATTTTACTTCATTGTTTCGCGCGAATATAGGTGCTGTTTTTTTTTTTCAAACATCTTTCCATGACTATACCGGGCTTGATGTTCGAGCTACCTCGAGAAAAGCAGGGAAAAGGACGGAGGAATATGTGAGTCATCGATGAAACTCTTTTTCAACGGAGAACCTACTATCGGGGAAAACGTCCAGTGGCTTTAAGAAGGAAGCTGGCGAGGATATGCTCGCCGTTTCATCTTCTGCTCTCGGCATCGCTCAGAATTATGTTTCTCTTCATGTTATGTAAGTTGGCCGCAAAGGCCCTACCTGGGCCAGGAACATGACTCTACTCTGGTTGAGAGTTTTACATTCTTGTCCCCTTACCCTTGGCCATGCTTTCAAGTAGTTTGTCCACCTCCTCGTTGTCTCTTCTCCCAGCTTGTTCCACGCACGCGAGACTTCGCCTGGACCTCTCTTGAATTAATTCTTCCTTCCAAATTACGGTTTCCCATAGACCATTATCGATATCGAACATATTACAACTGAGACAGCCATTAATGTGACATGGGAAAATATCGTTTTAAAATTAAAGTTGTGATCGAGAACATTCTTAATTAGAAAAATGAGGTTATTAAAGCGGATGTGACGAGTGATTTCAAGTTCCTCCAAAGTAAGCCGACGTCTCTAATCATTTTCAACACGCAGCAATTCTTCATATCCTCGTGTGTGACAGTGCTCGCATTCTATTGAAAATGGTCTGCGTAAGCAAAGGAACCAACTTTCTTGGAGGCCCAGCCATTAATGTGCTCCTAACCAGAAACTATTTTCGGCTGTTTTCTCAAGTCTAGGGATATCGTCCTTTTTGCTTAAAGAAGTAGAATTGTAGGAAGCAGGTCGAAAACCATAAGGACGCAAAACGCGGTAGTCCTAGCGGTTGGTGAATTGAAAAGATTTTAAATAAATTATTGATAAAATAAAGTTTGTTGATCTTCAAATTACCATTATTGTGTAATGAAAAAAAAATAATGAAATTTACTGATATAATATTATTTTGATCAATTAAAAGTGGGTAAGGTGTTCAATCTGTATTAATATTATTAGAAATTAGTAAATTAATAATTATTATTAATGATGGGAATAATAATTAAAATCTTAAATTATTTATTAGTACAATATTTTATATTTAATTTTATTCAAATTAAAAAAATTATGATAATGTATAAGATAAAATTGTATTAAATAATTACTAAAATTATAAATAAATTATTTTGAAAATAATTGATCCCAATTCTAAATTAAATCCAGAAATGAGTTTAGATTCATAAAAATCAAATGGATGTCGAAATAATTCTATAAAAATAAAATTATTAATCATATAAATAAAAAATTTATATATTGAAAACTTAGATATTTTTGATAATTAATAGTAAATAAATAAATAAATAAATACAAATTAAAAATTAATTTAATTTTAATAATTAAAATTATTATTATAAAAAAATATTAAAATTCAATTAAAATAAAATAATGACTTTGTACACCATTAACTAATTAATTAATTATTGATAATTATAAAAATAAATTTACTAATAACGTTTGACAGCGGAAGATTATTCAGCTTGGTGATTGGACGAGAGAAGAAAAACAGAAATCACAGTACACCTAGTAGCCAATAGAAATGCAGCCTATTGGGTAAACCAATCACAACCCAGCATAGTTGTACCCAATAAGACCGTAGCGTTTAACTAAATAAGAACCAATGTTAAAGGCCTTGTTCTTCAACAACAATAAAACCCGTGATGAGTTCTCTTGTAAGCTAGCTAATAACGTAAAATTTTATATTCGAGATCTTTTTAATAAATTTCGAAACATATGTTGTCCATTGTTCTCTGTTAGACTACCTCAATTTTGCAAAATTTCGTTTCGAACACGGGGAGGGGGGGGTTAGAATGTTTCACCGAAAGATTCTTTATCTAAAAAAATTCACCGATTGAGATTCAAACGCAAAAAGTTCACCTACGGATAATTTACCTAATAGAAGTAGTGGTTCACCACATGGTAAGTTTACCATAATGAAAGTTCACCCACAAAATTCGATTATATTTTTATTAATGTAGTTAATTAATCAGTTTAATTCAAGTTTGATAATAATAATAAAAAATTAATTTTAATAATTTCATTTCTGATATTTCATTTAATGAAATTAAATTTTATATTGTTTTTTATATTTCTAAGTTTATTCATTTCTATATTTTAATTAAATTTAATTTTGAAAAAAAAAAATAAAATAATTTAAAAAATGATATAATTTAAAAAAATAATTATTTATTAAATTGTTAAACAACATTTTATAAATAAATAAATTGAAAATCATAATTATAAATAATAAAATATAATTTTTTATTGATTTAATTTAATTAATTTAATTTATAAATATTAATAATTTAATTAAAATAAATTTTCTCAATTAAATTATTATTTTATTTAAATAATTTTATAAATAAAATTTGGTATATCAAAGCATCAAATGAAAGTCGAACAGTTGATTGAAAAAGGCGAATTTCGTCGTCGGTATCGGTGAGCTCAAAAAAGGAAGATGAACTTTCGTGATAATGAAAAAAAAAAAAACCTGACAGTTGAACTTCCCTGTCGGTGATGTGTACATTCCTTCAAAAAGACTTACTCAGTGAAAATCCTTTCGGTGAACTGGTCGGATCCCAAATATGGGCGATCAGCCTGGTGAGAAGGGGGTTCTTTATTTACTTTGCTCTTCATCCAATCATGCTTTTTATTATAAAACTTTAATGAAGTAAAGTGTACTCATAGAATGAGGCCTTTGCTATCATCTGAAACATTGACTACAAGACGATAGAAAAATTCGAAATCACACAACTCATATTATAAATCAAGAGCTGCTATACTTTTTCCCTTCATTCAAAAACTATCAATGAATCATTGACCTCACTGCTTCAGAATATTTCGATAAGAGTACAACGAACAAAGTTGTCATCCCTTAAAAATATTTCACTTAAAGTTACAAGGAACTACGGTGTATTCCATCACTCTGACGTAGGTTACAAGAAATCAACATTTTTAAACTTCGTGCGTTAATGAATATACGTGTGGTTCATTACTAGACAATTAATTATACGTTGGTTTATCAAAAGAAAAGAAGAAAAAAAAAAAAGCTTGCCATAGCCGTATCGTCGGCAGCTGACGTAAAAATGATACATATTGCCACCCACTCTTATACACACTATACCTACTTTGACTATGGAAGGATTAAAAACGATTCTAGTCATATACAGGCTTTACATTGCGTTGTCTAGCATCTTTGGCGGTTGCTTACGAACGTCCCAGATGCGTTTTTGATCTTTATACGTATTATGTGTAGTCTAATTGTTTCAGACTTTTATCTCCTGATCCTGAAGAAAATAACCTAGACGAGCAAGAATATGTTTTACGGAGTATGCGGATCAGTTATGAGAATTTAGAAACACGTGCGCTCAGTAGGGTTCTGGTCGATGTCGTGATCACTTGTCAGATTTTGATAGGAAGAACGTTGTTTCTCTATGCCTAATTATTAAGAGTATTAAATTCTGGAAGTCATGAGCCACACCACAGTAGGGTAAATTCGGTCTAGCCCGGTCCTCCATTCAACTTGAGACATTTCAGGGGAAGAGTCGATCAAGTTCAATTACTCTCTAGAAATGCGAGAAAAGGACCTTCTTTCTGGTGGTAAAACACTTCACCATCGTGCGATGTCAGGCGATGACTGACCTACACCCTGATAAAGGATTTGGACTTCGAAAAATTTCAACTTTCGAGTCATTTTGAATTCTCAATACCAAAACCAATTCGACCCATAGAACAGGTTCCTTGCCTTCCTCATCTAACTTCATAAGGAAGCCGCCGTTTTCGTCTTCCTAAGAAGTCCATCTGACCTTCCTATTCCTTGAGTATGCGCGTCAGTGAAGAGGTTGGTATAATTTTCTTGCCTTCTTCTCTCAAAAACCAATATCGGCGTGAATGCAAGAACTGGTCTCGTAATGCACTCTGATGATTAGTATGTGCGTACTTTGGTCACGACGAGCGACGAGGTACAAAACAGAATGGACGTATCTGCGGAAAAGAGATCCTCCAACTCTGGCAAAAATACCCTTTTTTGCTGATCGGTTATGTGCAGATTCTATTTTGTACGGCAGGCAACTCCGACCAAATGGTATTATTATTGACCTAATACCTTGAGATGGAGTTGAGATTTAGGTAAGACTTAAAGAGGATACATTCGCATGATTAATTTGGTTTTGAGATGTAGGAAGTGCCAGTAATCACATTTTGTATGCCTCGAGATCGCACTACACATTTCTCGTCGTACGGTCGTCAGATGATTCACCATCCGAAGAACTCGGTGAGGTTCTACTCGAAATTTTTCTCTCTGCTACTAACGAAAGAACAATCGCTCCCTATAGAGTATTGTCTTCGAAAAAAAAAAAACGGTACACACAGATGTGTCTGCGAACGATGTGAGCGAGATGCGATTATAAATAGCAGTATATGCTCTTGTGTGGTTTTCAACTGATCGTAAAAGTGGTGAACACCGTCTAGGAAACAAAGACATAAAAATTTTTTTACGAGTTGTTAGAATCGAGCGCGCAATACTCTAATCGCATCGGCGATGCATTAGATTTTGATGTGCGTCCCCGAAGAGCTAAAATCCGACTCCCCTTCCTTTCAATTCGCGGTTAGATAATAATTTGCTAAGGCCAAGGTAGAGAGTGTTGCAAAATTACGAATATCTGTCAACGCCCAGATTAAAAGTGTACAGTTATACGCAATCGAGGGTGAGTGCATTGTAAAGAAGCTTCCAAAGTCGATTTAAAGAAAAGATTCAGGCTTGAAAAATGATTCTCTCTCTTTCCTTCATTCGTATGTCTGCCTCCGGGTATGTTGTCAATAAGAGCTATCAAAAATGTTATGTCTTCCTCGTGTCTGCGCCTTTTTCATTCATCTCCATCTGTTGTAACACGTTTATATTCGACTCATTCACGCTGTTTCGGACCTTCGATGCGCACGATGTATATTTCAACGACAATACATATATTCCACCATAATTCTGTCGTCTTTGTTTCCGTAAAAATTAGTCCTACGAACGAGAAAATCATTTATCAAACGTGGCAATAAATTGTACGTAGTTAGTCGCGCATACTCGCGGTGAAGGCAGTAAAATGAGGGCCAGGACAGTCTAATAACATACCCACAGGATGCTGGGGACTTTACTTTTCTGTTTTTCTTTCCATTATTGTAACATTCTGTACGATAGTACACACGGTAGCAGCCTGCATAAGGAAGGTTTTCGGAGAACAACAACGACGCGTCAGTTAATGAATTTTATTACATAATCGCCGGGTTCGACTTCACAGTCTGCGTGGAATTGATTTACTGTATGGTCTCCGAGACAGGTTACATTTGCACGAAGACAGAGAAAGAGGAGGAAATAACGAAAGAAAATGCTCCATTCTATAGTTGAAAGGGAAAAAGTCGTCCATACGGTCGTTGTTATACAGGGCTACAACGTGTCGCGTGGAAAAAAATCGTGTTTTTTTCTCTCTTCCATATAATATACAAGTATAACTCGCGCATACGATTCAAATTATAGTCGTAAAAGGCTTGTTTCTAATCAGAAGCGATTGAAGTAGCCATAAATTTCTATCCTTACGTATACGAAAGAAAAAAAATTTCTTGTCGCTGTCGCGAGAGATGATTATGATGTATGTGGACGATATGGCAAAAATGATTTCTCTAGTAGGAGCTTTTCTTCCAAACTTTGGGTGACGGGGGTTAGCTGGAAATGTTTAGAGCTAGTGAGATTTAGGGGTTGAGAAACGTACAAGATTGTATCGCACTCGTCGACGTCGCGTCGTGGATCGGATCGTAAATTATTCCAGATGCGACATGAGCGCCAAACTCATTCTCATTCCCGCTTCCTCCCCCACGATCATCAAAATTCACTATTATAACTTCTGATAATAAAATTTTTATTTCGTACGCGCAACAATAGATCGTACGATGTTTTACGACGTCTCACCTCGTAAAGTTGAAATTTGGCACTGGTTCCTCTCGAAAAATTCAGTGGCACTTCTTCATAGTCACCATAATAACTTGAAATTCAGATGATTAGAAGAGTAATCTGGTTCTCTATTAAATAATGGAACTTTGCGAGTCAGAAATTACTTGGAATTTACAACAAATTTATAGTTTCGTGAATCAATTGGTCACGACCGTAGCCAGGAAGTTTCTTCAAGAGGTGGTTGTATGAAGGGATTGCTCTTTCAACCCGTGTCCTATCGTTTTAATTTCTTGGAAATCATCAATTTATACGTGGTTGGCCACGTTAAGCACAGCGAAATTGAATGCAGGCTCTTTTTTTCATTTATTATGAGTAAAAATTGCGTTTTTCTTAAATTTCAGCCATTGCGTGCACAACTTACTTGCTAAGTGACACGATAATTACTTCTGAGAAAACGGTTGTCTAGTGCGTGAGGATTAAAGACGAGTAGAATTTCAGTCAAGGAAATTAATCGTAATTTGCTTTGGCTTTAAAAATTGGGCGCCAGTCATTGCCGCGTGGGTCAAGCATATGATTATGATTTTTAGTACGAGCCTATGCATTCTCCCTGCGGGTGACCAAGTCACCAGACAGACTGAATGCTACGAGTCCACCGAGAACTTCCAAGTATGAAGCATGTCAACCAAGAATTTGCTTTTTTCAATGTCTTGGTCGAAACGGCACCGATATGTTGTTGAAATCTACCGCACCTCAACGTTGTTAGCGAGTCAAAATGGGGTCGACTAATCTTAATCCCTCTTCCACTCACTCACCGCGTTGATTTTACATCGACAGCGACTCCACTTCCCCAGGACCAAAATCGATATCTCTTTCAGGTCGAATTGAAGTTCTCTGATAACATTCGCCGAATGACATCAATCGAGCTCATATGGAGGACAAAATAGCGTCGATTTGGAAAAAGGCCGCGAGAAAGAATAAGTTGTGGCCAAGTAATTTGAAGGCACGCTCTATTTTTAATTTATTATGAGTAGAAATCGCGTTTGTCTTAAATTTTAGACATTGCGTGCACAACTTACGTGCTGAGTGACACGTTAATCAACTTTGGTATTCTTCTGAGAAAACGGTGCTTGGGCGCCAGGCAATGTCGCGCGGGTCAAGCATATAACTGGTATTTTTGATAGGCCAAATTACATGAGACGACGCATTCTCGCTGCCAATGATCAAGTCACCCATGAGACTAAGTGGTACGAGTCCATCGAGCACTTCCGAGTCCCGATGAAGCACGTCACGCAAGAATTTACTTTTTTCAACATCTTGGTCGAAACAGCATCGATATATTGTTGAAATCTACGGCACCTAGTTATCATTATCGCGTCGATCTACGGGATCGACTGATCTCGACTTCCACTTCCTCTCAGATTTGAGGTCGATATCGATCCCACTTACCAAAATTTTTATCGACTCAGAATGAACTGCTCTCTCGAGTCAATTTGGAGTTCTCTGATAACACGCGCCGGTCGACGTTTAATCGACCTCATATGGACGTTAAAATAGCATTGATTTGAACAGAGAGGCGAGAGGGAGGATAAGTTGTGCACAACTAATTTGAATGCAAGTTCTATTTTTCATTTTTATGAGCGGAAATTTCATTCTTCCCAAATTTTAGGTATTGCGTGCACAACTTACAATCCAAGTCCCACAATGATGGACTCCCGAATTTCTTTGGGAAATCTGTGCTCTGGCGCGTGATGGCTAAATGCAAACTCAGAATAGTGATTAGTATAGAGATTGAAGACGAGTTGAATTTCAGTCGTGACAACAACCGTAAGTTGCTTCAGCCTTGAAAATCGTGCACGTCATCATTGCCATTCAATGGTTGCGCCAGGTTCAGTCAAAATTGTGATTTTGCAATAGCCCAGCGAGTGAAGAAGTCACAAAACAGATAAGCACTCCAGATGATCGATGTCAACCGAGAATTTACTCTTTTTAGAAGCTTCCATATTCGCCTGTCTCTCACTTCTCAACGACTGCTTTCTTCCTCGCTAATTCCTTGTACTATTTGATTCTCTCTCACTCTTTCATTCGACCATCATCTAACGAATCCTCATTCTTATACACTTGTTAGGTTCTTCTTCATACTCCACCTATTTTCCATGGGTACTGAGACACGTCCGCCTTGAGGAATGTGACGCAGTGGATCTTGCCACAAAGCAGCCACTGAAATCACCTTTGGAAATAGATCCCTCCCGTTTCTCTCGTATGATCTCGAATTCTATTACTGTCCCTCCATATTTTCTTCCTGGCATGCCCTGGAAATATTTCTTGACGTACCTTCGAAGAAAATACGTTTCTACTTTTTCCTGTGCTTGTTTTGTACAGAGTTTTTAGGTTTTTGATCTCAGAAAGTGGATACAGTCCTCTAATTTATGATTCAGTTATATTTTTTCTCACGAAAATTCTCCTCAATAAATAAAGCGTGGCCAAAATATCATTCGAAGGAACACGTTTTTGTGTTGCGTGGGCGGAAACAGTTGTAACGACTATAAGACTGTGGTGGCAATGTATTTTATGCATCCTTTTAGAAGAAACAAAAGAGGGTGCGGTTTGTAGACGTCAATTTTACGGTACATCCTTTCAAGTTTGCGGAAATAATATCCTTTTCTCTGTGCCGAGAACGTCGTGCAGTCGCAGTCTTTACTTTCGCAATCATTCCCGTAATTTTTCATTCACGAGAAGCTTTCGTATCGTGTACCGAGATTTGATCGCGTTCTCAACGATTGAAGCATACATTCTAGACATCGTAGACGTCCACAATTCACATCATCAACAAAGCAAGCTCGAACACATGTTCGCGGATGTCTAATGTCATAAAACTTATCCCATTAATTTCCTCATCTCACGAGAACTAATTCGAACGTGTAAACGTGCGCGAGGCGGAATACGATTGTATTTTTTTTTTCTCCCTTTTTGAATGTCGTCGGCACTTTTATTGCTCGTTTTTTGGCGAATCTTTTCTTTAGGTGTTGAGTGCTTCGAAAGAATGGTGTAAACTCGGTTGTTAATTCGCTAATTACAGCGGATCATTTTATTATTTCTAAATGGTGGGCGTGCATACACTGTAACTCTCTTGTCTTCATTCCTTTCTTCTTTCGCGTAATGAATTGAGAGAAAACAAGCGCGCCGCAGTAGCTGCGGTCGCGTGAATTCTTTATCAGATTGAAGCCATCGATCTCTACATAACCATACTGTTCACAGAGTAATACTCGTATATAACTAATTATGCATTATTCGAGTACACTAACTCTTATTCTAATTAGTCGAACAAGTAGACGGTATAAGAAAGGGAAGAAGGAATAACAATTCCGCACTTGTACAAATTGGCCAAGATCGCGCAGCAACATCATTATATTGCTGGTGGTGTGGTGATGAAGACATTCTTAGTAGTCGAAATAAAATATAAAAAAAACTTCACTCGGCGACAGCAAAATTTGTTTCTCCTTCAGCGCATCACCGACTAAAATTTATATTATTGTCACCGTAATGGTGTATGATGAGAATGTGTTCATCAAAATCAAAGTTTTACGACGTTTAAAATTCTTTCCTGTGAGTACAAACGGATTCGAGGATGGGGGAAAGAAATCTCGTTATTTTTCAGTTTATGACTTGTATGTACACGAGTACAGACGCTCATCAATGGGAGTTTGGCAAATACTGACGTCGTTTGCTGGCGTTTCTCTCTCAACTCGTGCGTTAGATGCAAGCCAGCCCTGACTGCATTGAAATCGACGCGACTGATTGCATCCATATATCGAAAACTAAGTCAGTGACCTTGTAGAAGTACCATACAGAATAAGAGAAGTTCGCTTGACAATATAGATGTAATTCTGAGACTCTCTCAGGTCGACTGAAGAATTTGTAAAATCGACTCCAGATCCATTGAATTCGATCCCCATACATTACCCAAGAGCTACAAATCGACTCGAAATTGACACAACATCAGAGCAGTCGATTCAAAATCGATTCCAGATCACAGAACTACAAAGCGACTAGAAATCGACGCCAATCGACTGTGCAGACCAACGTGTATTTGAGGCCGATTTGAAGTCGATCGGCCTGCATTACCAGAGAACTACAAATCGACTCGAAGTCAACGCAATGCAGTAGTCTACTTCGGACCCTTGAGAGAAAAATTTGCCGCAGTCGACTCGAAATCAACTCCAGATCGACGTCGATTTGAGATCGATTAAAATTCTACCAGCGCACATTAATTAATGAAGAACTCCGAATCGGCCCAACAGAGCAGCATATTCTAGGTCGACAAGAAATTTGGAGTAGCGGACTCGATGAATATCAATGGAGTTGAGATTAGTCGACCACGTACTGACCTGATCACGATGCCGAGGTCCGGTGGATTTCAACAATTTCGACCAAGACTGCGAGAAAAGTAAATTCTTGGTTGACATGCTTCCTTACCATAGAAGAAATAATTGACGTATATCACTAATCGCACTGTACAACAATAGGCCTTTTGTACATGAAAGAGAGATATTCTTTTCCAAATCGTGATACACAGTATAAGTCAATTATATTTTGTACGGCAGTTCATCGGAAATGCTTGACGGTCTCGCTCCATTCTGTACGTTTGGTGACTTGGTCACTCGCAGAGAAAATGTCTAACCTTATATAATTCGCTTTATTGAAAATCACAATTACATATTAGCAATCGTTGAATGGCGATGATGAAGCGTACAATTTTTAAAGCCGGAGCAACGTACAATTAATTGCCTTGACTGAAATTCTACTAGTCTTTAAACAAACCTCAAGCACTAGCAGAGCACAGTTTTCCCATAAGAATACCGGAATAATCACTTCGCACGTAAGTTGTGCACGCAATATGTAAAATTTTAAAAACACAATCCTCTCGCGCTCTTCTTTTCAAATCGACGCTATTTTGACGTTCATATAAGAGGTTCGATTAAATGTCGACTGGCACATGTGATCACACAAGTCCAAATCGACCCAAAGCGTAGTCGATTTTGGGTCGGTAAAAAATTTGGGAAGTGGACTCGATGTAGCAAATGAGTGGAAATGGAAGTCGAGATCAATCGATCCCGTATATCTATCTGATAAGTCGTCTAGGTGCCGTAGATTTCAACAATTCACGCTGCTTTGATCAAGACAGTGGAGAAAGTAAATTCTTGGGACTTCGGTGTGTTTGTTGGACTGGTACCATTAGGTCTGTTTGGTGACTTGGTCACTCGCGATAAGGCGTAGTCTTATATAATTTAGTTCATTAAAAATCCCAATTAAATTCTAGACCCATGCGGCAATGACTGGATGGTGTTGATGACGCGCACAACTTTCAAAGTCGGAGCAAGTTACTATCAATTAACTTCACTGAAATTCTACTCGTCCTCAATCCTCACACGCCAGAGCACTGTTTTCTCAGACGAACGTCAGAGTCAATTATCGTGTCACTCAGTTTGTAAGTTGTGCACGTAATTCCTGAAATTTAAGAAAAACGCAATTTCTGTTCAAAATCAATGAAAAATAGAGCCTGTATTAAAATTAGTTGTGCACAACTTATTCTCCCTTTCGCTACTTCGACGTCGATAGTAATATGAAAGAGATTCAAGATACATTTTTAGTTGATATAAAACTCCACAACAGAAGTCAACAGGCCCTACAGGCTGTGACCCGTTGGATCGAGTCGACCGGATTAAGCTTGTTTTCACGACCCGTCGAAAGTATAATCCAACCAACTTTCGCCTGCAAAGTTTGAACATCAAGACTAAGAGAAAGAAATTTTGTTCGTGCAAAGATAAATTAAGATTATAGAAAAACACTCAAACTTTGCCCGCACTCCTTAAACTCTTGATAATGGTTACGAGGTAACCGAAACGTCGGATTAAAAAAAAATTTTCGTCTTTTTAAGGAGTGCGGGCAAAGCCTGAGTGTTTTTCTATAATCAAGACTAAGAAGGTACCTGTGGCTCTAGTTTGACAGCAAGCTCAGTTTCCGCCATCATTTTGAGAAAGTGGCGGAGAAAACTTCCTTAAGGAGGACTAAAAGAAGCTATAAGAAGACTTTACATGAGCGTAGCAATTTCAGTCCCTTTTACGAAGCCCCAGTGTGGGCCGACTCCACAAAGGTCGAGTACAGAAGAAGAGAAATGGAAAAGATCAAACAAAGAGCTGCTCTTAGGTGCGTTAGTGCCTACCGCTCTATGTCGATGGACGCTCTTTGTGCATTAGCACAAATAGCGCCAATTGATCTGGAGCAGAAGAGCGTTCCTTGCTTGCCAAGTGAAAAGAGCGATCCGCCCTGACAGAAAATGGCGAGTGGATCCGCGTGCTAATACGTGTTCTTGACGAGTGGATAGACCGAGACTAAGGCCAGCAGAATTAATGATGAGCGGCCATAGGTGTTTCAACAAGTACCTTCACAAAATAGGGACAGTTGAGCAAAGGTCGTGTTCACACTGTGATCAGGAGCGGAGAAGGTGGACCACAGCACACTTTTTTCGAGTGCGAGGCGCGGAGACGTGAGCGCAATGAGCTAAAACCTTCTCTCCTTAAGATCAGGGAAGATAGAGAACTCACCCCAAGTAATCTGGTCCCATGCATGCTCAGAACAATGTAGGCATGGAACCGTGTACCTAAAATTGCTGCTGAGGTAATAAAGAAGAAAATGAACAAGGAATGAGCGCGGCAGATGTAGAGTCACGTCATGGCTTTCCACATCTACGTCCACCATCCCCTATGCTGCTGCTGCTACCACTAATACCAGCACCAACATCACCACACCCAAACACAGGACGTTCAGGAGGGAGCGGAAGGGTAAAAAAAAAACGCCATACAAAAGAAGGAGAATAGGAGGAGGAAGAAATACTCGCCTGAGAAGCCAGGGTCGCGAAGCACTACTAGTGAGCTCCCAGTGGTGACTGGAAGCTCTGGTGGAGGAGTAGCTACGTGCACGTCCATGGTACAGGACTACCTAAATTCCAGATTGAGTGCTGAGAAGGCCTCGTTGACGGGCATTGCACAGCGCGCGTACTTTAAGAAGAAAATAGAACCAGGCCACCCTCGATTCGAGCCCTCCAGACTACCGCCCCAATGCCCTAGAGCAGTGGTTCCCAACCTTTTTTGATCTGCGGCACCCTTCTTCAGAAGTGCCCGATCCAGCGGCACCCCATTAAAAACAGAAAAAAACTTTTGTATTTATATTCTACGAATATGTACAATTTCGAAATATGCTAGGCTACAAAATAAGTACTTTAATGCGCAATTTGACCCTGGTGTTTCTTACAAAGGTCCGATATTCGCGGGGGAATATTAGATAAGCACACCCGCATATCTCCTTCAAGTGCATCCTCAGTGATAGTTTGCCTTTTCTTCGTTTTCACATTTAGTAGGGTAGAGAACCCATGCTCGCACAGCCACGACGTTGAGAATTGAATTAAAATTTTCAAAGCGTGCTCGTACAATACTGGATATTCGTTTTCGAGGTTCAACCAAAAGGAGGTGAGGGGTACGGTGTTAAACTTCAGTTCAAGAGTTCTATCGTGTTTTAGTTCGATGATTTCTTTCGCCGCCTCATAGTTCGCGGGTAATACAGTAGGTGCGAACGGGTTTCGTACTCAGTCATACTCTGGTGAATTTAAATGTGGGAAGTAGTTTGCTAAGGAAGCCTGCAAGGTGTGTAAATGGTCCAAAATTTTCTCCACAACCGCTGGATTTTCGTTCTCTTCCCCCTTGAATAGTGGAAACATTTCACAGTGGCCGTCTTTCAATCGAGTACTCCACATGGACAACTTATCTCGAAACGCTGATATTTTATCGGAGGATTTTAAGGAATTGTCATCGGGCCCTTGTAAACTAGAATTGAGACCGTTGAGGTGTTGGAAAATATCACTCAGGTACGCTAGGCCAGCTGTCCAATCCTCGTCGGTCAAAACATCTACATAAGCCTGTTGTTCCTCCATCATTAGAAATAAGAGGACTTCTTCTTTCAGTTCATCACAGTCGTGACAAAACTTTTCCTTGAGACAGCCATCTCACCTCCGTGTGGTACAGGAGACTGGTAAAGCCAGCATCCATTGACTTGCATAACTCACTAAAGATCCTACTTTTCAGTGGCCTTCCTCGTATGTAGTTGACAATGTGAACAGTACTCGTCAGTATGTTCTTGAAGTCAGTTCCTAACGTTTTAGTCATAAGTGCCTCTCTGTGAAGGAAGCAGTGTACGATGAGAATTTCAGGGTTTTCTTTTTTGGCTAACGACACAAATCCTTTGAAACGGCCGGTCATACTGGGGGCTCCAACCGTACAAATTCCCACACAATTTTTCCAAGGTATTTGAGAATGCGTGAAAAAGGCATGAACTGTATTGAAGATATCTTCTCCCCTTGTGGAAGTTTTCATTTCTTTCAAGAATAGGAACTGAGCAAGAATAGTGTTTGTGTGCACGAAACGAACGAATGCAATCAAGTAGCACTTGCCGCTGACATCTGTTGTGTCATCGACTTGAAGTGCAAAAGGTCGATGTTTAATTATGTCAGCAGTGTGCTCATGAATATCAACAGACATGTAACCTTGCTCGGAACCATCGCTTCCTTGCTCAGTTTATCTCCACATACGAGACATTCAGGAACTTCTTCTCCGTGTAGCTCGCAACATGTGAAACCATAAGCCAGATACGCTTCACAATATTGCCGAATTTTACTTTTTTTCTTCGAGTGAGAAGGAGTCAGTGTTTCAGCTGATGGGAGGGGAACCTTTTCATTTCCTCCGATGTCATCGTCAGAATCATCATCCACCTTTCGTTTTTTTACCAAAAATTTATCCATCGAACTTAATTAATTATTGCTACAAGTTACAATCCAATCACAAAGAAATCTAACCACACACTGCATGTGCTAACGAGAAAAAGTGAACGGTCACGATGAAATCACTACTTACACAGCCTATAACAGATACCTACACCCAGATCTACGAAAGGTAGAAATTACCTGTTCCTGCTTGCTTTGAAATCTTATCTCTCAATTGTAGTACATAATATATTAGTATATACCTACTTTCAATTCACATACATTTACTGTTTTAGTCTTTAGTTTAGTGCTTTAATATTGCTATTTTGCTGATTTATTTGTAAATCTCGCGGCACCCCTGAGAATGGTCCACGGCGCCCTCGGGTGCCGCGGCACCCCGGTTGGGAACCACTGCCCTAGAGAGTGGATACCAGTGCTGAAGGTGCGCCCCCGTTTGAAAGGCGAGAATCAGAAGTCAAATCATTTTTAGTGTCAACAGTGAGTGAATAGGATAGACGCAGTCGTCGTTGAGCGAAATTCATCCGACGAATTCAGTTTATTTTTGGTCAAAACGATGAATCGATGTGACGTCAGACTGAGTTCAGTCATGATTAAAGTTTTGATAGAAGAAACTGAAGAAAAAAATTGTATTATATTCATCGCTGAGTTCTATAGAAATCCAGAGTGGCTTCTGGATTGTATCTTTCAATAAACTACCTACTTTGCATACTGTTCAGTCCTTTGTAAACAATTCATCACCTGCAGAGATGATGATACGACATCTTCAATGATTTGTCTTTAATTCGCTGTGACAGAGCGGAGAACAGTGCGCCGATAAGATGTAAACCATATGTGCGACTTCTCGAGTACGCGGCGTACAATAACAATGATTTTCGACTATAAAATTTGGGTCCGACGTGTCTTTTTTTTCCTTTCCTTCTTTTTTTTCAAAAGCGGGAAACATTCGAGACGGGATACACTCGGTACAAAATGACTCGTAAATAACGCGTTGAATATTGTAGCATTCCGCGGTAATATTGTTTCTACCAGCTATTAAAAGGGATATAGAGGAACGAAGAAAAACAATACGAGAAGACAACATTAGTGCATTCAACTTCCTGTCGTATATGTTGCTGACAAAGGCCAACTCTATATTATACGATTATTTCCTTGGCGTTAGAATACTTTTTTTCTCGCTCACTCTTCCTTTTGATTAGTTGCACATGTGATGACGAGAGAATAAGTTGTATACTTTTTTCCCTGAATGTTGATGATAGTACAACGCTGTGGGTAATTATACGTACACACACGGCGTTGTTTATTTTACAATCGAAACGCTTCTTTACTTTCGGTTTCAGTATTGTTCCGTCAAGAACAATCCTCTGGCCGTTGTTTCCAGCGTGAATTAAGAGTGAACAAAGCGATCAAAAGCGAAGGCGTTCAACGTTGTCACAATCATGCACTGAATGTGAGAAGAGTTGCGAACGCCTTCGAACATAATAACAATGACAAAATACGAAGACGCTCCGTGGGGAATCTAATCAGATGATGAATGAGGCGTGGGGAAATGTTTACGGGGGTCGTGTTTTCGGCAGTAGGTCAGATGACTGTGATCGTGAATGGGAATAGTGAAGGTGATAACGCAGTTCCCGTGCTTCGCAAATGTTGATGAGCCTCTCGACGAATATCACGGACCGAAGCTAGAGAAGAAAATTGTGTGACAATTTATGGAGATTCTGCTGAAAGGTGATGTTTCCTGTTACAAGTTCACGAAAAAGTTTATTTCCTTCGTACACGATATTTATCGAGACCATCATACCTGCGAACACATCGGGAAAAACAGCGAGAGAATGCCGGAGAAAAAAAAAATCACGAGCGGATGGCAAACAGATGTTTAGAAAGGGAAAATACGAGTCGAGACATCGCGCGATATGATGCAAGGACGGTCCTTCTCTCTCTTTCCCAAAACTGAAAACAATTTCCTCGACTCCTGCGTGCACGAAGACAGTTCTGTTGTTACTTATACCCTATTTTTCGAGTGTTGTATCGTGAGTAATGCCGCCAGTGTATCACACGATACCCTTTTTAACTAATATGGAACAAAGATTCTTTGTTTCAAAAAGCGACACAGTGGTCGTTGTGTGCTTTGCATCTCGTCGCTTATGTTACATCCTGTTCTTTTAGTTTCTGAGGGATTATCTGTATATGTAGATGAGATTAGTTTGCCCTTCGCTGGCTTGTGAGTAAGAGAAGACGCGTAAAGTGGTAGGGTCGAAGCTTATACTAGATATCGTGTCGAGGAACGCTGTTGTACTGTAGGCTAATGAAGCCTATTTTTCTTCTTATGCTTATCGATAAAATCCCATGTGACCAGCGCATGATTTCAATTTAGACCTCCATCAGTTCGTCAATACAAGTTGATCATTACATTTTTGCATTATTCCAACTCCAAACGTTGTACAGAAACTCATCGAAAAGATAATAAAATAGAGAATGGTTATTGATACGTACCGGTATTTGCCCACCTATTCTCTACCTGAATAGAATCTGCTGAGAAGGGAGAGGAAGGGAATTACAGCAGTAAGTTCGGAAGCGGAGTCTCTTGTTGCTCTGAAAGGAAGCGGAAAAGCCGGATCTGGCCCCCGATTTGGGGGGGAAGGTGGGAGGGAAATTTTTAATAAATAATTTTATTTGTTGTTTGCACGCGAAGTCACTGTTTTGGGAATTGCAATAAGATCGAGGTGGCTGTTAGGAATAGGGATTAACCAAGGAAGAAAGGATAAGGATCTAAGTTTGAGATGAGAGTCTAGATGGGATTGAAGCGACGGAAGGGATAGAGCATTTAAAAAGATGGGGGGAATTGCGTGGTGGGCTATTGAGGGTAGAAAGTCGACAGTGAACGAAAGAGCGTGGTAAGGAAAAATTGCCGGAGCGCCAAGGGCCCAACCTAAGCTCGGGGTAATGAATGGAGTCCAGTTACTTTAAGGTTATTTTGGTGGAGTGGGTGTGAATTGGAAACCGTAATCAAGTTAGAGATGGATTTGACTATTCTTCGAGTTGCAGTCACAAACGGTACGGGGTGTGATAGGTACTTGGAAATTTCAACGGATTCAGGTATTTTTCTCAGAAGATTTTGATAGGGGTAGGAGGTGCAGGTGGTTTTGGAGTCGACAGTGAGACCAAGGAACTCGGCAGAGGATTGGATGGTGATTGAGAAGTTCTGTAAGTTCAGAAAAGGAAGTAGCGTCTTTTTTGACTGGTTTTTGTCCAAAAATTGAAATGAGTATTAATTAGAGGTTTCGTCAAAGGTTAATTGATGTAATCCTGCTGCTCCTTAGCGGTTGGAGATTAGTAGGCAGGTACGCGTTTGGAGAGGAGAACGCTGACACTCTTTATTAGATCATTCATAGTGATTACGAGGAGAAGAGCCCTCCATACTTCTCCTTGGGACACACTGTTCTGGGTAGGTTGGTGGAAAAGGTATTGGTCTCGAATTCTAACCGTCACAGGCTTGTCATCTAGCGAGACGAATGTCATATAAGGGATCATTCTTTTCAGTCTTATAAATCACTCGATCTGTAAGAAAGTTGTGCACGCAATTGTTAAAATTTCTCAATACGCAATTTTCGCGCATCAATAATTAAAAATTGAGCCTGTATTTACGTTTTTATTCACCATGACATGTGCATAAATCTAGTTGTACACGACTGGTTCTCCTTTTCGCCCTTCTTTCAAAATCGAAACACAATTTTGACGTTAATTTTGAGGTAAAATGAATAGATTTGACTGGATGTCGATTTTTAGTCGACTTAAAATTTGATGACTGCAGCCGACTCAATTTTGACATCAACAATGAGTTCAAGAGAAAAAGTCAAGGGTTAATCTCTCGTCCAACTCTAATCATTTTTGGACGATTTCAAGCCTAATGTGGTGGTTGGCTTGTAAGTTGTGCGCGCAATGCTTAAAATTCTGAACAACAATGAGTTCAAGAGAAAAAGTCAAGGGTTAATCTCTCGTCCAACTCTCATCATTTTTGGTTGATTTTAAGCCTAATGTGGTGGTTGGCTTGTAAGTTGTGCGCGCAATGCTTAAAATTCTGAAAAAAACACAAACAATCAAAAAAGTTGAGCCTGTATCCCTATGTATATAAATTCGAGTTGTGGACTTCTCCTTCTTGTCGCTCTTTTGGAATCCACATGAAGTAAAACAGGTTTAAAATAAATGTCGATTTCTAGTTCTCTAACATAAAATTTGATGACAGCAGTCGACTCAATTTTGATATCAACAATGAATTAAAGAGTGAAAAATTAGCGGTTGATCTTTCGTCGCATTCCGATCAATTTCGGTCAATTTTCAGTTTGAAGCTCATAAGTTGTGCACACAATACTTGAAATAAGCAATTTTTTTGCGTAAATGATCGAAAGTTGAGGCTATTTTCATGTTATCCATGTATATAAATGCGAGTTGAGTACGACTTATTTTCCTTCTCGTCTGTCTTTTGAAATTGACACTATTTCAACGTCAATCATAATGTCAAATAGATTCGAAATTGATGTGGATTTTTAGTTGACATAAAATTTGATAACAGCGGTGAACTTGATTTTGACATCAGCAATAAGTGAATGAAATAAAATTAGGGGTCGATCTGGAGGTGAATTCCGATCATTTTTAGTCAATTTTGGGTCGGAATTAGGCAAGATTCATTCGACAAAAAATCCACATGAACTTGTAGTTTATTTTTGGTCGGTCGTTTGAGGGGGATTTGACGCAGATTAGGAACCCTCGAGATTCACCCTTCTATGCCTGTGTCATTAATTCGTCGTTGATATCCAAAATGTCTTATGAGAAGACACAAGTGAATATTAAAAACATTTTGGTGTTTGGCCAAGGAAGAAATGTAAGAATATTATTAATCCTTTTTTCCGACTTTTATTTAAATGTTTATATTTTATGATCCGTTTCCACTCAATTTTTCTCCTCTCCCTTCCGCATCACCTTTAGATAGTCGTACAAAGTTCGGAAGAAGAACTCAAAGCTAAGGGTCAGTTTTAATCGAAGATTATTTGAAAATAAAACTTAGATAGAAAAAAAAAACGACCAAAAAAGGTGAGAAATAAAGGTGCAGACACGGGTCTGTACCTTTATTTCTCACCTTCAGATATGACTCGTACCTTAGCGGATAATTTAAACCTCATAGACCAAAAAAGGTTCCACCAAAATTTAAAATCTCCGATTAATTAATTTATTTGGTCCGTAAAACAAATCGGTGATATCAATCCAAGTTGAATCGCTGATTTTGGTAAAACCATAAACTAGACTAATCGGCGTTTTTTATTAATCGTCGTTTGATTCAATCTTGGTAAAACTGGCCCTGATTCTCCAAGATGATTTCGGCCCTCATTTAATTTAACATCTAATTTTTGGACGTGCGTGTATTGCATTTAGACATTGTCAACGGATGTTGAGTATTAAGGGTAGGTAGTTAAGTCCTCATTCAACTCCGACAATCTGTTCGACTCGTTTACGGAGGCAAGTTCTCACGTGATCGTTGAAATACGATCCTAAAAATCTCGGCGAAAAACGCAATAAATATTATACTAAATAATGCAGCCGTAGTATTCGTTTCAAATTTACGACTTTCGGTAGACTTGAGTTGTGGGTTTAAACGTTACAGTTGTAATTTTGAAACAAAGGACCGCGGTAAATTAGTCGAAGGCTTATAACGATGCCTGTGGGATGCTGCTTCTTTATTGAGTTTTTTGGCTCCGCTATTGTTTTTATTTTACTAACCGTTTTTTATTCTTTCTCTCTCTTCTGATTTTAATCTCACGTAATCCTTTACTCAGTATAATAATAATACATTCTAAGAATTCGCTGTCTCGCGAACTACACTCGATAAGCACCCTGTATAATATTCTTTCTTTTTTCTCTCGAATAGGCCTGGCACTCTCCTTTCTGAATGTTTATCTTTTTTTTTTTTTTTCGTTTACGTACAAATTATTAAATTAATAATTAAATGGGATCTCGTTTCTCTTTCCCATATAGATACTACAGTACGATAAGACGCGATTCGTGAATGTTTGCCAAAATTTTTAGTGAAATAATTTGTCGGCTAGATTTTTCTTCTTGATCTTCTCAATTTTTCAAAACGTCCATTCTTGTAAACGTATACCTACGCAGGCCTATCTTTTCCCTAAAAATTCTCGTGTGTAACGGGGAAAAATTAAGAAATACAGATGTAATCATTAGATAGCGAATGTACAATAATTAGCTTCTCGCTTTGTACTGTATAACATAATGACAGTGATGTACCTGGTGCTCTGTTCTTGTCGTTACGTCATTTTATACGGCAATTTTTGATTTCTGCCTAATTTGCATCAAAAAGAATGTATTACATAATTTAATCGCTTTAAATGTACGTTGAAATTTCTAATCTATCACGCATCATTACACTGTATAGGTGTGTGTACGAAAGCTCCTAGTGCAAATTAACCAGCTTTGTATCTTTGTAGCCTACATTTTTTCAATCTAATACCGTTCACTAACCCCTCAGCTGTTGCGATGATAAGCTAGCAGTCTATTGTATAGTGTAGGTAAACTCGTGATATTGTTGTCAGTATGTTCCATCGTAAAAGTGCGAATGAAGTTCAAAAGTTACTTTCGGCGAACAATGGCGTTTATCACTCGCATTATCACCTCGCACGTATACGAATTTTTTCCCGGTATACTTTTCAACAGTTAATTAAACTGTCTAATTGCAATCACAATCGCGCTGTACGATGGCCATAATCGTTAAACCTGATGACTTTATTATGCGCTGCTATATACGGTATAATAAAAAGTTTCTTTTCACGCCAAAGGACGACTGATGCTGCGTCAGTCGCGAGGGTCAATTAGGAAGATGAAATTGTGTGTTGTACTCGAAAAAGGAAAACGAGAGTGTAGGCGTTGGGGCGAAATGCTTTAGCGCGAAAATCGTATTACCGGAACAGTGTTGATAAGGTAATGAGTTTGTCTGAGGCGCGGAAATCTGATTGAAATTGTAGATCACGTAGTCTACATCGTTTTCTGGCCGCCTCCTGCTGTATAAAAGTCTCTTCGAGGGGGAGTTTTTTTTTATTCCGTTCTTCTAATAAAGAAGACGCGATGATGTCTGCGTTAGCCGCGGGATTGAACTTGAGGTGGTGTAAAAATTTTGCCTCCTCGCCATACGGTTTCCTGTTTAATGAATATACGTGACACATTTCATTGTTCTGCGTTCCGAGAAATCATCCAGATGTAGTGAATCTTTCTCATGTGGTATATAGAGACACAATCATATTACGAGAGAGCGTAGAATAGTTTTGCGGTGTGTACTTTTCACAACGTCGTTATCAGACGGGATGCTGATGATAAGAATGAGTGGATCGTCTGGAGCGATAAGCTTCAAGTCGTGCCCAACTGTGGTTAGAAATCGAAATCGCGAGTTATCTTTCACGCTTTTCGTGCGAAATTATATTTGGAAATGTCCCATATGTGCGGCTACGTACGAGACTATCGTACGATGTCGAATTGATACACCCGGAAGCGATGATCAACTGTTTTTTTTTTTTTTTTTAGAAACGTTTTCCATTTCCTGCGAGGAATTTTATATGGCAGTTCGCAGTCCACGCAGTGTATTCTGTTCGTTCCATGCGAATTTGGAGAAGGATTAGTCGACTTTCGATAATGTTGCTGCATCAAATACTGTTTATGGTGCCGTCTTCGGGTATCCGACTTGGTATACGTCGAAATTGATTGTACTTATTAATTTCAACATCATGAATACAAACTCGCGCAGAAATATAAAATTTATTAGTCAACGTTTCGACCAAAATGCTTCTAACGTGCGCCGAAGCTGATGCCTAGACGTTTGTCGTCATAAAATTCCTCGTAGGTTCTTACAAAAGTTGCTTCGTTTTTGGTAGGATTAAATGGAAAATCTTGTAACAATTTGTTTCTTAAACGAATACGTTCCTCCAAGTTGAGAACGCTTCTACGGCGTATTTACAGTTCCTATTTCTGAAATTTCGGAAGCAACGCGTTTCGTTTTCCTCTCATATTTGGTTTCTTTGTCGGTGTTTGGTGTTGCATTTGAGACCCAAGTTCGTTAAATTCCGGTTCTAGACTAAGAAACTTGAAAATTATATGAGGGAGACGTGGATAAGAACGGTAAATAATTTAACCTTATGGTCTATTCGATACTCTCCTGTATGCTCCTCCCCCTTCAGTTTGATTACTTTATGCGGGACGTCAATGAAAAGTGTCGGAAGTTTGAGGTGAGCTTGAAGGAGAAGAGAAATAGGAAGTTGTCAAAGTTAATGGTGAAGTGGTTGAGGAAGGGGGAATGACGGTGTTGTCGTTCATAAATTCCACCCCCCCTCATAAATAATAGTCAGGTAGTGTTTAATAGTGACGAAACAGCCCGCCTTGAGAAAGGTTTGAAATTCAGTCCACCACCCCTCAAGAAGGATGAAACTTTGGCGAATGTTGTTGTGGATCTTGCTGTTAAAATTGGTCCAGGTTGTAATACCCAGAAAGTCTGTGCCGAATCAGTCCGCAATAACCCCCTCCCTTGCATGAATAATAAATTCGGAGGAGTGACTCAAGGTTTAAAGAGGGAGATTTAATCGTCACTAAGGCCGACAAGGGAAATGCTGTTGTGGTGATGGAGAAATCCGCCTATTCTTCTAAGGTCCATGAAGTCCTCCAGCAGTGTGGTGCTAAAAAGAGTGAGGATTTCAGCTTCTCTAAGCACGTTAAACAGGTTAGGAATGTCATCAACAGGAGTGAGGCTATTATCAAAACTCCTGCTATGAAAAAAACCCTCCTTGTTCCTAACCCCACGCCCCCCTCCTCTATGGACTGCCTAAAGTGCATAAGAACAATACCCCGATGCAACCCGTTGTTCCTTTCATCTCCTCCCCCACCTACCTCCTTGCCAAATTCCTGGACCGTTGGTTCAAAAATCACATTGATTTTGAATCTCCTCATTTGATCTTGAATTCGGCTTCTTTAACTGACGTCCTGAAGGGTGTAAGTCTTCCCCCGGGAACGACCATCTGCTCGTTTGATGTTGTTGGTTTGTTCCCGAATATTCCTAAGGCTGCTACTATCCAGCGTATGGGTGAGCTGCTCGTCAAAGCCAACATTCCTCACAATGAGCTTCATGAATTTTTCGATCTCCTGAATATTTGCTGATTCCCCAATTATTGTAAATTTGAAGGGAAATTTTTCGAGTTCCCTGACGAAGTAGGGGTCCCCATTGGATCACCTTTAGGCTCTCCCATCTCCAAAATTTTCATGTGCAAGTTTAAACTTGACCTCTTTTCCTCGAACCAGGTGTTACTTAATCATATTTACTATTGGCACAGGTACGTTGAAGACGTTCTATGCACCTGGACTCGTCCTGGTACCCCTCCATCAAATTTACGTTGGTAATAGGGGTATTTTCCATCAACTTTTTGGATTTATCGATCTCTATAATAGACGGTATCCATAAGTTTGGAATTTACTACGACCGATGTTTTAGTCCACGGAGGTTCGTTCTGTCCTGTTGCTCACAAGATGGCTGCTTTTAATAGCCTAGTTCACAGACTGACTCGTATTCCTTTGAGTCAGCCTGCTTTCAAGAAGGAATTACTCACACTAAACACCTGGCCAGAGTGAATGGAGTCAATATCGATGTTGACGTGGTGGTTCGGAGGGAAGTTACACAAAGCATTCTTGATTCCACCACCTCCCTCCCCCGAGATACGATCCGTGATCGTCGTATGCGTTGGATCAGTCTCCCTTTCCTGGGGAAGTTCTCCCTCCAATTGGGTCAGGCCTTCCGCTCGTTTGGCTTCAGACCCGCGTTTTACAAACCTGCTGTCTGCCATTGCACGAATTTTTGAGCCATTCGGTTTTCCCGGCCAATGCACCAAAATGTTGCGTATACTGTCGATGCCGAACTGAACCTTATTAATGAAAACTTAAAGTAATACAAATTAATTACATTTCTGTGGTGTGAATCCAGATTTTGTTGGAAGAGAAGAATATCGAAAACATGTCGAGATTCAACATCTACCACAGTTAGGGGGTTGTTTGTGAGGTTGAAGGACCCCACGACCATTGATGAGAGGAGTGGTGTTTGTAAGATGGAATGTAGGGATCGTGAAGGCTTTTATATTGGTGAGACCAGCCGCCAAATGAAAGTTAGAGTAGCTGAACACCTGAAGTCTTGGAAGAAGGGACACTTAGAGGAGTCAGCTTTTGCTGATCATTTAATAAACAGTGGTAACAGCTTCCGTGAGGGATCCGAAAAGCTCCTCCATAAGGAGAATCCCTACCGTAAGCGCACCGCCCTCAAACATATAGAGATAATGGGTCATCTCAACACCGATGGCGTCACTGTACTCAACTTGTACATTCCAGAAGGTGGCCTGATTGAACTGGTTTACGATTCACACCGCGATTTCTCGTTTGGCCAATTTTAATACCTTGTTCTTCTCTTCCGTTCGTCAGTTGCTTTCATTTCAGTCCTGAAGATGGTTTATTAACCGAAAGCGCTCTTCATTTATATTTTTTTTCTGCGGTTTGCATGGTTTACTCTCCCTTCGGAGTATTCGTCCTTTCGCGTTTAATTTGTTTCAAGAATGTGGCTAGAACTCCAAGGTTCTTCTCTTGCGTCATATTTATTCCTCGGGTTTTTGTGTAGCATCAGATTTCTGTACTTATTGTCTAAAGTTCGTCTCCTCGTCAACTCTAGATCAACAAGACAATTAACGAAGAAGACAAAACGATCCAAACATTTTTTCAACCTCAAGGTGATTTAAATAAAATATGCAGCCCGTGGGATAGGAAAATGCTATACTACGAAGATTGAAGAAAATTGAGCTCCTCCTTCTTGATCTCTTGGGAAAGTGAAGAGAGGAAAAATAGCAATGCTCTTTTCCTCAACTTTCTTCAAATCTATTTTAAATCACGTCCTAATGATTTATGACTGGTCAAGTGATGAGAAGAAGTAACTCGAATTCTAGTGACGTTACTGATCCGTCCAACCATCTTCTAAATCTCTTCTCAATAATTTATACTTGAGAGAGTGAAGAGGGAATAGGGCAATATATTTCCCTCGACTTTCTTTAAACCTGACTTTTCAACGTTATTCTAAATCGCATCCTAATGATTTATGATGAGTCAAATGGTGAGAAGTAGTGACAAGAATTCCCCCTTCCCGTCCCTCGTGGCCCTTACTCTATCTACGAATTCTGGCGACGTTGCTGATCCACTTCATGGTCCAACAATATTCTAAATCTCTTTCCAATTGATTCATATCCGAGTAAATGGAAAGTGAAAAATGAATCTCGACCTTCCTTTTTGCGTTCTTGATTCACTCTACCCAGCATCATTTTAAATTTTTTCCCAATGATTTGTGTTTGAGAAAACGAAGAGAAAACTCCGCTCTCGTATTCACCATCAAACTTACCGCATATGCATCCACCCCTCTCCTTTCCGCAAATTCCTTGCACTATTTGATTCTCGAAAGGCACTATTTCTTACGTGTGGAGATAATATAAGAAGAGGGATCTGATTCTATCCCATCCTTGCTTTCTATCCAAGAGGAAATGTTTCCAAGTTTCTGGCATCACTACATCACTTTCAAATTAGGGGCCATTCATTAATTTGCTTATTTTTGACCTTCCTCCCTCTTCCCCCATGTAAGGATGCATACGATTTTTCAATCTCCACCGTTTTACGTAAGGTCTTTTCAAAGAAAAAAACAGGAAGTAGCTTTTTCTCTCTGATTGTGCTTTCTGTACATCAAAGTCGATCGAAATTATAAGTACGAAATCAGAGTTCTGTAGATCAAGATGGGGTCCACCCCTACCATTCTCTGAAAGCGTCTTAGGCTGACTTTGCTATAGAACTGTCAGGTCTGGAGCCGAGCTCCAGCATGGTAGCCTATCGTCAGAAAGAGTTTGGCCTGGCCCCTGTAGACGAGACATATTTATGTCATAGAACAACTAAGATCTTTTCAATCGATTGAGTACCAGAGCTCAAGTTGTACGTAGTAGGCAACGAAGAAAAAATTTTAGAAAATCTATTAATAATAGAAGTAAACGAACCTTGTGGGAAGCAGGTTTGACTAACGAAAATAATATGTACACCGAAAGTGATCAAAACATGTGACTAGAGAGAAAAAATTTGCAATCATCTTTCACTGGAGCAGAAAAAAAGACACGAAGTCCCAAGTTGGAAAAGGAAACGATCAAAGTAGATGGACAATAACAAGACAACTTCGTCCAGAAACCGACAGAAAAGAATTAAGAGTAAAAAGTTGACAATAATTAAAAGACGAAGTATAATTGCTTTGAAACCACGCACGTCATAAAGTACAAAGTATTCTAATTTCTGATATAAATCGTTTTCAAAACATTTGCCAAGCTATATTTCTTGAAATCTCAAAATTGTCTCAAAATCCACTTGCACAGACAGCTTCATTCTCATGATAAATTTTCGTTAATTTTTTATCAAAATCATTATCGTGTAACTCATTTAAAACTACATTTTTCAATAGGAAGGATGAAGGAGTGAAATTAATTTCTGTAAATTCTCCCTCAAATCATTTCGAGAGTATATAAATTTTTCATGAGTGAGAAGGTAAATACTTGGCTACGAGGAAAATGCTTTCTATCTGGTAACGATACAATAATGTCGATTCATTCATGTGCCTACGCATGAGAGGGGGAACAAATCGACTTATAAAGTAGGTTTATTGTCAAGTAAAAATTACTAGCCTCTCATCGTATCTCACGCGCTCTCGAACAGAATGAGGCTATAGAATTATGTATAGAAGACCATCTCTAAAAAAGAAATGACAGGCATACAATATCCAACATCTTGTCAAATAGATTCGACTTTCTTAATTATTATACCAATATTCATAATCAAACCCATTCAACACCAAAAACGCATCTTCATCTTCATTCAAAAACAAACCTACATATTCCCAGAATTCTAGAAAAAAAAATCGATACAGAGTGTCGCGATGTCCATAATATTGTATATCGATAATCCTGTTGGCGAAATCAATTCATCGAGACCTACCTGCGGACCAGAGACATCATAATAATGTAAAGGCAGGCGAATGTCAATTAACACCGATAATTTTCGATCGCTCGTAGGCAGCCGCGATCTCAGAAGGATCGTCTAATTTGCAGTTAATTTTTATCATTTTTTACGGCGCACATTCTATTTTTTATACTCGTAATATTATACAGAATAAACGTGTACACAATGTCGCTAAATCGACATCACGAAAATTACGCCGGAAATGCGTGGATTGCCCACATGCGCCCGTAAAATAAATGAGACGTCGTCCTCGTCTTTGACAGTTACAAGTAAATATGCTCATATCGTCGCCCTGTGGTCGAAATGAATATCTATTAATATTTTTTTTCTTTTTTTAGTGAATAATAATTTTAATAATTATTATATTATGTATCTACAATGCAAAACGCGTATTAAATGAAACTCCACTATATGTTTCAGCATCAAATTTGTGAAAGAAAGTGAAAGCTTTTTCCCGGACGTCCATCATTAGGTACATTCCTCGGTACGCACAAAAAAAAATGTCTCATTTACGGTTGCGTGTCGTGGACATTAAAACAGGCATTCTCTTTCTACTCCACTTAAAACTGAAAACTGTTGAGTTGTGATAATTACAAGTAAATTCAAGATCGAAATGAAATAAAAAGCGTTTACGACATAATCCTGAATCGTGCGTAACTATTCCGCGTTATAATAAAAAAAATAAAATCTAGACTTATTTTATTCTATATTATGCCCTCCTTCCCTTCCTCCGTCCTATCGCCGACGGTATTTTACTAGAAAAACTTTTCTTCGAGCCAATTTTGCTGCTGGCGCTAATGAATTATTTACACGTTTTACAACCGCACGACTTCTATATAAAGTATATTTCGTCTGCCTGACGCTCTTGCACTTTTTTTTTCCTCTTCCTCGCTCTTTACTTACACCTTTTACACTTTTTCGCGATAACAATCGAGTCATCGGAAGCAATGGCACATCAACCTCTAACATAACTATCGTCGTTAATCAGTTCACCTTAGTCGTTTTCATCGTATCCAGCATTGAGCCTTTCTTGCATCGACATGCAGTAAGTTGGTGATATAAATGCAAGTTCGATTTTTGGTATGTAACAATGAGCAATAAACACCTCGAGTGATGATTATAAGCCGACCATAAAACAGTTTTATATTGTTATATTATCGTCGATGGTCGCGGGAAGTGAGGGAAACAAATTCGGGGTCGATCCATTGTATACAGAGTGTACAAAATTAGAACATCAGAACAATGTTACGGCGATTCTAAGACGTCAAAAATCAGCATATCTTGTTCGGGTTTGGGTCGAGTCTATCTTGAAGGAGAGGAGAGCATTAACGCACATTCCTCTGCATGGGATTCTGACCGCCTTTAATCTTGGGTTCAAATCTCTCCAGAGAGTAGCCAAAATTCAAACTTTTCCTCTTCCATACTACTCGCTTTCACGAGTAGTCAAGAGTCACAGTCAACATTCACACTTCTACGTGATTGGATAAAAACTGAAACAAGACCTAATAACATTAACTTGATTTCAATAATGAAAATCGACTCTTCATCAACATTTTTTTTTTCCTCAAAAATTTATATGGGTAAGAGTACGTCTCTCTCCCTTTACATTACCGAAACTGAAACAGCATCGACTCTATGACCACTTCTTTCTTAATACATCGAAAACTCAAAATCGATGTGGATTTTTCACCCAATTCCGACTGCTAACCGACCACTTATCCTCTTGTAAGTATTTACACATCGTTTGCCAATACGATACATAATTATCATAAGTCAAATGCGGTTGATTCTGCGATAAAGTATAAAGAGCGATCAACGAACCACCTGGAGGCATTCGAAAAGTGGAGGATATCAGGGGTGCAGAAGCTGAGGAACTTGGAAGTTCTGGAGATGGCTGGTGTTGAGAGACAACTGCTCGCAAACGTAAAGGGAAGCAAGAGATAGGATGTATCGGCCTTATATACTTCGCGGAGAAAAGTATTCGCTCCGGAGTCTGATCTTGGAGGGAAAGAAAGGAAGTGTGACGCGTGGAATCTGTCACGAAACAAACATACGTAACTGGACAGGAGTATCCAACTTTGAAGGGCGCGTTTCCTACGCTAATTGTCCGACGACAAACGCTTTTATTACCGCCAACGGTCTTGGAGCACGGCAGCACAAGAAGAAGAAGATATCAAAATGAGTCGACTTCTGGTTTCAAATTCGAGTGTCAACTGAAAATCAAGATCGATTTCGAAGATTTTACGTTACGTGACTTTCAAATTAGATGAAGTCCTTAATAGAAGGGTAAAAAATCGAGAAAAATCCGAAAAATGGTGATTAGATATAATAGTTTTTAATAAGGAATAGAATGAGACACGACCCAGCTCTCTATGTTCAATATTTGTTTTATAATTTGTATTCAAAAGTTGACTTGGTCAAGCTCTTTTCGTCAAATTGCCTCTTGTGAAGAAAAGTATTTTCTACACTACGGGCCCTCTTCTATTGGAAGATGATCGACGTTCACATTGCGTCGATTTTAAAGGAATAATCGGAAAGGAATTCAGAATATTGAGATTGAAGATGAGTTAAATTGTGGTCGCGGCAATTATTTATGTTTCAGCTTCACCTATCTTTCAGACGTTGCTTGTGGCAATGTGTGATATGAGGACATTTCCATATCTACATCATCAATAATTCAAGAAATTTCATAATCTGCTGAATCATATGGACACACAAAATCGAAAAACACCTGAGAACCTATCTTTGAATGATGAGAAGAATGTTCAATCCTTTGACTGTCCTCTATGTCCCACGAGGTTTACTCAGGAAGTGAGGAATATCCATGTGCACCTCACTCTCATTACTAGAGACCGGATTTTTTGGCGAGAAAACCTGTGAATTTCGGCACTTAAATTCAAAAATTCGGCAATATTCGGCATTTAAAAAGAAAGAGGGGGAAATACGCGTTTTTCACTACATTTACTCACTCTCAATGAAAATTATACAATTTCCAACCAAAATTACCTCACTTTTCACCAGAACTAATCAATTTCGGAAGAAAAAATTTATCAAAAACTGCCTCACTTGAGAACAAATTTTGTTGATTTTTGCCAATCAAAATTTCATAAATTTTTAAACAAAAATTGGCCCAAAATTCAGTAGTTTTCAAATAAAATCCACCTGATTTCAGGCAAAATTTGGTAATTTTTAACAAAATATTCACAATTTAGCATGAAATTTCTCAGTTCTATTGCAAACTAAGATTTGTAGTAATTTCGGTATTTTTCGGCAAAATTGAATTTTTTTCTTGCGTTCTATTTATCATGATTCAAACTTCATTTTGATTCTCATTCATTTCGCCCTTCAGGAGAAATAGTGCCAAATGCCGAGGAATCCGGTCTCTGCTCATTACTATCCAAGCATTGTCGCGGGTCGAGCATGATAGTGATTTTTAATAGGCCTCATCACATAAGTAATCACGACACACTCTGTCAGCGAGTAGCGAAGTCACACGCATCAAGCACTGGGAGAGGGGGGACGTTGACAGAACATTGACTACAGATCCATAAGCGTTGAAACGTACGGGTTTTTGGAGTCGAGGCACCCACCGAAAGATCTACAAATTGTGTAAAATATAGGCATTTAAATTCAAAACCAGTTAAACCTAAAGAAAAAGGTACCACTTATTGATGAGCACCTACTGAATTTTGGAAAGTTCAACGCCTACGAACAGATCGACGCAACAAAGAAGCCAAAAGGGAATCGACATTTGGATACAATGATTCGAGTATTTTGATATCAACTTGAGGTCGACACAAAATTAACTTGGATCGACATCGATCAGCAATTGCTTTGAAGTCTGACAAGCATGGAAAGATTGACTCACATTCGACTGCGAAAGGGCAGCCTCGATGTTGACACCCGCTCGAAGTTGATTTCAAGCAAGACTCACGAATTTCGACATTTATTTTATTTAAGGTCCATTCAAAGTCGACCTACACGCTTTCTTAGAACGCTACAAGTGACGCAATAGAGCAGTTGTTTCCAGGTAGATCAGAAACTTGGAGAGGTTCACTCGAAATCGTGAGTTGAAATGGGCGGGGTCGAATTAATTCCACACCTTATCAACCTGTGCCCAGCGGCAAACTGACGGGCAAATTTTTCTTAACCATAGATTTATTCTGGGTTTTCAAATAATTCGCGAAGTTAAATTTTCCCTGAATGGACATAAGCATCTTCCCCACGTTAACTGTGCTCTAATTCGCCGCTGCTCAAACCCAATGTCTGCATTGAGTCAATTCCCACAATTTCCATCAAGACTTGAAGCTAATTTATAGTGGATTTTCGATGAAGGGCATTCAAAATAGAAGACTGTACACTGAATAAGGTGGGTATTTTCAAAATTGGCATTAATCACATTTATCTTTTTCTCCTGCGTAATTATGATGAAAATACTGCGCTCGTGGATAGTGCCAATTTTGAAACTATAAAATCCCTGATCTTAAACAAACTCGACTAAAAATTTATTGATGTTCCATTTCGCACCGTTACGTTAAAATTAGAAACGACTCAATTTAAACCTGACATAAACTGCGAATCGACAATTATTGATTCAACTCATATCAACAGTAGATACAATAAGCTGAACTTCCAAAAGAAAACCTATGCACAAAATATCAACCAATAAGGTAAAGCCTTTGCAATCACGTCTCAGTATAGGCAAAGCAGTTACTCTCAAACTCACACTTGAATAGTGTATGAGAGTTTCTTCGGGTAGTTTACGTTTTCAGAATTTAAATCGTCACACGATGAGCAAACTGCGCACTTCCTGTCTAGTCTGAGAGGAAAAGCGAAGGTATACTTCGGAAAATTCACATAATAAATGACGCATGATACGGAGAAACTACTGCCTAACCTCGCGAATCAAGCAATAAAACGTCAATCATCAGACACTGATTACAATAAATAGCGAGATAAAAATTCTCGCAGGAAAAAATGAAGAAAGCTTGTAAATACTGTACACGGCTTCTGAAACCGGAATAAGTCCCACAAATCCAACGTAAGATTGGAAATAACGCGGAATCTTACGAATTGAATTGAAAACGAGGTGAGTAAATGCTCAAAGACAAGCTATAGGTAAGATTGCACTTCACCCTCCCACTCTCCTCGAACGCTTTGCTAGAAAAATAAAGCGGCATTCCTCGCAAAGATAAACCCTGATCCTATAACGCGTTAATGAAACGAAGCACAAATTTTGAATTTGGCTTCGACCTTACAGAAAAATGTACCAAAGGGTCTCAAAATTAATAGAACGAAGATCGACGTTTATAATAATGCCACCAATTCAGATAAGAATATGCACAAAACGAACGAGAAATATTTTGCAGAAGAAAAAGAACACTAATTTTAATCATCTGTGTAACACCCAAAGAACGGCTTGAAAGACTCCAAGTAGCCTCTAATGGGAGTTGGAATTAAATTTTTCATAAGAGTATTAAAGTCCGAAGATGTCTCCTTTCACCGAAAAACCACCAAGATTAACAACCTTATTCTCAGTCATTTTTAATGAAGATGACTATTGCTCGCTATGCCTACAAGACAAAATGTTTCCAACGCAACCCTTTCATAAATTATCGTAGGAACAAATTTCGCAATAAATTACAAGGAGGAAGAACATTCTCAAAATTTGAACACAATATTTAAGAGACGTTGACCGAGTCAAAAATTTTTTGGCTCCTCTTAGCGCAAACACGAGCGTACAAATGTAATGAAGAAAAAATATCCGCGTGCTTGTTGAAAGTATTTTAAAATTGTGCCGAAATTTTGCAGCTATAGGGAGACGAAATTAAACGACGACGACGCCAACACGTACAAGAATTCAGTTACGACTATAAAACCTTATGTTATTCAACTATAGGGAAAAAGCAGGCACTTATTGAATAAAATATCGAGTGAAACGCGTACAAAATGGTGCTCGTGTAATTTGAGGTCTACGGCTAGGCTGGGCTCAGCCTCGAGAGGCAAAATTCGCACTCGGAACCTATTTTGGACTATTTTACTCCAGTTGCGCTCCTTTCACAAAATTCGCGGGTCGAACTTTCGAGGATACAAAGCTAGAATTCATGAATGCGTCCAATCTGATGAATCAAAGAGGCAAAAACTCAAACTCTCCTTCACATTCCCGAAAAACGTTCCAATTTATGACAAGCAGAACTTCTCCAGCAGCACGACCCCTTCCTGAGCATTCCCGACACCTCACATTCGCCTCAACCTGGGTACCTTACTTACAATCTACGATAGACGAATCGAAGCCATTACAAAAACCTGTACTTTACGGATGGATCCACATCAGGTTTCGAAGCTGGCTAGGAGAAGTCTCGCTCTCCCGTATAAAAAGCGCGACCTCCATACTCTGCCGAACTACCTGTCATCCATTCCTGCTTCTTTCACCTCTCACCTCCCTTAAATTCCTTCTTTCTCTGTTTTCAAGGCACGCGAGACCCCTATTCTTCCAACCCTATCGTTCAGCGCATTCTCATCCTCCTGCGCACTTTAACATCTTCTTTATCTCAAATTGACACCACGTTTCGGACCTAGTAGCCAAGCAAGTTCTGCTTACGTCCTCAATCACTGATTTCTCTCCTTTCCCGGTCTATGCCTCGAAATCTTACTATCGTTCTCTAATCATCTCATCATTGTCGATCCTTTCAACCCCATAATAAGCTTCGTTCAAATAATAAATCCCAGAGTCCATGATCCTCTTCAATTCATTCACAGTCAAAGAATGACGAAGAATTGGGCACACCCTCGCAACGAGGTCATGCCAAGACTATCACATTGAGGAATTATACGTTTCTCATTTCTGCTCCTGTCCTTAGCTTCTACAATTCGGAAAAACATTTTTTGTCCCCTCTTAAGCCTCCTGTACCCTCTCCAATAATTCAGAACCTATCCGCCGTTACTCCCAATCTCGAAATTGCTGTTTTTTTTCAAGAATAATTTTCCCCGAGTTTTCCAGGTTTTTACAGTCAATTTTTTTCAAGATGTATTCTTCTCATAGTCAAAAAAAAAAAAAAAAAAGGACGTAGAAGTTGACAAAAATTTGTTTAAACGTTGTCTTCATCCTTTTTCTAACGTACTTTTAACTGCCAATCAATTTTCATCGAATATGAACACCCTAAACCTAGCTTGTTCCTTCAAAAAATCAAAATTTCAGGATTTCGGTTGAAATTTTATGGCTTTTCCATATCCATCCAATTTCCCTGACTTTGTGTGGCAACCCTGACTCTAAACTTTCTACGGTCGGTCTATTATTACAAATTCATTCAACTTCAATACTGCTTCCCGATATAAAAATCGCCTGTACAGTTTAATATAGCTCGTAAAAAAATATGAAGAGAAAAAAAAATGATACCAAGTTTTTCCATAATCTTTTTTCGGAAGAAATGAAAAATTAGAAATTTACTGGTAAAGTTTGGACAAAAAATTGATAATAATAAAAAGCAGCCTCTGGGTAGTGAAAATTAAACCCAATTCGGATTTTTCTACGTCTTTTTTTTTTTTTTTTGAAACTCTCAACAATTTTTTCATCCGTTTTGAAGGTCTTTTTCATTCTTTCAAAGTACAAAAAAAAAAAAAAAAAAAAAAGAAGAAGAAGAAAGAGAAGGAGACGACAAAATTTTGCGAAAAAAAAACGACATGGGAAAAATCCCTTGGGGAGTGACATAATAAATCCGGGATTCCTCCAGAGTTTTGAACTTTAAAATTTATATTTTATACGCTTTTATAACAGATTTCACAAATTCCATTAAGATGCAAAATGAACTTTTTGGGGGAAGTTCTCAAATTTTTTTCGTCCTGGTTCCATGGTGCCTCAATAACACCCCCCCCAACAAAAAAATGAGAAGAAAAGAAAGTAAAACCCTATATTCTCCAGGGTACATGGATTAAACGAAAAAACGAATACACTACAGGGAGAGTAAACAAATGCAAACCGCGGTTTGCATTTGTTTACTCTCCCTGTAGTGTATTCGTTTTTTCGTTTATGATGGATAGCCGTAACCTTAAGGAACGGATTCGTTTAATGGTACATGGATTCCTAAATGTCGAGCTCTGAAAACTTTAGAGAGCTGTAAATAACACCTCCAAAAAAATTCTCTGAGAAATTTCAGATCTGAAAAATTTCATCATGGAGATTTGGGAATCAATTTTTTTCCAATTCTTCACATTTTTATCTGTAGATGATCGGTGACCGAGTATTTCTTTTTCTTGAAAATTTTACCGATATATTAAAAAAAAATTTGAAGAAGATTTTCAGCAATCCTCCAGCCTTTTCCTCCTTTCACGCATTTATTTCGGCAAAAAAATTTAGGAAGATCAAAAATTTACCAATATATTTAAAGAAAATTTGAAAAAAAATTTTAGCAATCCTCCCGCCTTTTCCTTCATTTACGCATTTATTACAGAAAAGAATTTAAAACGGTAGAAAAAATTTACCTAGATTTATCCAGCAAATTATCATGATATAATCACACAGATATACCTATACAAAAAACTCAATAATTCAGAAGTTCTCTCAGTCATATCCACTCGATGAGGTAACGAGATATATTTTTTCCCCTTTTTCCATAATATGCGGTTTATTTAAATATAGTTCGAAAAAAAAAAAAAAAACTCGCTTCATTGATGCTAGATATAAATCTCCTAAGATAATAAATGTTTAAAATGAATCTTCATTTTAGACAAACACGCCGCCAATTACACACACATTAACACATTTATTACATCTAAGATATTTCCAGACCGCGCTGATAAGAAGATGCGTCTATTGCACCTTCGTAATGCAAAAACGCTCTTTCAATTTTTATCATCAAATCAATTTTTTTTTTTTTTCTCCTTAATTCCTAAAATTCGGATCGGTGATCCGAGACTTTGTTCGAGATCACGAACGTTTATTCGTTTAATTTTATTTTCAAAAAATCAGGTGAAGGTAGACGAAAGTTGGAAACAAAAAGTCACTCTCAGCAAACACGATGATTTATTAATTCGAAGTGCATGAAAGCTTCCTGATTGATATCGCAAGGTTAGGAAGCTACCGGTATTCTAGTTTTTTACCTACAATATTTTATTGTAGGGAGTTCAAGTTGACGAGATGAGTCGAGAAGATTACTGATAAACTGAGGGAAAACTGCAAGAAATACCAGGAAATGCAAATACCTCCTTCAAAAGGTATAAAATACGAACTATAAAGGCTATTGAATTAAAAATTTGCAATAATTATTCTCACTTACAGCAGAAACCGGTTACCGACATCGTTTTCAGCGTTACATTCAAATGCTCTAAGACTGCCTATTACACAACTTACTAAAGCGGAAAAAAATGATAAATATGAGAGTCGAAGAGAAGCATGACTTTTTTGTACTTACAGTGCTTTCGCAAAAATAATAATATTTTTATTCTTCAAAAACTATCACAGAGAGAAGGAAAAAAGGAGGAAGAAACTCGCCCCAATGACGTTGTGATACAAAACCTAATTCTATCAGATAACGATTGCTTACAATGAATCTTTTTTCATCTTAGATACGATGCCAATTACGTACACTAATCTCTCTATTCTTAGACCATCAATAAGTAGCTGCATTTATCAATTGCAATTTGTAATGCAAAAACATTATCTCCATATCGTATTGACGAGATGAGACATTATTCAACATCATAACAAGGTGAAGATTTCCAGACGAGAAGAAAAATTGAAAATTCGTTCTCAATAGAAGCGCGTGGGAATTTTCGAACAGAATTAAGGAACTCACCCGATTGATGCTAACATGAATCCGCCAATGTACGAAACCTTTCTCAAAATGTAAAACAAGTCCTCATCCTGGAGGTGAAGTCAACATTGGGGGGGCGAACACCACATAAAATTCTCACTGAGTACAATTACGTTATCACCGCACGTTACACAAAAATTCATTCACTACGCATAAATTTCGATACAAAACAAGGTAGTAAAATAACAATGCGATACACGTTAAATTAATGAGATCGAATTTAAAAATCGTCACAATTTTAGAAAAAAAAAAAAAAAAAAAACACGTCGGCACAACGCGAGGATCGACAGCGTAACAATCGCCCAAGAAAGAAGGGAAGAATAAGAAGAATGAAAATAAAAAAGCCAAAAGAGGCCTTTACCTATAACGTTTGTTATCAAGTGCCTATAGGTGGGAGTTAAACGGCGGCGCTCTCACGGAACAAACGACGTTCCCGCGACCGAAATTCTACGTCTTGCACGAATCATAAGCGAGGCGGTGGCGACCGAGCAAAAGAACACCGAAAAACAAAGACACACACACCAGCCAGAATCATGCGCCTTTCCGACTATGACTCGCACTGTGTTCTATTCTCTTCTTATTGTTCATAGTCGTCGTCGTTCTCTCTTTCGCCGCGGCGTCTGTGTGTACTATGTACTATACAGTGTATGCCCGAAAAAAAAAAAAAAAAAACACAAGGAGGTGTACAATATGTACACACGAATACTAACGTCGGTAACCACTCGCGAGCAACGTAGAGACTCGATTGACGTTGTGTACGCGAACGCGTCGTACGACTTACAATAGTCGTCGTCGTCGTGGACAGTCGCCACCCCTAGACCTCCCTTTTTGTTACCAATATTCGTCTTTTGTCTTTCTCCTTTTTCTCATTAGCGTCGAACGGTGACGGAGGTGTGTTATCATTGTTTACTGTGTACGCTGACGCTAAGAACGCGCGGTCCGTGCGTGGGGGAACGCGCGAGTAGGCGCATTCTCTTGTATTCGTCGTCGCGTGTAATTAATGTATGACAATTCTTTATTGTTGATCCTCATAATACACAGGTTGTATTATTTCCTTTTTTAGCGCGATTCGAGAGTTTTAAGTATTGAGTTATTATTCTTCAAGGAGTTGCAGTATGTTTTTAAAGCTCGTTGATACGAGATTACTTGATGACAATTCTTGAAGGTAAAAAAGGACTCTTGAAAAGTTGAGAACATCATAATTATAGATCACGTAACTTCACCTTGAAAATGCGGAAAAGTACTGAAAACGATATTTGTTATCATATGAGAAAGAAAACATGCGACTTTTCCTCTCACAATGCAAAACTCATTGAGAAAGTAACTCCCTCTCTGTAGAATAAATACCAATGACCTGTCAATCAGGCCAATTATTTGTATAAAATGAACAATAAAACTCAGTTTATAAATTCTATCGCTATGACGTCACATCAACTGATAAAAGAGTACACGGAAAAAAATCTCTACAATTTAAATGCCTATAAATATAGTCCTGGCACTCCGCTCGCAAAAAATTGTCAATTTTACTATAAAAAATAGTAAATATTACTATATTTTATCAGTTTTTACAACTTTTTTTAGTAAGTTCAACTATTTTTTTCAGTCAATTATACAATTTTTTGCAGAGCGGAGCGCCTGGACTATAATCAAAAGTCATTTAAACTATTTTTTTTTCTCAGTGTAGAATACCCATAATCCAATAAAGAAACCTGAATTTCATTTCAATCTATAGGCTAGGAGTACTCTAAAACCTAGGAAACGTCTCCAGAAAATTCACTCCCCTCCCCCTATCTACCTTGCTACGGGGCGGGACTATAACAATTATTTCTGAGGTCTTCGAAAATTTATATTTCCATTACTCAGCTGAATATTCTTATTGCAATACGACTAAGCGTCACCTACAGAATCGTATTCACTCAATTGGAAACGCGCTGAGGAATTACTATCAATTAATTCTCGAAAAAATTGTTGCTACCCATCTTCAGATATGAGACTGTAACTTGTCTAAGTCTCGAAAAAAATCCATCCAGTATAGTTTTGGAGGAGATCCGGGGACTAAAAAATTTTTCAACAGGGAACCGGTTTTATGGGGGGGCTTTTTGAGAAAGTCGCCGTGCGCCGTCCGCCGTAAGGCAAAAAACTTCGGCGGTTTATAATTATTGATAATACATCTTATAAATTAACAAGGGGTAATTTTTAAATTATTGAAAAATGGTAGTAGTAACTAGTGAGTTGAAGATTGTTACTTTTTTATTTATTTATTTTTCTTTCTTATATGTTGGTACAGTAGTGAGTGCGACGTAAATAATCGAGAGATAGAGATATTGAATCCGAGTTGTTTCCCAGAGCTTGCGCGAAGGCGGACGGGACATTTAATGTAGAGCGGAGAGGAGCTAGCATAGGATGAAAAAAGACGTATTCAACTGTTGGAGTTTCTTTCTGACAGTAAGAACAAGATGGGGGAGCCAGAAGATCAGGATTGATAAGGTAGGAGTGAGTGATTTTTGTGTGGCCGATTCATAGTCGAGTAAGGACTACTTCTTTTCCTCTATCATTTTCTAATAGACGTGGACCAATGTGAGGGACTTTGTTTGATACTGAGGAGCTTATTGGAGTATGATTTTTCCAGAGATTTGTCCATTTTTTTAGGATGAGAGAATGGTAATAGTTTTTGTAATCTGAGACAAGTCTGGATAAGTTGTCAGTTATTTTGGGAAAGGATGTTGCTTATTTGGCGACGAGGGCGACTATGTGACTGGGGATCCATATGAAAGAGATAGATGTTGATAGACTTCAGTGAGTGTAATATAAGGTGGATTGGTTCAATGAGAGGATCGTTACTAGAAGTATCTGAAAGAGAGAGTGAAGAAAGCTGGTCGGTGAGGAGGAGGAATTTGTTGTTTTGTGGAAGCTGTGCGATATGAGAGTGAAGGAAATGTTGCGAGTTCGTTGAAAGTGAGGTGTCCATCCATGGAGTGTGAGCATAGGCGGTTCTATTCAATTTTCTAGATCCGTCGGTAAGGCAGATTTTGTAATCTGGATATTCTTGTATTAGTTGTTTCATGTTAGAGATGGTGGCAGAGTTGTCTCATTTAGGCAATTAAGTCAGGTCAAGACGGAGATTTAGAACGGTCATAGTCCAAGGGGGAGAGTGTATATATGGGTGGAAGAGGGTTAGGTTGGAATGATTTATTGAGGGAGATGCTGAATTGAGTTAGGATACGTTTATTTGAAAAGAAAACAAAAATTTGATGTCTCAAAATAATGGAAAATACATTCCTACACAATAATTTTGTGGATGGCACTTAGACTTCTTTCTTTGTCCATGCTTCAATTGGTGATCCGTAATCTGGTTTGGAACCAATTACGTTCCTGTAGAGTTGTAATAATAATTTTCTAGAACACCCTTTAGAAGGATGTGAGAAACATTTCAAAATGGATGGGGCACGGATACATTTTTCTTTCAGGGTTTTAATGTGGAGGGAAATTTTTGATCAAAAAGAAGCCCGAGAAGTTTAACTAAACTGCGGGATGGAATTTTATAATTTTGAAAGAGAAATGGTTGAGGTGGAGGGGTAGGAAGTCTCTTTTTGAAAATAAGTGAGTAAGTTTTGGAAGGGGAGAATTTGAACCCGTTTTTTATTGTCCACTTGGAGATTGCATCGAGCGTTGTTTGAAGGATCGGAACTCATAATGAGTGAGTGAGGTGTAAGTAGTGCACTAATATTGAAAAACCCTTTTTCAATTTTTTGTTTGAAGGAGTCTATTTGCTAGAATTGACACGGTCCGAAACGTTACGGCTCGACATAATGACACAATGCTCAAAGAGTAGAGTAAACGAGAAACTAATTACAAATACCGCAGATATAAAGGAGAAGATGCAAGATCTTTCGGTTAACAAACCATCATTGGGCAAAGGTGGAACGCCACTGACCCAGATACGACTTATAAAACAGAATACCAACGAGATCAGGATTGAACGAGCGAGCCCTCGCGTGGTGACTCAAACTCGTAGACCAATTCAACTAAACCTTCGTCGGGAAAATAATTACACCCAGATGCAATTCTCGCAAGATGAAACGTATTTGTTGGAGAAGGGTCTAAAATTTGGCCTACCTCCCCTTCCTAAAGATGAAACTCTTGCTAATGTCGTTGCCGACCTGACCATAAAAATTGGTCCCGGCGTGAATATTCAATCAGCTTGCGCTGAACTAGTCCGCGACACCCCCCTCCCTCGTATAAACAATTACGCGTGTGAGGTGATAGATAATCTGAGGAGGAAGGTCAGGGACCAGGCGTTAATTTTTACTAAAGCCGACAAGGGTAACGCGATCGTAGTCCTGGAGAAATCCTCCTACGTTTCCAAGGTTCAAGAAGTTCTCACTCAATGTGGAGCTATGGCTCTTTTAACTTTCCTAACTACGTCAAAGAGGTTAGGAAAGTTGTGAACGGGAGTGAGTTTATCATAAAAAGTTCTTCGCTCAAAAAAGCCCTGCTCGTACCTAACCCTGTTCCTCCCCTCCTCGATGGGTTGCCAAAAGTTCACAAGATGAATACTCCTATGCGGCCTGTCGTGTCCTACGTCTCCTCCCCTGCCCATTTTCTGGCCAAGTTCTTGGATCGTTGGTTCAAGTCTCGAATCGAGTACGAGTCCCCCTACTCCGTTAAAAATTCGGGTTCTCTGGCCGAGAGGCTCAAAAATGTTATTTTGCCTCCGGGTACTAGCCTCTGCTCATTTGATGTAGCCGGCCTCTTTCCCAACATACTAAAGCCCATACTATGGAGTATATGGGTGACCTACTTGTAAAGTTCAACATTCCTCATAATGAGATACAGGAATTTTTTGGCCTCCTTGATGCGTGCTGGTCCCCTAACTTCTGTAAGTTCAATGGGAAATTTTACGAGTTTCCTGAGGAGGTAGGCATCCCCATCGGCTCTCCTTTGGGCTCTCTCGTTTCGGAGATATTCATGTCCAGGTTTGAGGTTGACTTGTTTTCCTCTGGCCAAGGGCTACTGAGTCACATCCATTACTGGCACCGATATGTGGACGATATATTATGTGCGTGGACCGGTCCTCAAGAGCTCCTTGGTGAGTTTCTTCAGTATCTGAATAAAATGTATCCCTCCATAAAATTCACTACAGAAATTGGAGGTTCTTCCATAAACTTTCTGGATCTCATTATCTCTGATAGAGATGGGGACCATGAATTTGCGATATTCAGGAAGGATACTTCGACCGATACAGTTGTCCACGGATCGTCCTTCTGTCCATTTTCTCATAAGATCGTTGCCTTCAATAGTTATATCCATCGACTGACTAGCATTCCGCTAAGTCAACCAGCTTTCCAAAAGGAGCTGGCGACCATTAAGCACTTGGCCGCTGTGAATGAGGTCAACTTGGACATTGACCGTATGGTCCGTAAAAAACTTACGAGGAAGGGCCTTGATTTTACCACTTCCCTCCCCCGCGACCTGAGTGGTAATAATAATAAGAGATTAGGTTGGATCAAGCTCCCGTTTTTGGGTGAGTTTTCATCCAAGCTGACTCGTGTCCTCCACCCCTTTGGCTTCAGGTCTGCTTTTTATAACCTCAATACTGTGAAGGGCTTGTTTGTTAGGCTAAAGGACCCCATCCCGCGGGGGGAGAGGAGCGGGGTGTACAAATTGGAGTGCAAGGATTGTAACGGCGTATACATAGGCGAGACGGGTCGCCAGCTTGGAATTCGAGTAGAGGAGCACCTTAAGGCCTGGAAGAAAGGTAATTTGGGTGATTCGGCCTTTGCGGGCCACCTTGTCTCCAGTGGTCATAGTTTCAAGGAAGGTTCGGCTACCCTTCTCCACAAGGAGAATTCTTACTTCAAGCGCGTTGCGTTGGAAAATATCGAAATAGTGCGTCATCTGAACAGTGACGATGTTACCGTACTCAACAGGTATTTTCCCGACGAAGGTTTAGTTGAATTGGTCTACGAGTTTGAGTCACCTTGCGAGGGCTCGCTCGTTCAATCCTGATCTCGTTGGTATTCTGCGTTTTATGAGTCGTATCTGGGTCAGTGGCGTTCCAACTTTGCCCGATGATGGTTTGTTAACCGAAAGATCTCGTATCTTCTCCTTTATATCTGCGGTCTTTGTAATTAGTTTCTTGTTTACTCTACTCTTTGAGTATTCTGTCATTATGTCGAGCCGTAACGTTTCGGACCGTGTCAATTCTAGCAAATAGACTCCTTCAAACAACGCTCGATGCAATCTCCAAGTGGACAACAAAAAACGGGTTCAAATTCTCCCCTGCCAAAACTTACTCACTTATTTTCAAAAAGAGACTTCCTACCCCTCCACCTCAACCATTTCTCTTTCAAAATTTTAAAATTCCATCCCGCAATTCAGTTAAACTTCTCGGGCTTCTTTTTGATCAAAAATTTCCTTCCACATTAAAACCCTGAAAGAAAAATCCATCCATTTTGAAATGTCTCTCACATCCTTCTAAAGGATGTTCTAGAAAATTATTATTACAACTCTACAAGAACGTAATTGGTTCCAAACCAGATTACGGATCACCAATTGAAGCATTGACAAAGAAAGAAGTCTAAGTGCCATCCACAACATTATTGTGTAGGAATGTATTTTCCATTATTTTGAGACATCAAATTTTTGTTTTCTTTTCAAATAAACGCGTATCCTAACTCAATTCAAAATCTCCCTCAATAAATCATTCCAACCTAACCCTCTTCCACCCATATATACACTCTCTCCCCTTGGACTATGACCGTTCTAAACCTCCGTCTTGACCTGACTCAATTGCCTAAATCAGACAACTCTGCCACCATCTCTAACATGAAACAACTAATACAAGAATATCCAGATTACAAAATCTGCCTTACCGACAGATCTAGAAAATTGAATAGAACCGCCTATGCTCAGACTCCACAGATGGACACCTCACTTCCCACGAATTCGCAACATTGCCTTCATCTTCACAGCAGAATTAATGCCTCTCTCATATCGCACAACTTCCACAAAACAACAAATTCCTCCTCCTCACCGACCAGCTTTCTTCACTCTCTCTTCTAGATACTTCTAGTAACCATCCTCTCATTGAACCAATCCACCTTATATTACACTCACTGAAGTCTATCAACATCTGCATCTCTTTCATATGGATCCCTAGTCACATAAATCTACCTGACCACGACTCAGTCGACCTCGTCGCCAAATAAGCAACATCCTTTCTCAAAATAACTGACAACTTACCCAGACTTGTCTCAGATTACAAAAACTATTACATACAAAGTATAAGACTGGCACTATTAACCACTGTTTATTTTTGTATATAGAAAATTAAAACTGCAAACGTTTCGGTAGGCTGGCTACCATCATCAGTAACGTTTGCAGTTTTAATGTTCTATAATACAAAAATAAACAGTGGTTAATAGTGCCAGTCTTATACTTTGTATTACATATTTTTAACCACGGAAAAAAAAAAAAATCTATCTATTCATTAAAAACTATTACCATTAAGTCCCTCACATTGGTCCACGTCTATTAGAAAATGATAGAGGAAAAGAAGTAATCTTTACTCGACTATGAATCGGCCACACAAAAATCACTCACTCCTATCTCATCAATCCTGATCTTCTGGCTCCCCCATCTTGTTCTTACTGTCAGAAAGAAACTCCAACAGTTGAACACGTCTTTTTTCATCCTATGCTAGCTCCTCTCCGCTCTACATTAAATGTCCCGTCCGCCTTCGCGCAAGCTCTGGGAAACAACTCGGATTCAATATCTCTATCTCTCGATTATTTACGTCGCACTCACTACTGTACCAACATATAAGAAAAAAAAAAAAATAATAATAAAAAAGTAACAATCTTCAACTCACTAGTCACTACTACCATTTTTCAATAATCTAAAAATTACCCCTTGTTAATTTATAAGATGTATTATCAATAATCATAAACCGTCGAGCTGATAAACCTCAGTGTAGCTTATATAGCTCTTTAATGAAAAAAAAAAAAAAAAACTTGAAGTTCAGTTTGTGAACATTAATTTACTCAAAATACCAGTCCTACAGTATAGCCGAAGATTCTCAAATGTATTTTGCATCCAAATTCTTTCAGGTACGCCTCCCCCCCCCCCACCGCTTGGGTCTGTATAAAACGTCCTTCCTCTGTTTCTTGAGAAATTATTCGTTAATCTTCTGAGGTAGTCATCAAATATAGTCGTTAAGGGAACAAGATCATTAAATCAAAAAAAGTATTACAAAACATTTTTCAATGGCTCAATGTGTTATGCGTTTACCTCAATTAATTGCTGCCCATCGACTAACCGAACTCTAAATTCGACTCAAGTCTCAACATTGAGAGAATGTTCAAGATATTTTTCTAATAAGATTTCAGAGTATATTCGGTGAAGTTTCTAGGTTTTATGGCGGGAAAAAATCTGGTACTGGACGCTTCAATAGCTAGTCTATTTGTAGATGATCATCCAACCTTAAAGAGGTTTCATTCTTAAACCTGCGTGAAAATTTGATAATGAAACCTTAAAAATTTCTTTAGTAATCGAAAGGAGCCGAACAAATGAATTCGAAAAGCTACTCCTACAATTACACAATCTTTAGTCCAGAAACGGGCGCAAAAAAGTCCCACATAAAGAGGGTATTCTGTAATATCGCTTTATTTGTAATATTACACGCGTATTATCTGCATAATAAAAACATTTCATCTCATCCCTTCTTGTATACACAGAAGTACGACCTCGCCGCCTTACAGTCTACGAAAGAAAATCTCCGGGAATCTTATATACAAACTGGTTTTCCCAATACGCGTTGTTTCCTAATTACGCGAAGATGAATCGCATTCTGATGATGATACAATTCTTTTGCATAATAATAAGAAGAAGGGACGAAATCGTATTTGTCATCCAGGTGGGATATGTGTAGATAATCGTTGCTCCTTTTTTTTTCTCGGTGGCGCGCGCGAAGATTCGTATCGAAGATAAGACGCGGGACACGCGAATTTCGAGACGACGCGCGATATAAAATGCGAAGGTGGTGTCTGCCCTATTACAATGTTGTTTATGAGAGCGGCATTATGCAAGGAACCAGTTTTATGCGGCGTATGTGTCTTATTGGTTACGATCGGCTGGTAGTGCACGTGGTTGTTTTTTTTTTAATCGTGTAGACAGTGATGAACTGGTTTTCAAAGCGTATAAATCAAACGGGCACGCGAAATTCGTTATTTATGTGCGCGAAATGAGTTATTGCCGGTCAATATGCTAAACAAAAAAAGAGTTCTGATGGGTATTTGTTGAAATGTGCGAAGAGGATCGGGTACTTACGAGATTGAAACAGTATTGAGAATAACTATAGTTAGTTTTACAAGTAACGCAAGAGGGAAACGTTTGAGCGACAAGAGTTTTTCACTCAAAATTTTCAACAAAGCTTACAGCATGAGACAACTTAGTCTTATTCTCGAATCTTCGACGATTGTAGTCTAGCTCATTAAAAAGAATCACACTGGTGGTCTTTCAGACTGTAGATACCGAATAGGTTGGTCAGAGTGAGTGTGAGTAGCTAGGTAGAGTATAGGCAGCGCTAGTAGCTCCCGGTAATGAGTCTCACCAGCAATTGGGATCTAACAGACAGAGAACTTTGTGCATCTGAGTTGTTTTTATAAGCGATGCTAGTTCACGATCTCCAAGGCACTCCAAAACAGAGAGCTCAGAACAGCCATAATTTCATATGTTCCACAGACTAACGAGGAGCAGCGACTATCTAAAATTGAGTACCTCAAATAGTCTATCGAAAAAATCTGAAGGCGAATTATACTCGACTAGTTAACCCGGAGTATGCGACGGGAATTGAATCTTTTCAGGCATCGGAGGAGCAATTTGCGTCTGTACCTCCATTTCGATTATCGTGCTTTCCAAGGCAATAAATAAGAACCCACCTGACCGTTATATTAGGGTCTACGACTTCACGCGTCGTCGATAAATTATTTAACGCGCGGACATAAAAACATACATACGCCATTATTAATTAATCGTCGCGATACTAAAATTTGTCAACATGTTTACTAAATCGAATATTTCAGTTCCTCGTTTTCAGTCCTGCGCGCGACTAGCATATTAACAATCAGGAGAGATAGCGCGTATAGACGCGCTGGCGAAGAAATTAATAAAAACTTTTTTGAAGAAAAGCCAACATAGATACTTCAGCACTCGAATTCATCACTCTATAACTCGGTTTATTTCAATTAGGAGCCCATTCATTGGCATTCATTCTCTTCCCTTAAGGATATATGTATACGGTATATAGCTGAACTATAATATACGCTCTATTTTCACATTTTTACAAAGACCTGCCATTCATACCTATACACTCGTATATATACACCGTATACAATCTAATAATGCCCGTACATAACGTTAATTTTCGCACAACAGAAGCGTATCCACATATTACAACGAGCGCGTTGTAGTCGTTCTATAATTTGGCGTAAATCCGAGGAACGGTTGCGCGACCTTGTCTCGGCGAAGCATCGAGTGAGAGAACCGAGTCTCGCGAGTTGCATTGTTATTGGAAAGAAGGCGTGGTTTTCGCATGAATGTAAGTCCCACCGTGAAAATCGCTTTTTATCCACTTTCCACAAGAATTCAGTTACGAAGCGTTATTGTCGTGCTAACGACGCGACCTACGCGCGTCGATTTTCTTCGTTTCACGCACGATAAAGTGCGTGAGAATAGCGTGGGCGAGCACTCGTCCAGAACGCTACGCGACTGACGCTCTGATAATGTGCGATAAAATCTATAGATTCTTCAGAGTAGCCTGATTGAATCTGACTTTTTGAAATTGGAAAAACGAGATGCGGAGCCTTTGAAATATACATTGGTGAGATACACTGCAGAGAAAGTAAACCTTTGAGTCAATGTGGAATGTCTCTCAAAATATTGCAAGATCCTATCAGATTCTTTTTAAGTTACACCAGTGCATAGCAAAAATTGTAATCGATCTAGTATTTACATAAGAGTCAATCAACGTCCTTTGTATGGACTGAACCAAGAGACGAATTGACTATAAGTAGGTCCTTATTGACCGACATCGAGATACGTATCAATGCTGGCGACCAGAAACGTAGATAGTCTGACCTTTGACGGCATTCTTCATGAGAATCTTCTATTCCCTTCCCCACCGTAACTCCGCATGTGGGTGAATCATTGTCTTTCGTATAAACTGAACCAAAAGAAGAATTGACCAAGTGCCTTAGACCACAAACACTTGAACAGCATAGACTGAGCTCAGTTGCAAATCCTTGAATGCACAATGTGTTAAGAAATAAATATAATCGGGGGAAGAAAAGGCACTGTGGTATATTGCAGAGTGAGAGGATTTAGAGGAAGCACTGCACCAAACTCCGCAATCTTTTGCATTGCCTCCTTTCCCCCAATTATGCTTGTTTTCTTATTACATCCTCCAGTCAACAGTTTGTACACGTTTACAAGGCCTATGCTGATTGTGGCTAAGTCAAATGCTCAAATTTTATCTATAAGCACGGCCTTATTGACCAAAATCAAAATACGTTTCAATGCTGGTGACCAGAAACGTAGATAGGTAGTCTGACCTTTGACGGCATTCTTCATGAGGATCTTGAGAATCTTATATACCCTTCCTCACCACCAATGACAAAACATTGACCAAGTTTCATATATCCAAGATACTCCAGAACTCATACCAAATCATGCCTCATATTTAACGTAACTCCTCATGAGAGTCAACCAGCGTCTTTTGTATAGACAGAACAAAAAGAAGAATTGACCAAGTGTCTTAGACCATAAACAGCATAGGCTGAGCTTAGTCCCGAATCTTTGAGTGGACAATGTGATAAGAAATAAACATGATCGGGGGGAAGAAAAGGACCTGCGGTATGTTTTAGGGTGAAAGGATTTAGAGGAAGCGCTGCACCACACTCCGCAGTCTACTGCATCGCCTCCTCTTCTCATCACATCCTCATCCTTTATATGGCCAAGCCTCAGTCTATGCTGTTCATGGCTAAGTCAAGTACTCTAGCAGGTCTTTACTGATCGACCTCAATGCTGGCGGCCAAAAATGTAAATAGTCTGACCTTTGACGTCATTTTTCATGGGAATTTTCTATCCCTCCCCCACTACAAACGATGAAACTTTGACCAAGTTTTAAAACCTCTGACCCAAAAACGGGCCCTCATCAACTCATATCGAGACCTCAATACTGGACCAAAAGCGTGAATGTCCTGAACTTTTCTTAATGGTACAGAGTATAGCCTATGCTATTCCCACTCATTCAAGGAAAAAATATTGACCGGGTTTTAACATTTCTGACCTGCAAACAAATCCTCATAAACTCACATATCAACATATCAATACTCAGCCAAAAGTAAGAATTTTCTGACCTTTAATGCCATTAAAAGACGACTGATATTTTTATTGTAGCCTTTGCCAATTACAAAATATTGATCCACAAACTCGTCCTTATTGACTCAGTGCTACGCCAAAAGTGAGCAAATCATCCTCACTTACAGGACAAGCATTTTTCGAAAGGAAGCGGAGTTTGGATAATGGGCAGGAAAATAAAAACACGAGTTCTCCTATTTTGCAAGAAAATTAGCTTCTCAATTTCAAGTTCCCTTATGTCTAGATTGCACTGGGTAGAGCTACAGTAGCTTGAAACTTTTCTTAAGCATCTTCTCTCTAACTCCTACCGTCAATTGAACAATAGGAGAGCGCTAGGGCACCTTAACCAGACCATTTTCCCCCGAGTATTCCTTATTTAACAAGAAAATTGGCATTTTGAAAAATTTTTGACTAATCACCTTCAATGGAGGCTTTTTTAAAGTCCTCCGAGGAGTATAACATCAACAAGAACCATATAGCGGTCTCTTATTTTCCTTTAAAAGTCTTGAAATCAAGTCCCCTTCCCTACGATACAATGTAAGTCATTATCTTTCCCCATACTCCTCCCTAAGTACAAGATATCGATCAAATTTTGGAGTTTCTGATGTGCAAACACACTGCACGTAAGTATTGTGTCTTTTACATTGACTTATACTACGATATCGATGTTAGGCTGAAAGCGTAAATTTCCCACCCTTAGAGTCAATCTTTTATACTGCCTCCGCCAATCATTAAATGTGACCTGCTGTGAAAAAAGACTCGTAAGTTACTTTTTTTTTCGCTCCTCTTTCCTCTCTGCCATTGAAATTTTCTTCCTGATCCGCTGAAATGCCTTCATTAACTCACATCAAGAAACAAATGCTGGGCCGAAAGCATAAAATTCCTCCTTCACAGGAGGAGCGTTGATTAACATCTATGGTATATAGCCTCCCCTTCAATAGCAATGTATCGACTAAATTTGCGGATTACTGACCTGCGAATACATCCTGATTGACTCATACCAAGACATAAATTCCGGACCAGAAGTGCAAATTTTCTGTCCTCAATCTTTTGTACAGCCTACGCCCGCCCCTCCTTCCCCCGTCAATTACAAAAATAACCCGTCGTGACAAAAAGACTCTGCGTACCTTTTTGTCGCTTCTCTTTACTTTTGACCAACTTTCCAGGTTCCTGATGACCAGTAAACTCGTCCACATCGACTCACTTCAATAAACCAACGCTGAGCCAACAACGCAAGAAACCTGACCTTTGCCCTCATCCCCGAGCGTTCATTGACATCTACGATAAAACCCACGCCATCACCTCGAGAAGAAATATTAACGAAGTCTTCAAATTTCTGACCTGCAAAAACATTCTTATTAGGTACGTCTTTTAAAGGTGTCGATCTTAAGCCAAAAACGTAAATTTTCTGACTTTCAATGTAATTAAAAGTGAATGGAAATCTTTCGTACAGGCTATGTCACCTCCCCCCCCCCCATCAATAACAAAATCTTGACCAAATTTTAAAATTCATAATCCGCAAATACGTCCTCATTGATTCACATCAAGATATCAGTCCTGGGCCAAAAGCGTAAAAATCCTGGACGACGTTCCTGCCCACTTACTGAACAAGCATTGATTAACATCTATGGTATGGCTTACGTCATCAACCCTTCACCCTCCGTCAAGTACGAGATACTGATCAAGTTGTCAAGTCTCTTACCAGAAAACATCATCTTCTTTGTGTCATATCAAGTTATTAATTTTCGATTAAAAGCCCTGTCACAAGAAAAACCCCCTAGCCGTCCTCTAAACCGATCAGAAAAAAGAGCATCATCAAACGAGTTGAAATGGGATTTTTCTTTCGACCAACTCAGAGGACGCTGACAGGTCACAAGTGTACATTTTCTGACTATGAAAACCATTCATCATAGGGGTCAAGCTTTTATATGGCCTTCGTCCCCCCTCCGACGCTATCCAATTACAAAATGTGATCTGTCGAGATTTAACTCGAAGCTATACTATAGACCGAGTTTTTAAATTTATGATCTGGAAAAACATTCTCATTGACTCGCATCAAAATTCATGAAAGTTTCAACACTTGACGTCATTCTTCAGCTAGTAGGCAGGCGTTAATTAACATCTTTGGTTAGACCCCTTCTCCACCTTGTCAATTACAAAATGTTGACCCCGCTCTCATATTTTCAACGCACATGGACTCACATGAAGATATCAGTGATGGACCAAAAGTGTAAATGATCTGACCTCCGGTTTCATTCCTCATGTTGTACCTGTGGCATGACCTTCGCCCCTCGGCGATAGTATGATGTTCATTATTACCTCCTCCTTTGAAGTGTAGGACGAAGAATTTCTAGGAGAGAGGCGGGGGTTTAGATAATTAACAGTAAGAACAAAAATATGGGTTTTTGTTATAAGACGTGAAGTTGGTTGAGATGAACTTTTTGAAATAATTGTCATTTTACGAACATTTTTTTCCATAGGTATTTTTAGTAAACAAAAATTACCATTGTACGATGGAAGAGCACCAGGGTTCCTTTACCACTATTCTTGCTCCTCAATGACATAAAGTTCTCTCATTCACCTCCAAATTTTCCCTGTTCGACTATAGAATTGCCGAACAAGGGAAATTTTGGACTTTTTCCGAGTGCTTCGAGAAATATAACATCAACGAGGACAATATGGTGCTTTTTTCAATCTCAAAGCTTAGTTCTTTTTTTTTCTTTAGTCGACAGGCAGACCCATAGAGAGCTACAAGCTAGTCTGGAGAAAAATAAGTGCTGGTAAACATGAAAAAAGTTTCCCTCTTCGCCAAAATTAGTATTTTTTATCGATTTTCTTCAGACCATCGGGTCTCAATCGTCCCCGTTTGAAATTTTTTTCAGTCTTTCGATGACGTCACCATGAGAGCTTGAAATTTTTCCAAGTCCCTCCTCTTTAGAGGTTCACAGCTGGAACGTTTTTCATCTTCTAAATGGATTCAGAGCTTGCAATTTTCGAGTGACGTCATGATCCAGATGCAAACGTTTTCCCCAGAAATATATCCACCTACAGGGGGCTTTCTGCGGTAAAAAAGACTCCACGCTTTATCTGACTGCAAGGTTTTACAGCTTTTTTAACGAAGAAATGTAGCCTTTGAAGCTCTATCATGAAGTTTACATAAAAGTCTCAAACTTTCTATAGTTTTAGTCTCGTGAAGGCTGACAGTAGAGCGTCGGTTGAATATCAGTACAAATGAAGTTTTGATTGGTTTAATGAAAGAATAGCCCCTCAGGCAAAACATCCTCGATTGATGAAGATATTCACCTCGTCTCTTCTCCCCCTTTTTTCCTATAATGAGAATGATACTTTCGCAATACGACATCGCGATAATTCGAACGATTTTAATGAGGCGACATTTCTATCGAATTCTGACTGAAAAATTGATGAACTCCGGGCTTTCCAACCCTTCTGAATAAAACTTTCGAAAAACCTGATTAAATATTGCTCGCGAAAAACGTTTCAGCAAAAGTCTTTGTTCTTCCGTACAAAAACCCTGTAAGTCAATTTCTCACGCTACTCGTTCCGACAAATTCGTCAAATAATCGCGGCCAAGTACGAACACGGTGATGTGTGTTTGCATTTCGCGTGATGCAAACATCGAAAAACGGGATTTCGAATGTGTATACACGTACCTATATTTTTTCGCTAATGACAAATATTTAGAAAACGGCGAAAAGAGAGCGAAAAAACGAGACACGCGAACGAAATAAAAGGCTAATAATACCGGGAAGGAGAGGTGCGGGTAGCGGTGGTGCGGCGCGCAGAAAACAGCCGCGAAAAATGCTAGAAAGACGGAGACGGAGCTTTAGGTCGGAGCGAGCGCCGAGCCTACGCCAGGCAACATAGAAAAAGAGAAAACCCGTTTTTCTTCTTATTATTAATCTAGTCTCCGGACGCGAGAGGCAAGCAGTCGTTTAAATGTATTATTCAAGTTAAATGGAAATACACATTTAACCTTTCATAATTATATCAGTGTTCTTCGAACTGTTTATAATTCTATAGAAGAAGCCCTTTTTCTGTCCGCTACCATAAAAAGGAATACGGCGGCCCTTCTCGCCGCTCTCGTCCACCGCGCCGTCGCGCGCGCCAACCGCCCCCTCCCGTTTAATTCCCTCTGCAGAAACTCTGAAAACATTTCCTCCTTTTCTTTTCATCTTTATACAAATTTAACGAAATCTTCCTCATTTTCTGTATCACTTTGTTTCTTTGTCGCGCCCCGTAATACCTATTACGCTATTCATTACTTTTATACCCTATTTATAATTTATATCGTGTTGTCTTTTATACTTTTCCTTCGCCCCGCTTTCCCGCGCTAGTTCTTCCTTTGAGCTTTGATTTTGTTTCCGTTTTTCATTATTCTACTTCGGGTATATACGCGTATAGTCTACTCGGTATTATGTGTATCTCTTATATACTGGGAGTGTGTTTTCCGCAGCACTTCTTTTTTTTTTCTTGTCGCATCCCATCATCGGAATACCTCTTTTCCCACATCAGTATACTGCGTAACGACTTTATTTACGCCACTTATGATATTCTGTTGTCGCACTTTTGCGGAATATTGTATGCGAATACTTTCACTTTTATGAAAATACTAAGTTTATTCGTACGTATGCGTTATTATACAATTGATCGTCCAAAAATGTCCGCACGGTAAGAACGTAATATTTTATCAATGGTTGGTTCTGCGTCGCAGACCGCAAATTAATGTATGAATGAAAAAGACGCTGCACGCGAACGTAACGTGCCAAAATTTTTAACGCTCCATAAATTACAATTTTATGCTGAACTTCCGTTACGGTTTGAACGTATTAAACAAATTTCGCAAATTTCGCATGCACCGTACCACCGTATTACTGCGGTATTATCGCGCGTTTTACGAGTCCTAGACAAGCTATATCAAAATAGACAGGCGAAAATTAAATTAAAATGAGAGTGGAGGGCGGCACAAGAGGGGATAAATGTTACCGGAGTGCGAAAAATATGCAGCACAGTGACCGGATTGAACAATTCAATGGAAGAGGACAAGTCAAGAGGAAGACTTGAAACGAACAAGCATCAAAATTTTATCAAACGGGGGTCGCTATTTCACATTTTCATCACTTTTGGAAGTCGATTAATTCTGGACACGGATAACGAGACGGAATCGAGCTGACTACGTTCTTTCAAGTCACTGAAAATTCGAATCAATAGCCTTATAGCAACACATCTAGCAAAGATATGGGACTAAACTATCCTGGAGGAAAGGTTGGGATATACCATGCTCGCGTACATTAACAAACTAGCCTAAGAGAGGGCAGTACCGCTTTTTCTCACCCGCTTATGCCTATTCTAGATTCCTTGGGGTAGCATAATGGACTAGTTCAAATTTTGGGAAACCGATCAGGTAAATCGTGCAGACAGCGATTCGCGCGACCCTAGAAACAGCTTCGAAAGAGGTCACTAGCGTCGATGCATATCAAACCAATTCAATGCTTAGGCATCCGACCACCAGTCTCAAAAATATCTACTCAGTTGACCGAACTTTTGAAAATACATTTGTGACCTGCGATAAGAAAAGGATGCTCATTGCCCACTGACAGGAACACCATTTCTCTCTAATTAGATATCCAATCACAGAGAAATGGTGTGCCTGCCTATAGGCAATGAGCATCCTTTTCTCATCGCAAATCACATTTTCTACGACGGCGTAGGTAACATTCTGGCCGAATGGCACGTCAACGAAAAGAAGACGAGTTTATAACCATTGTTCTCACTAAAACCCGTCTTTTTTCTGCAGCCAATGAAGATCCAAACTGTCTTCAAGGTGTCAACGAACCGCTGCTAGAATGAATTACAAGATGTAGAAATGCGAGAACGCTTGCTGAGTTCTCTGCTGGAAACACAGCTCAGAAAGGTGGAACAGGCCCTGAAACATTGCGTACCGAGTATGTGATCTCATCGAGATATTCCTTGGAACTCATATTGAGCGAGTGAGGTGTAAGTAGTGCACTAAAATTGAAGAAAAGTTTTCGAGATATTCCTCGACTCGGTCAAAGCCAGTTCGATGAGAGACGTGATATCAGGTCAATATATTCGAGCTAACAGGGGGTGGACCACGATTTCCGCTAAAACTCCCTCCACATCTTTCAGGGTAGGACTCTATGTACTGATAATTGCAATGCCTATGATATCACCAGGGTAGTCCTATGTAGATCAGGGTCATTCGAGGTCAGAGGCGTGACTTCAGTTTGTACTAGCCTTCGTGATGTCAGTATCATCGCAGTACCACATGAGACAGTGTAGCCATTATCAGCTCAAATTCAGAATTATCATAATCTACCCTTCCTCAGCTCACTGTCTCAAGTCCTACCACTGAAGAGACAATTTCAAAGTTACCGTCACTACAGGAACTAAGCAGTCTACTCACGATTAAAAAGAAATTCATTGGCATTTACCTCATATCGTTTCATTGCTGGCGATGCTCAGTTTCAATTACTTGTAGAAGGGAGGGTAGAGGGAGAAGAAGTAAGAAATATTCATGACAAAGGGGGAATCAGCGATATGCAATGCTTTCTCAATAATTATGAAATATGTATGAGCAACATCAACACTTCATATAAATAACGGAGAACGACCCCTCTTCTTTCCCTCAATGGTGACATATCATACAAATTAAGAACTTATTACTATTCAAATTCATTAGCGAAGTCCTCTTTTCACAATTCATACACATTACATACCTAATTTCAAACAAAATCTAACCTGTTTTATGGTCACCCCTCTAGGATTTCTGGAACATGTAAATGGCTGAAATGGCTGACATTTATCGTGAACAAATCGCCATTCAAAAATAACACAAATATTATTTTGATAATTTAAACGCGAAAATAATTGACACTTGAGAAAAAAATTACATCCTCATAGTAAGTTTGTCGAATGCTACCTATAATATTCCACTCAGAACAGTTCAAAACGATACAGGCTTCAGCCCTCGACACCAAACAGAGACTAGATTAGATTTCAGAATATACCTACGTAATAATCATTCTTTGTATTGATGTTTGAGTTCAGATTTCCACATGAATGTGAGGCATGTAAGTATTATCAAAACACAATAGCTATGAGAACAATGAGAGAAATAAGTTGAAGTTATACTCTTATCGCAGCGATAGTGTAATCTGTCTAACGTGAAATGATTTTTTTTTATATAATAAGGAGAAAGTACAGTCCAACGTGTTCCTAAAATCAGTTTGAAGTCTGAATGATTTTCCAGCCCAAATATACTGTTGATGACACTGCATAAACAACTATAAGTTGTGCTCACTATTTTATATCTGCAGTCCATATATGATACGGTCAATAATCATATCAGTTGTGCACCGCATCAGCACGTCAAGCTTCATTATCTCAATTTCTCTAAGATCCGTGATTCATATCAGTCTACCGCCTTGTCAATTATGAGACTAGATCAAGAAAATATATTGTATAAAAATAGAGCTTGAAAGTCATCAATTTCTCTAAGACACAGACTCAGTTCAGAACGACGAATTAAAAATCTTTCTTCAAAGTACGGGATTTTTGAGCCCGCGCGGTCCATTAGACAGAAAAATAATTCTGTCCGAAGAATAGAGGACTTGAAAAAGCATCACTCATCAGCGTATGAGTTAATGACGGGAATAAAAAATATCGACTGAAGAGTTAATAAGGGAAGAGGAGGATGACAGGTCTGGAGGAAAACGTTGAGACAGACTTCACTGATGAAGACATCATCGTGACAACCATGCCAAGTTTATTTATACACGCCTCTCTTCACATTCACATTTCTAGGCGTGATCTTTGTCAACTAAACAAGAAGTCGAGTTGTTGTAGACAGATGAGATGAGGACACTCACGATTCCGCACATTTTTTTGCCACATACCCCCGTACTTCGGTTCTCGTTTTCAAATTTTGGCAAAAGTACCATTACTGTTGAACGAATCTCGCTTGCGTTGATAACAATTTTGGTGGATGGCCGGCCGAATGGCTTCCCTAAATACTCACTCGATTTCATTGGTTGGTTAATTATCACCAAAAATCCCTCGACTAACGGCTCCCTCTACCTCTCGCACAGTATTTGGCCAGAGTTGATTATGTTGATGACATTAGTGTTAGGATCCTTATTTGTAAGGAATACCTTCCTCCTCCGTGAAAAAGATGGGCCGGATTCCCTTTCGTGTGAAGTTCTTTAGTGAACATGGTCGTGTTCTACGACCTTTCAGGTTCCAGTCTGTCTACAACAATTCTAAACCCCTCAAAATGACTCAGCTAAGCAGTTCAATGAAATTTGAATTTTTTTTTTGGAAGGATCTCCTCTTCATCCTAGATGAGAAACGAATATTAGAAGATCGATGAGCACGTTTTCAAATTTCGCAAAAGGACTATTTCTGATCAGGCGCGATGGCCGAATTCTGACTCAATTTTACTCGCACATCTCCCTCTCAAAGTTTTGGGTATCGTCACCTAGAAGAGATAGTTGAATCACTCACTTAGAGTATTGCAGCCAGCTGAAAGCCAAAAGCCAAATTCAGCTGAATCCTTTTCTTTTTCTGCACAATGAACCACTCGAAAGTTCAAATTTCAAATTCAACTGCTCCACTTTCCAGGAAAGACTGACTTTGCCAGAAAATTAACAAGGCCGGTTCAGTCCAGCTGTTCAGCCGTTCAGCATAGAAGCCTGTAGTGTAGTCATTCAATGGCGAGATAAACACAAACTCAAGCATGTCCAAGAAGTATGAAAAAGCCCCAATTCTCCTGATCGTTTCATCCGGACACACATTTTTTTATAACACCGATAGTCAAAAATCTGATGAATTAGGCCACCTGAATTGAGCTGAAAGCAGGGATATTCAGCTAAAGCCAGCCAAACGTAAGCCAAAAGCTTAAGCCAATGTGGTGACCGTTTTTTGCGGAAGCCAAAAGTCGGCCAATGAAATGTGGCTGTTTGTCTGTCAGCCCAAAGTACAGGTTGAAAGCTAATTGGAAACTGGAAGTTTTAAGCTGAAAGCCGGAGAATTTTGACTCAAAAAAGCCGAAAGTTAAAAATATTTTTTTGATAGGAAGCAAAAAGCCAGAAGTTTTATTTCTGTTTTTTTTTCCATTCTCTTTTTAACTTCTTTCTGTGTCTGTCAGAGGTTGGAAGCTAGCTGAAAGGTGAAAGTTTTAAGGCAAAAGCCGGAGAATTTTGACGGGAAAAAGCCGAAAAATATTTTTTGTTGGGAAGCGAAAAGCCAAAAATTTTTCAGGTTAAAATTGAAAGCTCAAGTCAAAAGCTCAAGTTTTATCTTACGGCTTTCAACTCTGGCACGAAGTCAGCCAATCATTGATACGCTATTGGCTACAGCAGTGTTGCCATTTTAACATAACTAACCTTGAAAAAAAAATGGATATCGGCTCCGGAACGACAAAAGAATAAGCTATTAGCTAATGGTAAGTCAGCCAATCAAATCAACAACCATTGGTTTTCAGTTTAAACCGATGTGAGGAAAGAGCGGAAAGCCATAAGCTGAGTTTAAATCAATCTTGGCTGAAAGCCAAGTTATTTTTCTAAAAGCCAGAAGCTAAAAGCGGAAAGCCAAATTTTTCAAGGTCGTAAGCTAAAGCCAGAAGCCGAAGTTACTCTGCTTGCCTGGAAAAACGAGATGGCACTTTGATTAGTTCAAAATGATCCACTGAGCGCTAGTGTAGGGTTTCCCTGGACTCCATAGGCTCTCATGGATATCCTTCGCATGCGATTATGTCAAAAACTATACATTTTGGAGAAAAAGTGCTTCATATCAATTTTGAAGGGAATTTTACGTACTTCAAATTAGTTTCTCATCAATTTTTCACAAAAATGCCAATTTTCAGAGATAATGGCTCATCAACGAGATGTAAGACTAGAACAAGTATTTCGTTTCTATCACAAACTGGTGGCGAGAAATGAATTGATGTTCGTAAGTATAGCGCGTTTATATGTAAAAGCGGAGAGTGATTGACAAAAATCCCTGAACTAATGGCTGAAATCTTCGTCTTTTTTTAGAGGATCTCAAAAAATGAATACTATAGATAGGTTGATGACTCTCTGACGTCTCCTTGTTTTTTCACCAAAAACATGTCTAGTTCTACGGATTATACTTAGTTACAATCAATTTAAAAGCTATAAAGAATTTTATACGTACGAGTACAACAGCAGTACTTCTATATGTGCACTTCTTTCACAAACGTAAGACACTCGCCGAAATTGTTCTTAAAAGAGGATATACATGTATACTTCTCTTTTCTCCAACGTATCGTAAATTACATACAACTTTTAACTTTATAATATCTCGCTTTCGGGAGATCCACAAAGAACAAAGCAAAACGCGTGGACATTCTTTCCTCATTATTCGATAAATTATGAGCCAAGCTCCCTATAGAATAATGCAACCACGGTATTTCGTTACTTCTCTCCGAATAAGTACGACGCGATTATCGTTTTACGAAGATAATTCCGTCAACTTATCTCATTTAGGATGTGTCATTATTTTGTATTTTATCTTTCCCGTCCTATGATATAGAATATCCCACACACAATAATTGTAATATTCCATTCGTTTATTAAAAGAGAGAGCGAAAAAAAAAAAAAAAAGAAGATGCATAGTGTACAGCATATGTTTGTTCCACCGTTTCTTTTATGACAACATGCGATAATAAGCTCGAAAATTAAGACCAGTCCGAGACTTACTTCCGCTATAACAAATATCAAACCCCTGATATACAAGTAGAGGCTGTACTCGCGGTGACATTGTGATAAAATGCCAAAAATGCTCGCATCTCCTCTCTGCCACAACGAATTATAGATTATTATTATTACTATCATCGTAATTATTAAGCGAAGCATCCCGCGAGGGACAAAAAAAAAAAAAAAAAAAAAAAAAAAAAACGAGCAAGAACTATCAATGCGAACTCGCAGTTAATTAATTGTAACGTGTAACACTCGATGCACATCTGACGATTACAATCTGACCCAGTTCCTTTGATTAAACACTTTGTGTTCGAAATGCGAATATTTATTTTTAAACCTGCGTAAGAAGAAGAAAAAAAAAAAAGGACACGTACACGTACAGTGAATCTGCTTCTTGATGACGTTTTAGTATTTATAAAATTTTAATTAAACGATAGAATGACGGTAATTCTAATCCCGATGGAATGCCGTTTGCGGAAAAGTGGAATCCGGTAGGTTACTATTCGACTGTTTTCGATATTATGGAGACGCGACGACGAATAAACGTGCTCGGAAAAGCATAAAATATCTAAAAGATTAACGGGCTCGACGCGTTCATGGCAGCGTGCATCTCTCGGCCGCAAACCTGGTCAAGCATGACCTTTGAGTGTTTAACTGGCTGGTTTTCAGGACAGCTGCTGGTTATGATCATTGTTCATCTTCGAGAGTATAGGGAAAAGAAAAAAATCTTCGTATGTACATAAAAAAAAATTATAATACGCGAACGTATTCTCTATACAGACGACCGTCGCTCTTATATTATATAGTTCCTAGAAAAATATGATTAGAATAAAACGGATGATTCGCAAATCTAAAAGGACAGGTATATAATGATATCTTGTCCGGCAACTTTTGTATTCGAGTCGGTTAGACAGTAAAATAAATAAAAACCGCAATCTAGTTTTCAAGTTCGCAAATAATCATTATTATTGTCTTCCGTACACACGTAACATAAGAAGAAAATTGGATTTCATCGAGAAGTTTCGAAGAAAGTTCTCCTTAATTTTGCTCGTATAGACTTACCGCACTGATGGGGCGAGAATGTAAGCAGCAAAAAAGCGTTTGTTACGGCGCTTGTCAATTTTTCGTCAATAGAAGTTAATGCGAAAAAGGTCATTAATCTTATTTCCTGTTGACGAATGACGTTAACCCCTTTTGCGAAACTCATTCCGATACCTATAGATACGTACAACTGAAATACTGCTGCTGCTGGCAAAGCGAACGAGTGTTTTCACAATGGGTTTAATGATCTCGAGAATTGGGTAGTTGTATACGACGATTCAATGGAAACGTTGCAGGCCAAAGCGAGAGGACGTTGTTAGTTTAAAGAAAAAGTCTTACTTACAGCTTCTGGAATTGGCAGTATATGAATCAGGTGTAGCATACTCTCGAACTAGCGATCCGGCGAACATGTGACCTAGAACAATAAAATGAAAAAATACTATGATAAACACGTACTCTATTTATGAACGAACGACACGTCGAATATTACTATAATATTGTGTTATCAACCTCCCACGCGATTTATTCTGTTTTTGATAATAGGACGAGGCCCGGAAGACGATTAGTGCGTATTACGTTAGAGCTCAATTTTGGTTGTATTTTCTCGTCGATTGATTAGAGTAAAATACACGCAGGGTATATAAGAAATCGATTGGGACACAAAAATGTAGTCCACTGGGGTGACTGAGAAATTTGCGAAATGAATAGAAGACATAATTAGCGAATTCGTTGATTATTTTTAATGCAATTAAACTCTGAAGTTGGACAACGTATATTTTACATCCCTGTGCACAGAGTAAATTAATTTGTACATTTTCGAGGAAAATTACGGCAGAACGTTAAAGCTCTTTTCCTTAGGGTTGACATAACAACTCTGCAAGATGTCAAAAGAGGTTGTCTACTTTTGGTATGGAGTAACTGTCTTTCAAAGCATCGAAAATCAAAACAAAATCTCCCGCCGTAGGTAATAATAGGGTGGAACTCAAGAATTTTTGGATGGTTGAGGATTCCATCCAAGAGTGTCTCAACTTCCTGTTGCTTTTGGAGAACTGTTACCAATTTTTATGCAATATTGGACAACTGAAGTTCTTTGAGCACTAGATATCGACGTGAATTCGACGTCGATCAACAGCTGATTTGAACGAAATGATGCGATTCTCTAGGTTACGACCCGACATACCGAAAAATACTCAAGGAGTAAAGAAAGTAATTCGTGACTCTAGTTCCAAAACCTCGTAAGTCCAAAAAACCAAAAATTTGTTCTACCAGTCTCAACTGATTCAGAACAGTGTAGGAAATAAGAAAATACAAAAATCCCAAAATTGATAAAAATGGACTTACCAGGTTTTGAAACTAGAGTCGCGATATTGCAAAAGCCGCAGAATAAAATGAGCTGCGAGCGCTTCCGACTGAAAAACCTTTATCAAGCGAGGGAAGAAGGCGACTGGCCGAAATACGATCAACAACAAGAAACACCAGCGAGATCAGAACTGAATCAGCAAGTCATGACAATGTGATTCATACTCATAAACTAGTTCCAAATTTACTTTTTCACGAGCCTTCCTACGTTCAGCCACTCTTATTTTGAGCTGGCGACCGGTCTCACCTATATTATAAAGTCCGTATTACAGTCCCTACGGGCTATCCTGTAGACCCCACTCTTTTCCATCGGTGGGACAGAGTCCTTTATAACCTGACAAAAGCCCTCTTTCACTATCTTAGGATTGTAAAACGCACGGCGAAAGCCGAAAGGGTGAAGAAGAAGAAAAGCGACTTGTTTCGCGAGGGATGGTAGTAGTAGAATCAAGGCATTTCCACGTAATCTTCCTACAGACCATGAGATCGATGTCCACGTTGACCTCATTCATCCTGGCCATGTATTTTATAGTTAACAATTCTTTTTGGAAGGCTGACTGACTAAGCAGAATGTGGGTCGATTGATGAATGAAGCTATTGAAAGCAGCTATTTTGAGGGCAACGGGGCAGAATGACGAGCCGTGGACAACAATATCGGTCGAAGTATATTTTCTATATAGTGCAAATTCATAAACCCCATTTCTATTGGAGATAGTGAGACCAAGAAGTTAAAGGAAAAACCTCCAACCTCAACCTCCAAAGTAAATTTTATGGAGGGGTTTTGTGCAGTTATAGATACTTAGGAAACTCGCTATGGAGATCTTTGGGACATGTCCACGCACGTAATACGTCATCTACATACCTGTACAAGCAAAGAATAGGAAAAAAAGATCAACCTCAAATTTAGACATGAAGACCTCCAAAATGAGCGAACCTGGACCTAATAGGAATGCCTACTTCTTCGGGGAACTCGATAAATTTTCCATTATATGTATTTGCAAAAATTAGGGGACCAGCAAATATTTAGCAGATCAAAAAATTCTTGTATCTCTTCGCAAGGAGTATCAATTTTAACAAGGTCATTCATATGTTGGTTAACAACCGACTCTGGTATGAAGCGCTCGCAATTCATTTTATTCTGCGGCTTTTGCAATTCATTTCTTTACTCTATGAGTACTTTTCGGAAGTGATTCAAATTCCAGAGGTTGACGCCAAATTGACTTCAGATTGACGAGTCTGAAATTTGGCCTTATGTCGACTCGACATCCATGTACAGTTGAAGATAAGTAAGAATTAAGGATTTTAACATCAATTTGAAGTCGAGTTAGAGTCGACTCACGGCACTGCTAATCAATTATTAATTGAAGCTACAGAAGAGTGATTTCAGATCGCTCGGATATTGGGAGAAGTTGACTTGATATCGACTTGAAATCAGCGTGACCGATGGCCATTTGAACCAAATTTAGGCGAATGAGACATTAGCCCTCTCCTCTCTCTTTCTTGAAGATAGTCTTAAGATAAGTCTAGGTCATTTGAGATCAAGGGTGTGAAGTCATGGTTCCTCAGGTCACGATTATTAGACCATCCGCTGATTATCTCACCACATACAGATTGCATTCCAAGACCTCAATTATGAAGAGATGCGCAGATGCCCACCTCTTCGTTCCTCGTACTATATTCAAGTCGCGTTCCATGGTCGAAGTCAATCAAGATTATGAGCGCAAAATTGGGGTCCTTGAGATCAAGATCACTAAACTCATGCAAGAGGCAGTCCCAGCCTCTTTCTAAAAGCGTCTTATTCTTAATTAGACTCCTATATTTAATACAAATATCGACACTTTACGACCAAGACTTTGAAAGAAGTCAATTTTGAAGTGATTTTGAGCTAATCTATGATAGACACCTCCTCTTGGGGACTTCTGAAGAACCAATTTGAAGCTGCTGCCAACGATGCAATAGATGGACAGACAGAACAAAAGCTGCTAAGCTCAGAGGATCGCCACGGCTATTCCAGTACTGCTGGTTCATCTAGCGCTCCTTCGGAAAATTTCAAGTATGGTCCACAGACCAGTGGAGAAACATTACAAGGTTTGGCCAGTGAGGTTTTGCGCTCGACTCAACAAGTCCAGAGCCCGATGGACTTGCACCATTCTGTTCGGTGACTTCGTTACTCGCAGCGAGGATGCTCAGCTTCATATAATTAAACCTATGCGGCAACGATTGTAAGGCGATGATAATGCGCATAATTGTTCAAGCTGAGGTAATTTACGATTAATTGCCACGACTGAAATTCGCAACTCGTTTTCGATCCGGAACACAGTCTTCCCACATGAGAACAACAAAGTGCATTATCGAGTCAGTTGGCGAGTAAGTCGTGCACGCGATAGATAAAATTTTTAAAAAACCGCAATTTCTGTGCATAAATATTTTGAAAAACGGACTGTATTGAAATTATAATGTACCCTACAGTAGTGCACAACTTATTCTCTCTCTGGCCGCTCTATTGAAAACGACGTATGTAGTTTCGACAGCAATAGTGATGATGAAACAAATCCCAAATCAGGGTCGATTTTCAGTCGATCTAATATTTGATAATCGAAATGGACTTGAACTTGACATCAACAATGAGTGAATAAAAAAGAATTGGCCGTCGATTTTCGATCATATTTTTGATTTGGAATCAAAATCAGGCGGAAGACATCCAATGAGAAATCCATATAAATTTTGAGTCTATTTTTGGCCAAAACGCCAGAGCACAGTATCATCGAGTCATGTGCATAAGTAGTGCACGCAATCCATAGAATTTGAAAAAACGCAATTACCGCCCGTAGATTATTACAAATTGAGCCCATATTCATGTTATGTACCCTGAGTATATAAATTTGCCCCTCTCTTTCCAAAACTAACGCAATTTCAACTTAGATCATTCATACTGCAAGATCAATTCAAAATCGATGTCGATTTTCAGTCGACCTAAAATTTGATAACAAAAGAAGACTCAATTTTGACATTAACAATGAGGGACAGAATGAGCGGTTAATTTTGAGATTATTTTTAGTTATTTTGCGATCGCAATTCGACAAAAAACCCGTACGAATTTTGAGTTCATTTTTCGTCCAAATTATGAAGCGATCTCAATTCTGAATTCCATTCTGATTTTCAACCCTTATGGGCCAATGCACAGTCTTCCCAGAGGAATATCAAAGTCTTTTATCGTGTCATTTGGCACATAAGTTGTGCACGCAATACATGGAGTTGGAAGAAATACCAGTTTTGCTCATAAATAATCGAAAATCGTGCCTAAATTCACAGATCTAATGATCTCAAAGCCCTCTCCCCCATACACACGCACACACACCCACCACCATTACCCTCTCTAAATCAGGCCCTGATGCGAGACATTTGAATCTTGGTTCGGGAAACTTGAGAATACCTTCACCGAATAACTCGATATGAACTTTCAAATATCTGTCCTTCCTCGTACTCGGAGGTAACTTCATGTTGTCGAAAATAAACCTAAGATATAAATTTTATTGCTAATTTACTTCGGATTTAATAGCAATAAAACCCGATATTATAAAAAAATATTTTCGAACTGTCAATCCTTGAACTGACTCAAGTTCTGTATAGAGAGATTTTGGTGTAACTGTAAGCCTAATACGAAAATTAATGAAAAGTGATGAAAATTGAGACGAGGTTCACCTCCGGCAGAGACGGTCGCTCGGAATCTTCCGTCGTATTTTCTCCCTTTCATTCAAAGACCATCCATCGCAAATGATTTTATGCTAAAATTTCTTACTAATCACTATGCGAGAATTTGAGATATGACAATCTAATCTCTTGTGACTTTTCGAGGTAGATATTCGATGTCATCATATTCATAGAAACGGGAGCGAGAAAAAATATTTCCTGCGCCAAACTGATATAGCAGCAAAATTACGGTGACTAGAGAGCACATGAATGAAATCCATGGGTAGATACTGTCGTGAATGATTCCCAGCCTTCAACATCTGGAAGAAAAATTGTACTACACAGTAGCCATCGGCTATTGCAAACTATTTCGATTGTATCGCACATATCAAGGATATGAAATAACAAGAAGATTAGCCTGTAGCGTCATCGGTCATATCAAGTGATATTCAACTGGGCACACGGTTATGATTATCTTGAAACGAATGGCTACCGGTAAATTCAACAAATACATAAGGTCTCTCTGTACTAGAATAAAATACATAAACCGGTATCCTGACCTCTATACCCTCTCAAAGATTCATCTTCATGACATGCGACTAATGGAGCTCATAATACGTTACATAATAAATTAGCAGATTTATAGTTATAGGCATAGACCGCGATTAAATAAAAGTTTCGTCGAATACTTCGAGTTATTAATATAAATATCCTCTCCTCCTGGGTTCAGAAATTAATAGCAGTAAAGGTACAGAATTTTAAGCACAAATCATAGTCACAGAAGAGAACTCTTCGTCGACTACTGACCCACTTCAGTTTTACATTTGGCTAATTTATTCTTAGTATTTTTTCTTTCTTTCTTTCCTCTCTTCGTCTTGTGAACGGCCGGCCATTCACATTTTGCGTCAGCGTCATGATGTACCGTACTTTAAAAAACTTGCATTCGTAAGCTTGAATTATGTGTACTGTACGTATAAATCAGTGCTCGCGAGTATACGCAAATACTCTTCACGCGTTCTTGTATTATTATTTTAAAAACCCGTGTCACTTTCTATTGAAGATGTCGAAGATACGAAATTCACCGAGGACGACGAAGAATAGAGACTGCTCTGCGAGAGCGATTATTCGCGCCAAAGAGTAACTTTTTCGTAATAGAATACGATAGAAAATTTTCGTCAGCGGCACGACCGAGGTGAAAGAACAAGAGCGCGTTCGCGAACAATCGCCCATTATGGAAACCGTTGATGAGTTAATCATGAGAAAAAAGATTCGTGGTTACGTTAAAGAGCTGCAAAAGATCCTGAGCGTGTAGGCCTTCTTCCAAGTCTGCACGTGCACGCAGCAGCGAACTCGAATAATAATTAGCGCGATCGGACAATGAAGACGCTACTGGGGAGAACTTTCGCATATATCGCCAGCTTCACGAATTCAACGGTCCCCGCAAGTCATACAGAGAGGCCTCTACAATACAGATCATGAAATCTCGCAATGCGTCGTATTTACATCAACATTCGTATCCGCACTGACCTTCCAATAATATTTCCTTTGTCTTCATTCAATTATTATCATCACGATTAGCGCACCTTCGGCGTATTCAAAGGTTGGTCGTGCTCAAGGTGTCCGCTAACAAAAGGATGACTATTGTACGATACAACCTGACGGTGAGTATTTCGAACCGATGAGTTCTCGTATCAGTTGTCAACAATCAACACAATAGACATAATCCGAACAGACCCGCGTACACTTCATTAAGTTCTGCAACAATTTCCATTTTAAAAACGCACGAGCTACCAAGCGGGTAAATGCCGTCGCGCAGTAGAAATAGGTCGTCGTACAAATTGAAACCTTCCAGTTCTCCGGCTAATCCGACGCGACGAGTTGGAAGAACAACGACGATACGAACTTCAACGACATGACAACAACAAAACGTACGCGATATATAATTCTACTGTATAATGTAATATAAAGATAATGAAATCGATATCCCGGCGGTTTTAATTCATTAGACGCGCGGAATCTTCAAAACAGGATTATCGCTTGATGGATGTCGAACGAGACTGCATTTAAATGCGCGTAAAAAATTCTTTGGATGGTATCATACACGAGAAGAGAGATTAATCGATATTATAAATTAGTCGAGATAGACTTGGTATCCCTTTGAGCCGTTAAGTTTTAAGCACGGTTTGAAAGACGCACGCAGGAGTTTGTAGAGCATAACCGATTATACACGCGTGGAAAGAAATTCAGTAGGAGATGGAAAATTACGAGTGATTTGTGAAGGAGACCGGTTTCTGGGCCGTGTGATCTTGTCACAGCTTCCCTTGTTCCGGAGCATTCTCATCAAGTTCACCAAAACCCATCACGAGTAGTACAATTTAGTATTCACTTAAGTGACACATATACAGCTTGATGATCAAAATTCCCCCAAATCTCCGCTTCGGACGCCGAAATTTTCCCAACATGTCTCCCCCCCCCCCCTTTACTCAACGGTCGAGATTCTTTCGAGTTTCACTCTTAATCAATAAGTGTACGAGTAATCGAGTTCCATCTTGGAACGCAATCCGGTTCCTCCCCTCCTTTATGAGTTGCCAAAAGTTCACAAAAAAGATATCCCAATGCGCCAGTTGTATCATTCGAAAAAGTTAACTCGATTAATAACGCTAGTGCGTCGTATTTAATGTTCCTATTTCGGAAGTTCCGTACCCAACGTGTGTCTTACGCCTCCCACATTTGGTTTTTAAGAAAATGTCTCCAACTCCATCTGAAACCAAACTTTGTTAAATTTCGGTTCTATTCTGATTGCGACTCCACGACCAAAAGGTTGGAGAACTTCATAACGGTCAAAGGGATCAGAACGGAATTGAGAAGGTGGTATGGACAGTTCAATGACACTACAAGGCTCAACCTTTTGGTCCATTCGAGGTTGGCTTCCCTCCTTCATCGTGGTGAGTTTGATTCGTTTATAAAATCCGTTGATGAAGGTTGTCGTGATTTTGAACGGGAATTAAAAGAAAAGAAAAATGGCAAAATTGACTCCCTCCTCAGTGCAAAAGCCTCGGCTGAGAAAAAAGAGTGTGCTGAGGATGGAATTGTCCAACAGTTTCAGCCGCGTATCATCAACTACACTAGAGTTGAGTTTAATAAAGACGAATTGACCCTCTTGGAGAAGGGACTAAAGTTTGGGCTACCTCCCCTCAAAAATCAAGAGACCCTCGCGAACGTCGTGGCAGATCTCACAGTGAAGATTGGACCTGGGGTAAATATCCAGAAGAAGTGTGCCGAAATGATCTGCAGTACCACACTCCCTCTCATGAGTAATGCTTGCAATGACTTGATTCTAGGCCTAAAGAGGAAGGTCAGGGAGGAGGGGTTAATCCTTACGAAGGCAGATAAAAGTAATGCCGTCGTAATTATGAATAAGTTCTCCTACGTATCTGGAGTTTATGACGTACTCAGGCAGTGTGGTGCCCAAGAAAATGCATTTTTCAATTTTCCAAATTTTATCAAGGAAGTGAGGAATCTCGTGAATAGTAGTCAATTTATTATCAAAAGCCCCTTAACTAAAAAGGCCATCTTGGAACCCAATCCGGCTCCTCCCCTCCTTTATAGGTTGCCAAAAGTTCACAAAAAAGATATCCCAATGCGGCCAGTTGTATCTTTCGTTTCGTCACCTACTTATACCTTAGCTAAATACATCGATCGTTGGTTTAAGTCTCGAGTTGAGGTAAACTCTACATACTCAGTAAAGAACTCCGGTTTCCTTGCTGATAAGTTGAAGGACCTCAGTCTTCCTCCTGGAACCTTTATGTTCTTTTGATATTGTAGGTTTATTTCCTCACATTCCAAAGGCCGTAGCCATGCAACACATGGGCGAGTTACTAGTTAAAGCTAACGTTCCTCACGAAGAATTTGCGGAATTCTTTGGCCTTCTAAATATCTGCTGGTCCCCTAATTTTTGTAAGTTTGATGGGAAATTTTTTGAGTTCCCCGAAGAAGTGCGGATTCCCATTGGCTCCCCCTTGGGTTCACTCATTTCGGAGGTATTTATGTCGAAATTTGAAAATGATTTATTTTCCCCCGGCCAGGTGTTCTTGAGTCACGTCTACTACTGGCATAGGTACGTGGACGCGACGTATTATGTGCGTGGACCGGTCCTGTGGAACTCCTGAATGAGTTCCTCAATTATTTAAATAGCCAATACCCTTCCACAAAATTCACATTGGAAGTAGGTGGCATATCAATAAACTTTTTGGATTTGTCCATCTCTATTAATGATGGCATCCATGAGTTTGGTATTTATAGAAAGCAAACGTCGACCGATATTGTTATCCACGGATCGTCCTTTTGTCCATAAGATTGCAGTTTTCAATAGCCTAATTCATCGACTAAACTCAAATACCTTTGAGTCAGGCGGCTTTTCAAAAGGAACTTCTGACTATTAAGCACCTGGCCAGGGTTAATCAAGTTAGAGTGGATGTTGACCAAATGGTCCGGAGGAAGCTCACTAGAAAATGATTCGATTCCACAACCTCCCTCCCTAGGGACCACCTAGACAGTAGAAAGAGGTGGATTAGAATTCCTCTCCTGGGCAAGTTCTCTTTGAAATTGGGACGTGTCCTCCGCCCTTTTGGATTCCGGCCAGCATTTTATAATCCTAACACGGTTAAAAGTTTATTTGTAAGATTAAAAGACCCCCTTCCTATGGCCGAGAGGAGTGGAGTTTATAGTGTAGCGTGCAACGATTGCTCGGGTATCTACGTTGGAATGACGGGCCGCCAGCTCCAGATTCGGGTAGCTGAGCATAAAAGGGCTTGGGAGAAGGGTAAATTGGGTGAATCGGCATTCTCCGATCATTTAATTGAGAGTGGCCATAAGTTTAAGGAAGGTTCTGAGGCCCTCCTCCATAGGAAGAATTTGTACTTCAAGCGGTTGGCTTTGGAAAATATAGAAATTATTAGACACCGGAATAATGAAGACATCACTGTTCTAAACAGGTATATTCCTGATGAGGGATTGATTGAAATAGAGTATGAGAATGATTCACAATTTGATGACTCGCTAGTTCAATCATGAATTTCATCTCGTGTTCCTCTGTCTTCGTTGATGTTGGGTTCAGTCGCTTTCGTTCACTTACGCTTAGAAGATAGTTAATTAACCGAAAGCGCTCGCGGCTGCTTGTTTTGTGTGGTATCTTTTGTAAAACGCTACTCTCTTGAGTACAACCCCTTTTTAATAAGTGTACGAGTAGTTCCATATAGTCGGAATTTTTCTGACCCCCTTTGGCACTTCCTCAACTGTATAGATCGACATCACTCACTCTCCTTGGAACCATGGCGGATATTTTCTCTGAGTAACCCACAATAAGATACAAGACTTCCTCGCCCTCTTGAAATCATTTTGTCATTTCTCCTATCTCTCTGTCTAAACATTAGTGCTCAAAATTTCTAGTTGAAAATCATACCTAGCTCTTAGTAGCTTCAAGTCCCTCCAAGGGTCACGTAAACTCAATGCGACCCCTGAACCTCCAAACAGGCATCCCAATTCAATGTTTTCAAATATACCTGCATTTATTTGACGAAAAATTAAAAAACTTTTTATTCTGTCTAATGAGAGCAAATTTTTCAACTCGAAAACCGGAAATTTTAATCACTATACATTCCGTTAAAAAGAAGTAAATATTATTCTACACTGGGAATTCTTTTAGAACTACCTATTTTCTCTGAACAAAATTTCTTTCTCGAAATGTGCGCATTGTAATTATACTGTAAACGGTCTATAAAAATAAAGTTTTTTTTCCTATAGTATTTCGTATATTTTGGACATTTGTGTCCTCGTGAAGTCGTGATTTTATGAAAGACTTTTACGTTAAATCGTCAAATTCGAGGCTAATAACAGCTCCATAATGATATTCGGAATGTTGATGAAGTTGAAGAAATTATTATGGATACCGGTCCTGCAAAACACACTGACATCGATGCATTGAATAAGAGTATTATATCTACGTGTGACGAAAGCTTTTAAAACGTGAAGTTATTTCGATTGAAACTTTCAACAGCCTTACGTCGCACAAGCAGAGCTGACAGAACGAGGTAATCTTAATATCATTATACGAAGATTGAAATTAATGATTTCAGAGATTTTTTTTTATAAGCCAGAAGAAGCAACTATTCATCAACACAATACTTTCTGACAAAATATTCGTATTCTGAAACGAGTGAAACGTATCCTCGATGTGACCTCGTTTCAATTTCCTTAATTAGTCTTCAACACGATAACGATACGATGGAAATGAATTTTTTGACTCATAGCGTTGATCGAGAATCAATTTCAAATCGGCCTAGAATTGACTTCTTTCAAATTCTTGGGCGAAATTGCGTCGATACATTATTGAAATCGACATCAGCTCGATCTGGAGTCGACAAATTTCGACTTCTTTGCCACTTTCATTGTAGACCCATTTCGAGTCGACCTTTCCAAACTTTCTGTCGACCCAAAATCGACAGCTCCGTTGAGTCAATTTCAAATCAATTTACGCTAGTCGACTTTAAGTCAACTTCAAATCAACGTCGATCTAGAGATGATTTCGACTTGACTACAAATCGACCTCAAATCAACGTCGATCTGGAGCCGACTAGGAGTCGACTTCTCCAAACAAATTTTTCATCGACCTGAAATCAACTGCTCTTTCGATGGATTTCAAGTCGATTTTCAGGTTTTTGGGGGAATTATGGGCTGGTGGACTGTAAAAGGACATCAAATCGACGTAGAGTCGAAGTCGATTTTTAGTCGACCTTGACTACTCTCCTGGGTCGATTTGAAATCAACTTATTCAAGTCGACTATAAATCAAACTAGAACCTACACTGATCTTCTAGAGACGATTTTGAGTATCAACTTCTTCAAATTTTTTTATCAACCTGAAGCCGACTGTTCAGTTAGGTGGACTTCGAATTCGAATCGATTTGTAGAACTATGAGAAAATACGCTGGTCGACTTCCAGATCAACGTCGATCTAAAGCCAATTTTGAGTCGACTTTTTCAAATGTTTTCATCAAGTCAATCTAAAATCAATCGACGCTAGCCGACTTCAAATCAACGTCGATCTAGAGACAATTTCGAGTCGAATTGATTTCAAATCGACCTAAAGTGAAAGTCGATCGCGAGCTGATTTGGAGTCGATTCTCCAAATTTTTTATCGGTCTAGAATCGACTGCTCTTTGGATCGATTACCAGTCGATTTTTAGTTTTTTTAGGGATGTGTGCCTCGGCCGTGTGTGCGCTGGTCGACTTTAAATGGATCTCAAATCAACGCCGATCTAGAGACAATTTCAAGTCGAATTGATTTCAAATCGAACTTGAATCAACGTCGATCGGGAGCCGACTTGAAGTTGACCTCTCCAAATTTTTTTAACGACCTGGTATCGACTGCTTTTTGAATCGATTTCAAGTCGATCATCTATTTTTTGGGAATGTGTACTGGTCGACTTTAAATGGATCTCAAATCGACGTCGATTCGAAGTCGATTTAGAGTCGACTTCGACCACTCTATTGGGTCGATTTTCAATCAATTCACGCAAATCAACTTTAAATCAACATCGAACCAATGTCGATCTGGAGACAAATTCCCGTCGACTTGACTTCAAACTCTCAAATCAACGTCGATCTGAAACTGATTTTGAGTCGATTTCTTCAACATTTTTCTATCAATCTGAAACCGACTGTTCGGTTGGGTCGATTTCAAATTGATTTACAGTTCTCTGCAAATGTACGCTGGTCGACTTCCAATCGACCTCAAATGAATGTCGATCTTGAGCCGATTTTGAGTCAACTTCTTCAAAAGCTTTTATCAACCTGAAATCGATTGCTCTGTTGGGTCGATTTCAAATCGACTTACGCCAGTCAACTTTAAATCGACATCGATCTAGAGCTGATTTGGAGTCGATTTCTCAAATGTTTTATCGACCTGAAATCGACTGCTCTTTGGAGAGTTTTCAAGTTGATTTTCTCTTTCTTTTGGGAATGTGTTCTGGTCGATTTCAAATGGACCTCAAATCGACGTTGATCTTGAGCCGATTTTGAGTCGATTTCGACTACTCTGTTGGGTCAATTTCAAAACAACATCAAACCAACGTTGATCTAAAGATGATTTTGAGTCGACTTGTCTTTAAATCGATCTCAAATAAATGTCGCTTTGGAGCCGATTTGGAGTCGACTTCTCCAAATTCTTCAACCTGGAATCGACTGCTCTTTGGATGGATTTCAAGTTGATTTTCAGTTTTTTTGAGACCGACTTTAAATGAACGTCAAATCGACGTCGATTATAAGTCAATTTTGATTCGACTTTGACCACTCTGTTGGGGCAATTTCACATCAATTCACGCTAGTTGATTTTGAATCAACCTCAGACAAAGTCGATCGAGAGACAATTTTAAGTCGACTTGATTTCAAATCGACCTCACATCAACGTCGATCTCGAGCCGATTTGGAGTCGATTTTTCCAAAAATTTTATCGACCTGAAACCGACTGCTGATGTTTGTATCGACATCGATTTTTATGCGCTGGTCGACATCAAATCGACCACCTCAAATAGTCGTCAATGTGAAGTCGATTTTGAGTCGACTTTTCGACTTGTTTAAATTTTACTACTCAATATGTCCTGAAATCGAATGCTCTGTAGCGTTGCGACGATTTCGGGTCGATTGTTTGCTGACTGACTACAAATCGACGTCAACGTGTTTCAGATGTCATCAATCACTTTGCTCTAATGTAGGAACTTGAAAGAATTCACCCAAGGCATAGTATGACGTCATCAGTAACCTTGACCTACTTTAGGGATATCTATATACGTATCACTAGTCTAATAATGATTTAATTAGCCCAAAATACAGTGTGGTGGTCCTGATCTTGACCTTCTTGAAGGACTTCGCATAATTTGCGATCTCCACCACTTTGGGACTTGTATCAGCCTTCACACTAGGCTTTTATGCTAGGATAAGAAATATCGGTTGAAGAATTCCAACCTTTGCTATTTTGGGACTCTACAAACCTTCTTCATTTTACGAGCTATTCAACCTTATATGCAGTGAACTAAGCTAAGCAAGGACAAAAGTGTAGCCTAAGGTGCGATATAATCATAATGCTTATGCTATGTTAAGGGGTAGAGTCCGTGATCAAGTATGCATCAGCAATTATATTAGAAACTAGACTAAAATCTGTCTGATGATGCGTCATGAAGATGGAATCTCCCGGAGCCGAGCCCAGGCTAGGCAAAGCCAGGGTCAACTTTCTCCTTCTTCCTATATGTTTGCGAACACCTAAAGACATTATGCATGATGCAATCTTTTTCCTCTCAAGTCTTTTAGGGGTCATCTAAACAAGATTATATGACTTCAATCTTTTCAAATTTCTTCAATACATCACCGGATGACGTCATTTTTCTTGAATTCAATAGTACCTAAATACTATTCGAAGTTTTTTTCACACTCTACAATATTTTCCACATCTTCCTTCTTCTACACAGCTCCTACTTTTATAAAATGAGTCTTACATCCCATACTTATGAGACTCGAGTTTCTTTCGGGAAAAGACATAAGTGCACGCCTCATAAAATTATATTGACCGTCGGTTCTCCTCCCGCCATGGAAAAAAACTGACACGACATTGAAACCATGATGAACACCATTAATCGCCATAAATGCACGCCAGCACATTGTTTTGCATGTTTTCATGTGTGCACTATATGGGAATGTGTGCACTACTTACATGGTGTATTTGTCCATTTCGATGGATTTTGAGCATTTTGATTTTGTGTGCACAACTTGTATCAAGATGAGTGCACTACTTACTTTGTGTAATTATCTGTTTCATAGGATTTCTAGTGTTTTGGATCTTGAGTGCACAACTTATATGAGGATATGTGCACTACTTACTTTGTGTATTTGTTTGTTTTATAGGATTTTCAGTGTTTTTGGTCTTGAAGCGTTACTATTACAATAAAACAAAAGGAACGAGCTATTTCTTGATAACCTTCGTACCTGATTAAACAACATTTTATTTGAGAAAAACCTTTTCCACAAAAGATATTCTCAAGTTCATTTCATGGCGAAAACAATTAAATTTCAAAATTGTACCACAGCGTATACTTCAGAGCACCGCCTTGGCAATCACATATTGAAAGTTGACGAAAAACTTGATAAGATTTGCTTTTTGTTTTTTTCAACGCGAGACTAAAAACACACTCCAGCAGTCGAGAATCGTCCACCAAGGTTCTTTGACTACATTAAAAAACTAGGAGCGATACAAAACCCTTTGAAATAACTAACGTACGCACGGTCGGAGGAAAAAATCCTATTTTCACGGCTTCGTATTACGATGTCATCTTCGTACCTTGTATGAAATATATTTAAATACGATATAGTCTACTAGAAAGAAAACTTGTAGTCATAATTTTCACTTTAAATAGAAACGAGCATAAAGTACTCTGTACCCTTCAATGATAGTCACATATTCTGTCTTCCATAATGTTTACTGGTTTTCATCTTCTTCACTCGTACTGTCATCTTCTGAGAAGCGTGCGTCATTCTGTATTTACGACTTCTCGCGTCTTACACGCATACTTGTACACGAAACTAGAAAAAAACAAATATTGTTCACACAGCAGAGAGGGTATGTGACGAAAATATGTTACCACTTTCCCCGTTTAAATACATCGGAAGTATTACCTTAATTATGATCTACAAATAAGAAATAATTGCTGTATTAAGAAAAATTACACCGCGGTGAATTTTGTGTCTATGTGGCACGGTAGGAGATTGACGGGATGAATTGCTTTTTCCATTTTCCATTTTTCGTTATGTAATTTCGATCAATGGATGTAACTTACGGTAAAATGAACTGTCAACTGATTCATGACTATAACGAAAGTAAACATCGCTGGATGATCGAGGGTACATATGTATGTAACGGTTACCTAAGAGATTCTCAACTAATTGACGCGTGTAAAAGATGCTATTCGGTGACGAATCATTTACATTATAATCATGCAGCATTCAGCGAAAGATGAGCACGTGTAGACCGAGCGTAGGATTCGTTGACGAAAAAAATAAAAGCCCATCTCGTACGTATTAATCTCGTTGCCACGAGTTCCAGTTAGTTAATTTTCGATGAACAACAATTTGTCGAATTTCTCAGTGATCTCGTTTTTCGAAAAGTATTCCTATCACATAAAGTACAGTCCGCAATATATCATAATAATACCGCCCTTCAAAATGAGAGCGAAAAAATATGTGTAACGCTAGCTAGCTCGCAGCATATGGAATCACATCTGTCTCAATTCATTTGTACGAGTAGAGAGGTTAACGGCAGTCTAGAAGACTGTTGGAACTTGTCATACGATAAAACGAGAACAACGGTTCTTGTTGTCTTAGTGAAGCCTACGAACAAGGGATGATTTCCGGTGACCGAGTTAATGGCTTACGGTACATCCGAGACTGTGCATAGGGATAATATAAGAAGGGTCGTAATCGCCATCAGAAATATGAACTCTACGCGTTGGACGATTTCATGACAGGTAGACGGCGAGAGCTCGCGACCTTTTCCTCAGTGGAATATTCACGGCAAGCTAGTATGCAATTTTATTAACACTGCGTACGTAGTCCGGCGACGCTGCTGTAGGCTGATGGTATTTGCGTACGAAGTGCACAGAATGTATAGGAAGACAAGCTTTTCAGGTTCTCGTTCGCCTAGAAGATAAGATCTCAATGACCTCTAGGTACTTGTTAGATTTTGTACGCAGTCGATGCGAAAAAATTGAGTAAAACGACAACCTTGCGCAATAATCGAAGCTACCGTACGAGATTAAACCGAAAGTTTCACAATGAATGAGCGAATAATGATCCCAGTGTAATAACGAAGCTACAATTTTTATGATGACTTTTTCCGCGTTTTGTCCAACGTTTCTTTTGCTTTATACTCTAATTGAAATACATTTCTTAGTCACCTAAGACATTTCAAAATCAATACGGCCTCCTCACGAAGCCGTTGAAATTTCTGCCTCACACCCTCCAGAATGATACAAATGTACGGATCTGCCCTGAAAAGTGGATCAAGAAGGGATTTTCGGGAGGGAACGTCGAATTTTTAATAAAGAAAAATTCAAAATCGCGATTCACTCCTCTAAATTTTTGTCCCTATAGGAGAGGAGGGATTTGGGTTTTAGAGGAATTAAAATTTTTCGATAATAAAATAATCGATAAAATACTTTTGTTCCGTTTTTTGAACGCATTTCAGCTTTTTATAATGTTTAAGACTGAGACTGGAACCACTTTTGAGAAAATCGTCACGAAAAACCGCAACAAAAACTGTACCGTCAAGGTTGGAAAAACTGCCACGGTTTTGCCACTATGAAGTCATCAATGACGTCATCAACGACTTTGACCACCAACTATTTCTTTACAAAACTGGCACTAATAACATGAATAAATTACAAGAAAATGAAAATTCTTTTACTGTACAGGCAATACAATCAATATCTAGCCTTTTTTTTTTATGAGACTGAGACCACTTTTGGAAAAACCATAACAAAAAGTGGTTTTGGCTGAACTACGAGAGCCACTTTTATGATTTTTTTCATTCCTAGGCTGGCACTAGTATCAGCTCTTTGTTCTGTGAATTTGTGATGGTTGTGTGGAGCCAAATGAATAAAGATCATATTTCATGTCTTGTTGAGTGTGAGTATGGCTGTGTAAAAATGGAAGCTCAACAATCTGCACTGCGTCAGATTTTTGAAATCACCCACGGAGTAACGAAGGTGAAGGGGGGACTTCTTCGTCTATTATAAGTCTAGTTTAAGACTAATATAAAGCTAGTAAATGAAAATTTTAATAAAATCTTGAAACAAAAAAAAATTAAAATAATTAATATTTTATATTATTAAAAAAAAAATAAATTTATCAATTATAAAATTTAAAAATTAAGTATTAATTTGTGAAATAAAAAATAAATTATAATTTTTACTTGTAAATCTAAAATTTGTGATAAATAAACCTAATAATTCATTGTAAATTGAACGTAAAATTGAATAAAAAAATTAAAAATATCATTCTGGTTCAGTATGATTAGGAGTTTTGAATATTATTATTTGATTAAAGTTATCTGGAATATAAGATAGAAATTTATAAAATTAAAATTTATAAAATAATAATATTTTGTCAATTAAATTAAATATTAAAAATTAATTTAAATTAATATTCAAATGAAATTTTAAATTATAATGAAATAAAAAATTTCTATAAATTACCTACATTTAATAATGTTAAATAAAAATTCATTATATAAAGTGGCCGGTGTGAACTCGGGAAATGAACTCGCAGATTTTTGAATCACCCTCGGAGAAACGCTTGAATTATTGCTGATTTTCCAGACATGGAATTAATGTCTCAAGTTTTTGTGCTTTTTTAGTTTTTAGGTTTTTTTTTTTTTTTTTGCTGCAGTATGCAGAATCCAGCCTACCAGTAATCAACCTATTTAAACATGTTCTAGCATAGCCAAGTAAATAAAGATCACGTTTCACGTTTATCATAGTTTAAAATATAAGTCTAGTATGCAATATCGAATACTTTAGTGTTATGTGAGGAGGTTGTTCCGTTCGTTCACCCTCCTTCTTGATCTATAGTCTAGTGTAAGTCTACTTCACAATATTTAAAACTAATAGCTTATGGGGGGGGGGGCTCACTCCCTCCCCCTCGTTCGCCCCTTTCTTTGTCTAATATTAGTCTAGTTTAGAATATTGTGGCCAGAGCAAAGACATGAAACATGTCAACATGTGCAGCCTAGTTAAGTCTCTACATGTATACAGATTAAGTTAGTATACAAGGAGAGTTCAGAGCCGTGCGGACGTGCGACCGGACGCAAATTTCAGAAATAAGGCAGAGGTCAGAGCAAAGACATGAAATATGTCAAAAACTGCAACAAAACAAAAACCGTCACAGTTCTTTGATCGAGACTACTCTCAAAAAATGTAGATGTTCCGTGCCAGGCGGAAAAAGAGGTCGCCTCTCATGTACAGCTCGGAGGTAGAAACTTTTTTGAATCTCTGCATCCCCCCCCCCCCTCCTATAAGTATACAGGGTGAGGCCAAAATATGTTACCAGTCAAATGGTATTTGTGCTAAATTCCCTCTAGTGCAAAAACGCGAAATGTTAAATTTATACTTCGAACCTAGGGAATTTGTATCTCCGTTTTATCTTCAATTTGCACCTTTACTTAACTTTCTACAACTTTTCTGAGCAGAGTCATGGACCAAAATGTGCTAAAAATTTATCAATTTGCCAAAATTCTCAGAGATCAACAATTTTTCAAACTTTCTTATTATCCTTGATTTGAAAGTGAAATTTAACGTTGATTCCGAAAAAAATACCTGAATAACCCCATAAAGTTGAAGATTGAGAGTGGGAAAATTTTCAATTTCTTATTCGGAAATCCTAGTCAATTTTTAGCACATTTTTGTCCATAACTTTGCTTAGAAAAGTCATAGAAAGTTGAGTAAGAGCGCAAATTAAAGATAAAATTGAGATACAAATTTTGTAGACTTGAAGTGTACATCTAACGTTTTGCGTTTTCGTTGGAGTGAATTTAGCGCAAACTCACGTTTCACTGGTACAATCCTTTGGCCTGACCCGGTTTAGCTTGGAGATCGAATTGATTTTGAAAGTCGATGTTTTTCCAAGTTCCATCCACCCCCCCCCCCCATATAACATATAGCTCGGAAGTACCCCTCCTATAAAATGTGTAGCTTGAGTCGAAATTTACCCTAGTCCTTAACGTCTTCTCTGTCTTCAATTGTTTTCCTCTGGATCCCTGGTCATATCGGTCTACTGGAATACGACGTAGTGGACCTGGCTGCTAAGCAAGCCTTGCTTCTTTCCTCAATCACTGATCGCTCCCCTTCTCCGGCCTATGACTTAGAACAAATCACTTCATCATGGCACAACCTCTAGTCTTCTCAACCCTGCAACAAACTTCGCTCAATTAAAAAATACTTGACCCCCTGGTCCTCTTCAATCCGTCTCTCACGCCGCGAAGAAATAGTTGTAACTCGACTATGAATTGGACACACTCGCCTAACCCACTCCTCCCTTATCCTTGGACTCTCTGCCCCTCCCTCATGCCAGTGCTGCCAAACTGAAAATTTATCTGTTTCTCACTTTTTTACGTGCCCCTCTCTCATAAACATCAGACCCTCGTTTTCTGTTTCCTTCCGTGCCCCGTCTGACCATAACCAACACTTTAAACTTCCTCCGATCCACCTATTGCTATAAATCCATTGAATTCGAACATCTCTCCCCGAGCTGGTGATACGTTGAGTAGTCAAAAAGCTCATAAAAAAATATGTATATCATCAAATATCTGCAGTGTTTTTACAAAAACTCCACCCACCAGCAGTCTTTCGCTTCACCTTCTTCCTAAATAGAATCTTGAACTCATCGATGTTCCCAGCTATTTGGAAACTAACAATAGCAGTTCCCTCTCTCAAACCAAACAAAGACTCAATCCTCCTTTTTTCTTACGCGACAATCTTCTTTCTAAGTACCCTCGTCTAAATTTCAGGAAAAATCCTGAACAAACGATTCATCTGGTTTTTAGAACCTAATTCAAAACCCGTCAAGGCCATTTTTCTTTTAAACGTAAAATTACGTGCTAATTAAATACTGGTGGCAGGATTTCATAGCCGAACTTGATACCATTATCCTTCTAGCAAACTCCAATGAATCATAGGGTTTTCTTCGATTTAAAAAACCACAAAAAATTCTCTTCCGTTGCCTAGCTGCCGTATTTCCCACATTACCACCTTAGGCCTTACGTACACCTAAAATAATATACAAAGTACGTCAAGTACCCAAAAAATCTACCAAGCCAGCAATTTACCGCTCCCTCTTTCTAGAAATACTTGACTCTTTTCCCAACGCTACCATCGAAAACCAAGTGAGTTGGCAGCAAAATCATTTCTCGTCGATACCGCAACTCCGTATCGACTTCAACTGCCCAACCCCCCAACTCCCTTCCTAGAAAAACCTGAATTTTCAATCAACCGAAAACCACTGATACGACATTTTCGATCAATTTCTATTGTCTTAATTGTTGCTTTATTTCAGTTCTGTCTCATTAAGAGTCGTCGTCGATCTCATTTCGTTCCCCTTCCACCTTCGAAACCGCAACCTCTCGTCGAACGCTTCCGGTGAATATTCTAGCTGCGTCATTTCTTGTCCACCCTTTCTATCTTCGTCCGACAAATGTTTCTTACACCAATTATCAAACGCGGATGAAGAAGAGAAGTTTTTCGATTACAAGTACGCGTATTACGTATACAGTTGGCCAAGCTAATACGTTTAATAAGTAGTGACATGTTGATAATGGCAATAGCGTATTGCAAACTCTCCTGGGAGCTCGATGGTAGCAATTGTAAGCAACCCCAATCGTACGCCACTGCGACACGGTCCCGATACCGATCTCTTCGTCTATGCTTATAAGCTGTGTATACACAGTCGTAATTTCCAATACGTCAACGTTGAAATTCTCGCAATAATCCTTTTGATTTTCTTTTTCCGTCGCGTCCGTCCTCGCCGCCACAGTTCCCGCGTAATGAGGTCGTAATCGGTTTTTTCACACTCTCGAATATACGGTTTGCCGTAATTTCGTATTGTACGAGAAGAAAAAAAAAACACGAGGTAGAGCGCGTAAAATTGTAATTAAGAAAACAGCGGGTTAATTGCGAAACGGGAACACGGAAATGTATAAGACGAGACGAGTACCCGGTTTTCATTAAAATGGGCTAAACGCCCTCTCGATACGCTGCGGGTATATATCGATGTACGAGTGTTTGTAGTAAAGCTCGGTGAAAAGGATTTATTGTCAGCGGCGCGAAAGCTTCTTACATTCTTCAGCGGCAAAGAATACAAAATGTGATTGGTTTTCCTTCTTCTTCGCGTAATAATAACTTCATAATATTTTGTTGGCGCGCGAGAAAGAAAGCGTCGTCGTCATCGCAGCCCACAAAGACGCGCCGAGTGCAGCGAACGAGCCTTTCTTCTCTTCGCCGAGGCACAAAGCGTCCAAAACCCGAAGAAAGGAAAAGACGCTTTTTATGAGCTCCTTTTCAACAACGAACGTATTGAAGGATTATCAACGGGAAACTTACGTTATTATATCAGAAGCGACATAATGCCAAGATTAGCCGTTCGATCTTACGGCGATGTGTCGTATATAGAAGAAGGTGTGCGCGACCATGTCGAAGACTACGGTATAATTTCAGCGAGAGAAAAGTTTTGACGAAGAAATTTCTCTTTTTCCGATATTGACGAAAGAGCTTCGCTCGTTTCTGCAGCTGTAGTGATATTACTCGATAACACTACCCAAAAAAGGAAAAAAATTGAAAAATGCATGAACGAAATTAAACGATTGTAGGAGTATTTTCGGGCTATGGTTATCAAAATGTGATCACATCGAGTTCCCGCGAATCGTTGCGACGCACAGTCTGTGTTCTTGTACTTTCGTTATTCGATAGCTGGGTAACATACACTACGCGTCGCAACGATTCGCGGAAACTTGATATGATCATTTATCGATAACCGGAGCCAATTTCGAAAAACTGTCAACGGCATCGAGCTCAATTTCGATAATTTCGCTTACGCATTTTTCAGTTTTGTTTTTGTTGTTGGGGTGGAATAATTTCAACAGGGAACCTTTTTTATGAGAGGGTAATTTGGAGAAAATTGAGGCTTCATTAACAATGTTAAACGAGGAACGCACGGAACCTGTTCTATGAGTCGAATTTGTTCTAGTAATGAGGTTAATAGGCCTATAGGGGAAACTACTATGAAAAAGCACACGATCAATTCGACCCCTAGGGTAGTGTGGAACTGAATTGAGAAAACATCAATTTACCAAAATTTATTCATCTATCTATGTAATTAATTGATAAATTTTATTTATCTATTTACTTATTTATTTATTTGTTTATTTATTTATTTATTTATTTATTTATTTATTTATTTATTTATTTTTACTTATTTATTTATTTATTTTATCATTTATTTATTTATTTATTTATTTATTTATTTATTTATTTATTTATTTATTTATTTATTTATTTATTTATTTATTTATTTATTTATTTATCTATCTATTTATTTATTTATTTATTTATTTATTTATTTGTTTATTTATTTATTTAGTTATTTATTTATTTATTTATTTATTTTTATTCATTTATTAATAGCACACCTATGCTATGGGGGGATTCAAAAATTTTGGCGTGCGCTGTCCGGCGATAAACTTGGAAGAATTTCGACTCTCAAGCTATATGTGGTAGGAGGGGGACTTGGAGAGAGTTGAAATTTTTCCAATGCCCCCTTGTATCATATTCAACTCATAGAACAGATTCCCTGCATTCTTCGTTCAAATTCTTCAAGGAAGCCGTCGTTTTTATTTATTTATTTATTTATTTATTTAATTACTTCTTTATTTACTTCATTGTTTCTTCATTTTTTATTCATTCATTTACGTGTTTATTTATGGATCTATTTATTTAATAATTTTATTTATTTATTTATTTATTTATTTATTTATTTATTTATTTATTTATTTATTTATATGATAAGAGGGCAAGTCTCCTATCGTATATATCTAGGAGGTCAAAATTTCATCATGGAATGTAAAACACTTATAGAAAAAGTTCTATATTGAAATTTCGACCAAGATATATATGATGGGGGACCTGCCTCCCTATCATATTAAGAAAAAAGATTGAATAAATAAAGAAAGAAAGAAAGAAATAAATAAATAAAATTATTAAATAAATAGATAGATAAATAAATAAGTAATTAGATAAATAAAAAGATAAATAGATGAATAAATAAATAAATAATAAGTAAATCAATAAATAGATAAATAAGTAAAAAGATGGCTAAATAAAATTAATTAATGAAATAATTAAATGAATAAATAAATCCAAGTCCCCCACTGTCGAAATCCTCGATTATTTATATCATCGATTATTCGACTTAGCCTAAATAGGCTAAACCATTTCTTTTCTCGAACTCCTTTCCATTAAAAATAAACGGCGTCTTATTACGATGATTACTCGTACTAAGCAATTTATCAACTACAATACCCTTCCGATATTTCGATTTGTCACAAACCGTAAATTTTGCAACAAGTAGGAAGTATATCCACAAAGTAGTTTATCAAATTTAGAGAATGGAAATGGAAGAAGTGATTGTCACCCTAAACGAGGCGATCGATTTGGTAAACTTACTGATTTCTGATCCTTTTGTAAACGTATCGAATTCTTACCAACTCTAAAAGACTTCTACGAGATCATTGTCGTGTACCTCTAAATTTACATCCTTCAAATACGACTCAGACAACTTTCGTCTTCGTTGAGGACAGCTTTGGTCAAGTCGAGATTGAATCTATTTGAAAGCAACCTTCACTAAGCGCCTCTGACTTTTCTTTAGTAACCATCTTTAGATTACGTTAAGATCTCTCTGAATTAATATTTACTCTGCCAGACGTAGACTGACGGACTGCTTTTGTTTTCTGTCCGTTAGGAACTTCAAGATAAACGTTTCGGAATTATTGACACTGCGTCGCACATAGTTTTAACCAAATTAATTCGTTGTACAGATTTAGATTTATAATTAATTATGTCAATTAAATTAATATTCGTTGACCTAAAACCGATTTTCTTTCTTAAACTCCCTAAAACTTGTTGTGATTTCCCTGCTAGGTCAAGTCTTCAAATCTCGTACGATCCACGGCACACCGCGAGATACAAATCACAACAACCCCTTCCCCTATTATATATAGCTCAAGAAAAGAAGCAGGATTTCAAGTCCATTTTGGCTGAACGTCGGACGGCTGATGGCAATTTTTTCAAAAAAAAAAAAAATATGGAACGGGTTCCGTGTTAAAAATTTTGAAGTTCCAGCGACATATGATCGAAGGGGGACTCGAGAAAATTTTGACTCCAAGCTACACATTTTATAGGAGGGGGACTTCCGAGCTATATACTATAGGGGGGAGATGGAAGAAAATTTGGCCTAATGTTGACTTTCAAAATAAGTTCGATCTCCAAGCCATATACTTATGGGAGGGGGACTTGGAAACAATTTGATTCTCGAGCTGTATATGATAGGAGGAGGGGAGAATTTCAACTTCCAGGCTAAATCTTATAGGAGGGGAACTTGAAAGAAAAATTTCGATTTCCGAAATGTATATGATGGGAGGGGGATTTAAAGAAGTTTCTACCTCCAAGCTGTACATGAGAGGGGACCTGCCTAAATTTTTGGAGAATAGTCTCGATCAAAGAACTGTGACGATTTTTCGTTTTGTTGCAACTTTTTATTACCTATGGTTTTTCCAAAATTGGTTTCAGTCTCATAAGTAGAAGGCTAGACATCGCTTGTATTGCCTAAACAGTAAAAGAATTTTCATTTTCTTGTACTTTATTCATGTTAGGGCCAGTTTTGTAAAGACGTTAGCCTTACATAGTTGGTGACCAAGGTCGTTGATGACGTCATTGATGACTTCATAGTGACAAAACCGTGGCAGTTTTTCCAACCTGGACGGTTTTTCCTTACAGTTTTTGTTATGGGTTTCCGGTTCCAGTCTCAGTCTTAAACATTGATCAAAAGCTGAAAAGCGTTCATAAAATGTAAAAAAGTGTATTTTATCGAGTATTTTGTTACGGGAAAATTTTAATTCCTCTAAAACTCGAACCCCTTCTCTCCTAAAGGGATAAAATCAAAGAATATCGTTCAAAGGGGAAAGTTATTACGGAATGATTCTTCGATTTGGAGATTCAGGTCGGAGATGGCTTGTAAAGTGTTTCTACCTTTACGGAAGCCGTATTGACAAGAAGATACGATATCATTGGATTCGAGAAACCAAAATAATCTTTTGTTGAGGATTTTTCGAGAGTTTGCCGAGAACGGAGGTTAATGAATAAATTATTTGACAGAAGATGTCAAGATGAAAATTGCACCCTAAAATTGAAGTACGGTACAACTTACTATCATGATTGCAAGGTAGTCTGAAAGTTACAGAATTCATTGGTGTTCAGAAAATAGTAAAGCAGTTTCCATCTCAACTTACCTGCAACAAAAAAAGAAATTAAATTTTAATGGTTACCGAAACAATGCACTATAAATAAACAGTACCTAGTATACATATAACTTAGTCCACTAAAAAAAAGTCAAAAGTCGTAAAATCACTTATCAAAAGAAAAAAAAAAAAACAAAAAAACTTCGAAATTTTTAAACCAATAGAATCCCGAATGAGTGTCAATTACTTCAAAACTGAATAATGGACGTAATCTATCCCATGTCGTTTTGGAAGGGTTATTTGTTCAGGTCTTTTTTTCAACAGGGAACCTGTTTTATCGGGGGGGCGGAAAAACGTCCGCTGTCAGACCGTGCCGGCAAAGCTTGAAGCTCAAAGATTTTCCAAGTCTCCCTCCTACCTTTTATACCTCGGTGGTCGGTGTATATAACCTGAAAGATGGTCGCTTCAAGTAACTAGATATGCAATGCTTCATACACCAATTATCAATTAGCTAGGTATGCAACGCTTCAAACACCATAAGACTCAGAACACTCTTCTAAAGTATTGTAAGTTTTTCTCGTATCATATACGTACCCCATGAAACAGGTTCCTGCCTCCCCTCGTTCAACTCCTTTAAAGAGGCCGCGAGTTTTTAGTAACAAGAAATCAACGTTTAGAGGAGGGAGGTTCTTCACTGAACCAAGGGGATGACAATATAGAAGATACTGGCTGGAGTCAACGTGGTTCTCCAAAGTATTCAAGAACCAAATCCGGTTGAGCTATAATGATGAGAATTTCCGAACAGAATGGACTACTCCTGGTTTTCAACAGAGAATATTATTAGGCTTTATGAGGGGTTTCGGTGAAACTACCGCCGTCCTTGAAATTGAATAACCGATCACTTCTCACGCCCCTTTTATAATCTTGTCGACACTATAATGCACGCGATCAAAAAAATAAGATTTCATTGTCCCAAATCCTTTTCTAATTATAGTGGATTTAAAAAAATTTAATTAAAAAGCGAGAATTTTTCAGGATTTTACGTATACAATATTTTTTTTTCTTCTCTCTCTTTTATAATCTCGTCGCTTGATTATCGTATTGTACAAGTGCAGACTATGGAGCGTGCATCAGCGGCACAGGAAAACTCTGTCGCGTCATTAGCAACCCTTTTTCAACTTGATGTATATATAAACATTGTCGAAGATAATGTCTGCTAATATTTTAGTCGAGTTATCGAGTATAAAACTCTGATAGGAAGGGAGCGAAAGCGGTATACGGTACGTTTTCCAGTTTTCCCAATAGCGTGTATACGTATACAGTATATTATGTATCGAGTATACAGGTTGGTTACGTATCATTTACTCCTTTATTCTTCTTCTCTCCATAACTCGTAGCTATTCCGTTAACAATTAATCGCGGATCAAGCCATTATGAATTCACTTCTTTAGAAAAGCAGTTGCATTAAGCCGCCTCGCGCTACCTATAGCTTATCCGCAGCAGTCTTAAGTATAATGTAACCGCATTTATAGATTTTCCATTAATCACTTCTGTTGACATTTCTCCCATTATCGTGTTACATTTGGCAAGCCAGAAACTCTTATTCCTGTCTTCTTTTTCACTACTCGTCTTAATGTTCGGATTCTTTGGTTTAGGCGCGCGCGGATATAGTTGCCGTTATTATCGGCGTTACTGTCGAGATAATCACCCTTGTGTCAACCATTTATTCTCCTTTTACTCTTTTCGCCGTTTAGACTTGTTTATGTATATGTGATATTGGTACTGTTCTCAAGCAGCGCCCGCGTTCTGCTTCGGCAGTGTAGCCTTGTCGTCGCGCACCTTAAAAATAAACCTCGTATAGTGCGTCGCAATTAGCCTTTTCGCATGCTGTATTCGTACTTCGAATTCTTTTGGAAATAGCTGATAAAAGACGCGTTCCGCGAATAATTAATTCATCGCCTCGAGGTAGGCGTATAGGAAGTCGAATGCAAGAAAGGCGATTCCAGAGTTTGACCGATAAATACCAGTCGGCCGTGAGAATGCTCTCGGAGAGTGTCAAAGAACTTTAGCTATTGTTCGTGTACGTCGAAGTGTTCGAAGAAGTATTTGGTCATCACTTTCAATCGGGAATGGACCAAGAAATTGGAACATCTTTTCCGACATGTTTTATCAGAATGAAAACTCGACGAGTTATTTGCATAACTCGCGGTAATTACAAATGTCTACATGAATCTGAGAATGTTTTCAATGAGAAATGGTTGAAATTTTATTGAGAGGTCTTCGATGTCGAGTAAAGCTATCAAATCGAGTGGATAATGATGGTTTGATTAAAACGAAAATCTTTACAGCGTTTTCTTTTGGGAGCGGAGGAGAACATGATGAGACTCGTTGACTTGAATTGAGAATCATTTCTGGTGCTCTGGACGCTCATTATCTATACCTATCCGGAACATTTTTTGATTCCACATAAGTTAATTGATTTATTCAAGGTGTCGTCAGGCAAGAACTGGGTAAATTCCAGTCTAATACGGAAATGACATAGGCTGGAACTCAATTTAATGCAACCTTACGAGAAGAGAGCTACAAATCTACTTGAAATTGACCTAACAGAGCAGTCGATTTCAGAATAGAAGAAAGATATGAAGAAATAGATTCCAGATTGACTTCAATTTCAGGTCGATTTGAAGAACTATACGAATCGACTTAAAGTCGACCCAAACTTAGGTCGATAAAAATTTGTAGAAGTTGATTCGAAATCGAACGGAAATAAGTCGAAACGAGGTCGACAAATATCGACGTCAACGTGAAAGAGATTTCGACAAGATATCGACGCAGTTTCGACCAAAACCTCGAAGAAAGTAATTGTCACTCACAGAGAGGTTGTCTAGCCTCATATAATTAGGCCTATTGAAAATCACAATCATGCTTGACTAATACGGCTATGGTTGGATGGCGATGATGACCCGCACAATTTTTAATGTTGATGTAATTTACGATTAACTACCGCGACTGAAATTCAACTCGTCTTCAATCTCAATTCTAAATTTTATTCAGGCTTTCTATTCAGCCCTTACGCGCCAAAGCTCAGTTTTCCTGGAGGAATGTCAAAGGCTATCATCGTGTCATTTGTCATGTAAGTAGTGCACGCAATACAAAAATTGAAAACAAAAAATTATAGGATGCCATAGCAAATTTTGCACTGGCGAGCGGAACTCGCAAGTTCCGTGCCCCATGGCAAAAGAGCCACTCAAAATTAGAAATCCCCCCTTCCATCATATACAGCTCGACAGTCCAAAAATTTTTTCAAGTTCCTCTCCTATAATATACAGATTGGAAGTCCTCCTCCGATCAAATATGCCTGGAATTCGAAATTCTTTTAAGGCCCCTTCTATCATATATATAGCTCGAAAATCCAAATTCTTCCAAGTCCTGTAACCTTAGATTGATGACCTCATCAATCACGGACCGCTTGCACTCGCGAAAATTTTCTGAAAATACCCCTCAGCAACAGAAGGGATAGCGGACCCACTAAAGTCGAGCCTATGTACGTAAGTGATGCACGCAATACACAAAAGGGGGGGGGGGGGGGGGAAAAAAGAAAAACTATGTTCAACCTAAATAATTTAAGATTGGGCCTATTGAAGTGGTGCACGCAATACACAAAGTGATAGAAAAAAGAACAAAAAAAAAAAGATGTTTAAAACATAAATAATTGAAGGTTGAGCCCATGTAAGTGGTGCACGCAATATACAAAATGAAAAAAAAAGAAAAAAAAACTGTGTTCAACCTAAATAATTGAAGATTGGGCCTATGTAAGTGGTGCACGCAGTACACAGACCGAAAGAAAGATGGAAAAAAAAAAAAAAAAAAATGTTCAACATAAATAATTGAAGTTTGAGCCCATGTAAGTGGTGCATACAGTACAGAAAATGAAAACAAAAGGAAAAACTATGTTCAACCTAAATAATTGAAGATTGGGCCTATGTAAGTGGTGCACGCAGTACACGGAGCGAAAGAAAAAAAAAACAAAAAAAAGATGTTCAACATAAATAATTGAAGTTTGAGCCCATGTAAGTGGTGCACGCAGTACAGAAAATGAAAATAAAAGGAAAAACTACTGTATGTTCAACATGAATAATTGAAGATTGGGCCTATATAAGTGGTGCACGCAATACACAAAATGAAAGAAAGAAAAAAAAAAATGTTCAACATAAATAATTAAAGGTTGAGCCTATGTCCTTACGAACCCAATGTAGATAATAATATTTAAATTGTGCCGACTTACTCTCCCTCTCTTCTCTCTTCGAGAATCGACACAATTTCTACGCCCATCATAACGTAAAATAGGTTCCAAATCGACGTCGATTTTCGACATCAAAATTCATTAACAGGAGTCGACTCAATCTTCACATCAACAATGAACAAAATTAGCGGTCAATTTTGAAGCAAGTTTTAACCATATTGATCGATTTGCAATCGAAATTAGGCAGGGTAGGTCAGTTTTTGCCGAACGGTGGGACAACCAAAATTTTCATAAACTTCACCGCGTTGACGAGGATTACCGGTTTTGCTGTTTTTGAGTGGGCTAAAAACAATTTGGAGATAAGTGTGGCGGTCACCCTCCATTCTGATCAAGGCGTACAAAAGTACAAACCTCTTTGTCCCCCCTCTCTTGACACGGGTATTTATGAACTTTGAATCTGTTTTATGGACAATTAATTTGTATCGATTACGTGATTGAAGTTTCGCTTCCTCCTTCATATTTTTTATTTCTCTTCTAGCAATTTTAACGTTCCAACACATCCAAGATCTTATGAATGACTGCGAACCAACTGTAGACGGGATGGGAGCGCTTCTTTCCACGCAACACTGGAGCGTTTTGTCCACGATCCCCTGTTATCGATCTATCGAGGCACCTTACTTCAGCCTTGTTCCATCTTTTCTTCTTCGTGTCTCTATCTCTCTCCCACCCACTTACGATTTGCCTTTCTTTTTTGTCTAGCTCCAATAATGTTGAAAAAACCGCTCAAAATAAAATGGCCGAACGTGATAATGTGCCATCGTGTGAGACGCAGTAGTACTTCAAGCTGATTTCTCATTTTTACGAAGGTGAATATTTTCGCTGTTTTTTTCCTTCACTTATTGCCCAACTCGGTCGGCATTTTTTATTCCGCCCAAGCGCATTCGGACTTTGTAAAGAAAATCCTTCACATAGATGAACGTCGAAACTTGACCAACGAGAGAGGGTTGTCCGCGAAAAAAATGATTGTAAAACTATTTCCGCTAAGATGATTACCTTTATTTACCAACCATCGTTCTTGAGGATTGTTGTTGGATCATATTCTTTCAACGCTCCCCTTACGATTTTTTCATTCGAGCTTCGTATTAATGTGGTACCGTTTGTGCTCAGTTGCGGACTCTACTCGTTACAAGGCTAACAACTATTAGATGGATTTTAAAAGCGGGAAACAAAAAATTACGAAAGTGAACTATACATTATAATGGCACGCGCCCTGCTGAAAAAGAGCGAACTAACGCCTACACGAATTTTAAAAGAAGAAACGAGGTGATGAATTGTATCTGATTCTAACGGTACCAAACATACGAAAAACTTGTTTGCGTATTCGTCACAATTTTCCGTGGAGAATATCTCTGGCTGCTTCTGTTCCCCTGTTCTGTCCGAGTTGAAAACGCTACAGCTCCCTCCTCGATCTCTCACTCTGCGGCTATGCTCTGGACTACAAGTATCCTTCAGAATTTCGCGAAATTTCTCTCGAGTGCCACCCCTAAAATAACTATTTCTGAGCTCATAATCCTGTCTGGTGTTCCTCCGCCCCTTCCTTATGGGATCACGATCTGCAAATGATAAAGATAAATTTGCATATCCTATATTTAATTCGTATAGCCAGGCTAATGAAGAGTTTTCCGTTTTTCATTTCGAGGTCATCGTGAAGCTTTTTTTTTTTTTTTTTTTTTTTTTTGTGATTCTCCTTTGAAAACGACAAGAAACGGAGTGCATGAACGACAGTCGGGATTTTATTCTTGAAAAATAATTAGTTCTCCATCGCTATATCTCTGAGTAAAGATGAAGTTCTAAGTGGAAAGCAGCGAAGAAGAAAAGGAAGTACGGTACTAGCAAATGTACGAAAAAGACATAATATAACGAAGTTGTCTTCAAAATTAATATCAACTAGACTCTCCCTGCGCCTCATTTCTCTTCTTTTTTTTTACGCTATCCAGTAATAACGAGGGAGAATAAACCATCGACCAGCAATTACGAATACGAGTTTCTCACAATACAGCATTAGAAAATAGGCCATAGAACTTTATAGTAATTCGCACAGGAAATAACTATTACAAAAGCCAAAATATAAGAGTTATTTTCGTAGAATATCGCTGTACATGGTCGTGTACATCACATCGGGTTGCGAGGGCTGCGTTGCAAAGTTCAACGTACAAAAGGAGGATATGGTTATTCCGGCATATTATTATAAATGCTAGTTAGCTCTACACTTTCATGAATGACGCTATTCTATGAAATTAATTAATGAATGAAGAAGAAAATAGTAAAAAAAGAACAACAAAGAGTTGTATAGCGCGGGCGGCGGGCGAGGAAGAAGCGTGAAAGAGAAATGAAATTTCTGAATCACTTTTACCGCCGTACGATAATATATTTTTATATATCAACGCTCGACTGTTTCTCAATTTATTTCTATACGCACCTACAAGTGCGCGCCGTATTCAGAATTGCCAGGTTAGGAGTGAGAGAGACCTTATGTTGGAGAGGCTCCAATTTTATTATCCAGGCAAATTAGCGTCCTCTAACTTCGATAATATAACTTCCGTAACGATCTGGAAACAACGAGTGTATATAGAGGAGACAGCGAATGAAGCATTGTAAACAGAGACAAACACTCGAAAAAAGAAAAAAAAATAAGCGTTTGTTGATGTGTGTCGCTGTGTACTTTTGAAATAGCCACTTGCGGTACTTACGCATAATGCAAACAGACACCGTGAAATAATGGTCGTACGTTTATAACAACGCTCGCATACCATTCAACGTGCCATTAATTTCGTTCATCTTCGCCCATGCTCGCCCCCGTCTCCCTTCTTCACGCATAAATGCACCTTCGCAAATGTCGTCAAACGTAGAATATGAAATGTTTCCTGTATATAAGTATACGTGTATGCTTCTCAATGATATGACCCATATTATAGACAAATGATTAGTAACTCAATTTGCAAACATTTTTGATAGTCAAGGCAATATCGATGTCCTCAAATCTGAAGTATTCTGGACCGGAGGCAATTATGACCATTTTTTTACAAGTGAGTTCTGCAAGGGGCAAGAAGAAATCCAGGATGACTTTCTTGTTATACTCGATGACTCCTGTTTTCAGTCGATTTGATGTCGATTCTCGGTTGATACCTGGTGCCGACCTATAACCAACCTGAAACCAGCCGACAATTTACAGTACTTCTTTCAAATGTCTTGGTCGAAAATGCGTCGCTAATTGTATATTGTTGAAATCGACGTTACGTCGACATCCGTACTAGGTCGACAAAAGTCAACTCCATTTTGACAGTCGATTTCACGTAGATTTTGAGTCGACTTCTCCAAATTTTTTATCGATCCAAAATCGACTGCCCTGTTGGGTCGATTTCAAGTCGATTTGCAGTGGTCTCGTAATGTGTACCGATCGACTTCAAATCGACGTCAATCTGAAGTCAATTTCAAGTCGATTTATCCAAATTTTTCTGTCCTCTTTGGTGTTGATTTCAATTTAATCTTCGTAGCTGATCGATTTCAAATAACGCCAAAATTGATGTCACTGGTTTTTTTCTGTTTTGCAACGTGTTCTCGAGTTTCCCGAACAGAAATCCTGTTATCTTACATGACCTGATTTAGAGAGGAGGGGTCAAGAGGTAATCAGTTTTCGCGCCCTTGCCAAATCTCACTGTACAATCTACTAGAACAAATAAACAAATTATTTCAAGGCATTTGCTACCAATTAGGTCCAAAATCCTGAATTCGATACAGACCTGTCGAATAAGAAGACAAGATTTCAGTACGCCTCTTCCACTGGTATTTCGGTGAGAAATGACTAGGGAGTTTGAAACAATGCACCCCCCACTCCCAGATGAACCATACATTGCCTCTTGGTCCTCGTAAGGCTGACGTCAAATCGATTTTGAATCGATTCAACTATGAATTGATCACAAAGAACCTCAAAATTGACGTGGGTTTTTCGTCGAATTTCGACTACATATCGACTTTATAAAACACAGAAATTCGACTAGGAAAAGACCGCTAATTTCGTTTTATTCACTCATAGTTGATAATTAATTACGTTTCTTAAAATTTTATGTATTGCGTGCACAACTTACGCGCCAAATAATCCGGCACTGGACTTGAATAAAAAATCTGAATGGAATTCAGGATTGGGATCGATTCATCATTGTGACCAAAAATATCGATGTGGGTTTTTTGTCGAATCAGTTTTGCTCAATTTCCATAGCAAATCAACAGAAAATGATCAGATTTCACCTTAAAATTGATCGCTAATTTTGTTCTATTCACTCACTGTTGATGTCAAAATTGAGGCCACTTCCGTTATCAAATGTTAGGTCAACTGAAAATCGACATCCATTTCGAATCTTGCTCACATCACGATCGGCGTCGACTATATCGATCTCAACGGGGCGGGGAGAGGGAGAATAAGTTGTGCGCAACTATAGGGTATAATAGGACTTGAGTACAGGCAAATTTTCTAAATATTTATGGGAAGAAATTGCGTTTCTTAAAATTTCAAGTATTGTGTGCACAACTTATGTGCCAAATGGCCCGGAAGTATTCCTGCTTCGGCGCATAAGAATTAAATGAAAAATCTGAATGGAATTCAGAATCCAGCGATTCATCATTGGGACCAGAAATATCAATGCAAGTTTTACTGTTCATATGGAAATTGATTGGAGTTCTTATTTAAAATCTCATGTCGAATGAAAATCGACGTCGATTTTAAATCTTTCTTACGTCCGAATGGTGTCGATTTCAAACGAAGGGAAACAGAGAATAAGTTGTGCACAACCAAAGGGTATATAACTTAAATTTATAATCAATTTCTATTATTTAGAAAAATTGCCTTTATTTGAAATTTAGGTATTGCGTGCACAACTTACGCATCAAATGACACGATAATGGACTTTGATGTTCCTCTGGGTCAGCGGTACTCAACTTTTCTGAGCCACGATCAATTTTCAAAATTTCCAAATGTTCCGCGATCGACCGGAAAAAAAGGAGGAGGAGGAGGAGGAGGAGGAGGAGGAGGAGGAGGAGGAGGAGGAGGAAACATTATATGATTTATTGAAACTTGTAATACAGAAATGATAGAAATTAGAATGGTACTTGTAAATTTTCTGATAAATGAAAAGATGTGAAATACGAGTAGACATACTTCACACTTACACTCGATTTTCAATGTTTATCAAGAATTTGATTCTTTTTTCTGATAATTGCTCGAGAACGCTGGCAATCGACTAAAAATTCTTGGTGATCGACTGGTCGATCGCGATCGACCCGTTGAGGACCGCATCTGTAGGTCCTAGGAAGACTGTGCTTTGGCGTTTAAGGGTAAAATGGCATTCAGAATTGAGATCGCTTTATCATTTTGACCAGAAATTAACTAAAGATTGTTGATTTTTTGTCGAATGAGTTTTGCCTAAATTCACTGCTAATTGACCACAAATGATCGGAACTTGACTCAAAAATCAATCGTTAATTTTGTTTTATTCGCTCATCGTTGAGTCGACTTCTGATAAAAAATTGTACGACATCTGAAAATGTAGACATCGGTTTTGAATCTATTTTACAACACAATCGACGTCGACATTTCCTCAATTACAGAAGAGAGACGAGAGGGGACTCGAGCCTGACTCAAATTCTTAGACATAGGTTATGTAACTTGAATTTAGGCTCAATTTCTGATATTTATGCGCGAAAAATGAGTTTCCTTCAAATTTTAGATATTACGTGCACAACTTACGTGCCAAATGACACAATAATGGACTTGGATATTCATCTGGGAAGACTGTGCTTTGGCGCGTGAGAGTTGAATGGTATTCAGAATTGAGATCGCTTCATCATTTTGACCAAAAATTAATTAAAAATTGAAGAGGGTTTTTCAATTTCGACTGCAAATCAATTGAAAATGGTCGGAACTCGCCCCAAAATAGACCGCCAATTGTTGTTGTGGTCTCATCTGAGTCCACTGTGAGTATGTAGCAATTACATGTACTAGAAACTAGACTAAAATCTGTATGATGACGTCATGAGATAGGAATCTTCCAGTGCCGAGCATAGGCTAGGCACAGCCAGGGTCAACTTTCTTCCCCTTTCTAGAATTCCGCGAACGCTTGAAGAGATTCTACATGATCCGATCTTTCTCCTCAAAACGCTCTTGCGCATAAGTGCTAAATGAATAATTCAGAATCGCGAATGAAAACGAGTGGAATTTCAAGTTTTCTTGACACAACACCACAAAAATTCACTCACTTAGAGAAAAGGTTCTACGTATGTACTGACAATGTGATTTCCACTCTTTCGAACTATTCACTCAAAATTTCGCATAATAAAGTCCTCTTTTATAAATAATTGTGGGTGGCAATTGATTAATTGCAAACTGGAAGAGTTTGTGCTTTTTCATGGATTCCAGCGAAGTGATATACTAATTCCATTTCCTACAGAAATCAATCAACACTCTCCTCGTCCACCCGATCGCGCTCAAAAGGGGAGTGGACTAAATCCTAGTACGCGTCTTAATTTAAAGAATTGATAAATGCCGCTTCCTTAAAGAACGCGCCTTCCTTCTGTCACGGAACTGTCATCGCTGCACCCAAGAATTTGCTCACAAAAAATGAGCTCCAATCATTTCTAAAACTTTTATGTCTGCGAGATCATATTTAGTAATTTTTCTCGTCGACACTCCTAAGATTATGGTATTTTTGTTCAGCTCGAGAAAGGCAAAAAAATGAAAATTGTCTAATACCCGCTCGCGGTGTCAATCACCCGAACATCGCCCAAAGATCGTTCATCTTAGTTGCACATAACTAGTATGTATCTTCTTGTTCTTTTAAAAAAGGGGTAAGTTTTGTTTTTTAATTACTACGAGTAGTACAGCACGCCGAACGAACGAACGTACAGCAGAAAAATGCTCTCTTTCCGCACATCCGTCTCGCATTTAGAACGGATTATCGTTTGCTAAGATGACTAGCTGAAGTTTTAACACGACGGTGGCGCGAATGAAGCGCAGCCAAGCATTTTACAGCTGATAACAAGACACGTGATTAATGAATTACAAATCTGCCTTTTAGAAGCTCATCGTCGAGTCGCGTCCTCGTCGTTGTCGTCGTCGTCATCATCGCACCAACCTTACGTTTTAGATTTTTTTTTTTTTCTCTGTGTAATTTTCCTCAAAACTAAATAGTATCTACTCGAACAAAAGCGTCGAAGTTTAATGTTCGGTAATAAACTCCATCAGTTCCTGCCCAAGTCGAGGCGCCAGATCATCGATCAAGCGCCGAAGTAGCTGAAAAAAAAACGTATACGCGGTGGCGAGATCCAGATATCATGCCGCAGACAATGAAATCACAATTAGACGTTACACAATGGGGTTAATCGCGTTTTCTTCTTATTGTGGCATCTCGGTAATAGATACGAAACGAGCGCACTCATGATATACATGGCAGCAGAATGAGCGCTAAATACGCAGCATGACTGGCCAAAAAATTATAATCCGGTATATACGAGTCATTAAAGTTAGCTATAAGCGTCCGGCAATGGTGTCTATGGGATGCTGTGTACGTTACTTGTGCCACTGCTATAAATCACACTCTGATTACAAGCGAGCATCGTGTCTCTGTATCTTTTTTTTTTCTCTTTACTCTTTCTCCTCTACTTCTTCTTTACTAAAGGCTAGTCAACTCGAACATCGTTTGTCGCTCCATTACGATACAGAAGGTTCGATCATTCATTGAATGTAGGCAGCAGACAGGGGACCCGGAGTGGCCGAGCTTCTCGAGAGTGAATTGATATGCGCGATTCGACTTCCAGTTAAATTCCTTCATTAATGCGTTTCCCGATCATGTATACGAGTGAACAAAACAAGTGAACGCATTTGAGTACAGACATCTAGCGTATTTATTGAATTATAGTCGAAGAAGAAGCTGGAGTATGCGAACGCGTCGTACAAGTGGCTAATTGAGAGCCGAGTACAAACTATTCAATCGCGAATATTGCGATTGTCAGTGAACTCGGACAAGCCTTGACGTGATTACCAAACTTATAATATTCACACTTACCCATGACTGTAAAATTCACGATAATATTCACGAATTTCGTCGACGCGCACCCAACAACACAAGAATAGAACACCTCTCTGCACTGCACCTTATAAACAAACTAACCTATAAGCTGTTGTTTGATCACATACATGCTAATGCACAATACGAGCTCGAGAGACGTGACACGAGAATGAAGATTTTTTTTTATACGAAAACGTGGCGTGAAAATTCGTTAGAAGGAAAAGAAATTAACGCAAAGGTCCTCTCTCTCGATCTGAATAAAGGTTTGTGCAAAGGACAATAGCTAAGACGATTGTCGGCGTAGGGGTTGAAAAATACACATACTTATTATTACAACGGTACGTATGTCGTGTAAGGAAGTGGTTTAACTGGTTGAAGGAATATACGTACGTGAAGCATTATCCTATTGAGAATAGAGTGATTTTTACGTATGAATAAGTTTAGGAATACTTACAGACAGAAGCGGGGTTAGAAAGACATTTAATAAGGTCAGCTCTCGTCAGACATTGCGAGGGAGAGAAGGCTAGATACGACGTAAGAAAGAGCAGTGACATTGAAGAATTGAAACTGTTAATAAGACAGATGGGTGAGAACTGTGATACGACAATGAGCAGGCTAGACTAACGATTTAGATGTGGAAAGAAGTTTTTAGAATAATATTCCACGGAAATACATTTTTCATGTACGCAGAGTGTCATGAGAATATAATCGGAAGAAAATTCCCGACACCTCGCATCGTAGAGTACGTGTATAGAAATCAAGCTCAACGGTGACTAATCTAGGAAGACCTGGTATTATTATAGAGATTGGATAAAGAAAATCATCCCCGTTGACAAAATAGTTATATTTTCCGTTGCAGTCGCAGCCACTGCAAATACTGGCCGTCAAGAGTGAAGAAAAATGAAAGTATTTGAGACTGACTCAAACCTTACAAACAATACATCATATCTTCTTAACCGTTGGAGAATTGTAGACTGGCGATTACCACTAATATGTAGAAGAGCTGCCCTTATTCTTCGCTTCCAATTCCGTCTTATCATCTATCGGCCTTTTCCTTTCAACAACTCTTCGAACGTATTGGAATTCACCAACTTCCCAAAACTTCTGGTTCAGATTGAAGAAACGCAAGAACATTTTCCTCATCATACACATATTTTTACTGACGGTTCTAAAGATCATCAGGAAGTGGGTATGGCCTTTTGGATCCCCTCAACTAAGCTTCATTCCTCTTTATCTCTACCAAACTTCACATATATTTTTCGTGCGGAACAGATGGCGATATTCCAAGCCCTTTCCTATATAAAGCAAAACTCCCAAACAGGACAGTTTCTCATAATATCTGATTCTCTCACCGCTCTCCAATCCATTTCTTCCACCCCTTCACGCGTTAATTCATCCTCAGCTTTACCAATCATCTACTTGATCAATTCTCTCTACCCTATTAAGATTAATTTTCTCTGGATTCCCAGTCACGCAGGAATATTCAGCCCGCTCATCACCTGTTTCATCAAATCTGCTCCCTATGTCAGAACTATTCTCTCTTATTCGATGCTCCACGCGAGATGACTGGACAATATCCTACTCAAAATCCGCTAACAATCTGAAATCTCATTATTTCCTCGTTCAACCTCTACTTCCGGCATTCCCTTGGTATAAATTTTTTAACGGTATTCCACACTCCCGTATAGTTAAATTCAGCCGTCTTCGTTTTGGACACAATCGTCTCCCCGCTCACTTAGAACCTTTAAATCTTTTTGAATCTGATTATGCCCCCTTCATCCAGACAATCCTTCTAAAGGCGACATGAATCATTATCTTTTCGAATGTACAGAAATACCCAACATTAGACAAACATTATACTCAGAAGCCATCAATCTACAATTCGCCACCCCTCTCAGAGCCACCGACCTCCTATTATCCGAAAACCCTTCAATTTTCTCACACATTTTCAAATTTATCTCTGACCTACCTCCTTCCATCAACATTTAAATTCAATTCATTTTTTCCGTTTTTCCTTCGAGGTAAGGCCCAGTAGCCATCCTCTTTCACACTTCTTTTTTTTTTCATATTTTATGATTTATATATATGTACTTTAAATTCTGAAGAGCGTTCAAATCTTACTCCCCCCTCATACAAGAAATAAAACTCGGCTCCAGTCCTCATAACGGATTGCTATGTCGGAGTACTATTGTTTTCGCTTTTTTTTCTTTTTTTTTTTTAATTTATTTTTTCCCCTACTCTTTTTTGTATTTTTGTATTATTTTTTCTATATAATTATCGATTTTTCTGGTTGGATGTAATAAAAAAAAGAAAAAAAATTGAGACCTGTGGATGTATAATATGAAGACAGGAATCTGTGAGACCGAGACGATGAAGCACATGATAGTATCCACAACCTACTAAGAGAAATCATTTCATCGGAGGATTTTTCTTATAAAATGAGAAGAAGAAGATCGGGTGGGTTTTAGGACGTACTATTGCTTGGTCTTGAATTTCCTCCTAATAAAATCAAAAACCACTGCGATAAAGCAACTTCAATTGAACATTCTTCTCAGAACTCTTTGCGGGCGATTTTACAGTTAAACAGGAGTTATTTCGGGTATTCGGACTTAACAGACCAGTGGCGCGCTAGCGTCGCCAACTCGGATGCATCCTACAGTTGATGAGAACAACCAATAGGATTCACCATGTATCCTAAAGTTGATAGGAACAACCAACAGCACTTCGAAATAAAGTCCACTAGATGTCAGCCACTTCACTGTCAAGTCTGAATATTTTTAAGTAGTGTTCAAGAAATTCAGGTGTCCTGAAACCATTCATCGGGATAGAAACTTGTGAGAGTATGCGAGTCTTCAACAACTTATAAACAGGGAAGCGGTTTTGAAAAATGATGGGTGCCGCCATCCACCAAAACGTGGGACTTGGAAAAATGTCGACTTCCAAGCTATATATAATGGAAGAGGGATTTGAAAACTCCCAAGGTGGTGAGGAACGAAGTTGAATCTTTATATCATCCAACTTTTTTTCACCAATTTGACTTTACTACTTGACCTTAAGATCTACGCCCAACCTAAGCTAAACCTGTTTTTTGGAGCTAATAGCCTTAAGTGCAGCTCAATACTCATAAAAATAATAAAAAAAAGAAAATATCATATGTTCATGAACTTTCAAAAAATAATTTTTACATTCTCACGTATTTTATCAAAGGTGCGTTATGGGTAAAATGAGAGGGTTTTGCGTTCAGTTTTCTCCCGGGTACTGTAACGGAACAACACGCAGTTGAAAAGGTTCGAAACTGCAGCAGTCGTGTTCTTCCGCTGTTACAGTACCCGAGAAAAAATTGAACGTAAAACCCTGACGCATTACTCAAAGATTCAGGAAAAAAATGAATTAGTGCTCCTCCTTTTCGGGGGGAGGGGGGGAAACATTGAATCATGGATATGTCTTCTTTTCGGACTCCATAAGCTAGAGCCCGGATCGTCGGCATTTACCGAATCAATTTAGTGCGTCCAAAAAGCATAAAAATGATATAGAAGTACGTGTTGGGGGTGGTACAGGCTAGGGAAAAAAATGCATTTTGTCAAAAAATGCCGAAAATGGAATAAATGCTCAAAACGGTGTTTAGAACCGAATAAGGCCAAAAAGTACCATTTTATTAAGTACCGTCTAAAATTATTAAATTTCGCATAAAATTTGCTCAATTTTCCTTCATATTCTGCAATTTTGATGAAAATTGGACAGTTTTGTTTTGAAAATATTACTTTTAGTTCAAAGTTGAAAAATTAAAAATTTTGATTGAAAAATTGCTGATTTTTTATTGATGAGTTTAATCCTCAAAAATTGTTTTATTTTGGTCAAAATCTCATAATTTTGGTCGTAAATTGAATAAAACTGATCGTGTATTCGAAGCACTGAAAACGCACATTTAAAAAATTTTTTTTTATTCCGAATAATGCCGAAAATGCATCAAGTGCCTAAACTTTTCCTTTTCAGTGCCGGAAAATCCGGGCTCTCGTTATAATAAACTTTACTAGACCATATAAATTAATTAAATATAAAAATGTGCCGTAGGCTAAAGTAAACGAACAAATCAAACTTATCCATAAGCTAGCCGTGAGGAGAGTGAGACTCTATGATGTCTTCAGTTTATGAAGTTCTTTTAATCTTGCGATAGTTCCTATGACGTCATTTTTGTCTCGCGATTTCGAGACGCAAATCTCACCCAAAGAGAAGATATATCAAGTTTGGTAGACGCACCTCTTGTGGGCCCATTAACCATTGCTACACACCCTCTTGCATCTTCGTGAGAATAACAACATTTTTTTACCTTGCTAGCACACAATTCACCCCATATTTTCACGTCTTCATTCTGGCAATAAAAACCTAGGTAAGGCTTACAAATTATGGTTCAAATTCAAGATTAAAATTCATTTAGCTGACGTTTTTTCAGTGAGCTACGACCTATTCGGAGGAAATTTTCTATAACGAGGCAGAACTAGAGAAAATTTTTCTAAACAAGACGATAGAGAAGCCGGAAGGAGAAAAAAAAATACGAGTAGAAGATCTAGTTCAAGGAGGAAAGGGTATGGGGAAAAAATTCAGACGAGAGGATGGAGGGAAGCTTAGATTACGGGAAGATAGAATGACTATAAGTGAGACTGAAGGAAGTTTTCTTAATATGGGGCTGAAGGGAAGGGGGGAGGGGTAAAAATACACAGTGACAATAACGCCAATCAATCTTGCCAGATCTTTCTTCATTTGCACAATGACTGAGAAACTCTGAAGGGGTGGGACGCGCTTCCAAAATTAGACTAAAAAAGTTTAGTTTAAAAGGGATTCAGGAGAATCTTGGACAGAGAGAAGCTTCTCAGAGCATCTACACGAAATATTGTCGTTCCAGCATCAGCCTTTAGAATGAAACCTCTTTCGGGCCCCACTCTTGGACTTCAGTCTCGGATCTTTCTTCGGAATGTCCAACGTCAGTCTTAGATGTGACTGTAGATTTTTACTAGAATTCAAATTAAGATTTTCAACTCTACGAGTCAAATACTCTTATCGAGCTAAAATTGAATCCACTAGGTTTGGAAAATGTGACTCACCAAATTTAAAAAAATTATTATCCATCAAAAAGAGGAAAAAAGTACAGAAATCAATTGATTTTATAGAGCTGGTTGAGCTCGAAACGTGGGAGAATTTCAAAGCTCTTGAAATTTTTTCAGATTATACATTTTTATTTTAAATTTTTTCCTACCCCGTGCATGGCTGTCTGAATTCGAGCCTGGATTTATTTTAAATAATTTAGGGCATTTAAATCGTCATAAAAGATAAGAAAAATCAAAATACTCAAAAAAGTCACGCTTGACAGAAGTTTGTTTTCTATCATAACTACTACTAGATTTTAAAATTATGAGCTTATAGCCAAAATTTTAGAGGATCGATGATTCGTTAATGGGAAAGAAACGAAAGAAAGTGAAACAGTTGACGGTCATTCAGGAGAGAACCGAAAAGCTAGAAGATAATAATATAGCTCGATGCGGTCGAAATGTTAAAAGTCCTCCTTGTACCGATGTAGATTTTTCCGAGTCATCAACCTCCAAATGCTCGAAGTCCCTGGACGAGGACGGCACGAAATTTGAGCAAGGACATTTTTTGAGAATATACCCTCCATAAAACAGATAGCGGGTTTTCTTGATATTAAATATTCGTTGTTATAAAATAATATGTACCAAATGTGGGTCATCCAAAAAGTCTGAGATCGACCCGGGTCATTTCCCCTTCCCCCTCCCTCTCGACCGGATCGATTGATGAAACAGTCGTTGACTGCATTCCTTAAAAGACAGTCAAAGTCCCGCAATTTTCAGAGGATTATAGCAAGTAAATTCATACCTGTTGACTTTCAGTTTGAACTTCAACGTTTCGATTCATGAAATTTAAGATCATTTGGTGTAGAATTTTTGGATGTTGATTATTACTATGAACGAATTGTTTTCTGTAGCCTCCACTATCCTACGTCTTTCTGCCAAATTACGCCTCTGATTTGAACAATGTCGACCATCAGGCTATATGTGAGGGGGGGGGGGAGAAAACTCGAAGAGATTGCAGGAAGATTCGGGTAAAATTTGACGTATTTGAGGGTCTGATAGTCGAGTTGGAATTTGAGAAGATTTCTACCCTCGAGACATATGATGAGGAAGGGAACATCCGAGGAAGAGACTGGGAAAAATTTAGACCTTTGAGCTACATGTATAGAACCTAAGGCGGATAGGCAAAGTGATTAGAGAACGTGCTGCGTGGCACACTAAAAAACACCGCGGTCAGCAACAACTGAGAGGAACTCTGCAGAGTCAGGAACACCTCGAAATCAGCGATTCAGCGGAGCGACGAAGTCTTCAGCCGTCAACAGAAATCAAGGCTGTGGGATCCAGAGAAGCGTTGACTGCGGACGACTCATCAGATCAAGGATTGGACTGATTAGCCATAGATGGTCTCTCTAACAGCAATCCTCGGAAACGACTATACATGAAGGAGAAGGACTTCGACCACATGGTAAATTGAGATTTCGAGAAGTTTAGAGACTTCGAAAAAATTCGATCTTCGAGTAACAATTTGTATGATTGAACTGCATGTGAGGGGGAAAGGGGAGAAATTTCGACTAAATAATCGATCATCGAGATCAAAAAATTTCCTTCTCAGTCTAATCAACGCATAGTGAATGAAATAGACTCGCAAGCAGCGACGAGCTTTTCCTCACTCAAGTATCTCAGATCCAATTAGCACGTGTACGATTTCTGATTTCTCTTCTTCAAGGCTGTTGCTGAGAGGGATAACAATGAATTCATAATCGGTAGCAATGCAGGAACAGCTTAATTAGAACCATAAATTTACGAGTAAAACCGTTCGACCACTTCGACTTGTTCAGCGCAAATGCAAGAGCACAAAGGTTCGACACAACGCAATCACACATAATTCTCAAAATATACATCCTATTAAATGATTACGATTTGGATCATGAATTAACGAGCAAATGAGCACAATATCAGGAACTCACCAACCTAAGAGTATGACTCAGAAGCTATTCCAACGCTTCCAGACAGAACGTGAGCGCACAGAAATCTGGGGTCGAAGGTAACTCGATTCAAATAAAATCACTACACATTTAAACCACAGCGTATACGGAAAAAAATCGACTTCACAGCAAAAACAAACTCACTACCGATCACAACTCGTCTGCACGACTGCGAATTGCTGCTCCAGCTAAACTGCAACGCTCTTCGACGCTGATTAATAGCTCTACCACCTGTTGGCCAAAATGTAAACACGCTTAAACCTCAAGCCTTTACACCCCTTTCACCCTTCTACATACTATGCAATGATAACGGGGGAAATGCTACCTGTATTTCGATTAAGGAGGGACGCGACGGGCAACACTTAATAATTGTTCGAGCTGCATAGAAAACGAAAGCATGTCTCATTGCAATACACAACATACACATAGGGGGAGGGAAGCAGAAAATAGAATAAAAGACCAACGTAAGTACAGAGAGATGCTATACTGACAATGGAGAGTACTAAATCGAAATGGCTTTAATGCAGCGCAGCATAAAGCAAAGGAGATTTAGGAGATCAGCATCTAGTTCTCGTTAATATCGTGGGAATCGGTCGCTCACAAAGCGACTTAATAGCGGAAGGAATCTTGCACACGAACCTTTTATTCGCCTTTATTATCATTTTTTTTTCTTCTTTCTGTCTCGTAAACTACTTCCTTGTTCTTCGTTGATTCCACCCTCGCACGTACAGATGTTCGAGCTGCTCGAGTTAAGCTTATTGTTGGGAGAGAAAAAAAAAGTTGCAAGTACGAGTGACTTATTTACGTTGTATATATGCGTGCAGGATACTCGAGATTTCAAATGACGATATTATAATTTAAACGATTTATTGTACCGGTCTTGTACTGTTTTTTTCTTCCTCTCTCTTAAGATGCATCGTCGTAGCGTCCAGGGAATGATAATTCAAACGTAATTGACTTCGGTGTATCATATTCTCCAATAAATGAGAAAAGAATGCTCGCACTAAACTCAAATTGAATATGATACAAAATTGTTAAGCGATATTTGGGTGGGACGAAGGAGAGCAGAAATATTGGTCAAGTAATCGCGCAAGACTACAAATCAACGACAGTTTTTGATAAATTAATCATGAAATTCAAAAGGCGTTTTTTTTTTCTTCTTTTTCTTGAGAAACGAATCGATGCCATACGATACTTATTTTCTACCCTTCTACGCTTCTTTTCTCATTCGCTCCCATCGGGGTAGTTTACATCAATTTATGACCGTCGGGATTTTACTTTTATTTATCGGTCATGTGCCGTACGTAAATTGTGGACGTTCCAAGCGGCGCTGCGCCCGTAAGATTTTTAAAATTTTACAAAAGCCTCCTAGGGATTCGATACATACAGTACATTATTACGTATTATGGTAGTATAGTTTAGGCCAACGAATATAAGACCTTGTTTTTGAAAATTGCAACGTCTCTGCCGTGCAGCAGCTCTGTACATTTCGATCACCAGGGAAGAGAAAGATTACTTTTCTATAGGTGCTTTATTGAAAAACGAAAATTTTCCTGTTAGGAAGCGTATACATATATACCAAGAGAGAGAGAGAATATTACATCAATGAAGTAAAGAACAGACAACTTCGTTGATGAACGCTTTTTCACATCAGAATATACGTATTATATATATAAGGTATATACAGAATGTATTTATGGTTCGCATCCCCCTCGTCCTTATAATACTCGTACTTTCTCTCTGTATTTATATGCTGTACATTTACTGCGTATGTATATATGTGCACAATAAACTCTTCTCTTATTTTTGCGAAATTAATTTCGCTGAGAGGTCGTTCTCTTCCATCGCACGGTGTGTATATGTGGGCAACGTATACGGACGCTTTAATCTCGAAATGATATTTTCTTCTTTGTCATTATCGACAGAAAAGAGTACGGGTATACGTGTTCTGAAAGTAATTCTATGCCTGTGCCGCCAAAGCATTTCTCAACCCTTGTCTCTGTGAGGCCGACGATGAAAAAGCGGATATGCTGCTGCCATAGCTGGTAAACGTTTATTATCAACTTATTGTACTAGGACGGGCTATTTCTATTCCCGTACGGCAAGCGTGTATCGTTTATCCATCGGGGTTGGCCATTTGTCTGACTGACTTTATAATGTCGAAGACCATTTTGAAGTAATCTTTTTAGAGTGAGCGTTGCCGGAACGCTAATTTTTAGGATCTGTTACATAATCTAGTAGAAACGTAGTCGAGTGAAGGAAGTGAATACTCGTGAAGCAACGAAGCTTGAAATATAATCCGCCACAAGTTTTTTGATGAATTTGTAAACGTAAGGATCGGACGATATTGCAGGCTAAATATTGGCCGTTCGCGTGACCATCGTCCTCTGACGGCGAAGGAGCAATGGTTTCTGGGCATTTCACCAAAGCCATTCATCTCAAAGCAATCTGCTCGAACGGACATTTACCCAAAAGCCGCATTAACTCGAAAAACGTATGTTGTACGAGTATGTTTGTAAACAGAGCAGGATATCGTTGTTATCGTCGTATTGGTAATACTCTAGCACCTGAGACTGAACCCGTTCTTGCAAGTTTGCCCATTTATTGTTGAGGGCAATCCGCGCCCTGTTCTCCGGACTCAATCTCGCGATCATACTCTCGGTATCTGCTCCTTCATTGCCGATTCGTAATGGTTGAAGGATACCTAGCCTGAACAGTAGCACGTCGTCCACATCCTGGAACTCCATTCGAGTACGTCTTACTGAAGTATCTCAGCACAGGTTTGAAATCTTCCTCTCTTCATGTTCGTTGTAGCAGCGCCAAGGTCTCCTTCATATCCGGAATCGGAACAAACAAAAGAGCTGAGAGGATATGGGCATGTAGCTTAATCAAACGGTCGTTCAGATCGCTGTATTCAATTTGGAGGCCTTCTTCTTGGATCGGACAGTGCCAGTGCATCGCCCGGCTAAGATGGAAGGAGCAACTCTTCACCTCGGCCTATGGGACCACTTCCGTGAAGGCATCAAGTATAACTTTCTCAAAGTCAGATATTTCACGCTTTGATACTCACATTATCCTCACTAACCATACCTAATACTGCTCCAAGCACGTCAACGTATTGTATACGTGCGTCTAACCGAGGCTTTACTTCTTTGAAAGTTTTGGCCGAAATTGAGTCGATATTTTTTTGGAATTGACTTCACGTCAACGTCGGTGTCGGATCGACTTCGACTCATTTGCCGCGACGATTTGTGGTCAACTTCGAATCGACTTCTTCAAATTTTTCTATCGGCCGACCAAAAATCAACTGTTATGTTACATCGATACCAAGTCAATTTTTAGCTTTCCAGTAGTGTACGCTAGTTGATTTCAAATCGATCTCAGACTGAAGTCGGTTTTGAGTTGACTTCTCCACGTTTTTCTATCGACCTGGGATCGATTGTTTGATTGCGTCGCTATCAAATCGACCTAGATAATTATTAAAAGTTTCTAATCAATTTATCAATAAAATTATCAATTATCTCTTTTATATGAAATTTTTTTTCAATTTTTTTTTTTCTAAAAGTGTAGTATAATTCACAAAAAAGTGTCAATTTAGTTTTTGTTGAGAAATTTTGTTCGATTAGGTATATTTAAGTTGAATTTTTTAGTATCATTAATAAATTTAATTAGTTTAATCATCTCCAAAAAATACTTTTATAATTTTTATTAAAATTAATAATATTAACAATAAATTCATTTTTTCACTCATTATTTTAGGAACTTATTTCATTTCAATTCAATTTTGGAATATAAATCTTTAAATTTTAATACAAAATATACAAATTGATTTAAAACTTTTTTTTAGATAAAACTATGAAATTAATTTCTCATTATTATTATATCTAAATTAAATTGGTTCCTCAATCTTATTAGTTCTAAAAATATTGATCAACTATCAATAATTATTGTGATAAGATATTCAAATTTAAGTAATTACTAAAAATATTCATTCTTTAATGGACACAATAAATATCAATATTTTAAAATGAAATTTCAAATGAATAAATAAATAAATTCATTAATTAAACTAAAAATTCAAAACATCAATAAAATCAAATTTCTCGATCTGGCGTTAATTTGAGTAAGTTCTTTCAAATATATTATTTAATCAACCTTAAATCAACTGCTTTGTTGCGTCGGTATGAAGTTGATTCCTAGTTTTCTGGTAATTTACGCTAGTCGACTTCAAACCTACCTAGATAATAATTATAAAAAATTGTTAATAAATGTATCAATAAAATTATCAATTTATTTTACCTGATTTTTTTCATTCTATTTTAAATATGTATATTGTATACAAGTAAAATTTTTATTCAATTATATTTAAATTATATTTTTGCATGTCATTATTAAATATAATATTATTTCATCATTTTCAAAAATTACATTAAAATTTTCATTAAAATTGGTATTATGAACGATAAATCTCTTTCTTTAACAAATACTTCAAGAATTTATTCAATTTTAATTCAATATTTGAAAGAATAATATAAAGTTTTGAACATAAATTTTCAAATTTGAATACAAAAAATATGAATTGGTATAAAACTTTTAAAAAAAAAAAAAAAGTAGAAGTATTGAATTGACTTCTCATTAATATTATAATACTTGAATTAAATTTATTAAATAATTTTATTATTACTAAAAATATTTCGATAAACTATAAATTATGATGAAAATATGTGAAATAAAATTATTATAAATTAACAATAAAAAAAAAAGAAATGACATAACTTATTGAACAATCATTTATTAAAAGAAAAAATAACAATCAATATTTTTGAACAAAATTTCAAATAAATAAATTCATTAATCAAATTAACGATCAAAAAAATCAATAAAATAAAATTGCTCGCTCTAGAGTCGATTTGAGTCAATTTTTTTAAATTATCTAATCGACCTTAAATCAACTGCTTTGTTGCGTCAATATGAAGTCGACTTCCAGTTTTCTGGTAATGTATCCTACTCAACTTCAAATCGACATCAATCTGGAGTCAATTTCGAGTTAATTTCTCCAAGTTTTTCAATCGACCTTAAATCGACTGTTCTGTTATATCAATCCCAAACCGATTTGTTTTCTCTGGGAATTTACGCTAATCAAGTCACCCATTGGCAAAAACAAGTTCCACAGAATAGGTTAGCACAAATAAGGTGGAATCGATAAGAGCCTTGCAACTAAAAGTCCAAAGGACGACATGTAGCAAGCTTTACATCTTGGTGGGATTAAAACTATGAGAACTTTAAGGGCAATGAGTAGTACTACTGCGAATTGCGATGATACAAGAAGCTTTGTTTATGTAGAAAGAAAAAGTAGGATTGTCTTAGGTAAGAAGACCAATTCATTCAGTGTTCTGATTTCTCCAAAGGAGTTTGGAACAATTGGGTAGGGATGCTAGAGAATATCCCAAGGCAAACAATTATTATGAAAATAATGCGGTTCAGGAGTTCTTAAAAGTCGAGTACCTAACATGAAAATAATTTTCTGAATCTTCCCCCACCTGTCGTACCTCCCTCCTTGACAGTGATTGACCAAAATTACTATTTCTGGGAAATCTTAAAAAGTATTATGGGAAAATTTGCCAAATGTCGATGTTTTCAAGTTGAAATTTTCCCTCTATGATGTCGTTAGTGATATAATTTATCCATCACAGTTAAATTCAATCTGAACATTAAGCTTAGAAAATCATTTGTCTAGTAGGTGCGGAATTCACAGGTCCTGTAGGGTACTTTCCTGATTCATATACGTCCTTTGAAAATTCATCTCATAAATGAAGACAATTGCGGATCGCTAAGGTTAAAAATCAAAGGCTATACATTTGGAATGCAAAACAATTCTCTCGCGTTATCCGTAATTAGATATATTAAGATTTGTTAACACCTTGTTGAAGGATTCACTGCTTCTTCTTCCGCGGTAGTTTTTTTCTTCTGGTTCTCATTAACAAACAAGGATGTCGTATACATCAGCTAGGCAGCTTCAATCTGCTGCCACTCTTATTCTCCTCCTCTTTTCTGTCTAACTTTCCCTCTCTGTTTTGTTATTATCCAGTAACAACGATGAAAATTCCTTCGCTTAATGACAGGAAATATTTTAATTCTGTGAACGAGCGCACTATCATTACACCGTTCTACCGACGCTCGTATTTTTTAACCAAATAAAGCGAAAAGCGACAGTCGAGCTAATGCTTAATGAAACGTATTCCGACTAATCACATCTCGCAGCAGCTGATCCTCGTCAAATGAACGACAATTCGAACTTTGGAAGAGAAAAAAAGTACTAGAGATGATTTTTTACGTGTTTTCATTTTCACCCGCCTCGGTACGTGAATGCTTTATTTTAAAACCTCAGAAAAAGGGAGTAAAACATATTTAATTTTTTTTTTTTTTTTTAACGCGCGCGTGTTTGTAAGTGGTATCTCTCGTGCTTCCTACACTTATACTGTATCGTATATACAATATTACATAGTATGGATAAGTAATGATTGTTCGTGCATTTCACGTTTTGGTCTTGAAGACATTATTTTGATGGAGCTGCGGCATTGTGGGCGCAAATAAACAACAGACGAAAGAAATTAGAAACTTATACGTTCCAGCATTTCGAGAGAGAAAAAAAAAAAAAAGTCGTACAAACCGAAAAAGGTAACTATTTTCGGCATAATGAAAGTTCGACGTCCTCTCTGGGTTGTTAAAGAGCCACTTATATTATGGGGGTAAATACCGAATTTCGACACAATCCTCATCTTCCGTGACGACTCTACAACCAACTGTCGTACCGACAAATTAATACGAGAGCGCTATTGAAATTATCTTAATTGTTTCCGAGTGTGGAGAATACTTTTTTTAGAGAGAAAAATAATCCCGCCCGATTGTAAGATTAAGCGATCTATAGCGGATATGGATGAAGAGGGTTGAGGAAAGTCATCAATTGACAACATTTTTTCTTATGAAATGTGAGCGACAATCCGAACTTGGAGCCTTCTAAATTTCCATTTTAAAACGACCTATCCGTCAAGGAAGTGGGATTTTAGATGATCAAGTTTCTCATCTCATACTGCATGTGAAGATAATTTATAGGAGAGCTAGGCTTCATTCTTAAAGGGGGTTATCGTCAATTTAATTAATGAATTTATTTATTTGAAATTTTCTTTGAAAATATTAATCGTTCTTTTTTCTATTAATAAATGATTGTTCAATAGTTATGTAAATTTTGAATATTTTATTTCATATATTTCATTTTAATTTATAGTTTATCAATATTTTTAGTAATAATAAAATTAATTAATCAATTTAATTCAAGTACAGTTATTATGAGAAGTCGGCTTAATACTCCAATTTTTTATATTTTAGCTAATAAAAAAAAGTTTTATATCAATTTATGTCTTTTTTATTCGAATTTGAAAATTTATGTTCAAAATTTTATATTTCAAATATTGAATTAAAAATGGAATAAAATTCTGCCCTGTTGAAGAAATAGGCTCCCTATTAATAATATCAATTTTAATAAAAATTATAAGTGTAATTCTTGGAGGTAATAAAATGATTATATTTATTGATGATATTAAAAAATATAATTTAAATATAATAAAATTAAATTTTTTATCAAAAACTAAATATACAAAATAATTTATAATTTTGTTGATACATTTATTAAAAACTTTTTCTAGGTAGATTTGAAGTTGATGGCGTCATTACCAGAAAACTAGAAACTGACTTCATACCATCGCAACAAAAGAGTCGATTCAAGGTCGGTTAATGAATTTGAAAAAATTCACTCGAATCAACTCCAGAGCGAGAAATTTTATTTTATTGATTTCTTAATCGTTAAATTAATTAATGAATTTATTTATTTATTTTTTTGACATTTCGTTTAAAAATATTAATAGTTATTTTTTCTATTAATAAAAAATGATTGTTCAGTAGTTATGTAAATTTTGATAATTTTATTTCATATATTTTCACATAATTTATAGTTCATCAATATTTTTAAGAATGATAAAATTAATTAATCAATCTAATTCAAGTATAGTAATTATGAGAGGTGAATTTAATACTTCTATTTTTTATATTTTAGCTAATAAAAAGAAGTTTTATATCAATTTATATTTTTTGTATTCAAAATTGAAAATTTATGTTCAAAATTTTATATTCCAAATATTGAATTAAAATTGATTAAATTCTTAAAGTATTTGTTGAAGAAATAGGTTTCCTGTTAATAATATCAATTTTAATAAAATTTATAAATGTAATTCTTGGAGATAAAATAATTATATTTATTGATGACATTAAAAAATATAATTGAATTAAATTTTTTTATCAAAAAATAAATACAATTTTTTTTGTGAATTATATACATGTGTGAATATACATTAAAAAAAGACAGAAAGAACAAAAAAATTTCAGGTAAAATGTATATTATTATTGATAATTTTATAAAGACTTTTTATAAGTAGTATCTAGGTAGATTTGAAGTCGACTTGAGTACATTACCAGAAAACTAGGAATCAACTGAAATATCGACTCAAGAAAGCAGTCAATTTAAGGTCGATTAAATAATTTGAAAAAACATACTCAAATCAACTCCAGATCAAGAAATTTTATTTCATTTTATTTTTTTATTTCTATTTTTTTTTTATTAATTTACGAGCTGTTAGCAGCTTGCCTTCAGAGCTACAAACCAAATATAACACGCGGAAGACTATGACTGGTGGGGAGATGTTTTGTTTGAAGGGCCAGAGCGATAAGCCACAATATTTTTGATAAATTGAAACTTCTTCACGAGTAAGAAATAAAGACCGTGTTTCATATCTCAGTAGTCAAAAAGTTTGGATCAATAGCTTTTACGATACGTACAACCATCAAACTGTCTATAGGGGGGAGGGGGGGGGGGGTTATGCAATGAGTGTATGTCGACAAAGCAGACGGAAGCGGGCCTACCGATCGACTCTGAAGTACGACATCACCAGGGGTGCCAATTTAATGAGAGAGGAGGGACCAAACGTCAATTTTAAAATTTTTGAAATCGTCTTAAGAGTTACGTGCTCGTTTTTATGTTTGACTAAGAAAAATTGAAAGCACTTCTCCGAAATTTCTGTATACCACGCTAACGTCATCAGGTTGATGTCATGCAGGTCAAGGTCAATCATGACGTCAGAATAGTACTCTCCCCCTTCCCCTTCCTTACTAGCCTGATATGTTCTTAGGCCAACAACTAAAGCTCAAAGAACTTGTAAAGTCAGAAATTAGACGTAGAATTCAGCAAAATTATATATGAGCTCGGAAAAAATCTGACTCGAAGTTGAACGAATTTGTTTGGGCAAGTAATTAAGACTGTAATAATAAATGTTCTCAAAAATAAAATTTTGATAAGGAACTCCATAGTATTCCGATCATTTCACGATTCTCACATCTATTTTAGTATAGACGGAGATGTTCAAATAATCGGAATCGGATTTTTGTCTTCAGTACAAACTTCATGGTGTTGTACTCAAAAACAAGTTATTGGTCTCGCATGGTATCTTCTAGCCAAAGTCTTACGAAGCGATATCGAAATTTGGTTCCAAGTCAATAACGTTTGTAATCTAATAAACCAAATTATATCGGCACTTGTTTTTTTTTTCTTTTTTATTCTCTCTCCATTTGTATTTTACTCGGTAACTTATTAAATTTAATAGTCAGAATATTCGAATTTTTCCTATTTATTTAAAATTAAGCGCGGAATGGGTGAGTTTATTTTTTCTTCTTCTTCCTTTTGCCGAAGAAAAAGGAAAGTTTAAAGAACATTTTCTAAAAAAAAAAAATGCTTTAAACGATATAATTTTACAAGCACTTAGGATATACACGGCTATATACATAGAAGAAAATAGAGCGGGTTGCCATTACTTTATTTTTCATTCACTTCTTCAACACAGTCACAATCGTAAAAACATTGGAAATTCGAAAAAATAGCGAAAGCCAATTTTCGATTTTTTATTTTACGTGCTTCCGCTGTTTATTTATTAATGTACTCCGACTCGCGCGTTCTTTTCCTTTTTCTTTTTCCCCTTTATTATTTTTTCGAAGTTTCCGCTTTATGGTTTTCCTTTACTTCGTACATTTTTCATTTTTTTTTTTTTTCGGGTTTTCTTCTTTTTCCGCGTATAGTTTCCAGAGCTATTCTTTTAAATGCGAATTCACGTAGCTAGGTATCTGTTTTCGTATACAATGTACATACGAACTCTCACTCCCGCCCTTTGCCCCACCTTATAAAAGATAACGCCCAGAAAATAGGTTCACGATATTTCTTTTTTTTTCTTTGGCAACTATTTCCATGTACTCGGCAAATTGTTTATAAGCTTTTACTCGTGGCTACTTCTTTACTCGCGGTGAACTTGCGGATAAAGTGGCCAGAAAATAAATTGAATTTTAACTTCTCCCTGTAGTATCGACAGAATAGATGCATATACGCACGCACTCTCGCCTTGCAGTGCACGACTGCGCAAAAAATCGCGCGTCTATATCGAAATTGAAAGCGAACGCGGTTATGTATGAGTTTTTTTTTTTTTTTTTTTTTTTTTTTTATTATTTAAACAAACCAATCAGGAAAAATTATTCTAGCGTGACTAAGTGGCGAGCACGGAGCACGCGAGACGTCGTCGTCGTCGGATTCCTTCACCGTGTCGCTTTCGATTACACGTTAATGATTGAAAAGTTGCATAGTCTTTAGGTGCTCAGGCGTTATAAAGCCTCTTATTCAACTATTCATGACCTCACAAGGACGTTTACTTAGGCGATCATTTCGAAATGAAACTCGCATGTACGCTCATAACAGCGCCTCCAGGATAAATACATTGCTCGTGCGGTTGAACGGTGAATCGCATTCGAAGAATGTACGCCGTATATTAGTGAACAACAAAAGAGACGATTCGCGTATTATATATTAATGAAATATAATTAAGCTGGTTTTCCATATCATAACCAGTTTGCAATATTGCCAGCTCATGTTCTAATCTACATTCGATCATATTGTTGTCAACTTGACAGAATATGTTAGTGGTTTCGTACTTCAAAGAAGAATAAATACTTCGCTCGGATCGTCGAAACCGGTTTACGTTTTTTATTATTATCATTATACACGTATACGGTTTTCCTTTAATCCTCTATTTTATATTATACGAGTCTAATAAGATATACATTTTTTTTTTTTTCAATATTCCCCTCAAATTGAGGCTATACACCATCATTTATTGCTATGCAATGTCGAGTACATGAGGAGGGTATAGATTTCCTAAGTACTTATTGAGGTCAGTCGAGCTCTCCAAGATAGATAGCTAGACGAGCGAAATTAAGGATGGGTGCATTGTTTCGAAGCGGATAGCGAAAAGTCGATAATAAAGCACGCCATGGTTTATAAATTTCAAATACATATGGGTAAAGTAGCCAAGTGTAGAGCTGTGGTACAGGTCCGCGCGAGAGTACGCGTTTATTTAAATTATTATGAAAATAATGACACGAGATAATGCGAAATCGATGATAATGGCGATGCAAGTGTCTGTGCATTAGTAGCGCGATATAGCGGTAATTTATTAATTTATTCGCGTGTTTACGGATTCTGGTATTGCTGCGGACGTGGCGAAACGCTTATGACAATATTGATACTGCACAGCCTCTCTCAGCTGCATCGGTCAAGCGTTCTACCCGGGTAGCGAAAACGATAAGAGGAAGAAAAAATTGCATCGAGAGTTTTGAAATGGCGTGTTTGTTGCTGTTAACTTGTACGTGAAAAGCAACATTTTTTATGGTTTTAATGAATGTTGAAGACGAAACAGGTATAAGTGGAAGATTCGGACGAAAAATGCATTATACAGGTGTACAATGTAGAAATGCTTCTTGCACTCTCGATGAAGTGCCTCTTATTAGCAACAACTCTGTCGTACGAAGGCATATCTGCTAGCTAAAGAGGGAATAATATGAGAAATTTTTTCAAAGTTTGACGACACATAGGAACTTGATAGTTTTTGGTACAGGGAATGCTTTTATAAAATCATGAGAATAGAAGAAATTGAAGAACGAGATAACAAACTGATAGTGGATTGGGGTCACCATTCTTTCCAAAGTCATCATATGCTAGCATGGTGTACTGGGTTATACATTGTCATAAGAATAAGAGAACGCTTCCCTTCAACTAATTTGACCTAGTATAAGACCAGATAAAGTTGAAAAGAGGTGCGGACGTACGGACGCAAATCCAGGAACTGAAGAGGTCTTACGGTAAACAGATCGAGGGATGGAATCTCACGGACGTACGGAAGCAAGGTCCAGACAAACTTATCGATAGATTGTAGTTGTGTGCTTCTTTTCACACATACAGCAATACCCTATGGTTCGACTTTCAATTGAACAGAAAAAATAAATTTCGATGAGAATTAGAAGACAGATGCAATTTAACAAAGAACTTGGCATAAACATAATATGATCCCTCTCTCCCCCGTTATGCGATTGGATTCAAGATTTCTCGAAATTTCAGCCTCATAGACAGCTTTCACCAAAATAATGCTCCTATCCTATTCCAATCCTATCTACACAATCATGCCGTTTGTAAGTTTCTCACGAATTTCTCAGGAAAGAATTTTAGCATGGGAACTTGATATTTCTTCTTTTGAATTTTTCATGACCCTCGCGACTAGGGTGAGAGGGGAAGTTCCTCCCAACCAGATACTACAGGTATAATTTTCATGAGGAAAAACCCTGGGTCGTCAAAGAGCCAATCAGCGGAATGGGTGCACTACCAAAAGGGCGGGTAAGATTATTCCGTTGAAGCCTATAAGGGGTTTTCTGGCGTCAAGTCTCAATTCTGTTACCAAGCCGATGAGGACGACTTATGAAGATTTTGACATTAATCTACAGGAAGGGATTCGGAAAAATTCTGATCATCGAGCAACATCAAAATCTTGGAATTTGGACTAAAAAATAGACTATCAATATCGAGATCAAAAATTACATCACAGAACAATTTCCCAATCCACCTTCATTGACGAAGTTTATAAAAAAAAGACCTTAGAGGCCGCGAGTAATCTGACGAAGCCTTCAAAAAAAAAGGCTCTTGTTAGGATTTTATATATACCTTATAAGACTAGAACTACTCTTGGAAAAACTGTCACAAAAACAGTCACAATTTTTGACTGGAACTACTCCTGAAAAACCTACACAAAAACGGTCATAGTTTTTCAACTGGCACTGTTCTCTTAGGAAAAAAAGTTACAAAAAACTTTCACAGTCTCTTGACGAGGACAGATCTTGAAAAAAAGTCACAAAAAACTGTCATGGTTTTGATACCATGACGTCATCAATGAAAATCTGTCATGGTTTTGTTATAATGACGTCATCAATTACATCATCAATTAAAAAGAAGCGTCATTAATTTAAAAAAAAACGGTCTAATTTTGTCCTTATGTCACCAGCAAATGAAAAAGACACATCATTTTGAAACCATGACGTCATCAATTTAAAAAAGTGTCTTATCAAAGGCGTCATTATTGAAAAACCGTGATAGTTTGGACACTATAACATCATCAATGACGTCGCCAATTGAAAATACGCGTTCTCATTGATGTCATCAATAAAAAACTAACCAGTTTTGACACTATGACTTCATCAATTGAAAAAAGCGTCATCAAAGAACATCAAATAACAAAAACTTGTTATCAAAAAGGATTTGTCACTATGACGTCACCAATTTGAGAGGTGCATCATCAATAAAAAACGGTCCATTATGTTGCTATGATGTCATCAATTAAAAGAAAGCGTCATCAATGACGTCACAGATTGAAAAGACGCGGCATCAATGATGTCACAAATAAAAAACTTTCTACATGTTACTATGACGTCATCAACTTGAGAACGTGTTCCAATGAAAGGTCGTTATGGTTTTGTTATTACAATGTCATCAATGACTTCACCAATTCAAACACAAAAAACTGTCCAATTCTGTAACTACAACATCATCATTGACGTCATCAATTTAGGAAAGTTATCAATTACGTCATTAATGAAAAACTGTGGTAGTGTGGATACTATAACATTATCAATGACATTACCAATTGAAAAGACGCGTCATCAACAAAGAGTTGTCTAGTTTTGTTACTATGACGTCAACAATTAAACAAAAAAGTCATCAATGATGTCACAAATTGAAAAGACGCGTCATCAATGATGTCATATGAATGAAAAACTTTCTACATTTCTTACTTACTATGACGTCATTAATTGAAAAAAGTGCTCCAATGAAAAGCCGTCATAGTTTTGTCATTACAGTGTCATCAGTGACATCACCAATTGAAAATACAAGTCATTAATGAAAAACTGTCCAGTTTTGTCACTATGACGTCATCAAATTAAAAGAACGCGTCATCAGTAAAAAACTGTCTAGTTTTGTCACTATGACGTCATCAAATTAAAAGAACGCGTCATAAGTAAAAAACTGTCTAGTATTGTCACTAAGACTGACTCAAATTAAAAGAACACGTCATCAATAAAAAACTGTTCAGTTTTGTCACTAGTTTTGTCACTATGACGTCATCAAAGTAAAAGAACGCGTCATCATTAGCAAATAGTCCAGTTTTGTCACTATGACGTTATCAAATTAAAAGAACGCGTCATCAATAAAAAACTGTCCAGTTTTGTCACTATGACGTCATCTTTGACGTCATCAATTGAAAAAAAAGCGTCATCAATGAAAAACTGTCTAGTTTTGTCACTATGACGTCATCAAATTAAAAGAACGCGTCATCATTAAAAAATAGTCCAGTTTTGTCACTATGACGTCATCAAATTAAGAGAACGCGTCATCAATAAAAAACTGTCGAGTTTTGTCACTATGACGTTATCAAATAAAAGAACGCGTCATCAATAAAAAACTGTCCAGTTTTGTCACTATGACGTTATCAAATTAAGAGACCGCGTCATCAATAAAAAACTGTCCAGTTTTGTTACTATGACGTCATCTTTGACGTCATCAATTGAAAAAAAGTGTCATCAATAAAAAACTTTCTAGTTTTGTTATTATGACGTCATCCATGAGAAACCATTTATAGTTTTGTTAGCGTCATCACTGACTTCATCAATTGAAGATACCCATCATCAATAAGTTTGACAAAATTAGGGAATTTGAAAAAAGTTTACCCCGGCTAGTTCAAAATGGAGATTAAATGTTCTCACCTCTTAGCGGCAGAATGTTTTTGGTACAATATTGACCCAATCAGTAAGAAAGTATAAGAAGTGAATTATAAGTTCAGAATAGCGATGGCGAAGTCACAGTTTTGAGGCTTGCAGCCTATAGATGCAGACAAAATGTTTTGCTAGTTTCGACAATCCAATCATTCCATAGATTTTTATCCAAATTGAATTAAAATTACTTAGAGTAGAACTATGTGACATTAATTTTTAGTGATTTAAAGAAAGGGCGAGGCCTTTTACAGGTTTAAAATACTTCTGGTTGGTAAGGTGATCGTTGAATTAGCTTTCTAATCTTTTTTCTCGGAAAGACGAGTAATTATGTGACCCTTTTATACCAGGTTTCAAGCCATAAAGATATCCCAGAACTAATGTAAATTCTCACTACATCGTTGGCGCAGAATTTACAAAATCCCATTTCTGCATTTGTCTTGATATGCAGTTCTTATCTAGAGTAGTAAGTGCATATGAGACGCTTTTCCTGAATAACAATTTTGTTAATGAATCCGCCATTTTCTTTTACCTCCCTCGGCTCATTTCCGCATCTCACGGCTTAGAGCACAGATCCCTCATCAAAATCTTGAAGAAAACAGTCAGCGTACTATCAAATAGGTTAACAATAATCGATGGTATGCTAAGCAGTACAATATGGTAAAATCAAACTGACTTAGAGAAAGTTCAAGCGAATTTTCAATAGAAAGGTTCCCAATGTAAAAGCTCAAGTCCGAGTGCACTGACGTCAGTTTCTATCATCGAAGCAAAATACAATACCGCTGACTCTGAATTTCTCTCCACACAGACACTCACTACTACCATGAGAACAATACATTCTTTTGACCTCCATCGAATGAAGTAAGAACTCTCACGCGAGCTTCGTACGCTACCGTATTTCGCTTCGAGGATCCTGCGGTACAATGCCGCTGAAAATGGTGAATATTCACCAGACTGGCGGTATATTATGTACAATATTATTATATCTGATAGTATACGGTAAGTAAATATCTCGTATATATGAGGTCACCGGTGTCGCTGGAAACAATACGTGTCGATATACTGACCACATCTAGAGATATGTTGGCGCGCATGTTAGAATATAATATACAGCAGAAAATGCGGTCTGTACTCACCCGTGCAGAAATCGTTCATTGCAAATATTATAGTATTATTATGAAATCAGCCGACAGATCTGCAACAGATAAAGCCGATAGGAAAACTTTATAATATAAAGAGCGAAATTGTACGAGAAAATGGATATTGACTTATCATTAGTGCCAATGTAAGTGCAAATTAACTCCCTTTTCTCGCGATGAATTATCATTTTCTGAATAACGTGGCATACTTCACGCGCATTGTCAGTATAACCATATCGAACGTATTTCAATGTACTACATATAAATAATACTCGTTAATAAAATTTATCGTACACATACTAGAGAGACTGTGAAGTAATACTTCTCTTCATTATGACACAGTATCCGTGCACCAAAGTATGCGTATAATCTCAAGCATCGGCTATCATCTCGTTAAAGGCTATAGAGGTATATCGTGGCGCTTCAGAAGAGAAGAAAATCGAACTCACGTCCGTAACTTTTTTAACCCGCGCGATATTTTTTAAGAGATTTTTTTTCTTTTCATTTCGTAAAAGTAAATAATACTCTCTACGTACGCGATATATTGTGGCGTGAAAGATGCGGTACCGATGCTGCATACGTGTTATTATAAATGCGTTAGCCAGGTTAGAATTTATTAGTTTTCTTACGTATACTCGAGGCACGGAGCAGAAGACGAGCGGCGGCATCTCCCCGGGTCATTATACATCCAGTCATCATCTTGTGATGGTTCGGCCAGAATCGGCAGTCGATTAATTTAATTACGGTGACGCTGTCGTCTCGCTCATCCCTCGCCTAACCGGAAGAAGAAGGTGGAATTTCGCGATATTCTGGATCGGACTTTCTCGTCACATGCGTGTCGCAGAAAAAATGAAACAAAAGTCAATTACGATACAATAGAGTACGCGAGTACAGTACTGCGGCAGCGAGGAGTTCCTCTTTCTCTCGATATATGCTGTAATTCAATGAATGCCTATTAGAAAAGAAGACGATTACCCGTCGCCCGAGCTCTACGAATGCGAAGGGTGCCCTAAGAAAAATGATTACTCATCGTTGAATAGACAGAACAAATAACATGCAACAGTAGGGCCTGAGCATAAAGAAAAACTCCCTCGCTATTGCGGCAAATCGATTAGCACATTGTTGACATTCTCACCACGCGTCACTTGCATTCGCCCTACAAATGCTTCGACTTTTTTTTTTTTTTTCTCTCCTTCGTCTGCTGTCTTTTTTCTTTGCCATTCTCGAGCTATAGAATCGTTTCCGATTATTATCGCTAATTTTCTATTTACATTTCCATAGAGATCTACACTTGCAACTTTCGAAATTTATCTGGTGGATGAGGACAAAAACGATAGAGGAATTATATTTCTCGAGGCATTTTATATTTTTCTCTTAATCATCGAACTATTCATGAATAGTAGGTATAGAATAAGAAGTGCACACAAGTGCAAGTGGATCGGAGGATAGGATTATTTTTGGGCCATCAATGTTCTCGTTGACCTCGCGCTCGAGATTCGTAATTTGAGTATCAACTTCTGAGCTTAATTAACAAAAGGTAGATAGGATTACAGGAGAGTTACTGTGGAAGAGAGCTACAGGTAAGCAGAGCGGCACCAGAAATATTTGCCATGGACCGAAGAGTAGAATTCTGAAAGAGGACGTCTCATTTATAAAACACACCTTAAAGCAAGTGTTCTTTGGGTACTATAGAGGGGTATGGCAATACGCCATTTTAGCAGCAAAAAGAAATGTCCAACGTACGAATGTGTATCGCACAGCACCGCGAGAAAACGAACGTGACCGATGTTGCCCGACCCTGCCGAATATTCCGCGACACTGCGCGAACGCGTTCGTGCTTGAGAGCCTTTTTTTTGCTGCTAAAATGGCGTATTGCCATACCCCCCTCTATAGTACCCTAGTGTTCTCAATAAGCGCTATCAATTAGGTTTGAAATAGGGAGGAGCAGAAAACAATGCTGAAATACATCATTTGGGCTACGGTGCGGTCATCATCCAGAAAACTGTTCACGTTGACCTCACCGAAGTCCATCGTTCCTTCTTCCCCACCTTATATTGCTTTCTAGAGGTCCACGAAGAAAAGAGGACACACTAGAAGATAATTTCTCATCTCTTCTTCTTCAAATAGACCGTGCGAGTGTCTAACTTGGAATATGCGTTTCGAAATAACCCAATGAATCGTGTTGGCCCCACATCAACGTCGATTACACATCAAGTCAATGCCTTCAACTCACAGTCGACTCGACAGTTCCGCACAATAGCAATGTCGACCGCAATGTACCCAGAAAGAATAGGAATCGACTCAAAATTGACCCCTGTTTTTCAACGTCGAAATTAAGTCGATTCTCGGCGTGTTAAGACTTCAAGTTGTAATTAAATAAAAAAATAATAGATTTATTTTGAAATTAAGTCAGTCAGTTGGGGAAGCTGAACGTATTTTTAAATGGCTTAATTCAGTCAGTCACTAGTCAATTGTAAGTCGCACTAATTTAGGTCAGTCAATCGTGAGTCAATACTGTGGTACGTTGTAAGTCGAAGAAAAGCTCCACAATACTCGAAAAAGTAAACTGGAGGGCAATTTGCAAGAACCGCAGGCGGTTCTTGCAAATTGTCCTCCAGTTTACTTTTTCGAGTATTGTGGAGCTTTTCTTCGATATGTCCGACCGTAAACTTGAGAACCGGATCAAGTCTGTACGTTGTAAGTCATTAATTTAATAAGGATTAACTTAGGACTTATAGACTGAAAAGCAACACCGGACCCCGGTTTCAACCCTAGTAGTAGATCGATCAGCAAAATAGTACTTTCTGATCTATGTCAGGAATACTCTTTCTCCAAGTTCACTTCTCAGTTTCAAGTTAGAGTCAGTCAGTCACGCAGGAAAATTTCAGGTATCAGTCAGTCGAAAACTTCGAGTTGTTGATCAGCCAGTCAGTTTTATGGTCCGACTGAACTGAAACTTGACACTTTTGTTCAGGGACGCGCAGCTAAAGCCGTTATTGGCTTAAGTTTAAGCTCAAGCTCTTGTTTTGGCCATTTTTAGGAAAGCCAAAAGACAGCCAATGAATTTTAAGATATCAGCCTTTCAGCCAAAAGCCAACCGTTAGAAAATATTGATTGGTTACTTGTGACATTAAGCTATTGCAATTAAGTTTAAGATTCAAGCCTTTTATTTTGACCCATTTTGAAAAGGCTAAAATTCAGCTAATGAATTTATTTGAATTGGCTGTCAGCCAAAAGCTAAAATTTAAGTCAATGCTGATCAGCTGCACATCCCTGCTTCTGTTAAAATATAGATTGATGACTTCAGTGCGTCTGAAAAGCATGGAAACGATATAGAAGTGCGTATTTGGGGGGGGGGGGGGGTGAAGAGTATGGAAAAAAAATTATTTGCCGAAAACGTGGTGTGAAGCCGAATAAGGCTGAAAATTATCATTTTTGTTAAATATCGTGCAAAATTATAAAATTTCGGACAAAATTTGCTCAATTTTGATGAAAATTTAGCAATTTTTATGAAAATTGTAAAGTTTGTTTTAAAAATATTATTTTTAGTTCGAAGTTGAAAAATTAAAAATTTTGATTGAAAAATTGCTAGGATTTTTTATTCACGAGTTTAATCCCCAAAAATCGTTTAAATTTTGGTTAAAATCACGTAATTTTGGTCGTAAATTGAATAATTCTGATCGCGACTATGTAGAAGCACTGAACAGGCATGTTTTTTCATTTTTTTTTCTTCTAAATGCCGGATAATGCCGAAAATGCAACATCGACTGCCGAAACTTTTCATTTTTAGTGCTGAAAAATGCGAGCTCTGTTGATGACGAACCAAAATCGACGTCTGTTTCGGGTAGATCGGCAAAAGACTTGCAATTAAGGTCGAAATTCAGTAGGTAAGGTTTCAGAATCGAGGTCAAAAATAAATCGATTCATGACATTAGATTTCAATGTCGACGGCAAATCGACATCGACATCGCGTTGATTCGACCATTGCTGCACTGGTCATGATTAATATTATATCAATGGTCTTCGTTGAATGATAAGTTTATGACTACACATTCTGTCTGCGAGTAGCGAAGTCACCGAATACACAGAATGCTTCATCAGGAGGGTGACTTTTTATCGACTCCTAATCGATATCAATTTACGTCAATTTAACGTACATGACCAAAGAAATATATATCGACTTGACCCCAGAGAGCAGAGGATTTCAGGTCGATAGAACGACTCCAGGTCGACGGCAATTCGATGTCAACATACATTACTAGAGAACTACGAATCGACCTAGCAGAGCAATTGATTTCAAGTCGACGAAAAATTTGGAGGACCCGACTTATTGAAATCGATTCTCGATCGACGTCGATTTGAGGTCGATGTAAATTCAATCAGCGTACATTACCAAAGGAACTACAAATCTGCTGAAACTTGACTCAAGAGAGCAGTGGATTTCAGGTCGATAGAACAGTTTGGAGAAGTAGACTTCAAATCAACTTCAGATTCACGGAAATTTGGAGTCGACAAAAAGAACAATAAGTCGACCAAACAGAGCAATTGATTTGAGGTCGACAAAAGATTTGGAGAATTCGACTAAAAATCGACTCCAGATCAATAGCAATTTCAAGTCGATTTAAATTTGACTCGAAATTGACCCAAGAGAGCAGGGGATTTCAGGTCGACAGGACAGTTTGTAGAAATCGACCTCACATCGACTTCAAACTGATGGAAATTAGAAGTCAACAAAAAGAAGTACAAATTCACCTAACAGAGCAATCAATTTGAGCTCCATAAAAACTTTGGAGAATTTGACTGGAAATCAACTCCAGATCAACGACGATTTGAAGTCGATCTAAAGTTGAAGAGAGCAGTGGATTTCAGGTCGATAGAACAGTTTGGAGAAGTCCAATTCAAATCAACTTCAGATTGACGTAAATTCAAAGTCGACAAAAAGAACTACAAATCGACCCGAAAGAGCAATCGATTTGAGCTCGATAAATGATCTTAAGAACTAGACCTAAAATCGACTCCAGATCGACAGCGATTTGAAGTCGATAAAAAGTCGACTCGAAATTGACTCAAGAGAGCAGTGGATTTGAAGTCTCATCGATTCCAGGTCGATTGACAAATTTAGAGAAGTCAACTTGAAATCGATTCCAGATTGACCTTTAATTGAGATAGACTTAAGGTCGATCAGATTAAATTATTGGAGTACTACAAATCGACTTGAAATTGGCTTAACAAGGCAGTCGATTTCAGGTCGATTGGAAAATTTACGAAGGTGTAAACTCGAAATCGATTCAAGATATACCTCAAATTGAGGTTGATTTAAGAGGTTGATTTAAGGTTGACAAGAATAAATTACTGGAAAGCAATAAATAATTGACTTGAAATAGACCCAAAAAAACCACCGATTCCACGTCGATCAGAAAAGTTGAAGTTAAGATCAACTTTGGATTGACGTTAATTCGAATTCGATGAAAAATTTGGAGAAATCGACTCCACATCGACGGCGATTCGAAGTCGATTAATAGTCGACTCGAAATTAACCCAAGAGAGCAGTGGATTTGAAGTCTGTGGAACAGTTTGCAGAAGTCGACTTGAAATTGACTTCAGATCGTCATCGACGACTGTTTAAAGTCGACCAGCAGAGAACTACAAATCGACCCAACAAAGCAATCATTTTGACGTTGACGAAAGATTTGGAGAACTTGACTTGAAAGAGATTGCAGATCGATTTAAAGTCGACCAGCGAACATTACCAAATAAGTACAATTCAATCCGAAAGAGACTCGAGAGAACATTAGACAGGTCTATAGAATAGTTTGGAGAAGACGACTTGAAACCGATTCCAGATCAACGGCGATTTCAGGTCGATATAAAGTCGACTCGAAATTGACCCAAGAGAGCAGTTGATTTCAAGTCTATATGGAACAATCTAAAGTCGACCGATATACATTACTGTGGAACCACAAATGAGGACGGACATATCCGGCTGAAGGGCGTCCGCACAACGTATTTCTTGTGGGACGGACGGACGCCCTTCTTCCATAACCGTCCTCAAATCGACCCAACAGAGCAATCGGTTCCAGGTCTATAAAAGATTTCACGAACTCGACTTGAACTCGACTCCGGATCCATATCGATTTGAGGTCGAGTTAAAGTCGTCCAGCGTACATTAACAAACGACCGAAAATTGATGGCAATGTAAAACCTTGAATCAAATACTCAGTTGAAATTTTTGACGGACAGCTCACCAGCTTTATTTGGGATTATTTAATGAATCTTCGAAGAAAGCCAAATTGCGCCAAAGTTGCAGTTTTACTAAATCTGTGTAACTATCGTAATTCTGCTTGAAATCACGCTATGGAGTAAACTAAGAATCATTCATTAATGATGTCACACTAGCCTGCATATACTTTCCTTGTCTTTGGGGAATTCAAGTAAGGTTCGAGAATAATTACGTTACCCCATTGAAGGGATGATTTTTTCGAAGACCCTCACCTTTCTTATACCGCCTATTTGTCATTGAGAATCAATTAATCAAGATTGGTTCTAGAGTCCATAGTGGGAGGAAGAGTCTTAGAAGAAAAGCTGCGGTTCTTGCAAATTGCCCTCCAGTTTACTTTTTCGAGTATTGTGGAGCTTTTCTACGATATGTCCGACCGTAAACTTGAGAACCGGATCAATTCTATTAAGAGTCTTAGACTAGAATCCTCCTTCAGGCCTAGCTAAGCCTAACTTTAATGCCCGAAGGAGAAATTTAACTCAATTTTCTTCTGAACCCATCTGCAAATCTTCGCCCTCCTTCATAAGGGACCGGAATTAGAAATTCTTTCGAGTCCTGAAATCAAGTCGAGGCCATTGATGACATCACGAAGGTCGGACGCAGACGTTTCCCGAAGATGTAACCTCGTAGCTCGAAATTAGTCTGAACATAAGGAGGGTTGGCTTAGGTTGCTTCTCTGGGCCTAGCTCATATTTAGCTTAAGAATCCATCCTAGCATAAGACTCCAAAGTCAAAGCCTAGTTTATACGTAGGTTCGTAGCTTGAAATTTCGCGATCTCTAAAGAAGTTTAGAGCTGAAAATTCTTTCAGGACTTTTCTTCTTAGCAGTTCACAGCTCGAGTTCTTCTCAAATCTCCTCCGTGGAGAATCGAAGCTCGCTCGAAATTTCGCCAAGTCCTTGAGTCAATTGCAAGGTCATTGATGAGGTCACAAAAGTCGGACGCAAAGATGTAACCCATAGCTCGAACGTGAGGATTTTCAGCTTAAAATGCTCTCCTGGGTCCAGCTCCCCATCCTAGTCTAAAACTCCATAGTTAGAGTCTAGCATATGGAATTTTAATATCAATGAATTCTGCTCCCAAGTCATCAATGACTTTGATCTTAATTAAAGACTTAAAAAAACTTGGAGCTCCGATTGTTTGTAAATGGGAGACGACTTGAGGAAAATTAGAGCTATGAACCTTTGTACCTCTCAATCTTCAAGCGAGACGATAATTATGAAGTTTTAGCTAGAATATATTCTTAGTCGAAACATAAGCTGGAATGGAAAACGTTCGCATCCAACTTTAGTGACGTCATCAGTGTCAGGAAAAATTTCGAGTTCCCATCCTTTACAGAAGGGATATTCAAAATGTGGAGCTATGAATCTGTGCAGAGGTGATCCCAGAGGACGTTCGAACTCTAAACCTTCAAGAGTTGGGCTATGTAGCTATGATGTCTCAAGATAAATTTATCATCAAGGCACGAAAGCTAGGCTACAACTTCTATAAGCTAGGCTGAGAGGAGGATCTTAGGTCAAGACTCTTCAAGTGGAGAGCCTCTTTCTCACTGTGAAAAAAAGTACGTTCAAGCTCGGTTAATTGATTGTCAAGAGGAAATACAAGTTGAAGAAAACCATGACCCCATCAACGTACTCAGAAGAGAGGCTGGACCTGAAAAAATTACATCACATTAAAAGAAGGAGAGAGAGAGAGAGAGAGAGAGAGAGAGAGAGAGAGAGAGAGAGAGAGAGAAAAGAGGCGACTCAAAAATATCAGTGCGTTATATCAAGAAAACTAGGAAGGTGACTTTCGAGATTTCCAAAAAGTTCCAACAATGTAGGGAGAAAAGAGAAACGAGTCAGCCTTCAGATCGTCAGTCATGTCAAGACGTATTTGTATCTTAAAAGTTTCAAGGTGAAAGTCCTAGGACACTTGTGTACAGGAAGCCACTTTCCCATTTCTCAACCTTCATGATATACCCAATTTGCAACTACTAGAGCGACACCCAAATAATGAATAATTAATCGTACTACTACGTTCAAACACCCTCGACGAAAAAAAAAAAAAAAAAAAAAAGTGGGGTCCATTCAATTTGATCGACTCGTTTCGTCAACGCAGATTCAGAATGGCTGAATAAATTTCCGCGATCCAGGTTAATTTTCATTCTAATATCCGCCAACATCCGAAACCACGACCTAATCTACGATATTCCCCATAAAATACCGGTATACCGGTACTTGTCATTTACTGCCAGACTGCTGAGTCAATTGTTACTATAAACATTCCGAAACTCGATTAATTTAGATTTTTTCCTCCTTTTTGTTTTTTTTTTTTTTTTTTTGTTTCTCATTTTCATTATATAGCGGATTATTCTTAATTCTCGCCAATATAATGCAGAAAGACGAACCCAAGGAGACGAGGTTGACAGAGACGGAGAGTTTCGAGCTCGCGACGACGATTATTTATTTTGTTATTTTTCCTAAATCGCGACGAGTGTCGCCGTATCATTTGGATACCGTCCAATGAAATCGCTTAATTAACACAATTTTCATTCAATTTGAATATTTTATTAGTGGTAGCTATATGTCGAGAAAAAAATTCTTCGTTTTTGTCTTCGCATACTAGATACCTAGATATACATTTTGAAGGTCGCGTTGAATTTCTGTGAAAAAGTAAATGGAAAATTAGCGACAATAATGGGAGACAATTCTGTTGCTCGAGACATTATAGGAGAAACGTGAGAAAAAAAAAAAACAGTCAAGTATTCCTAGGTTATACAAGAGTGAGTTCTAGAAAATTGATTACTGTTCTGCCAATTTCTAGAGCGAAGATTGCAAAGAGATACGAGACTGTAGAGAAATTCTAGGAAATTTCGCAGATGTTCTGTCGTCCAAAATGTCGTCGACTAATCTGCTATAAAACTGTCTGACAGTCGGAGAGAGACAAACACCGTGCCGTACAATAAATAAAATGACAAAGTATTACTGAGAAAGTAGAAAAGGAGACAGAAACGAAAGAAGTGTACATTTCAATAATTAGTTTTCCACCAGCAAGAGAAGAATTTGAATCACGAGTTTACTCGAGCGAAAGACGTTGGGCTGATAGGTACACCTTAGAAAAGTTCGCTAATTACTTCGCGCGGAAAAGAGGAACATTATTTCCGGCTCGACCAATTATTCGTTAAAATTTTCCAATACTTCCCGCAAACCGCGAATCTCCTCCGCGACCCAAAACATTTACAAAAACGTAAAAGGATCGTATGAGGCTTTAATTCGTGGAACGTTTCGCGTCGCGGTTAGAAAAATGACGCTCATTATTCACGCGTGCCGCACGCCTATTCTCGATTTTCCGGCCATAAATGCACGAGGACGTTTCGCGACCAAAAGTCTAGAAAAGTTTTCGCTATATACACAGATAAAGCGAAACGGTCGTCGCTTTCGTAAGATGCGAGACAAGCAGGGGAAAGGAGGAGAGGATAGAAACGACAGACGCGTTGTAGCAATTGGAAGAAGTTGGGTCACTTCACCGCTGAGGCGCGACCTACATGATACCACAACCCTCACCCCCTACCCAATTTGCGTATACCTTAATTCTCCCTCTGTCTCTCGTTCTCATCCCGTTAGTTCGTCTTCTGCTAAGTATACGATCGTGCAAATAATATTCGAAGGTGAGAGACGATGAATTATTCCCCCGCGACTACGATAATTTTTCAATCAGCGAATTACAAGTTGCAGAAAACAAGAAGGAAGGAAGGTCGGCGTACGCGTGAGTTGACGCAATAAGCATACGTTTTATTCACGGAGTTGAAAGGCGCAACGGAGTATTGTTAAGAGAGAGGATTGTAAGCACAGTGGCTGTAAGTTCCTTTCGAGGGTTTCGCAATTCAATTAATAATTTCGAATCGATTGTTTGTCGGTTTTATTGTGAATGTGACCCTCACGTGCTCTTATTACACAACTAACGAGTATTTTCTGTTCGCACATAAGCCACCACATTCTAACACTCGGTCTTTTTTTTTTTTTTTTTTGCCCCTCTCTCATTCATCGTCCTCTCCTGCTCAACCACACTTCTTCCTGTTTCAGTTTTTTCTTCGTCGACACTACGCTGATTTAAATTCGAATTGCCTTTGCAGGAAATATTCCCTTCTTTAATCTTTTTTCTCTGCTTATACTATTTTTTTAAGAGCGAACTTTACAAGTTTTATACTTCGATGTTTCTCTCTTTCCTACGTCGTCTTTGCGAGTATTTTTCGTATTAATTTTGCAGAAGAACGAGTCATTTCCGTTGTCTTTGTGAAATGAAATTCGATTTTTGGAAAACGTCGCACAACTCTCTCCGTTTACGAGAAATGAATTTTTCAGAGAGAGAAAAAAAAAAGGGAAAATTGTCGTGGGTAGTCTGCGACAGCTCGTAAGAAAATGAAAGTTTCAGCCTTAGTTTGTAATTACGATTCTTCTTCGATGACACTATAGTCAACGCTCGCTCGTACGTCTATATTTTGATATATGAGACCGCGAATTATCTGGCAGATGCGAAGTTCAACGACTTTACACAACAGTTTTGGTTTCCCATAATTCATAGAATTTTTCGTGCAGCCTTTTCTGTAACCCTTCCTCTCGGTTTGAAAAAAGGTTGTTGAACTAATCGATGAGTTTGGGAATTTTGATACGCACCCGGTAACTCAAATGTGAGATTCTGCCTTTGAGAGACTTCACTCCTTCAAACGAAATCTAGGATAATAATGATGTCAGTTTGTCAAATTCTTTGGAAAATATGATTGTCGCAGTTATCTCAACGCATGATTTTGAAAGGATTTCTACTCTGGTAATATGATTTCACATTGTGCTTTGCATTCGGCCGTCTCTTGTTCCGCAGATATTTTATTCGCATCAGAAGTGGAAATAGATAACAAACTTTATCCCCTTCCACCTATTTTAGCCGATTCTTCATCTTCATCAAACGCGTGATCGAAAACGCGCACATTACATTGCTGTAACTAGATTAAGATAGTCCTAAATAGAATTTATCAGTTGACTGATGGTACTATGCAAAAATCACTTCCATTACATTTCAGAACACAAAAATAGACAAACCTGGAAAAAATTTCGGGCGAACGTTTTCGTGCACAAATTTGTCGGGAATGAACGTTTTAAAAATTTCTGGAAGTGTTCCACCTGTAAGCGCGGAGATTCCTCTCCTATACAGGGACAAAAAACCAACAAGAATTGTTTTTTACGATTTTTCTCGCCAATATCGCTAACTGCAAAAAAAAAATACCTCAGAAGAAAACTAATTCTCATCAAATTTACAAAGGAAAATTGTTCTCGTAATATTTCGGATAACGCAGTGAAAATCGATCAAACACGTCTCCAAAGTGGAACAGGTGCAGCAGCTTTTTCAATGGAAATGCGATAAAACAATAAAAAATGCGGGTTTTTTGGATTCCAATTGCGTGACCTGCAATAAAAATACCTCAATACAAAAATAATTCCCACCAAATTTACTGTAAAAAAGTGTTCCTATCACTTTTCGTTTGACGCGATGGAAATCGAGCAAACGCACGTTATAATAAAATAAAAATTAAGCCGGCGCAGTAGCATTAGATTGCGCTAAAATGGTAAAAAAAAAAAGTTTTTTTGATTTTTCTCGCGAATTATGCGACCAACGAAAAAAACCTAATTTACAATAAAAAAGTATTTTTGTGATTTTATGATTAACGCAACGAAAATTGAGCACGTACGCTTTAAAAATGAAGCTTGCGCGCCATATGAAACTTTTTCAACAGAGTTGAGCAAAGAATGAGCTAGGAGTTTTTTAGATTTTTCTTGTCAAACGCGCTACTTAGAAAGAAAATACCTCAGTATAAAAACAGCCCTCATCATATTTATGATAAAAATGTATTCTCGTAATTTCCCAATTAAAGTGATGAAAATTGAACAAACACTCCCTCAAATGAAGCATGAGCAGAATTGGCAGTTACTATTTCAATAGAGTTGTGCGAAAGTGCTAAAAAATACACGTTTTACAGATTTCTCCCATCAACGAAGTACCTACTAAAAAAATACCTCAGTACAAAAATAATCCTTACCACATTTAGAATAAAAAAGTATTCTTGTGATTTTTTGAGTAACGCAACATAAATTGAGCAAAAACATCTTGGAAGTGAAACTTGCGCGGTACAGATAATTATTTCAATAGACTTGAGCAAAATCGCTAAAAATGAAGGGTTTTTAAAATTTTTCTTACCAATCGCGCTACCTACAAGAAAAATACCTCTCTACAAAAATAACCCTTGCCACATTTACAACACAAAAGTATTCTTGTGATTTTGTGATTAACGCAACGAAAATTGAGCAAGTACGCCTTAAAAGTGAAGCTTGCAGAAAATAGGCAACTATTTCAATAGAGTTGAGCAAAACCGCTAAAAAATACGCGGTTTTTAGATTTTTCTCGCCAATCGCACTACCTACAAAAAAATACCTCTCTACAAAAATAATCCTTACCACATTTAGAATAAAAAAGTATTCTTGTGATTTTTTGAGTAACGCAACAAAAATTGAGCAAAAACATCTTAAAAGTGAAACTTGCGCGGTACAGGCAATTATTTCAATTGACTTGAGCAAAACAGCTGAAAATGAAGGGTTTTTAAAATTTTTCTCACCAATCGCGCTACCTACAAAAAAAAATACCTTTGTACAAAAATAATCCTTGCCACATTTACAATAAAAGCGCGATATAGGCAACTATTTCAATAGAGTTGAGCAAAATCGCTAAAAATGAAGGGTTTTTAAGATTTTTCTTGTCAACCTCGCTACCTACAAAAAAAATACCTCCCTACAAAAATAATCCTTGCCACAATCACAATAAAAAAGTATTCTTGTGATTTTTTGAGTAACGCAACAAAAATTGAGCGAAAACATCTTAAAAGTGAAACTTGCGCGGTACAGGCAATTATTTCAATAGACTTGAGCAAAACAGCTAAAATGGAAGGGTTTTTAAAATTTTTCTCATCAATCGCGCTACCTACAAGAAAAATACCTCTTTACAAAAATAATCATTGCCACATTTCCAATAAAAAAGTATTCTTGTGATTTTGTGATTAACGCAACGAAAATTGAGCAAGTACGCCTTGAAAGTGAAGTTTGCGCAGTATGGGCCACTATTGCAATAGAGTTGAGCAAAAATGCTAAAAATAAAGGGTTTTTTCGATTTTTCTCACCAATCGCGGTACCTACAGAAAAAATACCTCTCTACAAAAATAATCCTTGCCACATTTACAATAAAAATGTATTCTTGTGATTTTTTGAGTAACGCAACAAAAATTGAGCAAAAACATCTTAAAAGTGAAACTTGCGCTGTACAGGCAATTAAGTATTTCAATAGACTTGAGCAAAACCGCTAAAAATGAAGGGTATTTTTGATTTTTCTCACTAATCGCGCTACCTACAAAAAAAAATACCTCAGCACAAAAATAATGCTTGCCGCATTCATAATAAAAAAGTATTCTTGTGATTTTGTGTTTAAAGCAACACAAATTGTGCAAGTACGTCTTAAAGTGAAGCTTGCGCAGTACAGGCCACTATTGCAATAGAGTTGAGCAAAAACTCTAAAAATAAAGGGTTTTTTTGATTTTTCTCACTAATCGCGCTACCTACAAACAAAATATCTCTCTACAAAAATAATCCTTGCCACATTTACAATAAAAAGTACTCTTGTGAACAAAATTTGAGCAAGTACGTTTTTTTTTTATTATTATTAGTTTATAAGCTGCTGGCATGCTATCAGCCTGCTTTCAAGGCTAGGAGCTTGGCAAAATTGTGTTTAGATACCTGAGAGGAAGTTTGCTTTTTGTAGGAAGTTGAATATTTTGTGGTTGGAGGGGAAGTCATCTGTTAGTGCCTCTGTATGATTGTAAGGGATGGTTAAGGAATTGCGGAGTTGGGTCAAGTTGTGGCAGCAGAAGACGCGTTGAACAGATGGCGGGGGGTTCAGATTTGCAATGAGGGCATAAGAAAGACAGAGGATGAGATATGAGATGGGTGTGTGTGAGTCTGGTGTGGCCGATTCTGAGACATATGACGACTATTCTTTTTTTCTGATGTTAACAGATTTGAAGAGTCCCACGGGATGGGAATATCCTTAATTTGGACTAATTTGTTTGAGTGTGATTTGAGATTAGACCAATGAGTGAACCATACTTGATTGATGAATTTGTTGATATTATGTTTGGAGAGATCTGAGCGTCATGGGTTATGGGTTGCCACTTTGGCTGCTTTGTCGGCATTCTTGTTTCCCAGGATACTGTAAAAGTGAAGCTTGCTCGGTATGGACAATCATTTCAATAGAGTTGAACAAAACGCTAAAAATAAAGGGTTTTTCAGATTTTTGTCGCCAATTGCGCTATCTAAAGAAAAAATACCTCAGAACAAAAATAATTCTGATTACATTTACAATAAAAATGCATTCTTGTGATTTTTCAATTAACCCGGTGACAATTGACCAAACATGCTTTCAAAGTGAAGCATGTACAGCATTGACAGCTGTTTCGATAGAATTGAGTAAATAACGTTAAAAATATGGGTTTTTTAGATTTTTTTCACCAATCGCGCTACTTAAGAAAAAAAAATACCCCTATACAAAAATATAAAAAAGTATTGTAGAAATTTTTTTATTAGAGCAGTGAGAATCGAGCAAACACGCCTCTAAAAAGAAGCTTACGTAGCATTTGATAGCTATTTATATTCCAATAGAGATGAGCCAAAATGTTATAAACTACGGTTTTAGTTTTCTATCGCCAATCGCACTACCCCCAAAAATACCTTAATGCAAAAATAATCCAAGTGAAATTTGGAAGCAAGATGGGCTAGTTGTATTTTTGTGTGTCAGCATATCTTCACCGGGCTTCAATATCAACGGCTTGTTAGCTTGATGTCCATCCCGTTAATTGTAAAATATCACAACAAGGCTTTCTTATCCTAAATTTGATTCGTACTGAGAAAATCTCGTCCCTGTGTGAAAAAAATTGAACTCATGAGATATTTGGGCCCCTCGGAGGAAAAAGCCTCCACACTTACATGAGAATTTTCAATAATTCCTAAGATCATTTTTGACAAATTTGCGCAAAAAAGAGATATGTTCACAGTTCATATCTAATATGACTAGACTATCTGTCAACGTGTTACCGCTCTTCTAAAAAAAAAAAAAATTGGATACGAAGACCGATTGACGCCGGTCAGCTACAACGGAACAGACCGCCGGCTGGTGGGGCGAAAGTTAAAGCGCGTCAACGTCGCAAATAGTTAATCAAAAACCTAAACTAAAAATCGTGCTCGAGCAGGACGTCGAATATACCTGAAGGCTGAAGCAAACAACGATGATTCGTTTTTTTAAATGATTATGAAAAATAACGTTCCGAAGGAACGTATAATATAATACATCGAGTACCGTATGGATATATCCTCGTACGTTAAAAATGAGTTTTAATTTATCAAGCGAGGTTTTTTTCTTCTGTTTCCTCTTCTCTGTACCATCGAATGCGCATCAGCTCTTTGTTTCATTCTTTCGTCTAGTAATCGAAATCTTGTACTCTTCAAACCGCGGACCGATGTACTTAACAGATTTCGTTAATTACCACAAGCGCCAGTCTAATTTTCGACTGGTAGACCCGCAGCAGGACTAGAGTGACCATATTTTTCTCAGTTTTCCTCACACATTGATTTAGGACGTTCCCCTCAAAATAAACCTTCAGAAGAATAAAAAAAATCGCACCCATTACAAGCATACGTATTCCTCTTTCCTTTCTGCGTAGTGAAGATTTTGTAAGTCCCCCAATTTCCCTCGACATCGGCACGTTCTGATTTTTGTGAGGCTTAACACCATGAGAAATTGAACTGAAATTCCTGGTTTGAGAATTTCATGTGATGTCCAACCTTCACGATGCCCCCTCTTCTTTCTACTCCTCAAGTTCATTAATGCCGTCACACCTTTCTTAAACTTGTATTTTTTCTTGACAATCAATTATGCGAGCTTGTACTTAGTTCATAGTGAGAAAGAGAGTCCGGACTTGGAACATCTCAGCCTATAATCTCCCTCTAGGCCTAGCTAATGCTAGTCTTGCTCAGAAAACTTTAGCTCAAGACTCCATAGTTGTAGCCTAAATCTATAGGCTCTACCTTCCTCTGGGTCCACTTCCCCAAAGATTCATAATTTCAAATGCCTCGTCTATAAAGATTCAAAACTCGGAACTCTTCCAAGTCTCTAAATTAGATCGAGGGCATTGATAAAGTTTGAAAGGTCAAACGTGCACGTTCATTGTGGATGTGACCACCTTGGCTCGGATTTAGTCTGTGTATGAGGGATTTTAGCTTGATAAACGATGACTTGTTTAACGATATTGGAAGAGGGATTCAGGAAAGCCGTACAATAGAAAGAACTGAAATCATAATTGGAGTCCTCAAAACAAAAAGAAATCTAGACATGGTAGAAAATCGAGGAACATGTAGAGCCGTGACTTTTGGTGTTTTGTTTATCAATTAGGTGAAATCTTATGTTGATACGTCTTACAAGATGGAAAAAATAGTCAATAAATTCTCCAGTCGCTGGGACGCTCTGGAAATAGTAAAAAACCAAGGATACACCACCCACCCCTAAGATTCATTTCCTTTACTTTAAAATGTAGAATGTTTATTTTTGTTCTCCTGAAGTTGTAGTGGTACAAACTGTGTTATTAGGAGTAGTGCACTTGCATGAAGTGGAGGAATCTTCCCTCGAGTTGAGGTGACAATACTCCAAATATTGGAGTTTACGAGCATGGCAATACAAAGGAGATGATTGTCTTCTATTGAGTCTCGGGAAAGGATTCCTCCACATCATGCGAAAGCACGGCTACCAGTAACACAATTTGTACCGCTGCCCCTCGAGGGGAAAAAAGTAACACATGAATCATACTGGTGGGTGTGTATCTTTGATTTTTTAATCTTTCCAAAGCGTCCCAACGACTAGAGAATTTTTTTCGATTTTTTTAAAACTCGGCGTAAGTGTTCTTATAAGAATCGTCCATACCAATGAGCGACTGAAGAATTTATTGACTATTTTTTTCGAAATAGGAACGTGTTTACTTGTGTTTACTTAAAATTGACTTTATTGATAAATAGAATACAAACAATCACGATTCTCCAGGTTCAAAAAGTAGATATTTTCAATATTTCATTTTCCGACTATTCCAGTGACTGGAGAATATTTTGACTATTTTTTTCAAGGTCGGTGGACGTGTTTACATTATAATCGACCTAATTGATGAACAAAATACCAAAACTCGCGGTCCACCAGGGTGAAAAATTGGATTTTCTCGATTATTTGTTATTTCCAGAACATTCCAGCAGCTGGAGAATTATTTGACCATTTTTTTCGAACTAGGCGGATGTGTTTACATAAGAATTGACCTGATTGATAAACAAAATACCGAAACTCACGGTCCTCTAGGTTGAAAAATTGGATTTTCTCGATTATTTGTTATTTCCAGAACATTCCAATGGCTGGAGAATTTTTTGACCATTTTCCTCGAACTAGGCGGATGTGTTCACATAAGAATTGACCTGATTGATAAACAAAATACCAAAACTCACGGTCCTCCAGGGTAAAAAAGTAGATTTTCTGGATTATTTATCATTTCCAGAACGTTCCAGTTACTGGATAATTTTTTGACTCTATTTTTTTCTAACTCGGCGGATGTGTTTACCTAAGAATTGACTTAAGTGATGAGCACAATACCAAAAATCACGGTCCTCTAGGTTGAAAAATTGGACTTTGTTATTTCCTGAACATTCCAGCGGCTGGAGAATTTTTTGACCATTTTTTTCGCACTAGGCGGATGTGTTTACATAAGAATTGACCTGATTGATAAACAAAATACCAAAACTCACGGTCCTGCAGGGTGAAAAATTGAATTTTCTCGATTATTTGTTATTTCCAGAACATTCCAGCGGCTGGAGAATTTTTTGACAATTTTTTTCGCACTAGGCGGATGTGTTTACATAAGAATTGACCTGATTGATAAACAAAATACCAAAACTCACGGTCCTCCAGTGTAAAAAATTGGATTTTCTCGATTATTTGTTATTTCCAGAACACTCCAGCGGCTGGAGAATTTTTTAACCATTTTCCTCGAACTAGGCGGATGTGTTCAAATAAGAATTGACCTGATTGATAAATAACATACCAAAACTCACGGTCCTCCAGGTTGAAGAAGTAGATTTTCTCGATTATTTATCATTTCCAGAACGTTCCAGCGACTGGAAAATTTTTGGACTATTTTTTTCAATCTAACGTACTCCACCTAATCAGTGGACGTGTTTACATAAGAATTAACCAAATCGATAAACAAAATACTGAAAATATATTTTTGGTGTACCTATCTACATTCCCATTCCATCCCACAGATGAGTGCGTATTTTTCAGCCCGAACATTGACCATTGATTTCTCCCGGTCTATTGCGGTAGCAGTCGTAGTTCACCCCGCTATTCAAGGAAAAATCGCAGAAATTCATTAAATATTGATTTTTTGGGAATGTTCCACCGCACCGAGGTCTATGGCACTAATTTATGTTGTAGTAGGGGGTATGGCGCTACAAATGAATGATTTTCCCCAGGTGCCTCCCCCCCTGATTTTTTTTTTATATTCGAGTTTGAAGTTTTGTGATTGCTAGAAACTAGGAAAATATGAATGATTTTTTTTGAAAAAAATACCATGGAGGAACGTTTACACATACTAAAATGTCCCCAAGTTACATTGCTGTGCGATCAATTATTGTTTGAGATACAGCCATTTGGATTTTAGACTTAAAAATGACTCTGCAGCCCATGTGGATGAGCGGATGGGTCCAATTTTTCGGGTTTCAAGTTTCCTCATTGGGGACAACATTTTGACGGACATTTGAAACATTTTTCGACTAAGGCCATTTTCCCCCCTTACCCGGCTAGAGCCAACCAAGTCCCATATTCACCCAGTTTCTTTGAACATCGATAGCAAGTGGATAAAATATATGATTAAGAAAGGAATACTCTTGTAATTCACTCGCTTCATCATATCAATCGACTAATTGTGCTCACATCGCCTCGTAACTCCAGATGCTTTCCTGGTCGACACTTACATAGGATTACTTTCGATCTATCACGTCAATAATTGTGTAATAGAATTGCCAACCTGTCATCACCGCCCTATAATAGGTAGAACACCTACCAATTATTGAAACGTTCATATTTACAAAAATACACACGAAAAGAAAGACAGAATCGGAGCGTGAACACGACATACCAGTCATTGATCGATAAAAGTTTTATTTTTGAAAAATCAGCAAGCTAACCGCATAAAAAGCCTTTGGCGTATTTACCAACTTCTCGAGCCACACTGGTAGACTGCGTGAACACTCTACGATCCGCTACAGCATTTCCTTTTCCAGTAAATGAATAAATACGGTATAAACGAGAGAGAGCTTATCGAGCATCTCCTCACGGGCGCTCGCATTAATCTGTACTACATTTATATATAGCGCGAGAGAAGTAAAGAAAGAAAAAATAAATAAAAATACGAAGAAGAAGAAGAATATGTCGAGAAATGTGCTGTATACCTGTAAAGAGAAAGAATAGGGGGAAAAATCGATTGAAGAATAGGACAAACTGGCCGCGATGTCACTGAACGATAGGCCCGCGTGTACAGGAATGGAGAAAAAAACCTCGGGGTACGAAGAATAATTGATAATTGTGACAATATTGAATTGACACGAATCCAGGTAACATACGCGCGCACGTTATAAAAGAAAAGAAAAAAAAAAGCAAGTACAGGTTATAAATTTTGTCTCGATAAAAAGCGGAAGTAACTGGTGCAGCACCCATTAATCAAACATAATTTTACGCGAACAATTCATCATACGATTATGCACCGTTCGCGAATAACTTATTACTTGTATGTAATGCACGCTTGTAGTCTAATAAGCCCATTAATACCAGATTAAATCGAAATTAATCACGTATTTAACTATTTAATGTAGTACTGCCGCGCGTTCTGATCTATGTGCCAGAAGTGGCGGAAAAATTATTTTGATTAAAGGTTTACCCGCGACTCTCTCTCGCAACGGTGCTCTTAATGCCGGCAAATTATAGAGAAGATGGTCTGCATAAAGAGCGCGTATAAGTCACCGTGTATGCTCGCGAGGGTACCCGGCAAAGACCTCCGGTACACCTATCCTCTGAAAAATTCCGTATTATACGTGCATTCTCTTTTGTGAAAATACGTAATTTGTTCCTTTCTTCCTCTTTGTTCTCCGTCTTCTCCGGCCTAAAAAGAGAGATATTTATGTTTTCATATTACGTATTATTATGATAGTACTCCGAGTTAATATACGAGAAAAATTACTAGCTGCTATCCGTGTATTTATAAACTACGTTCAGCTCTTTGGGACCTATTTTATACGAGGAGGACGGAAAGACGAATCTGTTCGCATTAACCAACTACTTGCTAAGGGTCGTAGAACTTTTTAGCGAATGAACTTATAAGATCCTGCAGACCAAGGCCAAACTAAGAGTCCCTGGTTCGACAGTGAATGTATGATCAGGCTAATAGGAAGCAGAACAACAGTAAGACGTATCAAAATGCGAGCCGAAAGATTGAGGATGATTTGTAGAAGCAAATCACCAAGCTGAAAGAATTACTGTATGACCAATATTTTTGCTGGATCATCGAGAATTTGAAGAAATGGCAAGCAGAGAAACCAAGTGGAAGCCCGAACCAAACGGACTAAACCAGCCGAAGTGACCTGAAAAGAAGAAACAGCGACATCGAAGTACAACTTTGCTCCCAGAACAAAGAACCTAGCTATCACGCGTCACTCTTATAGAAGAAGAAGAACGACTGCTAAAAAAACTCGCGGGTGAAAGAGGGGTGGCAAGGAACCCAAGTGGGATCTAAAAAATGTAGATTGTGACGTCACAAGGCTGACCTGAGACGTCATCAAATTGTGACCTGGACTTTGGAGCTGGGCAGAAGAAAGAATTGATCTGTGACGTCACAGGCCCCACCCTCCAAGCTATACATGATAGGAGAAGCTCCGAGCTTTGCCGGACGGCGGATAGTTTTTAACACGGAACCTGTTTTATGGGGGGCTATTTGAGAAATCTGCCGTCCGCCGTCCGCCGTGCACCGTCCAGCGAAAAACTTAGAAAAATTTCGACCCTCGAGCCATATATGATAGGAGAGGGACTTAGAAAAATTTCGACTCTCGAGCTATATATGATAGGAGGGGGACTTAGAAAAATTTCGACTCTCGAGCTATATATGATAGGAGGGGGACTTGGAAAAAATTTCGACTCTCGAGCTATAGATGATAGGAGGGGGACTTAGAAAAATTTCGACTCTCGAGCTATATATGATAGGAGGGGGACTTAGAAAAATTTTGACTCTCGAGCTATATATGATAGAAGGGGGACTTAGAAAAATTTCGACTCTCGAGCCATATATGATAGGAGAGGGACTTAGAAAAATTTCGACTCTCGAGCTATGTATGATAGAAGGGGGACTTGGAAAAATTTCGACTCTCGAGCTATATATGATAGGAGGGGGACTTAGAAAAATTTCGACTCTCGAGCTATATATGATAGGAGGGGGACTTAGAAAAAATTTCGACTCTCGAGCTATATATGATAGGAGGGGGACTTGAAAAAATTTCGACTCTCGAGCTATATATGATAGGAGGGGGACTTAGAAAAATTTCGACTCTTGAGCTATATATGATAGAAGGGGGCTCTCGAGCTATATATGATAGGAGGGGGACTTAGAAAAAATTTCGACTCTCGAGCTATATATGATAGAAGGGGGACTTAGAAAAATTTCGACTCTCGAGCTATATATGATAGGAGAGGGACTTAGAAAAATTTCGACTGTCGAGCTATATATGATCTAGGCTTCCTTGAATTTTCAATACCAAATCTCATTCGAATCATAAAACAGGTTCCCTGCGTTCCTCGTTTAACTTCGTTAAGGAAGCCGTCATTTTTCCGAAATAGGTTCCCTGTTAAAACGCAGCCTGCGAAATTGACACAGTATGTAAGCTCGAACTGCGAACAAATAATCCAAGTCTGAGACATCGAACAGAATAACAGAACGCAAATACAAATAAAAACTCTCCATATTATAGTCCAGCTTGGATGTTGCGGGGCTCGACCTCTCTTTGGGCCCACTTCTGCAGAGGTTCACATCTCCAAATTATTTAAATTGCCCCGAAATCGACATTTTTCTTTGTTCTTGAATCAGGTCGAAGCCATTGATGACATCACGCAAGTTGGACGTGGCCATTTTCTGCAGATGTGAACTTCATATCTCGAAATTAGGCTGTGCATGAAAAGTGTCAGCCTAAAATCCTTCTCTGGGCCTACCTCCACATTATTTAAAATCCCCCCAAAGCGAAGCTTTTCGAAGTCCTTGAATTAGGTCAGTAGACCATTGATGACGTCACAAACGTTGGACGCGAACGTTTACCTGACCCCATCGCTCAAGAGTCTTAGCTTAAAATCCCTTTCTTGGCCTAGCTCAGGTTAGTTGTCGCCTCATTTTCATGCCTAAAGAAGACACTTGGCTTAGGACTCTATAGTTATAGCCTGGTTTTGAGGTTCGGAGGTCAACCGATATCTGGGCTCACCTCTACAGAAGTTCATTGCACCAAACTTCTTCAAGCCCACCGTCTATAAAAGTTTAGAACTGCAAATTTTTTCAAATCCCCAAATTAGGTCGACGACATTGTTGACGTCACATAGGTCAGGCATGGACGAGGATGTAACTCTTCCGTACAAAATAAGGAGTCTCAGCCTAAAATGGACTCAGCTTTCTTCTAGCCCAAGGTTCCATAGTCTGTTATATCATAGCCTACGGAATTTTTCTATTCCTACAAAGGTTCAAAGCTCGAAATTTTCAAAGGTCCTCCTTTTCAGAGGTTCATGGCTCAAACTTTGCTCTTGTAACCTGTGCGAAGCATCGGAACCTGAAATTTTTTATGATGAATCGCTAGTGAACTTTCCTATGAGACGCGGATTCACGGGTACACTTCTTCTTTTTTTTTGGGGGGGGGGGGGGGCGCATTCTATTGTTCGAAAGTTTTTTTCCTCGCGGCCAAATCGCGTTATTTCAGTCTTTTTTTGAGGTGATTAGAGAGGATGTACTCCCCCTTATCCGCGCCTGCCTAACCAGAGCATGATGATGACCCTGGCTGCGGAAAATTAAAAAAAAAAAAATTGCACTCATTGCACCTTCTACAATTGCTGAAATTTTTGAGAGCCCTGTATGACCCTACTCTTCGTGTAATTTTTCTTGACATCTCGTTCTGATTTCCGTGAGTACCCCCTTTATGGGGATTTAAACCGATTGAAAGTCATCCCCCGATGACGTCACACTCTGCTTGTACATTCCTCGTCTTTGAGGAATTAAAAAGTTGTCCGCACTTAATGATGTCATGCCCTCATATAAGTAATTTTTTCAAGCCTCTCCTCTACCTTCACCCAAGCGACTGAATATAATGATGACGTCACGCCCTTATTGGCCGATTTCTAGGATGATTTTGAGAAGGAAATTGAAGATTTTTTAAAAATTTGACGAGCAAATGAACGAAAAAAATAAAATTTCTCTCGTTTTTCCCTGAATTTACTTTTCAATTTTCTGGATCTTTCGGGGGAAATGCCCCTGAGTCCCCAACCCCCGTAAATCCGCCACTGCGCTCTTCTTAAACTTGTATTTGAACCCAGTTCACAGTGAGAAAAAGTCTTAGCCTAAAATCCTCCTGTGAGCCCGAACTTGGCTCACTACTCCATATTATAGTCCAGTTTGAATGTTCAAAGCTCGATCTTTTTCTAAGCCCATTTCTAAAGAAGTTCATAGCTCCAAATTATTTTAATTTTCCCGTATTCGAAATTTTCCATTGTACCTAAATCAGGTCAAAGCTATTGATGAGTCACAAAGGTCGGACGCTGACGTGTTCTGAAGATGTGACCCTTCCATTTCTCGATATCAGCTCGAAAATAAGAAGTCTTAGCTTAAAGTCCTTCTCTGGGCCTTGCGTATGCGCTGGTTGAAGTTTAGCTTTTATACCTTGAGGACAAACTTGATTTACAACTCTATATTATAGCCCACCTTGAATGTACAGGGCTCAACCTTCCTAAAAAGGTTTATAGCTCCAAAGTATTTCAAACTTACCCTCTACAAAGGATTAGAATTCAGAATTTTCGAAGTCTTTAAAATTCGAGGCCATTAATGACGTCACATAAGTCGGACGAGGACGTTTTCCGAAAATGTAAACCTCACAAGTCAAAATTAGTCTGAACATAAGTAGTCTCATCCAGAAATACTACTCCAGGCGAAGCTCAGGTTAGTTATAGCCTAGCTTGAAGATTCAGAGCTCAACCTTTCCCTGGGCTCACCTCTACAGAGGTCCCTAGTTCCAAATTACTTCCAATCCACTTCGTATAAAACACTGGAATTCAGAATTTTTTCAAGTCCCTAAAAGTCAAAGCCATGCACGACGTCACAGAAAGAAGATGCCGAAATTGGTATGAAAATAAGGAGTCATAGCCTAAAATGGACCGCCCGGCTTTTGTCTAGCCCAAGGTCCCATAGTTATAGCCAAGCTTCCTAGCTTTCGGACTTATTGTTTAATATTTTTACACTTCTACAGAAATTTGGAGTAGAAAATAGTTGAAATCTTTCCTTTGCAGAGGTACATGGCTGAACTTTTCCTCAAGTAACCTGTGCGAAGCAACGGAACCTGAATTTTTTAAAGTCACTAAATAAGGTTAAGGCTATTAATGACGTCACAAAGGTCGGGCGCAGACGTTTTCCGAAAATATAAACCTCACAAATCAAAATCAGTCCGAACATAAGTACTCTCACCCAAAAATACTACTCTAGACCTTAGCTCAGGTTAGTTATAGCCCCGTCTTTGGTCCTCGAGAATACATTTACCTTAGAAGTCCACAGTTCTAGTCCAGCTTGAAGGTTCAGAGCTCAAACTTTCCCTGGGCTCACCTTTACAGAGGTTCATGGTTCCAAATTAATTCCAATCCGCTTTGTATAAAAGACTGGAATTTAGAATTTTTTCAAGTCCCTAAAGGTCGAAGCCCTTGATGACGTCACAGAAGTTGAACGCGGATGTTGCGAAGTTGTTATGAAAATAAGGAGTCGTTCAAGATTCCACAGTTATTTATAGCCAAGCTTTCTAGCTTTCGAGCTTATGGTTTGATATTTTCCTACTTGTACTCGTATTGAAATTTGGAGTGGGAGATTTTTGAAATCCTTCCTTTGCAGAGGTTTATAGCTCGAACTTTCCTCAAGTATCTAGTGCAAAGCACCAGAACCTGAAATTTTCTCAAGTCCCTGAATATTGATGACGTGACAAAGGTCTGAGGCGCACACGGACTTTTCGGCCAAAACAAGTTCATATTTCCATCTTTAGTGAGATAAGATGAATGAATATTGTAAATAATATTATCTCTATATTAAATTCATAAAGATTTAAGCAAAGAATAAAATCGAAAATACGATTCTGAACATGAGGAAGTTTCTGTTAGACACACGAGGCAGAAGAAAACTATCGAAATTGGTTGCGTGATAACTGGACCATCAATTTTCAAAATTCTTCCTATACCCCTTGAAGGTTCTTTCTCTTTATTGACGCCTCATGCGTGAGCACGAGACGCGTATACTCGATCGAAATTATATTTATATTACTGCACATCATTGCTCGAAGCTTTGTCCACCTAAAATTACAATTTCCAAGATAGTGCAGTAGGTCACTGTTTGCCTGCGAGTGGAATGAAATTATTTTTTATATATTCTACGAAGAGCAATACATAGGAACCGACACTCCTACTTTTCAGACGTCGCAAACCCACAAATCAACTTAAACTAATCTCTTTTTTTTTTCTTCTTCCTCTTCCTTCCATCCAATTAGTACAGTACACATACACAATATGTATATCCTCACGCCAGAAACAAAAAACTAGTTATAATTAACACGTCACTCGCGTGAGCTAAGTTATAAATAGGAAATCGAATACAATACAACAATACATCATCGACTGGGCTGGCTGCAGTCTCGATTCGCACTTGATAGAAAAGTCGAGAGAAGAAAACGTTTTCAGAAGCAGCGGGAAACCTTTCTATTTGGAAATAATACGTATACAAGCTCATGACGAGGAGGAGGAGGGGAGAAGGAAAGGGAGTATCGAAGGAGAGTCGGGCCACTTGAGTCGCGTATATTCGGTTTCGTTGTAATATTTCTTTTAAAAATAGACTACAATTAACGCCGAGCATAAATTATTCCGTACATTCGACCGATTTGGTAAGGAGAGAAAAAAAAAACAAGTAATATCGATATATTTTACGAACTCGATGCCGGTGCACGAGCTGACACATATACGGTATATGCCACGACACCGGTATATCGAGAGTATAAAAAATCAGTGCATTATTGTCGGCGTCGTTCACGCTTTGTTAAGCAATATAGAGAAAGATAGAGAGAAAAAAAGAGCGCATCTTAGCGCCCTATGCAAATGAGTATTCCTACGTAATGGTTAATTTAACATCGCACCCCTTTGTTGTCCGGAGGGTAAGGGTCACACACGTAGCATATTTATTTGTCTCAGTTGGTGTTCTCGGTCATGTGTTAGGGTTTTTATGACGTCGATTATCGCCGCGACGAGCCACCCCAAATATCTTTCCAGTTATGCTAGGAAAACCTGATCTAGTTTTTCTCGCGTTCTGTACGCGTTATCGTACACGAGAATTCATTTCTGATACAGGACGAACAAACAAACACTTAAAACTCGTATCGTACGCAGAATTATATGAAGTTATAATATGAAACACGAGAGAAAAGCCTCGATGACTCAGGAGAAAAAAAGTGATGATGATGGAATATCATTTGGTACGAGGATGAAGAGAAAAGAGTGCGAAGAAGAAGAACGTATACTTTGAATATAGTCTACGCGCAGAATAGCTCTAATGTCAGTTTGGAGTGAAACTTTTGCTTCTTTTAACTATATCCAGCAGCAACGGAGAAAGCCTTTTGTATACATCCTCGTGCATTCGAAGGCTTTTTTTCTCGCGCTGTTACATCATCTGAGTGGAAAAACAAAACCGAATACAATTCTGTTCATAGCGTCTCATTCTATTCGTGAAGTATATCCGTACATCTATCAGCTGATTTCTCGAAAAAAAGAAACTCTATAACGAATTGAGTGTACAGATCCAAACGTATTTGTATGAAATGAGAACCACTTATTGGACGAGATTTGGCTCTAGCCGGGTAAGGGGGGGGGAATGGCGTTGATCGAAAAATGTATCAAATATCCGTCAAAATGTTGTCCCCAATGAGAAAACTCGAACCCAGAAAATTGGACTCATCCGCTCACCCACATGGGCTGCAGAGTCATTTTTAGGCCTAAAATCCAAATGGCTGTATATCAGGCAATAATGAACGCACAGCAATGTAACTTGGGGACATTTTCGAGTATGTGAACTTTCATCCATGGTATTCTTTTCAAAAAAAATCATTTATATTTCCCCTAGTTTCTAGCAATAACAAAACTTCAAAATCGGATATAAAAAAATGGAAGGGGGGGAGGCACCTGGGGAAAATCATTCATTTGAAGCGACATACCCTCTACTACAACTTACATTAGTACCATAGTCCTCGGTGAGGTGAAACATTCCCCAAAAAATCAATACTTGAAGAATTTCTGTGATTTTTTCCATGAATAGCGGGGTGAACTACGACTGCTACCGCAATAGACCGCGAGAAATCAATGGTCAATGTTCGAGCTGAAAAATAGGCATTCCTCTGTGGGATGAAATGGGAATGTAGATAGACCCAAAATATATTTGCAGTATTTCGTTTATCGATTTGGTCACTTCTTATGTAAGCACATCCACGGATTAGGTGGAGTGCGTTAGATTGAAAAAAATAGTCTAAAAATTTTCCAGTCGCTGGAACGTTCTGGTAATGACAAATAATCGAGAAAATCTACTTTTTCACCCTGGAGGACCGTGAGTTTTGGTATTTTGTTTATCAATCAGGTCAATTCTTATGTAAACACATCCGCCGAATTCGAAAAAAATAGTCAAAAAATTCTCCAGCCGCTAGAACAGTCCGGAACTCGCAGAAAATCGAGGAAGTCCACTTTTTCAACATGGAGAGCTGTGATTTATCTATGAATTCTTATGTGAACAGATCCGCCTAGTTCAAAAACAATAGAGTCAACAAATTATCCAGTAACTGGAACGTTCTGGAAATGACAAATAATCGAGAAAATCCACTTTTTCAACCTGGGGGAGAGTGGATTTTTGGTATTGCGTTCATCAACCGACCTTGAAAAAAATAGTAAAAAAATTCTCCAGTCGCTGGAACGTTTTGGAAATGACGAAAATCTACTTTTTGACCCTGGAGGACCGTGAGTTTTGGTATTTCGTTTATCAATTAGGTCGATTATAATGTAAACACGTCCACAGAGTTTGAAAAAAATGGTAAAAAAATTCTCCAGTCGCTGGAACAGTCTGAAAATAGTGAAAATTAATTGAATATATCCACTTTTTCAACCAGGAGAACCATGATTTTTTATATTCTTTTTATCAATAAGGTCAACTTTCATGTACACATATCCGCCAAGTTTTAGAAAAATCGAAAAAAATTCTCTAGTCGCTGGGACGCTCGGGAAATAGTAAACAACCAAAGATACACACCCACTCCCAGATTCACTTCCTTTACTTTAAAATGTTGAATTTTTATTTTTGTTACCCTGAAGTTGTAGTGGTACAAACTGTATTATAGGAGCCGTGCACTTGCATGAAGTGGGGGGAATCTCCTCTCGATCGTTGAGGTGACAATGCTTCACATATTGGAGTTTATGAGCATGGCAATACAAGGCGATGATTGTCTTCTATTGTGTCTGGGAAGGGGATTCCTTCACATCTTGCGAAAGCACGGCTACCAGTAACACAAGTTGTATCGCTGCGACTCAAGGGGAAAAAAGTAACAAATGAATCGTAGTGGCTGGTGCGTATCTTTGATTTTTTAATAATTCCAAACCTTCCCAACGACCAGAGAATTTTTTTCAATTTTTTTAAAGCTCGCGTAAGTGTTCTTATAAGAATTGACCATACTAATGAACGAATAACCTACAATTACGGCGTCCAGGTTGAAAAAGTAGAACTATTTCTAGACCGTTCCAGCGACTGAAGAATTTATTGACTATTGACTATTTTCAGACTGTTCCAGCGACTGGAGAATTTTTCAATTATTTTTCTCAATCTAACGCAGTCCACCTAATCCGTGGATGTGTTTACATAAGAATTAACCAAATCGATAAACAAAATACTGAAAATATATTTTGGGTCTATCTACATTCCCATTTCATCCCACAGAGGAGTGCGTATTTTTCAGCTCGAACATTGACCATTGATTTCTCGCGGTCTACTGCGGTAGCAGTCGTAGTTCACCCCGCTATTCATGGAAAAATCACAGAAATTCATTAAATATTGATTTTTTTGGGAATGTTCCACCGCACCGAGATCTATGATACTAATGTATGTTGTAGTAGAGGGTATGTCGCTTCAAATGAATGATTTTCCCCAGGTGCCTCCCCCCTTCCATTTTTTTATATCCGATTTTGAAGTTTTGTTATTGCTAGAAACTAGGGGAAATATAAATGATTTTTTTTGAAAAGAATACCATGGATGAAAGTTCACATACCCGAAAATGTCCCCAAGTTACATTGCTGTGCGTTCATTATTGCCTGATATACAGCCATTTGGATTTTAGGCCTAAAAATGACTCTGCAGCCCATGTAGGTGAGCGGATGTGTCCAATTTTTTGGTTTTCGTGTTTTTTCATTGGGGACAACATTTTGACGGATATTCGATACATTTTTCGATCAAGGCCATTTCCTCTCCCCCCCCCCCCCCTACCCGACTAGAGCCTTTCCAGGAACGATTTTGGACGCTTAAGGGAAGATTAGGATTCTCATGACAGGCTACAATCGTCGCACTAGAATACGAATATTATCGATCATATTGTATCCCGAGAGAACAAAACGATCTACTCGAACCAAGGCGTTGACGTTTCGGCGGTGCCACCCTGACGATCCCTTCGACTTATATTTGTGACTCAGAAACCCCGCTTAGCGTTCCCCAATAAAACGCAAAATACGTGCATCGCTGACGCCGCTAAGCTGATTTTTTTTTCGTCACTGATTACGCTAAGTCGGGGTTCTGTTGTCCCGGCCACATTTGTAGAGAAGACTTCCGGTCTACCTCGATTTATCGAAGTCTTTTGATCTCGGAAATTAGAAGACGACTAACAAAAATAAATACGAGAAGAATAAGCTCTTGTGTGGACAAAATTATCAATGTAAGACTTCTAATTCTCTGCGACGACGTCAAAGTAAAGGCGTAGCTCTGACCTACTTTGGAGATTTGAGCCTCTTGACGTGAAAACGACACTTTATCTACGAGTAGTAAGGCGACCAAATGCTCCGATACATGAAAGAATTGAAAAAATTTCGACCTTCAAAACCTAAGGTTGTAGGGAAGGTAGCTAGAGGAAGCGTGACTTGAACCTTTGCTTGATTTTAGTTTGAAGGCTAGAGATAAGTCCTGAAAATTTTCCAAAATTTCAACCGTCTTCGATGTTGCGAGCCATTTTTGATCAAAGTGGCTCCAAAAAGTAATACCAAGTGAGCGATCCGAATCAACAATCTGAATCGAACAAGTGCCAAAAAACTGATTCCATGCACCCTCCCTCCCTCCCTCCTTTATTAACGAAGTTAATGAAAATGATGCCGCGAGCAGTAAGTGAAGAACTGCGAGTTTCCTGATGCAAACGTTCGTATTCGCGCCAGACGTTCGTGATGTCATTAACGACCTTGAGATTGTTTAAACACTTGAAAAAATTTCAATCTCTGATCGTTTACAAACAAAACTTGAGAAAAGATCGAGCAATGAACCTCTAGAGAGGAGGGACTTGACTAATTTTTAGCTCTACACCTCTGTAGAAATGGAGAAATATCGAACTATAAACCCAATAGCGAGGCTATAACTATGGAAGCTAAGGCTAGACAAAAGCTAGGCCCATTTCAGCCAAGTATTTTCATTTTCAAACTAGGTCCAGGAGGGTTACATCATCAAAAAACGTCCGTGTCCAACCTCTGTGACGTCATCAATGGCATTGACCTTCACAGACTCGAGAAAATATCGAGTCCCAAACCGTTATAGAGGGTGAGCCTGGAGAAAGGTTGAGCTCTGAACCTTTGAGCTTCGTTGTAAGCATGGAGTCACGAAAAAATTGTCACGCCGTGTTTGAGAACGCATCGTCATAAAACTACAAATAGACTTGAAACCGAACCAACAGAATAAAGAGCAGTCGATTTCAGGTGAATGAAAGAAACTGGAGAAGTCCATTGAGTATCGACTTCGGATTGACGTCAATTTGAGATCAACCAGCGTATATTATAACAGAAAAGTACAAATCGACCTGAAATCGATGTAACAGAGTATAGTCGATTTCAAGTCGACGAAAAATTTGGAGAAACCGACTAAGAATCGACTCTAGGTTGACTTCGATTTGAGATCGATATGCTTGCAGCATTGCCAGAGAAAAACCAATCGACCTGAAATCGACCCAACAGGGCAGTCAGTTGATTTCAGGTCGATGGGAAAAATTTGGAGAAGCCGACTCGAAATCGACCCAATAGAGCAGTCAATTTCAAGTTGATGAACAAATTTAGGGAATTCGACTCCACATTGACGTCGATTTTTCCAGTACGCCGTACCATAAAACTGCAAATGGAATTGAAATCAGCCCAACAGAGCTGTTGATTTTAGGTGAATGAAAAAAATTTGAGAAATCGACTTCAGATTGACGTCGATTTGAAATCAACCAGCGTACATTATATCGGAAAATTACAAATCGACCTAAAATCAACGCGACAGAGCAGTCGATTTCAGGTCGATGAAAACTTTGGAGAAATTGACTGAGGATCGACTCTAGATTGACTTCGACTTAAGATTGCATCACCAGAGAGCAACAAATCGACTCGAAATAGACCCAACAGAGCAGTCGATCTTAGGTTGTAGACGTCGACTTGCTATCGACGAGGCAGTTGTCGTAATTGAGTCGATATTTGTCGAGCCTATATCGACTTGATATCGCCATCGACGTAAGGTCGATTTCAATAATATGTCCCAAATGTTGACCAAGAGTTTGAAATCAGCGAATTCTAGATCAATTTGCGCTTCCTCTGTACAGTTCCCAACTTAATTCTTCAAAATCGTCCTTCATCGGGATTTTGGTTCCTCCATATTTTCTCGTTAGAAATTGTTTTAGATGTAGTCCCTCGTTGGTGTCACAATTCGAGGTAATAACTTTTCCAAATCTCTCCTCTGTAGAGGTTGTATTGAATCACTCTACAAGAGCGAGCGAGTCTCAAAGTCTTCCCTCACCTGTGAAAGTTCAATCCATTCGTAAGCTGACCTAGTGCTCCGAATGTAATTCGGAAGTTCTAGTTTTTGTATAGCGTTGAGAAGGAAGGGAAGATCATTGAAAATATGACAAACGCCCACATCATTGTTTATAACATAATCCTCTTCTTAAACATTCCCTTCTCGGAAGAATAAAAGTTCGAAAGACGCATAGAAAGTTTCATTTGTTGAATGTAGGCTTACATTGTTAAAAGCTCGTATACTTCAAAGGTTTTCGCGTTAATTCTTCCTCGTCTTATTCGGTTTGTGAACCAAGTTTCTCTCGAGCTAAGGGAGAATAAGATGTTCAAAGCGAATACAATCCTCTCGAAGTGGACGAGATAACTGTCTCTAAGACGCGGTTCAAGGACTTCGTGTCCTTATTCCGGAGAAGTTTATTGCAGCTTCGAGTCTGGTATAGAAATATGAAACTCGGATCGTATTTCGTATATAATACGCTTTCTCTGCGCGCCCACCCTTGTCGCGAATTTGTCGACGCGATATTTCATTATTTTGTCATCGTATTTTCTTACAGTATGCCAACATCGTCCATCTTTCCTATATTCGCGCGTTCGCTGCGCGTAGACTCGTGCAGAATTCGTCACGAGCGTGTAACTCGTCGTAAATCCCCAAAAATTATAAAGTCTTCAAAATGCGAATAAAATTTCAGCACGTTTATACGTCGAGCTTCCGGATACTGCATCCGCAAAAAAAAAAAAAAAAATTATATTCGACCATAAAAATGATTCATTTAACCAACTAACGACAGTTGCACACAACGAGGCTGACTTAAATGTGGCTTACTCGAATTTTAACGCGTCTTTAAATCAAGACCTAATTATTATATAGTCTACCGTTTTTCGAATTCGAAAAAACAAACCTGGTTATGTATACGTATATTTTTTATTGCCGGACCAAAATAATAATATTAGATCGCGTGTGTGTATATGTGTATATATGGTAATAACTCGCGACGAAGCGTTTTTTAAATTGTATGTTCTAATAAAAATATTTACGGCTGTAACGGTGAAATTAGGCCCATAGAGTATGAGAAGGAAAAATAAATAAATAAATACGGAGCAGAAGAAGAAATCGTAAACTAAATCTGACACGTTTATTTCTCGTAAAAAAAAAGAAGAAACAGTGTAATGTTTACTTGTCCAACGTAAATCTGTAAATCTGAGCAGCGATCGTAATGTTAATTTCAATTTCTCGTCAGAAGTTTTAGAATTAAAAGGACACAAAAAAAAAAAAAAAAGGTTTTTACGAGCTCCTAACTGTCAAACTCAGTCAGTTTACCATCGTCGTCGTTAGTAATGCAACACCTTTTTTGGGAAACAATAACATTAGATCGGCGCCTATAGAAGTGAATTCTTTTGTACCCTTTTGGTGGCCTCGAAGCGAATTTGTTTTCCAATTCCAAATAAGGCGACGTATTTGAAGAACGTGAGAACAGAATCCGGAATTAATAGGATACTGTCCTCAAAATTTATTTTTTGGACTAAAGTTGAGTATGAGGAACAGTTTACTTCTGACATTTTGGCTGCATCCGTCTCGGTGGGAATCTTCACGTGAGGGAAACACGAGCTACTTGCGTAAAGCTTGTGAACCTCGTGAGGTATCGATTTTCCCCCATTTGAGCTCAATTCATTGATAATTGTGAGCCAATCGACGTCGATCCCCCATTATTTCAATAAATAGCAAAACCTAGGAAAGCCACCGGACCGGATAAATTATATAGTGAGATAATCAAGCTGCTAGACCAAGAAAACTTGACGAAATTGCTCAATGAAATATATATAACTGGGGAAATACCAAACGAGTGGCTATACGGTCATTATTTGTTACGCTTTCAAAGGAAGCAAAAGCCAATAAGTGTGATGAATACCGAGAGACTCGTAAGAATTCTAAATCACGAGATATTTTCTAGAGGCCGAAAACCTAATCATATTTGGGCTCGTGAACAAAATCAATAATCCATTCGTCGACTTGTTGTTTCGACCAAGAGTCAACTCAAAATCAACGTCGAATTTGTGTTCCGCTCAGCAAATCGACCCGACGTGACTGGAAATCGATCCAAAATCGACCGGTCGTTTTTAATCGAATTATTGTCGAAGGCGAAATTGAGTCGACTCCTGGCACTTGATTGATGCTGACTGGGAATCGACGTCACTTTTGAGTCAATTATACGACATTCATCGGCAAATGCGTCAATTCGATCTTTGCTGTGCTGATCAAGCAATAATCAGGATTCTCAATAGATCCGGCCAAAAAGGGTGTTCTATTTCCTAGTCTAGACATTCCCGTTTTCTAGCCCAGACAGATTTCGATAATCAAGGAGTAGAACAATTTCCCGAAAATCTTTGAGCTATACTGCATAGCCCCCACTCTACTTTCTAGTCAAAATCCCACGACAGTATTATTTCATTCCCCCTCCCCCCATCGGGTTCAATCATCTCCCTCAAACATAAATCTTTCGGAAAAGATTCTTTGCAGTTATCAAAGCCTTAGATTTTCCAAGTCTCTATTCTCGTATGGCTCGAAGACTAAATCCTTTTTAAATTCTCAAAATAGGTCAGTGTCAAAAGAAAAACAACGGTGTTGTCGTTTAGAAATTCAATTCCCCCTCATAAATAATAGTCAGGTAGTTTTGAATAGTGACGAAACAGCCTTTTTTCAGAAAGGTTTGAAATTCAGTTTACCTCCCCTCAAGAAGGATGAAACTTTGGCGAATGTTGTTGCGGATCTTGCTGTTAAAATTGGCCCTGGTTTTAATACCTAGAAAGTCAGTGCTGAAGTAGTAACCCCCACCCTCGCATGAGTAACAAATTGGGAGGAGTGATCCAAGGTTTAAAGAGGAAGATTAAGGAGGGAGAGTTAATCGTCACTAAGGCTGACAAGAGCAATACTGTTGTGGTGATGGAAAAATTCGCCTATGCTTCTAAGGTCCACGAAGTACTCCAGCAGTGTGGTTTTAAAGAGAGTGAGGATTTCAGCTTCCCCAAGTATGTTAAAGAAGTTAGGAGTGTCATCAACAAGTGCGAGGCTATTATCAAAACTCCAGCTATGAAAAAAGCCCCCCCCCCACGCCCCCTCCTTTACGGGTCGTTTGACCAATCTTAATACCTTGTTTCTCTCCTCTGTTTGTCAGTTGCTTTCATTTCAGTCCTGAAGATGGTTTATCAACCGAAAGCGCTCGTCGTTTTTTAGCGGGGAACCCGCTATCCCTTTTCTTGGGGGTACTCCCAGGAAATTTTCGTCCGCGAGCGCGAGCGAGGTTGATGACGTCATGAGATTGATGACGTCACGGAGAGGGAGGGGAACTTGGAAAAATTCTTACCTCCAAGCTATATATGGTAGGAGGGGGACTTGGGAAAATTTCGACATAAAAAAATATCGACCCTCTAGCCATATATGATAGGAAGAGGACTTCGAAAAATTCCTACCTCCGAGCTATATAAAGACTTGGAAAAATTCAGACCTCCGAGCTATATATGATAGGAGGGGGACTTCAAAAAATGTCGTCCCTCTAGCCATATATGATAGGAAGGGGACATGGAAAAATTCCTACCTCCGAGTTATATATGATAGAAGGGGGACTTGAAAAAATTTCGTCCCCCTAGCAATATATGATAGGAGGGTGACTTGGTAAAATTTCGACTCTCGAGCTATATATGATAGGAGGGGAACTTGGAAAAATTTCGACCCTCTAGCCATATATGATAGGAGAAAAATACCTCCGAGCTATATATGATAGGAGGGGCCTTGGAAAAATTTCGATTCTCGAGCTATATATGATAGGAGGGGGACTTAGAAAAATGTCGACTCTCGAGCCATATGTGATAGGGGGGAAGGGTCTTGGACAAATTTCGACTCTCAAGCTATATACGATAGGAGGGGGACTTAAAAAAATTTCGACTCTCAAGCTATATATGATGGGGGGGGGGCTTGAAAAAATTTCGACTATCGAGCTCTGTATGAGATGGGAGGGACTTGGAAAAATTTCAACTCTCGAGCTATCATATATAGCTCGAGATTCGAGAAAAATTTAGACTCTCCAACTATATTATACTAGGCTTATTGTAGGTCTACGCCTTCTTTATACAAGCTTTATCTAGGTCGAGGCTTCCTTGAATTTTCAATACCAAATCCCATTTCACTCATAAAACAGGTTCCCTGCGTTCCTCGTTTAACTTCGTTAAGGAAGCCGTCGTTTTTTTCCCAAGTCCCCCTCCTATCATATTATAGCTCCAGAGTCAAAATTTTCTCTAAGTCCCTCTCCTGTCATATATAGCTCAGGAGTCGAAATTTCTTCTAAGACCCCCTCCTATCATATATGGCTCGAGAGTTGAAATTTTTCCAAGTCCCTCTCCTATCATATATAGCTCGAGAATCGAAATTTTTCCAAGTCCCTCTCCTATCATATATGGCTCGAAAGTCGAAATTTTTCTAAGTTTTTTGCCAGACGGCGCACGGCAAATTTCTCAAAAAGCCCCCCATAAAACAGGAAAATTTCGTCCCTCTAGCAATATATGATAGAAGGGGGACTTGGAAAAATTTCGACCCTCTAGCCATATATGATAGAAAGGGTACTTAGAAAATCACCCCCGAGCTATATATGATAGGAGCGGGACTTAGAAAAATTTTGATCTCCGAGCTATATATGATAGGAGGGAGACTTGGAAAGACGACGGCTTCCTTGAAATTGCAGCGCGTTCAATTTGTCACGTCATGATTTTCAGGATTTGGGAAAACTTCACGCTCTAGAGACTCAGGACAGCGGGAATTGCAGTCCTGCAATGGCATCTAATTTTTTTTCTGTGGTTTGCATTGTTTACTCACCCCTCGGAGTATTCTTCCTTTCGTTAATGTTAGGTCAGTGTCCTTAAACTTCCCTTGGAACACCATTTTACTGGAAGGATGGTGGATATTGACCCCAGATAACCCCTCTGGAATACCAATTTCCTGCTAACGATAGTAGTTCTTGAAGAAAAATTAAACTGCTCCCCTCGGTTGATGTAGCTGATGAAAAGACCCTGCAAGTTGGGAGCTTCGTTGATACCTTTTCACGATTTTCTGTTTCACGATTCAAGTGAATTTCTTCCAAATTCCAAAAAAAAGAATACTCGACACCTACTGGACCCAAGTTTCACGCATTGCGATTCTGTCTCCGTAAGTGAGAAATCGCGTAATCATCGCCTTCGTCATTCGTACTCGAGACCGTGAAGGGGCGGCGCTAGATTTTACGACAGCGCCTATGCTGTTCGAATGCCACCGCGTACATCAGCGTCATACACCTGTTCACACGTCGTAAATAATTAAACTGCTCGTTTTACGCGTAATAATAGCCAGCATTATGCGTGTATTATTGCAGGAGCGGAAAGTATTTACTCGTGTAAAAATACGAAGTACATAGTGATACGCGTACGTGAACGCGGAACGCACGCACGCACGCACATACACTTGCACTGGTGGCAATCTCGTCGCATTGTGATAACTGCCTGCCTGCCCGCGTGGACAACGACTCTGAAGCGGCAGTTCGGCGCGCTCGCGCTGACTGGCTATATGTGTTCGGAGAGCGTGTGCCGTAGCGGAAGCCGGAAACAGATCAACAATATAAATATCCTATGGCGACCGGGTTATATTCTCTGTCAGAATGTGTATTCTCGCTGTTTGTTCAACGAATTATGAACACAGCTTTGCAACTTGTTAATACCAAAGAATGCGGTACCCCAACAGATAGAGATCTGCTCTTCTCTCTCGCAGCGGTCATTTTCTGTTATTCTTGTAACTCTTCACTATCGCGCATGCAGCGTCGTATATACACAAGTATATATAGTATAATATAAAAACGTTTTAGATACCATACAGAGTTTTATCTTGTGCTATATATATCGTATATACGTGTATAACAACCTATAGCGCAATACTGTATAGTATATTACGAGCATTACTGCCTCTCAGCCAAAGCCTTTGGCGATGTCCATTATTTATTCGGAACACGATATTAAATTTGAATCATTCATTCGAATGAAAAGTTCTAAATACAAATATCATTTGCGTGCAGTGTCAGGCAATCTGAAATTTGGGTTTTTTGGACCGACGTGCCAAAGGTAATTCTTTACCATCGAATCATCGTTGACGTCGAAATCGAGTCGACTCCCGGTCTGACGACGACATACTCAAAAGAGTAAAATTTAAATAAAGCTACAGAAATACAAATACAACGGAGCGCTTTCGATTAATAAACCATTGTGAACGGGGACGTGAAAACTACCGAACCAATGACAGAATACTCAAAGAGTAGAGTAAACGATAATTATTAATTACAAAGACCGCAGATATAAAGGAGAAGATGCGAGATCTTTCGGTTAACAAACCATCATCGGGCAAAGTTAGAACGCCACTGACTCAGATACGACTCATAAAACAGAATACCAACGAGATCAGGATTGAACGAGCGAGCCCTCGCGAGGTAACTCAAACTCGTAGACCAATTCAACTAAACCTTCGTCGGGAAAATACCTGTTGAGTACGGTAACATCGTCACTGTTCAGATGACACACTATTTCGAAATTTTCCAACGCAACGCGCTTGAAATAAGAATTCTCCTTGTGGAGAAGGGTAGCCGAACCTTCCTTGAAACTATGACCACTGGAGACAAGGTGGTTCGCAAAGGCCGAATCACCCAAATTACCTTTCTTCCAAGCCTTAAGGTGCTCCTCTACTCGAATTCCAAGCCGGCGACCCGTCTCGCCTATGTATACGCCGTTACAATCCCTGCACTCTAATTTGTACACCCCGCTCCTCTCCTCCCGCGGGATGGGGTCCTTTAGCCTAACAAACAAACCCTTCACAGTAGTGAGGTTATAAAAAGCAGGCCTGAAGCCAAAGGGGCGGAGGACACGAGTCAGCTTGGATGAAAACTCACCCAAAAACGGGAGCCTGATCCAACGTAATCTCTTATTATCATTACCATTCGGATCGCGGGGGAGGGAAGTAGTAGAATCAAGGCCCTTCCTCGTAAGTTTTTTACGGACCATACGGTCAATGTCCAAGTTGACCTCATTCACAGCGGCCAAGTGCTTAATGGTCGCCAGCTCCTTTTGGAAAGCTGGTTGACTTAGCAGAATGCTAGTCAGTCGATGAATATAACTATTGAAGGCAGCGATCTTATGAGAAAATGGACAGAAGGACGATCCGTGGACAACTGTGTCGGTGTCCTTCCTGAATATCGCAAATTCATGGTCCCCATCTCTATCAGAGATAGTGAGATCCAGAAAGTTTATGGAAGAACCTCCAATTTCTGTAGTCAATTTTATGGAGGGATACATTTTATTCAGATACTGAAGAAACTCACCAAGGAGCTCTTGAGGACCGGTCCACGCACATAATATATCGTCCACATATCGGTGCCAGTAATGGATGTGACTCAATAGCACTTGGCCAGAGGAAAACAAGTCAACCTCAAATCTGGACATAAATATCTCCGAAACGAGAGAGCCCAAAGGAGAGCCGATGGGGATTCCTATCTCCTCAGGGAACTCGTAAAATTTCCCATTGAACTTACAGAAATTAGGGGACCAGCACGCATTAAGGAGGCCAAAAAATTCCTGTATCTCGTTATGAGGAATGTTGAACTTTACAAGTAGGTCACCCATATACTGCATAGTATGGGCCTTTGGTATGTTGGGAAAGAGGCCGGATGTCGAGCCGCAGCGTTTCGGACCGTGTCAATTCTACCGAACCAATTCCGGCCGGCAACAAAGAACTACCGAAGAAATCATGACTGAACTAGCGAGTCATCACAATGTGAATCATACTCATAAACTAGTTCAATCAACCCCTCATTAGGTGTGTACCTGTTGAGCACATTTAGGTTGTCGTTATTCAGATGGCGAATAATTTCAATGTGTTCTAGCGCGGTATGTCTGAAAAACGAGGACTCTCTATGGAGGAGGGACTCCGATCCCTCTTTGAAACCATGGCCAGTCGTAATAAGATAAAAAAAAACCCTTCGCTTAACTGCTTCTTGAGCCCAACCCTGTGCCGCCCCTCTTGTATAAGCTACCTAAGGTTCATAAGAAGGACACCCCGATGGGCCGGTCGTTTTCTTTGTCCCTTCCCCCACGTACTTCTTGGCAAAATTTTTGGACCCTTGGTTCAAATCTAGAGTGGAATTTGAGTCATCCCACTCTGTGAAGAATTCGGTCTCTCTGGCTAATAAGCTTAAAGATGACATTCTTCCGCCTGATTCAACCCTATGCTCTTTTGACGTAGTCGGCTTATTTCTGAGTATCCCTAGAGCTACTGCCATGCAACATATGGGAGACCTCTTGGTCCAATCTAATATCTATCACGAAGAATTGGCAGAATTTTTCAATTTACTTAATATTTGTTGGTCTCCCAACTTTTGCAAATTAGACGGCAAATTTTTCGAATTTCCTGAGGAGGTGGGTGTCCCTATTGGCTCCGGAGGTTTTCATGTCTAAATTTGAGCTCGATCTCTTTTCCTCTGGTCAGGGGTTTTTGGGTCATATATATTATTGGCACAGGTACGTCAATGATGTGTTGTGCACGTGGACCGGTCACCGAGACCTCCTTTTGGAGTTTCTCAAGTATCTCGACAGTTTGTATCCTTCCATCAAATTCACGTTGGAAGTAGGCGGGTCATCTATAAATTTTTTGGATCTTACTATCTCTAATAGAGAAGGTGTCCATGAATTCGCCATATATAGAAAAGACACCTCGACCGATATTACTGTCCACGGCAGATCTTTCTGCCCTATTGCTCACAAATATGCCGGTTTTAATAGTTATATCCACCGGTTGACCAGTATTCCATTGGGTCAGCTCGCTTTTCAACAGGAGCTTTTGACTATAAAGCACTTGGCCAGAGTGAACGAGGTCAGCTTAGATATTGACTTGATGGTCCATAGGAAATTGACACGGAAAAGCCTTGATTCCACTACCTCCCTCTCCGTAATCCGGCGTCAAATAGTATAAAACGTCTGATTAGGCTCCCGTTTTTGGGGAAATTCTCTTCCCAGTTAGGTCGTGTTCTCCGCCCATTTGGGTTTCGCCCAGTGTATTGCAATCTCAACACTGTAAAAAGTCTGTTCGTTAAGTTGAAGGACCCCACTCCACTGGTCGAAAGAAGCGGGGTTTACAAGAGAATTCTAATCCATTTGTGAGCTGGTCCCAGTGCCTTGAGATCTAGTGGACTCAGATCCAGAACGCTTAAAAAATGTGGACTGTACATAGATTTCAGATCGATTTCGATTTAAAGTCGACCAGCATTTATTTCCAGGACTCTAAAAATCGACCCAACAGAGCAATCGATTTTAGATCTATAAAAAATTAGGGGAAGTCAACTGGAAAGCGCCGTGCGAAATAAGTGAAAATGGAGCGACAGTTGTCGACACCTTACCGTCTTGACATCGACGTTGACGTGAGTTCGATTTCAACCTTATATCGACAAAATTTTGACCACGACTTTGAAATAAGTGTATTCTCGTTCAATTTAACGTCGCGTCAATTGTCAGTCAAGACGTGTCAAATCTACTGTCAGTCGACATCTTTTTCCGGAGCCCCTTTTTCTGTACAATTTCCGACTTAGAATTCTTCTAAGTCGTCCTCCGTTGGGATTCAAAGTGGAAATATTCCTGTTCCTTGATGGTACTTGAAGGTATAGAAATCCGAGCTCAAAACTTTTCCAACTTTCTCGTTTATATAGTGACTCAAGTAGAGATTCTTTCTATTTGTTCCTGAGCTGACCTAGTGCTTTGAATGTAATTCCTAAAATCTAATTCTTGTAAAGTTTAGACTCAATTAATCACGTAGACTCCAAATTGACCCAAACTCAATGTGGATTTGACAAAAGTCAACTGCATTTTGACAATTTTTCCACATCAATTTCAAGTCAATTTTGAGTCCACATCTCCCAATTTTCTATCAAACCAAAATTGACTGCTCTGTTGGGTCCCTTTCAGGTCAATTTTTAGTAGATGGTCAACTCTAAATTGACCTCAAATTGACATCAATCTAGAGTTGATTCCATACCGATTTCTGACCGGCAATTGACCTAGAATTGATTTCAAAGCAAAGTTGATCTAAAGTTGGTTCCAAGTCGACTTTTCAAGATCTTTGTATCAACCTGAAACCGACAGCTTTGATGGATCAATTTCAAGTCCATTTCTAGTTCTGTAATATTGTAAAGTTGTCGACTTTAAATTGACCCCACATCAACTTTCATCTGGAGTCGATTCTGTATCAACTTCTTCAAATTTTTCATCAACCGGCAAATGACTTGCAAACCAAGGTCAATCAAAGGTCAATTCCAAGTCAACTTCTCAGAATTTTCTATCAACCTGAAATTGACTGCTTTGATGAGTCAATTTGTACCTTTGTGGCAATTTACGGTCGTTGAATTTAAGTTTACCTCAAATCGACATCAATCCAGGGTTGATTCTATATCAACTTCTCAAAATTGTTCATCAACTGGCAATTGACCTGCAATTGACATCACATCATCGTCGACCTAAAGTCAATTCCAAGTCGACTTCTCACAATTTTCTATCGACCTGAAATTCACTGCTTTGATGGATCAATTCCAAGTCAATTTCTAGCTCTGTAGTGATGTAAAGTTGTGGACTTCAAATTGCCCTCAAATCAACCTTGATCTGGGGATGATTCTGCACCAATTTCTTCAAATTTTTCATCGACGGGCAATTGACTTCAAATCGACCTCAAATCAACGTCAATCTAAAGAGTCAATTCCGAGTTGACTTCTCAAAATTTTCTATGAACCTGAAATTCACTGCTTTCATTGGTCAATTTCAAGTCATTTTGTGCCTTGAAATTGACCTCAAATCGACGTCAATTTAGAGTTGAAGCTATATCAACTTCTCAAAATATTTCATCAATTGGCAATTGACCTGCAATTGACTTCACATCATTGTTGATTTAAAGTCAATTCCAAGTCGACTTCTCAAAATTTTTGATGGTGCAATTTCAAGTCAATTTCTACTTCTGTAGTAATATACACTTGTTGTCTTCAAATTGATCTCAAATCAACCTTCATTTGGAGTTGTTTCTGTAACAACCTCTTCAAATTTTTCATCAACCGGCATTTGACTTGTAATTATCTTCAAATTTACCTATAATCGACGTCAATCTAAAGTCAAATCCAAGTTGACTTCTCAAAATTTTCTATCAAACGAAAACTGACTGCTTTTCTGGGTCAATTCTAGGTCAATTTGTAGCTCTGTAGTAATGTACGGTCGTCAATTCTAAATCAACGTAAGTCTGTAGTTGATTTCATATCAAGTTCTCAAGATTTTTTATTGATCGGTAAATTGACCTCAAATCAACGTTGATCGAAGATGGATTCCAAGTCAATTGATTTTTAAATGAACCTCAATTGGATCTAAAGTCAATAAGAGTCGAATTCTCCATTCAGTCGACGTTGATATCAGCTTGATGAGGCTTTGATAAATGTGGACTCTATTTTGACTCTTTTGCCATGCGGATTTTGGGTCAATTTATATTTAACTTTCCAAATTTCTCATTGACCGGAATTCAACTGCCATTCTTAGTCGATTTGTTACAGTTCTCTGGAAATGTAGGACAGTTGACTTTGCGTAAACCTATCCTCGAGCCGATTGCGGTCTCCCCTTGGTGACTTCGCTACTCGCAGACAGAATGTGTAGTCATCAGCGAACCGTTTTTCATGTTCTTACCAGAGGACTGTCCCAGTCAGTCTCGTCTCGTATACAAATTTTGAAATAGATCTTCGGCGAACTCAAAAAGATTTTGTCCTCATCGTCTTAATGGTTAGGTAATTAAAATTAAGATAAGAATTTTCAATGAGATAGATGGATTTTAGATATTATCTAAGGTAGATCTCCTAGACTCAACGTGGCAAATGGAAAAATAAATGCTTTTAGAAAAATGAAGAAAGAATTCGTCCCCTATCCGAAGCTCACGATATAGGTAAAAAATAAGTACGTAATTAATACTGACGCTTTCGCCATTCGCGGTCATAATTCATTTCTAGAAGTAGGAAAGGAGAAAAAAAAAAAAAAAAAAATTGATATAACCGTAAAATGCAACAACGAAAAACCCGTCTTCATTAATCCCACTTCAGTCAACTTGGGGGAAAAAAACTCGTTTCCGTGTGCACGGAGTGCTTTAGCAAGAATCTATACTACAGTATGCTTAATTAACCATCAAACCTTATACATAAGCAATAAATTTTAAAATAACAAAACATTTATTTCTAATAACTTGCGTGCACGCGCGTGCGCGCGCGTTTCTCCTCGTCACATACGCAGCTTCGTAACTGTATTTTATACATACATTTTAGAAAAATTAATGCAAATACAATAATAATAAAAAAGGAGACGAACAAGAAAAAAATCGAGTTTTTTTTATAGTAATATTTTTTAACGCGTATTTGTATAACTTTTTTTTTTCCTCTCTCACTCTGATCTTCAGCTCTTCGACGTATGTATTTTTGTACTCGCGTTATTAAGCTTGGTACAGCCTCCTCTATCATCTCTTCAAGACCACCACCATAAGTCATTAATTGCGATACGGTACGAAAAGAGCGAGGAAGTAGGAGAAAAAAAAAAATTATGTTAACGAAAACAATAATAGTCTCTCGAGTTTCTAATTCCGATTTTTTCTTGCTTGGCGCGCCGCGCAAATTTCACTCCCTCGACAACTCACGAGCACCCGACGAAAGAGATTTCGCCGTGAAAAGCTTTGAAGAAAATGAAATAAAGAGAAGAATACAAAAGGATGGAAAAAATGATAAGGAAAATATAAATAATAAAGTACATTGGGGAGTGATAATAGGAAATGTTGGCTATGTTATGCGAAAGAGAAAGAAAGAAAAAAAAAAACTCGCGCGGTAAAAAGCTTCTTCTCGCGATACAATAAACCGGCGTATTCGTGAGTTCGCATATTTTTAACGAGAAAAACCTTTCTTTTCAGAAAAAAATAAGAGAAAAAAAAAGTATAACCTGTACAATGTTACAGACGAACGCAGAGAGGAGAGAGGAAATGAAAAAAGCTTTTTTTTTTTTTTTTGCTATGTACTGATAGGTGATGCTCGAAATCGTACATACAGCATCAGCATCCCGCGTACATACGTTCTTCCTTACCTAGTCCGAACAAGGTATATCCATAAAATACGCCTAGTTAAATCTTTTGCTTACTTCTGTAATAACTAAGCTGATGCGTGGGTTGATTCTCTATTTTTACTCCTCGTGACAATTAATAAATTATCGTTCGCGACTACCGACTCGAAAATTTATCTCAACGGTCAAACAACAATAATAACATACACTTACTGGACTACGACATGTGCAAATCCTGATAGAGTGTACGATTCGAGCGACATCCCACAATGTATAGTTGAATTATTCTTCTCCCTGGCGTCAGTATAAGCAGTCACCGAGCGAACGAGAATATAAAAAAAAAAAGCTTGACAATAAAACATGAACGACCTTTCGACTATCCGGAATCGTAGACCGAAATTTACAATTACGCGTAACATGTTTGAGACGATTAATTGGAGCTGTATATAATCACTATTATTGACCATTCTGAATTTTAGGACAAATCTCCTATCGTTTCAACGTTAGAATGTCTTCAAGAATACGTTTGGAAAGTTGACAAGACTATCTGGCGCCCTCTAAAGGAGGATACAAACCGAAACCTCGCATTTGAAGTGCAACAAAAGCTAACCGATTGTTATGCTACTCTTTATAGAAGTCATCAAGTCAAAAACGAAAGATCAAACCAGAGTATTGCAGCCGAAAATTTCAGCTCAAACTTACGACCTTGGAAACTTTGGCTTTCAGCTTTCGGCTTTTGGCTTAATTTGGCTTGATTCAACTGATTTTCGTCTGATCAATATGCAACGATCACGAGAATTGGAGCTTTGACACTTGTGCGGAAGATACCATTCTCCAGTTTGCCTTCATCTCGATTGGATGACTGCACTACAAGCTTCTATGCTGAAGGCCGAATAGCTGAACAGAACCGGAATCGAACTTACGGGTGTCGTGAGGCCATTTCCATGAAGATGATTCTTCGCACTCGGTTTGGGGGGCCCTTATAATTTTTTTTTTTTTTTCAACTATAAGAAATTAAAGTTTGACGGGGGTTTCTTCATCATTGGACCAGGGGATCACGGCACCCCTGAATCTTTCTCATTTTTGTCAATTCTTCGGCAAAGCCAATATGGCTCTTGAGAATGGAGCAGTTGAACACTCAAGCAGTGCACTACCCTACTTTGCGGGAATCATGAGCTAGAAAAAATCGGAAAAAATTTGTCTAGCTTTCGGCTTAGGAAGGTTTAAACAGAGCTGGCTTTAAAAATTCGGCTGGATTCGACTTTTGGCTTTCGGCTTACAGCTGGCTGCAAAACTCTGGATCGAAGATCAGATAAATGATGACACTAAACGAGTTTCAATGAAAAGGAGGAAGTTTCAACATTTATACGAGGCTCTTGCGACAGAATTCGAATGTATTCGTGATAAAATTGGACCAGCAAGAGTGGGTCAAGAATTTATCAGGTATTTTGGCACCCACAAAAATAACGACACTGTCTGAAACTCGCAGTAGATTTCCCTCAAAAGAGATAAATCTGGAACAAAATTTTAAGAGGTGAAGCAAGACCCTACGACTTTTTCTCCCCTACTGCCTTCCTTACAGGGAGGAAATTGTACACAAATCCGCTCCTTTTCCGTGGAGATGCCCTAAGACCAAATTTACAAGAAGGGAAACGTGATTCGAAATTACAAGGGGAGGAGAGCCAGAAACTTATAATGGAGTAAAAGGATTGAGATTGAAGGCCACAAAACTTGACTTCAGCACTGTAATCATGAAACACTCGACTTCGCAATTCCACAGACTCTATTGTCTGAGTTTGTTCTTCAAATCTAAGTCTATCTTCCATTGAATTCAATTTGTGTTAGAGTACGAAAACACAACCCTGGGTGTCAGAAAGGATTCCATTCTGAAATTGATTTTTTCACTATACAAACTGATGTCAAAATCACCATTACTAAAGAAACTATAAAATTTTATGGTGTCTTACTAGTGGCCCCAAACTAGGTGAAAGTCTCTCCTCCAGTTGGTAACTTTCGTTGCTTTATAGGTCATGGTCATTGATGACGTCATGCTGTGATGTGATATCTTGCTGATATCACGCACTACTTGAGCTCTTAAGTTCTTTCAAAATGACGCTCTGATTTCCGTCGGTCTTCCTCGATCATTTGATATTGTCACTTCCTAATGTGAAGCTCTTCCCCAGTTTGTAATACTTCTAAATCCCTTATAGGTCATGATCAGAGACCGGATTTCTCGGCAAAATGCCGAAAAAGTAAAAAATAAATGCCGAAATCGTCGTTTCTGCCGAATTTTAGAAGGAAAATGTATAATTTTTAGCATTAAATGACTTAAAAAATGCAAAAAAAAAAGGTACTTTTTTCGTTATTGCCCAATAACGCCGAAAACTGAATTTTTAGTGCCGAAAATCTCCATCAAAAATGCCGAAAAATCCGGTCCCTGGATTTTTCGACAAAATGCCGAAAAAGTAAAAAATAAATGCCGAAATCGTCGTTTTTGCCGAATTTTAGAAGGAAAATGTATAATTTTTAGCATTAAATGACTTGAAAAATGCAAAAAAAATGGTACTTTTTTCGTTGTTGCCCAATAATGCCGAAAACTGAATTTTTAGTGCCGAAAATCTCCGTCAAAAATGCCGAAAAATCCGGTCTCTGGTCATGATCATTGATGACATCATGCTACATCCTCATGACGTCATATCTTAAACAAGCTTTTGACTTCTCTTAGAATTATGTTTTATTTTTGAGTCCGGTCTTGATGACAATTTAAGCCAAAATCATCCTTTGATACTGCCACTTCCTGATGTCAAGCTCTTCTCTGGTTTGGAATATTTGTAAATCCCTTGTTGGTCACAATCATTGATGACGTCACAGCCGATGATGTCACATCCTGATGATCCGACGTCAAGCTTCTCTCCAAATTGTCAATTATGTGATTTTCCAAAGGTTATGGCGATTGATGACACTCAAGCTTGTGAATTTTCTCAAAATTATCTCCTGATTTTCATACTTTCTAACTAAGCCGAAAATCATATTCTAATGACGTTACACCCTCATTCCACACTCCCCCTCAATTTGTGGTTTTTTCTAGTCCCTCATGGTCATGGTTGGTGAAGATATCACTCTGCTATATCAAATCCCATTCGAGTTTTTAATTTTCTCAAAATGACGCTGATACCTGATTTCAAGTTGTCTCTCAGTTGGTGATTCTTGTAAGTCCCTCTTAGGTTACTGCCAGTGATGAAGGCAAATCCTGATTGAGGTTGTAAGATTTCTCAAAATGACGTTCTCGAAGTTCTTCCTCGACCACGATTCAAGGCAAAATCATCCTCACGAAAAGATACTCGTAGTCATAATCAGAGCCCGGATTTTTCGGTTTCCGGCATTTTTCGGCATTAAAAAAAAAAAAAATTAAAAAAACATGCGTTTTCAGTGCTTTTACAAATTCACGACCAGTATCATTCAATTTACAACCACAATTACGTAATTTTGACCAAAATAAACGTTTTTTAAGGATTAAATTTATCAATAAAAAATCCTAGCAATTTTTCAATCAAAATTTTCAATTTTTCAACTTTGAACTAAAAATAATATTTTCGAAAAAACTGCCCAATTTTCATCAAAATTTCTGAATTTTAAGCAAAATTAAGCAAATTTTGCCCAAAATTTTATAATTTTAGACGATATCTTACAAAATGGTAATTTTCAGCCTTTTTTGGCTTCAAACCCCGGGTCCATTTTCGGCAATTTTTGGCAAAATGAATTTTTTTCTCTAGTACCTCCAATACGTACTTTTATACCATTTTCATACTTTTCGGACGCACTAAAATGATTCGGCAAATGCCGGGAATCCGGGCTCTGGTCATAATCATGATGATGGTGCATCCAATCAAGTTTGGTGTTCTCTCAAATTTTCTCAGAATCACATCCTAATTTTTGTCAGTCATTACTTGATGAAGATATTATCCATTTTCTGATGACGTCACATTCTGTTATCAAGCTCTCCCTATAAATTATGATCATTAATGACTTCATGATGATATCATGTCTCACTCGAGCTTCAAGGTTTTCTCAAAATCACATTCTAATTTTTGTAACTAAGTCCTTAATTCATGGGGTTGTGGCCAAGAAACATGACGTCACTTCCTGATGATAAGCTCATCCTCAGGTTTTAATTTTTTTACGTTCATTGTAGGTCATTGATGACCTCATATCCTGATCACATCACATCTTACTCAAAATTGTCATATTTCTCAAAATCACGCCCTAATTTTTGCAAGTTTTTACTTGATGGGATTGTTAGCTAAAAAACATGTTCCGATGTCATCATTTTCTTATATTTGTAGTGATGCAAGTTTTGGCGTGAGCTGGGGTAGTGTGGCGGCTGCCTCCACAAATATCGAAGTATCTCTACTTAGACCAGACGAGGTATTATTCCCAAGTATGCGACTATCAGGGTACCAGGAAACAGCGCAGCAGTGAAACGCACCAAGATGCAAGCCGAAAGATTGAGAATGAAGAACGAAATTGGTGAATTCTACAAGAAAGTCACCAGGCTGAATGTTCTACTGTATGATCAATATTTCCATCTGTCCAGGTTACTCCACCCGCAAGAAGTCAAAGAAATGATGTTCGAAAAAGGAGGTGAGGGGAAGAAAGGAGAAGACTATGTGGAAAAACGAGTGGAAGCCCAAACAAAACAGATTAAGAAGAAGCTTGCCGAACTGACTCGGAAGAAAGAAGAAAGGAAGGAAGAGACAGCGAGAGTTGAGCACAAAGTTGCTCCCAGAACCGAGAACCTATCAAGCGTCACCTTCACAGAAGAAGAAAGAAGACTGCTGGACAAAGGTATCAAGTACGTGCAGCCAGTGAGGCTGAACCAGTGTAGGCTAGAAAGCATGGCCATTAGTTGCGAACAAGTAATCCAAACCATGGGACACGATGTGAGATCAGAAGCCCGAACTAAAATTGGGAAAGTGCTGTTGGACATCAAAGAGGATATGTGCCGAACCTATGACAGAACGCAAGTAATGCAGAGGAAGGTCACAAATCTACAAAAGAAGATCCGACAGAACAACCTGATTTTGACAAAGGCGGACAAGGGCAGCACGGTAGTGGTAATGGAGAAGGAGGACTACACCCAAAAACTGGAGTCGTACATCGCAGTTAATGGATACCAAGAGCTGGCAAGGGACCCAACACGGAAATACCAAGATGACCTGAAAGCTGTGCTGAAACGGAACAATGTACCCGGCAATGGAAGGACGCTTGAGATGAACCCGGTTGCACTAAAACTCAAGGGGCTTGTAAAACTCCACAAAGCGAACCGTCCGATGAGACCGCTGGTCAACAGCAATCAAACACCATGCTACAAGATAGCAAAGATTGTAGCCACATTCCTGAAAGAAAACTACCAGTTTGCTCCCAGACCAAGTATCAGAAACAATGGAGAGCTAATTGAGCAACTGGACAAGTTGGAAATTAGGAGTAACGACAAGCTGATATCCTTTGATGTGACTAATATATTTGGTACCATACCAAAGGAGGAACTTCTCACTCTACTCAAAAACAACAGATACCATGGGAACCCCAATGGGTCGAAGTACGCCAACATAGTGGAGGAGATCTTGAGCCAGAATTGCTGCCGCTTCAATAACAGGTTCTACAGTCAGGAAAGGGGACTTGCGATGGGATCACCGCTGTCACCAATACTGGCGGAGACATTCATGAATGATATGAAAAACAAGATATTGAAGGGCAGCAAGTTCAGAAACTCGATCAAACACTGGGCCAGATAAGTAGATGATATCCTTATTGTGTGGTCAGGCACTGATAGACAGGTGGATCTATTCCTTTCAGAAATGAACGCGATGAATGAGACCATCAACTATTTGGACCTTACACTCACTATGGAGAACGATAGGATAGAATACAAAATCTACACGAAGCCGACGCATACTGACACCATCATCCCAAATGACTCCTACCACCACCCCAGGCACAAGTTAGCGGAAATCCAGAACTACTGCTATCGGGCAATTTCTATCCTCAAGAACAACAAAGAGAAGAGGAAAGAGATCGAGATAGTAAAGCAGATCGCAGAAGCCAATGGCTACCGCAGATGTGTGGTGGAGGGAGTCTTTGGGAAAATGGAAACAAAGAAAGGAACCCATGATAGCGTAGTGAGAAAGTACTCCGGATCGATACCATATATAGGAAAGTACACAAACAAGGTGATAAAGGTGTTCAATGGCTACGATGTGAATGTGGGTATCCAGAATAACCAACCCATGGTGAAGAGAATCAGCGATGACCAGACGGAACAAAAGGACAAGGAAAGCTTGAGCGGAGTGTACAAGCTCAGTTGTGAACAGTGCGAGGGGATCTATATCGGTGAGTCTGGGAGAAAGTTTGAGATCAGGAGAAAGGAACACAAAACGTCGAGGGAGAAAGAAGATGGCAAGTCACTGTTTGGGAAACATTGTAACGAGGAAAACCACGATGGAGAGGGAATAATATTTGAAGTCATACGCGTAGAGAATCGCACAAAGAGAAGAAAACTCTGGGAACAAATGGAGATTGCAAAAGCCAAGAGGAAGGAAGCCTGCCTCTTGAACAATGTAATCACATTTGACAGCGAAAAATTATGCGGCCTGGTGATTGGACGAGAGAAGAAGAACGGAACCAACCAATGATACGGCAGGAATCCAGGTAGCCAATAGAAACGCAGCATTTAGAATAATAGATTGAACCAATCACGAAGCAGTATGTTTCAGCCAATAAGAACACAATGTCATATTATTGTAAGAATAAGTTTCTAAGAAGTGAACCAATCACAACACAGCATTGTTATAGCCAATAAGATCACAGGGTTATACTATAAAAACTCATGGTTAAGGCCTTGTTCTCCAGTTGCGACACAACTGATGATGGGATTACACCCGAAAGTACTCTTGTATAAGCATCTAATAAAGTCGATTTTTACTATTGAAAAACCCCTTTTTCAATATTAGACCAGAGGATTCAAAAAATTCAGGCTGATGAAAATGAATTTTTTTTAGTCTCAGGATGTGCTCCCGTCTAAAGTGCAACGAGGTCGAAACAGGTGAGCACTCTCAACACAAGACTGCTGAAGTAATAAATGTGATGAAAATATGCGTAACAAAAATAATTGAATCCTTTGAAATTGTTGAGAAGTTTTTAGTCATAATAGATTGCCACTCACAATATAAAAAAAAAGATATCTGCTAACTTCATAGATAGTATTCTTAGTCTGAAAAAATCCTCGCGCGAGATTGAGTGGGGAGCTGCAATCAGTGGACGACTTGGACTTCCTAATTTCTGGATGACCACCTAAGCGACGGTTACGTCGGTTTATTTCCTCACCCTTTCCCAAAAGCACTTCAAGCCATAACAAGACTAGTCTATTCGCTAAGTCAATGAATGGTCTGCATGAATGGAGGATCAGAGAACAGGAAAAGGCGTTAATTAAATTGCGTCAAATGAGTGTACAACACCTGCGTTGATAAAATACGGGAAAGAAAAGTCGTCGAGGACGAGTACATATAGAATGAACGAAATGGGTCTGGTATGCCGTACGTTGATAACTATTCAGATTTATTGTAGTTGAAACCTCCGCGAACTACGCGTTTTTTTTTTTTCTAAACTCGAAGGAAGAGATGAGGCAGGAGGAGCGAAAAAAATGGAAAGAACGCAGCCGAAGAACAGACGCTTTAACACTTTGAAAAAGGTGATACTTAGATAATGTTAATCTTTCGATACGGGTAATGTAGCCACTTATTTCCATAAGTTGATTACACGGTTCTGTACCCGAGTATCACCTGCACATAAACAGTTATATGTACCTTGTACGCGCACAGGGTGTCCCGAGGAGAACCAACAGTCAAAAATCACGGGTAGCTTTTAGTTTCAGCGCATAAATCGAACCCGGATAGCGCGTGCCCACACCTCACGTGTGCAGAGACTACTAATAAGGAAACGCGTTATGGGCCTGTAAGGCATACTTTTCGCGCACCTTGTTCAACATTATCGAAAGTGTATTCTTTACATAGCAATGTTGTCTCTAATCTACGGGAGTAAAATATATACTGATGTGAATGTATTATGTACGCAATATGTATACACTTCTACACCATCATTTAATATCTATACAGTCATTTAAGTATAGTAGGTATTATAGGTTTATGCGCGACCAGAGATACGTTGATCGAAGTTGCGCATATCCCGAGAGTGGTTTTAATAAACGAGAAATCCTTCATTTATTTTTTCTTCTCTCTTCTTATATGTGAGATAGCGGAATTCTTGTTAAAAAGTTGTTGTTCGTAACACACTAGCTTAAATGTGGAATGTATGTCACGAGTGGCCATTCTTTTATTTCGCCATTGCATTGTAATCACGAAATCTCTCGAAAAATAGGAAAAAAAAACCTGCTGCTGTAAGGAGAATCGGCCTCTCACCTATTATTTTTTTCAAAATTTGTACACCACAGCGATAGAAGAGATAGCTCGCGTCTTATTACAATGTTTCTGCCACACAAACTGGCGCTTGATGATCACTACACATTACGTAAGCTATTACAAAAAACTCTAAAATACGTCTCTTCATCTGGCGAAAGAAGAATAATTAAAAAAGAATTAGGTAAACGAGGTAATCGATTTCTTATCGTATTTATCTATTCTGTAATTTTTCTCGAGAAAAAAAAAAAAAAACTCGAATACTACGGGTTATTTTCTACCATTTAAATGTACTCGACTAAAAATATGCGAAATCATTCATCGATGAGTATTTCTGCGAGAGAAGAATTAACTACATCCGCGTTTTAAAAATGACATTTTCCACGTGATTTTTTCAAATAAAAGACTACGCATTATCCTATTAAGACTAAGTAATGGTTTGAATACGGAGAGGGTGAGCGGAGAACACGTATTCGATTAACATTGAACGATTATGCGACCTTCGAGTTATTAAATTACGTACGGCTTATGTACAGAGATTGAATAGCAAGCATCTCCACATAGCTCGAAGGGATACAAAAGAGGTTGGTATGTAAAACGTAAAATACTTAACGATAATCTAAAATTCTAACAATAATAATTTTTTTTCCCTCCTCCTATTCATCATTCTCCAATTTCTTGGGGGCTGAGAATTTTTTTCAGTAGGAAACGTCAACCGAATTTTTAAAACAGCGATCAGTCTCAGAAGTGAACGAAAATTTTGACCTCAAGAAACTGTAGGTATAGATATCGAATGTTACGGAGGCGAATCGAGACAATGATATAAAAAACGATCAAATAGTGAACGTCGAAATGTCGAGAGATCCAAGAGAGATTAAGACATGGTAGTAAAAGTCATTATTGTAAAGGTCAAATTCGAACGTAACATAAAGCAGTCTTACGGCATACAATTTCTTGGAATTTAACTGTCGTATAGGTGGATTAAAAGCGTCAATCGTCGAGGACGTATTTTTGGAAAACAAAAGATTATTTTATGAAGTAGACGTTGAGATTCTTTTTTCCGCCGTCTCTTCATCTCTCTGGGTCATGAAGGAAGGATTGCGAGTGGGTAAAGGTGTAAGTAGAGCACTGTGCTCTACCAGACAGGGTTAACGAGGTTTTTAAGTTTCTGAAGACCAGGGCCAAACTCAGAGTGACACATGTGAAATAACGAATGCTTGAAAAGAGGCATTATACCCAAGTATGCGACTATCAGGCTACCATGAAACAGCGCAACAGTAAAACGTACCAAGATGCAAGCTAAAAGATTGAGAGTGAAGAAGGCTGAACGGTTCACTGTATCTGTCCAGGTTACTGCACCCGCTAGAATTTGAAGAAATCGTGTTCGAAAAAGCAGGAGAGGGGAAGAAAGGAGAGGAATACGTGGAAAAACGAGTGGAAGCCCAAACAAAACAGATCAAGAAGAACTGACCCGAAAGAAAGGAAGAGACAGCGAGAGCTGAGCACAACTTCGCTCCCAGAACCAAGGACCTATCAAGCGACACCTTCATAGAAGACGAAAAAAGACTGCTGCACAAAGGCATCAAGTACGTACAGCCAGAGAGACTGAACCAGTGTAAGCTTGAAAGTATGGCCATTAGCTGCGAACAAATAATCCAAACCATGGAACACGACGTGAGACCAGAAGCCCGGACTAAAATTGGGAAAGTGCTGTTGAATATCAAGGAGAATATGTGCCAAATCAATGACAGAACGCAAGTAATGCAGCTACAAAAGAAGATCCGACAGAACAACCTGATTTTGACAAAGGCGGACAAAGGCAACATGGTAGTGGTAATGGAGAAGGAGGACTACATCCAAGAAGAGGGGACCAAGAGCTGATGAAGGACCCAAAACAGGAATACCAAGATGACCTCAAAGCTGCGTTGAAACAAAACAATGTACCTGGAAATGGAAGCACGCTTGAGATGAACCCAGTTGCACCAAAACTCAAGAGGTTTGTAAAACTCCACAAAGCGAACCGTCCGATGAGACCCTTGGTCAACAGCATTGAATACCATGCTAAAAGATAGCAAAGATTGTAACCACATTCTTGAAAGAAGCATTAGAAACAACGGAGAGCTGATTGAGCGACTGGACAAGTTGGAAATCAAGAGTAACGACAAGCTGATATCCTTTGATGAGGCAAACATGATTGGTACCATACCGAACGAGGAACTTCTCACTCTGCTCAAAAACAACAGATACCATGAGAACCCCGACGGACCGAAGTGCGCCAACATAGTGGACGAGATCTTGAGCCGGAACTACTGCCGCTTCAATAACAGGTTCTACAGTCAGGAAAAGGGATTTGCGATGAGATCACCGCTGTCACCAATACTGGTGGAGATATTCATGAATGACAAGGAAAACAAGATATTGAAGTTTCAAATAAAATCTAGGCTAAATTCATCCTTTACTTTTAAACTTTACACAACGTTTCGAATAAGTAACTGTTCTTTATCGAGGGATTAGTTTGGTCACTCGATAAAGAACAGAAATTCACCGACAAAATATATTTGGAGAAGGTTATTTGAACAAATCTGTATTTTTGAGCTATCTAGACTTATTGGAAATCTGGAGACTTGGAAAGATGAATTCCAACTCCGATTGCGGGTACAGGGGTTGGCCGGAGAGGGGCAAGTGCCGTTAATCTCATTTTTCTTGAAACGAGCCCGGAGAAACTACGAGCTGTGAGCTTTTTAGAATCGACTCGAAGGTACACAGATATGAGAAGCCACAGGAGCGTTCGACGTCATTGATGAAGTATTTTCGGTCCATTTTCCTCCATCGGAGAGTATCGGAAAAATTATGAAGAAAGAGAATAATGACAAACGAGTGACGCCATCAATAACAATGACGTAATAGGCACATCAAAATTATTACAAATTGGGGACGAGCTCGACCTCAGGAAATGACGTCAATAGAAGATGGTTTTTCGCTCAACATCCCCATTGAGTAATGTCTTTCCAAAATCAACGCATGATTTCGAGAAAACTTGGAAATTGCGATATCATCAGGATATGACGTCATCATAGTATGTCGTGCTTAAATGACCATTACCTACATTTATGACGATCACAAACTGGGAGAGAGCTTGACATCAGGAAGTAACTTTATCAGAGAATATCGTTGGCTTAAATCGTCATTGCGGAAGGACTTACAAAAATCGAAGGGTAATTTTGAAAAAAATTGCAAGCTCAATGTCATCAATGACCATCACCTGATCTTATGAAGATTGGAAATTGGAGGAAAAGCTTGAGACGAGGAAGTGATGTCATCAGAGGACGATTTTGGCGTAAATAGTTATCGAAGAGGGACTTCAAAAATCAAAGCGTAATCCTGAGAAATCTTATAAGCTCAATCAGAATACGACGTCATCAGTGAGAATGTCGAAAATAAATTAAAATAAATATTAAAAAATAAATAATTATTAATTGATTTACAATTATAATATAGAGTTTTGTAGGTGATTTGAACTAATAAAAGAAATTATGATTATTAATATAATTAAAATATAAATAAAAATTTTTCTAATTAAAATAAATTTATTAGGTAATCAAAATTTTTGATTTATTTAAATTTGATAATTATAAAGAAAGAAAGAAACTAAATTAATTAATTAATTAATTAATCAATTAAATAATTATAATAATAATAATAAAATTGATATTATATTGATTTTTTTTGAAAATATTATTCAGTAAAATTTTTTTGTATTTAAATTCAAATATTAAATTGATAAAAATTATTATTTTTGAAATTATAAGCGGCCATCAATCGACCCTCTATTTGTACTTCCAAGCAATTTTGTCCAATTTTGTCAAAGTAAAAAACCCTCATTTACACTTACATACTCCACGATGAAAAGATGCAGCCAGAAACAATGTCCTGCATACAAAGAATATACACCACTTGCGATTTGCTGATGATATAGTGTTGATAAGCTATGACATAAATGTGGTAGAAGAGATGATAAAGCAACTAAATAAGAAAAGTAAAAAAGCTGGACAAGAAATAAACTTCGATAAATCAAAAATTCTGGGGAAAAAGGGGGGAGGGAAGAAAATAGAAATAGACCAGGGAAAAATAATAGCTTGGGGGAAGTACTGGAGCCTGAAAAATATCTTCAAAAGGAAGTACAAGAATAAAAGCAAAGGGGAAATACTGAGTCTTACCGACGCTGTCATATGGATCTCAAACTTGGGCGACTACAAAAAAAAAAAAAAAAGAATCAAAAATAGAAACTACTTACAACTTTATGATGAGACCAATACTAAACATCAAATTGAAAGATAGAATAAAAATAAGTCACATTCGGGGGAGAAGTTGAAGAACACCAGAAATTTTTTGTATGAAATCAGAAGGCTGAAATGGAACTGGGCGGGACACATATCTAGAATCCAGGATAATGATGGACTTATAGGGTAACAAATTGGTACAGCGTGGGAAAAAGAAAGAAAGGGAAACAAAAGAAAAAATGGTCCGACGAGATCACAAGTTTCATTTCAAATAAAAACTATGGCAGTATAGCTCGAGACAGACTTGAATGGGCGAGACTGAGTGAGGCCTATGCCCAGAATACGGGCCTGGCTTATTTGTAAATAAATAAATTGATGCAAAGACTGTAAAGAAAAGAAAGTCAATAAAGGCTATTATCATTATTATTATTATTATTATTATTATTATCATTATTATTGAATAAATAAATAAATAAATAAATATATGAATAAATATATAAATAAATAAATTAATTAATCAATTAATAGATTAATTAATTATATTAATAATGAAATTAATATTATAATAAATTTTTTTGAAAATATCATATAATACAATTTTTTTATATTTAAATTTAAATATTAAATTGATAAAAATTATTATTTTTGAAATTATAAGGGGCCATCAATCGACCCTCGATTTGTATTTCCAAGCAATTTCGTCCAAGTGACGTTGTCTGTGACGTCATCCATGAATAAAGACCATAATTTATAAGGAATTTACCCAATTATAAACTAGGGAGAGCTTGACATCAGAATGTGGCCAACATCTCCATCAACTAATGACTCAGAAAAATTAAAGTATGATTCTGAGGAACTTATTAGGAGCTTGAGTCACCATATAGACCTGACTCAAGACCAGACAGATCTGAATCAACATCAGATAGACCGGAATCAACATCAGATAGATCCAAATCTACACGTGATACAGTTTTTCATTTTTTTTTTTTTTGTTTGTTAATAATTTTATTTGAGTATTATCTACTGGGAAAATTGTAAGTTGCTGCCTCTGATATTGTGTTTAACGATAAGACTGGGAAGATTCAGGAAGATAATTGGACTGATGAAATTTTCTATTTCATATTCTTTTGGATCCATAATCACAACCCCAACCATTTCACCACTTCCTTCTGCTTTCATCCCTAAGATGAATCACGCGCACAACTTGCAAACAAGCTACAAATTCGAGGCAATAATTATGACAAATTATGTTAGAAGCAAGAGCAAGGAAGTAGAAATTTTGTTAAATAATACAAATTTAAAAGTCGATGTCGAGTAAGCTGTGTTATTCTTTGTGGCGACTTTAAAAATAACAATATGCAACCGAGCTTCTCTATATTATACACGTGTATCATAAATAGTGTACATTAACGCGCATCATCTCTATGATACGATCCTGGACCCGAGGAGGAAATACGCTTACACACAAGATAATAATGATAATAACTGCGAACTAGTCGTCAACGTAGACAAACGCGTCATAATCCGTGTACATACGATATAATTTACACGGCAGCGCATAAAAACGTCATCATCGCAAACAAGTCCAGCTCTTGTGCCAAATTAAGCGCAGGCCACTGTCAATTGTGCGCTTGTGTAATAAAAATAGGGATATAAAAATAATATAGTAATACAGCGTCTATCTTTCGTCGAAAGACTCCTCAGATGCACCTGATGCGGTTTCTTCGTCCTCCCGCGCGCCCCATAATCACCGATTATCGTTCAGAGAAAATGTATGTGTATCCACGCGTATGTGTGTATCTATCATGATACTCGATGAAAAATTATTATGCCAAAATACTCGTACGGTAATATAACGCTGTCGAGGACGCAACCATGATGATGATGATGATTGCTCGAAAATGTTAAACGATTTTTTAATTCATTCATAATTACAACGCGCTTCTATATGTATACCGTGTGTGCTGTTGTTCAGAAAAGAACGTAATAAACAAATATTCTCTTTAGCTTGATCATTGTATGTTTAAGATAGATGCAGCATAAATCAGATCGCGCTCACGAGCTGAGTAATTACGGTAATTTGCGTCCAAGTTCGGCGGGGGGAAGAACAAACAGTTTTTCCCCCTCGACACGATATACATTGTTAACCCAGTCGGACAATTCGATTCGGAAAGGGGGAAAATTTGTGATGATCGTTCGTAATAAAAAGTGGAATTGGAAAAGTGAGTTAGAAGAATGAAATAAATTGATGCTCTAGAAATCTAAAAACGAAAAAAAAAAAAAAAAAAAAAAAAAAAAAAAAAAAAACTCGACGTATATGACCTCGTAAAAGTTTTTATTATCGATGCAATAAAGTTTCATTTGAATCGCTGTAAGCATCTCTGAAAAATACGACGACTATCACGATATATATACTCGAATAAAAGTATAACCTCTACAGGTACCTCTGCAAGAGAAAGATGACGACTATACGACTAAACGAAACAACTTGTAACGATGATGACGATGACAAATACCAGCAGAAAATCTTGTATTATACTCTTCTTTTATATTATACATATACCACACTGGTACGCATAATATGCGGTATCTCACCATATTGTATACGGTAGACGATCAACAACGACGAATTTTACCTTTTAAAAAAGTAGGTGAGAGTCTAATCGTAAAAATTATTTTACTCGAAATAGCGAATTAAGCGCATAGATTAACATCTAGACCGATTCGGCGCTGCTTACAATACGATTTAGAATATCTAGAAGGGGGGAGGGGACGAAGAAAGAACGGAATCTGAGGTGGTACTGTATCGTAAAATGTAATGACAGAGACAGATAGATGTAAGATAGATAAGCTGTTAATAATCGTTGAATACAAATCTGGCGCGTTTTAAATTTCAGATAGATATTTGGTGCTGGGACTCATAGGTCGGCGAAGAATTCGACGAAAGAATGTCACCAAACATACAAAAAAATGAAGATATCGGATATACATGATCCCTCAAACCGCTACCTATTATGAGAAAGTATATTACATTCATATCTCCAATCTTCTTAACATATTCGGAACACTGGTCTGATAAGTTTATCCGGGACACCCAAGCCCACATTAGAGGAACTTCAACATATTATGTACACCATAGTTTTTGAATAAGTTGCCATTTTATTTTTCCCCATGAATAGAAAAAAAAAAAACAAGAAGACAAAGATTTTTTACCATTGTAAAAGTAACAACTGAACTTTCATGAAAGAAATTCAAATGTTTTACAGGTAAATGTCATCAAGGTAGAAGAGTCAAAGTTGATCCGAGTCAAGGATGCGAAGTCAGATTGAAATCATCAAGTTAACGAAAGGGCGAGGGAATTACGATTTAGATGATCACTTCCTACTCTAGATCCCTACAAGTAACATACACTAATAATTTCCCAACCTATGACATCATCAAGGTAGCTTATAAATAGTCAAGGTCAATTGGGATTAGGGTTACGCCTTTTCTCCTCTTCAATAGTAGCCTAGTATGCTCAGGCTAACGATTTGAGCTATTAGAGCTACTATTGGGCGTGCAGACGCAAGTTCAGACATTAGTAGCAGGGTTCAGCAAAGATATAAAAAATTACAAAAAAATCCTAGAAAACTCGGAAGACCTAATCATCTACTTTATAAACTTCATTGACCAAAAATTTCTCCAAATTTCCACCTTTTCGTGCAATTTTACCGTCAGACAGAGGATATTTGGTTTCAAAGTCTACCCAGGAGCCAAACTGATTCTATGAAAATTCGCCACATGAAAATTTGCCGCAAATAATTCACCGCGGAGGAAAATTGACCACAAGAAAATTCACCAAATTTCAATCCCCCCCCCCCAAAAAAAAACGTGGTATTGTATTATTTTGATCAGTGTAAGTCTGTTAGCGTTACCCAGAAGACACTGCGAGAAGGTCGACTTACCCGTCTTATCATTTGTCAAAATTATTCAACGATACGAATAAGAAATCGTACAAATTCAGCGGGAAAAATGAACTGATATGAATATTATGTTGTGACACCTGTCAGCTGTACAAAAATAATCAGGAATCCACATAGGAATCCATTGCAGGTACGTCACCGATGTCAAATCCGTTCAAAAATACATGTAAAAAGAATGAAAGCTGCTCACTGTTCTTCTTTCGTGCTTTGTTCACTTTTTACCAACCCTATGGAGGAAGGAGGTAGTCTTTGTCCGTTTATTTTAATTCATGAAATTTCTCATAAGCGGAAATTAACTTTTTTTTCCCACGCAGTGAATTTTTTTTTTCGCGACAGAGAATTTTTTTTGGCTTATGTGAATTTAACCAGGGTCTCTGCAGCGAATTTTCCTGCGACTGCCAAACTGAAACGGGAAGAACCACTAACTGCTCAAAAATCTAGTTTAATTACGAGGGGAAGAGCAGGAAAACAAGCCTATTTCTGAAATACAATTTGGAAGAAGACTGCGAGACTATGAAGTGCAGTAGTATGGAATTGAAAGATTTTATGAGATTGTCTATGAAGAAAAACTTACGGGTTTTTCAACGGAGTTGAACGAGGGTAAGCAGAGAACCTGTTTTATGGGGCATGTGGGATTTGAAAAATGCAGATTGTTACGTCGCAAGGTTGACCTATGACGTCAGAGGCTCGGACTTTGAGGCCATATATAATAGGAAGGAACTTGAAAAAACTGATCTATGACGTCATCTAATTGTGATGTCAAAAGGCTAATCTATGATGTCATCAAATTGTGACGTCACAGGCCCAGCTCCCAAGCTACATATGATAGGAAGAGACAACAAAATTTCAAGCTCCGAGCTTTGCCGGTCGGACGGGGACGTTTTTTCCGATCGCCCGATAAAACGGTTCGGTACCCTACGCTGTCCGTTCTCTTTATTCAACCAACAACGTCTTGCAAGTGGTTTCAAAACCTGAGCCCCTCGTAGCAAATGCAAGCACGAGCCTGTGTCAGTGCTGAAGTGGCCAGTTAATTGTACAATGAGAGCCATTGAGAATCTCTATTGCGCTTGACCAGTGCAGTAATGATCGAATTGACGTAATTTCAACGTCGATTTTCAGTCAACATTAAAACCTAATACCACCCGTCGCCTCATTTTGGACCTGAATTCTGAAACTCGAACAAAAACCTACAAAAGTTGGACGTTGATTGCAAACCTTTGCCAATGAGGGATCGACCCAAAAACGACGCCAATTTCCAGACAGAAGGAATCTACTGAAATTCAACGTCGACAATGAGTCGATGGTAAGAAGGGCCCCATTGATTTGCAATCAATTTCAGTCATTATGGGTCAATTTGCAGTCGATATTGGGGAGAACTGAGTCGAATCAGAATCAACGTCGATTTTGGTCGAAATAACGCGTCGATTTGGAGTCGACATGCTTTATTGAGACTCATCTGAACCAAGTATAAGAGAATGTAAGAAATATTGCCGTCGAAACTTTCAAGAGCCAAACTGGGCCCGTTCATATTGAAAACTCGTTCTCTGTATTCCTTCCTCCCTCTTGATCTGAGCCATCTGAATATTCCAGACTCAGGGAATAAAATACCCTTTACCCCTACCCGCTCTCATCTTTAATTGTTTCCATTAATACAGTGAATTTCACTCAATATTAGTATTATGGACATTTCGCTTGCGGTTATTTAAGCACAGCCACGTACGTCATAAAAATACTAAATCGGAGAGGAAATTAACGAAAAATAATGCCAAAATTGGAGTCTAAATTAATAAACCAGAGTAAATGTGTCAAAGAGGTGAAGGTTACGTCACTTCATAAAGCTTATTAGAAGTAAAGGTAATAGTTTCCGTTTTTTTGTAAATGTCCTCATGGAGTTGAACTTGTCACCCCCTCTAATGAAACGGAAAAAAAGAAAAAAACTAAATAAATGGAGAAATAAATAAATAAAAGTTGATTAAATAAAAAATTAACAAATTAATAAATATATAAGTTGATAAGTAAGTCTATTTCGGCCGAACGTCAGACAGTAAATTTGTCAAAAAAAAAAACATAGAACAGGTTCCCTGTTAAAAATGGGGCCTATTTAATTTTCACCAATCAGTCGTGACGATTTGAAAATAAATTTCATTCAGGAAAAGACAAACCCAGACATTCTCACCCTCTTTCGTCCATTCTCTTGATGACTCATTGTCTGGGGGAGACTTCGCACTTCCACCTGCTTCTTATCCTCTCTCTGTCTTTCTCTCTTGAATTGATTGTTGGGAGCCATCGAATTCATTGCAGAAAATGACCAAATTTATATTCAAAACATTCTGAAAGGTAAAATTTGAGAAATCTGATGGAGAAAAAATTCTTGGCGCAGAATATTTTAGAGAAAGTTCAACTTTGACTAAAATAGAGCAGGTGTTTCAAGAATTTGAGAAAAACGTATGCATGAAAATTTTAATCAAAACTAAAAATTGTCCAAATGCGTCCAAATTAAGTCAAAATTTAATAGTTGAAGCTCCATCATAAGACCAATATTGAAATTCACTGAACAGGTGATGAACCCCGCCCTTTCTATCTTTTAACCGCCGATCTTCGCCGTCATTGAAATTGAAGTTCGTCAAACAACGAATTTTCATTTCATACTCGGAAAAAGGAGATATTAGGCGATTATGGGTGGATCGACTGGTGAGGGACTCGAATAAAATTCAAAAATAAAATCGGGACGAAAAGAAAAACTCGACTGTCTTTCTAAAATGAGTCCCCTTCCAGTCTCATGAAGAACAAATTGAAAGAAAATTAAGTGATTATGAATGTTTTCTGAGTTCCCTTTCCCAAATTCTCGCCCGGACCCACGCTCTGGGTTCAGATTCTCATTATTGTCAATAGATCGACTTGCAGTTCGGAAAAGTATTTTCTCACATCATATTAATTTCTACAATCCTTTGGTTTCAAAAAATAAGGTTCAGCATCCATCTTCATTTTGGGTAACCAATGCCAAGACAGATTTACGGCTCGGAGGTCGTGCGAGTACCTCAGTTAAGGATATGCTTCACCTATTGAGAAACGTCTCTCAAAGCTCCATTTTCCAACGAATTTTTTCGATCTTCGGAAATTTTGTACAGAGAGGTTCAACATAAGGCGGTACAGGAATAGAAATACGAATTCTCGCTCCAAAAAACAATTTACGACGTCAGAAAATAGACGAATTTCCGATGATTTCGAAGTTGAAGAAAACCTATATGGAAGAAAATTTTAAAATTCTGCTTCGATACCACCTCTGTTTGGATCTTCCGGAAGAACATATCAAAAAATTAGAAAGATCCATTGAAAACTCGAGCAGTGAGAAACTTTTTCCGGTACCATGTTTTTAATGAGCAAATCACACCCTTAATCGTATCTCAGTAGGTACAGCAAAAGTTGACCATTCTTTTCGTCTCTCAGTTTACCTCCAAATATCCCCAGTTCAATTAGACGAGGAATAATTTAGAGAAATTTCTGGTCAGTCACGTCTACGCCCCCCCCCCCATGAAAATATGGGCCGGATTTTTGATGTTAGAAATATATAGATAACTGCGATAAATATATCGGTTACAGCTGCAAAAGTACCCGAAATATTTCCTATCGCAAATTTGCTCCCATAAGAAAAACACAGGAGCCAACCGATCATACAAAAGTATCAATTTAAAATAAGTAGGGAATAAGGTAAAAGAAGTTTATTTTCAGAAGCCGATTACCTCACGCATCATAAATGTAAACTTTTTTTTCCTGAATTGTTTCTCATTTCTGATTAATACCATACTGATCTTTGCTCCCCATGTATTTCTTATGGGAGTGAGTTTGCGATTGGAAATCTCGATCTCAATTATCGACATATTTCAACATCGAAAATCCGGTCCATTGGTGCTGAAAAAGGCTCAGAATCTGCAAGTAGTCTCACTCTATCTCAGACGAAGATCAATTATGAAATCAGTTTCAACTTACCAGGCGTGGTGCGTTGAAAAAGTAAACCGTAAAGATGAGAGGAGCTATCGGAAGTCGAAAAGACTACATAACACACTCGTTCTATTCGTTTCCTCTTCGTCTGAAACAAACAAAAAAACAGAAAATTATTGACGATCGTAAAATTCACAATATAAACTTTGTTATCTCGCCTTTCACATCAAATCGACATCAGTCCGTCTCCAACGTGATCGAGAAACTTTTAGAATTACGCAAAATAGCCTAAAATCTATAGATTCCTCGTCCTTCAAGGTCATCACCGAACAGATCTACAACATTTGCATATCCCCAACCGTACGATAATCCGTTGAAATCGAACAACTTCTACATAACGGACGAATCGAACGTAAGACGTATGGAAATTTTACATCTTCGAGAACAAAATTACGTCTTACCATATTGTAAAAATACCCCCTCATCGTGTACCATATTTATATACATTTTGTATACGTAGTAGTTTGGGACGAATAATTGCAAAAAAATTATATTTCTCGTTTACAAAAAATAATGACTCGGTTGGAACTTGACGCATTAATCAAAACTTATGGCCACTGCGTTTGTGTGCGTGTGTAGTACGTGTGCTTACGGACCGAGAGTAGTTTCAAATCGAGCTTCAAAACCATAACTAACGGGAGAAAAAAAGAGAGTATACAACGTATTATGTCCGCCGAGGGCTACGAGTATTTTCCCTTATCGTCGTCGATCACCTAGTCCATTGCGATACACCATATGTATTATAGTAACTGATCTTTTATTTTTTTTCGCTTTTCTTGCACTCGCGCAGGTACTACACCAAGCTATACATGCATGAATTACGTGTAAGACTAAATATTCATTTCCCGTTTGAGAATATAAGCACACCGGGTATACATTATAAGTGTGCAATATTGTACTGCCGAGGAACACGATAAAAAGTAGGCGCTCGTTCGTTTAATCGAGAACAAACTGCAAAAGTATCTGCAATTTGACGTTTAACTGTTAGTTTTTGACTCTCTGGCGGTAGAGTGGTGATGCCTTTTCAGGAAAAGACATACTGATGTGTAACTCAACTACATATGCGTGCTCGATAGAAAATTGTTTACTGCTTTATAGACGCGCGTGTTCCGAGAAGGAAGAGGAGAAGATCCGAGCGAAGGGAACAAGGAAGATAAAGAAAGAACCGAAAGAGAAATTTAACCAGTCGATAATAAATCGCAACTTACGTTCCGTGCGCGGTGTTTCTTTTTTTTTTGCAGTATTTACCTGCAACAACTTTCAGATAATATGTGCTGTAATTTTTCTGAACAACGAGGATATAAATTTATGCGCCCTATAGTAGGGGGCAAATCATCGCGGAAACGGATCTGTCCCGACTTGACATGGAAATCTAATCTCGAAATGTATTTATAGACGCTGCCGATGTTGTGCATCGACAATACACGAAGATTATCGTTTTCGAAAGTAAGTTCGGGGTCAGAAATACAACTACGTGTGAAGCTTCAAATTATGAGGAAAGTGCGAAATGCGAGGCGTGAGAATGACGTAAGTAATGCCTATATACATGTTGTCCAGGTTATGAATACCTATCTCAAAATTAATACACGCAAATTTATTCCGTGATCATCTTTATGGAAACAAAGTACGGTATACGTATCTTGACCTTTGGAGATGTTGGAAGTTGCAATTGATATGACGGTCTTCGTGTTACGTAGACACTCCGAGCATGAGAATAAGAGAAAACAAAGAAAGATATGATGATGAGGAAGAGATAATTTACCTCGATTATCTTAACTACGCTCTTCTGAATTCTTTTTGACCACGTATAACTCCTACCAACCTGTCTCTCCTGCGTTGACTTGATGCTCTCCACTTTCATTCACTCGCCAACTCCTTGGATTCTTCATCGCAACCTTTCCACATTGAGTTGTTTCACATAGTGCACATAAAATTTGAATGAATTAACGAAAGACGAGGAAGAGATGGAGTACAGAAGCACTCACTTGACAGTAGTCAGACACTATAACAGGAGGCAGGCTCGGGCTCCATCTTTAGAGGTTAGAGTCTGAAACTGATGACTGTATTTGCATGTATTACTTATGAGAAATTAAATACACACCGCAAAGAGAAAGATGGAAAGATGACCATTATCGAAGCGAATCAGAAACGAACTAACGAGACGAAGAAACAAGACAGATCAGGTATTGGCAATAATATCATTATCATCATTACTAATATTGTGGAGAATGAGAGATGCAAAACTTTGTTGAATTCTTGCTGTAAGGATGACGTCGTTGAATGCGCAGTCTCGAACTATTTCAATCGTTCTTCCGAAGCCCATCGGGGGCGGTAAGAACTTCCAGAATGTATGAGTTGTTCGGACCCTCTCCCATGCTCAAGAAGATGGTCAGCATACGCACAACAGACTAAATTCTTGGAGACCCAAGCGTCAACATGCTCGATGATCCTAGTGGTAAACTTCCTGCTTGTTTCGCCAATGTAAAAGCTTTGGCAATCATTACATTTGAAACGATAAATACGCCTACCATCCTTGAGGCTGACCAGGGATTTGCCAAGGACGTTAGAATTATAATACGCAGGTCGAAAGACAAAAGGACGGAGGTCCCTACTCAGGGTACTGGAGAGTCGACCGAGGTAGGGAAGCTTAATTCACTAACTCCTTGGAGGTGAATTATGCTCATGAGCGATGGAAGTACAAGTAGTGAGGTCAATACGTTGGCGGTTAAGTTTCCTGTGGATTAAGCGGTCAATATTGATATCAATGTCATTGCAAACGGTGGGATGTTTCATGACAATAACCCCTTTTTGACAGTTTTTGAGGACGGGTCATGGTGTTGAAAGCGGCAAATTCGTGGTATTTTGAGCAGCAGGAAGTGCCATGGGATGGTTGTTAATTAATAAATGTGATACGCTAGGATAAGTCGGAAATTTTTTTCCTCTAAATTCATCACCGAAAAACCCTAGATCCTCCTGAATCGTTCAAGACCAAAACCAGACCCATCCGATAAGTTTTCACTGTTACCGGATCGGGATGGTTTTGGTCTCAAACGCTTCAGGAAGATCCAAGGAATTTTTTGTTAGTGAATTTAGAAAAAAAAATTTCCGACTTATACTAGGGTTTCGCGCACCGCATCACAAATATAATTATTTTATGAATTTTCATTTCATAGAATTTTATTTTATATCAATATTGATATTTTAAATTAAATTTTAAATCATAAATTTAAAAAGTTGATATAATATTTAAATTAATCTATATAGTATATGAATGAATATTAAATTTCAATTGAAAAATTGAAATATTCAACCATAATTTAAATCATAATATTATACATGAATTAATGAATAGATCGATTAAAAATTTTTAATAAATTAAATTTAATATCCATAATAAATAAATTATAAAAAATTTTAAATTATTTTTAAAATTATTTAAATTAACTAAAAAAATTAAGTATTCTAAATTACTAACTCATCTTAACATATTCTAAATAATAGATTTAAAAAATGATTTTTAAATCTAATTTCCTATTTTACAATGATATTTTTATAAATATAATTATTAATTTAAAATATCACAAAATTAGATCTTTAGATGAGATCAATTTATTAAATAAAAATTTAAAAATTTAATTCAATATTATATTATTTATCAAAAATATTCAAGTTTCCAATATGATTATCAACTTTTTAGTTCTATTTATGTGGTTCGTAATTTTACTAATAGAATTACCTATTACAACTTTCATTCAATTTTTATGAAAGTTTTTTTTTTTTTTTTTTATATAATATTTATTTTTATATAAACTGTTGTTACAACATTTACATATACGTACAAAGGATGCATAAAGAAAATTAACGTGAATAGCTAGCTGTAGCGTGCATCCACGGTTAAGCTAAGTCATGGTAATATAGAGTATTTATCTTAATCTTTATAGAATATTGGTAGTAATATGAATATAATTTTTATGAAAGTGAATCTAAACTTATTTCTGGATTTAATTTAGAATTGAGATCAATTAAGATAATAAAAAAAATGCTTACGCAGCCGCGTAAGCAATACACGACTTTTCACCTGTATCTACAATCAAGTTTTTTGCTTAAACTTTAACTCTAGTACTCCAATTTATTCAATGAATCGTTTTCTCAATAAGATACACACATCCTCAACATATCTCTTGCCACTCTAATTCATTCTTGATCATCTCCGATTCTCAAGCATCTTTTAATGTTGGTTGTTGTAGACTCACACATAACATTCATTCATGAGAAACTCAACACAAACGAGCAAATCTTTCACACATATAAAACTATTTCATCACTCAAAAAAATGACAAAATTATACGCAAAGGATTGTTGCACTAATACTATACTAACACAACATTCATTCATGACTGACTCAACACGAACGAACACATCTTTAAAAATTCATTCATAAAGAGCGTATCCTTACGTGTGTGAACAGGTAACCCAAAAAATGAATAAAACTAGCTACAACTACACTGACAATCCACGTAATCAAAGGTTACCCTTCGCTTTTGATGACGAAAGCGACTACCTGAAGTTTAGTACTACAAAATATTAGTAGCTCGAATATTTGCAAATTTCATCAAATTAGTTCACGCTTCAATTTGAGATTTCTCACGAACCAAACATCGTATCAACACCAAAAGTTCACAATTACATTTTTAGACATGTAAATTACAATATATCAACATTTGAAAAAAATTGAACAAACCATATCAGAGTTATAGGAGTGGGGAATTTTTTTTTAAATTGGGTATATCTGGAGAACTACTGATCCGATCGTCAAAAAAAATGCAGGTGCACAACTTCAGATATAACACTACAACTTGACTAAGTTTCAAGAAAATCCATCCAGTAGTCTCGGAGGAGAAGTCCGGACAAATTTTGATCCATATATATATATATATATATATATAAGGAAACCTGAAATTTTTTTAATGACGTAGCGATGATCTATGACCTCTAAGACGTCGAGAAAGTTCATTTCCCCCCCTCTCTGCCACAACTGTGACGGGTGTAATACTCGCTTTTCTACGAAAAGTCGGTAAAATGAATAAAACTAGCTACAACTATACTGACAATCTACGTAACCAAAGGTTACCCTTCGCTTTTGATGACGAAAGCAACTACCTGAAGTTTAGTACTACAAAATAGTAGTAGCTCGAATATTTGCAAATTTCATCAAATTAGTTCACGTTTCAATTTGAGATTTCTCACGAACCAGACATCCTATCAACACCAAAAGTTCACAATTACATTTTTAGACATGTAAATTACAATATATCAACATTTGAAAAAAATTGAACAAACCATATCAGAGTTATAGGAGTGGGGAATTTTTTTTTAAATTGGGTATATCTGGAGAACTACTGATCCGATCGTCAAAAAAAATGCAGGTGCACAACTTCAGATATAACACCACAACTTGACTAAGTTTCAAGAAAATCCATCCAGTAGTCTCGGAGGAGAAGTCCGGACAAATTTTGATCCATATATATATATATATATATATATATATCCTTATATATATATATATATAAGGAAACCTGAATTTTTTTTAATGACGTAGCGATGCTCTATGACCTCTAAAACGTCGAGAAAGTTCATTTCCCCCCCTTTCTGCCACAACTGTGACGGGTGTAATACTCGCTTTTCTACGAAAAGTCGGTAAAAAATGATTATTTCTCAATAAAAAATGATTAAAATAAATTAACATTCAAAAATATAAATTAATATTATTGAAATTAAATAAAATGAATATTTAATTTTAATTAATATAAATATAAATACAAATATGATAAAAGATTTTTTAGATGGTTTGGAACCGACAAAGAAAAATTAAAATTATTAATATAACTAAGATATAAATGAAAATTTTTCTAATTAAAATAAATTGATTATTAAAAATTTTTAATTTATTCAAATTTGGCATCTAATTGTTAATATAGCAAAAATTATAATCATTTCACTAAAATTTTTAATTTTATTAGTTTCTTGATTTATAATTTGAGATATAATTTCAAATCCAGGTAAAATAATGATATAATTTTCAGGGTGGAAATGGTAACTGAATTATATTTCAACATTTATTTTGATCTTTTGGACACCCAGAAGTTTATATCCTTATTTTACCTGGGTTTGTAAATAAAATTCATTTGCAATAAATCATTTATTTATATCTTAAAGATTAAAAAAAAAAAAATTCCAATTCATCATTAAATAAATCTTTTACTTTTTAAAACAAAGACCGTTACATTTTCAATATAAAATTCTCTGTGGACGTAGGTTTCCTAAAGATACAAACTCATGATGCCCACTTTTCATGGAGAAACTGAGATAAAGAAAATGAAATTAAGAGTGTTCTGTCGGATAGAAGAATAAATAAATCATAATGAAAGCTACCAAGAGACGTAGCGATGATGAGGGACCGAGGTGAGGTATGTAGGAACTAGTTGACGTGATGAGAGGTTGGGAAGTCCTGGTTTAAAAGTAAGATCACAAGAGTAACGATTCTATGGAAGAGCTTACGGTTTGAGATGGTGCATCAGAAGAGTCAGGGAAGAATCGTCCTCCGTCTACTGTCGCCTAACTTTGTAAATCCACTCACCAGATAGTAAGTTTTAAATTAATTTTCAAAACATGAAACCACCCTATCCTGTATGTCTAGTGCTGTCTCAGTGTCTAGAAATGAGAAATATTTGGTTGAGGGCGAATATAAAAAAAAGGTACCTATTTTTATAACAAAGAATTGCAGCACAAATAAAGAAATTTATACTGTCCTCAATTATCTCCGTATGTGAACTCGATCTTCGCGTAATGATTTCGTTTGATAAATTCACCACACCTGGCCTCGCGACTTTCACGTACTAAAGTAGGTATCTCAGTTTATAATTTTCATCGTTTTCAACTAGTTAGCGCCGTTAATTGCACGCTCGTGGGGGAATTTATAGATGGGACTGCATCAGCTGCAGCATTTTGATCGTTATCGCAATTAGTAATAAAACCACTTCGTCCACGATGAGGAGAGAGAAGAAAATACAACAGAGACAGGGACAGGAAAAACAAACACGTGCACCCAATTGAGAGGATTGATGGCCATTAACGTAATTCGATTATCATAATATTCGAATTGGGTATACGTGAAACAAGGCGTTTTAAACAACTTTCGCCATTTAGACCGCGACATTCATTGTCATCGAATTCGTACTATTTTAAAAAAAGTCTTTCTCTCTTTCTGTAGGGCGATAAGCCGCGTGATCGTCGAGACCTACCCGAAAATTATTACATCCGAGACCTCTACGCATAATACGTGTAACTAATCTCTGCCCACTCGAAATACTGTATTAACGTCAATAAGTTGTACGAAGTGGACAGATTACGTCTAGATTAGATGGTTGCGGTGGACGAAACACCCTGCGTAATCACGCCGATGTATGAAATCGTCGCCAAGATTAAAATGTAGGTAGCGGCGCGATGACTTTGAGTCTGCCTGCCGCCGCGCCGTACATACGCTAGAAGGATTTCAAGATTTTACGCTCTCGATTGAGAACGAGTGCTTATTGGATTACAGAGAGCAAGAAGAGATACTGTATGATAATAATGTCCGCTCTCGCAAAACAAACACAATCGTGTACTGCGTTTACAAGTCGGTGATTGACAAACTTTTTGAATTCTAGCCCACAATGCAACATTAACTCGCGTGAATAACGGATTTACTTGATTCGATGAACGGGGCAAAATACTCCCAAAAATGGTCGGGAGCTGAACATTGGTCCACTCGATGAGGATACTATATAGGAGAAGTAAGTTAAATCCTTTCTAAATCAAAAGGGTTCTAGAGTCTGTCCTTCAGTTTTGAGAGAATTCGAAATTCGATTTGTTGGGTTTACTCGTACTTTGGGCATCCTCATGCTCCTTGAAACTAGTTTTCAGGGTCCGGCCTGTTCCATATTTTTCGTCTTTGTTTTCTGGAGCTCTTCGGGATGTTCAATACATTTTCTCTTAACCTCCTTCAGAAACACTCTCATTGAGGAAGGGCGAAAATTCGCCACAGATGTCTACCAAGAAGATGGCTCGATTAGATTGAGGAACGTCCAGCTAAAGCTGGTCACAAGATACTAGAACCGATGCATTTCCAAGAGCTCGAGTAAGAGAATTAGGTTGATAATGATTAGTCTCAGGCACATTGAGCTAGGAGAATAGTACGAGTATGAGGCTGGACTCAGATGTTTCCAATGATCAAATTAGAGTGGGCTCGATGACGTGATGAGGTGGACGTGATGTGAGATTGTGGGGACCACTTTTGATAGACAACGTGAAAATTCTCTTCATCCCATTATCTTCACATCCTGCAGTCAACTTTTCAACGTTGTGCAGATAGCTAGCGACTGGTCTGCATCGTGTGTAGGGATAAGACGAAGGGAATTCGCCCGATAAACCATGTCTAGTCTAGGCAAACTAGACAATAAAAAATAATTTTTTGGTAGAGAACGGGTGTTCCTGAAATGTGTAGAGGAAGGTATCGAAAAGTACCTAAAAAAAACCCACTCCCTAAAGGCTGGGGAAAATTTTTTGTGGCACGTTTTGGCCCCCCAAATTCAGTTTTTGGACTATTTCTCAAGAACTAAGTGTTTTACAAGAAAATGTTTCGAACAAAACATGTTCCTCTGGAAATTTCAAATAAAATGATGTATAGAAAGTCCAGTTTAGACCGAATAGTCAGCTCAAGAATTCCCTCGAAGTAATATACTTTTCAAAATTGAGACGAAATTTATTAAATTTTTGCTGATATCTCGGAAAAATCAACTTCTAGAAGAAAATGTATAGGAAGGAAACATTTTCTTTATAGTATTTCTCATAAAATAAGTTTACAATTGAGCAAATGTAATAACTAATATCTTCTGTAGAACATGCGGAAATAGAGGAAATTTATTGTAGAATTGATTCTTATACTGAATTTAGCTATAAGAATTAAAATTTAGCTATCAAGACTTACAACAGGATAAAGATGGAATTATTCATCCATATCTGATAGTACTCGCATTTTTTGGATATTCTTCTTTGTGTGATACGCAGCAATATTTTTAGCAAATGTGACATCAAGCTGATTAGTCTGAAATTGTTGCAGCTTGTCGTTTTTTGCTTCTTGGGAATTGTTATGAACTTTGATCGAAGCCATTGTTCTGGTATTGTTCTGTTGATGTAGATTCTGTTGTATAGTCTCGTCAGTTTTCCAATGCTGTGTTCATCCAACACTTTCAATAATTCTGCCACCATTCCATCCGATCCAGGGGCCTCTCTTACTGGAGCGTTCCTTATTGCGCTTTCTACTTCGGATTGAAGGATTGCTAGTCCTTCTTCTGCAGTGACTTCCACGGATCCTCTTTCATCTTCAAACAGTTTCTCAATATATCTGGTCCATTCCACAACCAGACTGTTTTCCTCCACAATTATGTTTCCCTCTTGGTTTCTCATTACGTAAGGTTCCTTTGGTCTGTAAATTCCGGCAGTTTCTTTCAGTTTCTTGTGTAGCTGATATTCGTCGTGCTTTTCTATTAGTTGTTCAATTTCTTCACAAGATTTAAGATAAAATTCTTCTTTTGCTTTTTTTACTGCCTTTTTGACCTTCCTCTAGGTCTCTCTGTATTTTCGCTCATCCTTGTTCTTGTGTTTTCTTTTTTCGTCAACGAGTTCCAGCATTTTTTCTGTTATCCACACGTTCTTCTTTTTTCGCTCCCTTTTGCCCAGGACTTCTTCAGCCGATTGCAATATTACATTCTTCATCCGCGTACTAGTTTTTTCGACATCGTTATTTCCTATTTCCTGCACGGAAATGCCTTGTAATTTATGGCTTATATTTTCTCTTACCTTTCATTTGACCTCTGGTTGTTGTAGTCTTAACGTATTTATAAACTGTTTTGAGGCATTCTTAATTTTCTTCAATCGGGTTTTAACATTCGCCGCAAGAAGGATATGATCTGAGTTTATATCTGCACTAGGATACGTTTCCACGGCTTTTACCGAGTTTCTGAAACGCTTTTTGACCATTATGTAGTCTATTTGGTTTCTGACTATCAAATCTTTACTATCAGTCGGAGCTTTCCACGTATATAACCTTCTTTTTGGGAGCTGAAACCACTTGTTGTTCCTGACATAATTGGATGAGGCGTTCACCACGTTCATTTTGTTCTCCTAAGCCAAAAGGTCCGACAATTGTTCTTGTTGGACCTCTTCCAACCTTAGCATTCATATCTCCAATCACAAAAGTGACATTGTGATTTTTGCAGGCTTTGAGAAGAATTCCCTATTGTCACATTTTATACAGCCATAGAAGATGAAGAAGCAAACAAAATGTGTGTAGAATAAACTTTATTTATAAGAAATACTATAAAGAAAATGTTTCCTTCCTATACATTTTGTTCTAGAAATTGATTTCTCCGAGATATCAGCAAAAATTTGATAAATTTCGTCTAAATTTTGAAAACTATATTACTTCGAGGGAATTTTTGAGCTGACTATTCGGTCCAAACTGGACTTTCTTACATCATTTCATTTGAAATTTCAAGAGGAACATCTTTTGTTCGAAACATTTTCTTGTAAGACGCCTAGTTCTTGAGAAATAGTCCAAAAACTGAATTTTGGGGGGCCAAAACGTGCCACAAAAAATTTTCCCCAGCCTTTAGGGAGTGGGGGGTTTTTTTAGGTACTTTTCGATACCTTCCTCTACACATTTCAGCAAACACCCGTTCTTTACCAAAAAATTCTTTTTTAAGCTCATTTTGTGTCTAATTTGACTAGACTATGTCGACCAATAATCGACGTCAAATCGACAGAGAATTTTCTTCTTTCGGAATCTTGATCGAAATTACGTCGATATATTGTCTCAACTCCGCATTAACTCATTTAGCTTGTCGATACTCGATTTCGAGTCGAATTTTCCAGATTTTTTATCCATTTCAAACTTAATGCCTTCTTGAAGCCAATTTTTAGTCCCCTATTAGTGTTTGCTGGTCGCCTTCAAATCGACACCAATTCGTAGACGGCCTCGAGTCGACGTGTCCAAATTTTACATCAATCTAATATCGACTGCTTTGTTGCCGATTTGTAATCGTGTGTGGTGATGTCGATTTTTCTGAATTTACTTATCGACCTAGAATCGATTTCTCTGTCGCGTCCATTTCAAATCTATTTACGCCAATCGATATCAAATCGACGTCGATCTGGAGCAGATTTGAAATCGACTGCTCTTTGGATCGATTTCCAGTTTTTTGGGGAATGTGTGCTAGTCGACTTCAAATGGACCTCAAATCGACGTCAACTTGAGGTCGATTTCGACTACTTTCTTAAGTCGATTTTAAATCAAATTATGCTGGTCGATTTTATGTCAACCTCAAACCAACGTCGGTCTGAAGACGATTTTGAGTCCACTTGACTTTAAATTAGCCTCAGTCGATTTGGAGTCGACGTCCCCAAATTTCCTATCCAACTGAAATCAACTACTCCTCGGATCGATTCTAGGTCGATTTTTAGAATATGTACTGGTCGACACATCAAATCTGTGTCGACCTAGAGGCGATCTACGGTCACCCTCATATAGCCTTTTTTTTTAACAATGCCCACGATCCATATTCTTCACCCTTGCTAGAACGAAACTTCTGCAAGCAAGTCTAGGCGAAATTTACGAAAGCCCAGTTTTAATATTTCTATCACGTGTGGCGATCTTCAGCTTTCTCTCTATCTTTAGGGAGCTTCGTTCATAAATCATCGCGGATGCACTCGTAACTACAATCGTTTTGTAAAACCAAACACAATAGGTTAATTCGTTTCATTTATAGATCGAGGGAATCTGGCCGCATCGAAAAACTAATCGCTAAAAATTCGATTATAAATCATCACCGGTAGCGAAGCGAACGAGTTCCCTTTTCACTCTCTTGTTTCCTGTTTGTGTACGCGTACACCTTCGGTGTCGGAATTTACGACCATTTAGGTGGCTCTCGGTGCTTAAAATTACTTTTTATCGATCCGCAATCAATTTTAATCCGTTCACTTTCGAAGCGTAATCTTTTATATCGTAATTAGCATTATGAATGTTGATTAACTCGCAACTTCGTATACCATAACGCCTAAGAGTAATTAATCTTTCAAATTGATAATTATTGGTTGTATTTTTTTTCGTTGCTGTACCCCCGCAGATCGCGTCAAGAAGCTAATTTATCGATCGCGTTCGCGACGTTTTACGTCGAAAAAAATTAGTACAATTTTCGGAAAATCTTCTTCGGGCTAGCCTTTTTCACGTAGGCGCATCAGCGTCTGCGCGTCCCGTTACGTTTCCGGCGCGCTGGCCGCAGGCTCTCGCGGAATACGCGGACTACTTAATGATCACTTGTCGTTACACGACTGATGAAGCTCTGCCTCTCCGCGTAAGTTGATTTCGAAAGAGGTAATTGAAGGATTGGCCGGCGGCAAATGCACCGAGCGCATAAAACAAAGGAGAAATTAAAGAAAAGGTGCGTTGGGCGATGCGTATTTGTAAGCGATCTCCTAACTATATACCAGAGAAAACAATACACCTAAGTGCATGCGTGTGAGTTCTATATACGAGAAGAGAAAGAGAAAAAAAAAACACGCAGGTCGTTCATCCATCTAATAAACCGATTTTAAAAACTGGTTCGAATCTTCCGAGAGATGAAGGACCCAGTCAGCATTTAAAACAGAAGTCATAGCTGCGTGCACCTGTCTACCGACATCACCTATAACAATCCATTACACCGATAGAGTTCCCAAATACGACCATATTTGGCCGATACCACTATGTTGTAATTGCGTTTTATTATAGTATCTACGGATTGTCCTATTTCTTCATCGCAATGTTTATCCTTGTCGTCGTCGTCGTTTTAATGATCGATATATTCCAGATAGGAAAAGAATGCAAATTCTATGAAAAACCATTTCGGACTTTCTTGGTAAAGCGTGCTGGCTCGACTGCCATCATATACGCGTCATCTCCACTCTTCAGATGCACCATGGCAACCAGTTTTTAGAAAGCAACAACAACAACATGATCGAGTATAATACTAAAAAAATTTCTTGTTATAATTACCCGCATAAAGGATGTCATTTATATTAACTTCTTTCTCACTATAGTTTTAGAATGAATAGATATTTTTTGATATGTACAACATTATATTATTTTAAGGCCACGTTTTTGTATTGTCTGTGGTCGACGTTGTTTCTTTATCGTTATATTTCATCATTGCGCGCGACGTTTCATCACGAATTGGTGAAACGTAAAAGATTTCTTTAATCTTCAATTTACGCGTCTCATAGGATATACCTGACAGAACAATTAAGTTGATAGCGAAGTACAATTACAGCATCCTTGGCTTCTGCGTTTAATGAATGAAATCTAGCTCTCGCGGATGATAGTCGATATCTAAAAAAAAAAAAAAAAAAGGCGAGCATAATGAGAGAATTGCGAGACCGCATGTGCGAAAATTAGCCTTCGAGCGCGGAGAATGCGAGTACGAAGTTAGTAACCCGAAAAACGTGGCCTTCGAAATGTTCCAAATTCGCTTTTCTCAGGGTGTTGCCTACCTCAAGCGACCAATTACCGGAGACTTGTTCTAAAATTAATGATATCGAGGTAGAGCTAATCCCTCGATCGAGCCCACGATAACGTTGTTGACAGGACGTGTATCTCTTGTCGCATCTCACGATATCTACGAAGAAAATTCTCAGGTGTGGTAGCGAGAACGTAAGAAAGTAGGAAACAAGATTTAGCAGCTTTTTGACATTTATTTTTTACTGGCACCCCACACCATGGAGCGACTTGGAATCTCGAACCCTAAACCTAATACAGGAATCTGCGAGGCCGAGTTTGAGTCTCTCAGTCTTAGCGTACAGTATATGAGGCTGTATTAGCTGTAAAATGGGTTTAAACTAGGCCTAAACTAGCTTGATTGGACTTTAAACTAGACCTACTATGGCTTGGCGTGTAGACAATATTATAGGCTCAAGATATATCTATACATGTACAGAATTCTAATACTGGGTCTATGCTAAGCCACATTAATAACAGACTAGGCTTAGCGTACAATATACTAGATCGACTATAGGCTTTCTACCCGCGAATCGATATCCAAACATCTGCGAGTCCGAGTTTGAGTTCCCCTATCTGAAAAAATAGTATATTAGGCCTATAAGAATGAATCTGGCTCTTCCCGCACAAACACTAAAAAAACGCATGTTATGTTTGAAAACTTTTCACAATACAACGTTTCAAACTGGCTAGAGTTCTTCTCCATTATGTATAAAAATCCTTGCACGGAAAAATTTTCTCATCCTTGTCAGTAAATTATGCTGTAAGCCACTATTGGAAATCCGCATGGCCGAGTTCCCCCCCGCCCCACATTAAGCTATACTACGCCTACAACTCAATCCAGAAATCTGCTAGTCGGAATTCGGAAAGAGAAAGAAAGTGGGACATTGATGATGTCGCGCATGTTGATAACATCACAGGCAATCAAGCTGATGACATCACAAATTAATGGCGTCACAGACAAATTCGACCTTATGACGTCAGAAATGTTGATAATGTCGCGGGAAAATTCAAGTTGAGGACGTCACAAAGAACTGAAATGACCTCACAAATGGTGATGACGTCACAGAAAAGTTCAAGCTGATGACGTCACCGGCAGATTCAACGGGTGCTGTTGACCTTGACGTCACAAAGTAATGACATCACAGTTGGTGATGACGCCGCAGCCTAATTCAAACCGAAGTCGTCAAAAATTATGACGTCACCAATGGTGATAACACAACGTCACAAGGAACTAATGATGTAATAGGCACGTAACAATAACAAAGATAGTCTCGAAGTCACTATATATTGTCAGACCAGCAACATAAAGACATAAAAACTCGAAAACTCATAAAATACACCAAAAGAAAAATATTAAAAAAAAAGAAAATTATTAAAATCCAAAAACTAAAACACTAAAAATAACGAAAATTTTTTTTTTTTTCTGGTCAAGAAACGGTCGAGATGGAAACGAAATAATGGATGCAAAATTTTAGAAAGAAAAAAGTTTTAAAAGGTTAAAATGAAAGGCCTAAATCAAAAATATTGGAATCACGGTTGAATTTTTTTTTTTTTTCAATAATATAAAACAAAACAAACAATCACGGTTAATATTTTTTTTTATATAGAAAAAAAAAATAAAATAAAAAAATCTTGACCGTGAAAAAAAAATCAACCGTGATTCCAATATTTTTAATTCAAGCCTTTCATTTTAATTTTTTAAAACTTTTTTTTTTTTTTTTTCTTTCTAAAATTTTGCATCTATTATTTTCTTTCTATCTCGACCATTCCTTGACCAAAAAAAAAAAAATTCCGTTATTTTTAGTGTTTTAGTTTTTGGATTTTGATTATTTCCTTTTTTTTTTTTTTCAATATTTTTCTTTTCGTGTATTTTATGAGTTTTCGAGTTTTTATGTCTTTATGTTGCTGGTCTGACAATTATATTATAGTGATTTCGAGACTATCTTTCTTATTGTTACGTGCCTGTGCCATCCAACCCTCAATTATAAAATGGCTCGTACCTTTGAGGATTCAATCTTATTTGATGTAACAGATAGTGATGACTTCATAGGATCGATGACGTCATACACTGATTTAATGGGTATTTATGACGTCACAAACTATTGACGTTACCATTGTCGATGAAGTCATAGGCAGATTCAAGCTATTGACGTGACGAAGAACTAATGACAGTGCAGACGGTGATGACGTCACAAGCACATTCAAACTGTTTTTCGTCGCAAGTAGATTCAACGGGTTTTAATGACGCTGACGCGACGTCACAAACTAATGACATCACAGTCAAATTCAAGCTAACGACATCCTAAAGTAATGACTAGGGCAAGTAAAAATATTTTTTTATCCGTCTGAAATATTTTTTTTAAATCTCAAAATATGTGGAAACATGTGCTAATAAATTTTTTAAAAGAAAACGTCAATTTGAGTATAAAAAATTCTAAAAATCAATTTAATAAAAGAAATATGAAAAAAGACTTTGATTGCAGTTGATGAACACATGCATGTGCAGATTGTTGAACAAAAAACTTTGCCTATTACCTCTAAAAATGTCCAAAATTTCACAATAAATTGCGAGAAATCGAGTTAAAATTAGCTTTTAGGGAAAACATGGAAAATATGTGAAAATATATTTTTTTTTTACAAAATATGTAAAAATATGTGCTATCAAATTTCAATGGGGTACCCAAGTTATGCTGAAACGGATGATTTTCGAACTATTTACGTCATAACTAGTAGCGAAAAAAATATGTGAAAAATATTTTTACTTGCCCTAGTAATGGCGTTACAAAGAACCAGAGATGTGCGAAAATACAAAATACTAAAATACCTATTTTAAATAGGTAAATACCTATTTTCGTTTTCTATTTAAATAGATTTTTTGAGACCTATTTTCCATTACTATTTAAACAGGTTTTTTCTCCATAAAAGTATTCAAATGTTATAACTTGAAATATAGATAGATTTATAGCACTATGTATTCAAATTCAATATTTTCATGGATATTAAAACATTACTATAATCTATATTATATATTTGGATTCTGGACTGGAAAAAAATATTATTCAACCCGAAAAAGAAACCGTCTTCTCCAGACTCCAAACCACCAGTCGCAGACAGACCTTACAATGTTTGAATTGTGACGTGGTGGACTGGTGGTTCACAGGTTCAGTGGTTGTGATTTTGCATGTGGATTTACGCGACTGCGACTGTGAGTGTGAATGCGAATGCGAAATGCAGTTTTTCTAATTAAAGTTATGATTTTGTGAAATTTTGGGCCCCAAGGCCTCCAATGAAAGGGTCTATGTATAGAATTTTTCCAATTTTTGCAACAATAGTGTTCAAAATACGTATCTCCCCCCCAAAAATGGGCCCCTGGGGACACAAAAAATGAACTTACTGCGTGGTATTCTCGTTAATATAATTCATTACGTCTTCCTTCACCTGTATACCAAAATTCAAGTTTTTCTGATTACATTTACAATTTTGTGAAATTTTGGGCCCAGGGTCTCCGATGGAAGGGTACGAGTAGGAAAAAAAATTTGAAATACATTTTTTCTACAAATCGCATGCGATTAATATATTTTTATAATTTCTTTCCAATTTCTGCAACAATAATCTCCAAAATGAACCCGGACCCCTGGGGGCACAAAAATGGACTTTCTGCGCGGCACTCTAGTTAATATCATTTATTACACCTTCGTACACCTCGACACCGAATTTCATGCTTTTATGACAAAATGCACAATTCTCTAGAATTTTGGATCAACAGCCCGTACAAGTAAAATTGTACATTTGAGATCTCAAGCTCTACTAACACTTCATAACAATCAAAATGAGTTCCGTAGATAACGTATTCCCTTCAAAAATTCGATCTGAAGGGGAGAGGGGCTGAAGTTATAAACCTCAAAAAATCGTCCATGGTGGTTCGTGGAAAAGGACAGGACTGTACTTCTTCTTCACTAGGGGACGACAATTAAACTTGGTCGAGAACTATAAGGAAGTGTTTACGAGTTTCGCAGTTTGAGGAGCTGGTGTTAGTAAAATGATAAACTGATGGTGCCAGGGCTCGTGCAGATACAGAATATACTTCCTGGAGGGAGTCTATCGTAGTACAGCTTCATAATAAGAGAAGAAAACAACCAACGTGTACACGCATGATAGAGTTACGTATCATATCGAATCGTTTTATTTATTTTTTTACGAGTGGAATTTATTGAGGAAATATAAGAATAATTTACTATACAATATTCGGCACGATCGTCTTCATTTCGCGTTAAATTATTGAATCTATCTTCCCATTTTCATGTGTTCCCGTGGTCTTTACTATGGATATACTCCCTATGTATTCTCTTCTTATGTTCGTGGGATATAATCTTATTTATTTTTCGCCGTCTCCCCGATACCGAGCAGTTATTGGTTTAACTTTTCCAACGCAGTAGTATCGAGTATTTTTTTTTTTTTCGACTCTGAGCCATTCCACGAATGATCGTCTGTGTAAACGTATTCTGGAAGATACACTGTTACTTTGTCTGTGAAGTTAATAGAGTCATTCCACAAATCTTTTTCACGCTCAATGTCCTTATATAAACTGGTTTTTCTCTTTTTTTTTTTTTTTTTTTTTTTTTTTCCTACTTCATGTTCTGTAAATGTGAATCGAAGAGTATAGAGGAGTTATGTAACTTTTTTTCGGAATTCGATATTTATTTTTTCGAATCAAAATAATAACAATAATCGTTCTCGATATATGAGAACAAGAATTTACATATTATCATTCATTATCGTAGTTTTTTTTGGGCACAATACGTGGCATTTTTTTTCTAAACGATGCTCGTATCAAATTTCCGCTAGATTCTTGGTCTAAAAAAAAAAAAAAAAAAAATCTCGTCTTGAATAATACAATCTCATTACAACGAAAACAAAAACAGATTAGTAACGTTCGCGTGTAAATGACGAACGCTTTATAAGGACTGTTGTTGAAAAAATAATTAACCGCGAAATAAGCTGTTCAAGGAACTTAATACGTAGAAGAGTGGGAGAGAAAGAGAGAGAGAGGAAAAAAAATGGGATATAATGTGACACCGAGAAGAAGAGGTAGAAATTATTGATACTCTTTTCTTCTTTTTCCTCCTCTCTTTTTAAGACTTGATTACACGCCCACGTAATGTTAAGTCGTCGTTATATTCTGTCACTACTGTTCGCTTTAGTGTAGACATAAGCGAGAGCATCTTTACCTGCGTAAAATTTATGGTAGCGTTCGCCGCAAAATAGCAGGTGTTTTATCAACGTTCTCTCTAGTTTTTACTTTGTTTTGAGAAGGAGCTCTCGCGTTGGCTTGACAGCGGCGGTGGGTGAAAAGCGCGAACTATAGCCGCGACACGCAATTACCGTTCGAATTCTTCGTGACAAGTCAATTGACAGTCTTTCGATCGCCTGCTGGACGCAGAACACGCTGGTGAATGTTCCGGAGAATTCTTCGTCTGTAGACCATCGAGAAAAGAGAATTTAATGGATTTTAAGACGAGCGTAAATTACTCTCCGTACTTGGTTTCTCGATGAGATTAATAATTAAACGTCGACACTTCTCCCAATCAAAATAGCTTTTGTATAGGTAGTGAGGTCGAATACGTACAAATTCGTCAAATTTTGTATAATGGTAGGGTACAAGGATCTATACAGTATCTAGATGTCATCTTTTACGGGTGATTGCGTGTAATCAAATTTTCAGAGTAACGATAACTTAAAATGAATTCGACCCCATATCGACGCAATTTCGACTAAGACTCGGAAAGAGAAATACTCTGGTGGAGCCAAATGAAGAAAGACCATTTTTAATGTCTCTTTATAGTTGCTCGATCCAAATGGGTCTTGATTGTATCGACATTTCGATAGTAGACTGCTTCCGCTCATTCGTACTCATCCTTATTCTAGTATAGCTTTCTGGCACTCACTCCCACCGTTCTCGTTCGCCCTCATTCTTGGTTTCCTCGGACTTGAACTCGCAGATTTCCAATAGACGACTGGGATAAGCTAGTATAATCCAATTAAGGCTAATTTGCGCCTAGTTGCTGAATCGATATACTATAGACAGTACAGGCGATAAAGACATCGTCGTAAACATTTTGGGGAACACAAGGGGAAATGATTGTAAATTGTCAAGTTTGGTGCCCCGAAAAACATATCAAAGTTCTCACCTCTCACACCTTCTGCTAAATTTTTTGTGGCACGTTTTAGCCCCCCAAAATAGGTTTCTTGCGAATATCTCGAAAAATTTGGGCTCAATAAAAAAAAGTTTTCAGACGAAAAATGTTCCTCGTAAAATTTGCTACATTTTAGTGTACTCGAACTTCGTTGTAAGTTCAATTATAAGCTCAAAAAATTCGTACAAAGTTGGGAGCTTTCGGATGGAAATATTTTTTTTGGAAATATCTCAAAAAATCAAGCCCCAATTGAAGAAAGTTTGAAAAAAAAGTGTTCCTCGTGAAATTTGCTATAGAACGGCCTATCTCAACTTTCTCCAAAAGCTGGTACTAAATTCCAAGCTTTTGGAAGCAAATTAGGCTTTTTCAAATATCTCGGAAAATTGAGCTCCAATGAGAAGAAAACTGAAGAAAAAAAGTGGTTTCTGAGAAATTTTCTTCAAATTTCACCATCTGTATTTTGTTTCAAAGTACGCTGAAAGCTCCGAGCTTTTGAAAGAAAATCGATTTTTTCGAATATCTCAAATAATGGAACTCCAATTTAAAGATGTTTCAAACAAAAAGTTTTCCTCGTGAAATTTGCTATAGAACGTACAATCTCAACTTTCTCCAAAAGCTGGTAATAAGTTCCGAGCTTTTGGAAGCAAATTAGGCTTTTTCAAATATCTCGGAAAATTGAGCTCCAATGAGAAGAAAATTGAAGAAAAAAGTGGTTTCTGCGAAATTTTCTTCAAATTTCACTGTCTGTATCGTTTCAAAGTACGCTGAAAGCTCCGAGCTTTTGAAAGAAAATCGATTTTTTCAAAATCTCAAATAATTGAACTCCAATTCAAAGATGTTTTAAACAAAAAGTGTTCCTCGTAAAATTTGCTATAGAATGGACTATCTCAACTTTCTCCAAAAGCTGGTAGTAAGTTCCGAGCTTTTGGAAGCAAATTCGGCTTTTTCAAATATCTCAGAAAATTGAGCTCCAATGAGAAGAAAATTGAAGAAAGAAAAAGGTTTTTGAGAAATTTTCTTCAAATTTCACTATCTGTATTTTGTTTCAAAGTACGCTGAAAGCTCCGAGCTTTTGAAAGAAAATCGGATTTTTTCAAATATCTCAAATAATTGAACTCCAATTCAAAGGTGTTTCAAACAAAAAGTGTTCCTCGTGAAATTTGCTATAGAATGGACTATCTCAACTTTCTCTGAAAGCTGGTAGTAAGTTCCGAGCTTTTGGAAACAAATTAGGCTTTTTCAAATATCTCGGAACATTGAGCTCCAATGAGAAGGAAATTCAAGTAAGAAAGTGGTTTCTGAGAAATTTCTTCAAATTTCACTATCTGCATTTCGTTTCAAAGTACGCTGAAAGCTCCGAGCTTTTGAAAGAAAATCGGATTTTTTCAAATATCTCAATTAATTGAACTCCAATTCAAAGGTGTTTCAAACAAAAAGTGTTCCTCGTGAAATTTGCTATAGAATAGACTATCTCAACTTTCTCTGAAAGCTGGTAGTAAGTTCCGAGCTTTTGGAAGAAAATTAGCCTTTTTCCAATATCTCGAAAAATCGAGCTCCAATTTAAAAATGTTTGGAACAAAAAGTATTCCTCGTGAAATTTACCATAAGATGAACTACGAGTATCTATCTTTCATTGTCAGCCAAATAATGAGCTCACAAAATTCTTGATTGTCATGAGCTTTCAAAAGTAGAATGATTATTCGCAAATATCACTTAAAATCGAGCTTTAATAAGAAAAATTTTTGGAATAAAAATACTCGTGTTTTGTAAATACATATTTGGATTTTAACGGTAAGAGCTAACTTGACACGCAAAGGCTGATTTTGCCAGTCGCAATGATCAAGGAAATGGATTGAAAGTAGGTAAAAATCCTGCCATACCCCTGAAGCATTACATCAGTCTGTATAGAGGTAGGAGACGTTAATCCATCCGGAGAGAGTCATGAAGTTGAAATTTATCTAAAACTTTATGCGAATAAAGAGAAGATTTTCAATATTTGCACCCTTTCTAGCCAAACCCAACCAAGCGAAATGATGACGATCTGGGGAAAAGGAGAATCTTCACTTATAGTAAAGGAATATTTCTTTAGATTGTTATCATGTCGCTTGGTTGGGTTTGGCTAAAAAGGGTCCAAATATTCCAAGTCAATAGGTAAAAGCGTTCAAATAATAGACACACGAACATATCATTGTAGTCGCAGTTGCGTCTCTTGTTCAAGAATACCATACAGACAGACAAAAATTCTCTATTAGAAGATTTCCCTACTTCCGGTAACGTCAAGAGAATAAAAAAACACCTCTAACGTGCTGCAATTTACAAGGTAGTGCCAAAATCCGGTTTTCAAGAATACAGGATGTTACCGTTGGTAGGAAAGAAATACAGTAGACAGGGAGTGAAGGTACCTTTCTTCGGTGAATCAAATTGCGTCAAGTGACTTGTACAGCGAGGGCACAACTTCTAATTCGAATTTTTTTTCCTATGGGAGCTAAAATCTTCATTGATGGCTTAAAAGTTGCTCTGGAATAATACAGGTATGTGGCGAAAGTTTGAAGTCGATAGGTACAGCGGTTCTCAAGTTATAAGAGGACAGACAAACAGACAAACTTTCTGCTTTATATCTGTATCTATTTAGATTTCACCAGGAACACTTTTTGTTTGAAACATCTTTGAATTGGAGTTCAATTATTTGAGATATTTAAAAAAATCGATTTTTTTTCAAAAGCTCGGAGCTGTCAGCGTACTTTAAAACATTCGCAGAAAACACTTTTTTTTTTCAATTTTCTTCTCATTGGAGCTCAATCTTCCGAGATATTTGAAAAAGCCTAATTTACTTCCAATAGCTCAGAACTTATTACCAGCTTTTGGAGAATACACTGCAGGGGTGAGAACCTCTATTATTTTTCCAAACGGTTCTTCTCGGTCCCGGTTCTTGGCCCAGATCCCAAAATCCGGTTCTTTTTGTTTCCAGTTCTTGGCCCAGGTTTCAGGGTCCGATTCTTCTCGGTTCTGATACTTGAGCCAGATTTCAGGATCCGGTCCTTCTCAGTTCTGGTTCTTGAGCCAGGTTCCGAGATCCGGTTCTCTGGACAAAAAATAACCGTTTCGGTTCTCACCCCTGATACACAGATCCAGTATAGCCTAGTACACTTAGATCTAGTTCAAGCCTAGCGCCATAGTAGGCCTATTTTAGGGTCAATATAGTGTGGTATAACGTATGCTAAGCTTACTTTAAAGCCAAGTATACAATAAATGCTGAACTACACTATTTGCTAGGCCTGAAGAACTCGGACTCCCAGATTTCTGGATTGGGTCGAAGGTTCACGATTCTGAGGAGGGCACGGGAGTTCTCGCAATCTTTGTCCCGAAGAGGAACTTGGACTCATGGGGGTCGGAGTGCCGGTGAAGATATGAAAAATATCAAAAAGTTCATATTTAGAATAACGCTTTTGCTGTACGCATCACTTGACGCAAAAGAAAACAAGGAGCAAAGAAAAACAGGATAGAGAATTATCTGAAGCAAACATAATTCTGTGTAGCGCATTGCGGCAATAACGAGTCGATCATACTCTAATAAAAGTCATGCCTCGCAATTCTTCCGTCTATCAGTTCTCTGGCCCGAAGAAGAGGAGACAATGATAAAGTAAACCTGAGAGTGTGAAAGGGCGCATAAGTTGAAATTCCTCATCAAGGAATTCCTTCAGAATTTCTAAATTTGCAATGGAACTTAATAATTTGCGGTAATCTCTGAAAGGCTAGCTGAGAGCGTTATTTATAAAAGTAAGCTCTTACGAGGGCCTAATAAATATGTCGCTTTTGATTTTAATGAGAATATCCTATACTACGCGATTATACGTCGTCCTTGCTCTTTTTCCCGACCGAATTACAATAAATTACTCTTCTTTGATCGTGGAAGTACCAAAAAATATCTTAACGCTAAGTGGTACCCCTTTCATGTAAATTAATTTTTTTTCTCCACTCGTTCTATTCGTATCGCGGCATTGTGTCTAGAAGAATTCAAGCCACTTATTTTAGAAGTGAAATTACACATCGGTATGTGCGAATATACATTACGTACGTATACGAAGAGGAGGAAGTACTTACGAACGAGCCAACAACAATAAACGCCATTTGTTGTTGGCATTGTTTTGGCATTCAATTTTATTTCGAAAATAAAAATATAAAATTGTCAGCTCGCAGTCAACGCAATCGAGGATATCAATTTATTTAATGTGCAGAAGTTGGGTCCAGTATATGTACACGATTATATTGGCGCGTTGATGGTCATCTCTCGTGTTTATTGGTGTCGATAATTTTAGTTTTGATATGTTCGCCATTTTGCTGAGAAATAATTTCATTTCTGATGTACCCGATAACGATCTATAACGACGACCGGCAGCTGGTTATCTAAGGTGGATCGATAAACCTTTGTGTCGAGTTACGTCTATAAGCTCCCATTAAGGGCGCTATATCGTCCAGTCGAATGATGATCAATGCCCCCGTTGGTCAGTATTTATGTGCCTACGATACTGGAAGTTTATGCGAGTGTATTTCGAGTACGAGTAGCCATCGTAAAATTTCAACTTTCGCGGACAAACCTGCGACAAGGCTCGTACCCACGATAACCTATGACTGTAAGACGATTTGCTCGGTAAAATAACGAGTTTTTCATCTTCGGCTGGTTCTGGAAAAGTACGGAATGGAGCCGATGCTCATTTGGCTAATTAGGAAGAGCAGGTGCTCCTTTTCGCGAGAGCTTGCAATCGAAAGTATATTTGTTTGAGTCGGGTGAGGTACAAAAAAATCTTTGGAGAGAAGTTTGAAGGAAAATGTGAAGAGAATCATGTCGACGTCAATTTTCGGTCGACGACGTCAAATCGACTGGGAAGTCATGGTTCGAAAGGTGCGTCTGGCCCTGCAGAGACGGAGAGCCAGTGGGCCTTCTTCTCGTGACGTCACTACCAGTGTATTCTTATAAAATTAAATTCATGTAATCTAACCTATAGTCAGCGTAATGAATACATGAAAAATAAAATATGTCACCAAATGTGCCACGATTGGCAACACCGTGAACAAATTTCTTGCTTTATATACTTAGATGTCTGCGCCTTCCGTCTGCGAGTAGTGAAGACACCAAACAGACAAAATGCTACAAGTACACCCTTGAAATAATGTCGACGTCGACATTTGGTCGATAGACCAATGTCGCCTTCATTTTAACTCATTCACTACGTCGATTTCTTCAACAGAACGGAAAATAAAATTACGGTCACTTGACATTTTTTAAAGAATTTCAAATTTTTACAAAAGAGGACAACACGTGTTTTGTGTTGACTTAGCGGCACATCATCAGGTGAATGTCAAAATTAAAACAGTACAAAACAAACGGTGGACAAGCGTGCGAAGAGAAAAGGAAGGAGGAGAAAGGACGAGATCATATTAGGTAGAAATAAAGGAGTGACGAGTTTAAAACGCGTGTCGTTAAGGAAAGAGTCGCCTGAGAGGGAAGCAGCGGTAATTATTTCAACTTCTTCAAGTCTGTCAAAAAGGCAGCCTTTGATAGCTTTTTAGTAAGTTTGAACTCTACGGAACCGAAAGAATTGGCAATGGTCGATTTTTCCGGAAGTTGGCGCCGGAAAGCAGAGTGGTCATCGGAGGAACGTTGGCAAAGGGTGCGACCAGTTTGGTCAATGCACACAGCAGAACAGTTAGGAGCTGTGCAGCTTGCGCAATTAACTTCACTGCACTCTTTGGGGGGAAGTTTATGTTTAAGACAGGATAAGTGCCCCACAGTAAGAAGGGGATGAAAAGCACAGCGGTACACATGGGATTCGAGTCTGCGGGCCATTTTATAGGAATTATGGCCAGAAAAGGGCAGACGAACCCAGGAGGGGGGGGAGTACGTTATGAGGAAAAGTTTGATTGCGTAGTGCGTTCAAGAGGTTTTCTGGAGATGACTTTGTCAATTGAGGTGCGCTGGCTCGCTAACGTGGGCTTTCTCGTTATTGAAATCGCGAGGTGAGAGACGAATGCCGAGAAGACGGTGATAATGAAGATGAGTAAGACAGAGAATTTATGAGGAAAGTGATGGAAAGAGGCGCCATTGATGAGAACTCTAGTATTGAGGCGCTTACAAAAGATGGAGAAAGGTCGTTTTCCGTCAAAAATGTCTCGTAGTTACGAAGAAACGATCTAATTTATCGGTTTCCTCAAATTTTTCATGCACCTAAGATCGAATGCTTTCTTGAGTCGATTTCAAGTCAATTTGTAGTTCTCATGTAATCTACGGAGGCCGTCGACTTCAAATCAACGTCGAATCTGGAGCGGCGATTTTGCGAGTAGACTCCCACAAATTTTTCCATCGACCCAAAATCGACTGCTTTGTTGCGTCGATTAACAGTTAATCTTTAGTTTTCTGGAAGATGAAGGTCATTCAAGACGTCATTAAAGTTATTTATGAAGGACTTTTTAAATCTGTTATTGGTCGATTTCGATCATTTGGAAAAGTCGCAACTTTTTAGAGAACTACAATTACAGTTCAAATCGCTCGAAAATCTGTAAACGTCGAAGTCCCAAAACTACTTTAAAGGCCTACTCTCTTCGGAACCATACTGTGCTCTTGAGTCAACATTTTTTAGGGGGGAACCCGTTATCCCTTTTGTCGGGGGTACTTCCAGGAAATTTTCGTCCGCGAGCGATGGCGTGAGCGGCCCTCGGTTGATGACGTCACGGATAGGGGGGGGAGGACTTGGAAAAATTTTTACTCTGGAGCTATATAAGAAATGGACTCAGAGAAATTTCGACTGGCGATCACGGTCCGAGGTTGATGACGTCACAGAAGGGGGGGCGGACTTGAAAAAATTTTTACTCTCGAGCTATATATGATAGGAGGTGAGCTTGGAAAGATTTAGACTTCCGAGCTGTATATGACAGGAGAGCAGCTTGGGAGAATTTTCGTCCGTGAGCGGCCCGAGCAACCGAGTGAATGTTTACTCGATCATTTAAAAAGTTGAACTTGTAGAAGAAGTTGGAGAATGTCGAGAAAAAGTTCGAGAAATCTGAAGCCGAAAAACTTTCGCTAATCGAAGAATTGAAGAAAAGGGATCCTGAAATCCAACAGCTACAAAAAAGACACTGGTTTTGGTAAAAGTAAGTTTCTAGTTTTTACTCTTTTGACAGATTTTCGAGGTTAGGTATTTGATGAGATGTGTTCGTGATACATGAAATTATGGAAACATTTCGAGGTTATATTCTCAATTCAATTAATCTTATTGTTTTACAGATGTGGTCGAAGAACAACCGGTTACTGGAACAACCAAAAGAATAAATGTCAATAAGCGTACGCCTGTTTTTCTGTGTAGAGAGGGGGGAATAAGATCAATAAAAGGCTTGTACATTGTCCAAGAAAATGAAAATATCTCCCAGAATAACAGGGAACCTGTTCTATTGAAAATTTTGCCGTGCGCCATCCAACAAAAAACTTGTAAAAATTTCCACTCTCCAGCCATATTATGATAGGAGGGGTACTTGGAAAAATTTCAACCTTCCAGGTATACCGGGCGGGGCAAAAAGATGTTACCAGTTAAATGGGAGTTTGAACTAAATTCACTCCAGCCCAAAAATGCGAAAGGTTAGATGTGTTACAGTTAAAACCCGAAATCAGTAAATTCTAAAATTCACTAGTCAAAACTAGTTGCCACAAATGACTTTAGTCAGAACTAGTTTTGACTAGTTAATTCTAGAATAAAAAAAATTGTTCGAATTCATCAGTAAATTCTAGTTATGACTGAAATGAATTGAAATTGTTCGAGTTCAAAAGGTGATGGTGTTTCCAGACATACTTCGGCCAAATGGATAGATATTTGGTAGTTCTGCTCAACTTTGAGGATAAGTAGCTCACACTGGAATAAAATATACGAAAAAGTTCTAAATTTTTCTTCCTTAATTCACACATTAAACCGTACATCATACGAATTCGTCGGTCTATAAACGTTACAAGAGCAAATCTAACAGTGACTAATTGACGCACACCATTCAAGTACAAACAAGCTTTGTGAAAAATAAAAATTCAAGGGTGTTGGAGGCTGGAGGCATTTTCTCTCTGGAGGTACCTTGCCTCCGCCTCCAATGAGGCGAACATGGTGAGGATTTAAACCAAGATGTTGGAGGCTGGAGCATTTTGCCTCCGGAGGTACCTTGCTTCCACCTAGAGGCTTGAAGGGCTTCCAAAGATCCTTTAGGAGGCGCTTTTTTCAACAGTATTCTATTCCTCGAACCCTCATTCAGCCACTTTGATGCTAGCGCTGCTCGGTTCGAAGGAAAGCCAAAGTTTTAAATACACCTTGTGAGTATCATCCGTCATCTGGCAACACTGGTAGGCCAATATGCTACATCTGGTCACACTGATCAACGTTACAAGTGCCTTCGGAGGCGTCTCCAAAGACGTCTTCGGTTTCTTCGACAGTGCCTCCGGAGGCATTTTCTCCAATCTCAGTAATTGCGCTGGAGGCATTTTGAGGTACTTCCAGAGACATACTTTGGAGGTCAGAAGACGCCTCCAAACGTGTCCACTGGAGGCAACCGGAGTCGGAGAGTCATTTTCTGTATTCGTTCCGAAGGCTTCTAAAGAAAATATGCCTCCAACACCCTTGATAAAAATGCAATTACATTTGTACTAGGGAAGAAATTCATTTTACTGATTGGATTCACCCTTCTTGTTTTCACTAGTTAAAACTAGTGTTCCCTGACAATCATAATTTCTTCTCTATTTCACTTTTTACTAGTCAATTCTAGTTTTCACTAGTAAAAACTAGTTTTACTTGAAATTATTTAAGTTAAAACTAGCTCCAACGCTGAGGGTCACGGTAAATTCTAGAGTTAACTAGTCGAAACTAGTTCTGACTAAAGTCATTTGTGGCAACTAGTTTTGACTAGTGAATTTTAGAATTTACTGATTTCGGGTTTTAACTGTAACAGATGCACACATTAAATCTACGAAATTTGTATCTGAATTTTATCTTCAATTTGCGCCCCTACTCAACTTTCTACGACATTTCCGAACCGAGTTATGGACCAAAATGTGCCAAAATGATCAATTTGCCAAAATTCTCAAAATTGAAAACCGTTCAAACTTTCATATTTTATCCGATTTGAAAGTGAAATTTAACGCTGATTCTGAAAAAAGTACCTAAATAACCCTATGAAGCTTGGAAGTGGAGTATTTTTCAATTTCCTATTTTGGAAATCTTGGCAAATTAGTCAATTTTTGTCACATTTTTATCCATAACTCGGCTCAGAAAAGTCGTAGAAACTTCGGATGGGGCTCAAATTAAAGATAAAATTGAGATACAAAATTCGTACACTTAAACTATACGTCTAACGTTTTGCGTTTTTGCGCTACGACAGACTTAGCGCAAACTCCCATTTAACTGGTAACATCTTTCTGCCCCACCCGGTACTGTATATGATGGAGGGGAGCAACTTGGAAAAATTTCGACCCTCGAGGTATATATGATAGGAGGGGGACTTACAATAATTTCGACCCCAAACGTACATATGACAGGAGGGGGATTTAGAAGAGACTCTCGAGCTATACATGATAGGAGGGAGACTTGGAAAAATCTCGTCGAAATCCTTACAACTCCCCTCCTATCATAATATTTATCTCAAGAGTCGAGAAAGATTTAAACTCTCGAACTATATTATACTAGGCTTATAGTAAGTCTATACGCCTGCTTGATACTGGCTTTATCCAGGTCTAGGCTTCCTTCAATTTTCAAAACCAAATTCCATTTCACTCATAAAACAGGTTCCCTGAACATGGATTAAGACCAAAAACAAACTCAACATTAAAAGATGAACTAACAAGATTAGAAAATTGTCTATTAATCACAATTTTAGAAAAATTAAAAAACAAATTGCGTACCAGAACGTAACACCCATCCCATAATGCTGGAATAAGTGATTGAAAAATTGCTTCACCACAACTTTTTTTTTAAACATTCAAATTTTTACAAAGCATTTTCTAATATGATATTGTTATTACACTTACAAGTTTATTTGACTTTACGGAACAAAATTTTCAGAATTTCAACTTCGAATAAACAACATTTACATTAAACGCTTCACAACTTTCTATTAATATCTATGTACCCAATATTAATCCCTCCTCAATTTCGACAGAGGACTCAAACATACAAATTGTAACAAAGTACGCTGGTAGCATTTTCAAAAAATGAAAATTTCAACTATTCATCCTCAGCAGAAATTGTCTTCTATATATTCTGCTTTTTTAAAGACCTTCTATAGTGGTATAAGGGTCTTGCGGGTTCCCCGCTCGCCAATTTTTTGAGTCTCTCCCCTCTTATACGTGGTATACAGCTCGAAGGTCGAACTCCTAGATCGATGCTCGAAATTTCCCTCTGCTCTGCAGAGACTCCAAGTCCCAAATCGACAATATTTTCTGAAGATGCACTCGCAACAGATTTTGAGAACAAAAATGGATACACAAATGTGATTTGTGATTCGAAAAATAATAGCCTGCTGATCCTCGGAATCCCAAGCTCTACCTACAATTTCAACAACGACTGGATATCTCGGTCATAAACAAAATATGCCGACGTAAACTGATTCTCATACAGGATTGTCGCGAAGAAATGGGACACGTCCATCAGAACATGGAAATTTACGAACGTAAATTATTCGAAAACTTGAAACGCAAATTCTTCACCATAATACGGATATGCGACGTATCGACGTTCGAGTACGTCATTAGTACTATTTCTTTTAACCTCGTCCATTACTCTTTAAAAGTTTTATGGAATAAAGTACGATTAAATCGAACATCATCGCTATAGCTGGTTTTTTAATATCGTCAGGTAGAATTATGATTTCTTTCGCATAATTTTTAATTACGTCGATATACTCGTACATGAGTGTTCGAATCAAATCACATAGGTATTATACAGGCGGACTCTCCCACAGACGATGGGAAAACGCTCGAACGTATCGTTGACAGTTATATTATCCGTTCGTATTTTCTACCTTCCAATCGACGTTCATATTTGTAAGAGGTTAGAGAAAAACTAAAAGTTTATACGTCGGCCGCAACTTCTTGCGGTCTTTCGGAAGAACCGTGACCTTTAAGCATGTCGTCCTTGGACGAACCGCAAAATTGTGTCCCTTTTGTGGTGCGGCGTGTCACCGCGGCCACGTTTGTCTTCCGATTCCTCTTTACAACATGCTCCATAATTAATTAGCATACGGATGCTATATAGCTTATTACATTCGTACGTCGTACCTATTGTTAAAGAGAGTGCCCGCATATACGCGAAGGATGTTTTATCCACGAAATTATCATCTCTCTTTTCACCATATTTATTCTATTACGTTTCCTTGTATCCCAACAATGTGATTAGTGACACGACATTAACGGTATATCGCGGTAGCGGTGTGGCGGCGGCGGCACCGGCGCACCGCTGGTTATATGGTTCATTAAGTTGAACCACGATCATTACCTACTATTACGCTTATCGGTTTCTCTAATCATTAATAAAAGGTAGCATCATTATTCAGGGTAATTGATCGCAATTGTTTCATCGCCGTTTGATTTATTCGCTCTGGAGAAATAATCAATGTATATACGTACGTATTGTCGGCCGCGGAAAGGAGCGCAAAGGAGACGCGCCGCAGCGCAGGAGTGCGGAGGATCGTTCCGTAGCTGTCGTCGTCTCGTCACATCAACGTAAACTCGAGTCTAGCGAAGAAATGAGAATAAACTAATCCGTATCTCACTATACATACTATAGGACGAGTAATTCCAGTGGGTAAATTGATCAAATTAACGAGCGTCGGGGGTCTCTTTTTGTTGAATGCGTACGTTCGCGCACGCACTGTATAAGAAGATCTGAGAATGATTGTTCTGTGATGCGAGATAGCCTTGAAGGTACGCAAGAATTGAATTCGACGTTCGAATTCGGGAACCTTGCCATAAATATATAAGACAACAGAGATGCGATTCACGCATATTTTACGATACTGGAAAACCCTGAGTGAGTAATATCCGTAGATAGACTCGTCAAATCATAAAATTGAATAACAATTTCTTATTCTATCACGAAAACCGAATGGGACTTACCAAAAATATATTCATTCGAGCTGGACATTATAGTTTTACCACCACCATATCAAATCTGGAAGAGACGTTTATTGTTACCCCACTCAAGATGGACATGGGTAAATCGACGCGGCAAATAAGTCGGGATGGCGTCGACCTCAAATCGATCTGATATCTACGCTGACGCGAACCAAGAGCCTGCATCCACAGCCACCAAGCGCGCCGCAGTAGTGCCCAGTAATTGTATAATGAGGTTTAAAGATCACAATTATACCAATCAATGTGGCAATATTCGGATGGCGGTGACATTGCGTACAGTTTTGATCCTTTTCAAATCTTTACCGGTATCCTATCCCACTATTGGAAATCCGCAAGTCCGAGTAACCCACTCCATCTTCAAACCCTCGATCTAATCTAATCCAGAAATCTGCGTATCCGAGTTCCACTTTCCCAGTCCTAGCATACATACATTACTAACTTTAAACTTGCCTAGCATACACTATATTGACATTTTTAATGTCTTTACTGGCACCCCATGCGAGTCGAAGGTCGAGTTCATCTCCCCGGCACAGCATGCAACACCTAATCTAGAAATCTCCTAGTCCGAAAGGGAAAGAAAGAGGAATGTTGATGACGTCACGAACTGAAGGAGGTTTCCACTTCCTTCCCGAATCCTCGACCTAATCCAGAAATCTGCGAATCAGAGAGAGAGAGAGAGAGAGAGAGAGAGAGAGAGAGAGAGAGAGAGAGAGAGAGAGAGAGAGAGAGAGAGAGAGAGAGAGAGAGAGAGAGAGAGAGAGAGAGAGAAAGAAGAAATAGTACGTTACCAGCTTGATGACGTCACAAAGTTGTTCAAGCTGGTTTATGTCTTCACTGTGACTTCATCCTTATTTCATCTTAACTGGTATCTGGATCGAACTTCTCTCAAAAGAGTGGAACGTTGATGACGTCACAGGCGAATTCAAGCTGATGATCGAAGGAATCGGAATTCAAAGGCAACAAAAATGTAATAAAATTGCGCTGACGTTTCGTTAATACAATTATCATCATCACAGCGAAAAAGTATACTCTTGTCACAAGCCGATGTTTTAAGGGACGTCGATGACGTCGTAAGTAGGTTTAAACTGATTGGTGTCTTTAATGCTACGCCTTTAGGCTTGATGACGTCACAAGGAGGTTTGACAGATACTGATGATGTCACAAGCAGGTTGTTGGTTGAACTCTTTACTGTGCCTTAATTCGCTATCGAAAATTCACGAGTTTCTTTTTTAAATGTCTTCACGGATACCCCAGCCGTCGATTGGAAATCTGCGAGTCCAAGACCCAGCAGACGAATTATTTCTAGCAGTCGTACTTATTCTTCCGTGAGAGTGACGCTTGATAGGTTCTTGGTTCCGGGAACAAAATTGTATTTTGGTATCACTGGCCCTTCTTTTCTTTCTCCTTCGTTTCAGGTCTGTTCGAAAAGTTCCTCTCCCAATGGACATGAAGACAACGAGATGCCGGATGAGGAATAAGGATCGCATTATGATTTTTTTACTAACAATTTATATTCATTAACTAAAGAGCGAATATCACATACATAGAAAGAAAAATTGAAGTCGGAGTCAACTCCGGAAAAATTTGATAAGAATCAACATCAAATACTTATGCACATAAATTTGAGTTGTGCACAACTTATTCAAATTAGGATTCTTCATGTTCGGACTAATTTTGAGCTATGAAGATTATACCACGAAAAAATGTCAGCGTCTCTCCTGTGTGACGTCATCCACAGTCTCAACCCGATTTAGAGCTTTGGAAAAATTCTAAAAAAAAAATCTATTCTTGCTCAATAAGATATTTGTCGTCAAACAAGTGAAGAATACCATATTTTTGTACTTATAAAATTTTTGTAAATTAATCTACGATTCTAATTTATTTTCATAAGATAACTCAATTTAGTTATCAACATCATAATATTTATGCACATAAATTTGAGTTGTGCACAACTTATTCAAATTAGGATTCTTCATGTTCGGACTAATTTTGAGCTATGAAGATTATACCACGAAAAAATGTCAGCGTCTCTCCTGTGTGACGTCATCCACAGTCTCAACCCGATTTAGAGCCTTGGAAAGATTCTAAAAAAAAAATCTATTCTTGCTCAATAAGATATTTGTCGTCAAACAAGTGAAGAATACCATATTTTTGTACTTGTGAAATTTTTGTAAATTAATCTACGATTTTAATTTATTTTGAGGAGATAACTAAATTTAGTTATCAACATCATAATATTTATGCATATAAATTGGAGTTGTGCACAACTTATTCAAATTAGGATTCTTCATGTTCGGACTAATTTTGAGCTATGAAGATTATACCACGAAAAAATATCAGCGTCTGTCTTTTGTGACGTCATCAATGGTCTCGACCCAATTTAGAGCCTTGGAAAAATTCGAAAAAAATCTATTCCTGCTGAATAAGATATTTTCGTCTTCAAACAAGTGAATAACCAAGAAGAGAAATTTTTATTAATAAAATTATTATAATTAATCAAGAATATCATATTATTTTTGTACTTAAAAAATTTTTGTAAATTATTCTACGATTTTAATTTAGATTTTTTCAAAAAGAATAATGTTTAGTACAACCATTAAATAAAAATTATTAAGATATAAAAAATAAATATAAAAATACAGAAAAAAATATTGTTTCCGTATAATATTTGTATTAAGAAATCATAACGAAAACAAATATTTAAAATTAATTCATTTCATCATTTTATATTAATTATTATAATGAATATTATCTTTATTTTAGTTTTAATAATTAAATTTATATTAAAAAATTAATTTAATAGTAAATCAATTTCACAAAACCAAATATTAGAAATTATTTGAACCGAGTTCCGATTTTTTAGTAGAGGAGGTATGCGAAAAAGTTTGAAGCTGTGAAGCTCTGCAGAATTGAGCTCACAGGAAGGTAGACCCACGAAATTTCAAGCTGGGCCACAATTGTGGAGTTTTTAGCTAAATTTCTCCTATGAGCAAACACGGCAGGCTCAGACTAGCATAAGTGAGCTAGGCCGAGAGGGAGATTTTAGGTCAAGACTTTTTAAGTGAATAAGATTCTATATCTCTGCACTATGAACAAAGTTCAAACTTGGATAACCTATTGTCCAGAAAAAATACAAATTGAAGGAGAGCGTCACGTCTTCAATGTACTTGGTGGTTAGAAAGAGATAGAGGAAGGACTTGGAAGAATTACAAGCACGAAATCATGCTCATTAGGGCCGGATGTGGCTTAAAATGCCTGAACACGAGGAACAAGAAGGCGAGTGTTAAGTTTTCAAGAGATGATTTTTGGTTTCAATCCAGATAGAGGAGGTCCTTAAAATCCAGAAATCTGTAGCCTGAATTTGAGTACCCATATCCTAGCGTACATCAATATTCAATTAATAATTTATTTAATAAAATTTTCAATGATTAAAAAACTAATTATAAAGATTTGAAACTAAATTTGGAATTATATTAAAATTGAATTTTAATTTCAGTATGTAATATTGCCCGTCAATTCAAAATTATTGAATAAGTCAAATATTTACATATTAAAATTAAAATTCAATTTCAAATCTTTATAAGTAAATTTATAATAATCATTATTAATTTCATCAAATAAATTATAATCAATTTAAATTTATTTATTAATTAAATATTGTTTTATTATATCTTAAATATGAATTTTTTTATAGTATGTATTCTTATTATTATTTTAATTTACTCATTTTGATTCATATAATAATTTTTTTTATTAATTCAAGATTTAATTATAAAAATTTTTACTTTTATAATTTTATAATTAAATATAATCATTTAATAATGATATTAATTTTTTGATTATGTTAATTATTTTATTTATTAGATTAGAAATTTTCATTTATTAAAATTTATAATTTATTTTTAGTTATCGACTGCCTATGGACAAACTGCCGAAACTCCACTCATGACCGCGGGTGGTAGAAAGTACTTTTCGTCCAAAAAAATGTTCTTTACTTTCAAAAGAAAAAACGAAGGTATGCCATTTTCTTGATAGGCCGTCGATATTAGGCTGTAATAGCTTTTAACTAGGCCTAGCACACGCCTGTCTAATAATAGACTATACTAGGCTTAAACTAGGTTCAGCATGTACTGGATTATGCTAGACTTCTATCGAAAGAGAGGAATTTCGATGCTGACGTCACAGAATAATTCAAGCTGATGATGTCACAATCTGATGACGTCAGAAGAAGATTCAACGGATGATGATGACATCATAAGGAGGTGTCTTTAATACTGCGTCTTTAAGGTTGATGACGTTACAAATCATAGACCTTACTTCATGAGGTCTATGTCACAAATGGATTCGACCCATGATGGTGACGTCACAATGAGGTTTAAACTGATTGATCTCTTTACTGTACCTTCATTCGCTGTCGTGAATTCGCAAGTTTGAAGCAAGGTTTCCTTTTTTTAACGTCTCTACCGGTATCCCAGACGTCTATAAAAATCTCCTCATCCCCCCCCTCCCTCCCCAGAAAATTTGCGACGAATCCTTGATATTATCCAGAATAGTCAGCTCATTATAATACTAGACTATGAATAGCGCGATAGAGGCCGAGGGACTTGAAAGAATTAGAAGCACGATATCGGGCCAGATGTCACTTAAAATGCCTAAAGACGAAGAATAAACAGGAGGATGTGACGTCATCAGGAGATGATTTATTTGGTTTAAATCCTTATAGAGGAGAGATGAAGACGAAAATGAGGGTGTGATGGCAAAAAAACAATTACGATAGTTACGTAAAAGAGGACTTTCAGGACTTCCAAAAATACAAGTGCCTACGCAGACAGTTATGAAAACAGCGGAGATATCGCAGACGGTGCAATGGCCGCCGATCAAGATCAAGTAAGATTTTTCGTCTCTTAATCGCCATTTTCTCAACTACAAGTCAGAAACTGTTACATTCTTCGAAATCAAAGTACAATATTTTGTTGCGTATTTTAAACTACCATAACAATCGTATTTTGAATTGCATTTTTAAAACGCGCTGCGATCAAAAGCGAAACACTGCATGCGAACGTTTTCTCTTGACACCTTGTAAAAATCCCGAATGATAATTCCAAACAAAGCTTACGCAGCGAACGAGTCGAAGAGTTTCGAATAATCTTAATTTCACACCCAGCTACAGCATATATAATATCGACACGGCGAGAACGCACTCATTAGCGCCCCATTAACCCGCTTCAACCGGGTCACTCAATTTTACGGAGATGTTCGACCAGAACCAGTTACATTTCGTACCCGTACTGTTATAAACATGCACTCGTGAGAAAACACCTTCTTCTTCGTCTAATATATACTGTATCCTAATCCACGACATCACCCATCTAAGACCACAATACACGTCGAGAATAGTGGTATTCTTTATAACCGGAACCCTTCTTTATACGAAGTGAAAAAAAAAAAGAATACTATTAGGATTTGCCAAAAAAAAAAAAATCACCATTATTTTTCTAACGTTGGCATGTGGTTCTTGATCGAGCCAAACAAACGGTTTTCGCGATATCCGGAAGCTGTGCAGGTTCCTCGTGACTCGACGACAAGGACACCAGATTAGACCCCGACGTCCCCGCGCCCACCTTCGTGTGTCACCGCGCGCGACGCGAAAACTATTATATCGTGGTGATTTTTCATAACAATATCCCAGGTGAAAAAGCGCCCGTATACCTATTTCTTTCCCTTTGATAAATGTACGTCTGTCGCGTATAGAGAATGATACTCTTCGGAAACCACCTACATCAATGAGCGAGTGTGCTTCTGTGTACATATTCATGTTGGTGAGCAAAAGAAGAACTGAACTACTTTTCAGACCGCGCCATACATTATATAAATCGTACTTAATATAAAACATTGTTCTAGACAGAGAAAAATTCCTACTTAATCACCGGCTATCGCTATTAATTTCCGCTTTTATAGAATTAAACGGACCTCATTAATCATTTAGCGCTCGTTGACTTCTTCTTGAGAAAATTGATTTTTCATCTCGAATACTAGAATTGAGAAACATGTTTGTATAAAACGCGTAAAAAGATAAATAAGTATCTCTTTATACTATTCGATATTGTACCAAGAGGTAAAAAAAAAAAAGAGTTGAAAACAAGATCGATTTGTTATTTACTTATTTGAAATTGATTCGCTAGATTGAATTTAAACGCTCGTTGATGCGCTCACGCTTTTGGATTTTCGAGTCTCCATAAAATGAAACGCGTATAAATAATGAGAGCCATTAGCTCACGAATCTGTTATCATTAACACACTCTCATCTCCACTTTTTATGCATGCACGTATTGCATACCTCTGCTCTTTCTTTCTTTCTAGATATTCTTTTTTTGTATTCAACTTTTACCCTTCCATCCGCGACGACAGTTATTTATTTTGAATAACGAAATCGTTAATTTTAACTTTTTGAAAAATGAAAAGAGCGCACTATTATACACAGTATACGTACTTGATGCGTGTATATATGGGTATGGGTACTGTGTATTGAGAAAAATGTTAGAGGAGGACGGAGACTATATTACCGGTACATATAAGAACGCGAAAACTGATGACTGAATCGGGAATGTGGAGGCGACATTGTAACGATAAGAATGTGAACTTTTATTTGTAGGCTGGTAACACAAGCGTGAACGAAGTGCGATGATTGCATGAGGCGAACGAGTTATTTAATGAGCGACACATTCTAAAAGGAAGAAGAGAAAAAAAAGAAGAAAAAAAAAAACGCGCACGTATTAATTTTATAGATAGAGTTCCGTATAACCGCTTTATGCACAATATTGTTTACGAAGTGACGTGCGATTAAAGAATCGAGAGAAAAAAATTATTAATTAAAATTTCTGGCTGATTAATTGCTCAAGATGGGGCGTATAAGAGGAGAAAGCTTTCCAAATAGCGTCTCGTAAAGGATAACGTACACCTCGTAATTGTTCTCATTCTTCTATGACTGGCCATTAGGTAGGGTTCGTTGAGGTTTGGACCTCGCTTTTTGGGTAGTTCCTTCTCTCTTTCGGTAGGCTTTTCTCGCCCGCTTGGATCTCTCGACGAGGAATCTGCTTCGAAAGTCAGTATTCAAAATCCTCCAGCCATGTTACGTTTGCTTTATCTCATTCTAGAATTCAGGTATGAAAAACATTTCCTTTGCGAGCTCAGACCTCGTTTCAAGTTAAAAGTCCGTAATTTTAAACTAGTTACGAGACAGTATCACGTGGTCACTTCGAACTTAGTATTACTGTGCTGCACAATTCCGATGAACAGTGTAGAACTCGCCCAATTTCGACGGTAAGTCGACCAAAATAATTCAATACAAAATTGACTGCTGTAATTTGTTCTAACAACTCCGTTTTGATTTTGAAATCTAAGTCAGAATCTATTTTGTATCCGAATTGACGTCGAGTTTGCGTCAACTTTGGTAAGCTGGGTTGATTGTCACAAAAGCTGACAAACGGAATGCCGTTGTGGTCTTAGAGAAGTCTTCCTACATTTCCAAGTCCACGGTGTGCTCAGCCACTACGGAGCTCAGAAGAATACCCAGTTCAATTTTCCTACTTTTATAAAAGAGGTTAGGTTTCTTAGTAAATTCATCATTAAGAATCCTTTAACCACAAAAGGCATTATGGAACCTAACCATGTTTCTCCCCTCCTTTAAGGGCTACCTAAAATGCATAAGGAAGGTGTACCTATGCGGCTGGTAGTCTCATTCGTCTCCTCCCCGACCTACTCCCTTGAAAAATTTCTCGATCACTGATTTAAATCTAGAGTGGAGTTCAAGTCTCCCCATTCTCGCCAACAATCTGAAGCATGTTTCCCTCACTTTAGGTTCAATTTATGTTCCTTCGATGTTCTCATGAGGAAATGGGTGAATTCTTTGATCTATTGAGGGTCTGTTGGTTCCCGAACTTTCGTAAATTTAATGGTAAATTTTACGAGTTTCCTGAAGAGGTGGGGATCCCTATTGGATCTCCACTGGGTTCTGTTATCTCGGAAGTTTTCATGTCTAAATTTGAGGGTGACCTGTTCTCTTTGGGCCGGGTGACGGTGAATCATATACACTATAGGCATAGGTACGTTGACGACGGTTTTGTGTGCGTCGACCGGTCCTACAGAACTCCTTGGTGAGTTTCTCACTTATCTAAACAGTCTTTACACTTCCATAAAATTTACACTGGAAGTAGGTGGCTCCGCTAAACTTCCCGGACTTGTCTGTTTCCGTCATGGACGGTGTCCATGAATTTGGTATTTATAGAAAAAATACCTCGACCGATATTACCATCCACGGGTCGTCATTTGTACCTGTTGCCCACAAAGTTATTAAAGAAAAACAGAAAAATCGTTTTTTTTCTTTTTCCACAAAGTTATTATTTTATTGATAGCCTGATACATCGCTTGATTCATGTCCCCTTGAGTCAGGCCACTTTCCTTAAAGAATTAATGACTATAAAGGACGTGGCTAGAGTAAATCAAGTCAGGGTTGACATTGACCTTATGGTTCGTAGGAGGCTTACAAGGAAATGCCTTGACTCTACAACCTCCCTCCCCCGGGATTTGCACCACGATGGTAGGAAACGGTGGATTAAGTTCCCGTTTCTGGGCAAGTCTTCATCGCAGTTGGGCCGTATCCCCGCCTCTTCGGGTTTCGGTCAGCCTTCTATAACCACGCTACTGTTCAGAGTCTTTTCGTGAAATTAAAGGACCCCATTCCAGTGGCCGAGAGAGGATGGGTTTATGGGGTGGTTCATGGAGATTACCCTAGTGTCTAAACAGGAATGACCAGCTATCATCTCCGAATTAGAATTTGATGAAAGGGAAAGTGGGGGAGTCAGCCTTTGTTGATCATTTGATCGAAAGTGGTCACAAATTTAAAGAGGGGTCCGAAGTCCTCCTCCATAGGGAAAATTCGTACTTCAAATGTCTGGCCCTAGTAGGAACAGAAATTCTCCGACATCGGAATAATAGTGGCGTTAACGTTTTGAACAGGTACATTCATCGAACTAGTCTACGGGAATGATTCACATTTCGATGACTCGTTGGTTCGGTCATCAATCCGTTTGATGTCGCTTATTCTTATTGGTTTTGGGTTCAGTTGCTTTCTATACTTCGAGAATGGCTGATTAGCCGAAAGCGCTCAATGTTTTCAATTACGTGCGGTCCTTTGCAATTTCCTTTTGTTTTACTCCTTTAAGTATCCTCGTAACTTCAAAATTTATTTGAATTGACCCTGTGACGTCACGATCTGATGACGTCATCGGACAATTTTCGCCGCGGACAGCGCACGGTGAATTTTTCAAAAAACTCTTCTCTGTTGGAAAACAACGGCTTCCTTAACGTCGCGTCGTTAAAAGAGAAGCGCAGGGTTCCTGTTTTATGGGTTGAAGAAACGTAATTTTAAACGTCGCAGGAAACTGTAATTAGAATGAATATTTTCATAGATAGACGAAAAAGCACGTGAAAAATTTGGTCCATCGACGGGACACGAACCCGCATCTCCACATTTGACGGACGGGTGCCTTACCATTAGACCACAATGGAACAGAATTTCTCACTGGGCTTTTGTCTATCTATATCCCTCTCCCTGCAACAAGGAGACGAATGACTATACAGACAGCCAGCAAGAGGAGGAAGATTTAGCTCGCAAACGAACTCTCAAACACATTATGCGACCCGCATTAGGATAGCCCCTTCAAGTTACTAGATATGCAATGCTTTATACAACAATTGGCTTGCCCCCTTCAATGAGCTAGATATGCAATATTTTAAACACCAGAAGTCCCTCTTCTATTGGGACCGAGCAGCGCTAGAATCGCTCGTTTGAAGGAACTAATTCTACACACTAACACATCGATTCTACACGAATCCGTTCCTTTAAGTTACGGCTATCCATACTAAACAATAAAGAGGAATACTCCGACGTGGAGTAACGTCAATGAAAAGTGTCGGAAGTTTGAGGCGAAGTTGAAGGAGAGGAAAAATAAGAAGCTGTCCTCCCTAATGACGGTTAATGAGGAGGTGGTTGAGGAGGGGGTGAGTGATGGTGTTGTCGTTCATAAATTCCATCCTCCCCTCATAAATAATAGTCAGGTAGTGTTCAATAGTGACGAAACATCCCTCCTTGAGAAAGGTTTGAAGTTCAGTATGCCTCCCCTCAAGAATGATGAAACCTTGGCGAATGTTGTTGCGGATCTTGCGGTTAAGATTGGTCCTGGTTTTAATACCCAGAAAGTCTGTGCCGAATTAGTCCGTAATAATCCCCTCCCTCGCATGAGTAATAAATTGGGAGGAGTGATTCAGGGTCTAAGGAGGAAGATGAAAGAGGGAGATTTGATCGTCACTAAGGCTGACAAGGGCAACGCTGTTGTAGTGATGGAGAGATCGGCCTATTCTTCTAAGGTCCATGAAGTCCTACAGCAGTGTGGTGCTAAAGAGAGTGAGGATTTCAGCTTTCCCAAGCACGTCAAAGAAGTTAGGTGTGTCATCAACAGGAGTGAGGCTGTTATCAAAACTCCTGCTTTGAAAAAAGCCCTCCTCGTTCCTAACCCCACACCCCCCCTCTTGTACGGGCTGCCTAAAGTGCATAAGAACAATACCCCGATGCGACCCGTTGTTTCTTTCGTCTCCTCTCCTACCTACCTCCTTGCTAAATTCCTTGACCGCTGGTTCAAAAATCGTATTGATTTTGAATCCCCTCATTCGGTCTTGAATTCGGCCTCTTTAACTGACGTCCTCAAGGATGTAAGCCTTCCCCCGGGAACGACCATCTGCTCGTTTGATGTTGTTGGTTTGTTCCCGAATATTCCTAAGGCTGCTACTATCCAGCGCATGGGTGAGCTACTCGTCAAAGCCAACATTCCTCATAATGAGCTCCACGAATTCTTCGATCTTCTTAATACTTGCTGGTCCCCTAACTATTGTAAATTTGAAGGGAAATTTTTCGAGTTCCCTGACGAAGTAGGGATCCCATTGGATCACCACTAGGCTCTCTCATATCCGAAATCTTCATGTCTAAGTTTGAACTTGACCTCTTTTCCTCGAACCAGGTGTTACTTAATCATATTCATTATTGGCACAGGTACGTTGATGACGTTCTATGTACCTGGACTGGTCACCCAGATCTCCTTGGTGAGTTTCTGAGGTATCTCAATTCCTGGTACCCTTCCATCAAATTTACGTTGGAAATAGGGGTATTTTCCATTAACTTTTTGGATTTATCGATCTCTATAATAGACGGTATCCATAAGTTTGGAATTTACAGGAAAGATACTACGACCGATGTTTTAGTCCACGGTGGTTCGTTCGGTCCTGTTGCTCACAAGATGGCTGCTTTTCATAGCCTAGTTCACAGACTGACTCGTATTCCTTTGAGTCAGTCTGCCTTCAAGAAAGAGTTAATCACAATTAAACACCTGGCCAGAGTGAATGGGGTCAATGTTGATGTTGACGTGATGGTTCGGAGGAAAGTTACGAGGGGCCTCCTCGATTCCACCACCTCCCTCCCCCGAGACACGATCCGTGATCGCCGTTTGCGTTGGATCAGTCTCCCTTTCTTGGGGAAGTTCTCCCAGCAATTGGGTCGGGCCCTTCGCCCGTTTGGCTTCAGACCCGCGTTTTACAACCCTACCACAGTCAAGAGGTTGTTTGTGAGACTGAAGGACCCCATACCTGTTGATGAGAGGAGTGGTGTGTATAAGTTGGAGTGTGAGGATTGTGGAGGCTTTTATATCGGTGAGACCAGCCGCCAAATGAAAGTTCGAGTAGCTGAGCACCTGAAGTCTTGGAAGAAGGGACACTTGGGGGAGTCAGCTTTCGCCGATCACTTAATAAACAGTGGCCACAGCTTCCGTGAGGGATCCGAAAAGCTCCTCCATAAGGAGAATTCCTACCGTAAGCGTATCGCCCTCGAGAATATAGAGATAATTCGTCATCTCAACACTGACGGTATCACTGTTCTTAATTCGTATATTCCGGAAGATGGCCTGATCGAACTTGTTTATGACTCACACCGTGATTTCTCGTTTGGACGATCTTAATACCTCGTTCTTCTCTTTTGTTCGTCAGTTGCTTTCATTTCAGGATCGAAGATGGTTGTTTAACCGAAAGCGCTCGTCGTATTTTCATTTTTTCTGCGGTTTGCATTTTTTTTACTCCACGTCGGAGTATTCCTCTTTATTGTTTAACATCGATTCTACGTAGAACACATTCCAAATTCCCTCTTTTCCTTATCAAAAAATACGAAACGACACTAGCGCCACTATAATTTGCCCGGCCTCAATCAGAATTATCATGTATACTACCGGTCGCGAATCGAAATTTTTCAGAGTCCCCTGCCTATCATATACAGTCCGAGAGTCGAAATTTTTCCAAGTTTTTCGCCGGGAAACGCACGGCAAATTTCTCGAAAAACCCCATTAGAACAGGTTTTTTGTTAAAAAATTGTTCTGCCGGAACCAAATGAATAAAGATCATATTTTTAGTGTTATTTTACAGTGTTGTTTGATTCAGGTAGCAATTGAGACAAAATAATTTCCGATAGCGGATAAAGGCACTATAAAGACATCAACCAGCTTAAATCTCTTCGTGACGGCCTGACTTCGTCAGCTGAGACCTGCCTGTGACATCATCAAGCAATCGACGCCAATTCCATGGTTATACGTCAGCTTGAGGATTCAGAGCTCCAACTTCCCCTGGACCTATCTTTAAAGAGGTCCATGAGGCTAATTTTTTTTCATATATCTTTTTCCTCCATAAAGAACTAATATTGGACATTTTTCCAAGCCTCTAAATTAGGTCAAAGCTATTGATGACGTCACAAAGGTAGCAAGCGGACGTTGTCTGAAGTGCGAAATTAGTCTGAATATGAAATATCTTGGCCTAAAATTCTTTTATGGGCCTAACTTATGTGTAGCCTTAGACTTCATCCTGCCCTACGACTCTGTGATCCATAGATTTAGGTCTGATTGGATGAAGGTGAAAAAAAAGTATTCGAAACAATAAACCTAAGATAATTACGAGGGATGCTAGGGTTGGAGGAAGGCTCGGGTGGTTGGATGTTACATGAAAGTTAAGTGAGTATCAGTATTCGTCTCCAATCTTAAATCAGTATATACGAGTAACTCCAAATGGTCATCAGGCAACTGGTGGATATCATTCTTCCTACATTGTGGGTTCCTCTCATTATCCTCCCCCTCCAAGATTTCGACTACATTGTTCGATCTTATTTTTGGATAAAGAATGATTGCGAATCAAATTTCACTCTCATCCTGGTGTGGTTGCGATCAAAATTTCGCAGTCTTTTGAGCTTACTCTCGACTAGACTATAGAGTTCTAAAATATAATCGACCAAATAATCCTCTTCAACCACCTTAAATTACATCAATCTTCCCTTGTATCCTCAGACCATCCTTTGGTGCGATTCGTTTTCAGCCTTTGCGCCAAAGTATACGAATTTCTAGTTCACTCAACGTTTTCGAAAGACCGATACTACAAATATTATAAACACCATCATAAAATACCTATGTGCTTTTAATCTTTTGCGTTTATTTATTTTAAATTTCAAAAAGTTCTCACGAAGTGGTGAAAAGTGAAAATTGTCTAGATATCATTCAAAATTCGATTCCGTGAAAGTATCTCAACTTCTATAGTTGTGCGTTTAGAAATCTGTTGATGACGCATCAAAAACATAACGTTATGATGACATCGAGAGTTGAAGGTAACCTTAGGTATTATTATTCGAGGTAGATCGTCCGATTTCGTATATCTGATAAGGAGGCTAGATTCGGAGCATACACAACAATCGAGGACATACCGAATAATTTTCAAAATAGAAAGCTCGTAAAGAGGAGGGAGCCATTTGAGACGATTCCACCAGCGATGATAATGAATTCCGACGAACTGATGTAAGATAATGCAAATTTCAATCCTATCAAGTCACCAAGATGAGAGCTGACTAAGGGAGTTTTTCTTCGACTATAATTGACAAGAAATTGTGATTCAGCCGCGTTCACGAAGTCGTTATCGACTAGTTTTTTTTTTGTAAACGGTTTAACACACTCCTCCGTGTTTCTCGATTAAGTATTTTATTTGTTCGAAAAAATACAAAATAAAAGATGTAACGTGAGAATTCTTTCGGTCCTACTCATCTTCTCTAGAACTCTATGATCGTTGACCTAACGACCTAAAAATTGGAAAATTTCGTTTTAGTCATTAAAATTTGACTTTATAATAATGTGTTTCAACAAATTTTATGAAACGGATGTCAAAAAAAAAAATCTTTTACAATCGTAAATAAACCATTGTAAACCTTGACAAAAATAATTTATTCTATTTTTTGAGGTTTTTTTATTTTATTCAATTAATTTTTATTAACATTCGCCTCGTCAGTACGACATTATTTTTTCTTATTTACATGGAACGTCACTTTCTATTTTTCGGCTCATTTGTATAAATTCGTGTATTACTCGTACGTATTCGAAACCATGCACTCATCGGTTCCATAATCGGTATTTAATTAATATTGTTTTTTACTGTTTTTGTTTCGCTCCCTTCAGTGTTTGACTGATGGTAATAACGGATTTTCGCTCTTCAACACCGTCGTTAGGATTTTTTTTTTTAGACAATCTCTTCTCCGTGAAGGTTTTATACTTTGTTTACGCGGCCAAGACCAGATATTTCAATCGCGATGCCATCGTATATTTTTAAGACAGAGGAGGAAGGAAAAAAAAAAAAAAAAAAAGGTAGAAATAAAAACGAATACACGAAACAAATGAACGAACAAACTGAGAATAGAGAAGAGAGAGAGAAAAAAAGTTGATAATATTCTCTAAAACAAAGAAACCGGACTACATTTACAAAGAAGGAAACAATACGGGGGGACTTTGATAGGCGGCTTTCTCATCGGTATTTCAAAAACCGGATTAAAGTGTCAAAAGCAACAGATTGGTTCGGTGAGGAGCGGAATTAGACGGGGGAAAAAATAACAATAATGAAAAAAAAAGAGAGAAGAGAGAAAAAAAAAAATGAGAATTAAACGTACATGGAATCCACATCAGCATCCCGTAGCATGCAGGAGAAACATTTAAATTTTGTTGGAAAAATATAACGTGCACGCACACAGATAGTATCGAAGGGTGTAAAGTAGTACAAACGGCTGATGGGTAAACGAATGAAAAATTATCATTTCGGATGACATCGATTCGTGAATTGATAAAAGAGGTCGTCGATAAATGCGCGGATTGGCTGGGTGATTAATTATCTTGAATAATATCTTTCCTTGGCTTATTCGAATGAAGAGAAAAAAAAAAAAAGTGGGAAAGATATTATTCTCGGTTAAATATATCCGCATTCGAACAACACGTATTCTAAGTCTATACGAATCATGCAATATTATTGCCTTCTTACCCTTTCAAGATCAGACTAGCCTCACCACTTTGGCTGTGAAGATGTCTACCTAACTTAATAGCATTTTTGTCTTCTCTTTTTACAGAAAAAATGACTTTATTCAACTTCTTTAGCCTCGCGATCTACTCTGCCTGACTGCATAGACGTCTTAGCTGATCTTTGTAGCTTCTCGATTTTGAAAAAATACTTAAATTCAACCTGCGAATTTTTTATCCAGGATTTGTTCTGACTCGATTCGTCCACCAAGGTTAGGCGGATTTTTCGAAGTCATGCGAGATGTCAAAAACAGTAAAGGAGGTGGAATAAGTTTAAAGTATCTCAGGTTATAAACCTCGTAGCTTACTTAGTTCACGTGATCTCTTTCATGGCAAAAGATGAGTGGGCAAATACGCTAATTTTTTCCTCGTCATACGTTTGCTCTTGGATATTGTGCATAACTCACCTGAAAATAAAGAAATAAATGTTTAAGTAATAAATCTATATTAACAGTACGGGTAACTAAAAGAAAAAATAAATATTTTTTTCCTGCAGTAGAGGATTTACGTCAGGAGGGGGGGAATTCGGAAATTCCCACAAAAACCTAAAACATAAGGGCAAAATTCGCAGCCTGATTCGTCAGCTACTCAGGATTGCCATCAGTAAGTGTGTAGGCTAATGGGGAACTTATTTTATGGGTATTTCTTTGTTTGTGCTTCTTCTAAATAAATATTCAACTTTGTTCCTCACCAGTTCAAGCTCGAACGTCTATATTTTTCCAAGTTTCCCCCTATCAGATACAACTCAATATTCGAATTTTTCTAGGTCCCTCTTCCATCTTATACACCTTCAAAGTCGAAATTTTTCTCAGTCCCCCTCCTATTACCTATAGCTCGAGGTCGAAAGTTTTCCTACCCCTCTTCCCATCATGTATAGCTTGAAAGTCGAGATTTTTCCAAGTACCCCAGGTCGACATTTTTCCAAATCTCTCTCCCGTCATATACAGCTTGAAGGTCGCGATTTCCCGAGTCCTCCTCCTATCATGTAGCTCCCAGGTCGAAAATTTTCCAAGTCACAAGTTTTGCCAGATGGCGCCCGGAAGCCGGCGACAGTCATTTTTCTTCAATTTACCTCCCGATAAAATGGGTTTCCAATTGAAAAGTAGATTCAGGGAAAAGAAAGTTTTTTTTTTTTTTTTTTTTTTTTTGATTTTCAATTTTTCAATTTTCGAAAAAGTCGTTGATTTACGCTTTCAAAATCGCCCCTGTTCTTGTGTTATTTTCTTTGAGCATGTTTTGAGGTATTTGTCATGCTGGATTATCCCTTCGAGTACACCTTGCTTAGTCTCTACAAAAGATGGTCAGAAAGTGGGCACTCAGAAAGCTGAATAGCGACCGTGTTCCCACGGCAGCCACCACCAATGGTAACGCCACCAATAGTAGAAGAGGATGGTATGTTCCTCTGAAGTACCGGGGAGGTGGATGCAGCAGTCGACAGACAGCGGGGTGAGTATTGGGAAGCTCCGGGTCTAGATGGGATCCTGAGCGTAATACATTCAGTTGACTCGGCATCGCTTGTTGATACATTCATTGTGGTACTTGCTGAGGGACTGTTCCCCTATGCTGTGTAAGAAAGCCAGGCTAGCGTTGATCGATAAGACGGATAAACCATAAACGAAAAAACGAATACTCCAAGGGGAGAGTAAACAAATGCAAACCGCAGAAAATAAAAACGAAGGGAGCGCTTTCGGTTAAAACCACCTGGCCTGCTATCCTCTGATCTTCCACTGTGCCTGTTAGTTAAGGAGGGCAAACTGTTAGAGAAAGTGATAGCCAATCGACTTGAGAGCTATCTGAAGGAAGGAGATATAATTTCAAGTAGTCACTACGGTTTTCAAACTGGATGCTGTACATCAGATGCTGGAATCAGGCTGAAGTGGGTGGCCAAATCAGGAACAAAAGTCACGCAACGCTGTCTCCGTCAGCCTCGACATAAGAAATGCTTCAACTCAATTCCGTGGGAGAGGATATTGTAAGTCCTTATGGACGCAGAAGTGCCTGTTTACCTGCTCAGGATGATCAGCAGCTATTTTAGCTGTTGAGAAATCCAGGGAGAGACGTCGCTGGTACGGTGAAGAGCCCAGTTACTTGTGGGATCATTTTTTTGTCCTGCTACTCACAAGATTGCAACTTTCAATAGCTGAACTCATCGACTGACTCATATTCTTTTAAGGCAGGCAGCTTTCCAGAAAGAACTGCGGTGACAATTAAGCACCTGGCCAGATTGAATTAGGGCATTGGGACATTGACCTCATGGTTCAGAGGAGGCTCACTAAAAAAAAATGCCTTGGCTCTGCCACCTCCCTCCCTAGGGATTCACACCTAGATAGTAGAAAAAGGATTACATTTCCCTTCCTAGGCAAGTTTTCCTTGCAGTTGGGCTGTGTTGGTTTCCGGCCGGCCTTTCACAATTCCAATACAGTGAAAGGTCTACTTGTTAAATTAAAGGATCCCATTCCTATCGCCAAGAAGAGTGGTGTGTACAGCATAGCCTGCAATGATTGCCCTGGAGTCTACATAGAGATGACTAACCGTCAGCTCCAAATTAGAGTGGCTGAGCATAAAAAAGCATGAGAGAAGAATAACTTGGGAGAGTCGGCCTTGGCCGATCATTTATTCGAAAGTGGTCACAAGTTTGAAGAGGGATCTGAAGTCCTCATCCACAAAGAGAATTCGTATCTTAAATACAGGACCCTCGAAAATATTGAAATTATTCGACATAGGAATATAGACAGCGTCACCGTTTTAAACAGGTACATCCCTGATGAGGGATTGATTGAATTAGTCTATGAGAATGTTTCACATTTCAGGGATTTGCTGGTTCAATCATGACCTTCTTGTGATTTGTTTTCTTTGAATATCGTTGGTTAATCGAAGGCGCTCGGCGGCTGTAATCGAGCACTTTGCTGAGGAAAGAGCAATGGAGCTCAAAGCAAGGAAGAGGACAACGACTGATCAAGAGGCTTGACAGATCGAGCAGGAGGCCAGGCACTACTTGTGTGAGGAATGGAAAGCAAGAATTTCTTAGAGTGAGCTAGGCGAATGGACGCCCCATGTTTAATACGCAACTTTGATGAGTGGATGAACCAAGACCATGGTCAGGTGCAGGTGTTAAGCGGCCACGGCTGCTTCTACAAGTACTTTCATGAGAACTTAAGGAAAATTTGAGCAGGCAACGTGTTTGCATTGCTGTCAAGGGTGGGATGATGAATCACAGCGCAGCCGTGGAGGTGTGAGCGGGGCAAGCTTAGTCAGTCACTGCAAGAGGTTGGGGTCGATGAAGCGTTTATTCCAAGTAGGCTGGTAGCACTCCAGGTTCCGAGTAAAGCAAGGGCCTAGGGCAAATACAAACACCCAAAGTCGATTGTAAATCAACTGAAAATTGATTTCTTCCAAACGAGATTGACAATAGGTCGATATCACCATAGATTTTGACTCGGATTTAAACTCGATACTTTCAAAAGTCAATCTCGCTTAGGGTCAACGTCCTCCATTAACTCGAAATCCAAGTTCGACTGTTCGAAAGCTCTAGCCGCAATTTCACATCATCTATTCGTGCGGTTGAATCTAGCGATAACTACTGTACATACAAGACTCAGACTTCGATTAGGCGGTAAGCGTTTATGAGCTTTATAGGTGCGCTGCTGCGCAGCAGTCTCTATCTCGTGAACCCTGAAATTAATAATAATTTTTTCATCTCGTACGAGTATACAGCTATAACGGAAATTTGAAGTCGCGAAGTATACGACGATGTGTCTTAAGATGCGCGCAATACGCCAGAGAGCTTATTTTATGCAGGAAGTTGACGTTGAAAACTTCGAGGGGCAATCTACTCTGTTCGAAAATGAAACGTTACGTCGCGAGTTACATTATCTAGGCTAAAAATCGTTGCGTCGTCCGAACGATTAATTCACTCATCAGCGAGAAGGAACTAGTTGCACTCTCTCGAGTATATGTACGAGAGTAAAAATCAATCTATCTAATTACAGGTTTCACATCATTGCAACACAACGCCGTACACATACTCGCGTTCTCCGGAACATCGAACGGTTCATTCAAAATTAGGCTTTCTTAGGTTGTTTCTTTTATTTTATCTTGACAGTTGCATACAGATGCTGCCGCGCTACCAGCAGCAATAAGTAGTCTGTAAGAAAAAGAGGGAAAAAGAAAGGGAAGAAAAGAAGAAGAGGAAAGGCTATCTCTTTCTCTTCGTATAATTGACAAACCTTAGAGTGAGAGAGAACGAGAAGAGAACGAGACTTTAACATGTTTGATCGTAGGTTTTATATCGGCACAGCGTAGGAAAGTAGTTTTACAATTACAGAAGAATCTACGACCTACATGATTTTTTTTAAGTACCCATTCTCTCGATACTATACGGCCGAAGTATAGGAAGAAAAGGTAAATATATTTCGTATTTTCTTTCGGTGCATGGATACCAGGGCAAGCTCGCACGAGTAGAGTAGAAAATCAATCGATGAAGGAGAAGTTTCATGATTGGAATTATAGGAACCTTGTTGTCAATGTATAGGGGTGATGCATCGCATGACTTTTGTAGTCTGTTTAATGAAGTGGCTGAAAAGAGATACCAATGTGGGTCCGGTTTATTTTATTTGAAGCGTTGGGTCTGAATACAGAGTATTCGAAAGACTAATTCATCGATTCGTTAATTCATTAATTTTCGTTGTATCCATACTGGAATTGAATATAGAGTGATTTAAAAAGGAGAAAAGGATTATGAAACGTCGAAAAAGCTCAAGTTTATGCTCCTTTCTAGTAGTATTCAGACCTGCAGTGGCAAAGACTATTTTGCCTCTGAAGTAGGTCCCTGGTTCGAACTTTGATAATATTTGCGTCATAATTCTCCTTGATTAAAGTTTTCTTGGAACTTTCTAATCGAAAACCATATTTCAAAAATCATACTCCGATTTGTAGTTGTCATACTCCTCTTCTGGATGTTGTGAGTGACTTCATATCAGAGGCCGCTTCACTCAAAAAGTGTCGTCACGAAAGTTTACTCATCTGTATGTGGCTATGAAATATTAGAGAGAGGATGAAGAATTTGGTATTCTCGAAGAGGGATTGATAAACAACTCATTAACGAGATAAGATTTCAAATACTATGGTAGAAGTCCCCCTCAACCTACTGCAGTATAGATAAGCGGTCGATAGTGCGTTATATACGATTTTCACAAAATCAACTGAAAATCGTTTTTCGAGTCCAGGTCGAAATTAGTGGTATACTAAAGTCGGGGTCGGGTGACTCCCTCTTAATTTTAATTCGATTTCGTGTCAATCTTTTAAAATTTTTAATCAACCAATCAATAAAAGTCAATTTTTAGCGCTTTCAATATGCTTGCAGGCTGACTACAAATCCACCTCAAATCTTCAACTTTCACTAACAATCAATTCACGCACACGGTGATATCGAGTCGACTCTCCATTGTGATTCATTTTCACGTCGATGTGTACTGTTTATATTTTGAAATTGTATACATTGTGTGCACAACTTACATGCCAAAAAAAAAAAAAAAAAAATTGAACTAAAATTTTCATCAGGATTTGACTCAAAATTGATCATTAATTTAAGTCTATCAACTCATCAAAATTGAGTCGTCTTCTGTAATAAAGGTTTTCGTCAACTAAAAATCAACATAAATTAATTCTGAATCTACTCTATATCACGATCGACGTCGAAGTTGATAGGGTTTCAAAACTGAGATTCAAAATGACTCAAATTTAGATTGAGAGAGAAAAATGTACTTCAATTTGTACGTATCATCATCGCCACTTGACCGTTGTCGTATTGGTCAAGTATAATTCTGATATTCCACGGCATTGATTATTATATGATCATTATTTCATACGCATACCAAACAGACAGAATATTTCAAGTCCATCAAGCACGGGAAGGAAGATTTTCGTGCAGAAATAGTTACGATTTGAGCCTATATTAAAGTTATAATGTAACCTGTAGATATAATTGAGTAGTGCACAACTTACTGCCCCTCTCACCCCTATTTCAAAAATCGCGACATAGTATCGACGTCGGTCACACTGTAAAATAGATTCAAAATCCATGTTGATTTTTAGTGAAGACAAATCAGCTCGATTTTGACATCAATAATGAGTTGATTCATGGTCAATTCCGAGTCAAATCCCTTCAGTTAAATTTTCAGACTAACGTGTAATTTGGTCCATAAGTTGTGCACGCAATGCATAAAATTTCAAAATATATAATTTTCGCGCGTTATAATGTAACCCGTAAGTAGAATTGAGTAGTGCACAACTTATTCTCCTTCTCGCCCTGTCTTTCAAAATCACGATACAATGTTGACGCCGATCATATAGTAAAATAGATTCAGAATCAATGTCGATTTTTCTTAGTTGACAAAAACCTGTATCACAGAAGACGACTCAATTTTGACATTAACAATCAGTTGATAAATGGTCAATTCAGAGTGAAATCCCCAAAATTTTAATCAAATTTTTAGTCGAATGTGTAATTTGGCCTGTAAGTTGCCCAATAAGTTGTGCACACAATGTATAAAATTTCAAGATACACGGATTTTCGCGTAGAAATACAATTTGAGCGTAAAAATATTCGTAATATACCGTATATGCATAGAATGAAATTGTGCACAACTTATTATATTTCACGTCCCTCTTTTAAAATTGTGACAAAATGTCGACGTCGATCAAAAAGTAAAATAAATTCAAAATCAATGTCGATTTTTAGTTAACAAAAATCTTGGGAACAGAAAACGACTCAATTTTGACATTCACAATGAGCTGATTAATGTTCAATTTTGAGTCGAATACCGAAGATATTAGTCAAATTTTCAGTCTAACGTGTCATTTGGATCATGAGTTGTCACGCAATGCATAAAATTCCAAAATATACAATTTTCGCGCACGAATAATTACAATTCAAGTCTAATAAACCCTACGTACGTTGAATTGAGTTGCGCAAAACCCATTCTCCTTCTTGCCCCTCTTATAGAATCGCGATACGATTTCGACGTCGATCATATTGTAAAATAGATTGAAAATTGAAGTTAATTTTTATTTAAAAAAAAAAAAATTATAACAGAAGTCGACTCAATTATGGCATCAACAATGAGTTGATAGATCGAACTCAGCGGTCAATTTTAGTTGAATCCCGAGAATTTCAGTTGAATTTTCAGTCTAAAGTTTATTTAGCTTATAAGTAGTGCACGTTATAGACACAGTTTCTTCTTTAGCAGAGTTTGTTGACATCAGATTTGACTGACAGCGTCCCTGTTAGAGAGAAAAAAATTGAAAGAGAAGCCTAGGTTCAAAATGTAGGAGGATTGGTGTCAATCCGCAGAAATCATTATTTTGCTTGTTACTCAAGAAAGTTTTTAGATGTATGTTCTTCGAGTCTTTTTCTTTGCTAGTTGTGATCAATGGATAGCTGAACTTTCAGACTTCCACTACCCTTGAACTAGATTCGGGTTAATGACCTTCTAAATCTAGTTATAGCTAGTCGTTATTGATTATGAGTTATGAATTACGTGTGTGACTAATGGTCTGGCTCGAGTACTACTTTGATAGGTCGAACTTTTCCACAACCTAGACAGGTGTATGGGTAGGGAACTTGAGAAAATGCCGACTATTATGCTATGTACGATAGCTGAGAGGGAAAGACTTGAAAAAATTTTGACCTTCAAAAAAGTGTCACTAAGAAAAACCCAATAATGAGCTAGGTATATTCAACAGGAAGAGGACACAGCAAAATTTTGATGTTCAGGCACTCCAATTTTGGATTCAATTCTCAATAGTTCCCTAGATTCCTAGCTCAACTTCGTTAAGGAAGTCGTAGTTTTCTCCCAAAAACTTTCCATTATTTTCTTGAAAAGAGAAAAACTTCCTCGCGTATATATCCAGAATTTGTCATCATGTCGTGAACCGAACAAATAGGTAGTAATCTAGATAGATTGCGCGAAGTTTGAGAATATGTATAATTATGCTTAAAATTGCGAGGTCAAACTGTCCCCCCCATTGCGAATCTTTATTATTCTCACAAATCGTTCGCCGCGATCCTATCATCACCTTAGTACGCGGAAAACTTTCAATTTTTGCGATACGACACAAATAACTTAGGCGAGCATCCCGATTTCTTTATATCGTATTTCATCTTCGTCATCGAAATGTGTAATTCTCCACCCGTGACATAATAAGAAAATTCTTTTCTTTTTTTTTTTTCCTCCTCTTCAACGATTTATAATCTGTGTCTGATCATCAGGAAAATAATACTCGACGAGGACGAAAAATAAATAAAAATATAAAATAAATACCGTTTAAAAAATATGTCAACAAGAATTACAATTACTCGATAGTAGCGCGTAATTTACGAAAAAAAAGAGAGGAGAAAAATAAAAAAAAAAATGATGAGCGTATTACAACACAAGACAAAAAATGCTGATGTACGAGATCGATTCTCTCATCGAATAATACGCGTTTTTAAAACAATATATATTAATATAATCGTTCGGAGAATTTCGAAATTTTCTTCAAATTCTCTTCTGGATGTAGGTATACGCATACGGTGCAGCATCACGGCGAGTGCAGTACGAAAACGGTACACATGTCGAATGGAATGCACGTGAGAAATATAATTATTCTGATTTATACTCGTACGAGATTGGGAAAAATGCGCTAGCCGGGGAAAGCAATTATTTTGACAAGTATACGCGAGTTTATAAGGTATTGAGTTGGTGATAGGTTGTCCATCGTGCATGTATATAATACAACTTACAGTTACTTCACACGTTTTCCTTGTATTGTGATGGTGTTACATGTAGAAGTACGGATACATGAAAGGAATCTGCATTCTGCTTGTTTTTATCGTCATAATGTAATATTCTCGACGATGATTAGTTCAATTCGAAGAACCAACTTTATGATCGAACGCTTTCAAAGATATAGAAATTGATAGGGTTAAGAGGATTATATAAAATGCATGTTGTTGTTGTTGTTGTCTGTTACTTCGTTATTTATTCCTCGCGTTGAGATAAATCGGAAGAAGCACCCACAATCAAATGAAGCTAAGTTTTGATTTCAAATCTGTATCAAACGCAGTCTATCCAGGCTTCTGACCATTCGGACTTGTGTATGACTGGTCCGATTTTACCAATTCGGGTATGGTGCCGATGAGTTCAATCGAACGGAATTTTTCGTATCACGAGATTTCAAACATCGTATAGGTACTTGAAGATGACCATCAAATGTCTTTTTTTAGGTTGAGATTAGCTCACAACCAATGGAAGGGGACTAAGTAAGGAGACGACAGCGCAGTGTCCAACCTGATAGCAACGCGTATTTGCGTTTGTAAACACCACTTCTCTTGAGGAGCGCAATGGAATTTTTAGACTACACGAATGGTAGTAGGATGTGCAAAAGCGGGTAGGTAGTCGGAGGTCTTGAGGAGGTTAGGAAGGGCGGAGGAAAACTTCCCCGAAAAGGGTGAGCGAACCCAACTTTCTTACCTTCTCGAAGCTGGCTCAAGTGGGGGAAAGTATGTGACGAAATAGTTCTTCCAAAGCATATAGGATCAATTTCGTGCCCCAGGCCATTTAAAACGGCGAGAAGTCTGATAAACGTCACTTCCTCAGAGAAGGCCTGAGGAGAAGAGGCGATGAAAATGAGGCTGTTGAAGACAAATTTTTCTGACGTCATTAAAGTCAGACATGGATGTTTTTTGAAGATACCCCTGTTTTATGCAACGTGTAACGTAACCTAGCTCATATTGATGAGGTAATCCAAGTCAGAAGTCCCTGGAAATTTCTCCAAAAATGATGACGTCACAAAAGTGGGACACGGATGCGCTCGCGTTCGCCCTTGCAGGCGTTTTCTGAGAATGTCTCCCGATAAAACAGAGAACGGCTCCTCGTTAGTAGAAAGTCGTGGAAACTAGGCCGTAGATGCACGAAATTTGACGGTAAGCGTTAATGAGCAAAATTGTAGAGGAAGAATATCAGCTTCAGCGCATAGGCTGTGCCTAGGGTTGGTTCTTGGGGCACAAAACGCTGAACGTGGGCCAATAGATTGTATTGAATCCCTGATTTTCTAGAAGTACCCTCGAAAAATTCTGAGGATATTCCAAAAAATCATGAGACTGTTTCACAAAAATCCATGGATGTTCCAAAAAAATCCTTGCAGTGTCCAAAAAAAACTACTAGGAAAGTTCCGAAAGAATCGAAGCACTGTTCGAAAAAAATCTTAAGGGTCCAAAAAAAAATCAAAGCCGTGTTCAGAAAAAATCCTGAGGATGTTTTAAAAAAAGAAATGTTTCAAAAAATCATAGCACTGTTCCACAAAAATCCTAGCATTTTTCCGAAAAAATACTACTAAAGTATGGTCCAAAAAAAAACCTATGGTTGTTCCAAAAAAATCCTGGGGATGTTCCAAAAAAAATGTATTAAAAAATTAATGAAAGCACTGTTCCACAAGAATCCTAACGGTGTTCCAAAAAAATGCCAATTACGATCCAAAAAATCCTAAGGTTGTTCCAAAAAAATTCTAGCTGTGTTCCGAAGAACTCCAGTAAATATTCCAAAAGAATCAAAGCACTGTTCCAAAAGAATCTCAAGGATGTTCCAAAAAATTTACAGCAGTGTTCAGAAAAAATCCTGAGGATATTCCACAAAAATCATAGCACTGTTCCCAAAAAATTCTCAGGATAGCGTTGTTCCAAAAATATCATAGCACTGTTCGATAAAAATCCTGAGGATTTACCAAAAAAATCATAGCACTTTTTCAAAATATCCTCGGAATTTCTAAATAACCGTGAGTATGTTCCATAAAAAGATCAAAGCACTGTTCCACAAAAATCCTAACAGTGTTCCAAGAAAATGCAAAGTATGGTCCAGAAAAAACCGTAGATGTTCCAAATAAATCCTTGCAGTATTCCAAAAGAATCATAATAATATTCCAAAAAAATCATAGCACTGTTCCAAAAAAGTTCTAAGGATGTTCCACGACGATTTTAGGGGAGGATTTGTCAGCCTGTTTACAGATTCGGGACCTGTGGTGTAGTTGAGAGCAGACAAGAGAATTGTATAGCTGAAGAAGAAGCTTGCAACTGCAACCAGTGTGAGTGTGCGGTAGATATTCATTATTCGAGGATATTCAGTGAGTTTAGGCTTTGAAAGTTTGATGTGGGAAGTCCGGGAGTACTTGGATAGGAAGGTGAAACAAAGGAACTTATTCAAAGAGTGGAGGCTGATCTGGAAAATTCTGGAGGAAGAAGAGGAGGAGTTTGGGTGGAAAGGAGTGAGTTACTTTTTGGGTGAAAAAAAAAACAAATCCCTCATCGAAGGTGAGTTGGAGTAGACGTGCGGCTCGTTTGGAATTCGCAAAAGCGAGGGAGACACTGAAATCATTTTCATTACATGCGGAAAAATTTCACTGATAAACCAGGGACGTTGGGATTGAAGAACTTGTTGCTGCCTTCTCTTAAAATAGTACAAAAAAATTACGGCTTCCTTAACGAAGTTAAACGAGGAACGCAGGGAACCTGTTTTATGATTGGAATGAGATTTGGTATTGAAAATTCAAGGAAACTTATATCTGGAGGAAGGTAGTGAAAAGAAGGTTTAGACCAATATAATATAGTTGGATAAATCAGGTTTCTTGTTAAAATTTTCACTCTTGAGCTATACATGATAGGAGGGGGATTTGGAAAAATTTCGACTCTCGAGCTATATTTGGATTAGTTGGTCTGTCTCTCTCCTATTATATAGCTCGAGAGTCGAAATTTTTCTAAGTCCCTCTCCTATCATATATGGCTCGAGGATCGAAATTTTTCTAAGTCCTCCTTCTATCATCTATAGCTCGAGAGTCAAAATTTTTCTAAGTCCCTCTCCTATCATATATGGCTCGAGGATCGAAATTTTTCCAAGTCCCCCTTCTATCATCTATAGCTCGAGAGTCGAAATTTTTCTAAGTCCCCCTCCTATCACATATGGCTCGAGAGTCGAAATTTTTTCTAAGTCCCCCTCCTATCATATATAGCTCGAGAGTCGAAATTTTTTCTAAGTCCCCCTCCTATCATATATAGTTCGAGAGTCGAAATTTTTTCTAAGTCCCCCTCCTATCATATATAGTTCGAGAGTCAAAATTTTTTCTAAGTCCCCCTCCTATCATATATGTATAGTTCGAGAGTCAAAATTTTTTCTAAGTCCCCCTCCTATCATATATAGTTCGAGAGTCGAAATTTTTTCTAAGTCCCCCTCCTATCATATATAGTTCGAGAGTCGAAATTTTTCTAAGTCCCTCTCCTATTATATATGGCTCGAGGGTCGCAATTTTTCTAAGTTTTTCGCTGGACGGCGCACGGCGGACGGCGGACGGCAGATTTCTCAAATAGCCCCCCATAAAACAGGTTCCCTGTTAATATCTAGCAAAGATAAGAAACATGTCACACTAGCGCATAATGGTGAAGTAACCTGGGTGAAGCGGAGCGGGACGTAGCCTCTCCTCGCTTATGCTCATTCTATATCCCTACAGCTTATGACGTCATGAGGATAGTCCGACTAATTGAAGTCAGGAGCGGAAAGTCACAGGCTTCTTTAGCTTCGCAATCTTACCTCTCCCCTTCTCCTGGAGCTACGCTATTGGTAGCTCTTTTGACATGTTCCATGTCTTTTCTCTCGCCAGACCCCGATTTTGAAACTCGCGAGTACACCCCCCCTCCCCCCCCCGTCAAGAGAAATCTCTACCCCGTGGGTGATTCAGAAATTCGCGAGTACACCCCGCGTAATAATAATAATTAATAATAAATAAATAAATAAATAAATAAATAAATAAATAAATAAATAAATTATTAAATAATTAAATAATTATTTAATTAAATAATTAAATAATTAAATAAATAAATAATTAAATAAATAAATAAATAAATAAATAATTAAATAATTAAATAAATAATTAAATAATTAAATAAATAAATAATTAAATAAATAAATAATTAAATAATTAAATAAATAAATAATTAAATAATTAATATAATTAATAATTAGAAAATCTCTACCCCGTGGGTGATTCAGAAATTCGCGAGTACACCCGCGTAATAATAATAAATAATTAATTAATTAATTAATAATTAAATAATTAAATAATTAAATATATAAATAATTAAATAATTAATATAATTGATGATTAGAAAATTTTCTAAGTCCCTCTTCCTATCATATATGGCTGGATAGTCGAAATTTTTCCAAGTCCCTTAGACTTGAATTGCCTCATACCATTCCAATACAATAGCGAGACAGGGGGCGAACGAGCGGAGCGAGTTCGCGCTACCTCATATTTCTCAAAAAAGACTTGAATTTTCTCATACCATTCCAATACAACAGCGAGATCGCTCGTCGCCCCACCGAAAGTTGATACCTCAAAATATAGAACACCCACAATTACCTCAAAATATTTCTCATACAAGACTTATACGACGCCAAGATAGGTAAAGGGGTAAACGAATAATATCTCACGAACACTTGACCTAGTAGAAGCCTAGACTGAAATATTTCATGATGACTGATAAAATATAAAAGACATGGAACATGATTTTCATTTATTTGGCTATGCCAGAAAATTTAATAATACTGCAATATGACCAAGTTACAAATTTTTTTTTTATAGGTATTCGGATATCCTGAGCTTATACATTCGAGTGAAAGTTTTTTGGCATAGGCTCGAGCATAGCTCTCACCTCACAGGGTGTCTATACATAATTTGGAAATCAAAACACTCAACTTTTACATGATCTGTAATTTTGAGTTTCTGGGCGAAATGAAGAGAATGATGAGTCTGGAAACATACTTCTCGCTGTCGTGATGAGATCTCGTTCGCGCTGCCAGTATTTGACCTGTGAATGAATCGAGATTGGTACTTGAATCTTTACTTTTACAATCTGAGTCATCGAAATTGAATCTTCCGTCAAAATTGACGTACATACATCCTGTTCCAGAAACCAGCTCATCTTATAATTTCGTCACCCGATGACTACACACTTTACGAAATACAGCTCATTTTTATCTATCATCACCCTCTTGATCAAAGATCACTTACTATATATTCACTCCAGTTATCTCCACTCCACGCCACGAGTACATACGCTAAAAAAGAATTAGCCGCCGCGAGTATACGCGGAATAGTTAATGTACCTTCGCTACCACTTACGCAAATAAAAATAACAAAAACAAACCTTTCGACGCAGGGTGAACTTTTTTCCGCTCTCGCGTCTATTGTTTACAAAAGGGATCTTTTTTGGCCAGGAAGTGTACGTTTTTAAAACGGTACACGTACATGTAATATAGTGTAGTAACGATTACTAATGGATAATGAATGAGCAAAGGATAGATACCAGGCATACTATATAGTGCCACAGTATATACAAATTTCGAAAAATATTCCCCAATCGTGAATAGACGACAGAGGGTTCGCGCGTCAAAGGATTGCCAAACGATATTATCGTGCAGCACCACCACCACGGCCGCCGCACGATGACTATACGTAAAAATGAAATAAAAGAAGATCCCGCGCGAAAGTTTTTAATACTTCTCATCTGCTTGTTTATTCACGACGATGAGGGTATACACATATACACACGTATTAAAAACTCGACGATGTTTTTCGCGAAAGAATTAGAAAAAAAAAAAATTCCTACATCATATTATACCGTTCCGGACGGCAGATCAATTACAAATAAATACATTAAGATGCGTGCTTCGGAATTCAGTTTTCTAGGTTAACCATCGGCTAATGGCTCGCAGGCAAATCCTGGCTCGATGATTAGGCCTAGTAAATTATAACGCTCTGAACTGATGGCCTGCCGGACTGGCATATGAAAGAAGAAGAAGAGGGAAAGAAGAAAAAAATAGCTATATAGCTGCAAAGATAAAGGCCTACATACTGTATGTGTATACGATACGAGTTAGGTAGGTACATGTACCCTATGTACTTGTGTGAAGTCTGCGGTACGTACGTATATTTTTATACAGTATGTAATAAGTTATGCTTGTACATAAGTTGTACAAGAAATATGAAAACTTGCTGTCCACGCCTATTAGCCGGCCAAAGATAATGCGACACACCGTGAAAAATCTAACATCTTGTTTGTAATATTACAGAAAATAAATTCTCACTGTCGATGTCGGCTGCGTTTGTACCGTATTCGTTCTTCTTCTTGGCTCACGTTTATTTTAATTTACCCGCGTTAACTCGTATCTATATAATATGCGAGGCGTGTGTAAATTTAGGTGTCCAAAGTGTGCATGTCGATTTCTTGAAAGATGTTTCGAATTTGTCGACGACTCGCGTGCTTTATATTTTATTTTATTTTTATTTTTTTCCTCTCCTCACAAGCGGTGATAATATGTCCGAGAGATTAGGACATTAGTTTTCTTTCACTATTGCGAGATTTATGTCACAGAGAGATTCAATATTCAAATTCACTATTACTGTTCTCTAATCCTGACTTCATGGGATCGCCCGTGGAAAAACTAGCGCTGCAGAAAACTTGGGACGTGATCCCCCTGGTAAACATTTCACTACTCTTAGGTGATTCTGTGTTCTACTTTGCGGAGCGAGGGGCCCATCGACTACTTACTGCAGTCAAATAGGATGAAATAGGCTGAAAAATAGCGGCACGTACTGGATAAAGAAATAGAAACACGAACAAATTCACGCACGCGCCTGTAATCCTTTAAGAGATAGAAAATGTTTGGTCGAAAAGCCATCATCAGTATAACGAAAGAACCGCAGTGAATCGTAGAGGAAGACTGAGAATCGAAACTAGCATAAGATCATTCAGGAGGATGAAGTGGTTTGGAATTTCAAACTTATTATTATTATTTATAGGGGAAGCTTAATCTCGATATGTTCAAGACGATGGCGCGGCGCAATGAAGTAAAAAAGTCTGACCTAACCCGCTTCATCGAGGTGCTCTTGAACCCTGATCCAAAGTTACCAGCTCGTCTCCCCCGTGTAGACTCGCAGGGTAGTCCGAACATTGAAGTTTGTGAACACCACTTCTCTTGAGGAGGGGAATGGAATCTTTAGTCTGACTTCACATAAAAGACTAAACGAATGGTAGTAGGGATGTGAAAAGCGGGCCGGTAACCGAAGGGCTTCAGGAGGTTAGAAAGGGCGGAGGAAACTACCCCGACTCGAAGCTGGCACAAGTCAGAGGAGTTATGTGACGAAATAGAGTTTTTCCGAAGCATATAGAATCAATGTCGAGCTTCAGGCCATTCAAAACAGCCAGAGGTCTGATAAACTTCACTTCCTTAGAAAAGGGCTGAGGAGCAGAAGGAATCAAAATGAGGCTGTCGTCTTATGAAAAAAAGAGGCAATACGAAGACGCGTAGATAAAAATATCCGTGTGGGGCACAATTCGAAGGAGGGAAGTGTTGGAATCGAGAGCTTTAAAAATGAGTTTTTTCCGGATCGAACGTTCAATTTTGGGTTCGAGACCATGCGGAAGAGCAAGTTTCCTCAGGAAAGACCAGAGGAGAGGAGAAAGGGAGATCGAAATGAAGCGGTGGATGAGGCTGTTGAAGGTGGCAATACAAAGAGGCGTGGGTAGAAATATTTGTGTAAGTCTAGCTTTGGATACGACGTTCAATGGAAACGGAAAAGTCCAAGAAATTGATAGAACGTCCTCCCTTTTCAACTCTAAAGTCAATAGTGAGGTAACGACCACCCAAAAGTCCCTGGCGCAGCACAGAAGCAACCATTTCTCTTCCAGAGATATGTAGTGCAGCATTTTATCTTTTTACACTTCGATGTAATGTATCGATTTGATCGATCATATTTGATCGATACTTTTGATAGGTCGGTCACGACGACACACTGTGTTAGGTGTAGCATAGGGGACAGAATCAGCCTATTGTACGGCATATAAAACTCCTAGTACTTTGCATACCAGCTGTAGTACAGCCTAGTATACTGTATTTTAGGCCTAGTGTAATGATGAAATTTTTCCAAGTCCCTAAAGTAGAAAATTATTATTTAAATAGTGTCACTCTTTGACAGTACCTAAAGAAGGTTGAGGACTAGAAATTGTGGGACTCTGTCAAGGGTACATTATACGAATTTTTCTAGGCTAGCTCAAGTTCAGAAAGAGTCTTGAAGAGGTAATATCTAACTGTTTTGTACCGCGCAAAATCATGGATATTCTAACGTTTCTGTAATACGTCTACCAATCCAAACATGAATGGAACAAAAATAAAGCTGTTTTCCACAAAGCCGTGGAGTTTGCGGGTCCCCCGCTAGTGACTTTCATTCTTCCCTTTCTCCGCTCCCAAAACTCACAACTTCTTTCATCAGAGTCCTATCTAGACCACCATCTCAAATCCTAACTCAAGTTCCTTTTCCTTACCTACTCACCCACTGTTTCCTGGCCATCCCCGAAGCCTCACATTCGCGTTGATCTGACTAACTTTCGAAAATCGCCCAATATGATCTACCTCCGACACATCAAAGCTCCTCATACAACCTGGGCTTTACAGATGGATCCAAATCGGGTTCCAGAACTGGCTATACCTTCTCGAAGTCTCGCTCTTCTGCATGGAAAACTTGACTTCCGTATATTCTACTAAACTATCTGCCATCTATTCTTGTTTTACTCACCTCTCTTTTCTCCCCTAACCCCGTAAATTCCTCCTCTGTTCCCACTCTCTTTCCTAGCCTCCTACCCTTCTGATCCTGCACACATTAACGTCTTTGGAATCCTGGTCATTTCGAATTTCCGGAACACGACACAGTGAATTTCGCGGCCAAGTAAGCCCTGCCCCTCTCCTTAATCTAAAACCTCTGGTTTTTCAACTCTACAATGAATTTCATTTAGTTAGAAAATCGCCGATCCCTTGGTCCTCTTCAATTTGTTCCTCCCACCATGAGGAGATGGTCATAAAACGATCAAGAATTGGGTACACCAACCAGACACCCTCCTTCTTTTTCCTTGGGACTTATGCCAATATTGCCCTGCTGAGGAGTAACCTGCCACCCATGTTTTCTCTTTTCAAGATTTCTTAAACCTCGGAAAATCATTGTGTGCCCCCTCGCGAGCCTCCTCTCGCTCTTCAACAACTCAGAATCCATCCCTCTAAGCTTTCTCTCGTCTATCACCTCCAATACTTCTTCCCGAGCTAAGAAATCTGTATGCAGTTCCGACGCCTCGGAAATTCATTAGAAAAAGTTCAAAGTCTGAATAACTCGAAGAGGACTTTACCAAAAAGGTCTCTTAGTAGTGTGTGGGAGTAAAATTATTATTTTTTCGAAAAAAAAATTTACATTAAGATTTATACTGTTTCATGGGTACGAGCGTCTTGTACAGCTTATGCGATTTTTCCGATATCCCGAACTTCAAAGTCAACCCTCCTTACATACGAGAGACCTTGAAAATTATTTAAAAACTTTTTCATAACTCTAATTGTGAACTGATCCAAAGTCTTGGGGTTCGTGAAATTTTTCCAGATCTGCAGTCGATAACTATGCAAGAGAAAAAATATTCTCATTTCATATTTTAATTTTTTTTTTTTTTTTATTTATTCAAAAAAAAACTTTCCAAGCGCGAATCGTTCGCTCTTTTATTATGATTTATGAAATATCATAAATTTACGACATCAGAATGGCTTTTGTAATAATTCTCCAGAAAAGTAGTAATTCTCGTTGGTGATGGTGACGTAACGTGTTATTCTGTAATTATTATTTTTATTCTGATGTTTTGAACACTTTCGAGATCCCTATTTGTTGATGATGTAGCGCGCGTTATTTCACGCCTGTACACGAGTTACAAGTATTTAAATATCTGATGAGCATCAGCAGAGAAAAAAGTCATCCTAATAGAAATTTCGTAAACGTGAGAACTATTCGAGTGTGGACTATAATTAAAATTAAACGTGTATTCCTTCGGCCTACTGTTTACGTTTTTGTCGACCTCTGACCTACACGGTTGTTGATGATCGTTCTACAAAGTGGCAGAAAAAATTAAGATATTTGACCCGACACATTTAGCGGTTTTTGAAAAAAAAATCACCGATTAGATGATGAAAAAATGAAAATCTTCGAAACGTGCACTCGTGACGAAGCTGCAGGATCTTCCTCCAACAGAAGTACGTTTTTTCATCAGCGTCTGAACGGCAGTTTTAACAGGGACACTTATGAAACATTTGGCGTCCACTGACCCACTCTAACCTGAGTAGGCACAACACTTGCACTGGGGAAAATTTTTCCCCTTCTTCTCTCCAGAAATGGCACTTGAAACAATTCGGACTATCGAGCTACATGCGGGTGGTTGATTTCAGAAAATGTCGACCCCCAAACCATACGTGATAGGAGAGGGGTCTACCATCAAAGCGGTTGAACGTGAAGAAATTTGACCATTTCGAGGGAGGAAATAAATGAAATTAACGACAAGTTACAGCGACATACTCGTAATTAGCCTATGAATGCCTAATCAATCCACCGCCGGTATACAGCCCGAGCAAAGTTAATAATGCCATCAAAAGTCTTAATCACATCTTCGAATCGAATCTAGATACTCGTCATGCGCTTTCTATTCATATATTAACGGATTTTGAAAACATTTCTAAATTTTTTACTCGACATGAGCGTTCTACATTTCACACACTCCAACGAATAAGCCCCCGAGTATCCAGAGAGATCGTTATCTCTATTTCGTGTTATTAGCATAAAATTCAGCCTAAATTCGAGAATCCTACAACAAGCAGTCGAGAGTCATTAACACGTATCTAGACTGTAGGTACCTACAAATGCATACAGAATTTCGTATAGATAGAGGCTCTCGCTCGACAGCGCAACCTTATCAATGATACGTTCAGACTAAATGCGACGCCCACGTGCTACTAAACGAATCACTTAATTGTTTCCGCACACATATGCATAATGTATGTAAATGGGGATCCTGCAATAATCTTTTTCACATCTCGGTAGCGCAACTTTCAAACGTCCATTGCCACGGGAATGAAACATCGCATCCGTCGTTGGTTCGCTAATAATTAGAGCGGTTTTAAAAAGGTAGACTATATAATTTATGTACGAATGGTAGCCATTCTTATACCGGGTAGAGATAAATACGGTAGTAGCTCTATATTATACAGATGTTTAGGTCTGGAAGCAATATCGGCTGTATATACGTTGAGAGCATATCGGAGGAGAAAAGAAGAAGATTTCGACGCAAAAAAGTTGATCGCTTATTTTGCGGTATCGTTTGTAATCCCATCACGGCCCTTTTAAGTGATCTCGGCGACGCGACGAGCTGGACCGCGCGATATTTTCATTTTCTCGAGACTCTAATCGACTTTTGAAGATTATAAAAACAGAAACTAGTTTCACGTTGCTGCGAGTTTCCGCGCGACATCTCACCAATTACGGAAGCTGCTCGAAGGCGTAAATTGTTTGATGTATAGGCTCGTAGAATGTGGGCGGGATGAAGGGTGGAATAAGAGAGTATCTTAATTGAGATAGATTAATCGTGCAAACTTACACTACAAGATGAAACAGTTTCAAATTAAACATGAAGAATGTAGAAGACTCAAACAAATGAGCAGCTTACAGTGGGCAATCAATATCGCGATCTTCAACAGAACATATTTGACAAATTAATTTAATCTTGCCAAGAGATATACGATATATATTATAGCTCTTTTTGATTTAATTTTGAAGAATTTCTGCGCTTCAATTTGCTATTCAGTTATCACACGCCGATGGATCATTCCGACCGAAAATTCACTTCTTTCGAAGTCGAAAGTTGAAATCGACCTCGTGTCATAGACTAAGCAAATTAGCTTTGAAATGAGGAAAAATCGCTACTTAACGTTTCTTCGTGCAAATGTGTTCATCGAGGTGCCCATAATGAGAATCCAAAAACTTTCCCCCGCCACACCGACACCGCTACCACCAGGACGGGCGAAACGCTCTCAATTTCCAGTTTTTCAAATTTTTCTCGAAAACTATGAACTTCGGAGCAAAATTGCATCGTTCCAAAATTAGTTTACACAATAATTTCCTACAAAATAAACTCCCATACGAGTATATTCCAATGAGTGAAGATCGTACAGCAATTCTTTGAAATTTTACAATTTTTCTTGCAATTCTTGCAGAAAATATCATTTCTACGATTTTCCTTTGAATCTTTTCAATTTTTAGCCCATAATTCAGCATAAATTGATCCTCAGTCGCTAAACCTATTTCGAGAGAAAAAGTTGGAAAGCACTGACGTCTGAGACATATCAAGGATCGAGTTTGAATTGAGAATGTGTCCAACAATCTATAATACAGCGACGAAAAAAAAAAATGAAGGATAATTGTTAAGTGACAGGACGATGAATTTAAGTAGAAATTACGCGAACTATTTTCTTCAACTTGAAAAGATATCATTTCAGATTATTTAAATTTACCTGCCCTGTAACCCACAAACTTACAGCATTCGATTCATTCATTCATGGAATAGTCCACATCCCCATGGATTGTAAGATTTTTTTCGTGAAGTTGCCATTTTCAAATTCTCTCGCCTAGTCGAAAAAGATCGGCAAGAAGGCTACAAAAAAAATGCTTCGACTTCACCACCTCACCTCTGCCCCCCGCACACTTCCGAGTCCTAGAAGATGCAATCGCGTTGGACCACACCCTTCGCCACTTTGGCTTCCTCCCAGTCCTAATAGGCGGTACTTTTCGAGAAAAATTTCAATGCAATGCTGTACGACTTCCATTTACTAAAATATTCCCGTATGGGGATTCATTTTGTCGGGAATTTCACAAAGAATAATATTAGAATGACCCACTTTTGCTCCAAGACCATAGTTTTCGAGAAAAGTCGAAAAATCTGAAAATTAAGAGACGTTCTGACCCTCCCTGGTGGTAGCGGTGTCGGTAAGGGGGTTCATTATGGGCACCTCGATGAACAAATTTGCGCAAACAAACGTGGGGTAGCGATTTTTCCCCCCATTCGAACTCAATTCATTGCTAATTTGCCACGACTATCAGGTCGATATGGGATCGAAAAATTTTGCCACATCGACTGAAGTTCGATTTCCAGTCGGCTTCCCAGAATTCTTCATCGACTTGAAATCGACTGCTCCGTTGCGTCAATTTCAGTTCGATTGCTAGTTATTGATCTCCAAATCGTTTTATCCACCACAAATCGATTGCTCTGTTCAAAATTTTGGTGAGACTCTCAGAGTTCTTACGCGATTACGCGAAGCGAATAAATTGCGAATATCTTGAGTTGGAATGAGGAGACCTGCGATCAAAAGATCATTTTTAGCATGAACTGTAATTTGGTTAAATTTTTTCAATCTTCTCATGCTTAGAGCCTCTCCACAGCATTTATCACCGCTTCCCCTCTTTATCAATAGGGTTTGAATCTTTAATTCTTTCCAAACGTAGGTTTAGATTTCAAAATTTTTGTGAGCCTTGTCTCCTCTTATACTTTCCATCAGAGGAGATTTTTCAAGTCCTCCTCGCGCGAATTTCCTCTAGAATTTACTTCTATAAAAGTCTTGGTCAAAATCGTGTCGGTATATTTTTGACACTGATCTCACTTCGACGTTGCGATCAGGTCGATATGGGGCAGACGAATGTCGACTCCAATCACTTGCCACGTCGATTTCAGGCCAATTTTTTCTATCGAACCAACATCGAATGCTCTCTTGGGTAAATTTCAAGCGATTGGTGTACGCTGGTCGAATTTAAATCGACGTCGACGTGGAGTCGAATTTCGAGTCGACCACAACAAATATTGACTGCTCTGTATCAACGTCGATTTATTAATCGACTCCCGAAAATATTTTTTCAAATCTTCTTATCGACTTGAAATCGACTTCTCAGTTTCATCAATATCGAATCAATTTGTAGTTCTCCGGTAATGTACGTTGGTCGATTTCAAAACGACCTCAAATCGATGTCGATTTAGAGGTGACTTGTCCACATTTTTTTATCGACCTGAAATAGACTACACCATTTTTAGCTTTCTGAGGTTGATTTTAAATTGCAGAAGATCTAGAGTCGATTTAAAGTCTCCCCTGGTAGCATTTCGTCTGTTTGGTGGCTTCAATAATCGCAGATAGAACGCGTCAAAGTTGACTAGCGTACATTATCAGAGAACTACAAAATCGACCTGAAATCGAATCAACAGAGCAATCGATGTCAGGCTGGTGTAAAAAACAAATGGAAAGGGCGACTCGAAATCGATCTACCAAACGAGTCAAATTAGAGACTACTTTTGTCGACCCTCTATCGACCAGATGGCGTAGGTAACGTGAGGTCGATGTCAACAATTTATCGACGCAATCATGACCAAGACTTTCAAGCAAGTAAATTCTCAGCCAATTAGGTTGACCGGGGAGGAAATTCTTCAGCCCCTCTCTATGATATATGAAGCCCGATTCGATTGGTTGGGATTTTATTATCGACCTGAAATCGACTATTCTGTTGCGCCTATTCACAATCGATTTTCAGTTTTCTGGGACTGTATGCTGGTCGACTTTTAATTGATATCGATCTAGAGTCGATTTAAAGTCACCCAAAGCAGCATTGTGTCTAATTGGTGACGTCACGACTCGCAGACAGAATACGTAGTCAAAATTACACAACAATGACCATTAAGATGCTAATTTCAATAATAATTGAATAATAATTAATTTTATTAATATTATTATTTCAACTAATTTAACATTTTTCCCTCAACATTTTTTAGGATTAAATGGTATACCACGACGATATATTATTTATTCCGATTTTATTTTATTTTGAAATAATTTATCAACAATAGGTTCAATAATAACTATGACCAAAGCAACAATAGTCGAATCGACTCAATGTCGACGACATTGAAATCGACTCATCTTTGACTTCAATTCTGAAACTCTATCAAAAAGTGTTTCAACGTTCATTGCGAGTCTTTCGCTGATGCGTGGCGTATAATCGACGTAAAAGCGACTTCGATTTTCACTCAACATCAATCTACACACAATCCTAGGAGTCAACTTGATTTCGATGTCGAAGATGAGTGGATGGTAAGGAGGAGAAGTCAATTTTTTGTCGGCCTCCAGTCATTTTGGGTCGATTTTTTGTCAACATTGGCCGAAACCAAGTCAAATCAGAATCAACGCGCCGCTTTTGAGTGGAATTGTGGTCGAAATAGGGAGTCGAGTAAAAGTCGATATGGTTTAGAGGGCACTGGATGGATATGAAAACCTTCAAAATTGAATGGATGCACATTTGAAAAGAGAATCAACGTGAAGAAAGGGGCCTGGCTATTCACCCGTTCAAAAATAGACTTCGGCGAACAACGTTTTCGAAGTAAACTATCTTTATTCAATTCGTTTTTCACTCGTTTCTTGAAATTTTTTTGGTATGTCTACTTACTCAAAGCTTATTTGTTACGAACCAAAAACCGAGAGTAGCCTACGTACGTAATTTCGAACATGAGCGATCGGAGACAATGGAAATAATGTAGGTTCAAAAATGAGAATCCAAAATAAATTTATTTGAAATATGGTGGTGTGTCACCACCAATATACCTAATAATAATAATGAGCAAAATGTACGAAGATTTTACAATCAATAAATTTATTTCGAGCTCTTCCTCTTCGCTTCTTAAATTTATTGGTAACCATTGTATGCGTCGTATAATAAAATACAATGAAAATTTTCATTCAAGGACGCGAATAGGTACAAGTAATTCGAATGAAGTTTACCAATTTTTTTTTTTTTTTTTTTTTTTTTTCAGAAAACCGTGACTCATTTTCGATTTGAATAAAAGTGTGTCGCGAGCTCCACACGTGGAATAGTGGAATAACGCGTATGGCTAAAGAAAGCGAAATTTCGTTGGGCATTCCCACGTTTGCTCGTGATCTCTGGCTGGTAAGACGAAATTGAAAAATATGGCTCGGTATATCGCGCCGCATTCTTATTCGATGAAATTCAAATTTTTCCCATACGTTAGCACTTCTTCAAATTTCCATGTACAGAACGGTATTATTATCAATGGTATTTGTATTTCCCAATAAAATTTATGAATTGAAAAAAAAAAATGGTAAACGACTTTTGATTATCTTCGTCTACAATTTGTAAATTTTAAATGAAACGTGATTAAGATTATTTTTTACCCGTATTAATAAGCAAAATTCAAGGAATTTTCGATTTTTTTCCCCTTCGTGAATTAATCTATTAATTAAAATTATTTGATTATAAATTAATAAAGAATAAAACGCGATTGCTGTTCTTCAATCTAAAATTATGAGACATTGAAAAATTATCTTCATCCTTTTTTTTCCCTTATTCAAATATGATTTATTATTCGTAAATTCCGGATTTTCTGGACATCGAAATTCTGAGTAAATTAGAAAGATTTTGAGAGGAGAGCTCAATTTCAATAGAGCAACAAATACAGATTTCAATTTTCGAATAAAATTCTTTTTTCCTGACTCGATTAACAGTTTTTTCAACAGCTAAAATCGCGAGTATGGACTAATTAAGAACAGTGCTTTCGCTCCACAGCACGTGGATCACGACTTTTGTCCCCTAATAGACATCAAATTTCCGTATTTGTTCCCAAACATCCTCGTTTAGCTGCCAGAATTGCACTTAGATGGAAAAAGTTGAGGAAACGAGAGAGAAGAATCTTGAAACAACGAAAAACGACACACTTTTAGCTTCTTCCCAGTCTCCTCTCATGAACAAAAAATCATTAGCGACCTTTCAATTTCAACTAAGTAATTTCCAAAAATAATGAAGAATAATTCGACATTCAATTTCAAGGGACGAATACTAATTTTTTCCCCCGGCATTGTCTCGATAATTTAATTCGTCGCAATCGAGGAAGTGGAAAGCAAATTACTGGTCAAGACTTCCTCTGTCACACGTTGTCAAGAAGATATTGGAAAATATTTCAGGCGCTTAGAACGCAAAATAGAAATTTTTCTTCGATACATGCGGCCTAGGTCCTCCACCAAGTTCTTTTTAATAAACTTGGGTGACCCCTTAAAATATCTGAGGTTAAAACAACCCCAGCGATGGATCTCCTTACCATTAAGAAGGAATACGCTTTCATTGGGGACGGAGTCCTTGCCATTATAGACGCATACAACGACAGATGAAAAATTTTTCAATTTTTGGATACTGAACACAAGGTACGAGAGAGAAGAGGTTTCGGGATGTTTGTCAATATTCAATTATTAGAAGGAAGCTTGAAAAAATATCACAAAACTACACTTCTCGCAATGATTTTCAAGATGTCAAGCATTTAATTTTCAACTTTTTTGAGCAATTAGAGGACTCTGATAGAAGCTCGATATCTTCATTGATACCTAATTAATGTGAGACTAGCAGGAGACTTTTCAACAGGCTATACTAAATTTCAATATTCACTCCTTATCGTATCAAATTGACAGAATTACTCAGAACTTTTCGTTTCTTAGAACGTTCAAAGCACTTCGTCGACCACCATTTTTGCCTCTTGAAAGACATCATGTGGCCCCATTTACCCCCTACTCGACAGTAAAATTGCCCTACGTGGGAAAATTCGGGGTAATTTTTGGTCAATCACTTCGACAGGTGGAATTCTGGCTCTTCTTTCGACTTGCGTAGGTCAAAAATCTTACAAATTTCCATTTTATTTCTACTTCTTTTTTTCGTCTTTAAATGGAGATATGAAGAAAGATCAAAAGAATCTAGGAATTAAAAGAGAGGGAAAAGGAAGTACGTTGCACACATTCCTTATTGAACACAAATTTCCAAAACACGAAATCTACCTTGACCACCGAAGACTTCTAAAACTCAAAAACCAAAACTAGAAGTATAAAATTCGTTTCTTCCGGTTCATAATATTGTCAGTTTTTTATATTCGAAAATGAGAAAGAGCATCCCAAGTTCCTCGAGCCGTATGGAGTCTACCTCATCCACTTCAAAGTTTACACGCGCAGTTCGTCTCAATTCTCCATCCTTCACTATTTTGAATACAATTAGCGTTACAATGTCCGCATGAAAGCAAAAATATTGATTCTTCTCGCTGGCCTGATTTTGATTCTGTATGAGATAAAATTCATCTTAATTCCAAGAAGCCACGAGCAACCCCGGATTTCCATAATTGACACTACATTAGATTTGAGAGCTAGGAGGAGGGGGAGGGGTCTTGGTCCCGAACAGATAAAAGGTTACAATTACAAAAAAGTTCCCAGATTTCCAAGAAATACAACTCGTCTTCAGATTCGGAAACTACACAGGCCGGCCTTCAAATTTCCGTAAGTTGGAATTTACGAATTTATTTTTGAGTTTTTTTTTTTTTTTCAATTCAAGGGTGCCTCATCGATATTATTCAAATTCCAAAGCAAATTTTCAAGAAATAGAACTCGTCTCTATAGCTGCATATTGACATTCCTTACGAGGTGCACTCAAAATTGCCATAGAGAATTCATAGACGTCTTCCAAATTCAAGAACGTCAGTGAGGATCCCAAAAAATTCTTCATTGGCATAGTATAGATTCCTAAACTGGAAACATCATCTTTCAACTTGATGAGACAAAAGTTGACAGAGTCCAGAGATCACCTAAATTGAACTCTGGTCGACATTTCTCAGATTCAAAAGTTATACCGAGCCACAATGAAAAAGGTGGAAATCTTCCAGAGAGTCAGCGAGAGTTTCGAAGAATTCATTATTGTCACCATTCAGATCCTGAAGCTGCAAGGAGCTTCTTCCAACTTAATGTGATGAAAGTTGACAGTCTAGAGGTCACCCAAATAGAACTCAGATTAACATTCTTCAGATCAGAGGTTACCGAGAGCCTTCAATTCATTTTGATAGAATTAGGGACATCTTCCTGACTCAAGAGAGTCAGCGAGAATCTCGAAGAATTCAACATCGGCATCTGCAGTTGCAAAGAGCATCCTCCAACTTGATGAGATAAAAATTGACAGTCCAAAGACACACACAAGTAGAAGTCAAGTCGACATCTCCCGGATTCAAAAGTTACACCGAGTTTCAAATTTCTATAGGTTAGAATTCTATTTACGAGTAGTTCGAAAAGTGGACAGGAGAGTTGGCAAGAATTTCAAAGAATTTATTATCGGTATCATTCAGATTCTGAAGTCGCAAAGAAGACAGTCCAGAGATCACCCAAATACAATTGAAATTGACATTGCTCTCATTCAAAAGTTACAATTTCCTATTTGATTGAAAAGGTGGAAATTTTCCAGACTCAAGAGAATTAGCGAGAATCTCGAAAAATTTATTATTGGTATAATTCAGATTCTGAGGTCGGTCCAGAGATCACCAAAATAAAACTAAAATTAACATTCCTCAGATTCAGAAGTTACGAGCTTTTGATTTCCATAGGTTTTATAAATGGACGTCTTTTCGAATCAAGAAAGTCAGCAATAATCTCTTGGAGATTCATTCAGATCCTTGAGCTGCAGAGAGCATCCTTCAACTAAATGCGATAAAAGTAGACAGTCCAGAGAACTTTTGTCGACATCCCTTAAGGTTCAAATTAGAATTTTAATTAAAAAGGTGCACATCTTACAGACTGAAGACAGCCAGCGAAAATCCCGAAGAATTCATCAACGGCATCATCTAGGCTCTGAAGCTGCAAAAGGTTGATAGTCCAGAGATCACTCACGTCGACATTCCTCACATTGAGCATCCTTCAACTCTGTTACGCGCTCAACTTCGTAAACGAATCCAGCCTATATTCCCAGGGCGATAGAGAACGCTTGCCTAACCGAAATTATGAGACGAGGTGCGCGAGGAGAATACACGTATCGTCTCTCTTCGGTCTGCGAAATAATTGTCTCTTTGTGGAATTTAAGCTACCGAACAATAGACGTATTATAGAATTGAAAACAAAGCCAACCAGTCGAGGATTATTATTCTCCAGCACAGAGAATATAATACGATAATAAGAAGAACGACGCTGAATTGGATTGAAACGAGATGAGAATAGAAAAGAATTCGAGTACTTCGGTGTGAAGAATCTCTCTAGACAGTACCGTAAACCGTTCGTACGAAACCGCATAATAATACGAGGTCGGAGGAAATACGAGGTGTCATTCGTATACATAAGTGATTTACCGTATACGTACATCGTTCCGGGCTAACTATTATAGGGATCGCGAGCAAGCCGGCTTATCACTTCAGAATAATAACTCTACGGACGCACGTGCTCGATTACGTACCTGATGATCGATTTTGCCTTCCGTGCTCCTGATAAGGGCTGGAATTTTTTTCAAATCACAACACAAAAATCACCAACCAAAAATTTAAACCAGCGAATAATTAATATGATGTTAAATCGAGCGAACGAAAAACTATACGAAGGATATGTAAAACAATAATGGAACGAAAATGAAAAAATTTTTTTCATAAAAAAATAGTAATAATTAATAGAAAAAGGCGCGCAAAAATCACAGAACTGACGTAAGACGAATGATGAAAAAACTAAAAAAAAAAAAAAAAAGTACGAAGTCAGATTTTTTCCGGGTACCGGTATATCAAGTATAGGGCAAAGCGAAGCTTTTCGCGATTTCCTCGAATTTTTCTCAATAAGACAATCGATATCGCGATCGCACACATGCACACATATTCGATAACCATATAAAAAGTCTACTGGATGAGAGGGCTGCGTAGGTACTGATGAGATGACCCGTTGCTACAGGTGTGTGTAAACGAGTGCGACAAAGATGAAGGAAAAAAGAAGAAGAAGAGAGAATACCTGAGGTAGATCTAGTCAAACAACTTTACGTAGATATATTCTTTCAATATTCTGCCTATATAGTTAGTTGTTAATATACTGTATAGTTGAATATAATATGCGCGCGTACGTATTTACGTATTGTAGTGTTCGTGTGTGCAGGAAATCGTCATTTAACCAAACCGAAAAAACGGGAGTTCCCTGGCGTATACGACGGGGCGGAGGGTAATTAAGGAGGAGGGGGTTTCGTTCCCCGGCTATCATTACAATTAAACCCTTCCACGACGTGCAATAAGTTTACCTGCTCCTCCTGCTGTGAGATGTAAACGGAGTTTTTATTCTATTTTTTTTTTCCTCTTCTCGTCTTATTCTTTATTAAATGTTTTACTACGCCAATCTCTCCTATTCGCGCGCGATATTTATGAGAAATACTGTACCAGATTTCACGTACCGAGCTATAATACCGTACATTATAATACATATACGACGTAGTGTAGTACATAAGACGGGCAAAGTCCGCAAGAATATAGTGCGGCGCCGCAATATTGTGCGATAGCTGTTCGTACCTTTCGTACCTCGACTCCGTCGTCTCCCCGGGTCTTACGCCGTATAATTTCGTATATATACGCTCCGCAACTCCACCACCGTAATCACGCCTGATCGCAGCGATTTGAAAATTTACATCCTTGTTATGAATGAATCTCTCGCTGTATAGACTGTTCAATAAATTAATGCGTGTCTAATTAATCAAGCGCTTTTCTGCTTTATTGATATTGAAATTAAATGTCGACGATCTTTTTACTCGTCGTTGGCGTGTCGAGAGCGTTTCGCGTTCGGTTCGCGTTTATTATTTCATTTCTATCGTGATTTTTATTCTATTTGTATGAAAATAGAGAAGCTCGACTCGATACAGTACACCGTCCGACGACGAAGGATGAAGGTATTACTCTTGTAATGTCTATAGGCAGGCTACTCGTCGAACGCGTGCTGAGAAAATTATTTACTTTGCAGCCGTCCGTCCCAAGGTTCAACCCAGTTTTCGTTCGACTTTGCGCAAGACGTAATACTTACTGAAACTATATACGAGACATCAGATACGATTCCCTTAGAATTCTTTCTTCACTTCTCCCTTTCTTTCATATGCGGTATACAAGGAACGACAAACTACGCTAGAGCCACCCCAGAAATAGTTTGAACAATCATCCTTCTTGGTTACGACACAGTCCACAGACAGGTTATTCGTATACGACATGCACATATTTTGCGAAACGAAAAATCTCTCCACTCGATCTAATATTGAATTGGCGAAGAGAAAAAAATCAGATCTCTAATAATCAAACAACTTTTTCCTGACGAGTTCAATGTCTCCTTTGTTGAGCACTTCTTCTCCAACTCACCCTCGCTAAGGTTTCCTCGTGCGCCCCAGGTCGATGGGCATCGTTTTTCTAACGATAAAACCGTTCAGCTTACTGTCCATAAAAGTCACCTACGTCTTCCCTGCCTCCCCCCTTCTTTTCCTTTAGAACTTTCAGATCAGCTTTCGATCCTCTACCAAATTCCTTGACCTTACCTTTGATTCCATACACTCCTAGACTCCTGTAACGATTCATTTAGTCTCGTTACGATTTAAAGGAGGTAATGTACTCAAAAAGAGTAGCGAAATACAACAACCACAGGAAACACAGCCTCCGAGTGCTTTCGGTTAAACAACCATCATGAAAGCATGAACGAAAAGAAAGCGACGGAACCCTTCGCCAACGAAAAAACTCACGGGTTCTTTAACGGAGTTGAACGAGGGGTGGCAGGGAACCTGTTTTATGGAGGATCTATGACGTCATCAGATTGTGACGTTACAGATCCGGACTTTTGAGCTACATGTGATAGGAGGGAACTTGGAAAAATTTTGATCTCCAAGCTAAATATGTTAGGAGGGGGACTTGGAAAAAACTTGTTTTGTGGGACACATCGAATCTGAAGAATGTAGATTGTAACGTCACAAGGCTTACCTATGACGTCATCAAATTGTGACGTCACAGACCCGTACTTTGCAGCTATATATAATAGGAGAGGAATTTGAAAAACTGATCTATGACGTCATCAGATTGTGACAATACAAACCTGACTTATGACGTCATCAAACTGTGACGTCACAGACCCGTACTTTGGAGCTATATACACCTCTAATAGGAGGCAAACTTGAAAAAACTGATCTGTAACGTCATCAGATTAAGACGTCACAGATCCGTACTTTGGAGCTATATGTATATATACATATATAGGAGAGAAACTTGAAAAAAACTGATCTATGACGTCATCAGGTTGTGACAATACAAAGCTGACCTATTACGTCATTAAATTGTGACGTCACAGACCCATACTTTGGAGCTACATGTAATACGAGGCAAACTTGGAAAAAACTGATCTATAACGTCATCAGATTGTGACGTCACAAGACTGACTTATGACTTCATTAAATTATGACGTCATAAACCTGTACTTTGGAGCTAAATAATATAGGTAATAGGAGAGAAACTTGAAAAAAACTGGTCTTTGCCGTCATCAGGTTATGACAATACAAAGCTGCAGACCTATGATGTCATCAAACTGTGACGTCATATGCTCCGCCCCCAAGCTATGTATGATAGGTATCGACCTCCTTGATAGATATGATAGGGACGGACTTGGAGGGAGACTTGGAAAATTTTTGAGCTGCAGCCCCAAAATATCAACTCTTCAAGACGATTTCAAGTAGACTTCTCCTAATTTTTTATGGACCCACAAAGGCTGCTCTGTAGCGTCAATTTCAAGTCAATTAGTAGTTCTTTGGTTATGTACGCTGATCGACTCTAAATCGACTTCAAATCGACGCCGATCTGGAGTTGATTTAGAATATCCTTCAAATTCTTTCTTCAACCTGAAATCGACTGCTTGCTTTGTTGGGGTTGGATCGATTTCAAATCAATTAACGCTAGTCGACTTCGGACTTTCCGCTGAGGCTAGTATTCCTCCGCTTATTATCGCTTACCACCAAATTTCTTGCGTCTTACCCATCATTCTCCCCTCCTTTTGCCCTCTAACCTCACTACTTTCTTCATTCGAATTGCATCACAACTACCATCCCAAATTCAAGTTCCTTCTCCTTTTCCCTTCATCCATCCTTCCCAAGGCTACCCCGACGCCTCAAATTCGCCTCGACTAGGATATAAATAATTTACCGAAACCGCCCTCCATGATCAGACACATCAAAGCCATTAATACTAATGATTTCCCTTCCCACAATCTGTGCCTTACAAATGGATCCAAATCCGGTCCCAAAACTGGCTACGCCTACTCTGTCCATGAAGAAGTCTCGTTCTTCTATAGGAAAAACTCAGCCTTCATGTATTCTCCTGAACTACCTGCCATCTATTCCTGCCTTACTACCCTCTCTCTCCTCTCTTGTAAATTCATACTCCTTCCCTCCTCGCATCTCTCTCTCTCTCTATGTTATGCAAGAGCGCTACTCTTCCAACCCTCTCGTTCAGTGTATTCTACCCCTCCTGCAAACCTTAATATCTTCTCTATCTCTTATTGCCTAGTCGCTATCGCCGATTTAGATTTGAGCAAGGTTGGAAGGAATTTCTCCTTCATGAAAAGGAATGGAGGTTGACCAGCTTGGTCGATGATCTATCGACGAATGTAAAGTCAAACGTTATTTCGTTAAAGTGAAAGTAATACTAATCCCCACAAAGAAAAAAACTGAGGAAGAAGATGACGAGATGCATCCTAGACAAGTGAGAGTTTTCAGAAATTTTCTTGGAAAAAAATATGATAGAAGGGTCAAAGAATCTTCCTTTCAAAATTCCGCATAAGAGTATCATCAACAGAGAATTGACGTTGCATTCAAAAATATTTCTCATGACCGAGAATATTTAAGAGGGACTTGAAATTAAATACGCCAACTCTTTCATTACACTCTGCCTACTTTTTTCCGAAACGTCTCACAAACACAAATAGTTTGGTATTGTACTAGGCAGTCGCTGACATGACACATTCTTCGAGAACTCGCGATTCATTTCTTCTAACTCTTCTGCTCGCGCTATTGTTACAGTAACTTTCATTCTAAACCTTTCTGTATTGTAATTTTGCATGACGTAATTTCAAAAAGTGTAATACCTTAAGTAAGCCATTATTTTTCTGGGACGCATACCTCGTAGATCATCAAATTTTAAGGATGTCGACCATGAGAAAAATGTTGTCGTTTGATTTTCATCATCAGCGAGATTCCCGAACCGTATAATCATCTATATTTTCAAGTATAAATTGGCTCGTGACATTGCTGCAAATCAGATTCCAGTATACTTATTGAAAACACAATCAACTCATTCATTAGGTATCATTTTTACTGATCTTGTCTTAGCTAAGTCATATTCTAAGGACTACAAAATACGCGATACTCAACTTACAGACGGACACACACAACCAATATTCTCAGAGAGAATCAAGCTAGACTCAGAGAAAGAACGTTTAATGTCAGTTCTACGGGTACAGAAGGAGAGAAACTTTTGCCGTTAATGATAAATGAGGATACATATTTCTTTTCACCTGACAAGATTTTCAGATTAGGATACCTTTCTCCAGTAATCCATTACTGTTACCTGTAGGTCCTTCTCTTGTACTTTAGCCTAGAGTAATTTTAATTCGTCGACAATTTCATCAGTGGGAATCCAACATACCAAAGGCTGTTACTATGCAGCGGATGGGCGATTTACTTGTAAAATCTGGTGTCCCTCATTAGGAAATGGGCGAATTCTTTGACCTATTGAGGGTCTGTTGGTTCCCGAATTTTTGTTTTAATGGTAAATTCTACGAGTTCCCTAAAGAGCTGGGGATCCCTATTGGATCTCCTCTGGGTTCTAAGTTTTCATATCTAAATTTGAGGGCGACCTGTTCTCTTCAGGCCGGGCGTTTGTGAGTCATATACACTATTGGCGCAGGTACGTTGACGAGGTTTTATGTGCGTGGGCCGGTCCAACAGAACTCCTTGGCGAGTTTCTTGATTATTTAAACAGCCTTTACTCTTCCATAAAATTTACATTGGAAGTTGGTGGCTCCGTTATAAACTTTTTGGACTTGTCTATTTCCGTCACTGACGGCGTCCATCAATTTGGTATTTACAGAAAAAAATACCTCGACCCATATTACCATCCACTGGTCGTCATTCGTACCTGTTGCTCACAAAGTTGCTACTTTTAATAGCCTAATACATCGCTTGATTCATATCCCATTGAGTCAAGCCGTTTTCCAGAAAGAATGAATGACTATAAAGCACCTGACTAGAGTCAATCAGGTCAGGGTCGATGTTGACCTTATGGTTCGTAGGAGGCTCACAAGGAAATGCCTTGACTGTACGACCACCATCCCCCGGGATTTACACCAAGATGGTAGGAAACAGTGGATTAAGCTCCCGTTTGTGGGCAAGTTTCATCGCAGTTGGGCCGTATCCTCCGCCCCTTCGGTTTTCGGTCAGCCTTCTATAATGTCAACACTTTTATAAGAGCCTTTTCGTCAAATTAAAGAACCCTATCCTAGTGGCCGAGAGGGGAGGGGTTTATAAGGTGGCTTGTGAAGATTGCCCTAGCGTCTATATAGGGATGACCAGCCGTCAACTCTAACCAGACGAAGTCATATTTGTTGGTCACCCAATTATTGCAAATTCGATAACAAGTTTTTTCAGTTTCGAAGAGGTTGGAATACCCATCGGTTCTCCTTTGGGTTCTCTCATTTCGGAGGTCTTTATGTTTAAGTTTGAGCTCGATTTGTTCTCCTCTGACAGTGCGTATTTAGATCAGATTTATTATTGGCACAGGTATGTCGACGATGTGTTGTGTACGTGGACTGGTCCTCGAGAGCTCCTTTTGGAGTTTCTCCAGTATCTAAATAATCAATATCCTTCTATAAAATTTACTTTAGAAATCGGTGGCGCATCTATTAATTACTTGGATTTGACGATCTGTAATAGAGATGGTATCCATGAATTCGCCATATACAGGAAAGATACTGCGACCGATATTACTGTCCACGGCAAATCATTCTGCCCTGTAGCCCATAAATATGCTGGATTTAACAGCCTAATCCATCGACTGACTAGTTATTCCTCTCAATCAGTCAGCCTTCCAAAAAGAGGTATTAACTATAAAGCACTTGACCAGAGTGAATGAAGTGAACTTAGACATCGACCTTATGATCCAAAGGAAAGTTACTCGAAAATGCCTCGATTCCACCACCTCCCTCCCCAGCAATACGGCCTTAAACAGTAGAGAGCGTTGGATAAGGCTTCCGTTCTTGGGGCAGTTTCATCTCAATTGAGTCGTGTCCTACGCCCCTTCGGATTTCGGCCTGTGTATTACAACCCCAATACCATAAAAAGTTTATTGGTTAGGCTAAAAGACCCCATCCAACTGGCCGAGAGGAGTGGTGTGTATAAAGTTGAGTGTAAGGATTGTAACGGAATTTATATCGGCGAGACAGGCCGTCAGTTGAAAATTAGGATCGCTGAACATAGGAAGGCGTGGGAAAAGAAGAATATAGGTGAATCGGCGTTTGCGGACCATCTAATCACTAGCGGTCATAGCATTAAAGAGGGGTCCGAGGTCCTCCTCTATAGAGAAAACGCGTATTCGAAGCGAAAAGCGTTCGTCAACTCTAAATTAGAGTTGACGAAACGAACACAAAAAAGCTTGGAGGAAAAAGAAAATAGGGGAGTCAGGCTTTGCTGATCATTTGGTCGAAAGTGGTCACAATTTTAAAGAGGGGTCCGAAGTCCTCCTTCATAGGGAACACTCATACTTCAAACGTCTGGCCCTTGAGGAAATAGAAATCCTCCGACATCGAAATAATAGTAGCGTTACCGTTTTGAACAGGTACATTCCTGGAGAAGGTTTGATCGAATGATTCACATTTCAATGACTCGTAGCTTCGGTCATGATCTCGTTTGATGTCGCTTGTTCTCATTGGTGTTGGGTTCAGTTGCTTTCCACACTTCAAAAATGGCTGATTAGCCGAAAGCGTTCGTGTTTTCAATTTTCGTGCGGTCCTTTGCGTCTTCTTTCGTGTTACTCCTTGAGTATCCTCTTCAGCCTAAGCTATATTTTTCAAGGTCATCAGCTTCATCTGAATGCCTAAGCCGTACTGTTTAGCTGCATCACCCTGGAAGGTAAATTTCACGACAGCAAATTTTACGAATAAAATTTCCCGACAAAAATTTCACGACATGCTTTTGTCACGACGACTTTTTTCACGACAAGGTAATTTTTGAGAATTTGCTAGGCAGTTATGTTATGAAAGGAATGATACCCGTACGACGCGATGAACACTATCCGTCAATGTTCACCATGGCACCGAAAGTAGAAGGTAACAAGTTACTCTTAGATGGATTCATATACTACCGATCCAGAAGGAGGCCCGGCCGTCAATATTGGGATTGCATTAAAGTACGATCGAAAGAGTGCACGGCGCGTGCGGCGACGAACGACCCCGGACTGAATGGGACGCTCGTGGTGTTGAAAGGTCCAAACGACTCTCCCCATCAGCATCCGCCGAACGTGGAAGGGGTATTTACGATGCTGGAAAGAGACTGTCCAGATCAATTGGAGCCTATTGTTAAATACTTCAAGCAGACCTACGTAGGAACTAACCGACGAGCGGCCCGCTACCCTCCCACAATATGGAACCAGCATGAAGCCGCTCTTAACAACACCCACAAAACGAATAACGCCTCGGAAGGGTATCACAATCGATTGAATACCATGATCGGCAAAGTTCACCCCGACATGTATTCAGCGCTCTCAGAACTGCAGAAAGAGCAAGCGGATGTGGAGTCAGCAGTCGCGGAGTTAAGTCTCGGTCGACGAGTGAAAGTGGGGCCGAAGAAGAAGTGGATTGCGCAGCAGAACAGAACTGGAGGAATTGTCTCCAACTAATCGGAGTACAAAAACAACCACACTGAGCTGGAGTACCTCAGAGCACTTGCGCACACCATTGTACTCGAGGTTTTGTAAAATAAAAATAAACTTGTCGTGAAAAACTGTCGTCGTGACAAAAGCGTGTCGTGAAAATTTTGTCGGGAAATTTTATTCGTGAAATTTGCTGTCGTGAAATTTACCTGTCGTGAAATTCGCGTCGTGAAAGTGGGTGGGAACGCCGAGGATGGACATATCAAAAGGATCTATCGATATCAGAGCGTAGCAAACAAACACAAAACTGTACCATGTGTTTCTGGAGATGACATATTCCCTTCTTTTTTCTAAATAATCGATAATGCGGAATATTTTCTAGCGACAGTCTTACAATACGATCATTGAAATATTTCTATGTAGTTGGTTTCATATCAAGACCTGCGAAGCGTTCTTCGGAATTCATCGAGGTTGCCTGGGGCCATCGCGACCAAGGGGAAGACAGGGAAGCATCCTCGGTATTAAAGTTGGCAAATTATTGAAATCTATATGAGAAAAAAAATAATAAAGGGGTCATTAGTTGGCAAGTTCCTCTTCGCGACAGCTCCGAAGTTCCATTGCGAAAAACCCAGCAAAGGATCGGTGTACATCAAATCGAATAGATTTCACGCGAAGCTAATTTTATCAATTGCCTCCGGTGTATATATCTTCAGTTTCCGAAGAAATTGATTCAAAGTATACGTCCACGATCTTCTGCTGAATTTTTCGCAGCGCATCAGTTCGCGACCCCTACTCGACGAGGTACTCGAGAACGAGAAACGGCTGTAGTATTCTCGTAAGCGTTCGTGATTTACCGTGTAAACTCTCGTAGCGCGGTCAACAAGGTACATTATTATACTCGTTGTTGGTAAATGAAATAATATAAGCCCGCGAGAGCTGTTAATTTTTTTAGCTCGACCGTATATTAATTATACGCGAACATCTTTTAAACACTTTTCTACGCCGGGATAAACGCACGATGATGAACGTCGTTGTTATTTTTCTCCATTTTCTTCTCTTATTTCTACATAATATCCTTTCTTTTGTTTTAAATTATTGTTCTACGCAGAAATAAGTACATGCGGCCGAAATACCACCCGCTGCGAGTCATTCCTATATCCATCGTTCCAACCTGTTGGTGCATTACTCACGTATTGCGAGAAAATGAACACCGCGGATAAATTACGTCCAGATTGTATTGAAATTTCGCAAAATGATATTCCAGGCGCCAAAAGTTCTCATCATCTTTTCTACACGACGTTGTATTTGACCAACGACATACTATACAATACTACAAAAAAAGAAAAAGTAAGTACGAATAAACAAAGGCGAAAGAGCGAGCGTAGGGTCAATAATTTGTACTCGGCGGTTAGTCGTACGCGAGGACAATAAAGCAAATTAAAGGCCGTACCGTACCACCCTTTAGAGAATAACAGTAATAGCGGAACAAACAATGGCCACTTGATGATCGAGTTTCTTCCTTACGACCATATTCTATTTGTACACCTCTTTAATATAGTTATTTCTCATTCATTCAAATTAATAATATTGTGCGAATACACAGATAGAGCGAAGTTGCGCCAAACAATAACATTAGTTAGTCGAACTACGGACTATACTCGAAGGATGAACAATCAAAAACGTATTGGTCCTTTGCAGCATAGAAGTTTATCTCATATTTCGGAGCGAATTTCTCCGCGAAGCTGAGTAGGAAAGAGCTCGATATCGAGCATGCGAATCAAGAAAGATGTAAGATTATTTTATATACATCGTACACGCATAGTAGGTATATAGGCTGTATATTCCCATCGTACTCACAGCTATACACGATTAATGTGAAAAAAGTTCGCTTGTCTACACAGAAACAAGACGTGCACGAGTCACCCATGTAAATGGAAACAACTCTTAATGGTGATCAGTCTTCGACGTGTCATTTTCGAACAGGAGCCGTACCGTCTTAATAATTCATTAATCAATTTATCCGTCGCTTTTTCTATTATTAACTGCCGCATGGCACGTCCTTTTGTGCCTCAGCGACCGCAGCCTCAGTAGGCAAGAACTTACAATATTTATAGGTATTTGTTCTTTTCGCTACGTATAGAAATCTTATCGTTTGATGAGGTTAATTAATTCACGCTACTCTTCTCGCGTTTGTTTTGTGGTAGTGCACTGGCTTACAACGCTTATTAAAATGTCATTATTAGCGTCGGTACCGCTGTTGGGTGATTGAAATGTTGTCATTTTGTTTACTTTTTTGGCTATAGAAAATGCACGCGGATTGTACCCAATCAAAATGAGACAAAAATTTAGGTATTATATCCTATTTAGTTTGTATCGCCACAATAAAAATAAATTTTTAATAATCTATTTCATGCTCGCGACCCAATTATTTATACAAAACTACGAGGTCGACAAACAGTTCATGCTCATTAGAATACTAAAATAATTGAAAAAATTTTCCCGGTTGACACAATTTCTCTCAATCTATCTCATCTCAGAGAATGTTAGTACAATTCAGCGTACATTGTACAATTTAATTTTTGTACTTCTTAATGACTTACCCGTACTTTTGGAACTGGCCATTATTAGGTATCCATTCATAGCGATGATTCTTATACGTACATATATTCAATTTATCTTCAATTACTTTTCCAACCACGATGTAAGTAAAGTCTATAATCAAGTTCAGTGATGAAAAAAAAATCAGTATTGTATTTAAAATGAAAATTTGATTTACCTACGAGCAAATAATTTTATTGTAATTGTTACTGAAGTTTTGAGACATAAAATAGGTAAACATCATCAACAGTTGTTTATTCTAAGTTACAAAACAGCAGTAAAAACTATTTCACGCAGTAAATAAACTGCAGTAGCAATGGACCCTGACGTCAAAATATCGATAAATCACAAAATATTGCAAAATATTGTTTGCTGGAGTTCCTTCAATCTTTTTTTATTTTATTTTATTTTTTTAATGTTGTTTCCCAAAAACATAAGTAGTGCTCTAAAAACGGATCAGTATTGCCCTATTTATGGTTAACTCCACACTTAGAAAATGTGATCTATCTAGGGCAAAATATCAACAAAATACATTTGAGAATGAGATTAATGCTTCTAAGGAAGATGTAAACAATTTTTCTTTTTTTCTTATACCAATGTGATTCCATAACAGGCAAAAATAAGTTTTAGAAATTGTTGAATATCAGAAGAACACACAAAATCTTATGAACAAGCTTGTATTATTATGATCTAAATACTTTGCAATAATTGAAAATTTAGTTCTGCTCCCCTACAGAAGATTTGTTCTTGAAATATTCAACGATTTCCAGAACACTAATTTTTTATTTTTTTTTAACGCCTGTAAGGGCTCTTGAAGGTGATGGTGTGTAATAGTACCTACCATATAAATAACACAGGAATGATTTTCGAAAGTTCCTCACTATTCAATTGATCGATCAATTTTTAAACATGAGATACAAAAGTTGGAGCCGAGTCTACTCTAACAATTTCAAAACTCTTTTAGGTAGCTTTCCATTTGAATAATATAAGAAAAGATGGCGAAAAGAAAATACGTTGTACAGTCATTATCACCTTTGAGTACGAGCTTTGGAGAAATTCCGATAAGTACTCCACCTTTATTGGCAAATTATAGGTAGTTTAGTAGTTTCTATGCTGTGACATATGCATGAATAACTCTATCCCAAAACACAACGTAGGCCTAAATAAGAAACTGCAGAATCTCTCCTATAATCTTGTAGCTTTACAGGCTGTACTTCTGAGAAATCAATTCTGTGTACCTACCTCGTTCATATTTAATGTTCGATAATACCGATTGGTTTTTAGAACGTTATTCTCGTTGATATGGGAAATTATATCATAAGGAAAAGTAAATAAAGGCTTATTGCGGAACTCCAGCAAACAACATTTTGCGATACATTAAAGTCTTGTTATAGTGCGCCTCTCTAGAGTGCGATCCTCGGCTCAGTGCATACTGTACAGATAGCCTACCTATCTAATATTGATTGACTAGAACTTTCCTAGGATAAGCTACCTCTGTATGCAGTAGGGATAGGTATAGAGGAACTGCGGTATTTAAATAATATCAGTAGAACTTACAGTCGAACCTTGCTAAGTCGAACATCGATAAACCGAATTTTAGGATATTCGAACAAATGTTCAAGTCCCGGTCCCAAAATACCAAAATGCATGTATTTTTACCTTTATAAACAAAACAAAGTTTAGATAAATCGAATTTTTTAGAGCCAGCTTTGAGGAGAAAAACCCCTATAGTTCGTACGTTGTATTGGAAAAACTTCTACAAATCGAACGTTTCGACTACCTGTGCATCTCATGATGGAAAGTAAAACCTTTATTTTTCGTACCTACGTTGTAATTGAAAAGCCTTTACAAATCGAACGTTCGTTGAGGTGTGAATCTACAATTGATAAGTTAAATTCTGTATTATCATACTTAAATCGAATTCCGCCCTTGACAAATCGAATTTTTGCTAAATCGAACTGTCTCCTCCAACAATCGAATTCTTTATAAAACAAAAACCATAGGTAGATAAATCGAACTAATTTACTCGGCCCCCGCGGTTCGACTTAGCAAGGTTCGACTGTATATTGATAGATTAATGCGCAAATGCGTGAAGCAGGGTATAATGCAGAGGCCAGTATTTGAAAGTTCTGATAAAAAAGAGAATAGGTATCGGGTTCAACTTACAAAATATTCATGTTGGCCCAATATTCTACCAATTTACGGTCTCCAGCTTCCATTTCTCAGGTGAATTTTTATGTCCCTTGAGGAGTGATAGGAACATCCGGTAACATCATAGGTAATTAGGTATACCACTACAAAAAATCAAAAACCATAGGTTTACAGGCAGTCTAGAGATGAATTCACAAGGAGTCAACAATCATCAACAATAATAGGTATACAAACTAGCGATAGAGTTGAGATCTTCCGGGTCTCGGGTTTTATTAATTTTTGCATTAAGTATCATTATCTCAATGTCACTTAAGGCGCTAGACGTCACCGCAAGAGTAGCCGCGAATCACCAGAAAATGATTTGAATCACTAATCAGTTGCTTTTTCTAAAGGTTCAAATCACAAATCACAAATTGTTCAGAATTATATCTGGTTCTAAATCGATCACCATGAAAATGATTTCAATCAATTTCAAATCAAATTCAGATTACCTGCGGGAAAATAATTTTCGAATTGTTGATTTGAAAAAATATTCGATTCAAATCCATGTTGAATCATTCCAAAAGATAATTTCAGATTCAAAAAGGATTTGAATCTTAGACCATAATATTAATATTACATAGACTGCCGATCTGATAATGATAAGAAGTATGTTGGAACATTGGTGACAAAATATAAGACGGTTGGGTCCCACCTTAGACCATATAGATATACCTAACAAAACATAGACTGCCAATTTGAACCAGGCAGCGCTGTTGTCGCGCTGCAGCAAAGAGAAATTGTAAGAGGTATCAAAATCAAAACTATGGCTGTAAATGGGAGAAAAGTGAAAAAATTGAAATAGGTAACACTTGAACAAAGCAGATTTGGCTTCTTGACATCCCTAAATGCTCTTCTAGTTTTTTCTTTTTTTTTTTTATAGTTTTCAAATAATAACAAAATGATGATCAAAACGTCCCTAGGCATATGTCTTTCTTATGTAGTAAAATTTTTGTTTTGAACACAAACGGTAAACTGGGGTAAGGTGGGGCTTTGAAAAAATAAGGCGATTACTGAAGTATACAATAGTGGTGTTTGGACATTACCTCCCGTGGGTTTGCTGTAGTTGCAAAAATGAAATCAGGATGAAATAGAGAATTTCATACATTTTCAGAATTGAAAACATCATCTGCCACTAGGTATCTGTAAAAATTAAAAAAACAAACTTTGAAGATCATAAAATTTTCTGGCATTCAAACAAGTCTTTTATTTTTGAAAGTAAATATATCATCGACGTTGATGAAGTTTTATAAAGATGGTTTTCGCTCCATCACCATGTAGGTCTATCATAAATTATCAGCCATGCTCTGTTGATTGGGTTTGAACAGCACGTTCCTAGATGAATATATGATTGATAACATTTTAGTTAGGTATTCATTTTTCAATGCTCTAAATTATTTTTACTTTGAATAAAACTTTCAATTTCTGTTTCATTTCATTGCCCCTTTTAAAAAGTTTCAAATAGTGAGGAACGGTTGAAATGGTTCTCTTTGATTTTCAGGGGAACCATTAAACTTTTCTGAATCAATAACACCTATTATGATCATCTTTTGAGAAAAACAAGCGACCATCTATTTGTTGTAGCTTAGTTCTTTTTTTATCGTTCTAGTTTGATCGCCACAATATGGTATATTTCTCTTATGTTTAAGTAGAATAGCTCAAAAAAAAAAAAAAAAAAAAGAACAATAATATACTTATGTATGAAGAAGAAAAATTAATAATTTCCCAGCAGAATGATTAGGCCTATAGACAAGAACAATATTCGAGTAAGTATACTTAAGTCACTTTGAAATCTTAAAAACCATTCTAAGCGATCGTGATTATCAACTGGATACCTACCCTGATTTAATTATATCCTATCACAAGCTATTCTAGATCTAGAGATTTAAAGAGTGTGAAAAAAAAAAAAAAAAAAAGACGTAGAGTTAAATTGAAGAATATCGGTAGGTACCTAACTTTTGAAATTGAGCTAAAATTGATGAATCTTGTTATTAATTCAAAGTCTTTCCTTTATGATGAGCTTGATTTAGATTCGATTTGGGAACTCTCCTTCTATTTTTTAGATATTTAATTTTCCAGAACGTGTCTTTGCCCGAAATTTCTTCAATATAGCCTATTATTCAAAGAAAAATGACAACATTATTTCACTACTTTTCACACCTGTTATCGAGTGAAGAGCTATTAATTCTGGTTTGATTTCCAAAACAATTAATTATGCTGGTCTCCGTCCATCAGTAATTATATAAGCAAGAGTTCCGAAATAAAAAATTACGCCACTTGGCTACCTGTGTAGAACTTAATATTATTGTAAATAGTAGGGCGTACGATGCGATGAATGTACGTATGCGTGTATTTATTTTCAAGCAAGGAAATTATAAACGATAACCATCTTTACAAGGGGCGATTTTAACCCTTCTTCACACGTGTGGTGCGCAATAATTGAGTGTACCTACAAAACGAAAACAATTGTGTCGGAACCGGATAACGTGATTCTTCCGCATTCGAAGTGCATGCCCATATGCGATCGTAACACATAATTAAAATTAAATTAATTATGGAATAATTTATTCCAAAGAAAGGGTACGCGCATGTAAGTAAAGGTGAAAGGATAAACATTCGTCAGTGGTGTTACCGAATATAACTTGTTCGTACGGTATAATGTACCTTTCTAAACCAATACTCGTCGCATTTAAACTCGTCCGATATTTGAAAAAAAAAATAAAGAGAAGTGACTTAGAGACAAAATAACGTAACCTACATGCAACGTGGGAACTATGTTACAAGTATATTTCTGAACAGAATAAATTTTGTAAGTTTTTTTTTTTTTTTTTTTTGGTGCAGCCACCTCGGTTGGGAAGTGTAGCATAATATTGTGAGGAGAGTCGATAAATCAACGAAGAAAAATCGAGTAGGTACGCGTATAATCGGAACGATTAGTTATTAAATATTTTTATTATGCGTGCTCCCCAGCGTGACAGTATTACCAGGAAAGCAGAGGTGATTGAAGTAAGCACCTCTGGCGAGTACAGCTCTATCGACAACATGCTGTTCCATCTGACGGCGGTGGTCAAACATTTGCGGGAGTCTGAAGCACAGGTGGATTCTTAGTTTTTACTCGACGCTCTTTTGTTCTTCGCTTCTGTCTTCTTCTGCCCGTACGAACAGAACAATAGGTACATTGTTGTTAACAATTGTCGGTATATTATCGATAATCTTCGGCTCGTCGCTTTGTACATTGTTCCGAAGAGGGAAAGAAAAAGAAGAAAAAAAATCGCGGTGATCTGTATTTTAAAAAGTTCAATCATTTTTCCGTGGTCGCGTTAAATCTTCGCTCGCCTCTCGATCCTTTCCGCATTCGCGACTCCAATTCAGACTCGGTAGCCGGTTACAGAGGCAGAAGAGGGGGGAAATTGAATATGAACGTAAATTTTAGGAGTTATACGCGTAACCGCGAGATCTGGTTGCGTGAACCGCGCAAGGAAGAGGCATTCGAGAAGGTCGTATTGAAATTCTTTACGTATTTGGATACGCGTTTACGCGCGCACAACAATCGATTAATATTAAAATATTTCCGTACGACGTTTCAGACAATAAATTTTATTAATAATAAGGATCGACAAATGAATCGATAAGTATTTTATTTTCCTCTTCGTATAAAAAGTTATAAATTTCTGAGATATTCGTAAGAGCGAATACGCGTCGATAGCGAGGTTCTCAGGGTTTCCCTTGAAATATTTCGCGATTACGAATATAACTGCTGAGAGATGTACTCTCGCGCGTATGTTTTACACGCCGTGGCTTCCAGTAAAACGACGAAGACTGTATGGGGATAAGGAGTGAGAATGAGAAACGAGAAAAGAAAAAGTCGGTCGTAAACGTCGCGTTTTATTATTATAATATAAATTATGAGCTAGGTCTATTAATGTACATATAGAAGTCGATAGAAAGTTTGCCTCCGAAAAAAAACCTTGATAGCGTGCTCGGTACAGCTTCACATGCGTACGTCAGTTCCGATTTCTGTGAAACGCCGGCTTTATAACAAAAAGAATGAACGCGTACGTGGAAACATGAACAAATTATGAAGATAAAAACAAGAATGCCATAGGTTCAGAACTAGAATCCTATGCACGAGAAGAATGATTTTTCTGAAATCATATCTTACTCGAACGCTTTCCGTATCAGTAGTATTTGAGAATGAATCTGTTTTTGAATGGACAACTCTAAAGAGCGAGGCTACTAGCGAGAAATTAGAACAGGATGAAAGAAACTTTCAACTTCGAGGCTGAATAGGGGAAAATCGTCTGCATGAATATGAGACATTTTTCTGGACATGGCACTGCAAGACTCAACCTCTTCACAAAATAAACAAAAACACACAGGTTACTAGAGTCGTAATTTAATTAAAAAATTCATAAGCAAGCGCTTTCGGATAGATATCCATCAACGGGCAAGAACATACTGACCGAAGTGAGTCCCGTAAAGAAATAAATTGCAAAATATTACATCATCATTCAAGTAATTTCTTGTAAACTGTATCAGCGAGGTATGAAGTAGCGATTTTCTCAGTTTACTATAGGTGAGTAATTATAGACTGATTTGATTATTTCTGTAGACTCCAGTGCGCTACGTTTGTATTTAGAACTCTCCTCATGTAAGAGGCTGACATTTTTAGGTCTAGGAAAAGGATGTCCAGATGCAAGAAGATGGGCAGCAAAATTAGAGAGATTGGTAGAATCGATGCGGTTTCTCAATTTATGGCCAGAAATACTAGACGAAGTCATACTCAAGCGAGTAATACAAACGGAGTAATTTACAATTTTAGCCACAGAAATTAAACGACGCCGGAGCGCTTTCGATTAAACAATCGTTGTCAACGGGGACTGGAAAGCGACTGAACCAACTCCGGCTGTAAACTAGAAACATACGAGGAAATCAGGATTGAACCAGCGAGTCATCACGACGTGAATCATACTCGTAAACTAGTTCAATCAACCCCTCATCTGGTATGTACCTGTTGAGCACATTAAGGTCGTCGTTATTTAAATGACGAATTATTTCGATCTGTTCTAACGCTTTCCGCTTCGAATACGCGTTTTCTCTATAGAGAAGGACCTCGGACCCCTCTTTAATGCTATGGCCGCTAGTGATTGGATGGTCCGCAAACGCCGATTCACCTATATTCTTCTTTTCCCACGCCTTCCTATGTTCAGCAATTCTAATTTTCAACTGACGGCCTGTCTCGCCAATATAAATTCCGTTACAATCCTTACACTCAACTTAATACACACCACTCCTCTCGGCCAGTTGGTTGGGGTCTTTTAGCCTAACCAATAAACTTTTTATGGTATTGGGGTTGTAATACACAGGCCGAAATCCGAAGGAGCGTAGGACACGACTCAATTGAGCTGAAAACTGCCCCAAGAACGGAAGCCTTATCTAACGCTCTCTACTGTTTAGGGCCGTATTGCGGGGGAGGGAGGTGGTGGAATCGAGGCATTTTCGAGTAACTTTCCTTTGGATCATAAGGTCGATGTCTAAGTTCACTTCATTCACTCTGGCCAAGTGCTTTATAGTTAATACCTCTTTTTGGAAGGCTGACTGATTGAGAGGAATACTAGTCAGTCGATGGATTAAGCTGTTAAATCCAGCATATTTATGGGCTACAGGGCAAAAAGATTTTCCGTGGACAGTAATATCGGTCGCAGTATCTTTCATGTATATGCCGAATTCATGGATACCGTCTCTATTACAGATCGTCAAATCCAAGTAGTTGATAGATGCGCCACCGATTTCTAAAGTAAATTTTATAGAAGGATATTGATTATTTAGATACTGAAGAAACTCCAAAAGGAGCTCTCGGGGACCAGTCCACGTACACAACACATCGTCGACATACCTGTGCCAATAATAAATCTGATCTAAATACGCACTGCCAGAGGAGAACAAATCGACCTCAAACTTAGACATAAAGAGCTCCGAAATGAGAGAACCCAAAGGAGAACCGATGGGTATTCCAACCTCTTCAGGAAACTCAAAAAACTTGCTATCGAATTTGCAATAATTGGGAGACCAAAAAATATTGAGGAGATTGAAAAATTCACCCAATTCTTCTTGGCGAACATTTGTTTGAATCAAAAAGTCTGCCATATGTTGCATGGCGGTTGCTCTGGGGATATTGGGGAACAGGCCGACCACATCAAATGAACACAGGGTCGATCCCAGCGGAAGAATATTATCCTTAAGCCTATCAGCCAAGGAGAACGAATTTTTCACCGAGTAAGGTGGCTCATGGTCAACTCTCGATTTAAACCATCGGTCCAAAAATTTCGCCAGAGCGTACGTGGGGGAGGACACAAAGGATACGACCGGACGCATCGGGTTATCTCTTTTATGGACTTTTGGTAGTCCGTACAAGAGGGGAGGCACAGTGTTGGACTCCAGGAGCAATCTTTTTAGCGAGGGAGTTTTAATAATAAATTCACACTCGTTTATCACACGTCTAACTTCTTTTACGTGATTAGGAAAATTGAAACTGTCGTTTTTCTTAGCACCACACTGGCCGAGAACGTCATAGACCTTGGAGACGTAGGAGGACTTCTCCATCACGACAATGGCATTACTTTTGTCAGCCTTCGTGATGATTAAGCCCTCCTCCCTGACCCTCCTCTTTAATCCCTTAATCACCTCAATTGCGTAATTGTTCATACGAGGGAGGGGGGTATTGCGGACAAGAGCAGCACAATTTTTTTGAGTATTAACCCCTGGTCCGATTTTCACCTCGAGGTCGGCAACAACATTAGCCAAAGCATTACTATTATTAAGAGGGGGTAATCCGAACTTCAACCCTTCCTCTAATAAATTCACCTCATCACTAGCGAACTCATCCTGACTGCAATTTATAATGCGCGGTTGGAAGTTTTGGATAACACTGACCTCAGGTCTCTTCCTGGACAGCGGGGTTATTCAAATTTTCTTTCTTTTTCTGGAGGGAACAAAGTTTCTTATTAACAGGGAACCTGTTTTATGGGGGGCTATTTGAGAAATCTGCCGTGCGCCGTCCGCCGTCCAGCGAAAAACTTAGAAAAATTTCGACTCTCGAGCTGTATATGATAGAAGGGGGACTTAGAAAAATTTCGACTCTCGAGCCATATATGATAGGAGGGGGACTTGGAAAAATTTCGAGTGTCGAGCTATATATGATAGGAGGGGGACTTAGAAAAATTTCGACTCTCGAGCTATATATGATAGGAGGGGTTCTCCAAATCTAGGCTTCCTTGAATTTTGAATACCAAATCTCATTCGAATCATAAAACAGGTTCCCTGCGTTCCTCGTTTAACTTCGTTAAGGAAGCCGTCATTTTTTTCTTCCTTTACAATTTAGCTTCAAAACCGCGGCATTTAACATTAATAGCCTTAATAAACAGATCAACTCACCCAAATGCAGTAGGCCAGAAAGTCTAGAATGGACCAATAAGTTCAGCCTAGTGGTGACATTCAACTTTCCATGCCACCTCCGCATCCGTCCGGTCGTATCCTTTGTGTCCTCCTCCACGTACGCTCTGGCGAAATTTTTGGACCGATGGTTTAAATCGAGAATTGACCATGAGTCACCTTACTCGGTGAAAAATTCGGTCTCCTTGGCTGATAGGCTTAAGGATAATATTCTTCCGCTGGGATCGACCATATGGGAGACCTTTTGATTCAAACAAATGTTCGCCAAGAAGAATTGGGTGAATTTTTCAATCTCCTCAATATTTTTTGGTCTCCCAATTATTGCGAATTCGATAACAAGTTTTTTGAGTTTCCTGAAGAGGTTGGAATACCCATCGGTTCTCCTTTGGGTTCTTTCATTTCGGAGGTCTTTATGTCTAAGTTTGAGCTCGATTTGTTCTCCTCTGGCAGTGCGTATTTAGATCAGATTTGTTATTGGCACAGGTATGTCGACGATGTGTTGTGTACGTGGACTGGTCCCCGAGAGCTCCTTTTGGAGTTTCTCCAATATCTAAATAATCAATATCCTTCTATAAAATTTACTTTAGAAATCGGTGGCGCATCTATTAATTACTTGGATTTGACGATCTGTAATAGAGACGGTATCCATGAACTCGCCATATACAGGAAAGATACTGCGACCGATATTACTGTCCACGGCAAATCTTTCTGCCCTGTAGCCCATAAATATGCTGGATTTAACAGCCTAACCCATCGACTGACTAGTATTCCTCTCAATCAGTCAGCCTTCCAAAAAGAGGTATTAACTATAAAGCACTTGGCCAGAGTGAATGAAGTGAACTTAGACATCGACCTTATGATCCAAAGGAAAGTTACTCAAAAATGCCTCGATTCCACCACCTCCCTCCCCCGCAATACGGCCCTAAACATTAGAGAGCGTTGGATAAGGCTTCCGTTCTCGGGGCAGTTTTCAGCTCAATTGAGTCGTGTCCTACGCCCCTTCGGATTTCGGCCTGTGTATTACAACCCCAATACCATAAAAAGTTTATTGGTTAGGCTAAAAGACCCCATCCAACTGGCCGGGAGGAGTGGGGTGTATAAAGTTGAGTGTAAGGATTGTAACGGAATTTATATCGGCGAGACAGGCCGTCAGTTGAAAATTAGAATCGCTGATTATAGGAAGGCGTGGGAAAAGAAGAATATAGGTGAATCGGCGTTTGCGGACCATCTAATCACTAGCGGCCATAGCATTAAAGAGGGGTCCGAGGTCCTCCTCTATAGAGAAAACGCGTATTCGAAGCGGAAAGCGTTAGAACACATCGAAATAATCCGTCATTTAAATAACGACGACCTTAATGTGCTCAACAGGTACATACCTGATGAGGGGTTGATTGAACTAGTTTACGAGTATGATTCACGTCGTGATGACTCGCTGGTTCAATCCTGATTTCCTCGTATGTTTCTAGTTTACAGCCGGAGTTGGTTCAGTCGCTTTCCAGTCCCCGTTGACAATGATTGTTTAATCGAAGCGCTCCGGCGTCGTTTAATTTCTGTGGCTAAAATTGTAAATTACTCCGTTTGTATTACTCGCTTGAGTATGACTTCGTCTAGAAGAGAGATTGGGTTGACGCGAAGTTAATGCGTACCTATGCTTGTTGAGTCTCGTTTTTAAGGGCCGACCTGTTTGCCCAATATAAGAAAAGGAACATTCATCGCACTAGATATTGTAAACACCACACTTTTCATCTAAGGGAATCGGGTCTTCAAGTTGACCAAGGTGGTTTCTAAGGGTGTTTACATTGTGAAAAGGTGGTCTCAAATGTGTGAGTTTTAGTAAGCGAGAGAGGAGGGAGGAGAGCTTACCAAGGTAAGGGAGGCGGATCCATTTTTCTTTTTTCAGATTCGTGTCTCTTGAGTGAGTAGTAGTGGCATCAAGAGTTCTAGATACTAATTTCCTATGAATTAATTTATCAATGTTCAACTTTAAATGATTGGTCTTTGCTATGAGCTTAATAGTGTCCACTTCTTTTTTGAAGGCTTGAGGTTTGAGAGGGATGGATACTAACCTATGAATCATATTGAGAAACGGGGCATGCTTATGTGAGGGGAGGCAATAAGATGAGCCATCTATAGTTATGTTAGTATAGGTTGGCTTTCTGAAAATATCGAATTCGTGTTTGCCTTCATTTAGGGTGATGGAAAGGTCTAGAAAGTTAATGGATTTACCGCCGACCTCGAACGTGAATCTGATTGAGGGATATAGAGAGTTAATAAAGAGAAAAAATTCCTGAAGTTGTTCTATTGAGCCTGTCCATAGACACAGAACATCGTCAACATATCTATGCCAGTACCCAATGTACTGTATAAGCATGCACTGTGAAGTAAAAAGATATTTTTCAAACATATTCATAAAAATTTCGGAAATCAGGGGAGCTAGTGGTGAGCCCGTAGGAAGACCATCTTCAAATTGATACATTTTGTTTTGGAACTCACAGATATTGGGGAAGAGACACGTTTTTAGGAGCGAAATGAATTCCTCGGCAGCGGTGGGCGAAATAGTTGCCTCATTTAGTATCTTATCAATACTTTCGAGGGTAGGGGCCAAAGGAACATTCGTAAATAAACCAGCGACATCAAATGAAACCAATGTGGAGTCAGGAGGAGGGAAAAAGTCCTTGATTTTCCCAATTAATTCCGTAGAATTCTTGACCGAAAATTCAGACACAAAGTCCGTACTCCACTGAAACCACAGGTTCAAATATTTCGCTAGTTTATATGTGGGGGAGGATATGAAAGAGACGATTGATCTGACCGGAACTCCGTCTTTGTAGACTTTCGGTAGACCGTATAATCTAGGTGGAATGGGATCCATGACCTTGAGAGATTCTTTTTTGGAGGGGGGTATTACGAACTTACTCTGGCTGATACGTTTACGAACATTGGCATTGAATTTAGGAAAATTAAAATCCATTTGAAGCTGGTCAAAAACTCTTCCACCTTCTTTTCGTACTCCCTTCGATCCAGGACAACGACCGAGTTACCTTTGTCTGCCTTGGACACCACCAGATCATTTGTTTTGATCTTCTCCCGTAGGTTATTCATGGTGCGAAGAATTGGGCGGGGAATCGGCTCTATTGGGGTGGATGAGATGACCTCTTGGCACTGGGTAGCTATTGTCTCAACCTTCGGGTGCATCGATAAGTCGGCGATCAAATTAGTCGACGCTTTCTCTTCAGAGGGAGTCTTCAGTAATTCCTCTTCATCTTCCTGGAACCTGGTTGTTGAAAGGTTGACCAGTCGACCCTGAGGAAGTGTTGGAGGGGGAGTGCTTATGTCGGTAACACTCTTCTCATTGAACAGAGTCTCAATTTTATTCTCCTTCTTAGCTTGGAGCTCCTTTTCCTGTTTAGAACAATCCTCCTCTACCTTATTTGACAAATGAAGAAATACTTGTGGCGGTAGGCTGTCGGCCAATTTCAGCTGAGCCATCATGAGAAGGCGAGTAGTGAAATTCTTCTTCCCGCACCATCTATAGATTTCACGATTGATCCACTTTCTAGTGATCCACTTCGTCATATTTTTGGTCAAAAAAGAGTTGTCAGAATAAAACTTGCAATTCACAAAATGAGGTTTCAATTCGTTCTTTAAACACAGTTTCAAGAAACCAATATGCGATGAATAATTATGATAGGAGGGGGACTTGGAAAGACGACGGCTTCCTTGAAATTGCAGCGCGTTCAAGTTGTCACGTCATGATTTTCAGGACATGGAAAAACTTCAGGCTCTAGGGGACTCGGGACAGCAGGTTCCCTGCTGCCATTGCAATCCTGCAAATGTATTTAATTTTCTTAGCAGTCTTTCTTCTTCTTACGTGAATGTGACGCTTGTTGAATTTTCGATTCTAGAGGAAAAGTTGTGCTTTACAGTCGCTGTTCCTTCTTTTCTCTCTCCTTTTTTCGGGTAGATTTGGCAATTGTAAGTTTCTTTTTGATTCGTATAGTTTGGGCTCCCACTCGGTTTTCCATATATTCATCTTCAGTATGGAATACCATTTCTTCAAATTCTCGATGGTCCAGCGACTTGTTCAGATGGAATATTGCTCGTACAGTGAACCATTCAGCTGGGTGACCTGCTTGTACACTGCGTGTATTTCGTTCTCGACTCTCAATCTTTTGGTTTGCTTCCAGATTGCACTGCTTTCTTGCAGGCTAATAGTCGAAGGAGGTTTGAGCGGAGAATACGAGCTCAGTTTTGAGCAGTGCGATGGCATCTACATTGGTAAGACTGGGAGAAAGTTCAACATCAAGAGAAAGGAGAACAAAACATCGATGGCAGGTGGCGGTTTAACAAACTGCAACACACTGGTGAAGGAATATTCCAAGTCATACATGTAGAAAACCGGGTGAAGAGAAGAAAGCTCTGAAAATAAATGGAGATTGCAAAGGCAAAGAGGAGAAAAGCTAGCCTCTTGAACAACGTAATCACGTTTGACAGTGAAAGATTATTCACTTTGGTGATTGGACGAGACAGGAAGAACAGGATGATACTAAACCAGGTATAGCCAATAGCATAACAGCACATAGTCAAATAAACCAATCGCGATATAGTATTGTTGTAGCCAATCAGATTACAATGTTAGACTCTGAAAATTAATGTTAATCGTGCTCCGTATCGATACAACAATGATGGAGTAATGTTCAAAAGTACTCTTCTAAGCTTCCTAACTAATAAAGTAGAATCTTTTTAACTTCATTTTTTCTTCACCTTCTTGCGAAATTCTGATAGTTACTCTATGAGAAAAAAAAAAAAAACTTAACACATCATTCATAGATTAATTACTAAATTATAGCATACAACAAATCCCATTTATATATGAGCTGATGAAACAGCGTTTCTTCTTCAACAGGGCCGCTACGTACAACAACTTTCATTCAGTTCGTAAGTTTATAAGCATCCAACCCATATAGAAGAAAAGATGCCGAAACCAACTTTACATCATATTAGTATATCATACACGACACTTCATAATCCTACCTCTTTAAATAGATACATCTTTCTGAAATATTACAGCTGAGTGGTATTGAGATAAATGAAGAATCGAGATGAAAGAAAAAAAAACTCAAAATCACCCGAGGAGAACACTGTTTTTTTTTTCTTCTTCACAATACCGAAGTAAATTAACTCGTTATTTATCTAATTATTAGCTAAATAAATAAGACACGATAATTGAAGGTTTCGATGGATCAAACACTCTTGGTTTGCTTCTTATAAGCGAATGCGATTCCGTTCATACGTCTTCTTGCCTTTCTTTTCTACTCGATGTAATTAAAATTGTTCAAAAATATCTTTTCTTGTTCTACTCCTTCGTGTATTAAAATCAGTTTTTGTTAGGAATGGAAAAGAAAAAAAAAAAAAAAAAAATTGTTTACGATCATAATAAATAATGAAGAAGAAAAATATTATTTTGATATCCTGCGCAAGGTTTCGGCATGAGGTTATTTTAACGTGTTTCGCTTTTGCCGGAACAACATTATATTATTCATTATGGGTACCTAACAAAAAACAATAAAACAAACCACGCAAGGTACAATATTTGTCCGAGTTTATAATATACAGAAAGTGACGAGCAGTGAAATGGAGAAGAATATATATTGGTAAAGGTGAAAAAGGCTAAGAAAAAAAGAGAAAAGAATGCAAATAAGAAAGCATCCAACTGAATAAATTGAGAAGAGGGGTGGGGGAGAGCTCCGTCGCGAGAAGAAAAGAAGAAAAAAAGTACTGAAAAATCTGCTTGTAAATGTAAAATGACAGACATTAATCACAAGACACATATTCATGTATATCTTGAGATTAGTACGTATGCATTGAACATGTATGATACCTTGCTACATGTGACTGTGCAGCCTTAGCTGTGCGTATACACGGTGTTGTGACTCTTGTCCTCTTTTCCCATTATTTCGAAGAAACTCGTTTCCAGTCTCCTATCGTGAGATTACGCGATCCACTCGCATTTTGATACAGAACCTTTAATTATACGGATTTTAACGTTTTTCTAATAAAAGAATTTGATTAGAATACGTCCACTCTCTCGGACTCTCGCTATATCGTCGTCGCCATATTCGTCGGTACGTTTAAATGAAGAAATTTTCAGTTCAACGTCTTATTAGCTCGGTAATTTACGTTGTTTTATATTATTATTTCCAAACAGGAACCTGTTTCAATTCTCTTTCGTTCATCGTTCATTCTATTTTTGTTTTGTTTTCTTCAAGTTCGCGTTAGTTCCGTTCATTATATATTACGGCTGAAGCGTTGCGAGTCTCTTGTTTTTAATACCTTTTAGAAATCTTTTCTGAGAACAAAAGTTCCATCGGCATTGTCATCATCTTGCCTGTCATTTCAATCTTCCACGTTTCCATTAATTCAGACTTCCAATAATTGAACTTTAGAATCAACTTCCCAGCCATGACACGCAGGAATCTCTTTGGTCTTGAGGCGAGGGGGTGGAGTAATCATCTCGGAATTTCAATCGCACTTTTGTTCAGCAAATTTTAAATTTTGTTCACGTACTGTTTTCCCGCTACACAAAATCAAAATTGGAGGGAGCGGTCGAGAAATGCAGCCCTCCATCTTTGAATTTTGGATTCAAACTAATGTCTTTAATTTTTTGAACAAAAGGCTTTCTTTTAATGAATTCCAAATTTTGGCTCAGCCTTCACCTTTTCATCCCTGGTATAAGAAACGTCGATACTAGCGCCGACCTCACGTCGATTTGAAGTCAAATTTTTCTTCAACCTGAAATCGTCTGTTCTATTTAGTCGGTTAATCTGTTCAAGCACGGTACGCTTGATCGATTTATTGTCGTTCTTTGGTAATGTGCGCTGATCTACTTCAAATCGACCTGAACTCTACATCGATCTGAAGTCGACTTCAGGTCAAATTCCCAAATATTTTTATCCTCTTATAAGTCGTCTGCTCTATTGGGTCGATTTCCAGCCGATATTTGTAGTTCTATTGTGATGTACGCTGGTCGGTAATAGATGGACGTCGATCTGCGATCGATTTCTCCAAATTTTTTATCGACCTGAAATCGACGTGCGTGAATTTGTAGTTCTCTAATGATACGCGCCGGTCGACTTTCAATCTACCCCGAATCGACGTCTATCCACACTTGATTACGAGTCAACTTCTCTAAATTTTTTATCGAACTGAAATCGACTCTATTTCGAGTCGATTTGTAGTTGTCCGGTAATACAAGTTGGTCGACTTTGAATCGACTTCAAATCTATGTGGATCTAGGGTCGATTTCGAGTCTACTTCTCTTAATTTTTTCATCGACCTGAAGTTGACTGCTCCGTATGGTCGATGTAAAGTTAATTTGTTAGTCTCAGGTAATACGCACTGGTTTACTTCAAATCGACGTCGATGTGGAGTCGATATCTGTCCAAAATTGAGATGTGGATCGGAGGGAATTGGATCCAAGTTGTAAACTTGAGAAGGGACAGGAACTGATTTTTGAGGGTTTAGGAGGTATGAACAGGAGAAAAAAATGGGAGATAGATGATTACTCAACACGGCAGTATTGGCATGAGGTGGGTGGGTCAGGTGGGAGAACTCAATTCTTAGTCGTACATCGATTATTTTTCCGTGGAGTGAGGGAAAAATTAAAGACAACCAAGGGATCAGGGATTGTGGGGTTGAGAGGACCGAAGGTTACACCATGATGAAATGATTAGAGAACGTTGTTAAGATTTTAAGTCATGGGCGGAAGAAAGCGAGGGACCAGTAATTGAGGAGGAGACTAGGCCTTGCTTGGCTTCCAGGTCCACTGATGCGTCGTATTCTGAGAGGGCGGTATGACTAGGAATCCAGAAAAAGGCAGTTGAAGATGAAGAAGGTGCAGGAGGATAAGAATGCGCTGAAGATAGCGTTGGAAGAGTAAGGGTTTTGCATACATTGAACAGAAGAAAGAGAGTTGGAAAGGAGATGAAATATAGGAAGTAAGACAAGAATCGATGGCAGAAAGTTTAGCAGAATACGTGGAGGCCGAATTCTTATATGCAAAAGAACGAAAGTAGAAAAGACGGGGCAAATTTTGGAACCCAATTTGTATCCATAAGTAAAGCACAAGTTGCAGAAGGGTATATCATCAGTAATAATGCCTTTGATGTGTCTAATGTAGACTAGATTTCACTATTGAATAGTTTTTCTAGTAGTAGATGATCTGCCATATGAGGTAGATAAGTCTTTTATGAACGATTACTATGGGACTAGATGAAGTTCTTAAATCTGAAGTGGAACAGTCCCATTAAATTTGTTGTTACGGATAGTAGATTTTTCACCACTGAAAGTACAACGTTTTCATCAAACTTGATCCAGTACATTCAAATGTCAGTCTTTTGTAAAATTTGGATCCACAATGTTCCCCCTCTCCTCATTCCACTTAGCAGGAACGTAATACCCGGACTTTTCACTCGAAAAATCCGTTCCTCTTTCGTAGAACCGATAATTTTCGCATTTTAGGTTCCCTACAAAGTATATACGGTCGTTAATAACGAGTGCCGATGGTTTTATGTCGCGTTATTATTTCACAATCGCGTAACGTGTCATTAAAACGCGTAGTTTACTACCGAAGTACGCGTATGATGGCCTGTAAGTGCTCTTCTGTTACACAGTTGTCGAAATACCTTCACATGATGTGGTCTTCTCTCCGATATTAGAGCCCGGCTAAGACCCGTTATTACCCATTCGTGTATTCCCATCAAAACTGACAATATCGCGTGCAAACGAATAGATTAGAAATATAAAGAAGTATACGCATTATACACATCAGTATGTATCTGTACGGTTTTACAAGTACGTAAATAAAAACAAAATCGTCAATTTTCCCGCCGACCTGGCCTCGTGGAAGCGTGAGCTAGTTATATCATGACTTCTCTCGAGAATTTATATGCTCGCTCTCGTATACCGTCGGTATCACCGATATTTTGAAGAATATCGTAATATGGTACGAGTTACGTTTTTGCGGAATATCAATTTCACATTCTTGGGTACATCAGCGGGTATAGGTATTGTATAACAGTGAAGGAAGGAGGGCATTACAGTGCAGGATAAGAGACTAATAAATACTAGCATACTTCATTAAAAGTTATGTACCTTTCCAGTCTTCGTCTCTTTATTCAAAATTTCCGTCTGCAGAAGGAATAGCCTCGCTGTTTCCTTCAGAAAAAGTTCGTGGAGGATAAGACATTATGAAACATGTACTGAAGAAGTACACATATCCCTCTAGATGTGGTATAACGAAGAATTGAGTTATAGATCCATGTACCCAGCCCCTCTCGTAATTTCGTATCGCGACTGATGTTATAACAAAAATTTTGTTCAATTTTTTCAGGAAACAGTGAATCATTTTCACTCATCACTTCCCGTTACATACATTAACACTAGGGGGCCCAAAGAAATGTACACTGTCCCCGACTCTCATCTTTGAAATACCGAACAAAATCACCCATCACTCTCGAATTACTCACATTCTATGTTTTAAGACCCACGAAAGTGAGGTAGTCCCCTCCCCCTCCTTCCCATCTTTGAACATTCAATTTCAAAGGCCACTCGCTCTCCCAATTTGAATGGAATTTTGAGTTTCGGCTAGATTGATAACACTACACAACAAAAAAAAAAAATTGAAAACCACATGAACGAAATAATACGATTCTAGAAGTATTTTCGACGCTGATCACGATACCGTTGTCCGTTTTTCAAGTTTTGGCTCGGTTTTCGAGAAATGATCAAATCAAATTACCGCGATTCATTGCGACGCGCGGCGTATGTTACCCAGCTATCGAATTTCGCGAGAACGGGAACATACACTGCGCGCCGCAACGAACCGCGGGAATTGGATTTGATCATTTCTCGAAAACTGGGCCAAATTTTGAAAAACGGGCAACGGCATCGTGATCAGCGTCGAAAATGCTTCTAGAATCATATTATTTCGTTCATGTGGTTTTCAATTTTTTTTTTTTGTTGTGTAGTGTAATTGTTTGTGCTAAATTTGTATTGCATTGAGCTGTTGAGTTTTGACGGGGCCTTTTTCAAAATTTTGGCGTCTCGCCGGGCGCCAACCGGCAAAAACTGACCCACCCTAATGTAAGACCCCATCAAGCTATAAGATCTTCTAATCTAACGACGACATACTCAACGATTACAACGTACGGAGTAATTTGAATAGAAGCCACAGAAATGAAAATACACCGGAGCGCTTTCGATTAAAAAACCATTGTCAACGGGGACGTGAAAGCAACTGAACCAACTCCGGCCGACAACAAGAACTACCGAGGAAGACATGACTGAACTAGCGAGTCATCACAATGTGAATCATACTCGTAAACTAATTCAATCAAACCCTCATCAGGTATGTACCTGTTGAGCACATTTAGGTTATCGTTATTCAGATGGCGAATAATTTCGATGTGTTCTAGCGCGGTATGTTTGAAAGCCGAGGACTCTCTATGGAGGAGGGACTCAGATCCCTCTATGAAACCATGGCCAGTGGTAATAAGATGGTCCGCAAATGCCGAATCGCCCAATTTCTTCTTTTCCCACGCCTTCCTATGCTCATCTATTCTAATTTTGAGCTGACGTATAGTCTCGCCTATATAGATTCCATTACAATCATTACACTCAATTTTGTAAACCCCGCTTCTTTCGACCAGTGGGATGGGGTTCTTTAACTTAACGAACAAGCTTTTTACAGTGTTCAGATTGTAAAACACCGGCTGAAACCCAAATGGGCGGAGGACACGACCTAATTAGGAAGAAAATTTCCCCAAACACGGAAGCCTAATCCAACGTTTCCTACTATCTGACGCTGGATTACGGGGGAGGGAGGTAGTGGAATCAAGGCATTTCCGAGTCAATTTCCTATGGACCATCAAGTCAATATCCAAGATGATCTCGTTCACTCTGGCCAAGTGCTTTATAGTCAAAAGCTCCTGTTAAAAAGCGAGCTGACCTAATGGAATACTCGTCAACCGGTGGATATAGCTATTAAAACCGGCATATTTGTGAGCAACCGGGCAGAAAGATCTGCCGTGGACAGTAATATCGGTCGAGGTGTCTTTTCTATATATGGCGAATTCGTGGGCACCTTCTCTATTAAAGATAGTAAGGTCCAAAAAATTTATAGATGAACCGCCTACTTCTAACGTAAATTTGATGGATGGATATAAACTGTTAAGATACCTGAGAAACTCCAAAAGGAGATCCCGTTGACCGGTCCACAAACACAACGTACTATAAGATCTTACTGGAGCTAACTCCAAAAATAAGTACCTGTCAAAATGCTCGAACAGCCTGCTCTTGGTGAGTGGAACCGACTTCGAGACACCTTCAGCCAATCATCTAGAACGTTGAGTCCCTTCCCGCCTTAACCTAAAGTATAATCGAATAATACAGTGCACAGATATCCTCACTGCCAAAATGCAGTCACCAATCCCTTCAGCGAGACAGCTCACCATAAAGAAACTACTGAGCTATTCACCAAATGAGTAAAGAGTCCCCACAACGGGCCACAGCGGCATCCCACCAACTGTAGTGTCTCAACAAGGAGGAACCTAAACGCTCTTACCCTAACCAAGGTTGGCCGGCCTCAGCTTTGGATCTACGTTTTCGGCTCCCGGCCCCAGCTACACCGGCATCCCGCCTGTCAACTGAGAACGTACCGCCTATTTTGTGCTACAACACTCACCATCACGGTTCCCATAGAACAATACTCCCTCAGGAGTCTTCTCCAGCATCTCACCAGAGGATAAACTAGAAACCAATACCGTCAACACGGTCCACCACTTGGGCTATCTTCAACCACGTTGAAGACCAACAGATCCACGATCTGCCCCACTTCACCGACAAGACTCGTCCTCCACTCAAACTTGATCCACAGGTGCGCTTCTGCGCTCCATCTGGTCAACCTCATCTTGACCCCTGTAGAAAATCCCAAATTAGCCACTGCGTACTCAACGCTCAACCAGTTTAGACCATTACTCAACTGTGCACTGATTCTAAAAACTAAAGTAAGTAATACTTTTACTTTACATCACATTCATAGCGACCTAATAGACTCTTATCAGACCATTAACTAATTTCTAGTCAGTAACTTAAGGGAAGAACTCAGTGATTACTCACCACAGCCGTACATTAACTCACTTAGCACCCACTTAGCACTCCGATAATATACGTACAATGTTAATTCACCTTTTTCGTATCGCTATACGTCGGCAATCGAACACTTTGCCGATAAACCGAACTACACTCGAAGGAAGAGCTAGACTATATTTGTTTTATATTTCGAGGTAGCCAGATTTTCGACATTTGCCAGTATTCTGAAATCCTTCAAGTATAAAGTCGGCTCCTGAACCGAATATTGTACGTGATAAACCCAACCTACAATTTGCACGGTGCATCTCTTGTTTTACGACTTAGTCCCCAGAATCCTCCACACGTCGTTGTGACGAACATTTAGATTGTAGCAGCTAAATTGCTGACAGACGTGCCGCGCCGTCTTCCGTTGGCCACTGTATATCGTTCCAATATATCGGTAAGGATAGACAAAGTTTTGTCGTCGTTCAAATACATAGGTCGTAAAATTATTTCTCGCCGAACACGTAGAGTTAGAAACGAATACAAAATATACTCACATTTATATACAATATTTACACTAATGAAGGCAATGGTTGAAAAAATATTGAATTTCGACTTCAAATCTATATTATGATAGGAGATAGACTTGGGAAAAATGTTGACTTTTGACTTCCGAGCGATCGGGCCGGACAAACTTACGGCAATTCTTTTTGTTTCATGCGATGGAGGGAATGGTACCTATAAGCTCTTGCAGAGCTCTAAGTTGATCGATACAGGCGAGTGTATGGAATTCTCGTTGTTTCAGGGGATGGACGGAATTAAACGAATCCGTTCCTCCAGGTTACGGCTATCCATAATAAACGCGAGAGAAAGAATACTTCGAAGGGAGAGTAAACTATGCTAACCGCAGAAAAATATACACGACGAGCGCTTTCGGTTAATAAACCATCTTCAAGCCTAAAATGAAAGCAACTGACGAACAGAAAAGAAGAGATTGTCCAAACGAGAAATCGCGGTGTGAATCATAAACCAGTTCGATCAGGCCATCTTCCGGAATGTACGAGTTGAGTACAGTGATACCGTCGGTGTTGAGATGACGCATTATCTCTATATGCTCGAGGGCGATGCGCTTACGATAGGAATTCTCCTTATGGAGGAGTTTTTCGGATCCCTCGCGGAACTGTTTATTAAATGATGACTCCCCTAAGTGTCTCTTCTTCCAAGACTTCAGGTGTTCAGCTACTCTAACTTCCATTTGGCGGCTGGTCTCGCCAATATAAAAGCCTCCACGATCACCACATCCCAACTTGTAAACACCACTCCTCTCATCAACAGGTATGGGATCCGTCAGTCTCACAAACAACCCCTTAACTGTGGTACGGTTGTAAAACGCTGGTCTTAAGACAAACGGGCGGAGGGCCCAACCCAATTAGAGGGAGAACTTCCTCATCGAGAAAGGGAGACTGATCCAACGCAAACGGCGATCACGGATCGTGTCTCGGGGAAGGGAGGTGGTGGAATCAAGAAGGCTCCTCGTAACGTTCCTCCGAACCATCACGTCAACATCGACATTGACCCCATTCACTCTGGCCAGGTGTTTTATTGTGAGTAACTCTTTCTTGAAGGCAGACTGACTCGAAGGAATACGAGTCAGTCTGTAAACTAGGCTGTGAAAAGCAGCCATCTCATGCGCAACAGGACCGAACGAACCACCGTGGACTAAAACATCGATTGCAGTATCTTTCCTATAAATTCCAAACTTATGGATACCGTCTATTATAGAAATCGATAAATCCAAAAAGTTAATGGAAAATACCCCTATTTCCAACGTAAATTTGATGGAAGACTATCAGGAATTGAGATACCTCAGAAACTCACCAAGGAGTGGGACCAATCCAGGTACATAGAACGTCATCAACGTAGCTGTGCCAATAGTGAATATGATTAAGTAACACCTGGTTCGAGGAAAAGAGGTCAAGTTCAAACTTAGACATGATAATTTCGGAGATGAGAGAGCCTAAAGGTGATCCAATAGGGATCCCTACTTCATCAGGAAACTCGAAAAATTTTCCTTTAAATTTACAGTAGTTGGGGGACCAGCAAATATTCAGAAGATCGAAAAATTCCTGAAGCTCATTGTGAGGAATATTGGCTTTGACGAGTAGCTCACCCATACGCTGGATAGTAGCAGCCTTAGGAATATTCGGGAACAAACCAAGAACATCAAACGAGCAGATGGTCGTTCCCGGCGGAAGACTTACACCCTTCAGAACGTCAGTCAAAGAGGCCGAATTCAAGACCGAATGAGGAGATTCAAAATCAATGCGATTTTTGAACCAACGGTCCAGGAATTTGGCAAGGAGGTAGGTGAGGGAGGAGACGAGAAGAACAACGGGTCGCATCGGGGTATTGTTCTTATGCACTCTAGTCAGCCCGTAGAGGAGGGGGGTGTGGAGTTAGGAACGAGGAGGGTTTTTTTCAAAGCAGGAGTTATATAGGCGTGGCGAACAGAAAAAAAATTGGGCATATTTGTAATATTTTTTGTCATTTATTTGTGATGATTTACAACGTAGCACGCAATCATTCATTAAGTAGGCTATTTAGGACACGGGGAGTTCACTCGCTCCAGCTCCACTCGTTCGCCCCCATATGAATATCAACATTAGTCACGTCATTACCTCATGATGTCATAGCCAGCCATGATGGCTGCATGTGAGGTCATCACTCATCAGATTGGGCTTTCTTTCTTCCTTACCCCCTTCTATTCTCGAGATTACCCACTCCACTCGTAAGCGACGTTATGAATGCTGATGACGCAGGCAGCCATCATGGATGGTTATGACGTCGCGAGCTAATGACGTCATCAGCGTGAGCTCTCTCTGTCTCTTATTTCCTCTCTTCTATTCTCGGGATCACTCACTCTGCTCGTAAGCCACCCAACAGTCTGCGTTTGACCTGAAAGTAACACTGTTCGAGTCTTCCTAGTACCCGGCCTACAGGTCACGTCTGGTGACGTCATACTTGCAGATTTAAGAATTGGGATACTACTCCTTAGCATCCAATATACCTGGGATATAGAGTGTACTGAACTCTACTAGACCTGTTAGCCTTCATGAAACCAGCAGATGACGAGGATGAGGGGAGGTGGATTGAACCCGCAAATTTCAGAATCAGGCCGGGGCCACAGTGGATGAAGTCACCAGCTGCTTACCTTCGGGGTCCTGGCTAGGGATACGGAATATAGGATTATTGGGGGTGGGGGAGAAATTTTACAGCATAAATTCAAATCAATAATCAATTATTTGAATTAATAATAAGATTAAATATAATAAATAAATTTAAATTATTGATTAAAATTTTAAAAAATTATTATTATATAAATTGAGCCCTTCTTTTCAAGAAGGGCGTAAATCGAAAAAACGCACTAATTCTAAAGTTTGGAACGCTGGAACAAAGCGTAGAGAAATCAGAATGCGACAAAGTGTGGTCAGTGCACAGGCGGCAACGATCATCTTCCAATCCCCACCTATTACCCGTCCAAAGTGCGTAATTTAAAAACAAGACACCATTTCCAGCGAAACACCATTTACGTCCTCTTTGAAAAGACTCACCCTTCTTGAAAAATCTATAATTTTTAAGGAAATTAATTCATAATAAATTTAAAAAATTATCACTTTGAATTTAAATTACTCAGAAGAAAAATAAGAAAATATATTTTAATTAGTAATAAAAAAAGAATAGATAATATCAATATAATATATTTAAATAGTAATAATTTTCAATTGAATTTATCATTTAATAAATTTAAAATAAATATTCATAATTATTAAATCAATTAAAATTGATTTTAATTTAAATTCAATTAATTATTATATTGTGCAAGCTCAAGTAGTTAAACAATATTATTGATAAAATTATTAATAAAATATAAAAATAATAATTAATAATTTTATTATTTCAGATAAAATTTTTAAATAAAATATTATAATTTATGAAAATAAATTATTAAAAAAGTAATGAAGAATTAGATACCTTAAATTATTATCAAATATAAAATTTATATTCAAACTTATTTAATAAAAAATTAATTGATTTGGCTGTATTAATTTATAAGAATCTGTTTATTAAATAGAAAATACACAATTAATTTTATTGATTTTAATTTTATTTATGTATGGTTATTAAAAATGATATTTAAAAAAATATTTCATTAATTAAAAAATTTATTTGAGTGTGAGGCGTGGAGGCGTGAGAGAAACAAGCTTAGTAGGTCTCTTCAAGAGATTGGGGTATAAGGAATACTTGCTTCGAGTAGCCTGGTATCCACCATGCTAGGTTCTCAAGAAGTATGGAATCAGATGTCTGTATTTGCAGCCACCGTCATGAAGAAGAAGTTGGACCTGGAATGGGATAGGCGAATGCAGAACCACGTTCTCAACGCACCTACATCCAGATGTGCAGGAAGAAGAGGAAGATCATCCCTCAAGAAAGAAGATCAAGAGATTCCAACAGCAATCTACTATGTCTAAGATAGTGTTATTGTTGAGCGCTCCAATGCTTTGCGTACCTGGGGACAGTGCAGCTTGGTGGTTGCCAAATAGAAGAGGGGGTTCACCGAGGAGATTCGTTCTATCCTGAAGTTATACCCGAAAGGTTCGATTCCGCGGTGTTGGAGGAAACAAAATTGAATGCATACGCAACCCGAGACCCCCGTAGGCTTTATCTACATTTTGTGGCAACGACCGAAACATCTACCAACCCCGCAATTTACCACTACTTCTCCAAACACTACGTTTCGTTTCATAGATGGATCAAAAATCAAAAACAAGTCGGTTTCGCGTTTTCAATTGGCAACAAAATCTTTTCTCAACCATACCGCAAGCTTTCCACCATGTTAGGTTCCAAAGAAGCATGGAACCGGGTGTACCTTTCTCCCCCACCAGACTACACTTTTCTGATCGCCACCGACTCCGTACCTGTGTACATACCCACTTCTCTCACGCATCCACTCTCTCCTTTTAACGCTGTCATCCACTCATAACGACTTGACTTTCATCTGGGTTCCCAGCCATACGGAGATTCAAAGTAATGAAAAAGTTGATTTAGCCACCAGAACTACCATAAAAAATCTCGTCTTCTTCCCACTAAGAACGATCACATCATTCACCTCACAATTACGGACGAAGCACTCTGGCAAAATCAAATCTTATCACCCAATTAAAAGCATCACCATTCGCGTGAGCTTCATCATACCGAGAAACCCGCCGTTACGAAAACTACCTCACACGTCTCTGAATTGATCACACGCGACTCCGCTCTCATACGAACATTGTAGCTCGACTTCCCCCACACAGTCAACCAAATTTTCGCATGGCCATCTCCATGTGTAGCCTCTTTCCGCCACACCAACCAAATTTCACCACCCATCAAAATCAAGCTCAGAACCCCAATGCAGGTAAGAGCTTGTAAAATGAAAAGAAAAAAATGGAGAAAAGAGTATCCTTGGCATTTACGGGCTCCCGAAGGGGCCTAAACTGACCAAGAGAGGATGAGGACGTCGTATACGAATGAGGATCTATGATGACGTCATCGCTCATATAATTGAAGGGCGGTCAAATGAAACAGATGAAGTATAAAATTCCCTCAAGTCCCAAGGTCATGATGCTGTGAATTTACGGACGCCAGTCACAGAATTAGGTCCAGGCAAGATGTGAAGATTTTCACTTCAAAATTCTCCATGTAGGGAGGAAAATTTACTCTTTTTCCCGTATCAATAATCAGGCCTGAGATTGGCTTCGAGTTTTTTGGTAGGCCCTAGATACTTTTCGACCCCCGTCCCTCTCACAAGTAAGGCGAACAATTCTGCCGCGGTAGGCTGTGCTTACGCGGGCCTACCATCGAAATCAGACCTGCGGGTCAACTTTTTGGTCAATCCTGCTCTGGCTTCTTGAAAGTCATCGAAAATGATATTTAGATTTTCATTTGATAAGACAATTTATGCTGCTGCGTGCGACCTTCTTCAACTTGAGAAAATCGACCCACTCTCGCGTTCGCAAGGGCGAAAAAGATAAAAATAGAAGTGTGAGAATATCGTAAGGATTAATGAATACGTTAGGCAATAATTTTAAAAAGACTACCCAAAGCCAAGTGTAGTGGCTGTGATAGACGGAGAGGCAGTACGAGAAAAAAATAAAAAAAAAATTACCGTACAATTTATTTCTTCGTCTCGTCGAACGCGTTCTGACTGGGCTGTGGGTAAGTTTTACATAAATTCTGTTCAACAACAATACTTCATCTGTAGATACGTATGTTTTGTCTCCGCTGCCCACACATATTAACAACCTGCTGTAAAGAATCTTAAGTAGTAGTGCACGGTTAGCGAAGAATTAACATGTAACTGGTAGACTGTAACATATACGACATCACACAAGTCTGAACTATTAACAGACAAAGCCACCTCTTGCTTACTTCTACAAGAATGCACTTTAATGCAAATATCTTCCATTTCGCTGCATTAATTAACCGCGTCTTATACCAGTCATTCCAATACCTATCTATATACCTATAATATGTGCCTAGATTTACTCTGTGCCTAAGCGCGCACACGAATCTTTCGCTCCCCTGCTATATTTTATGCTACTTTGATTTCGCATCCGTACAGTAGTAAATGCTTCGTCGTCCGTTCGTTTGTCATTTCTTTTTACCCGAAGGTGATGGCCGTCCTCTATGTCCCGTGTGTGTGCGAACTTGCGAACTTATAACACAACCACATTTACCCGAGTCGTCTCAACCAACACTGATTACATTTGAACTTCGAGTCATGTTATATTGCGCCGGATAAGCCAACAACGAAGATGGTGACTCCTGGTCGCGAGTTCGTTTCGATGAAATTAACACGCTCTTATCTGGCGCTGAAAATCGAAGAAAAATAAACCGAAGGAATTCCGATTGAAATCGCAGGGGAAAAAAAGACGAGAGTATTTCCAATGAACATTACAGGTACAAGCGAGTAAACGGAAGTCACCTTGTCATTCTCTCGTATACGTATTAAATCAGTCGGAACTTATCGGTAATGATTTTGCTGGTGGCGTCTCTTCTCTTGGCGAGCTACAAAATGTGACGATATAGTTTGAAATGAACTTTGCAGAAAAGTTTAGAAGGTTAAAGTCATCAATCTGATCATTCTAGTAACCTCAATCTAGCGAGGGTTTTGCAGATAAACTGTACCACAATCGTAACAAGTAGCAAGGTCGATTGAAAGATCATCATGCTCGACACTCGTATTCATATTTTGCTAATAAGAGCTACACGGTTTAGAAAGAGACCTGGAAGAAGGTATACAGCTTTTGCACGTCACCAATGCGACAAAAAGTGGGAGGACTAGTTACGAAACGGTCGTGATTAAAGCCATTAGATGGCGCGAGATGAAACTGTCACGAAAAGTAACAATGAGGTCAAAGTGCAGATATGGGATTGTTGGGAAACGTTGGTGGAAGGGTAATTCCAACAAAGCTGTAGTCAAGATATAATTTGATGACATTATATTGATAAGTGTAGAATCTTGGATTACTATTATTTCTTTGAAATATTGGCTCTAAAAAGTGTCTTTTCCCAATATTGAACAGCATTTCCTCGTTTCTGTCAATGAAAATGTTCTAGGAGAAGAATTTCCCTGTCTCTTCGAAGATTGGGACTACTCTTAAGAAAATCGTCTCAAAACACCTGTGACGGCTTTCCGAAAGTTTTTTGGCTGGAGCTGCTCTCGTGAAAATCGTCACAAAAGATCATCTGAGTTCGATGACGTCATCAATGACCTTGATCTACTTAAGTGACATGGAAAAACTTCGACCTTCCCTACGTTAGTGTACTAGGCTATAATATCGACTGGGGGTGCCATGAGGCCATTTTCTTGAAGATGATTCTTCGTAGGAAATTTAGGGGGGCGGTTTTTTCCTCTGTTCTCGTAACATTATTAGGGAGGCTTTTTTTTTTCTTAATTTTTTTTTTTTTTTTTGGGAGGGGGGCAAAATCTTTGTAAGCTTTGGGGGATCACGGCTTATTATACTATGAGCCTAGTATACTAAGATACAAGGCCTATACCGTAGTAGGTTTCTCATCTCGTCACTCCATACTAAGCCTATTTCGGCTGAAGTTACTATCATGAAAATCGTCACGAAAAACCGTCACGCCGTGTTTTGACGTCATCAGTGACCTTGATTTACTTTGGGGTCTCGGGAATTTTGGTTTGCTTCTGAGACCTGTGGTATCCTTTGCCTTCATTATACGAGGCCTAATATACTAGGCTACAATCGGTCTGACATACAATATACTTGGGGCTTAATATGCTGTATGTTCTGCTAACAAAGTCGTCCTACCTCCTTAAATCGTTACAGTTTTAACAGGGAACCTGTTTTATCGGGGGGGTAAACTGAAGGAAAATGACGGGCGCCGTCCGGCAAGAAAAAGGGACTTAGAAAAATTTTGATGAAGTGATAGGAGGGGGACTTATCCTCTCTCCTTCATGCAGTATATTATACTAGGTTTATACTACGTATTATACTAGGCGTATACTAGGTCCAAGCCTCCTTTATACTAGGTCTCTCTGCTTCATGCAGTATAGTATACTAGGTTTATACTACGTATTATACTAGGCGTATACTAGGTCCAAGCCTCCTTTATACTAGGTCTAGGCATCCTTCATACCATAAGCTTACAAGATCTTTATCAATAGCTTATACTAGCAGTTTGTCCTAGCTCTGTACTAGGTCTTAGGCTTCCTTCATACTATAGGTCTAGGAGGTCTGTATTAGTGGTTTTACCAGGTCTGTGACGTCATCAGATAGTGATGGCACGATGATCATGACGTCACAGATCTCCATCGTGACGTCACCAGATCGTAACGTCATTAGATCGTGACGGCATCAGATTATGACGTCATCAAATCGTGACGTCATCAGATCTCCGAACTTAGGCCTACAGGGGAACCACTAAAAAAAAAAACGAGCCTAGAACTTGACCTAATGAGAAGAGATCTCAAGGTGGTGAGGAACAAAGTTCACTCTACTTGAGACGACAAAAAGCAAAAAATGACACTCACATGATTACTCCCATAAAACAGGTTCCCTGTTTGCCTCAATTAACAGAGTTAATGAAGGCAATTCCGAGCAGCTAACTGTGTGGGCTGCGAGTTTTTTGATTTAATGACATCATCAGTGACCTGAACTACTTCAGGGAGCTGAAAAATCCAGGGATATCCAGCTATAGCCAGCCAAACGTAAGCCAAAAGCTTAAGCCAATGTTGTGACCGTTTTTGCGGAAGCTAAAAGTCAGCTAATGAAATGCACCCTGTTTGGCTGTCAGCCCAAAGTCAGACAATCATCAAAAAATTGGATATCGGCTTTGGAACGATAAAAAGCGGCTCGGGAACGGTATAAAGCGACTCCGGAACGTTATCAAGCGACTCCGGAACGATAAAAGAATAAGCTATTAGCCAATGGTAAGTCAGCCAATGAAATTGAGAACCAGTGGCTTTCAGCTTAAGCCAATGCGAGGAAAGAGCTGAAAGCCATAAGCTAAGTTTAAGTCAATGATGATTGGCTGGACATCTCTGGAAAAATCTCGGCTGAGAAAGAGGGCGAACGAGGGGAGCGACTGAGCCAGTACACCACACTTGTAAAAGGCCAAGGAACCAGCCTAACATAATTATTCAGAAAGGTTTGTACTAAGCTATAGAAAAATCTGGTGATGGGAGCGTCATCATGAACCAGATGGACGTATCGAGAGTCGATATAATAAATAAGATAGAATCAGTTCAATATGATCGATAAATCGAAATTATTACATCGAAGTATAGGAAGCAAGCACTCAAAATGCTACTTTACGTGTCTCTGGATGAGACATGTTAGCTTCTGTGCTGTGTCACGGTGGTTTTTTTTTCAAGAAACTGGCGGCGATCTTCGAAATCTTGTAACAACGAGTCACCGGACGATTCTCTTTGAGGAATTTTACAAGCGTCCTTTCTTCGCCAGGTACATTTTCTTTTTCAACAGATTTTCAACCTGTTTCTGATATTTCTAAATTGGATCCTCCTACAGCTTTTGGCGCGATGCACGTCTCCACATTTTGTAAGTAATCGTCCTTCTCCATTACCACTGTCGTAATACCTTTGTCCTCCTTTTGTGACCTTCCCCCGTATTACTTGCGTTCTGTCATTGTTCGGCACATATTTTACTTGATGTCCAGCAGTACCTTCCCAATTCAGGTGCGGACTTCTGGCCTCCGGTCATATTCCATGGTTTGGATTACATGTTCGCAGATAATGGTCATGTTTCCGAGCTTCGTTGTGTCAATTTCTTTCGCCAGTTCAGTTGTACTGGATGTCTTTTCTGACGTATTTCATGTCTTTCCTGAAGTTTCTTGAATCCTAGCCTCTAATACCAACGTTTTTGAATTAATACCGTCCAGCGAGTCGTTCCACTCCCACCCCGGGGAAAAAAACCCTAGACATGGTTCTGAAAATTCGCGAGTTCTACGAGTACGAGTTTTGAATCCTGACCCCTAATTCCAAAATTTGCGAGTAATTATAATCAATTTAAATTTATTTGTTAATTAAATATGGAGTTATTAATAATTTAATTTTTAAATAATAATTTTTTTTTTAAATATCATTTTTAATAACCATACATAAATGAAATGAAAATAAATAAAAATAATTGTGTATTTTCTATTTAATAAACAGATTCCTAATGCCGCCAAATCGATTAATTTTTTTGTTAAATAGTTTTTAATATAAATTTTATTTTTAATAAAGGTAAGGAGGCTGGCAGTTAAGTGGAGTCGACGAAAGTGTAGAGGTGGATAACCTAAGTAATTTGGCGGCTAGACTTAGAGCAGGGCTAGTGTGTAAGGCGCCCGTACAAATGCGAACGGCGGAATGCTAGAAGTGAGAAATTTGATGAGGATGCGAATTCCTATATAGGTGATCTATAATCTAGGACAGATCGGACTACAGTAGGAGAAATAAAGTTTTACGGTTGCAACCGGTGGAATGACGGAATAGGTTTTTTAAGACGCTTGAAGCTCTGAGGCTCTTAGCATTCATTTCTGAAATATGTGGTAGCCATGAGTGTTCGAAGTGAGACCGGAGCGGAGGTTGAGGATTTTTACTGTGTCATTGACTGCGATACGGGTAGGGGCGGATTTATGGGTCCATTTTTTTTTTGGGGGGGGGGAGGGAACTTCTATTGTTCATAAATTGTTTTCCTCGCATCGCTCGGAAAATATAGTCAAATTGAACAATTTCAGTCTTTTTTGGAGGTTTTGGTGGGGAACGTTCCCCCTGTCCCCCCGTAAATCCGCCCCTGTAGGGGTGAGGTTGGGCAGGAGGAAAGGAAATAGGGTTTAGCTCGTTTTTTATCAAAAATCACGATAAAGAACTTGGAAGTGGGATTGTGATAGCCAGATGGAATTTCATAGGATTCTGTGGGCGCGAGGTTGATTATTTGTTTGCGTATAGATCAGTGTTTCCCAAACTTTTTGGATGTACGGCATCCTAAATCGACAATTAAAATTTGGCGGCACCCGTCACTGAAAATTTTATTAGAGCAGCAGACGAGAAGCTTTCTCCGAGGAAGAGCTTGCATGCACGAAGTCGAAAAAGGGGGTTTATAACATCAGCACACGGATCAACTATAAGAAATATAGGTGCAATTAGTTTATTAGAATAATATATATTATATTAAAAATTTTATTTTACATTAGCACAATCGTTAATGAGAGGGGTGTGCTTGGGTGTGCTTGATGCTTAGTGCAAAGTTCAGTTATTTTAGGTCTAATTACTGATACTGAAACGCGCATATCTAAAATCTAAATTCTAAAAACAAACGTTGAATTTGAAGAGAGGGGAGAAAAAATCGCAGAAACAAAGACAGAGACAATTTTTGCATTTCATGAAAAATTTCGCGGCCTCCCTAAGAGTTTTCGCGGGGCCCGCGGGTGCCGCGAAACTGAGTTTGGGAAACGCTGAAATAGATGCTCAGGTCATAGGCATTTGAAATTGGTTCAACGGGGAAAGCGATGTCACTAACATTAATTACGATCAAGAAATAAGTTCCACTGAGGGGTGACCCTAGTGAGACTCTATTGGATTGAATGGGAATTGAAGAGAGTTGATTTGTTACTTTGACTTGAAAGATACGGTTTTGTAGATAGTTTTCTAAAAGTCATGGGAACAGACCGCGGAAACTATATTTGTGAAGGATAAGGAGGATGTGTTGTCGCCAGACTCTCGAGCAATACGTTTTCTAAATAGGAAAAAAAAAAAAAAAAAAACTGAAAATAGGCTTGATTTATTGGAATTTGCTTGATGGACAAGAGTAAAAGGTTTGGCTAATGCAATGGTTGCAGACCGGCCTTTACAACATCCACATTGTAAATTATTCATGAGACTATATTGGATTTTAAAAACCAAATGAGTCGTTTTGGTGAGTGTACTGAGGGAGGGTTGGGTCTTTGTTTTGTACGAGAATGGGAATTAATATTGCTACTTTCTAAATAGTTGGGAATATGGATGAGTTGAAGATTCTATTTAGGAAGAAGGGGAAGAAAGATATTTCTTGTGGGTGGAGCTTTTGTAAAATCACTGTCGGAATTTGATCGTAGCCGCGGGAGTAGTGGATTTGGAGCATCGTTTCATGGTAACAAGGACTTCGTTTACCGTGATGGGAAATTTGTAGTAAAATAGAGAGGAATCAGAATTGGGAGTCGAATCTGTAAGTGAAGCTTCTGAGAATGACACCTCCCCTTAACTCTTTCCTCCTCAATTAAACGACTTTTAGAGTTTCAATCGTCAGAAGAAGCTGAAGGAAGAGCCCCCACAATAGGGTTGAGAAACCTCTTCATTCGAAAATTTCGAGCTCCGGTTCGCAATTCGAGGAACGATCTCTTCTTACTGAGGGATGAAAACACACGCGAGCGAGTAAATCGTGGAAGCACTCCTCTACGAAGGCCCCATTACTGCATTTTTGAGGTCAGCCTCCAAAATATCGTTAATCATTCCAATTCTTTACAACAAATTCGCCTCATTCTTCTCGACGACACGTGGATTGGAACAATTTTTAGGATTATGTCGACAATATTGAAGAAGATTACACACCTAGCTGAACAAACCTTACGCACATTTTTTGGCTTACCTGTTATAATAGTCCGGGTAACACGTCCGCTATAGCTTTCAAATTTCTGCATTTCGAATCACATTTATACACGTCGTCATCAAAATCTGTACCGTATTAGTCGGGCACGGAACGATCTTCGTACTCGCATCGTGCGTCTGTCTGTACTAATCTGATGTACCAATGGCAATAAATAATCAGATTAATACTACGGTACCTCGATACTCTCATAACAAAGTAATCTGAAAAACGTGTTCCCGCATTCCGTATTAGCTACCTTCACCTAGGAAAAAAAGGAAAACGTTTTATGTCTTACACGTGTTATATTTTTTTATTCATAAACGTATAGGTACGCTCAGTACTCGCGTATTTTAGGGGGTTCCATCCTTTACGTAAGGCAGATACTGTTCTTGCAGCTTCTTTTCGTACTTCTGAAGGCATTCGACTATACGACGACGACGACGTCGTCATTATTATTCTATAGATATAAAAAAAAAAAATGATAACAATGCTATGTATAGGTAAACAACGAAAACGTTTATCAAAGGGTCGCCCTACACTTGTATTGCACAATATTAATGAACAAAACGTATATTGTTCTGTTTGCTTATGCTGCGTGGCTGCGACAATGGGATGAACTCAAATAGACGCAATAGACAGATGTTTTGTGCATTTTTATTTCAAGATTACAACAACGCACCGTCCTCTATACGGAAAACCACCGCCCTTAAATAATTTTTATTTATTTTTCTCTGCCATACTCGACGCGAAGTACGGCATTTATTGTATTTTACGCTCCCTTAAAAATATTCCTTACCTAATATCGCTAACTCTATACCGCTTATCACCAACCCTTATTGTTCCTGTGCGGTGCGTCTGTCGTCGTAATGAACGCACCAGTCTTTCTCAAAGAACGTATCTGTATAGGAACAAAAGAAATATTATACGATATTTATTGGGTCAATTTAACTTGTGCACAAGTTGAGAAGAAAATGATCATCGGACTCATCATCATCAGTTTGGACGGGGATTTTTGGTTCGAAAAAGATGATAACGGATCTCGTGAATGACATTTCCGCGCCAAACACCTGATATTAGCGGCAGTCTACGACGTCACCGCACGATCACACAAGTATGAACAAAATTTTGTGAATTACAAGGCAAAGAAAAGTACTCGTATGTATTACAATTATCGTGAAGTAAGAGACTTTCAAATATATTCTGCCTGTAAACTATGGCCATCACCCTTGAAAATTACCTCTTCCTCCTACCCCGCATCTATCGCTTCAACCTCCGTTTAAGGTAAACTCTTTCAAAAAAGCATATTCTCGTGTCTATAATCTAACCACATCTTATCTCCCTGTCAATACGGCTCCGGTAGAAGTCGTCGCACTTTACAAGCCATCTCCGATCTCAAGCACCAAATTGAAGAATCATTCCGTAATAATTCTCCTCCTTACACCATATATTCTTTGATCTACCCCGATGAACCTTGTCGAACTTCGATTTTGGATCGGTTTAGTTCCACCCTTATGATGACCACAAATCGACCCATTTTCGACGTCGAAATTGAATCAACTCCCGAAATTCGATTGATGTCGACTTGAAAATCGACTACTCTGCTACGTCGGTTTCAGGTCGGTTTGTAGTTTTCTGCAGTGATGGGCGATAGTCGATAGTTTCACGCTAACGATAGTTCCAACATTTTTTCCAAGGTGCTGTTGAGGGTATCGATGTCCTGATAGTTTTTCTTGAAACATCGATAGTTTGGACGGAAGATGTCGATCAAGGGAACAGAATCTATGCTACACGCAGGATAGATACCTTTCTCCTGATCGTTATTTTTTTCGAATGTTACCAAATGATGGACGCGACTAGAAAAAAATCAGGAAAACGTGGTGCTATGCCCATTGTGAAACTGGTATCGCCTGACTCAGTGGTTCTCAAACTGGAGGCCGCGACGGGTTGAAGTAATTTTTTTAAAAATATTGGTCTAATCGAGTAGAAATGGAGAATACAATGACCTAACGAAGAATGCGAATACACAATATAGCGAAAAACATTTCTCTCAATACTTATTCTATTTATTTTTCCTTCTCTACAGCAAATCCAAGTTTTTAAACAGTTTCACTCTTTTTTTTTGTCTCTAATATCAATGTTTTAGGCGGTCTTGTCTCCAAGTCACAATATTGGAGCCACAATATCGAGAAAATTTTCTGACATAAAAGAATAATTTATTCTTCTTTTCTGGTAGACTTTTAAAATAGGTATTTTGGACAGTAAAATAAAGAATTTTCCAAGTTCCATCTATCTGTAAAGAAGTTTACATAATCAGATCCCTAAAACTTGTGCTTTCGATTTTTGGCTTGAATTTTCGGCGTTTGCACAATTTTTTTTTCTGGTCTTTTGACATTTAACAATAATTTTTTTTTAGGGGACCATGGAAAAGGAAGAAGCCACTGGAGGGGGCCGCAGCCTCCAAAAGTTTGAGAATCACTGGCCTGACTGATCTCAATTCATTGAACTGGCGCACATTACTTTTCAATTTTTACTTGTCATTTCGCACCAATCTCGTGATTTTGATAAGAAAAGGAAAAATTTTCAAAATATCGACGACCTTATATCGCTGTTTTTTTCTAAACGAAACTATCGCTTGTCCCGATAGTATCGATAGTTCCCGACACTTGTTTTCTGGTAATTTACGCTAGTCGATTGGAGTCGATTTCGAATCGACACTTTTTCGACTGATTTTTTACGTCGATCTGTAGTCGATTTTGAGCCATACTTCTCAAAATTTTGAATAACCTGAATCCTCGAGTCGATAAATAGTTGATATCAGTCTATGATACTGGGAGTCACCTGAATTTTACGTCGATGATGATTCGATAGTAGAAAAGAACGGTCGATTTTGAGTCGACTTTCGACGTAGGTACGTAACGAGTCAATTTAGAGTCGATTTTACGTCAAGTCGTCGATCCTGGGCTAACATGTTTCATGTTTGACGACAGTAAGTTTCCTCTAAATTATTTTAAATAGGACTCCGTAGTAATTTATCTTCTTTTTTGTAGTTTCTTCTTCATGACAGATCTGCATCAGTCCGAATTCATAACCACTGTTCTTCCCTCCAAAAATTGCGTCCCCAGAGAAGGGTTTGGATTCTTCCTCTTTACCTAATTGCCATAAACGATCTGATAAACTATCACCCCTTCCCCCCTGTATCAATCACTTCCTCACTTTTATAAATCCCCAACGAGTCGCTTGTCTACTCCATCTCACCCTCGATAAGGTCTCCTCATGGGTCTCGGATTGTGCAATCGTAATATTTCGGGAAAGTCACTTACGTCTTTCCCTTCCTCCCAAACTCCCCGTCCATAACTTCCAGATCAGCATTCAACCCTTCAATAAATTCCTTGGCCTGACCTTTGATTCCAAATACTGCTGGACACCCCAGGTCAAATTTTTGGGATGCATTAACTCATTGAATGTCTTTAAATCGATTGCAGTCGAAGGCTCCTTCTTTCGTAATACGTTTCTCTAATCCACTCCCAAAGGTCCCCAACCTAAATATAGGCCAACAAATCTTTTCCAAAATCCATGGGTGCAATGCAGTCTCCTGCCCTACGTTTAGTTCTTGGTGCCCTGCAAATTAGTTCTCAAATATCAACTTCGTTTTGACTCCTTTTCCACGTCAATTCCAGATCGATTTCAAGTAAACTTTCCCCAATTTTTTATGGACCAGAATAGGCTGCTCTGTAGCATAATTGAACCCATCTTTTCAAGAAGGGTGTAACTCGCATAAACGTCCCACAAGAGATACGCCCTTCTTGAAAAGAAGGATTCAATCTCAAGTTGATTAGCAATTTTTTGGTTATACTTACGCTAATCGATTATAAATTAACCTCAAATCGACGTCGATTTGGAGTTGATTTTGAGTTTTCTTCAAATTTTTGATACCAATTTTCTTGCGTCTACAGCCTAGTTTCCCAAAATCCCTACCTCTCTACCCAACTTCAGCTCCCAAAATCCACTACTTTTTTCGTTATGGAGAAGTCAACTCTGGATTGATATTATTTGAGGTCGATTTGAAATCCACCAGGGTGGCTTGAGGAGATTGCCCTAGCGTCCACCTGTCAACTCCAAATTACAGTTGACGAAAACAAAAAAGCTTGGATGAAAGGGAAAGTAGGGAAGTCAGCCTTTGCTGATCATTTGATCGAAAGTGGTCACAATTTTAAAGTTTTAAAGAGGGGTCCGAAGTCCTCCTTCATACGGAAAATTCGTACTTTAAACGTCTGGCCCTTGAGGACATAGAAATCCTACGACATCGGAATAATATGATTCATATTTCGATGACTCGTAGGTTTGTTTATGAATTCGTTTGATGTCGCTTGTTCTCGTTGGTGTTGGGTCCAGTTGCTTTCTATACTTCGAGAATGGCTGATTAGCCAAAAGCGCCCAGTGTTTTCAATTTCGTGCAGTCCTTTGCAGTTTCCTTTTATCCTCTTAGTGATGCTCTAAATATTGAAGGGAAGAGCGTAAGTAAATCGACTGAAAAAGTTGATCTATTATTGGTCACTCATCAGAGCGATCGCTCGGTCCATTTTTGTTCGATAGTTACTCAAAATCGACTGAGGTATTCGGTCGGACTGATTTATCGAACCACCTCAAAACTCGGGACGAATAGATAACACTCTAGCAAAATCAAATCTCATTAAAAAAATGAGCCCAATTAAAACCATTCGCGTGGGCTTCATCACACCAAGAATCCCGCCATCAATTCCGCCGAATTAGTCAAACGCGACTTACACTCGGTTACCTCATTTTCAAGCTTTTCCCGCGCTCATACGAACATTGTAGCCTCGACTCTCCAATAAAGGTCACCCACATTTATGCATAACCATCTTTAGCTTTTCTCCACCCAACCTACCAAATTTCACCATCCATCGAAACAACTCTCACCTATAACTTCCCGTCTATTCAAAACATCATTTCTCATGTAAAAGCAGCAAATTACGTTCACCCAACGCATCTAAAATCAATTCACGATCAAGCTCAGAACCAGAATGCAGTCAAGAACTTGTAAAATGAAATAAAAAAAAATACTTTTTCAATTTCGAGCCCGCATAATCCAACAAAAATAGACGTGATCGAGAAAAATGGCAAACGGATAGCCAATAAAATTTACAGCGCAATAGTGTGGAAAATGAAGTAGAAAAACAGTAACAATTTCGAATAATTATGAATTAATTCTAAAGTGTTTTGAATTTCGTATACAGATTCATCCACGTCTATAGTAAAAAATAAGCTGATTGAAGTGGTACTTGTCTTGACGTAGCGAGAGCGTTATTGAGGAATCAAAGAGGAGTTCCAGTAAAGAGAAATTTTCCGCACGATCTACCAAAATCGTAAGTACTTTTCTATTACGATAACAGAACGCAAAGAAAATTGGAAAATATCAAGTTCCTGTTTTTCTTTTTTTTCTCTCTTCCCGACCCCGTCCCGTTTACGGATGAAAATAAAGGGTAAACGTATCAATTGGTTCGATAACAAGGGTAAAAAAATTTATTAGAAAAATATTTCAATTATGGAACGAATTCGGCGGGATTCGATTTACGTTGTCACTTGTGTGTCGTAGCATAAAACAGGACGAGGAAGTACGATGTAAAAATTTTCCTCCCTAAACGAAGAACAATTTCAATATTCTCGTTTAATGAGTTTAAAAAATCTCGTTAAAAGCGACGAACAAAAATCTTGATTTCTTTTTTTAACACTCGTGCACCTTTTTTCTCTCTCACTCGTTGTTTACTACGAGTACCTATTTTCATTCTTTCGCGTAAATAAGTACGAATTTACGCTGTCTAATTGAATGAATGTATGATGGCGTGAAGGGGCGGAGGTTGTTAACACGGATATTATGAAAAAGTATACGGATCACTCCGTTAGCTGGCGGCTGTTGGCTGCTGTGCGATTTAGAATCACCATCATTCTATTGATTGGGATGAGCGGAGAATAATGCGAAAATAGAACTGGCAGAATTTTTATTGAGCGTGAAATCGTATATTTAACGCGCGATCGCATGTTTTATTCATTATTTACCTGCATTCGTCGCCTGCTCGTCTATTCTTTCATCGAGACTTGTTACACTACGTCTTGAGAAAATGTTCCTTCCTTTTCAGAATACAAAAAAAGAAAAGAAAAAAAAAAAAAAGTCGAAAAAAATAAATGTATATAAAAGTTTCAAAAAAATTTAAAATACAAAGTATTATTATGGAATGGAAAAAGACTATTAGAAATACCTTGACGTTTATACGCGATTTTTGCATCTTTTTAATGCGGACAATGTTGCATTAAAAAGTATATCTATATAATATACAGAAACGTAGAACTTCACCGGCTGGCGAGGTATTTTAGATTTGGACGATAAGCCCGTTTTTTAAACGCGGCGTAAATCTTGTTAATATGCAAATAAAAATACAGAGAAGCAAAAGAAGAAAGAATCCTCGTATACGTATATACGTTCCATTTTTAAGCCCTCTCTCGCGTCCTAAATGTCAAGGAATATTATTATCGGACCTTTTAAAATTTATTTTTATTTCATCGCCGAGCGGACACGAGCCAACGACGACGGACAACAACGAGGATTTTCCTGATAGCGTGCCCGTGTGTACGCATTTATAAGAATTTATACCGATGGCGTTTAGTGATTTGTTTCAGCCCGCAGTCGCGATGTGCAGTAGTCGACGGATCGCTCACGGTTAAGAAACCCGCACCCGTGTGCACGTGTCCGGCTTTCTCTTCAGCCGCAAGGAAAATTGTCCAGATAATAGATTCGCAAACGGTGTGGTTGTGCGCTCAGTTTTACTTTCGATTTGCAAATTTCATGGTTTCGCTGGAGGGCGAAAAATTTTCGGTTTGGTTCGAGATAAAAGGGACAGCTATAATCGGTTGGAACGAATGAAAGGAGCGATTTTTCGTTTCATTAACAAATTTTTTTACGCTACTCGTTCTTGCACTCTTGACTACTGCTGTTTTCTACTCGAATTTTCGAACGTCTGTATTAATTTTTCCATTCTTGGTTCAAAATTGCTGATTTTAATTAATTTATTTATTGATTTAGGAAATTTATTCTTGAGGGATGCCAACAACAGTCAAGGACAAATTATCGTCGGACCTAATGACATTGGTGAGGACACACACACACAAAACAGCATAATTACACGCACACCAACACACCCATAAGCGGTCCTTTCACATCAAGGAATCGGAGGATGCACTTACTCCGTCATTCTGCACAGTACTTTTAGCCACATATCACCCTAGAACATCCCAACACGCTGATCGAAAACTCCCTTCCCTCATAATCTTTTCCACTTTCTTCTCTGCCTAAGCCATAGACCCGTACTTTTCCAACCCCATCGTTCAGCGCATTTTTATCTTCCTGCACACCTTAAAGTCTTCAATCACCTTCCTCTGGATTCTTGGTCATATCAGCCTCCCAGAACGCGACGCAGTAGACCTCGCAGCCAAGCAATCCTTGTCCTCCTTCTGAACCATTGATCCCTTCCCTTCTTCGGCCTATGACGTAAAATCTTACTATCGTTCTCTAATCATCTTATCATGTTACAATCTTTAGTCCGCTCAACCTTACAATAAACTTTGTTTAGTGAAACAATCCCCGATGCCTTGGTCCTCTTCAATTTGTACCTCACGCCATTAAGAAATAGTCATAGCACGACTAAGATTTGGACATTGTCACCTTATCCACTACTTCCTTCTGCTTGGGCCCTCTATTGCTATACTAAGGAATTATCCGTCTTTCATATTTTTAGCGGGGAACTCGCTATCCCTTTTGTTGGGGGTACTTTCAGCAAATTTTCATCTGCGAGCGCGGGCACGAGCGAGGTTGATGACGTCACAGAGAGGGGAGGGGGACATGAGGAAATTTTGACCTACGAGCTATTATTATAGGAGGGGGACTTGGAAAAATTTCATCCTCCAAGCCATATACCAATTTTTTTAGGTTTAGAAAAGTTTAATGCTCCAAGCTATATACAATATGAGTCAAAAGTTTTTCAAGTTTTTCGCCGGACGACAGACGACGCGCTCGCGGACGATGACGTCACGTGGTTAATGATGTCACGGGCGAGTTTATTTTATGTAACCGAGATAGGGTAACGCGTCGGTTTACTGCCATACTCGGAGTCCGAGTCGAGTAAGAGTGATGCCGTGAGACTTGGAAAAATTTTTCATTTTCAATTCTTGGACATGGAAATATTTTCAACTGGATTTGGAATTATTTTCCAATTGTTCCACTTTGAAATATTTTCATACTTCTTGGACTTGGAATTATTTTCAAATTGTAGGACTTTGAAATATTTTCTTAAGGGGACTTGTAAAATTTTTCATTTTCAATTCTGGGACTTGGAAATATTTTCAACTGGACTTGGAATTATTTTCAAATTGTGAGACTTTAAAATCTTTTCAACTGTTGGACTTGGAATTATTTTCAAATTGTAGGACTTTGAAATATTTTCTTAAGTGGACTTGTAAAATTTTTAATTTTCAATTCTTGGACTTGGAATTATTTTCAAATTGTAGGACTTTGAAATATTTTCATAAGTGGACTTGAACAATTTTTCATTTTCGATTCTTGGACTTGCGATTGTTTTTAAATTGTGAGACATTGAAATATTTCCAACTGTTGGACTTGGAATTATTTTCAAATTGTAGGACTTTGAAATATTTTCTTAAGTGGACTTGTAAAATTTTTAATTTTCAATTCTTGGACTTGGAATTATTTTCAAATTGTAGGACTTTGAAATATTTTCATAAGTGGACTTGAACAATTTTTCATTTTCAATTCTTGGACTTGCGATTGTTTTTAAATTGTGAGACTTTGAAATATTTCCAACTGTTGGACTTGGAATTATTTTCAAATTGTAGGACTTCGAAATATTTTCTTAAGTGGACTTGTAAAATTTTTAATTTTCAATCCTTGGACTTGGAATTATTTTCAAATTGTAGGACTTTGAAATATTTTCATAAGTGGACTTGAACAATTTTTCATTTTCAATTCTTGGACTTGCGATTGTTTTTAAATTGTGAGACTTTGAAATATTTCCAACTGTTGGACTTGGAATTATTTTCAAATTGTAGGACATTAAAATATTTTCTTAAGTGGACTTGAACAATTTTTCATTTTCAATTCTTGGACTTGGAATTGTTTTTAAATTGTGAGACTTTGAAATATTTCCAACTGTTGGACTTGGAATTATTTTCAAATTGTAGGACTTTGAAATATTTTCATAAGTGGACATGTAAAATTTTTCATTTTCAATTCTTGGACTTGGAATTATTTTCAAATTGTGGAACTTTGATTCGTAAGTGGACTCGTAAAATTTTTCATTTTCAACTGTAGGACTTTGAAATATTTTCATAAGTGGACTTGTACAATTTTTCATTTTCAATTCTTGGACTTGGAATTATTTTTTAATGTTGGACTTGGAATTATTTTCAAATTGTGAGACTCTGAAATATTTTCAACTGTTGGACTTGGAATTATTTTCAAATTGTAGGACTTTGAAATATTTTCATAAGTGGACTTGTAAAATTTTTCATTTTCAATTCTTGGACTTGGAATTATTTTCAAATTGTGGGACTTTGAAATATTTTCGAAAGTGGACATGTAAAATTTTTCATTTTCAATTCTTGGACTTGGAATTATTTTCTAGTGTTGGACTTGGAATTAAATTCAAATTGTAGGACTTTGAAATATTTCCAACTGTTGGACTTGGAATTGTTTTCATATTGTGAGACTTTGAAATATGTTCATGAGTGGACTTGTAAAATTTTTCATTTTCCATTCTTGGACTTGGAATTATTTTCAAATTGTGGAACTTTGAAATATTTTCAACTGTTGAACTTGGAATTATTTCCCTAATGTTGGACTTTGACATATTTTCAATTGTTGGACTCGGAATTATTTTCAAGTTGTAGGACTTTGAAATATTTTCATAAGTGGACTTGAACAATTTTTCATTTTCAACTATAGGACTTTGAAATATTTTCATAAGTGGACTTGTACAATTTTTCATTTTGAATTCTTGGACTTGGAATTATTTTTTAGTGTTGGACTTGGAATTATTTTCAAATTGTGAGACTTTGAAATATTTTCAACTGTTGGACTTGGAATTATTTTCAAACTGTAGGACTTTGAAATATTTTCATAAGTGGACTTGTACAATTTTTGATTTTGAATTCTTGGACTTGGAATTATTTTTTAGTGTTGGACTTGGAATTATTTTCAAATTGTGGAACTTTGAAATATTTTCAACTGTTGAACTTGGAATTATTTTCCAAATGTTGGACTTCGACATATTTTCAATTGTTGGACTCGGAATTATTTTCAAATTGTGGGACTTTGAAATATTTTCGTAAGTGGACTTGTACAATTTTTCATTTTCAACTATAGGACTTTGAAATATTTTCCTAAGTGGACTTGTACAATTTTTCATTTTGAATTCTTGGACTTGGAATTATTTTTTAGTGTTGGACTTGGAATTATTTTCAAATTGTCAGACTTTGAAATATTTTCAACTGTTGGACTTGGAATTATTTTCAAACTGTAGGACTTTGAAATATTTTCATACTTCTTGAACTTGAAATTATTTTCCAATTGTTGGACTTGGACTTTTTGATTGTCGGACCTTGCAATATTTTCAAGTGTGGGAGACAATCAAAAATGAAAAATTTTACAAGCCCAAGAAGTATGAAAATATTTCAAAGCCCAACAATTGGAAAATAATTCCAAGTCCAACAGTTGAAAATATTTCCAAATCCAAGAATTGAAAATGAAAAATTTTACAAGCACACCCTCATACATTTAATCCTCCCAGTTTGTTTGAGACAACCGATACGAATGTGAAATCAATTTATTTCCCAGGATTGATTCTGAATTTCGAAAAATGACTTCTGTTGATGGTCCCCAATTTCCTTTGCCTTTACTTACAGCCGAGACATTTATGACAAGATTTGAAACGATGAAACTCACCATCTTCATCAACTCTATGTGGAAGACTTACTGAGACAATCTCTTACGGATTTCTCACTCGTATCAACCATGTCCCCCCATATGAAGTTGGACAACAAATTAATTTTTTCGACTTCTTCTTCTTCTTAATTCACAACATTCATTCTATCTCAAGTACGTGCTTGAAATAATTTCAAATTATTATTCCTATCAAAACTCCTAACTTAATTTTGATAGTCAAGGCCACATTTACAATCTTGATATTCAACTCTCATTACGTTATCATCCTAGGTCTTTTTTTTTTTTTCTTCATTCCGTTGAGACTTATTTACTCCCGCATCCATACCGTTGTTCAAACAGCCATTCAGAAAAGTTTGACTTCAGCCTCGCCAAACAGAAAGTAATGACGTACTTTAAGTTCATGAACAGCGAGAAAGAGATGATAAAAGGTATCCGTTCATTTACTTTCTTTTGTTCGTCGAGTCCTCGCAAGCTTCGTTTTTGCAGGGAAAAATACTCGAGAGCGGAGGTCACTTTGTATTTCTTTTCGTGTCTTCTTGTCTAACCACCGAAAACGAAGAAAATACAACATTGTACAAAAGATAGTTACCGCTTTTCTTTTGACCGTAGCACCGGCACTGTTTTTCGTTCTTCTATACGTTCTCGCTTCATTCCCTGTCGAATACCGAAAAGAGAAAATAAAAGAGCTTCAGATGAATAAAGTTAGTTACATAGCAACGATAGAAAGAAAAAGTTTCGTTTTCTATTTTCATCGATTGAACTTTAAATTATTGCTTTTAGTTAGACAAATGGAGGAATTTTGGCGAGACTCGCATTTAACAAGGACGATAGGAGAGTTTCTACACGCGGTTACGCGAAGCGAATAACTGCGCCTTCATTAATTACGAATATATTTCGGGTGGGAAATAAGAGACATATACGGTCTAGAAACAATTTTCAGCACGAGCTTGATGTAAAATGTGTAATTCAGTAAAATTTACACTGTTAGCCAATCCCCTCTCCCTTCCACCGGAATTAGATCGCCTCTGATTACCCTTTCAGTCGATACAATAGCAAAGGTTTACAAGTCCTTCTCGCACGAAGATTTGAAGCTCTGAATTTTCCAAGTTTCAACTCTATGAAGGCAGAGCTCGCAATTCAAAAAGTTCCTTCTTTTCCTTATTTTAACAGATTTCTCCAAGTTGAGGTCCGCATCGGAATTTATCAGTAGAAAGTTTTGGATTTCCAACCTCGTATTATGTTATAAAGAAAGTTTTGTTTTTCCGTGACAAACAGATATCAATTTAAATGAGACAGTTTGCTTTTGTTGCCACCTTTATTGTTCAAAAACAACTCGACGTTTCGACGTTCCTGATGATGACGACGAGGTGCGTCGAAACGTCGAGTTGTTTTTGAATAATAAAGGTGGCAACAAAAGCAAACTGTCTCATTTAAACTCGTATTATGTTGTTCGACCCTCAAAAATATTATAGTTTCAAGAAGGAGGAGAGGTATTCGGGGAGACGTCTTTCTATTGAATACATGGGAGTCCTCTTGGAAAGTATAGACAGGAGAGAAGAGAGGAGAACTTGAAAATTTTCAACCATGATGCTCCATATATGAAAAGGGAGAAGAAAAAATTTTCACCTCCATGAACCGTTTGTCAACGGACAAATCGAAATCGACCGAGGACTTCTTTTTTCCAATATATTGTTGAAGGCGACCTCACGTCGACAAATAACAACTTTGCTTCAACTCATTTGCCACGTTGATTTCTCCAAATCTTCTTACAGACCTAAAATCAACTGCTCTCCGCGTCGGTTTCAAGTCGATTAGCAGCAATTCTCCAGTAACCTACGCTGGTAGATTTCAAATCGACCCTAAATGAGCATCGATCTGGAGTCAAGCTCTCCAACTTTTTCAACCTTTTGGCTCAATTTCGAGTCAATTCGCAGTTCTCTGTTATTGCAAACTGGTCGACATTTATAATCGATTTCAAATCGATATCGATCCGGAGGCGATTTCGAATCGACTTCTCTGAATTTTTATTCGACGTTAATCGACCACTCTGTTGAGTCGACGCTCCGGCTCCTTCCCTCATATTTGGGTTGCGTTCCCAGGTAGTTTCAGAGAAAATTTCATCGAGATCGAGGACGTGACCTTAGTTCTAGCTCATTGAGCTCCGAGAGGTGAATCAGGACCACCCTTGGCGCCGCCATCAAGCACAGCACTCCTCCTGATCTCATATCCGTTAGGGTGACCTAGCCTATGACGTCATTTGAATACTGTCTACGTAGATCCAGATCATTGGGCCCCAGGAACGTGACCTCAGGTCGAAATCATGAAACTTGCTTAAGATAGGTATGCTCCCCGCCCGCTTCTTTCCGAAGCTGGTTTGATAAATATATGAGTATACGGTGTATTTTTGTTGGTGCTTTCGCTTAGAGGTCACGATTTTTTCAAGTCCCAATTGATGGACTCTCGGGCGCATTCTAGTGCATCCCTTGTGGTATCGTATATTAAAATTTAGGCGGCCTATTACATCATCAATCTAAATCTGGGATAAAACGTCAAATTGGGATCATTGAGTACACTAGACGGCCCGGCCTCCGAGGCTAATTTGACCACCTTTTCTCCTTTTTCATCGACCTTTTTCTTTCGATGTTGATTTCTCTTGAGAAGAAAGGGTGGTAGAAATTTTGGAAGAAATTAAAATTTTTCCACGAAGAAACAATGGACGTGGATAGATCCTAAGGCTAGGGGGTCATTCTGGAATTTGCGATCGCGAGTCATAAGTGACTTTGACATACTTCCACGACTTACAAAAATTGCGATGACATAAAAGTATTGAGAGAAGAGATTGCAGACTGTCTCCGCTGCCATTGCATTGCAAAAGGTCCAATAATTGCCCAGTTTACATTATTTGTAATCGATCTGTGATCAGTCGAGGATTATGATTTTCGTACCACCGAAATAACTGGTCTTACAATATTTGAATTCATGAAGTCACGCACTCGCATTTCTTCACACTCCAGAAAGACACATGATTTGTATGTTGAATAATGATTTCGTTATAACTCCATTAGCATACAGGGTTCACCATCTTCCGAGAAACGAGATAATTTTCGAAAGATTTTGACTATAATCTGTCAGCTCACCCTCCCCAAAAAAATGACTTCAAGAATATTACGTCGTTCAAAGGATTCTTTCAAATGCATCGTAGTCTTTTGGGGTGGTCAAGTGTACACAGTAAAAAGTTAAAACGCCCGTAAGTTAGGATGACAGTCCGACGACAAGGACGACCATCATCATCGTGCGCAACTTTTCAATCAGAATATCGCGCACAAAAGAACATAAGAAAAGGTTAGCCGGGCGATATTGTACGAATAACTCCGCGGGCACAAAAGGATACAATAGTCTACTGTACACCGATTTTAGAGACACTTCACTTCCGAATGGTTATTATTATGCAATGAGCAAACGCTACTTCCATACGAAATGAAGTATATGTATTCTACGAGAAATCGTCTTTCGTTAGGGTTGTCGGACGCGAACCTAGAATTACTACATTCAATTTATCTTTCCATCGTACGTATACACACTTATATAGGCCGTCCCTATTTAAGGCCGCACAGTCCGAACAAAGCCTTTTTAGTCAGAACATCAGACACTCTGTTACGAAGTTACGTAGAAGACCTACACTGCATCCAGTATTTCATATTAAAAGCTTCGCGCGTACATTTTTACCGATTTAATCTTCGCCATCGTCTTGCGAGATGATTAAAAAGTCCTCTCTCCTTCATCTCTCTCATGCTCTCTCTCCTTTTTTCTTCTGCGTTCGGTGAAAAATTAATCACGTTTTAATCGACGAGTACACATCGATTTGTTAGCTGATATCGTATTGATTGGTAAATACTCGCGCTACGTACAGCAAAAATTGAATAATACACTCGCTATTGTAGCCTATAACGAATAATATCGAAAACACAATGTGTGGTTCATCGTGTGCTTTGAATAATGGAAGATTAACTAACGTCGATTTGTTTCTCCCGGTAAGCTATTCGGCGTTACTTGAAAGAAACGAGGAGAAAAGAAAGAAAAAAAAAAAAAAAAATGTTCAATTATAAATCTTAAAATGGTTGCCGGTAATTGAATTAAAATGTTGAACGAGAGAAAGGAAAATGTACAGCAGATTTGATTTATTGGCTGTAGTATGTTTGTGGAGAGGTCGATCTCTCGAAGAACTGTTACGGCAGCCTAATTGGGTGGAGAAATAACGTTCGGCTCCGCGGCTATTGTCAGTACGATTGCGAACAAAAAGTTTTAGGCGTGCAAATTACAGTCAGAGGTTTTCTTCTCTCGACTTCCTTTCCCTCTCTCTAGTAATAATAATTATGTAGGTATCTCGTTCTGACTATCAACAGTACATTGCTGGGTGTCTTTAGGAATGTTATGGATTTCGATTCCCATGATGGAAAATATTTCCCCGGAGAGGAGAAGAAAACAGTAGTTTTTAGTGTGTACAATCAATATCTTCGAGGCCACCACTGTCCCTAAAGTAGGTCAAGGTTACTAATAACGTCATGAAGCGTGAAAATTTTTGCAGGAGTAGCCCCAGTCAAAAAAACTTTCGGGAAGCTGTCACCGAACCGTGATAATTTCTTATGACTGTTTTTCCAAAAATATTCCCAATATCTGAAGTATTCCGTCACGATTCGGTGACAGTTTTTTGAAAGTTTTTTGGCTGGGGTTGCTTCTGCAAAAATCCTCACAAAACACCGTCACGGTTCTATGTCACGCTTGATGATATCATCAGACTGTGATGGTTTTTGAGACATTTTTTCCAAGAGTATACCCAATCTTGAAAGCACTCCGTCATGTTTTGATGACGGTTTTCTGAAAGGTTTTGGCTGGAATTACTTCTACCAAAATTTTCACGAAAAATCTTCACGTTTTTTTGTAATGCTTGATGACGTCATCAGTAACCTTGACCTATTACAGGAACTACCGTGACGGTATTTCCAAGAGTGGTCTTAATGACGAGAATTGAATACTCCGAAGAGGAGTAAACACTACAAACACCACAGAAAATAAATAAAGCCGAGCGTTTTCGGTTAATAAACCATCATCGGGACTGAAAAGAAAGCAACTGACAAGAACGGAGAACAAACCTCGGATCATTAAGGTTAATCAAACGAGGGTTCATAACGTGAGTCATAGACGAGTTTAATCAATCCATCTTCCGGAATGTACGTGTTTAGCACAGTAATATCATCAGTATTGAGATGACGAATTATTTCTATGTACTCGAGGGCAATCCGTTTAAGTATAAATTCTCCTTATGGAGGAGACTTGCGGATCCCTCACGGAAGCTATCGGCAATTGCTGATTCTCCCAAACGTCCCTTTTTCCAGGCCTTCAGGTGTTCGTCTAATCTCATCTTCATCTGGCGGCCGGTTTCACAAATATAAAAACCTCTACAATCCCTGCATTTCAATTTATAAACATCACTCCTTTCATCCGCAAGTATACGGTCCTTCAACTTAACAAACAACCCTTTGACGGTAGTGTGATTGAAATAGGTCAGTCTGAAACCGAACGGGCGAAGGGCCCGACCCAATTCGGTAGAGAACCTCCCGAGAAACGGGAGACTGATCCATCGCAATCTTTAATCACGGATCATGTCTCGGGGGAGGGATGTGGTGGAATCAACGCTTTTCCTCGTAATTTTCCTCCGAACCATCGCCTCAACATCAACATTGACACCATTCACTCTAGCCAGGTGTTTTATAGTCGCCAACTCTCTTTTGAAAGCAGCCTCACTCAAAGGAAAGCGAGTCAATCTGTGGACTAAACTGTTAAAAGCTGCTAACTTATGAGCAACAAGACAGAATGACGCTCCGCGGACTAAAACTGCAGGTCGTAGTATCTTTTCTGTACACTCCAAACTCATGGATCTCATCTCTAACTGAGACCGACAAATCCAAAAAGTTGATCGTGGAGCCACCAACTTCCGAAGTAAATTTTATGCAAGGGTATAGTGAATTAAGATACCTTAGAAACTCACCAAGGAGATCTGGATGACCAGTCCACGGACAGAGAACGTCATCAACGTACCTGTGCCAGTAGTGTATATGATTGAGTAACACCTGGCCCGAGCAGAAGAGGTCAAGTTCAAACTGCGACATGAATAGTTCGGAGGTGAAGGAGCCCAAAGGTGATCCAACAGGGGTCCCTGTTTCATCAGGGAACTCGAAAAATTTCCCTTCGAATTTATAAAAATTCCAGGACCGACAGATATTTGAAAGATTGAAAAATTCTTGGGAGTCATTATGAGGGATATTGGAGTCAACCAATAACTGCATGGTGGCAGCTTTAGGGATATTTGGGAACAGACCCACGACGTCAAACGAGCAAAAGGTCGCGCCCAGAGGCAGTTTTACATCCTTGAGAGCATCAGCCAAAGACACCGAATTCAAAACCGAATGGGGAGACTCATATTCAATACGGATTTTGAACCAACGGTACAGGAATTTAGCAAGGAGGTACGTGGGAGAGGAAACGAAAGAGATCAGAGGCCGCAACGGGCTGGTCGTTTTGTGTACTTTAGGAAACCCATAAAGAAGAGGAGGAATAGGATTAGGAACAAGGAGACCTTTTTTCATAGCTGGGGTTCTAATAATAACCTGACAATTACTGATGACACTCCTGACTTCTTCGACGTAGCCAGAGAAATTGAAATTCTTGTTCTCTTTCTCCCCACATATTTAAGAGATCGAAAAATTTTTAAAGCTCATTGTGAGGAATGTTGGCTTTGAAAAGTAGCTCGCCCATACGCTGGATAGTAGCAGCCTTAGGAATATTCGGAAACAGGCGAACAACATCAAAGGAGCAGATGGTCGTTCCCGGGGGAAGACTTACACCCATCAAGATATCAGTAAGAGAAGCCGATGTTCGAGACGAGGAGATTCAAAATCGATGCGATTTTTGAACCGACGGTCCAGGTATTTGGCAAGGAGGTGGGTGGGGGAGGAGATGGAAGAAACAACGGGTTGCATCGGGGTATTGTTCTTATGCACTTTGGGCAGCCCGTAGAGAAGGGGGGTGGGGGCATGGAGTTAGGAACAAAAAGAGTTTTTTTCATAGCAGGAGTTTTGATAATAGCTTCCTAACTTCTTTAACATGCTCCGGGAAACTGAAGTTCTCACTCTTTTCAGCACCACATTGCTGGAGCACTTCGTGGACCGAGCATAGGCGGATTTCTCCATCACCCCAACAGCACTGCCCTGATCAGCCTTAGTGAGGATTAAATCTCCCTCCTTAATCTTCCTCTTTAAACCTTGGATCACTCCTCCCCGTTTGCTACTCATGCGAGGGAGTGGGTTATTGCAAACTATTTCGGCACAGACTTTTTGGTTATTAAAACCAGGACCAATTTTCACAGCAAGATCCGCAACAACATTCGCAAAAGTTTCATCCTTCCTGAGTGGAGGTAGTCTAAATTTCAAACCTTTCGCGAGGAGGGCAGTTTCATCAAAATCACCTGACTATTACTTATGGGGGGGGGGGAGAAAGTGGAATTTATGAATGACACCACCGTCACTAAGCCCTTCCTTACCCACATCAACATTTTCATTCATTAGGGAGGATAATTTCCTATTTTTAACAGGGAACCTGTTTTATGGAAGGCTTTTTGAGAAATTTGCCGAGCGCCGTCCGCCGTCCAGCAAAAAATTTAGAACAATTTCGACTCTCGAGCCATATATGATAGGAGGGGGACTTGAAAAAATTTCGACTCTCGAGCTATTATGATAGGAGGGGGATTGATCCGGTTCTCAAGTTTACGGTCGGACATATCGAAGGAAAGCTCCACAATACTTGAAAAAGTAAACTGGAGGGCAATTTGCAAGAACCGCAGAAAATAAAAAATAAAGGAAGTCGCGAGCGCGCTTTCGGTTAAACAACCATTCTCAAGCGTAGATAAAAAGCGACTGACGAGATGGGAAAAGAGAACAATCACAACGACGGAGTAGAAGAAATCATGATTGAACTAGCGGAGTATGAGACTGTGAGTCATACTCGTAAACTAGCTCGACCAACCCCTCGTCCGGAATGTGCCTGTTGAGTAGATTTATATCATCGCCATTAAGATGACGAATAATTTCAATGTTTTCCAGAGCACGGCGTTTGAAGTAAGCCTTCTCTCTGTGGAGGAGGGTTTCTGACCCCTCCCTGAAACCATGACCACTAGTTATAAGGTGGTCAGCAAATGCATATTCGCCCAAATGACTTTTTTCCCAATCTTTTAGGTGTTCAGCCACTTTAATTTTAATTTGACGACTAGTCTCGCCTACATACATCCCATTACAGTCCCTGCAAACTATGCTATAAACTCCGCTCTTTTCAAGGGGCGGGATAGGGTCCTTTGACCTGAATAGTAGCCCTTTTACCGTCGTAGGATCATAAAACACCGGACGGAAACCGAAGGGGCGGAGGGCGCGACTCAATTTCGAAGAAAATTTACCCAAGAAGGGGAGTTTAATGAAACGGGTCCTGCTATCGACAGAGGAGTCGCGGGGGAGGGAGGTAGTTGAATCGCGTGATCTTCCTCCGGACCATAAGGTCAATGTCCACGTTGACCTCATTCACTCTAGCCAAGTATTTTATAATAATGAGTTCTTTTTGGAAAGCTGTCTGGTTTAGCGGGATGCGGGTTAGCCGATGAATAAAGCTACTAAACGCCGCGAACTTGTGAGAAACAGGGCAGAATGACGAGACGTGGACGACAATATCGGTTGAAGTATCTTTTGTATATTATATTGAAAACTCGTGGACTCCATCTCTAACTGAGATGGTGAGATCCAAGAAGTTAATATTTGAACCTCCAACCACACAGGTACATTTGATGGAGGAATATTGAACGTTAAGATACTTAAGAAACTCACCAAGGAGATCTTGAGGACCGGTCCACGCACATAGAACGTCATCTACATACCTGTACCAATAATGGACGTAATCCAGGAATACTTGGCCTGAAGTGAAGAGATCGGCCTCAAATTTGGACATGAAGATCTCCGACACAAGGGAACCTAAAGGGGATCCGATAGGAATGCCAAACTCCTCTGGGAAGTCGTAGAATTTCCCATTAAACTTGCAAAAATTGGGGGACCAACATACATTAAGTAAATTAAAGAATTCTTGCAACTCTTCATGAGGAGTATTAAAACGAACAAGGAGGTCACCCATATGTTGCATGGCGACAGTTCTCGGTATGTTGGGGAATAGGCCAACAACGTCAAAAGAGCATAGAGTGGTACCCGGAGGAAGTAAATGGTCTTTAAGTTTATCGGCTAAGGAAACAGAATTTTTAATCGAGTAAGTAGACTCGTACTCAATGCGAGATTTAGACCATCTATCCAAGTATTTAGCGAGAGAGTAAGCGGGGGAGGAGACATAAGACACAACAGGACACATCAGAGTATCCTTTTTCTGTATCTTAGGCAGCCCATAGAGGAGGGGGGGGGGCACTGGATTCGGTTCAAGCAGGCATTTTTTAGTCGAGGGTTTGCTTATTAGAACAGAACTCCCATTAATAACCTTCCTAACCTCTTTAACGTACTTAGGGAAATTGAAGTCAATATTTTCAATGGCCCTACACTGGTAAAGCACTTCTGACTTCTCCACAACGACTATAGAATTCCCTTTATCAGCCGAGCTATCTATGATATGAAGGTGACTTGGAATATATAGCTGGAGATTGGAGAAAAATTTAGACTCTCAAACTATATTATACTAGGCTTATAGTAGGTCTAGGCTTCCTTGAATTTTCAATACCAAATCCCATTTGACTCATAAAACAGGTTCCCTGCGTTCCTCGTTTAACTTCGTTAAGGAAGCCGTCGTTTTTCTTTTCCTTCAGATTCACCTCAAATTTACGAGACTTTTCATTACGTCACGCAAAAAGTGATCAAACTCGTGGGGGGTGGGGAGCATATCGGAGAGTCTCGAATAGACCATAAGGTTTAATCTAGTCGTAATACCATGCCATCTCCGCAATGCCGTTCTTATCCACTTCACCCTCATATATTTTCCAGTTTCTTCGTCGTGAACTTACAATCGGAGTAAGACGGGAATTTTACGAACTTGGGTCTCAAACGCAACACCGAACAAACCAAATATGAGAAGACGAAGGGCGTTGCTTCCGAAATTTCAGAAATATTTCTGAGATACTGGTGTTGGAGGAAACAAAATTTACGCATTATGCAACCCGCACCCACTTCATTCTGGAGGACGGACGGTTGCGATGAAGCAACTTATAATCCGTTCTGAAGTGATAATGGAAAAAGGAGGACTCACTCACCAACTTATTTCGGACGATCACTTCGTAAACGATTTCCCCGAGCCAAGATTTTGCACTCATTCGGCACCTAAAATCATTTTACAATAAAACCTGATGTTAATTTCCTTCTTTTCCATACGCATATTAAAGGAATTAAAAAAAATTCCCACACTCTTACGACGTTGCAGAATTCAAGATCGGTTCTTCGGATGCAAAAATACAAGACGAATCGTATTTTGCAAAATGTAAATAGGCTAGCTCGAAACAATAATCCTCAGCTCGAGGTACTAACCGGCCACCCTTTCTTTTTTTTATAATCTTTAATTTTTGCGGGCGAGCTGCGGCCGAGAAAAAAACTAGATATCAAAAAGAAGAAACCGTTGAAAAAAATAAATAAATATCATCGCTCGACAGTGAATGCTGTGAAAAAAAATGTCGGAAGCAACTTTTGCAGAATCGTACAGCTACTATATTACAATTGACATCATTCATTGCCGAAAACGAGCCACCCACGTCACGTTACGATACGGTTTCGCATTACCAGCTGGTGCGAAAAAATGCTGTTATCAACCAGGTGCGGTATTCTCGTGCGTTATTGTATGTGGGAATAAACGGAGTTGTTCCTTCTCAGACAATGCAAGGTCTGCAAGTGTATGAAAAGGACGTTGGCCGAGAGAGGAAGGAACCGAAGAAGAGTGCAACAGCTAATATGTCATTATCAAGATCATTATTGTCTTCGTCACTGTCATTGTTCCGAATTCAAAATGTTGTCAATCTTCTTTTTCGTTCGAGCGAGCTCTCTTTGGCTCTTCCTTCTTCCTCATGCAAATCGAGTCGACTCGACTTAGCTATAACGGTCAACGCTCTACCGAATAATCGCTCGCGTACAATGCCTCCATTCGTCAAGTGGATAAATATATCACCTGTTAATTGAAACGGGGGTTTCTATGTCGGCATCCGAGAAATTTTCTACAAAGAGAGCGTCGCCTTTTCTTGCCCCCCCCCTCCTCGCTTTCTTTTCTTTTACGCTTCCTTATCATTAGTTCGGGTAAAAAAGACGTTTCAGTATTTTTTTTTTTCTTACTTATTTATCTGCATAATCTTTGTTGATTCGTGTCATGCTTGTACATCAACGCTACAGAATAGGCGTTTGTATTTTACAACTTATAAATTATTTATTATTGTATCGGAAAAGCAGCGCAGTAGCAAAAAGTACAGAGAGAAAAATCGTCGACCGATTGTTTTCACGCATTACATATTTAAAACGCGCTATCACACGAGTGAGTTATCTTTTCTATCGGCGATTTATTTAGCAACGGAAATTGCACGGCGGTTAGCCTTTTAGAATTTATTCCGTACGGTAAATACGTGCCCACGCGTTTTTCTATTTAAAATACAGACGAAAAGGGGTACGAATAATGCACTATTTTCGGAAAAATTTGCGCGTCGACAAAGTAATATTCAAATAATTTTATTAAGGTGTACTGCAAGGGGGAGTGAAAAAAAAAAATTATAATCGTTTACCCTTGAAATTTCGTTTAATATACGTACGTATTTTCGAATTTTTAATAAATGTCACACTCTGGTTTTTGCCGTATTCTAATTTATTCTAATTTCAACTCGAGAAAAATATTTTTATGTACAGATATACGTTTCGGATAGAACGGCGATAATGAAAATTTAATAAAGTATAATACGAGAATAGATGAGGAAAAAAGAAACATTGTTTTGTACTTTGTATTCGGAAAAAGACACAGTAAATAAATCAGTCGAGTACCCGCTTACGTATTTACATAAATAATCGCGCAGAAAACATATATACACGCTTCGAAAACTTTGTTCGAAAAGCCATTCTCGTCATAAATAATCATTTAACCATTGGGCAAAAAAATTAATTAATACGGTATATGAGAGCTGCTGCAGGATTTTCTTCTTTTGTTGGCAGATTAGACGACCACCTGGAGTGAATAAATATTGCAAGTAGCGAACGTCCCAATCGTATTAGATATTATTATTCTTATCCTGCGTATGTCTTTTCGATTGGAATTCCGAAACGTCACCGCTGTCTTAGGAAAATGAAAAAAATTCGATCGTTGTATACCTAGTGTCGAAATATATAGGTTCCGTTGTTGACCTGACGTTTTCTATTTCATTTTTTATATACTCGTAAATTACCATTATAGGAGTAATTATTCTAGATTGCATACATTTTCCTCGTCCTTGTTCGTAGGAAAACCGAAATTTGTAAAGTCCATATTTGTCAGAGAGGAGCCCACAAACTCTCCGCACTGCTGGACTGATTTAAAAATCAAAGAAAGAAATTAATTGTGTTGTGACATGCAACGGAAACGAAAATTTATTCAAATTCATTATCGATGACCTCGTTCGGACCGTCCAAATATTTCCCGAAAGAACTCCAAAAAGAGCAAAAGCTTTTCACACCTAGAATATAAAGCTACGAAGAGCTGAAGCACGAAAATTGATTTATACTTTCGCAGTTAATTATTCTCTACAGAGAGGGAAAAATACTTTGAAAATATCGTAGGTAAGTTACAATCTCTATAGTAAAACTGGATGTGTGCGATCACCACTGCTATCCGGAGGTTCACATGAACTCCTCTCGATCTTTACTTCCTCAGTTTTTGTCCTTCATATTTTCATACAGCTTTTACTAATTCCTCCTTCGAATTTTCGTCAAAGATTCCTTCTTGAATGATCAAGTCTATGTGTAAAGAACCGAGTTCTGGGGGAAGGAGTACCTACATTCGTGCTGAATTGTGCTGTCGAGTTTTTCGTTTGTGTTGGTCTCATTCCTCTTCAACCATTGAGAGGGACTGTAGACATGCGAAACTCTTTACCATTCTCCTGAAAACAGACTGAATCGTGTGTGCTACGTTTTTGCTGAATTATGACGTCGAATTTTTCGATTGTGATCCGTTCCTCCAAGTTACGGCTGTTCATAATAAACGCGAAAGGACGAATACTCCGAAGGGAGAGGAAACTATGCAAACCGCAGAAGAAAATAAAACGACGAGCGCTTTCGGTTAATAAGCCATCTTCAGGACTGAAATGAAAGCAACTGACGAACAGAAGAGAAAAACAAGGTATTAAGACTGGCCAAACGAGAAATCCCGGTGTGAATCATAAACCAGTTCAATCAGGCCATCTTCCGGAATGCACGAGTTGAGTACAAAAATGCGATGACGCAGACGCATTATCTCTATATGCTCGAGGACGATGCACTTGCGGTAGGAATTCTCCTTATGGAGGAGCTTTTCGGATCCCTCATGGAAGCTATGGTCACTGTTTATTAAATGATCAGCAAAAGCTGACTCCCCTAAGTGCCCCTTCTTCCAAGACTTCATCAATTCTTCAAATTCCCTGATGAAGTAGGCATCCCCATTGGATCTCCTTTAGGCCCTCTCATCTCCCAAATCTTCATATCTAAGTTTAAACTTGACCTCTTTTCCTCCAACCAAGTGTTACTTAATCATATCTACTACTGTCACAGGTACGTTGATAAAGTTCTATGGCCCTGGACTGGTCCCCCAGATCTCTTTGGTGAGTTTCTGAGGTGTCTCAATTCCTGGTACCCTTTCATAAAGTTTACTTTGGAAATAGGGGTTTTTCCCATTAATTTTTTTGATTTATCGATCTCTATAATAGACCTTATCAATAAGTTTGGAATTTACAGGAAAGATACTACGACCGATGTTTTAGTCCAAGGAGGTTCCTTCGGTTCTGTTGCTTATAAGATGGCTGCTTTTAATAGCCTAGTTCACAGACTGACTCGTATTCCTTTGAGTCAGTCGGCATTCAAGAAAGAATTACTCACAATAAAACATCTGGCCAGAGTGAAGGGGGTCAATGTCGACGTTGACGTGATGGTTCGGAGGAAAGTTACGAGGAGCCTTCTTGATTCCATCACCTCCTCCCTCGAAACACGATCCGTGATCGTCGTATGCGTTGGATCAGTCTCCTTTTCTTGTGGAAGTTCTCCCTACAATTGGGTCGGGCCCTCCGCCCGTTTGGCTTCAGACCCGCGTTTTACAACCGTATCACAGTTAAGGGGTTGTTTGTGAGGCTGAAGGACCCCATAGCCGTTGCGATGAGAGAAGTGGTGTTTATAAGTTGGAATGTAGGGATTGTGGAGGCTTTTATGTCGGTGAGACCAGCCGCCAAATGAAAGTTAGAGTAGCTAGCACCTGCAGTCTTGGAATAAGGGACACTTAGGAAAGTCAGCCTTTGCAGATCATTTAATAAACAGCGGCCACAGCTTCCGTAAGCGATCGGAAAAGCTCCACCATAAAGAGAATTCTCACCGTAAGCGCATTGCCCTCGAGCATATAGAGAATATGCTTCATCTCAACACCGATGGCATTACTGTACTCAACTCGTACATTCCGGAAGATGGCCTGACTGAACTGATTTATGATTCACACCGCGATTTCGCGTTTGGCCGGTCTTAATATTTTGTTCTTCTCGTCTGTTCGTCAGTTGCTTTCATTTCAGTCCTGAAGATGGTTTATTAACCGAAAGCGCTCGTCGTTTTAATTTTTTCTGCGGTGTGCATAGTTTAGTCTCCCTTCGGAGTATTCGTCCTTTCGCGTTTATTATGGATAGCCGTAACTTGGAGGAACGGATTCGTTTAGGAAAGGCAACTTCACAATCGAAAAATTCGACACCATAATTCAGCAAAAACGTACCACACACGATTCAGTCTGTTTCCAGGAGAATGGTAGAGAGTCTCGCATGTTTACAGTCCCCCTCAAAGGTTGAAAAGGAATGAGACCAAAACAATGTACCCGGCAATGGAAGGATGGTTGAGATGAACCTGTTTGCACCAAAACTCAAGGGGCTTGTAAAACTCCAGAAAATGAACCGTCCGATGAGACCCCTGGTCAACAGCATTCAATCACCACACTACAAGATGGCAAAGATCGTAGCCACATTCCTGAAAGAAAACTACCCGTTTGCACCCAGACGAATTATCAGAAACAACGGAGAGCGGATTGAGCAACTGGACAAGTTGGAAATCAAAAGTAACGACAAGCTGATATCCTTTAATGTGGCAAACATGTTCGGTATCATACCGAAGGTGGAACTTCTCACTCTGCTGAAAAACAACAGATACCATAGGAACCCCGATGGGCCGAAATACGCAAACATAATGAAAAGATCTTGAGCCAGAACTACTGCCGCTTCAATAACAGGTTCTACAGTCAGGAAAGGGGACTTGCGATGGGATCTCCGCTGTCACCAATACTGCCAGAGATATTAATGAATGATATGGAAAACAAGATATTGAAGGGCAGCAAGTTCAGAAACTGGATCAAACACTGGGCCAGATATGTAGATGATATCCTAATTGTGTGGTCAGGCACTGATAGTCAGGTGAACCTACTCCTTTCAGAAATGAATGCGATGAATGAGAGCATCAAATTCACAGCGAAAAAAGGCAGTAAGGCCATCAACTATTTGGACCTTACACTCACACTGGAGAACAACGGGATAGAATACAAAATCTACACGAAGCCGACGCATACAAATACCATCATCCCAAATGACTCCTACCACCACCCAAGGCACAAGTTAGCGGCAATCCAGAACTACTGCTACCGAGCAATTTCTGTTCTCAAGAACAACGAAGAGAAGAGGAAAGAGATCGAGATAGTAAAGCAGATTGCAGAAGCCAATGGCTACCGTAGAGGCGTGGTGGATGGAGTCTTTGGGAAAATGGAAACAAAGAAGGAACCCACGATGGCATTGTCGGAAAGTACTCTGGATCGATACCATACATATGAAAATAGACAAACAAAGTGATAAAGGTGTTCAATGGCTATGATATAAATGTGGGTATTCAGAATAATCAACCCATGGTGAAGAGAATCTGCAATGACCAGACGGAAAAAAAGGACAAGGAAAGCTTGAACGGAGTGTACAAGCTCAGTTGTGAGTAGTGCGAGGGCATCTACATCGGTGAGACTAGGAGAAAGTTTGAGACCAGCAAAAAGGAGCCCAAAAAGTCGAGGGAGAAAGAAGATGGCAAGTCACTACTTGGGAAACACTGTAACGAAGAACACCATGATGGAGGAGAATAATATTTGAAGTCATACATGTAGAGAATCGCACAAAGAGAAGAAAACTCTGAGAGCAAATGGAGGTTGCGATAGCAAAGAGGAAGAAAGCCTGCCTCTTGAACTATATAATCACGTTTGACAGCGAAATATTATTCAGCCTGGTGATTGGACGAGAGAAGAAGAACAGAACCAACCAATAAGATGGCAGGAAACTAGGTAGTCAATAGAAACGCAGTATCTAGGACAATAGATTGAACCAATCTTTAAGCAGTATGTTTTAGCCAATAAGAACACAATATCATATTATTGTGAAAATAAGTTTCTAAGAGTGAACCAATCACAACACAGCATTGTTATAGCCAATAAGATGACAGTGTTATACTATAAAAACACATGTTTAAGGCCTTGTTTTCCAGTCGCGACACAACTGAAGATGGGATAACACCCGAAAGTACTTTTGTAAGCAACTAATAAAGTAGATTTGTACATTTGGAAAACCCTTTTTCAATATTAGTGCTCTACTTACACCTTACTCACTCATTGTGAGTTCCAATAATAAACAAAAATGTAGTTTCATTTCTTACTGGTAGATCCATCGACCATCAACTCATGAATCGTGATTGCTACTTTTGCTTCAGATTGTATTTTAGTTAGCTCTCTGTGACCAATATTGGGTTTCTGCAATTCATAAAAAGCTTCAGAATTAGGACAAATTAACAGCCAAACCGCTGCAGTTTTGTCCTCGGAGTTTACAATGAAGCACGTTACTTGAGAACGCCGTATTTATCTAGATCTATTTTTGAAGACTTAGCATGTCTTCACGAAAAACAATATAATACAGTGGAAACTCTATATAACGAATCTGAAGGGACCACAAAAAAAATTCGTTATATAGAAAATTCGTTAAAAAGAAATTCATTTTTTTGTCTTATTTTTGCGGAGTTCCACATTTTGAATGATAAAAATTTTCAAATTTCACCTGAAAGTTGACATTCTTAGAAGGAAATGTTGAAACATTCGTCAAAATTCAAATTTTCTGGAGAAAATATTCAAATGTTTACCAAAGAATCAGAATTTTCAGAAAAAAGTTTGAATTCAGGCCAGAAATCGACATTTTTTTTGGAAAAAATGACAAGATTTCAGTAGAAAATTCGTTATATAGAGTGAATTGTTCGTTATAAAGAGATTTTTTAACATGTAAAATTCATTGAAGGGGGAGGAACCGAGGAAAAATTCGTAATATAGAGGAATTCGTTATACAGGGATTCGTTATATAGAGTTTCCACTGTACATCGATTGAGTTTCCGCTTCAAAAGCAGTTACTTCTTTGTCTTTTTTTTTTTGGTCTCTCTTACATCAATGTGTAAATTGACAAAATATACACACCACGTTTCCGTCGATCGATTGCAGAATTCGCGATGCAAAATATTAGAGCATGTGATGAGCATCTTAACGAGTAAATTAGCAAATAGATACAGTGTCAAAGCGTCTTCCCCTTTTGTTATTCTCCCGTCTACAAAATGTGGCTCTAAACCCTCTTTTGTACCGCTATTATTGCAGAAAGCACGCGTCTCTCATGCAATATCCTTTGCTAAACGGACGTAGAAATTAATCTGGCAGCGTCTGCCTTTGAGTGGCTATAGGTATAATGACTACGATGCTTGTAAAATCAGCCGCATACAAGAATGCCGTCTCGCGTACACAAGGTCTTTATACAATGCACCAGCAAAAAGGATTATTCGCAAAGTTTGTGTGCGCCGGTGGAAAAGCAACCTCGTCCTCGAATAATGTCGTACTTGTAAACAAAATAAACACGGATTCCTTGATTAAACAAAATTACTCTGAACATTTGGTTAAGTGAAAAGTTAGACGAAAGTAACTAGATGAAGAGCCGCGCATCTCGAATGTTTACCGTCGCTAGTGCTTTTTGTGGAACTGGCAAGTCGAGAAAATGATTACTGTTTCTTCTCTTTTTGAGAGGAAAAAAAAAGTACGATGAGACACTATGCAATTACGCGAAATTTTCAGAACTGCTCAACACGCTAGAACCGCTTCACACGACTATACAAAAAAAAAAAAAAAAAAAATGTTCATAGGTTTCCAGTCACGTTTTCGACGCGAGATATTGTTTTTCGATATGTAAGTACAGCGCGAACGACGATAAGTTTGTTCTCCTACTCGATGAGTAAGCGATATACAGCTTTTTTTGACACGCTATTGGAGAAGGAACAAGGAATTCTCCGCCGCATTCGAGGGCCAAACATTGCATGCGTTTAGAATGCCTCTTGTTGTACCTAGATCTTTTTGTCTGATGAGTTTCATACAATGTAAAAAGAAATATTATAGACCTCTAAGCCAAATACGACTAACTTATGAATGAAACGGAAAGGTACAAAATGTAGAAGCAAGATCTTCTAAAGCTAACGGATGCTCGAACGTGGACACGCATTTTACTCGTCATTTTTACAAATTTTGATGTAAAATCATCGCCCAGTGTTACCTCGAAAATGACTACAATTACTCTTCACCCCAAGACGATTATCGTGTTGAAGTCCCCGATTTCTTTCTAGGAATAAACAACCTTTGTAATATAAAAATCGAGAAAGGCCGCATCGCCTTTCTTATATTTTCGATGAGGAGTGTTAGTTTATTGTGCGATCTACCCGCGTCTAGGTATAAGTACCATAATGTTAAACGCGAAAGGACGAATACTCCGAAGGGAGAGTGAACTATGCAAACCGCAGAAAAAATTGAAACGACGAGCGCTTTCGGTTAATAAACCTGAAATGAAAGCAACTGACGAATAGAAGAGAAAAAGAAGCTATTAAGACTGGCCAAACGAGAAATCCCGGTGTGAATCATAAACCAGTTCAATCAGGCCATCTTCCGGACTGTACGAGTTAAGTACAGTAATGCTATCGGTGTTGAGATGACGCATTATCTCTATATGCTCGAGGGCAACGCGCTTGCGGTAGGAATTCTCCTTATGGAGGAGCTTTTCAGATCCCTCACGGAAGCTGTGGCCACTGTTTATTAAATGAGCTGCAAAGGCCGACTTTCCTAAGTATCCCTTATTCCAAGACTTCAGGTGCTCAGCTACTCTAACTTTCATTTGGCTGCTGGTCTCGCCAATATAAAAGTCTCCACAATCCCTACATTCCAACTTATAAACACCACTCCCCTCATCGACGGGCATGGGGTCCTTCAGCTACACAAACAACCCCTTAACTGTGGTACGGTTGTGAAACGCGGGTCTGAAGCCAAACGAGCGGAGGGCCCGACCCAAATGTAGGGAGAACTTCCCCAAGAAAAGGAGACTGATCCAACACATACGACGATCACGGATTGTATTTCGAGGGAGAGTGGTGGTGGAATCAAGAGGGCTCCTCGTAACTTTCTTCCGAACCATCACGTCAACGTCGACATTGACCCCATTGTGATCCTACAGGGATCCCTACTTTATAAGGGAGCTCGAAGAATTTCCTTTCAAATTTGCAATAGTTGGGGGACCAAGAATTATTCAGGAGATCGAAAAATTCTTGAAGCTCATTGTGGAGAATGTTGGCTTTGACGAGTAGCTCACCCGTACGCTGGATGGTAGCAGCCTTAGAAATATTCGGGAACAAACCAACAATATCAAACGAGCAGATGGTCGTTCACGGGGGAAGACTTACACCCTGCAGGATATCAGTTGAAGAGGCCGAATTCAAGACTGAATGAGGAGATTCAAAATCGATGCGATTTTCGAACCAACGGTCCAATAATTTGGCAAGGAGATAGGGGGGGGGGAGGAGATGAAAGAAACAACGGGTCGCATCGGGTTAGGAACAAGGAGGGTTTTTTTCATAGCAGGAGTTTTGATAATAGCCTCACTCCTGTTGATGACGCTCCTAACTTCTTTAATGTGCTTAGGGAAGCTGAAATCCTCACTCTCTTTAGCACCACACTGCTGAAGGACTTCGTGGACCTTAAAAGAATAGGCGGACTTCTCTATCACCACATAAGCGTTACCCTTGTCAGCCTTAGTGACGATTAAATCCCCCTCTTTAAACCTTGAATCACTCCTCCTAATTTATTACTCATGCAAAAGAGGGGGTTATTGCGGACTGATTCGGCACAAACTTTCTGGGTATTAAAACCAGGACCAATTTTACCCGCAACAACGTTCGCCAAGGTTCCATCCTTCTTGAGGAGAGGTAGACTGAATTTCAAACCTTTCTTAAGGATGGCTATTTTTTCACTATCAAACACTACCTGACTATTATTTATGAGGAGGGGGGGGGGGGAGAATTTATGAATGACAACAGTGTCACTCACCCCTTCCTCAACCATATCACCGTTAACCTTCATTAGGGAGGACAACTTCCTATTTTTCTTTTTCTTCATGTTCACCTCAAACTTCGTACACTTTTCCTTGACGTCCCGCATAAAGTAATCAAACTCAAAGGGGAGGAGCATGCCGGAGAGTATTGAATGGACCATAAGGTTTAATCTAGCCGTAGTATTATATTTACCATGCCATCTTCGCAACTCCGTTCTTATCCACTTCTCCCTCATATAATTTTCCATTTTCTTAGTCGTTACCTTACAATCGAAGTAGAACCCCAATTTTACGAACTTAGGTCTCAAATGCAACACCAAATACCGACGAAGAAACCAAATATGAGAGGAAAACGAAGCGCGTTGCTTCCGAAATTTCAGAAATAGGAACTGTAAGATACGCCGCAGATGCGTTGTCAATTAAACGAACCCGTTCCTCCAAGTTACGGCTATCCATAATAAACGCGAAAGGACGAATACTCCGAAGGGAGAGTAAACTATACAAACCGCAGAAAAAATTAAAACGACGAGCGTTTTCGGTTAATAAACCATCTTCAGGAGCGAAATGAAAGCAACTGACGAACAGAAGAGAAAAAGAAGGTATTAAAACTGGCCAAACGAGAAATCGCGGTGTGAATCATAAACCAGTTTAATCAGGCCATCTTCCGGAATGTACGAGTTAAGTACAGTAATGCTATCGGTGTTGAGATGACGCATTATCTCTATATGCTTGAAGGCGATGCGCTTACGGTAGGAATTCTCCATATGGAGGAGCTTTTCGGATTCCTCGCGGAAGCTGTGGCCACTGTTTATTAAATGATCTGCAAAGGCTGACTCCCCTAAGTGTCCCTTATTCCAAGACTGCAGGTGCTAGCTACTCTAACTTTCATTTGGCGGCTGGTCTCACCAACATAAAAGCCTCCACAATCCCTACATTCCAACTTATAAACACCACTTCTCTCATCGCAACGGCTATGGGGTCCTTCAGCCTCACAAACAACCCCTTAACTGTGATACGGTTGTAAAACGCGGGTCTGAAGCCAAACGGGCGGAGGGCCCGACCCAATTGTAGGGAGAACTTCCACAAGTAAAGGAGACTGATCCAACGCATACGACGATCACGGATCGTGTTTCGAGGGAGGAGGTGGTGGAATCAAGAAGGCTCCTCGTAACTTTCCTCCGAACCATCACGTCAACGTCGACATTGACCCCATTCACTCTGGCCAGATGTTTTATTGTGAGTAATTCTTTCTTGAAGGCAGACTGACCCAAAGGAATACGAGTCAGTCTGTGAACTTGGCTATTGAAAGCAGCCATCTTATAAGCAACAGAACCGAAGGAACCTCCTTGGACTAAAACATCGGTCGTAGTATCTTTCCTGTAAATTCCAAACTTATCGATAACGTCTATTATAGAGATCGATAAATCCAAAAAATTAATGGGAAAAACCCCTATTTCCAAAGTAAACTTTATCAAAGGGTACCAGGAATTGAGACACCTCAGAAACTCACCAAAGAGATCTGGGGGACCAGTCCAGGGTCATAGAACTTTATCAACGTACCTGTGACGGTAGTAGATATGATTAAGTAACACTTGGTTGGAGGAAAAGAGGTCAAGTTTAAACTTAGATATGAAGATTTCGGAGATGAGAGAGCCTAAAGGAGATCCAATGGGGATGCCTACTTCATCAGGGAATTTGAAGAATTGATGAAGTCTTGGAAGAAGGGGCACTTAGGGGAGTCAGCTTTTGCTGATCGTTTAATAAACAGTGACCACAGCTTCCATGAGGGATCCGAAAAGCTCCTCCATAAGGAGAATTCCTACCGCAAGTGCATCGTCCTCGAGCATATAGAGATAATGCGTCTGCGTCATCGCATTTTTGTACTCAACTCGTGCATTCCGGAAGATGGCCTGATTGAACTGGTTTATGATTCACACCGCGATTTCTCGTTTGGCCAGTTTTAATACCTTCTTTTTCTCTTCTGTTCGTCAGTTGCTTTCATTTCAGTCCTGAAGATGGCTTATTAACCGAAAGCGCTCGTCGTTTTATTTTTTTCTGCGGTTTGCATAGTTTCCTCTTCCTTCGGAGTATTCGTCCTTTCGCGTTTATGATGAATAGCCGTAACTTGGAGGAACGGATCACAATCGAAAAATTCGAAGTCATAATTCAGCAAAAACGTAGCACACACGATTCAGTCTGTTTTCAGGAGAATGGTAAAGAGTTTCGCATGTCTACAGTCCCTCTCAATGGTTGAAGAGGAATGAGACCAACACAAACGAAAAACTCGACAGCACAATTCAGCACGAATTCAGGTACTCCTTCCCCCAGAACTCGGTTCTTTACACATAGACTTAATCATTCAAGAAGGAATCTTTGACGAAAATTCGAAGGACGAATTAGTAAAAGCTGTATGAAAATATGAAGGACAAAAACTGAGGAAGTAAAGATCGAGAGAAGTTCATGTTAACCTCCGGATAGCAGTGGTGATCGCACACATCCAGTTTTACTACAAAGATTGTAACTTACCTACGATATTTTCAAAGTATTTTTCCCTCTCTGTAGAGAATAATTAACTGCGAAAGTATAAATCAATTTTCGTGCTTCAGCTCTTCGTAGCTCCAAACTTATGGATACCGACTATTATAGAGATCGATAAATCCAAAAAGTTAGTGGAAAATACCCCTATTTCCAAAGTACACTTTATGGAAGGGTACCAGCCATCATCATGTTCATGAGTTTCATCGCTGCGGCTCTCACCGTGAGCACACAACTGGAAACGACGTTCTTGGTTTCATTCCCTGCATCGCTATAGGAACAACTCAAGAATTTTCGTACGTCTACCCACCACGTCCACACACGAGACCTCAACTCATCCTAACAGTGAGCTTGCAACAGAAGAAAGCGATTGGAGGGCAAGAGTACCAGATCAAACACAGCAAAACCGATTTCTTTTCTAATTGCGTCCTACATATCTTCAGCTCCCAAGGATTGTAATGGAAATGAGACCTCATAAGCACATTCCAGTAAAAACGCGGCACACTCGATTCGGCTCAGGTACAAAATTGAATGGGGTGTGGCTCTCGCTTGTCTACAACCTGCTCAAACGGTTGAAAAGGAAAAAATCGAACAAAAGAACTTCGTACTAAGCTCATAATATCCAGAATTCTCTCGTTTCACTCCAAGTTTTATAGGCAGTATCTTCAACAGCTATTAAAAATAACACAGGATAATCGCTCAACATGTATTTCAATCCTTTCTCGTTGTACAGCACGTAACGTTTCCAACTCCTAGATCTCTGACTTATTGAATTCACTAAATTTACAAACTGTGTTACGGTACCTAGTTGAAGTATAGAGTGTATAATGATTGTACTGGGTCCATGTCCACCGGTGCTCTAATTTCAGACTGATTGGCACAATACAAAATACTCGTGCACTCGTAATTACCAGTGCAGTAGTTAAAATTAGTCTGACATCGCCGGAGGAGAACGAATTCCAAAAGCGATACGCAGGCCGGCTAGATGCGTTATGATTGTTTGGCGAGTGGTACAACGGGTGAACGAATGAACAAAATCAAAAATAGTAATAATGATAATAATGATAAAATACATACATACGTAGGTACCACTGTTATACACTTAGATTCGTGTATATACGCTCATATACTTTAATGTATGTGTTGGACAAGTTTCCTAATCACCTAAGACCTGACCTAATAACGGAACTCAGTTTCTATAACTACTGTATTATTTTGCATAACAGTTGTGATTATTTATTAGCGCCATCATCCGCGGTACAGGTTGCACAGGTTTTTACATCTCGTCCTCGTCTTTCGAGATTTGACTCTGCTTTTACGTTTACATGCATACCTATATTACAGTATATTATGCAGAACTACACACTAAGTCCCTTTTTTCGAAATCCACTCTCGTCTATTATTATCATTATTATCATAATTTTTTTTTTTTTTTTTCTGTCGTTTCAAAAAGCCTAGCTTGGCTACATTTTTTTTATTCTGCATAGTAATATTATGCTACAACCTGTTAATATAGGAATACATACAATTACACAAGGTCGTTGAAAACGACCGAAAATTGATGTAACTACGAGTTCCTCGATGTGATGTAGAGAAGTTGAAATTAGTGCTCGAGATCGAAGATTTGACCATGTTTAAGCATTCATTGTAGACGTTAGTATGCATCAGCTCTTGCGAAAGGAACGGAGAACCACAAAAGCGATGAATAGAGGGAAAGAAGAACTGGGTGACAATAAATTAACGGAATGGCTTATTATTCTTGACCTTTAGTCCAACTCGTTTCCATTAAGTACCTAAACTATATTTCGAGAAGGTTATTGCACTGTTGACAGTCACGTGAAGAAGGAGAGGATTGATAACATCTTCCTAATGTTTGAAAAATAATGAAATCTTCCGCTCGGTATTGATCGAATATTAAAAACTTTTTTGAGCTGGAATTTCTCTCTTCAGCTATTCTAGATATAATTGTATTATAATCTAGCGGGTTATTAAGATCGGTATCTCTTTGTGTCGTTATGTTTTATAATAGAAGTTAGGCTTGAACCTCAAGTGAAAAAGGGACAACTTGAAAATTTTATACTTTCTTCACCTAGTACGAGTAAATAGGCCAAATGACTTTTACTAGCTGCTATTCGATTCGTCGATAAAAAGTTCGATAGTCAATACATCTTCATATAGAACTTGAGAGAAGAGAAAAGAAATCGAGATGGTAAAGCAGACCAAAGCTGCAGCCAACGGAAATTCTACGGGTGTGGTTGAAAGAGTCGTTGGGGAAATGGAAACAAAGAAGGGAACCCATGAAGAATTGTGAAGAAGTACTCCTGATCATTTCCTCACGAAGGGAAGTACCATGAGGTGTATCAAGGGTGCATTTGCTGCACATGGGAAATTTCAAAATTGATTACGATTATCACACTTTTTTCAGTCATTTTTTTGCTGCGCATGGACGAAATATAAGTTTCCTGCCCTGGGGAGTACATGAAGAAGGTGATAAAGGCATGTGACTGTGGGCACCCGTAATAACCCGCCCGTGTTCAAAAAAATGAGCAACGATCAGACGGAGGAAAAGGACAAAGGAAGCTTGTGTTGCGAACAGTGCAGGGCGAAGACATCTACATTTTCGAGACTGGGAGAAATTTCGACACATGGAGAAAGGAGTACCTAACATTAAGAGAAAACGAAGATGGCAAGTTACTGTTGACATATTTTGTATCTTTCCTGAAGTTTCCTAAATCCGAGCCCCTAATTCCAAAAACGACAGTTTCCTTTACAAAGTTGAACGACGAACGCAAGGAACCTATTGTATGAGTCGAGTTGGTTTTAGTAAAGAGAATTGAAATCGAAATCTTCATGAGTCTGAATTTTTTCTGAGTCTCTTATGATGTATAGACTGAAAATGAAATTTTTTTCAACTTCCTTTTCTATCATATTTTTAGGAATATGTGTGTCCTACTACCAAATATTATGGCAAGGGACTTGAAAAAATTTAGATCGTAACGTTACGTGGTCGAAAGTCGACATTTATCCAAGTCCCACCTCCGAGCTATATGAAAAAGGGGACTTATACCATTTTTGCGAATGTGCAACTCAGACGATTTTGAAGTCAGCAGATCATGATGTCATAAAGTTAAAAGTCGACATTTTAACAGGGAACCTGTTTTATCAGGAAGTTTTATGGAAAAGATATCCGCTGTCCACCGGCTGGCAACCTCAACGTCGTATTACATATTATAGCTTGGGGTCGGCATTTTTCCAAGTCCCCCTCCTATAATATATATAGCTCGGAAGTCAAAATGCCACGTGTATCATAAAACAAGTATCCTGCCTCCTCTCGTCCAACTTAACAACCCGTGAGTTCTTCCAAGTCTCCCTCCTAGCATATACAGCTCCGAAGTCCGGGTATGTGACGTCACAATCTGATGACGTCATACATCAGTTTTTTCAAGTCCCGATTCTCACTCGTATCACATGAGTTTCAAGTCCGTGCTCCAAAAAACACACAGGCAGAAAACTAAAGGGGCGGAGGACACGATTGCCAATTGTGAAGAGAACTTCCCCAAGAACGGGAGCCTTCTACTGTCTACTACCAAACATGTTTGCCACATCAAAGGATATCAGATTGTCGTTACTCTTGATTTCCAACTTGTCCAGTTGCTCCATCAGCTGTCCGTTGTTTCTGATACATCGTCCGGGTGCAAAGTGGTAGTTTTCTTTCAGAAATGTGGCTACGATCTTCGCTGTCTTGCCATGGTGATTGAATGCTGTTGACCAGGGGTCTCATCGTGCGGTTCACTCGCCCTTGAGTTTCGGTGTAATCGGATTCATCTCAAGCGTCCTTCTATTTCCGCGTACATTGTTCCGTTTCAACACAGCTTTCAGCTCATCTTGGTATTTCTGTGTTAGGTCCTTTGTCAGCTCTTGATATCCATTATGTGCGATGTACGACTCCACTTTTTGGAAGTACTTGATGCCTTTGTCCAGCAGTCTTTTCTCTTCTTCAGTGAAGGTGACGTTTGTTAGGTTCTTGCTCTCGCAGTCTCTTCCTTTCATTCGTCTTTCTATAACACCCGAAAGTACTCTTGTAAAAGCAACTAGTAAAGTAGATTTGTACAGTTGGAAAACCTTTTTCTACATTCTTGTTTGATCTGATTATTGATACGGCCATGAAGGATGATTATAATTTCTTTCAGAGAAATACACATTGGCTCAGGAAGGTCTCGATTTGGAGGATGGAGATAAGTGATGGATTCAAATTCAAGACGTGAAATAAAAAATTAGTTAAGAATATGTGGAAGAAGACTAAAATTATATCTTTCAATATTACCTATCTGAAATGTACCCAGGAAGAAGGGTGAGTGTCCAAAAAAAAAAAACAATCTGGACAATTGGACTGTTAATTACTTTCACTTGGACAGACCGTTCCTCCAGATCGTTTCGTTTGAACATTTACTCTTTCTTCTCGACACCCTTGACCTTTAAAGGAGGGCCATCGCTAGTGGCTATACGCCGCGAATGAGACAAGTTCTCAATTTTAACCCAACATTGCGTCAAGTTAGGCTAGAACTAATACAAGCTCGGCCCGAATGAGGATTTCAGGCAATAACTCTTCAAGTTGAGACTCTTCCTCACTACGAGCTAGATTTAAGCTTGTTTTATCGATTGTCAAGAAAAAAAAACGAGCTAAATAAACGCGTAATGTCATTTAGAAGGAGATGGACGACGTACTTGAAAACATTACAAGTATAAGAGCGTGACGTTATTAGAGCCAGATATTTGTCAAAATCCCTGGAAATAAAGGAAGTACAAGCAGGAGAATGTGACGTCACCAAGGGAGGAAGTTTGATCTAAATCTGCGTAGAGTAAGGATTTATAAAAATAAGAGTGTGTTCTCAAGAGGAATTACGATAGTTACATAGAGGAATGTGAAAATTGTAGGATGTCAAAGATTAAGAAGAGCCGATGAGACCACGATACCCGCGAAGAAAGAATAGAACTTTCTATAGAAGAGACAAGTGCTATTGGAAGACCAATAGATGCAGAAGAGATGCCCAAAGTTAGCAATTTCGGTAGAAAAAAGGCGACTCAACTTGTAAAGATAGTGAATCAATAGAATTGACACGGTCCGAAACGTTACGGCTCGACATAATGACAGAATACTCAAAGAGTAGAGTAAACGAAAAAACCAATTACAAAGACCGCAGATATAAAGGAGAAGATGCGAGATCTTTCGGTTAACAAACCATCATCGGGCAAAGTTAGAACACCACTGACCCAGATACGACTCATAAAACAGAATACCAACGAGATCAGGATCCAACGCTATTGCCCTCAAAAATATTTGTGCTAATAATGGTGTTGTTCAAAATTTCCAGCCCCGCATTATTAATTACACCCAGACGCAATTCTCGCATGATGAAACGTATTTGTTGGAGAAGGGTCTAAAATTTGGCCTACCTCCCCTTCCTAAAGATGAAACTCTTGCTAATGTCGTTGCCGACCTGACCATAAAAATTGGTCCCGGCGTGAATATTCAATCAGCTTGCGCCGAACTAGTCCGCGACACCCCCCTCCCTCGTATAAACAATTACGCATGTGAGGTGATAGATAATCTGAGGAGGAAGGTCAGGGACCAGGGGTTAATCCTTACTAAAGCCGACAAGGGTAACGCGATCGTAGTCCTGAAGAAATCCTCCTACGTTACCAAGGTTCAAGAATTTCTCACTCAATGTGGAGCTATTGAAAATAGCTCTTTTAACTTTCCTAACTACGTCAAAGAGGTTAGGAAGGTTGTGAACGGGAGTGAGTTTATCATAAAAAGTTCTTCGCTCAAAAAAGCCCTGCTTGTACCTAACCCTGTTCCTCCCCTCCTCTATGGGTCGCCAAAAGTTCACAAGATGAATACTCCTATGCGGCCTGTCGTCTCCTACGTCTCCTCCCCTGCCTATTTTCTGGCCAAGTTCTTGGATCGTTGGTTCAAGTCTCGAATCGAGTACGAGTCCCCCTACTCCGTTAAAAATTCGGTTTCTCTGGCCGAGAGGCTCAAGAATGTTACCTTGCCTCCGGGTACTAGCCTCTGCTCATTTGATGTAGCCGGCCTCTTTCCCAACATACCAAAGGCCCATACTATGCAGTATATGGGTGACCTACTTGTAAAGTTCAACATTCCTCATAATGAGATACAGGAATTTTTTGGCCTCCTTAATGTGTGCTGGTCCCCTAACTTCTGTAAGTTCAATGGGAAATTTTACGAGTTTCCTGAGGAGGTAGGAATCCCCATCGGCTCTCCTTTGGGCTCTCTCGTGTCGGAGATATTTATATCCAGATTTGAGGTTGACTTGTTTTGCTCTGGCCAAGTGCTACTGAGTCATATCCATTACTGGCAGCGATATGTGGACGATATATTATGTGCGTGGACAGGTCCTCAAGAGCTCCTTGGCGAGTTTCTTCAGTATCTGAATAAAATGTATCCCTCCATAAAATTTACTACAGAAATTGGAGGTTCTTCCATAAACTTTCTGGATCTCACTATCTCTGATAGAGATGGGGACCATGAATTTGCGATATTCAGGAAGGATACTTCGACCGATACAGTTGTCCACGGATCGTTCTTCTGTCCATTTTCTCATAAGATCGCTGCCTTCAATAGTTATATTCATCGACTGACTAGCATTCCGCTAAGTCAATCAACTTTCCAAAAGGAGCTGGCGACCATTAAGCACTTGGCCGCTGTGAATGAGGTCAACTTGGACATTGACCGTATGGTCCGTAAAAAACTTACGAGGAAGGGCCTTGATTCTACCACTTCCCTCCCTCGCGATCTGGGGGGTAATAATAATAAGAGATTACGTTGGATCAAGCTCGCGTTTTTGGGTGAGTTTTCATCCAAGCTGACTCGTGTCCTCCGCCTCTTTGGCTTCAGGCCTGCTTTTTATAACCTCACTACTGTGAAGGGTTCGTTTTTTCGGCTAAAGGACCCCATCCCGCGGGGGGAGAGGAGCGGGGTGTACAAATTGGAGTGCAAGGATTGTAACGGCGTATACATAGGCGAGACGGGTCGCCAGCTTGGAATTCGAGTAGAGGAGCACCTTAAGGCCTGGAAGAAAGGTGATTTGGGTGATTCGGCTTTTGCGGACCATCTTATCTCCAGTGGTCATGGTTTCAAAGAAGGTTCGGCTACCCATCTCCAAAAGGAGAATTCTTACTTCAAGCGCGTTGCGTTGGAAAATATCGAAATAGTGTGTCATCTGAACAGTGACGATATTACCGTACTCAACAGGTATTTTCCCGACGAGGGTTTAGTTGAATTGGTCTACGAGTTTGAGTCACCTCGCGAGGGCTCGCTCGTTCAATCCTGATCTCGTTGGTATTCTGTTTTATGAGTCGTATCTGGGTCAGTGGCGTTCTAACTTTGCCCGATGATGGTTTGTTAACCGAAAGATCTCGCATCTTCTCCTTTATACCTGCGGTCTTTGTAATTGGTTTTTTCGTTCTACTCTTTGAGTATTCTGTCATCATAGTGAATCAAGCTCATAGAGAGATTAGGATTATAGACAGTCCCCTGTGACGTAGATGGGGATTCGAGAATAAATTCAAGGCTGCAATAAATTGCCCCTGTTAGCTGGCTAATGAATGAACAACGTGTTAAACCAACTATCGTCCGACTTAGAAGAGCAAGCTTGGTTCTTTCTTATTTAGGTTCTGCACACAAAAGAATATGGAATCCATTCAACATCGTTAGTCGCGGAATAAACTTAATAAACTTGCACAAGGTTCGCTGTCGGTCGTGCGAACGGTTTGTCGACGTAAAAATCAGCCTTCGTTGTATCCTTATCTTTCTTGCCTAATCCAGTGAATCGTTTCACCATTTTAACCAACCAAGGTTCCTTTATCTTCTGGTTCGTTCTCTGCTTGACTTCTGCGGCTTTCAACTGAACCATACGGTATTGATCAACAGTCAATACCCTTCTTAACTTTGCCAATGTGAATACGTCGTTTACATCTTTCAAATACTTATCGATCAAATCTTTCGCGGCAATCTTCTCCTTCATTACTTCCTTTCTCTCTTCCGGCTGCAGCAGCGACTTTTTTCCTAAATTTTCTAATGAATCTTTCGTCTTCTCTAGAAAATCATTCACCAAAGGCTCACCACCCTTTCCCTCAGATTCTTCCTTGTTGAGCTGCTTCTCGTCCACGTGAACATCGATCAATTTTTCTTTCATCTTTTCGAACGCGTAATCGACGTCAACGCGGGAAATAGCCATGAGTCTTACCGCTCGATGCTCTTCGTCAGGACCGCAGTTATCCTCGGGGGTGCAGTCCGTGAAGACGAACGTGTACGGTGATTTATACTCGTCATCGTAAATCACTGGAACCAGATAAACAGCCGATGGAGCTTCTACTCCCGCCTTTTTCGCCTTGATGGGACATCTGACTGTGGTTATATTTTCTGACGGAAGTTTCCATCTGTAGACCACTGTCTTCCGGGTGGCCTTGATGCTTTCTATATTAGCATCCTCGTCGTAGAGTAGATTCTTCGATCGTAGGATGATGTTACCGTTGATGTGCTCCTCGCAGAAGGACTTCTTTTCGTTGTCGTTCAAAGCTTTGAAGAAACGTTTTCTTATGCGTGCTGTTCGAATTTCGTAACCTGATGAATAAATTTTATGGTATGTAAATTGAGTTGACTGCTTTGAAATTGTTTTGTAAGACGATAATCAACTCACCCTTGCTTTCTCGAGCTATCATATTTATGAAACTTGAAATACTTTGTCTGTTTCGAGGATCCGGGTTGTAAAATTCAAAATGTCTGCTTATATAGCTCCGTTCTAGATCGGCCTCGTTCAGAATACGATCAGGATCGTTTGCTAAATGCTCAGGTACTACGAGTTGTATAATACGAGGAGACTTTTGCTGTTCCGGACTGTTCTTTGAGGTATTCATATTTTCAACCTTCTTCGAATCGATTTCTTTATCACCTTCCGTCTTGTCTTTGAGAGTATTATTTTCAATCTTCTTCTTTGTTCCTTCATCAACTGTTGCTTCGTTCTTTGGATGACTTTCTTGGATCTTATTCTCGTCAACTGTCAATTTAGTAGTTCCTTGATGGTTTACTAAATCGTTTTCAATACCAACCGTCTTTTCAGTAATTAATGCCTTATTTGCAGTTATGGTTTGATTGACTTCCGCAGAAAGTAATTTTCTATCTTTATCCCTACTACAATTTTCATCTCGTGTTTCCTGACTCGCGGACGCCGCGGACAACGAGTAATATTCAGTCTCCGCTTCGGAATTTACCCTTTTCTCCTCTGCTTGTGATTCGTCCGACTTTTCAGGTTCCTCCAGCTGATTCTCGAATGTTGAGTTGAAATTCGTCGACCCAGCGAAATCTTCGAAAAATTTGTCATCATTCTCAATAATTGGCGGACTGTCGGCCTGGTCTTTTTGACCGTCAGATTTCCTCTCGCTGTATTCTTCCGGTACATGGAAAACGGTGGAGACTGTATGAGTTTCCTTTCTGTGATTAGTTTTCGAGAAGTAGTCTTTTCCCAACACATCCGTTATGTAATTGGCGTAAGAAACGTCTTCTTGAAGCCATCTCTCTGAATTGTAATTGTAAAGTGGATCTCGAGCAAAGTCTACACCCGATGTTGGTTGTTCAGGGAGAATCGATTGCTCGGTCGGTAAAACGTCATCAGTATTGACTGGCTTGTTATACAAACCATTTTTTGGAGCCTTTGGCTCCATTGAAGTAGATTCGCTACTTCCTGCAGCAAAATCTTTCATCTCGATAGCATTACTATCGTGTTCATCTTTCTTACTTTTTGATAATGCCTTTTCGATTCGGGCTGCGTAATTATCATCATTATAGAGCCTTCCTTCATCGGAGAAATTGTAAACGCTCATTGCACTCGGTTTCCAAGCAGCCAAACTCGATATATTTCCCGGGTCAGTCTTGTTTTCAGGGTTCTTGTTCAACTCCGACAGCCGATTGATATTATTTTGATGCGAGAAATCGACAACGTTTGTGTCTTCTTTCAGATTCGTCGTAGATACGGAGCACTTGATTGAATCAACGGACAGTAGGAAAGCGCACGCAAGAACGAAGTTTTTGTAAACATCCATGAAATGGAATTGTGGACGTTTCGAAAAATTTGAGGAAACGTTTTCTTATTTGAAGTTTCACTTTTGATTCATTCTGTGTGGATTTATATCAAACATTGTTTTTTGAACGCACATATTGAGTAAACTTAGTGTAGTTTTCAACGTAGATCGAAGCCGTAGTTAAAATATTCCACCACATGTGCCATATTTTGATTTAGATTCAAAACATATTTCTTAGCAGAGAATGAAGACTTGCAATAGTACCTTATTATGAATTATTGTTCGTACAAAGTAAGTAAAGGAAAATAATGGTAAAATGCACATAAAACGGCATAGCATCAAGGGTTGCTTAAATGACCGTCATACTCGAACTATTCATTGAGGTCATGCGAGATGAAATCGAGAAATTTTTGGACTATTTCAGTGATCACTTTGCTTATAGAGGCATAATTTCATCTTCAATAATTAATAGAAAATTCTAGCATGGTACCAAACTAGGTTGTTGAATTGGTCGAAGAAAGTAATGTCCTACAGTTCAACTCCCCAAAGGCTGGCGAAAGGGAAGAGAAGCGTACTTTTCGACTCAGGCGTGGGATTTCCAGTCAACTGTTTACTTAATCAGCGAAAAGCCGGAGATACGAAGAACAATATTTCAATTCGGACCTAGCAGACCCGTTGCGCGCTAGCGTCACGCCTTATCAACGTTAGGATGAAAATCAAAAATACTACGAAGAAAAACGTTCGATACTTTTTTCTCGGAAAATATTGTACGTATGAGAAGAACTTCAGGGATATGTTTGTGGTGTCGAAAATTTTCTTTCAAATGAGTTATATTTCATAAGAATTGAAAGAATTTGAATAAAGTTATGAAGCAATTATACAGAACTCTCATGCAAAATTGGGAATTTCATCCTAACCTTGATAACAGCATCGTGCGTATGTATGTTTGTAGTGGTGTGTTGAAACCTAAGTTCGAAGAACTGCCGCGAGGTGTCAGCCACTCCATTGCTAGGTCCGATAAGTGATAACAGATCTCCCTCGGTTCTTGTGTAGCTCCAGATAGTCCTGAGCTCCACTCTTCCTTACTGAACTTTTCGCGTTTTTCGCTCAAGATGTATAAACTAATTAAAATATCGTTTAACACTCCTCAAGAACCACATCCCCCTTACAACCTTCCCATATCAGAACACGAACTCCAATCAACCATCAACAAGAATCTAAGAAACGCCTCTCCTGATTCTGACAACATCCATGCTTCTATGATCAAAAATATCCATCCCAACTCACTTCCCTACGTCTTGTCCCTCTTCAAAACACATACCCACTTCCTTGGAAAACTGTTATTATCCTCCCCATTCTAAAAGCAGGCTCACATCTCCTCCTTTCAACTTCATACCGCCCTATTGTATTATCCAGTGTCCTCGGTAAATTATTTCAAAAAATTCTCAATAAAAGACTTCTTTGGTACTGAGAATCGAACAATCTCCTTTCCCCCTTCCAATACGGTTTTAGAAAATGGCGTCATACTACCCAACCCTTTCTTGATCTTCAAATGCAGATAAATAACTCTTCACTTAAGAAATCCAGTCTATACTCCATCTTCTTTGACCTTAAGGAAGCCTACCCCCAGTTTGGAGACACCTTATCACCAGCAGGTCTTGCTAATATACTTCATAGCTTCCTTCGCAGGACACTAAGGGTTCAGATTCAAAACATTACCTCTTCCCCGCTCCCTGTCCAAAATGGAGTACCACAAGGAGAAGTATTTAGTGTTCTACTTTCTTTAGTTGCAATCAACATCACAAAACTTATAAACATTCCGCGTCCAAACGGCTCTTTGCCGACGACTAGAATATTTCCATTTGTTCTTCAAACCCTCGAAGAGCCCATAGACTCCTCCAGTCAACTCTCGACCCAATCACTGCATGGACATCAAAAAATGGTTTCGAATCCTCTCCTTTGAAAACCTACTTGGTTATTTTCAAAAAAAGATAACCAATTCCCTCTTTCGATCCTCTAATCCTTCAAAATTTTGAAATTCCATCCCGTTAATTTGCCAAAATTCTTGGTCCCCATTTCGATCAGAAACTTTCCTGGACTCCCCGTATCAAAATTCTCAAGGCCAATTGCATTCGCGCCCCAAGCATTATTACAATTATCTCTCACCCCACGAAAGGATGCTCCAGAAAATTATTATTACAACTCTACAAGAGTCTCATCAGTACTAAATTAGATTATATTGTATAGCTTCAATATATGATCCAGCCAACAACTCCGTCCTCTCACAACTCGATACTATATAAACCTCCTCCCTTAGAATGGTATTGGGAGCCTTCCGTGCGAACCCCAAACTTAGCCTACGCGCGGAAGCTACCGAACCTTCCCTTTCTTTCCGTAGACTTATTCTAACCGCTAATATCTTATCCTCTACCTCGCAATCCCCTGATCTCCCAATTTACAATTCAATCTTTCGTACAAAACTTACTCCCACTTCGTCGTCTAACAAACACTCCCCTTCCCAATTTAACCTCTCTTTCAATAACTCATTCCAAGCTAATCCACTTCTTCCTGTACACAGCGTTCCCCCACCCTCGACTTTCATCATTCCAAATGTACGTTTCGATCTTACAATATTATCTAAGTCAAATAACTCTGTCTCCATTCAAAATATTCAGAAATTATTACAAGAATACTCTGATCACACAATTTGCTACTCGGATGCATCCAGATCATCTTTTAGGACTGCTTATCACCCATCTTCTCACCGCATTTGTAACATAGCCTCAGTTTTCAAAGCTGAATTAATGGCCATTTACTACCGCCTCTCTCCAAACAACAAATACATTTTACTTACTGACTCTCTTTCCTTTCTTCACTCTCTTCTAGACATATACAATACTCATCCTCTTGTTCAACGCATTCACATCACTTTACACATCTTAGAATCAATAAATTCCAGCATCACATTCATTTGGATTCCCGGCCACATCAGCTTTCCCGATTATGATACGGTCGACTTCGTAGCCAAAAACGCCATCTTTTACACCAGAATAACCGATAATTTCCGTATACCTGTCTCTGATTATAAAACCTACCACCGATCCCTCATCATACAAAAATGGGAATCCCTCTGAAAAAATTAAACTACTAATAAACTCTTAAAAATTAAACCCTATCCCGATCCCTCGTCCACCTCTATCAGAACCACCAGGTGGGAGGAAGTTGTTCTTTCCCGTTTGAGAATTGGCCGTACCATATTAACCCATTCCTTCCTTATCGACTCTAATCTCCTATTCGCCCCATCATGCTCTTATTGCAAAAAGGAACCTCTACTAGTGGAACATTTCTTCACCTGCCAAAACCTAGCACCCCTCCGGTCTTCCCTTAATATCCCATCCTGCTACATAGAAGCACTAAAAACTCGGCTCCATTTCCCCACCCCCCACATGACGGAATTTTGAGTCGCGACTAATGCCATATTTTGTTTATATTTTGTTCAATTTTGTTCACCAAATTTTAAATTTTGCTCACTCGTCATTTCCCCGCTACGGCCATTTCAAATTTGGGGGACTGGGGAAATACAGCCCACCCATCTTCGAATTTTGGGTTCAAATCCACGTGATAATTTTGTTCACATTTTGTTCTATTTTGTTCAACAAATTTTAAATTTTGTTCACTCGCTGTTTCCCCGCTACAACCATTTCAATTTTTTGGGGGGGCTGAGGAAATGCAGCACCCCCTCTTCGAATTTCGGGTTAAAATCTATGAGATAGTTTTGTTCACATTTTGTTCAATTTTGTTTAACAAATTTTAAATCTTGTTCACTCGTTGTTTCCCCGCAACAGCGAATTTCAAATTTTGGGGGGAGGGGTTGGGGAAATGCAGGCTCTTATCTACGAATTCTGAGTCGCGATTAATGTCATAATTTTGTTCACATTTTGTACAATTTTGTTCAACAAATTTTAAATTTTGTTCACTCGTCGTTTCCCCGCTACATCCATTTCAAATTTGTGGGCGAGGAAAATGCAGCCCCCCCCCCTATCTTCGAATTTTACGTTCAAATCCATGTGATATTTTCTTCACATTCTGTTCAATTTTGTTCAGGGAACTTTGGATTTTGTTCACTCATCATTTCTCTGCTACTTACATTCAACATAATCCTCCCCTCTCTCATTTAAGAATTTATAAGCAAAATTCATCCATATTTTCCAAATACTCACATCTCATATTTTGGGACCCACAGACATGAAATACCCTTGCCTATCTTCCTTATTTTTGAACTTACATAATGTTTCATTCTATTCCATTTTCTAAAATAAATACTGTGCACAATTACAGGGTGCGCCAAAAAGATGTTAACAATTAAATGGGAATATGAGCTAAACCTGTCATAGCGCATAAACTCAAAACGTTCGATGAATAATTCGAAAGCACGAAAATTTGTATTTCAATTTTATTTTTAATTTGCTCCACATCCGAAACTTCTACTTCTTCACTGAAACGAGTTATCGACGAAAATGTGCCGAAAATTTAGGAAATTGTCAGGGTTCCCAAAATAGGTCTTGGAAATTGATTAATTTACAGCATTGAACTGAATTTAGAACATTTAAATAATTAGATTGTTTCCTGAACTGAAATATTACGGGGGGAGGGGGGAAGTCACAAAATGCTGCAAAGCACAGAAATGGGTTATTGTGTCCGAAAAAGGTCAAAATTTCCGCAAAATAAAAAATTGCGATACTTATCTTCAAAATTTTGTACCATTCTCTAGAGCAATTTAGCGCTGGGTACGAAAAAATCACTTAAAAGACTCTACGAAGCAACAAAATAGATGTACGGCCCTAAAGAAGGTCAAAATTCCCCCAAATGAAAAAATTGCGTGAGCCTCGATATTTTGTACAATTTTCTAGCGAAGTTTTGCGCTGTGTCCGAAAAAATCACTCGAAAGAGCCGACAAAGCTTCGGAATGGATGCACGGCCCCAAAGAAGGTCAAAATTCCCTTAAATAAAAAAATTGTGTAATCCTCAAAGTTTTGTACAATTCTCTAGGGCGATTTAGCGCTGGGCACGAAAAAATCCCTCAAAGACTCGACGAAGCTTCAAAATGGATGAACGGCTCCAAAGAAGGTCAAAATCCCCCCAGGCCTCGAAATTTTGTATGATTTTCTAGCGAAATTTTGCGCGGTCAAAGTTTGGCGGAAGTCTCGTGTTTGATCAACGCAACGCGTACTGACGAGCTGAAATTGTCGCAATTTCACGCAAAGGAGGGAATGATACCTTGAAGCTTATCTTTCGTCATGAGCTTGCGGTAAGAGATTCATCATGCCCCCGTGTTTGATACAGAAAGGGGAATAAGCGAAAATCCTCCCGGTTTCACGCAAAGGAGGCAATGATACCTCGAAATTCCCATTTAACTGTTGAACATCTTTTTGGCGCACCTTGTAATTAGGCACAGAATTTATCTTAGAAAATTGAAAACAATGAACAATTATGTAAGTTCAAAAATAAGGAGGATAGGCAAGAGTATTTCATGCCTGTGGGTCCCAAAATATGAGATGTGACTATTTGGAAAATATGTGTGAATTTTGCTTATAAATTCATAAGTGAGAGCGGGCAGGATTGTACATTTCCTTAGGCCCCAAAATGTTGAATGTGTGTAGCAGAGAAATGATGGGTGAACAAAATCCAAAGTTTCCTGAACAAAATGGAAAAAAATGTTAACAAAATTATCACATGGATTTGAACCCGAAATTCGGAAATGGGGGGGGGGGCTGCATTTTCCCAGCCCCCCAAATTTGAACTGGTTGTAGCACGGAAACGACGAGTGAACAAAATTGAACAAAATTATGGCATTAGTCGCGACTCAAAATTTCATCATGGGGAGGGGGTTGGGGAAATGGAGCCATCCCTCTCCCTCCAATACATTCGAAAAACCTATTTTTTTTCAGTCATATAAAAAAAAATGATACAATAGCCAAAATGTTCCTTTTGAATTATACTGAACTATGATAAGAAGAACAATAGCCCTTTTTTACTTTACTTTAAATTCAAACATTAAATTTACGAGTATCTTGTAAAATTCGAGCGATTAGCCCTTTATGCAGCTAAAAGCTTGTTAAATGAAATAAAAAAAAAAAGTGATAAAAGATCTCCCTCGGCCCTCGTGTAGCTCCAAACAGTCCTGAGCTCCACTCTTCCTTACTGACTTTTCGCGCTTTCCGCTCAAGATGTATTTTAACGGCAGGAAAATCTATTCCAAATTTGGAAAAACCTAAAAAAATTCTCACAGTGAAGCTCGCCAACAATTGAAAATATTTCCATGACCACGCTTCAGGCAGTTCTGTCGAAAAGTTTAAATTAGAAATTCGGGAAACATCGCCAACTGGGCTAATTAGGTGCCGAATATTTTCCCAGAGAAAATATTGAGATATTTCCCATTCCGCATAACGGTGAACACACGTATTTTTTCAAAAAATATTGGTCGAGTTTTCGGAGCTTATTATGCCGTTCTTTGTTCAGGTTTCAGCCGCGGGATTCGCATTCTAAATCATCGACGCGATAGTAAAAATCTAATTATTGTTATTTCTTAATCGGCACGCCGCAGAGTTTTGAAACAGAATAAAATGTTTTTCTTCTCTTATTTGCACCCAAATAATTACGAGTCGAATGATGATGACAGTAAATGGAATCATATTTTTTTCCTCTAAAACGCTATCATCGACGAAGCAACTTTTTAGTTATGAAGCTCAGCTTGACTGCTGTAGGAAAAAAAAAATTACGAAACATAATTTTACGTAAAGAAATCTCTCGCGCACATGATCGTGTAACAAAATTGGCAATATTAGCAGTAGGGGAGTTCTTTAAAGCGTATACCTGTAATACTCTCGGATGCGAATAAATTAAACGAGATAAAACTTGTTTATAACGGCATTGCAGTTGGCGCATTATAATAAGTTTTATTTTACATTGTAATATAATATTATAATGGTGCTGGGCAATTGAAACGGCTCACGCATGGCACAAAAGGAAGAATTCCATATAAATTAGAGGAAAAAAAATTATATTATTTAAGAGAAGAGTAAAAGAAAAAGAATGTAGTTATTAATAACGGACCAGAAACGAATAAATTTTCCAAATAAAAATGTGGGTAGGGTGTGAGCGATGAGAGCGAAGAGACCTTACTTAATACATTTATAACCTGTACATATTAGTGTAACAAGTGTTCGCGCACCTGCGAAATCGTCACATCTCGCGATACACTTTTTCAGCGAAAGGAGGAGGAAAAAAATACAAGATGCTAAAAAAATTACGCTTATACAATTATTGATGGTAGCGGATCGTGTCAAACAACTGGTGCTCGAATTCCTGAATAAAGAGAAGCACCAGCGCTACAGGAGAAAAAAAAGAAAAAAAAAGTATAAAAACTGGATTCTAACTACGGCTAATGAGTTCGTTCAATCAAAGTTGATTCGCCTAGACAAAAGAAAGATTACTCTCTATTTAGAAACAGGCTGGGAAATTGATATTAAATAAGATAATGAAATAGTGTTTTTTTGTTTTATCTTTTCTGATGTCCACATCTCTTTCTACCTCCATCTGATGTCGGTATTTCTCTTTTTTTTTTTTTTTGTTTTATTATCTTCTTGTATTCTTCTCTTTTTTACAAACTCCATCTTCGTTTATATATATATCGAACCGAACGATTTATAACGAGCTGAAAAACTGTTTACGTTACTAACAACAATGTTTCATATTACTTTTCTGTCATCTGTCTGCTCGTATTGTGGTCTAATGCGTGGCCGGGTATACTAAAATATACTGTATTATTACTCACAGGCCTACGTACAAACCAGTTTCTCAAATTACCGACGACGTATTCCGTTTACAATACGCCGTTTCCTAAAAGAGCCACGACGAATGAGGATAATGAACGTGGTTGATGGCTTTTGACGGAAAGCTTCGGAAAATGGCCTGAAACATTATCTTATATACGCTTGCTGGGAACCATTTCACCCACATTTCTGCTTCTCAACTTACTCGCGAAACTTGATGGCACCCACCGACTGATTTTGGAAAATTATGATTTTCTATACTGATGAAAGATAGCAAGTAGAATTTGTTGAGTGCTAACGATACCTAAAAATAGGTCAAAATATCGTCTACTTCCTCACTTTCAAGTATTACAAGTGCTCAGATTCAAATTGTAATAAATTTTGTCGACCGTTAAACCAACCAAGAATTTAATTTCTTAGAAGTCTTGCCCAAAAATGCGTCGATATATTGTCAAAATCGACCTCACGTCCAGGTCGATATGGACTTCATTGACACGTCTATTTCAAGTCAATTTCTCCAAATTTTCACATTGACCTGCAATGCACTGCTTTCTTTTGGGTTGGATTGAAATCGATTTGTAATTCTTTCGGGATATGTGCAGGTCGACTCTGGAGTCGATTTCACCAAATTTTGATCTAAAATCGACTGCTCTCTTGCGTCGATTCCGAGTTGACTCCTTAAAATTTCGTAATCGACCTAAAATGAGCTGCACTGTTGTACCGATGTCTTTACAAAACCACTCGCCTATTCGTAATTCTGCGTGTTTTCGTTTTTGCCTCATGGGACCTGGAAAAATTTTCTACCACCGAGCATGAGATTAGTTTGACCTAGTAGATGTGCAGCCGCTCGTCTTCTATTGTGGAGTGGATGCGGCTTGCATATGCATGAAATTTGTTTCCTCCAGCATCGGTATCGACCTTTTCGGGTAAAACTTCAGGGTTTGGAGAATCTCCTTGACGAAATCCTCTCATTTTTGCAACCACTAGGTGCAGTGCCCCTCAGGCACGCGAACTAATACATCACACTATGAAAGAAGAGACGAACACAAATGCTTCCATTAGATATAACTTGGAGCTAAATGTGGCTCCGCAATCGCCTTTTCCATTCTGTGCCCAATGTCTATCTCTTCTTCACGATTGTGGCTGCAGACGTAGACACTTGGATTCCATTCTTCTTTGGAATTTAGACTCGGAGGACGCCTCAATCTCTTGTAGTGATCTACTAAGCTCTCCTTGCTCACTCCTCCACGCACACTCAACAGAGGTGTGATGTGGTCCATCATACCTTCCGCTGCCCCACTTGACTTTACTCAACTTCTCATGGTACATCCAACGTACGGGCGATCTGTTAGTTGAATCCAATATTTGTCAAAAGAAAAAGAAACAAGCTTTTCCTTCCACACGAATTTTATTATAGCTCTTCCACATAAAATCGTTTTTACCAATGTTTGTCATGAACAATCGGAGGAATGTTTCATTTTGCTCAATACGCAAGTTTATGTAAATTTAATGGAAATTTTTATGAGTTCCCCGAGGAGGTATTCCAATCAGATCCCCCTTGAATTCTCCTATTTCGGAGGTCTTTATAACCGAATCCGATCTCGATCTTTTCTCTTCAGGTCAAGGTGGTTAGTCTTCAACTTGGTCGCTCTGCAATTCTCTATAGATAATTTTCTTCCTTCTCCAATCTTTTGGTTCCCTCTTCCTCAGCTAATGTATTATTTTATCAACCTGACACAGTATCTAATCAGTTTAGTCTGTGTGTGAGTCAAGTCGTTGGGCAAATTGAATTATTGTAATCAAGTAAAAAATTAGGATGGAGCGGGGAATCCGCAAGACCCGTATTCCATTGCGGAAGGTTTTTCAAAAAGTAGAACATAGCTCGAGAGTCAACATATTTTCAAGTCTCCCTCCTATCGTATATAGCTTTGAGGTCGAAATTATTCGAAGTCCCCCTCCTATCATAAATAGCTCAAGACTCAAAATTTTTCCAACTCCCCCTCTCCGCGACGTCATCAACCTTGGACCGCTCGCGATCGCGGACGGGAACTTCCTTAGTCCCCCAACTATCATATTTTGGAGGTCAAAATTATTCTAAGTCCCCCTCCCATCATAAATAGCGCAAGAGTCGAAATTTTTCCAACCCCCCCCCCCCCGCTCTGTGAAATCATCAACCTCAGACCGCTTGCGCCCACGCTCGCGGACGAAAATTTTCAGAAAGTACCCCCCCCCCCCCAACAAAAGGGATAGCGGGTTCCCCGCTAAAAAAATAAACTTTTGGCAATAATTTATTATCGATTTGTTGGTGAAGAAGTCGGAAAACTGCATCGTGACCCTACGAGAGGCGTTTGATTCTTCGGTCGTCGCGTCAGTTGGCTCCGTTTTCTTTTTGGAGCTGGCATTAGCAAGTGGTATCCTCATGCTTTCAAAATGTCAACCATGTCGCGAAAACTACGATCTAAAATTCAGTAATCGTTATTTTTTCATTTGCTCTTGAAATCCGCTGGCATACTCCATAATCTGGGCATCGTTGTTCATATTGGCGGAAAATGGTCCTAATGAATCAACTACGTAACCATTGGTCGTGCAAATAGTGAAAGGGTTGCAAAGTGGTTTCCTGCCCCGAGTATGATCTCTTTTGATATTCGTTATTTTCACTTTTTTGGTGAGTTATAAAAGACAGTCCCATCAAAAACCAAAGCCAATCGGTCATCTTTCAGTGTCGAAAGTTTTTTGGCCACTGGTGAAGTTTGAGTAAGCAGGAACTCCTGAAAAACTTCGGTCGCTTTTAGATCACACTTTTTTGGTAAGATGCTTTTCTGAAATGCCTTTATTACATCGCCAGGTACAGCAGGAAGAAAAGTTGTTGCTTTGTTTCATCCCAAGAATAGTCGCCACGACTGCATTTGAGTTTCCCGTTCTCAATTTCAATAGTAGTGGCACAAGATCTTAAAGGATTTCTCATGGATGTTAACATGCTGAAAAACTCGTCCGACTGATCTTTTTGATGATGAATCGATGGAAGAACAGCTTTGAGCTGATTGAAATAGCTTTGGCGACACACAGAGAGCAGGAGAAGTTACTGTAGGCAGAGTTGGAGAACACACACTTGGAAAGGATACTACAGATTCAAGTGCCCCTAATTTACATAGCTCGAACTTTTTCCGTCTCTTCTATTGAGGATCAAAGCTCGAAATGTCAGGTCAAATTCGTTGGGACTAGGGTGTTTCACCGAAAGATTTTTCACCTAAAAAAATTCACCTATTAAGATACACCTACAAAAAGTTCACCTACCGATAATTCACTGATAGAAGTAGTGGTTCACCGCTGGTAAGTTCACCGACAAAATTTGATTACATTTTTATTAATGAAGTTGATTAATCAGTTTAATTTCAGTTTAATAATAATAAAAAATTAATTTAATAATTTTTATTTTTGAAATTTTATTCAATAAAATTAAATTTTATATTATTTTTTATATTTTCAAGTATTATTTATTTTTATATTTTAATTAAATCTAATTTTGAAAAAAATTGAAATAAAATAATTTAAATTACAGTAATATAATTTTTAAATAATTATTTATTGAAATAAAAATTATTTATCAACATTTTTAAACAAAATTTTAAATAAATAAAATTGATTTAATAAATTAAAAATTATAATTGTAAATAATAAAATATAATTTATTAATTTAACTTAATTAATTTGATTTATAAATGTTAATCATTCAATTAAATAAATTTTCTTTATCAACATATTACTATTTTTATTTAAATAATTTTATAATTTAAATTTGGTATATCAAAGCATCAAATAAAAGTCGAACAGCTGACTGAAAAAGGTGAATTTCGTCATCGGTATTGGTGAACTCAAAAAAGGAAGATGAACTTTCCTGACGGTGAAAAAAAAAAACCTGACAGGTGAACTTTCCTGTTGGTGATGTGCACATTCCTTCAAAAAGACTTACTCGGTGAAAAATCTTTCGGTAAACTGGTCGGATCCCAATTTGTTGATAAAGTCAAGAGTGCTGAACGCGGACGTTTCTTGCAGATATCCACAAAACAAAACGAATAGCAGGTTTCGCCTTCAGAAAAATCGAAGGTCACGAGTTAGCAAATTGCATATAGAGGTCGGTCCGTTCGGCAAACTCGATCTAAAACCAAAGAAAAATCATCATTCGGTAGAGTTTCTACCGCCTTATCCTTATTAATGGTAAAGCCTCCCCGACGGCCTCCCGAGGAACCTGCAATATCTGGTCTTCCGAAGTCCATCGAGCGACAGAGTGATTCTGAAGTATATGGGCTCACGATAACAGCAAATAAGCTGAAGTTTCAAAGAGAAAAGACGAAAAAAAGATTAAGGGTATGGAATATTGTCATGTGTCTTTTTTGCGGTTTTTGTACTTGGCGATTACTCTTTTTGAGTAATTCACTCCTTCTTTTAATGCAACTTAGTTGGAGAAGTAGTTTTCAGTTGTATCCAAGACGGGGGTGAGATAGATATTTCAGAATATCGATCGCATCCCCCTTTAAGTGATTTCAAGCGAGAAATCCAAGAAAAATTGTGGTTGAAGGTAATCCTCAAGAATTTACAAAAGTTGAGAATTTTGATCGCAAAATCTTGAAGGAAAAGAGAGGACGTAGAGAAATTTGTCGAATTTGACCTGATTTAGGTGCTCGAGAACATTTCGAGCTTTGATCCTCCAAGTTCGAGTTATGCAGATTAGGGGCACCTGAATCTGTAGTGTCATCTCTGACTCTGCCTACAGCAACTTCGAGGTGGTTTTCTCAGAGGATAACGAGACCAATTTTGCCGAGGAGAAGCGAAAACCACAGTCTGAAGCCCATGTAGATATTTTATCTAAATTTTGTAGTTTCGATGAGGGTTTGAAGATTGACGAGAAATGTTGTGGTGTTAAGGCGACTCCACACTTCTCCCTAGGAGGACGCCGTTCTGAATGGTTCGGTGAGAAGAGAGGTAGTCTTTGATCCAACTGTTATGGACTTACTAGTAATAAGATTATTACAGTTATGGACTCGTCGTACAGAAAATTGAGAGGTTGCCTCTAAGACCAATGTAATATAGTTTTAGTCACAGCTAATGACGCCATACACGGACTAGATAAACGAATGATTGTGGAGTGACGAAGAATTTCTTCCAATAAAATCGTCTAATATATTTGAAGGAAGAGCAATAATCAAAGATGTCGAAAGTTCCTAACGCGGGGAAAACGACAATACGAATAAAGCTACTTCCTATAATATAGCAACAGCCTCTGTCAAAAACACAAATTCGCGCAACTTCATCGTCGTTTTTCTCATTTTCGAAACCAGGTTTCAAAAGTAAAAGATAAACACTATGTCTCAATTATTTTCTTTCTTTTTCCTTTTTGTATAAGGAGCGCGGAAATGATAAAAGAAAAAAAAAAAGAAACGTCTCTCTGATAAAAAGTCTAGAAACACGAAAGTTTATTTACAAATGTTTTAACCCCACGCCCACAACGGTAATTCTGAAACATTAAGAGAACGGAGAGGGGTTTGGTTGGTGCTTGTTTGTTCAAAGCTCTTTTATTTGTTTTCATTATTTTTACTCTGCATACAACGGAATCAATCCTTTTAAAAGCTTTGTGTATCGTTTATACGGCACATCAAAGAGATAACTACTCAACTCATTATTCAGTATTGTTTAACTTTCGTTGAAACAGCCTCTGCCTGGTTATTTCTTTTTATAACAAATTGCTATACGTATATTTCCGACACAGCTTTTTCATTTCGCTTCTTGTTTTTTTTTTTTTTTCTTCTTCACGTCTTTCTCGTTCTCTGTGGAACGGTTCGCGACTAAAAAAGGGATCGTCTCTTGATTTCCAGCTAGATATACCTACGCGTTTCGAGCATCTCTTGTTCGCACACTCGCTGGCTGGAAATTGAGCATAATTGAAACATTCTTAATTACAACCCTCGTTAGAGAAAGGTAACTGAACCTAGTCACACTCTATGTAAGACTTATTGATAAAAATCTAGCGCTCGTGTTTCGTTTCTACACGATAACAATTCTACAACCCCTCTTCGAAGAGTGCGGTATTCGCAGCGACACCTCCAGGTGGTCCGTTCCGAGTAATATGGGTGTGTAGGCAAGACGATTTTTAAGAAGGTCGCTTCCATTACGTCGAAAACCTGTTCGATCTTTACGCTGCTGACCACAAATTCGAATAATAAAAATCGACTTTCATTCTTTTAATTTTGTAAAGGTTTCTCTGTTATAAACAGAGGGGAAAAAAGAAGCGAGACGGAGCTCATCGAAGGTTCAGAAGTTCAAATGATAAGAAATCTCAATCACGCGCACGGCCACCCAATAAATTGAGTTATTGTAAGGACAAGATTTATTTTAATTCTCCGTGAGCTGATAATAATCCGTAAACGTTTATTAATTACATTTGAGGATGGAAGCAATAGCTTTATTGTTAATTGTTTTGTTAGATAATATCGACACAGTGATGCTGTTCTATTCATAAGTGAATTGACTTACATGTTGTGTGCGTACGGAGTGTACAACTAACCATGTACTGTATAGGTTTTGTCTAAATAAAAATACTCCTCTCTACCTGCTCACTACTTCCTATAACGTGTAGTAGACGGTAATTAGAGTGCGTCCATTCTAATGAAGTGGTTTCATTCTTATACTTTTTCTTTTCTTTCTCGAACAACGCACAATACGCCGCATTTGTTTCATTAATTGATTCAAGAAAAACTAATTACAACAGTGCAGGATTTCTTTCTTTGGTGTACGAGCGGCGCAAATTTTCTGCGGTGTTGTTCGAATTTTTACGTCTCCAAAGTATACGTGATGAACTCGACCTAATAAAATACACCACGATTGAACAGCAGATCCACTACACTACCGACTTTTATGCTGTTTTTAACTCGAAGAAAAACTTTCCGAGTATCTCTGCGAATAGAGGTTGGAGATCCTCAGTATACACTGCATTACCTATCGTATCACTTGTTTGGGACTTGTAATCATTCGTTTTGTATTTCGCCTCTCATCCAATTCTAAAACTTACAAAAAGTCCCTCCCTCTCCTCATCTTATCGCCCTGTCGCCTTAACCTCCGTTTTTGGCAATCTCTTTCAAAAAATTCTCAAAAAAGATTATTCTGGTTTCTCGAACCCAACGATATCTTATCTCCTTGTCAATATGGCTTCCGTAAAGGTAGAAACACTTTACAAGCCTTCGCCGACCTGAACCTCCAAATCGAAGAATCGTTCCCTAATAACTCTCCCCTTTACACGATATTCTTTGATCTTCAGGAAGTGTTCCCTCATGTTTGGCGTCACTACATTTCCTCTAAATTATTTGAAATAGGACTTCGTGGCAATTTATCCTCCCTTCTCCAATCCTTCTTCCAAGACAGATTCATAACATTTTGAATTCACAACTACTACTCCTCCCTTCACTACATTCATAATGGCGTTCCCAAGAAAGAGGTTTGGAGTGTTCCGCTGATCTAATAAACTGTGTCCCCTTTCCCCTCACCAATCGTCTTTTTGCAGACGACTTCAGTGTCTCCCTCGCTTCCGAAAATCCCAAAAGAGCAGCTCGTCTTCTCCAACTCACCCTCGATAAGACCTCCTCTTGGGCCTCGGATCGTGGATTTCAATTCTCTAGCAAGAAAACCTTTCTAATTATATTCCGTAAGAGCCACTCACGTCGTCCCTCTCCTCCCCCCAACTCATCCTATAGAACTTCCAGATCAGCTTCCAATCCTGCACTAAATTTCTCGATCAAACACTCCTAGACTCCCTACATTACACGTCCAAAGTCCAAATATTTAAATATCCTTAAATATCTATCCCACACTCGCACTGGTTGCAATCGCAAGCTCCTCCTTTAACTACACAACTCACTAATTCGCTCTCAACTGGACTACGGGTTCCCTATCTACAGACAAGCTAATATATCCTCTCTAAAATCCCTAGATACAATTCAATCTACAGCACTACGTTTCGCTCTCGGTGCCTCACGGATTAGCCCCACGCTCAACCTGTGCGCTGAGGCAGGTATTCCCCTCTAGAATTTCACTCACTATCGATTACATTCGATTTCCTCGCGTCTACAGCCCAGTTTCCCCATCCCCCTTTTTACCAACCCTCTCTCCTCTCCCAAAATTCTCTGCTCCTCTCATTGGAATCTCATCTTGACCACCTTCTCGAAATTCAGGCCCTTTTCCCCATCTTCTCATCCACCCCTCCGTGGTCATCCTCATCACCTCGACCTGGCCAACCTACCAAAATCAGTCAATGTAATCTATATAAGATACATTAAAGACATAATTGATAGCGACTTCCCTTTCGACAACCTGTGCTTTACGGATGATTCCAAATCGGGCCCTAAATCTGGCTACGCCTTCTGCATCAATGGTGAAATATCAAACTTTCGTTTGGAAAAATCAATCTCCATATATTTTGCCGAACTGTCTGCTATTTATACTTGCCTCTTCTCCCTCAGCCCTGTGAATTCCTCCTCCTCTCTGATTCTCTCTCCTCTCTCCAAGCCATGCAAAATCCCTACTCTTTCAATCGTATCGTACAGCGCATTCTTATAGTCTTGCACGCCTTAACATCTTCCCTGTCTACAATATTGCTTTCCTCTGGATCCCTGGTCATATCGGTCTACCGGAACACGACGCGTGGACCTACCTGGCCACTAAGCAAGCCTTGCTTCTTGACGGTACTACATAAAAATAAATCTAGATCTTAGCATCGTGGTTTTTTCGTGCTATCCATTCTCTCGTCGAACTTGGGACTAAATTTCCCAATTTAGCTCGATTTCTCATGTCTAGAAGAATCATCCCACTCATTGATTTTTGGTAGATTCTGAGTTGTAATAATGTGGTGTCATTGAAAATCTCGCAACGTGAACGCGAAGAATTTCGAAAATTAACGCACTTAGACTTCAAGTGTATAAAAGCCAAGATCATGGAAAAAAAAGAACCAGGAAAAAAAGAATAGGCGTTGGAAAGAACGTACATTATAGAACTGATGAGGACAGGTGGATGATACACACTAAAGTTGAGAATTGTACCTTAAAACCATCATTAATAATGAACAGAAGCATCAACGACAATACGACGTTAAAAGGTGAATAGAATGACGTTCAACCCTCCGATTTTCTCTACAATAATGTAACGTACATACATTGTATTTAAAAAAAAAAAATGATACCCCGGAAAAATTGTTTCTTGATTTCGTATACCTTTTGTGCTTGCACTCGCATCTATCCTTTCTTCTTTCTTTTTTCTCTCCGCCTTATCCGAATTGTACGCAGAAAGAAAGGAAAGTCTGCTTCTTTTATTTTCTTAGACGCGAGAGATACACTCTCCTTCCGGATGTCTGCTCAGACGTTCATTCATTTTTCATATTCTCGCGCTTCATTCAGAAACGTCGCGTTCCAAGAAAAATCATTTAAGTTGCGAGAGTCGGTTTATTAATTGATTATTTATGCAGATCATTGTCCTGCAGCGGTGTCCTTATAACAAACTATGTAAGGCTTATTACGGCGTAACGTCTTTCAAGAAAGCTATAACGGTGACGTCGACGTTAAAATACCATTCTTGTCCGTCATATTGTTCCTGGAGATTGACATTTTCGTTACTCCATTCATTGTGTGTCACGTAATCTCATCTCTTACCAACTAGAAAGCAAACGGGCGCAGTTGAATTCGAAAATTTCGAATTTCTCAGGCTAGTGATTTCATCATCATGTGTGGTAACTCCTGTTTGAAATATTTTAATATTTTTAGTATGAAAATGTATAACAAGCTTCAAAGTAAAAGTTTCTTCAATGGATGATTGGATTCGACTTTGAAATTGCGCGAAATTCTCCAACTCGCTTTCTGAGTTGTCATGGAAATATCGGTCACAGAAGGTGTGCACCAGTACTGTACACTGGCTCCATTTCCCCAACCCCCCACCATGACGGAATTTTGAGTCGCGACCAATGCCATAATTTTATTCACATTTTGTACAACTTTGTTCAACAAATTTCAAGTTTCGTTCACTCGTCGTTTCCCCGCTACAGCCATTTCAAATTTGGGAGGCTGGGGAAACGCAGCCCCCCCATCTTTGAATTTCGAGTTCAAAACCATGTGATAATTCTGTTCGCATTTTGTTCAATTTTGTTCAACAAATTTTAAATTTTGTTCACTCGTCGTTTCCCCGCTACATCCATCTCAAATTCGGGGGTGGGGGAGAAGCAGCCCCCCTATTTTCGAATTTAGGGTTCAAATCCATGTGATATTTTCTTCACATTTTGTTCAATTTTGTTTAGGAAACTTTGGATTTTGTTCACCCATCATTTCTCTGCAACATACATTCAACATTTTGGAGCCTAAGGAAATGTATACACCTCCCGTCTCTCATCTATGAATTTATAAGCAAAATTCACCCGTATTTTCCAATTACTCACATCTCATATTTTGGGACCCACAGTCATGAAATACCCTTGCCTCTCCTCCTTATTCGTGCATTTACATAATATTTCATTCTATTCAATTTTCTAAAATAAATACTGTGCATTTTTACAGGGTGCGCCAAAAAGATGTTGACAATTGAATGGGAATTTAGGCTAAACCTGTCGTAGCGCAAAAACGCAAAACGCTCATCCTTCGTCATGAGCTCGCGGTAAGAGATCAGTCATGCCGCCGTGTTTGATACAGGCAGGGGACTCCGCGGTAATCTTCCCGGTTTTACGCGAAAGAGCGAATAATAAAGCTCGACGCTCATCTTTCGTCATGAGCTCGCGGTGAGAGACCCGTTGGAGCCCTGTCTTCGATCTAATTGGGTGAGTACGCAAAAATTCTCATTGTTTCAGGCAATGGAGAAAAACATACCGTGAGGACCTCGCAAGGAGAGAACTGTAACAGCCTCGTTTTGTCTAAGCAGGTGAATTCAAGGAAATTCTCGTTTTGTCAGCCAGTGCAGAGAAGGATATCCCGAGACCGTCGTTCGTTAAGCTTCTTGTGAGAGAACGATCAAGGCCCTGTGTTCGATTCTTCACGTGTCTTCACGCAAAATTTTACAGATTCGCCCGCCTCTATTGAACAGGGGGCCCTACCCGATCTCCCACCACGAGCTCATGACCGAAGACAGACTTCAGAGTAACCTTGCCACCTTTGCGTCAAACAACGAGATTTTTTGTGAATTTGCCCGTCCTATTACGGGGTCTATTCAATCTCTCACCGCGAGTTCATAACGAAAGACGAGCTTCACGGAATCACTCCCTACCTCGCATGAACATATGAGAATTTTCTCGCATCTACCTGCCACTATCAAACACGGGGCCTTGATCGTTCTCTTACCGCGAGTATGTAATGGAAAACAAAGTCGCCGGTATCATTCTCTTCTCCGAAAACAACAGGAGTTTTTGCCAAAGCACCCGCCTCTATCATACACGGAGCCTCAGTTGAACCCAGGAATCATTCGTCTGCCTCTGTCAAACATGGCGTCTTGATCGTTCTCTTACGGCGAGCTCATGACGACAGTCGAGCTTGACGGTATCATTCCCTCCTCCGGGGGAAACCCCGAGAAATTCCGGGCGTTCGTCTGCCTCAATCCAAGACTGAGTTATAGCTGATCGCTCATCACGAGCAAGACCGAATTTGCGGTGTCCTCCCATTGCCAGAATCGAGGAGTTTTTGCACTTTATCCCGCTTCGTCCATGGGTGGTGCGTCAGTCGATCTTTCATCGCGAGCACGCAATAGAAGACCAACTTTGCGTTCTTTGACTGAAAGAACGAGAGTTTTCGCACTTTTTCCCGCTTTGATCATACGCAGAGGCCTTGTCGATTGCTCACTGCGAACCTTCAACGGAAGATGAATTTGTCGTCTCCCTCCAATCCCCAAATGAGGAGAATTTCCGCATTTTCCTCTTTCGGATCTGTCAACCGACGCTAGTCGATCTCTCGCTCTGCGAATACTCAACGGCAGACAAACTTGTCGACATTCCTTCCATCCCCTGAATCAACAATTTTACTGCAAAATGGGAAAAAGTTTTGATTTTTCATTTTGGAGATCATCTAGGGCCATTTCAGTATTATTCTCGGACACGACGCTAAATTTTACTTCAGAATTGAAAACAACTTTTGAAGATTACACATATCTTCATCTTGGAGGAATTTTGATTCTCCTTGAACTCATCATCCCATTTTGGTGCTCCGAAGTATTTTTGAAGCATTTTTTTCGGACTCATCGCGAAATTCCACTTAAAAATCGAATTACAATTTAAAAGTTTGAACGATTTCCCAACTTGGGGGAATTTTGACCCTTTTTGGGCCTATTGACCCATTTTGCTGCTTCTTAGGATTTTGTTACTATTTTTCTCGTTTTCCCCGTTCAAATTCACCTAAGAAACAATAATTTGATTAAAGAAAAACAGAAAAATCGGCACTTAATATCAATATATTTCTTGTAAGAGACCGACGTTTCGTCGCATCACGCGACTTCAACTTTTTTTCTAACCAGCCCTTCTCCTGTAAATTTAACACCTGTGTTAATCTTCTAGAACAGCAAAAGAAATTATCTCACCCCATTTTCCACAATGACATAATCTACAAATTTTCTGACACGCTTAAAGCCAATAGTTATCCTGATGAATTTATTAATGACGTATTGAATTTTAGACCTAAGAATAATGACCATAGTAAAAGTAATAATAGTATGTAGTTATTTATACTTTTCGTTGCCCTACATAGGCCAAAGCAGTCACATCATTAAAAAATCCTTGTCCTCTCTGGATAACAAAATTCGCATGTCTTTCGGTAGTCACAACACTATGTAGGTACCAAAAACTCTTTTCGAAAACTAAAGACAAAATTCCTCCCTCATTAAACTCTGGTGTTGTGTACAGGATTCCCTGCTCTAGCTGTCCTCTGGTTTACGTGGGGGAGACGTCTCAACTTCTTAAGAAGAGAATCTCCCAACACGAAACCGATGTAAAGGAAGGCAATGGTGTCACTGCTTTGGATCAACACACTTTCAATACCACTCATATTTTTGATTTTAAAAGTCATGACATTGTAGCCCGCGAAAATAATAATAAGAAGAGGCAGATTCTTGAAGTAATCAATATTATTCGTAACAATAAGTTACTGTAAATTTTAAAACTGACATAAACGGACTTTCATGTGTCTACAAGTCGCTGATTCTGAATCATACTAAGTATTTTTCTCACTTTTTTTATATGTACATTTTTGTATTGCTTTTAGTTTCGACCCTGATGAAGTCGCGTGATGCGACGAAACGTCGGTCTCCTACAAGAAATATAGTGATATTAAGTGCCGATTTTTCTGTTTTTCTTTGATTATTCAATATCACGAGTAAATCTCTTTTTCGAATAATTTGACTATTAAAATTGTCGAAATTCAGCTCAATACTGTAAATTAATCAATTTTCAAGCTCTATTTTGGGAACCCTGGCGATTTGATAAATTTTTGGCACATTTTGGTCCATAACTCGGCTCAGAAAAGTTGTAGAAACTTCGGATGTGGCTCAAATTAGAGATAAAATTGAGATACAAAATTCGTAAATTTAGACTATACGTCTAATAAAATAAAAGAAGAACTTGTCCAGACGAGTATATCATAAAAAAATAATGAACTTCAAAGCACACACATTCTTCTTCAGGATCGATAAATACTACAATGAAATTATTTAAGGCGAAAGTGCTTTGAAGTTCATTATTTTCTTTATGATATACTCGTCTGGACAAGTCCTTCTTTTATTTTGTGAAAATGGCAAACTCTATTATCAATATTTTCGGGGTAGGGTGCGGCTGCCAAAAGTGTTTTTAGAAATCTCATAAAATGTGAAGAAAAACTGGTTAACGTCAGGGCGTCTATTGTTTTTTTTAAACGGTGCAAGAAGAACGACGTCTACCCGTCGCACATCTGGAATGCTTTCAAACCAGTTGCCTCCACCTTGGAAGAACCTTATGGAAATAGGATACGTTTTGAGTCTTGGTTGAAAAAATCGCGTCAGTTTCTGTTGAATTTTGAGTTAGACCAGTTATTCCAGAAACTTCACCATCTAAAGCAACAAAAGCAAACTCTTGAGAACTGTTTCTCTCCCACTCACACTGATCATGTGATTGATGGCTCTTCTTTCCACCCCCCTTCTCACAAGCATTCTGCCTTTCATTCAATGATCCATCGATTAGTGTCTATCCCCCTCACTTCAGCGGCCTTCAAAAAAGAACTAGACACTAACACTCATATAGCGAAGACCAACAATGCAATGTCAGAATAGACATTCATGAGTTGGTCCGCAAAAAACTCATCTCACGTACTATAAATTCTCTTGTCCCTCAATCTTCAGGCAAACGGGAAGAGAAAAAAGAGAAATGTCCCTACCTCGGCAGTGTTTCTCATAAAATATCTCGTTTACTCAAAACCTTCCATTATCGTCCCGCTTTCTATGCTGTAGACACCACAAAACGTCTTCTTTCGAGTCTCAAAGATCCGGTACTCGAAAAGGACCAGAGTGGTAATTACAAACTCCAGTGCAGCGATTGCCCCTCTGTTTACATTGGCGAAACAGGTCGTAAACTGAACACCAGAGTCAAAGAACATGAGAGAGCCGTCATTAACAATACGCCGGAAAAGTCTGCCTTTGCTTCCCATCTCCTGGAAACAGGTCATAATTTCGATAAGAATAGTGGTGTTCATCTCCTACATATAGAGAGTACTGAAAGAAGACGTCGCGCACTGGAGAGCATTGAAATCCTTAAGGCCAGTTCTAATACCAATCTCAATGTAGTAAACGAGAACGTCCCCTTTCTCTCACTCGCTCGTAAAGTCTACGAGCACGTCAATCAAGAATGACGAATTTATTTTTATTTTTTTAGTTTTTTCATGTTTTGATCTTTCTTTATTTTGTACTTGTGAGTTTATTGTATTCGATGTTCTCTTAGTTTAGTTTGATAATGACGAAACGCGTCACCGTGTTATACTGCTGTTTCAGCGTATATCGTAGTAAAAATTTTTTTGCGAATTTAGTATTTCTCCTTTATTTATCTAAAATGGTTCGCACCTTAGAGGAAACCATCAATGTTAAACATCTTTCTGGTTTACCCTGTATACATTTCCTTAAGGCCCCAAATTTGAAATGGATGTAGCGGGGAAACGACGAGAGAACAAAATTTAAAATTTATTGAACAAGATTGAACAAAATGTGAACAAAATTATCACATGGATTTTAACTCAAAGTTCGAATATGGGGGGGGGGGCTGCGTTTCCCCAGCCCCTCAAATTTGAAATGGATGTAGCGGGGAAACGACGAGTGAATAAAATTTAACATTTGTTGAACAAAATTGAACAAAATTATCACATGGATTATTTGAACCCAAAATTCGAAGATGGGGGGGGGGGGAGCTGCATTTCCCCAGCCCCCCAAATTTGAAATGGTTGTAGCGGGGAAACGACGAGTGAACAAAATTTAAAATTTGTTGAACAAAATTGAACAAAATGTGAACAAAATTACGGCATTAGTCGCGACTCAAAATTCCGTCATGAGAGGGTTGGGGAAATGGAGCTCGGGTGACTATGTCCAGAGTAAATATTGCAACGCTTGCAGAGCTGGTAAGAGAATAAAAGCTATAATAAATTAAAAAAAAAAAAATCTTCTTGCCGAGCTCTTCTATTAGGTACCGGACTCGACGTCTACTAATTTCTCACAATCGACACAGCACATTCTACCCATAGATTCTGAGAATAGTTTTTCAAACTTTAGGATGTGCAGAGGTCAAGAAAGATGAGAAACATATCAATAAAAATAGGATAAATAGAATGAGTCTGTCGGGCCTGTTGGTCTTCCTCTATACTCATCGACTTCCGGATCTCTCAAGATGTTTAACATACAAACATCTAGACCAGCCTGAGACCATACTTACATGAAGTATTCGACTCTTGCTTCAGCATCGTGCTGTTCCGCTTTCAACAGATATACGAGTACGAGATTTTTCTACAGAGTTATAGACATTGACGATGAAAAATATCGTGTAATACGACGAATACGATACGTATTACCTGTAGTGGTAATCGAGAAACAGTCTCGCGATCTTCTCGTACGTTATACTAAAAGAAGGGAAAAAAATGGAATACGATACAAATGGCGAAGGACCATCTGCGTAAATTACGCGCGAACGCATATTTTTCGCTCTCTGGGTATATGGAAAGGCCGTGCACACGCACGCCGATAAACACATCCAGATTATTATTACATTTTAATTCCGACGCGCGGACAATAAACATAACTTTTTAATTAAGGCTGCCTCGCTATACATCGAATGCTTTTCCGTGTGCGCTCAAATGAAATAATTACTATAAAATGAGTTGTCGAAGAAGTTGAGAGATACTGTGGAGTTAAAAGATAGCTATACGCGTTTGATACAAGAAAAATGAAGATTCAAACGAATGGATTACCCATCGGTGAAAATCTTCTCTCCCTATCGGATGACATTAATAACTATTTAGAGTATACTGTAAGTACGATCGCGGCGCGGAGTAATGGTTTCTCGCAATTATCGAGAAAATAAAGTAAGAAGCGAGTATTTAAAAAAAAGGGCGAAAAAACGAACGAGCAATCGGACGAGAGAGAGAGAAAAAAACCACTATACGATATCCGTAAATTAATTTAAACGAATACGAGTTACACTCCGTGTACACTCGAAAGTAAAGGTAAAAAAATTATATTGCCGATGTCGGCATAATAGTATGCATCGTCTGTAATCGTAATCGCGACCAGGTATAGGCTATACCTAGCTATATAGTAAAAAGTCTCGGTAATTTTTATTATATTCCGATAATGCGTTCGGACGACGACGATGATGATAATGTTTTGGGGAGATAGAGGGCTTCGGTGTGCTGCTGCTGCGCGCTCCTCCTCTCACTCGCTCTCACTTCCGAAGCCTATAAGCGAAAATTGTGTATTCTCTCGGCGATGAACTATCATCCTTTACACGTAACACAAATATCGGTATCTAATGGAAACAATAAAACGCGGATGGAACAACTTTTCTAGAAATACCGGTATGAATAAATTATGATAACAGAAATAAAAGGAGTCTTCTTCGGTTCTTAACGTTATCTTCTCTTGTCTCCGGCAGTTTATTCGTCTCGTGATTGTATTCTGTTCATTCTTCCTTCCCCTCCCACCTTTTGACGATTCTTTACCTCGTTCTCTCTTCTTTTCATTCGTACCTTTTTTCCCATCTTCTTCTCTATGTCGTTCATCTCCGCATGTACGAATACATCTTCTCCATCCGTTCTTGTCATTCTCCTAGATACAGTCTAGAAAACGATTTCAACTATGTGAACACGTAATGACAGATAACACCTCGCTTTTATACGTACGTGTAATTAATTAATACTCTTTCTTATTGAGTAATTCTCCGCGTTTTCGTGTCATTTCTTGGGTACAATATGGTGGGTAATAGACATGTTGTTCAGCCGATCCCAGGACTACAGGTAATCCTGAACAAGCTGAGACTTGCCTCATTGATCATGAAAATGAAACTTTCTGTTTCCATCATTAATCCACTGAAAATAATTTGACTCATCAATGCTGCAGAAACCATCTCAAGAGAAAAGCGGAGGAAAAACATCGGAAATGGCAGCTGCGAATGCGGTCTTATTATTGAATCAATTACACGGAAACATAAATAATTTGGAAATCGCGTGAAGGGACATCCGCTTGTGTCGCGTGTGCCGCGCCGCCCGCGTCCTCCATGGTGGAGTGGGTGTGAATTGTCTAACTTCAGTGTTAGAAGAATCTCCTGGGTGAACCATCTCTTCTACTCAAGAACCACCAAGCTTAGAACACACAACAGCAACAACACCACCTTAGATAAAATTAGATGCCATTGCACGACTGCAATGCCGCTGTCCCGAGAATTTTTCCCCCTCCTATTATATAAAGCTTGCCCTATTTGGACGTACGGAATCGCCCTATGGGGTTGCACGGTACGTTCCAATCGGGATATCATTCAACGACGGCAGAACAGCATCCTGCGTGCAATACTCAATGCCTACAGTTACTCGCACGCAACGACGACATACACGCCGATCTCACCATACCAACAGTTGGGGACGAGATAAAAAAAGTTCGTGCACAAACACGAAGAAAGACTCCATAACCACGTCAATCCAGAGGCAATACAACTGCTCGATACCAAAGGGAACACCAGGAGACTACAGCGACGCCACCCAGTCGCTGTAGTGTAACCACAACCTATCAACTCTAATTTGGAGTTGACGGCTGGTCATACCTACATAAACACCGGGGCAATCTCCACAAGCCACCATAAGACACCCTACCTCTCGGCCATCGGAATAGGGTCTATCAATTTAACCGATAGGCTCTTAACCGTATTCGTACTGTAAAATGCTGAAAACCAGATGGACGGAGAAGAAAACTTACCCAGAAACGGCAGCCTGATCCACGTCTTTCGAACACCAAAGAACTCAGAACCCTTTGCTTTCCTTAGGGCATGAGAACACTTTTCTTGCATTGATGGATGAGTTGGTGATCGTAACATTCTTGAGCACAATAAACTGAGACTGCTCTATCAGTAGTTTGGTTTTCATGTAACCGCTGTCCAAGTTTCCTTCCGCTTTACCCAATGTAAATGGAGGGACACTCACCACAGGACGGCAGGTGCGTCCATTTCAGAATTTAAGGGAGATGAGGTTAGCAGCCGTAGATAGAGAGGAGAACACCGCACGAGAGCCAAAACGGCGAAGTTGAACAGCCAGAACTTCAGAGAGTTTGCCTAAGAAAGGGAGGTGAGCCCATTTTCCTCTTTTTGGAGCGCATTCGAGGGAGGAGGGGTCGATTTCGTTGAGTAGACGGACATCTACACGTAGTTCAACGATCCGAGCTACTCGATCGATATTGACTACTCCAGACTCAGAGGCTTAACTTGAAAGAGGAAGTGAAAGGAGCCTATACGTACGTAGCAGAGTATATGGCAGCCATTTTTTGGATTTCTGGATGAAGTGAAGCTGAGTGAATCGAGATACCAACGCGGCTAAGTCAGCTCGGAGAATGTTCAACTATCAAAGAGATGGTAAAGTTTAAATAATTAAGATGATTTACCTCCCGCTTCAATAGTAAATGAGATGAAATGACGATGAGAATTGAGACTGTGCGAGCCTCGCTGTACGCAAATGATGTAGTCGACATGTCTAGCCCAAAGCCTATAGAGTTGGGCGACGTAAGCTCATCTAGAGTTTCAACTTCCATCCAGTCCATGAAGACGTCGGCCACGAGAGCGGAAAGGGGTCCTCCCATAGGGAGACCATCTGGAAACTTATGAACGTCCTTCCTAAAACCGCAAATATTATTTTCGAGACATTATGGTGGTCAATTTCCTGAATTCCGAAAATAGTATCGGAAGGAAGACTTTTTTGCTGCACGTGTTCAACCATAATTTCCAAAGTTCGTGAAACAGGTATTTTGACTAACTGGGAACTGAGTGGGAAGTTGACATCCTGATTTCGAGCCGCGAGATCTGTTGAATTTTTGAGAATGTAACTTGGTAAACGTGAAAGACGAATACTCCGACGTGGAGTAAAACATGCAAACCGCAGAAAAATAAAAGACGACGAGCGCTTTCGGTTAAATAACCATCTTCAAGCCTGAAATGAAAGGAACTGACGAACAGAAGATAAGAACGAAATATTAAGATCGTCCAAACGAGAAATCACGGTGTGAGTCACAAACCAGTTCGATCAGGCCATCTTCCGGAATGTACGAATTGAGTACAGTGATACCTTCAGTGTTGAGATGACGAATTATCTCTATATTCTCGAGGGCGATACGCTTACGGTAGGAATTCTCCTTATGGAGGAGCTTTTCGGATCCCTCGCGGAAGCTGTGGCCACTGTTTATTAAGTGATCGGCGAAAGCTGACTCCCCTAAGTGTCCCTTCTTCCAAGACTTCAGGTGCTCAGCTACTCTAACTTTTATTTGGCGGCTGTTGAGTTTGATTACTTTATGCGGGACGTCAATGAAAAGTGTCGGAAGTTTGAGGCGAAGTTGAAGGAGAGGAAAAATAAGAAGCTGTCCTCCCTAATGACGGTTAATGAGGATGTGGTTGAGGAGGGGGTGAGTGACGGTGTTTTCGTTCATAAATTTCATCCCCCCCTCATAAATAATAGTCAGGTAGTGTTCAATAGTGACGAAACATCCCTCCTTGAGAAAGGTTTGAAGTTCAGTATGCCTCCCCTCAAGAATGATGAAACCTTGGCGAATGTCGTGGCGGATCTTGCGGTTAAGATTGGTCCTGGTTTTAATACCCAGAAAGTCTGTGCCGAATTAGTCCGTAATAACCCCCTCCCTCGCATGAGTAATAAATTGGGAGGAGTGATTCAAGGTTTAAGGAGGAAGATGAAAGAGGGAGAATTGATCGTCACTAAGGCTGACAAGGGCAACGCTGTTGTAGTGATGGAGAGATCGGCCTATTCTTCTAAGGTCCATGAAGTCCTACAGCAGTGTGGTGCTAAAGAGAGTGAGGATTTCAGCTTTCCCAAGCACGTCAAAGAAGTTAGGAGTGTCATCAACAGGAGTGAGGCTGTTATAAAAACTCCTGCTTTGAAAAAAACCCTCCTTGTTCCTAACCCTCACACCCCCCCTCCTGTACGGGCTGCCTAAAGTGCATAAGAACAATACCCCGATGCGACCCATTGTTTTTTTCGTCTCCTCTCCTACCTACCTCCTTGCCAAATTCCTTGACCGTTGGTTCAAAAATCTAATTGATTTTTAATCCCCTCCTTCGGTCTTGAATTCGGCCTCTTTAACTGACGTCCTCAAGGATGTAAGTCTTCCCCCGGGAACGACCATCTGCTCGTTTGATGTTGTTGGTTTGTTCCCGAATATTTCTAAGGCTGCTACTATCCAGCGTATGGGTGAGCTACTCGTCAAAGCCAACATTCCTCATAATGAGCTTCACGAATTCTTCGATCTTCTAAATACTTGCTGGTCCACCAACTACTGTAAATTTGAATGGAAATTTTTGGAGTTCCCTGACAAAGTAGGGATCTTCATTGGATCACCGCTAGGCTCTCTCATATCCGAAATTTTCATGTCTAAGTTTGAACTTGACCTCTTTTCCTCGAACCAGGTGTTACTTAATCATATTCATTATTGGCACAGGTACGTTGATGACGTTCTATGTACCTGGACTGGTCACCCAGATCTCCTTGGTGAGTTTCTGAGGTATCTCAATTCCTGGTACCCTTCCATCAAATTTACGTTGGAAATAGGGGTATTTTCCATTAACTTTTTGGATTTATCGATCTCTATAATAGACGGTATCCATAAGTATGGAATTTACAGGAAAGATACTACGACCTATATTTTAGTCCACGGTGGTTCGTTCGGTCCTGTTGCTCACAAGATGGCTGCTTTTCATAGCCTAGTTCACAGACTGACTCGTATTCCTTTGAGTCAGTCTGCCTTCGAGAAAGAGTTAATCACAATAAAACACCTGGCCAGAGTGAATGGGGTCAATGTCGATGTTGACGTGATGGTTCGGAGGAAAGTTACGAGGAGCCTCCTGGATTCCACGACCTCCCTCCCCCGAGACACGATCCGTGATCGCCGTTTGCGTTGGATCAGTCTCCCTTTCCTGGGGAAGTTCTCCCTGCAATTGGGTCGGGCCCTTCGCCCGTTTGGCTTCAGACCCGCGTTTTACAACCCTACCACAGTCAAGAGGTTGTTTGTGAGACTGAAGGACCCCATACCTGTTGATGAGAGGAGTGGTGTGTATAAGTTGGAGTGTGATGATTGTGGAGGCTTTTATATTAGTGAGACCAGCCGCCAAATGAAAGTTAGAGTAGCTGAGCACCTGAAGTCTCGGAAGAAGGGACACTTAGGGGAGTCAGCTTTCGCCGATCACTTAATAAACAGTGGCCATAGCTTCCGCGAGGGATCCAAAAAGCACCTCCATAAGGAGAATTCCTACCGTAAGCGTATCGCCCTCGAGAATGTAGAGATAATTCGTCATCTCAACACTGACGGTATCACTGTATTCAATTCGTACATTCCGGAAGATGGCCTGATCGAACTGGTTTATGACTCACACCGTGATTTCTCGTTTGGACGATCTTAATACTTCGTTCTTATCTTTTGTTCGTTCAGGCTTGAAGATGGTTATTTAACCGAAAGCGCTCGTCGTCTTTTATTTTTCTGCGGTTTGCATATTTTACTCCACGTCGGAGTATTCGTCTTTCCCGTTTATTATGGATAGCCGTAACTTGAAGGAACGGATTCGTTTAATGTAACGAGGGTTAAAAGATATTTTGTTCCGAGTTTGAAGCTCGGATCTGAGTGAAAGGAGACCATTGGCCCCGAGGGGTGAGACGACTTATGTATGTAATTTTATTTGGCCGTAGAGTTGAGGTATCGCAAATTTCATTTGCTACATGTGTTCACATTACCTTGAATAGCGTGTGTAGACTCTTCAATCGCTGCACGAATGGCTTTATATGGCTAAATCTTATTTTTGTAGCTCCAGCAGAGTCGACGAAGGCGAGCATTCACAGATTCAGGAACTCTCAGAGTATCGAAGAAATAAAAGCCTTCCTATTCCTCGTTACCTCACGGATGTAACTTCCATTGTATTCGTCTGCTCTACGTGACAAGACTAAAAATTTAGTACGGTCCTCGTTATATCCAGGTGATAAAAGTCGCTTTCATCCATCACTCGTCTTTTGGAAAATGTGTTAATTTGTTAGCCCATTCTTTACACGAGACCAAATCAACTATTTCCGATTTCGATCTGGAAACAAGATTTCAACCTGATACAAGGTATTCGAGTAATTTTTATTTTACGAGAACGTGCCTCGATATCGGACGTAAAGGTGCCATTGAACTATGCTAAGGATTTTTATGAGCTGCGGAAGAGAGAGCGAGAGAGGAGAAAAAAAACTGAAACAATCGAATAGTTTCTTAATTGCCAAATAGAAGTTATACACTAATACAGGATATATAAGTTAATAGTCTGCGCTATATATGTCCATACTTGCAATGTGCAAATAAAAGAGAATATATTGTATGAGTATCTTTTTTTTTTTTTTCATTTGAAACCGGATCATTGAGTAACACGTGGAATAACAATTATAACGTAGGACCCAGCGTTGGATGGACAATAAATAATGATCAACTCGTTTATTGCCTACAACTATACAGAAATTCACTTGTTCTCTTATTTTTATCACTCGAGAGTTACAATTTTCAATAGGTTGTGAAAGCAGTAGTGCAATTACGATATTGCCCCGCAGAAATGGAAAAACGAGCCTTCTCCTTATATCGATCGATTATTATTGATTTTATAATACGTATATTATGCCGACTGTATGTAGGCTTAGTGCGCTTGATAAACTATGAGATGCAATTGTCATCGCAAACTACTCTTATTCCTTCGAGGCTCGCTAATTTCCTGCCCTCGAAAGTGGTAAAAGTTTCCACGGCCGCACAATAAAGTTGAAAGTACAAACGTGCCGCACTTGTGTAGGAACACACTGCAAGAAAGCTTTGTGAAGTTGAAACCATACTCTAATATTTCAATGTATGTGTGTGGCTCATTAGGAACGAGCTTCTCCAATCGATGGAGATGGTACTTGATTGACGGTAAGACTATCCAATACTTGGTGGACCAAATTCGTAATTTGATGATCAGTCGACTTGTAGGGTTGCGAGAATGCAATATGGCCGGGAATCCAGGTTGAAGAGACGATTGTTCTGTGTTCATATTGAAGGAGAAAAGTATTACGGAGACGGAGGATCGATGGAACAGAAATGCGAATTTTCGAAAATTAGATACTTGATTCTCTAGGATGAGAGGTTGAAAGCTTGTTTCTGTGACAGTCATTGCACTGTAACTTTTTTCGTGTCTAGGAATCGTATCCTTAGAAGTGAGTGGGAGTTCTCCGTATAATTGCTCAATATTGTCTATCCAAGCATCTTCTAGTTCGGTTTTACTGCTACAAATTTCTCCTTGTTCATTCTCAATGATCATTATTTTTGTAGATTTTCTTTTCTGTTCCTTCAATTTTATTGTGCATCTCTCCAGTGCGGCTCTTTTCTTCTAGTTTGTGCATGTTTTGGGATTTTTCTTTGTACCATTTCTATTTAGCTTCTTGACACCTTCTACACATTTCTTTGTTCATTCTCTTGTATTCCTAACTGCCTCTACGTTTAATGTCCTATCATTGCGGCAGTTGCTGTGGAGAACTGTCCTCTGTGCGATGGAAGAAAGCCAGGGTAAACCACCTACGACCACTTTGTGTGCTACACAATGTGGACACACTCTTGGAGAGAGTGATAGCCAATCGACTTGAGAGCTATCTGAAGGAAAGAGACATAATCTCTGGTAGTTAGTACGGTTTCCAAACTGGACGCTGTACGGCAGATACTAGAATAAGGCTGAAGAGGGTAACCGAGTCAGCAACACCTACAGGCCAGTTTTAAGCAGCCGTCAGCCTTGTGTCAAACTCAATTCCATGGGAGATGATATCGGAAGCTCTCATGGACACAGACGTGCCCGCATACTTGCTCAGGATGGTCAGAAACTATCTTAGGTGTCGATAAGTCTAAGCCAAGACGTTTAGGTCCTAGAGGTAGTGACGGGTTGGCGAGTCGGCTGGACTAGAACTTACAGGAGATGGAGCCCATATTATTCACGACCCGTCGAAAGTTCAGTTTACCCACCTTTTGCCTGTAGGGTGTGGAAATTGCGACCAAGAAGCGGATGACTGAACGGTGAACTTCAGACTCCATTTCCTGATGGTAGCGGAAAAGGCAGGCAGGGTAGTTTCATACCTAAGCCAACTGATGAGGAACCTAGGAGAACCGAGAGAAGCAAGAGGAAGGATCATAGAATCAATACATTTTTGAATTTTACAGTTGTCCATTATAATGAGGTATAGTCGCGAAGAGTAGAAGAACAGATACAAAAACCGCCCCGATTGTTTCCTCCTTGGGGTTTCTCAACTCGGAGGTTTCCTTGACCTATTCTCTTCGGGCCGGGAGTTTTTGAATGACGTTTTTTTTTGGCACAGGTATGTGGATAACATTTTGTGCGCGTGGACCGGTCCTGAGGAGCTCCTTAGTGAGTTCCTCGCTTATTTAAGTAGCCTAAACTCTTCCATCAGATTTACTTTGGAAGTTGGTGGCTCCTCCGTAAACTTTCTGGACTTGACCTTCTCGGTCATATAAACGGTGTCCATGAATTCGGTATTCACCGTAAAAGTACCTCAACCTACATTGCTATCCACGGATCGTCCTCTGTACCTTCCGCCCACAAAATCCATCGCCTTACTCACATCCCTTCGAGTGAATTTGCTTTCCATAAAGAACTCGTGATGATAAAGCATCTGGCTAGAGTACATCGACCTTATGGTTCGCAGGAGACTTACAAGAAGATGTCTCGATTCTACGACCTCCCTCCCCCAAGAACCGCACCAATTCCGAGCTAAAAACTCTTCACAAGTAAAGCTTCTCTCTTCTTACACCGCGCGTACTCAGAAGCTTTGATAATTTTTCTGAAAGGACGGCGAATGGAAGATATTCTCGATCTAAGCAGTCTCTTCAGAATACAAAAATCCCAAAATTGAAATACACTATTGCTCGGTTCTATAGCTGAGAAAAATTAGCTTTTCCCTGTGTGATGATGCCAAACATCCCCGCCCGAAAAAGGCCCTCGAAAGTTTTATGGGGCTCGCGAGAAAATTCTTGTACGTTTGACCATGAGAATTTTGAAAGTCCCGACGAGCTGATTACTTAGCCAGCACGACACTGGCTTTTCAAAGATAAACAAATTTGCGGAGTATGAGACAGAATTAGCAACAATTACTTAGGTAACATCAAGACTTCTGACTCAAGAGTTGAAGTCTGATTGACCTTCAAGTGTTTGGATAGAAAAGTAGAAAAAACTGAAATGTTGACGAGAACAATCGTATTTCCTATACATATTATTCGAATAAATATCATACCGCCATCTAAAGTTGGGATAAGGCCAACTTTATTCTGCTCCGTATAGTCCTAAATTTCATCCAGCTGACAATATTCATTTACCTCAAGGTAATACCGTACTGTTTAACATTGAAAATCAGCCTCGTGTACGCCATTGCTGTTTGTTCTTCGTCAAATAAATTGTTTCGATGTTATAACGTTGCAAACCCGCTGGCTGGCTGCTTCCACGAAGCACCGCGCTCATCAAATACAATGTATTTTTTTGGGTAAGATATCTTCCATATGAAAAAAATAAAAAAAAGATAAGAATACATGAACTCTGTCCAACTGGCGGCACTCATCACTTCGAACTCCTGCCGCGAGTGTACGAGTTTAATTTCGATCTCGTCGTATACGCGGATGCAGTATAATTTTTCCGAGACGGTTTCTTGAACCTGTCTCGTAGGTAGATTTGAGAATTGAGTATTCTGACTGTTTTGGCACCGGATTTAGCTTTGATATTTTACTTTTCTGCATCATTTTTCGGCTAACGAAATGGCCGATGAAAGCAAGGACGAATAACTGACTTATTCTCTCTTGACCTACGCTACGTAACTCTTATATTTTTCATCCAACAGCACGGCGATTATATTGATTCTAATCGTCGACGGTCAGAACTCGTGCTCGGGGAACTTTTCTGTTTGCATCTACTTAAAACGTGCTACGCTAATTAATAATAGTTTGATAATGTCATATAGAAGTAAAGAAATTTGATAGATCTGGCCAATCATCTTCAGGCGGAATACAAAGAAAACTGACGAATAGCGACTGTGTAGAACAGAAAGTACGAGGGGTGAGGGGCGATTCTCCGACGGTTAGCTGTCACTGTCTGATAAGAGCGAGGTTGCGAGCGTTTCGACTATCGGACTATCGGTTACTTGATTGAACATTTCTTATTCACGACGAGAGCAAATTCTCTTTATTTACGTGTTCAGATGTTCACTGACAAATAAGCTGTTAAAGGCAAAAGTTTTAATATTCCGAAAAAATCAATTAAACGGTGCGTTATTTTCATTATTTAGGAGAATGTCATCATCCTGTTGAAACACCGATGGAATCTTAAATTCTTCCGATCTACTCATCAGTTTTTCTTCCGATAGGGCGTGTGGGAGTTGATTAGATGACTTCTGGATGTCATGCATAGACTCCAGTAAGTACTTGGCGAAGGCTAAGTCTTGAGGCAAACGATTACTGTAGGGCTGTTTCTGCCCCTCGAATCGATCGGATAGCTCTTTCCACATCCGATGGCATACAGGTACCACACTTTCCTAAAGCTTCTGGTCTGTCATCTGACTAGAGAGTAATTGTCAGCGTGCGGAGTGTACTCGTAGACAACAAGATAAAAGCCACCGCTCTTGAGAAAATGTTGCTATAGAAAAAGACAGCTTCCCCAAAAAAGGGAGTCGGGTCCATTTTTTCATGTTTCAAATTTGCGACTTCACATCACCCTCGCCAGTTGCCCGGCCCTCGGAAAGGAACTGTGGACATGACTGCAAAAATCTGCGAGTTCCACGAGTCTTCAATCCTAGTTCCCGAATCCAAAATTTAAGAGTTTACGCCACCCACGCATGTAGTCCTCCCAGCAACGTCATCAACCGTGATTTCGAGCCTGGGAACTGTCGATAGACTATCGATAGTATCGATAGTTTTTGGAAAAAACTATCGGGATCGGGACTAACGATAGTTTTGCCGTAAAAAAAAAACGGTCATAGTTGGAAGTTTTTCTTTTTCTTATCAAAATCACAAAGTTGGTGGTACAAATTGATAGTGATAGCAAACTGAAAGAGAAAGAAAGTCGAATCTCAGCATTGGGTATGGCTGAAAAGCTGAAGGAAGTATGGAACCACGTTTTTATGATTTTTTCAAGTCGCTTCCATCATTGGTAACACTAAGATGCATTTCTTGACAAGTTTTTTGAGAAAAAACAACGATCAGGGAGAAAGATAGCTATCGTGATGTGGCAGAGGTACTTTTCTCTTGATCGACATTTCTCATCAAAACTATCGAAAAACTATCGGGAATATCGATAGTGGCGATAGTACTCCGGGAAAACTATCGGGACTATTGATAGCGGGAAACTATCGACTATCGCCCATCACCAGCTGATTCTGAAATCTGTCAGTTTAATCCACTTCTTCTCGTCCGTGTAATTATTTATAAGTGGTTTAATATAGGCTTTTATACTGCTATATGTTAGGCTTATGTAAGGCCCGTGTTAATTACGGCTAATAATGGGCCTAGTATAGATCAGTATACTGTATAGTCCAGTATAATGGAAGCTAAGTAGTACCTCAATTCTGAAATAATTATGATGTCATCAGCCGTGACCCGGAGGCCTAGTATAATGAAGACTGGTGGGAGGTTTACGAGCAGAGTGAGTGAAACTGAGAATAGAGAAGTCATCATGGTTGGTTATGACGTCACAAGCTAATGATGTCACTAACGTTGATATCCATACGCTACCCCGCCTGTATTAATCCAAGAACGGTGGTGAACAAGCGACGCTGGTGAGCTTCTCATGAGCTAGCCAGCCTATGATTCCATCGCAGGCGTAGCCATAAAATATAAATGAGGTCACTTACTACAGTAGTGAATATGAAACATGATCTTTACTCATTTGGCTCTACCATAAAATCTCCCTTTTCTCGAGGTTGAAGTTGTGGTCGAACTGGTTGCGACGTTTTTGGTGGATCATTTTGGGGATCTTGATCATCGTATTGTAGATATTAATCTGTTTGTTGAATTCAAAGGTACAGACAGGAGCCGAACAACCAAAACACGATCAAAATAGACAATAAGCGGCAAAAATCGGACAAAAGATGAAAAGAAACGACAGAAAATTACCAAAATTGATAGAAAACAACCTGTAAACGACCTTAATTATCCAAAATCTTTGAAAATCGAGCAGAATGGAATGAAAAACGATCATACACGATGAGAAAATTATCAAAACCAACAAAAAACACAACCAGGAAACGACCAAAATTGACCAAAATCAACCTAGAACGTTCAGAATGGACCAAAAATTATAAGTAAGAATAACCGAAGACGGCCAAAACACAACAAAAACTGACCAAAAATTTCAAAATGGACCAACAAATGAACCAAATTGACCATCATCGATCCAGAACGAGAAACATTGATCAAAATCTACCACAAAAGTTCAAAATGAACCACTAACAGCTGAAAATGTTGAAAAGGGACCAAATTATACTGTCAAGACCTTCTTTTGAACTATCAAATCTGTCTGAGTAATAAATGCAAAACGAGTAAAAACTTGCAAGCTCAAATTTTGTAGGAAGCTTCCTTTTTGCATGGATCGTCCAGATTCAAAACACAAAAAGTTTAGATTGGAGAAATCATAAAATCAAAAGATCAATAATTAGTTAAATAAAGTAAGACCAAACTGAAAACATTGAAATAAAGGTAAAAAATAAAAGTAACATAAAAATCATTGGGGTAACATCATGAATAAAAATGAATAACCAAAATCAGCATCGACCGAAGAGGCAGAGAAGTAAAAACAGTCAAAAAACAATCGAGGGACGCCTAGAAACTAAAAAAAAGTAAAAAATAATAAAAATATAAAAGTCAGAAAAGCAAATTAAATTAAGGAAAAGTCAGAATCAAAATCAATAACAATCAAACATGAAAGAACAACATGAAACCAAATAAGAAGAAATTGTAATAAAAAGAGGAGAGAGAGGGGGTCAAAAACAAAAACGAAAACTAAAAACTGAACCCAAAGAAATAAAAATGAACAGTCGGAAACACAAAGGAAAGAAAAACAATCAAACATAAAAGAACAACATGAAACCAAATAAGAAGAAATTGTAATAAAAAGAGGAGAAAGAGGGGGTCAAAAACAAAAACGAAAATTAAAAACTAAACCCAAAGAAATAAAAATGAACGGTCGGAAACACAAAGGAAAGAAACAAGTCCAACCAATACAAAACCAGGGGTGGACAAATTTATAGAAAAAGCTGAAAACCTATCATAAAGACCTATCAGGGAAGGGAGGAGGAGGATAAAGGGTATTAATAAGCCATTGGCTAGGACAAGCGTAATTAATGACAGCGTGACCTTCAAGTTTATGACGAGCACTTCCCAAAGACTCAAGTCCCAAGCGTCTACGGTGCGACTCTTCCAGATGTAATAATTTCTCCAATCCTCTTACAAAAGAATGTTTCTTAGGAGTGAGGCTAGAGGCACTTTGCCTCCATCTCCACCTCACGGTTAGCTGAAATTTTGAAGGCTCATTGGAGACTTGGAGATGCCTCCAAGGACCCTTTCGGAGGCATTTTTTTTCAACAGTCTTCTATTTCTTGAAACCTCATTCAGCCACTTTGATGCTAACGCTACCGTACTCGGTTTGAATAAAAACCCCGAGTATCATCTGTCATCTGGCAACACTGATAGACCAACTTGCTACGTATGGTCACTTTGATCAAGTTACGAGTGCCTTCGAAGGCGTCTCCGACACTGCCTTCGGAAGCATTTCCTCCAATTTCAATAATGCGCTTGAGGCACTTGGAGGTGCATCCAAAGACACACTGCGGAGGTCAGGAGGAGCCTCCAAACGAGTCCACTGGAGGCAATCGGAGTCGGAGGGTCATTTTCTGTATTTGTTCCGGAGGCGGAACTGAATCCTTAGGAACTTTGTTTTTCTCTTCGGCATCTAAATGTTCATTAAGCCTGATCTTAAATTGCCGCCCTGTCTCACCTATGCAGGCTACTCCACAATCTCGTCAAGGGAGCCACGAATTCCGGCAGACGCGCACTCAAGCCACAAGGAAACACCTAGAATAGCCAGGAGAAGGTAACTTGACAGTAATTTTTGGGGAAAGTATAATGTCTTGCTCGCAGAAACATCGTCAATCACAAAGAGCTTGTTAAGGCTAAATTTGAGGAATTGCCAATTTAAAGTCCTTTAATGACTATAAGATACTTCAATGCTTATTATCACTGTTTCGGAAAAGAATTTGATTTTAGATAAACTATTACCGAATTTTTCAACATTCAAATGTGAAACGCGATGTCATCACAGGATTAATCATCGAGAATATTTTGAAGGTACTCTTCACCAACTAATGTGACTTATCTAGCCGTCTCGAAATTACTCATTTTACAAAATTTTGCTAATAGCGAGATACAAATTTGTGGTAAATACAGAAATATCGTCTACGAATGCCAGTTCCGTATGACACCTCGTACGCATCCAAGTGAAAACGAATTCGAGAACAATTTTATAATGTTATGAGGCATCGTATTTCGATTTCGAGCCCCCATTCACTGATTATCTCAACTATAAGTAAGCGGACTCGATGTTTTGTACGCGAAATCAGATAGCAGATAATCGTAAAAAATGTCGTATAATAGGCCTATTAGGCATCGCGGGGCAGCAGATTACACAGCGTTTTTTTGATACACTCTCGAGCTTGCGGGTTTTATGTTGTATTATACTATATTTTTTCTCTGAGACTCTAGCCATCGCAGTCGAATATCTCTGTCCTTCTCTCGCCACACTGACTCTACATAGACGGAGAACGTTCTTCTTTTTTTCACTAATTTTTTTCCTCTATCCGCTCGATTACAACTGTACAGATCATACTCGTAAAAAATGATAAAATATTTGTCTCATTCTACGAAAAAATTATGTAAACGATTATTCTGGTAGTTTTGAAGAAAAAAAAAATATATAATAAAATAAGAGAAAAGAAGAAAGAGAACGTAATTCTATGTTAAAAGTAAAAGAAGGACTTGAGAAGAGGAAGAAGAAGAAAACTAAACTCTGTGTTATTTTCATGACAGACAACAATTACATATCGTTCTCGTCGATTTCTAATGCGGGATCCGATGCTTAGGTTTGATATCTTGGCAAGTATATTGTTATTCTGTCTATACGGATGAGCGAAACGTTATTAGTATTTATCTTGATAAAGAGAAGAATAAAAAAAAAAAAAAAAAAGAACAGAAAGAGAATGACAAAACGCTAAAAGTAAATAATTAAACGATGGGAATAATGATCTTCTTCTTTACTCGTTTTTCTTCGTCTTCTAAGGGACTCGCGCGCATAAGCAGGCCATTAAAAGGACAAATTTATGGAACAAATGCGCGCATAATTTTCGGTTAGAAATTTTATCTACCAACGAGAGTCGTTGAAATACAACGTGTACAATTAGGCAAAGGTATGCGGTACTAAAAGTATATTAGCGTCGCTAAATATCCTCGTTCGATAATTATACCTAGAAAATGCGTCAACGAGAAACAAAATACGAATGACAACCGTGAAAAAGAAGAGAAGAACAATTAAAGCGAACGATGAATGAGTTTTAGTCGAATCGCGGGTCGGGGCTTGAAGAATGCTTTTAAAGGATTTTGACCTACCCACAGCATGACCTCAGTTTTTCTAGATATCAGTGATAAGGGAAGAAAGGGGGGTGGATAGAGGTCGCGTAATTATCCTAATGCGCATAATTAAGCAAATCGTTACAGACCCGCGAAGTGATTGTTAAAAAAATACACAACGCGCGTTTTGGTCGAATTACCACTAACGATGGAAAAGATCGTATCAATACTGTGAAATGTCAACTTAAATCTTCGAGTGATTATTACCAAGTTGGTGAATCATGATTACATCAATAGAATCTTTCAACAAGTTCCGCACCAGTAGCTATATCGGGTCTCTCTTCCTACTCCATGTAGAGGATCTAATCTTCACATGCATCAGAAAGAGATGATTACCCGGATACAGAACTGCAATCTACGGTGCCTTATTGATTATGTGCCTGCAAACGAAGGAAATTAAAGTTATCTTTAAGACAAGTTGCGTCCGAGAGTTTGGCGTCAATTTTTCACATTATGAAAAGCGAAATGAACATAGAATTGCTGTTGGTTGAGAGGAAAGAGCATTCAATAAAGCAGCGTAAGAAAGTCTAGTTTCAGAATGAAAACGCATCAGACGACGACAGCGAATTAAACATCATCATCATCATCACTGAGCCGTATCACCCCTCGCGGGGGTATCGTGACCATGAAATATCACTGCCCGGACTATATTGCGCCAGCGGTCCCGGTCGCGCACCAATCCAAATGTTCTTCCGGTTGTTCTCCAGCGAGTCGGTGAGCGTCCCCAGCCTCTGGCTCCATCTATCTTCCTCTCGACGAAAAGCGCCTCCATTCCATCCGCACGAACGATGTGCCCAAAATACCGCATTATGTGCGATAGAATCTCCGACGACAATCTCTTAGGGTTTCCGACTTTATTAAGGACTGAAGCGTTTGTTCTCCTCGCTGTCCATGGAACACGCAGAAGCCGCCGCCAACTCTAGGGCATCGATGCGCCTGCGCTCGGACTCCCGAATCGTCCAAGTCTCGGCTCCGTATAAAAATATCGAGAAGACGAGAGCCCTGACCAGTCTCATTTTCACCACTCCACTAATTGCGGAATCGACCCATGTGCGTTTCAGTCGGCCCATTGCACTTCTCGTTAGTTGCGCTCGATGCCGAATTTCCGCCGCACAGCCGCCAGTGTTTTCCACAATAGATCCGAGATACGTGAACCTCTGTACCACTTCAATATTCTCGATTTCCAGTACGTCGGGACTGTTGTTTTCTTGGCGATTCACCATCATTATCTTCGTTTTCCCTTTATTGATCAAGAGCCTATATTCCGCGCTGACTACTTCCAACCGGTGTAAAATGTGCGACATCCTGTTGCCATCCGATATCACCAACGTGGTGTCATCGGCATAACGCAGGTTTGTTATCCGGACTCACTCCGCCATCCCATTCGTGGCTATCGACATGCAACGTCTCACGCATGATGAACTCACCGTAGAGATTGAAGAGTAGAGGTGAGAGGATGCAGCCTTGCCGCACGCCAGGAAAATTCATTACAACTTGCCGAATATAAAACGAGAGACGATGAAAGTTGAAACAAGTGCCAGCACGAGAATATGAGAAAGAACTATAAATAGACAAAAATCCTTGCACGAATAGATTATCTCAATTGTGATATTATGGCAAATATTTTATCCTTGGACAAAAGTAATTATAGATTAAAGCGGATCAAACTAAGGAGAAAGTCAAGCACGTTCTAAGAGGAGTCTATAGACTAGACTATAAGTAGTGTGATTGGAAGGAAGGCTACCAGAGTGAAAAAGTATAAGAGATCCGAGGTCAACAATGACGACGAGAAGGGAATACTCCGAAGTGGAGTAAAAACTACAAACAACGCAGAAAATAAATAAAGCCGAGCGCTTTCGGTTAATAAGCCATCATCGGGACTGAAATGAAAGCAACTGACAAGAACGGAGAAGAAACCTCGGATCATTAAGGTTAATCAAACGAGGGTTCATAACGGTTGTCATAGACGAGTTCAATGACGAAGCCATCTTCCGGAATGTACGTGTTCCTGTGGACTAAACTGTTAAAAGTTACCAACTTATGAGCAAACGAAAACGAATATAAAACCAAATGGGGAGGCTCATAATCAATACGGTTTTTGAACCAACCGTCCAGGAATTTAGCAAGGAGGTAAGTGGGGGAGGAAACGAAAGAGACCACAGGCCGCATCGGGGTGTTTGTTGTGTGTACTTCACGCAACCCATACAGAAGAGAAGGCGTAGGGTTAGGAACAAGGAGAGCTTCTTTCATAGCTGGAGTTCTAATAATAACCTCACAATTATTGATGACATTCCTGACTTCTTAGGGAAATTGAAATTTTTGTTCTCTTCAGCCCTACATTGTTGGAGCACTTCATGAACCTTGGAAACGGATGAAGATTTTTCCATCACCACGATGGCATTACCCTTGTCTGCCTGAGTGACAATCAGATCTCCAAACCGCAATTTGGAGGAACGAATCCGTTTAGTCAACGATGACAGCAAATGGGAGGAAAATTTTCCGATCAACTTTCCAAACAGGAAATACGAGAAGAGACAAGTTAAAACACTTTTATAATTATGACAAGCACTAAAAGAGCAAGAGAAGGACGACAAACATCAATAACAGCTTGGGCAAAGGTTGTCGCATAAGGACCATTTTCACACCGTGAAATGAATCAAACTGAGGAGAAAGACAAGTGCGCTCCAAGTGAAATCTACAGATAGTCTAGATTCAGACTTCTTCTTTACGACTCGTAGGTTTCTTTTGTCATATATGACGACAGTTCAATGATTTCACTTTCATTGAAGGGTGGGAGGTCACTAGGGCTTTTGAACCTTCCTTTTTACCCCTTAATACACATCAAATATCCCATTCTACTCCCTAATCTGAAATTTTGGAAATATCTCAAGTTTTGAGGCTTGGAAATGTTTTCAATTCATTGAGACCAGCTTTCAAATTTATGTACATAAAATTGAGGAAAAGAAATCAATACTCACTGTTAATATTCCCCCCTAATTCTTCATTTAAAAAACTGCGCTATTTCGCAGGTCAAAGAATTCTGAGACAAACATCTCATGATAGAATCTGCTTTTGTCGCATATGCAGCGACGCCTTTCCTCCTTAGTGGAATGAGTGCGGATCGCGTATGCATTAATTTTGTTTCCTTCTACACCGGAATCGTCTTTTCAGGTATGTTGGACGGATCTCCTCGGCGAACCTCCTCCTCTCCTTGGCAACCGTCAAGTTGCAGTGTCTCCAGAGAGAATTTTTTTTTTTTTTGGGGGGGGAGGGGGAGGGGAGTCTAGCCAAGTCTTATCAAAACTCACGTGAGGGGGAGGGGGTGGGAGGGGGTGCCGACAAATCTCACGTAATTTTTCACACAAATACATTCTATAAAAGCCATTAAGCACAGATAAAAGTATTTAAAGGAAAAATACACATTTCGGAAAATCTCACGCGAGATAAGAGGGGGAAGGAGGTCAAGGCAAATCTCACGATATCTCACCAAGGAGGCGGGGGGTCGAAAAATGATAAAAATTGCCTCACCTAATTTATGGACGCCCCCTTAGAACACACAATAACAACACCACTATAGATAGTAGTAGATCGCTGTAGGTGTCTCTTCCTCTTCTTTCCTCAGGCTCAAACTTTTTCCCAAGCTCTTTTTTCCACACATCTGAATGCGGATGGTACACATGTATCGAGTAGGCCATAACGTGGTTCTGCATTTGCGTATTCCATTCCGGGTTCATCTTCTTCTCCATGACGGTGGTTGCAAATGCATGAAACACCTGGTTTCATGTTTCTGTGGATACAAGGCTACTCGAAGCAAGCGCCTATTCCAACCCATACCGACTAAGCTTGCCTCACTCTCGCCTCCACGCCTCACACTCAAATGAGATGTACCTGTTCCATCCTCCCGTCCTTAGTTGCAGTGCGAACTCGTTGCCTGCTCAACTTTCTTCAACTTCTCATGAGAATACTTCTTGAATCACTGCCTAAGACTAGCGTCGAGTGGAAAACCATGGTTTCGGCTCAGCCACTCATCAAGGTCGCGTATTAACACAGGGGTTGTCAATTTACCCAGCTTGCTCTGGGTAATTCCAACTTTCCATTTCTCAAGTGGGGAGCGACTGATCTCATGTTTAACCAGTAAGGCCTCTTGATCGGTCATCATCTTCTTTTTCACTTTAAACAACACCGCTCCCTCCTAAACACAGAGCTCGATTGGTGGTGAACGTACTGATACGCAAAGAGCCTAACACACCTTAGCGCAGATCTTCGTTGGGTCTTTACAATACCTTTACTTCTGTTGGGTATCTTTCTTGAGTCGGCCCATACTGGGGCACCATGCGGGGCTCACCATGATCCTTCTTCTTGCCTCTCTCGGTCCCTCATCAGGCGGCTTAGGTATGCAACTACCTGCCTGCCTTTTCCGCCACCATCAGGAAACCGTTCCTTCAGCTCAGCGTTGAGTGAAAGCAGATGCCTAGATACTTCAGCACCTTCTTGGTCTGGATTTCCACACCTTAAAGACAAAGGTGAGTGGACTGAACTTTCGAATTCTTCTGCAAGTTCTAGTCTAGTCGGTCACTGCCTCTACGGCCCGGTTTACCCTGCTCTCAACTACTACAATTATTTCACAGTGCATACCACCAGTATGTCATCTGCATAGCAGATAAGCTTAACAACACCCGGTGGCAGCTTAACAGCGGTCCAAGGACCGACCCCTGCGGCACCCCATAAGTAACTGGACGCTTTACTGTACGAGAAGATGTCTCTGCTTGGATTTATCGAAAGGTAAAGTAACTGCTGATCATCATGAACAGGTGTGCGGGCACGTCAGCGTCTACGCAAGCTTCCAATATCTTCTCCCGTGGAATTGAGGTGAACGTATTTCCTACGTCAGGGCTGATGGCTGCCCAAAACTGGCCTGTAAGTATTGCTGATTCGACCATGCTCTTCAGCTTTTGATGTACAGCCTCCAGTTCGGAAGTCGTACTGACTACTTGAGATTATAGCTCTTTCCTTCGGCTAGCTGTCATGTCGATTGTCTATCACTCTCTCTAAGAATTTTATCACATTGTCTAGCTGAAAAAGTGGTCGATAAGAGTACGGCACGCCCGGTGGTTTATCCATCTAGCCTGGCGTCCTTCCCCCGCACGTAGACTTGCTATGTTTGGCAAAAATACTATTTGTTCCATTTTCGAAAAAATACCGTATGGAGACTAATTTTCAATAGTCGTATCGTTTTCAACTATCCTACACTTAAATAACCAATAGTCCACAGATATGTGGTCTTTACAGCATGGTTTTTTGAACGTGATATTACAACCTCTATGATTAAATTTCCGTAAAATTTATCATATTCATTCGCGAATGTCATGTAGGCTAAAATTGTAGAACGGAGCACAAGGAAAATTGGATTTAGCTACCGAGCGTATCTCGAAAACATTGTCAAATAGCGGAGGGATTCTTTGTGTGCCCTCGTAGGAGTAAACGTAAATTTGAAATGATAATTAAGAATTTGACCTATCGCGAATAATTTTGTAATTTAATACGTTTTATAATCGAGAATTCGTTCAAAAGATATCCGCTGAGATTTTCCAATTCTGCATTTAATGCATTTCTATCACCCGTCGATTTTATACATTCGAAAATTCCGGCATTTTCTACCTCGTCGTCGCGTCGGTATAACAGAGAATTTCGTTTTGTCCGTAACCGAAAGTTCCAGTTCTACCTACAACGTTGATAAATTAAACATCGTACAATGGTAACGGTAGGTGTGCAATTTTGTAGTCATTCGAATAGTTTCGGATCGCGAAATTAAAATTCGCTGCGATTAAACATCACAACAGAAGAAAATGCAATGTATTTTTGTTAAAATCGTTCCGAGTAGGGAAATTATTATTATAATTTTTTTTTTTTTTCTTTTCTAGAACTACTCTAAACTACGCAAACATTCTCATATAAAACCACCTCGGTCGTGTTTAACGACTTGGTATTCAAATCTCGTACATTTACACGACTCGTAAAATTCCAAATTTATTTTTCCTTCCACAACTTCTATAGCGACTCACGTAAAATGAATTACTCTTCTAGCCTACTGTTGAATTTGACGATCACACAAGGGAAGGTTTTTGAACTCAACATTCTAGAACAAACCTGCGAACTGGTATACTTGTATTTTTTTTAAAAAAGGTATTAAAGTTCGTTAATGTTTGTCGTTATATCAGCAGCATAAGAAGATCGTGTTGACCTCAACCAATGGGTGCAGAATACAAGGAAAAATACGTCTTCGTGTCGTTCGCATCAGTCTAAAACTTTTGAAGACTTACACTAGCGCTTTCGGGACTCACTTCACTGCAATAGCTCTGGTTTTACCCAATTACAAAGTTTTGTCGAATTCAAAATATGAAGGTAAATTTTCGTAATCTATTTGGTCTGATAGCGCTTCCCATCTTCTTCGGGTAATTCATCATCCTTCAGGCTTCATCCAACCCCAATTGCTCCACTGGTTTGCATTCCAATTTAGCTTCGACTCTATCCAATTATAAAGCTTTGTCGAACTGGCGGCATTTCTGTTGGCCACCTTCCTAATGACATCCCTCCAAACACTACGGGTCAAACAGTTTTCTCACTCTCAGAATATGAGGGTGAATTTTCTATTCCTCTTTCTTTCATAATTTTCGCATCTGTTTCTTGAACTTCCTAAATTACACCGTAATGACCAAAAGTCACCGAAATATGGTCAACTGGTCCACCAGATAGGAAATCAAGATAAATGGAGGGAAGATAGTCCGTGCCCACGAATATAACCCAACCATCATCAATAATGAACCTGTCTATCTGTCTGAAAACGCTTGCGCCTTGGGTTTACACCTGGATAGCAACTTCATCTGGAGAACTCACATTCGGAAAAAGAGGGAACAACTTGAATTAAGATTCCAAGAAATGCACTGACGCGCCAAAGGTCATCTTCCACTCACACAGGTTGCTTTACATCACGGAGTTACGGCCAATCTGGATGTGTCGTATCTCTTGATGGGGATCAGCAACAGATAGCAACATCCAAATAATTCCATACACATTCGAAAACATGAATCAACGCAAAATCACAGGGACTCCACGGTACGTCAGAACCACCAACTGCATCAAGACCTGGCCCTTAGAACAGTTCACCAGATTGCACCTCGAGCCACTGACTTGATCGACTCCGCACTTATATCAACACGAAAGCGCTGACTTTACTAAAAAAACTCGTCATACAGCGACTTAGGAGGTAGACCATAGCAAACATCAACTGAAATATAATCCTTTTTACTGCATGCAGGGCGGTAAATTGTCATTTACCACCCTGGCACCTTGCTAAAAGACATGTGCAATAAATGCTTAAAATTAGTACATTTTTCGAGCATATGGAAAAGAGGGAAAATATGCTTCTTTAACAAACCCAACTAGGACCCAATAAATGCAAAAGCTTTTCGACCCATTACCCTCCTTCCCACTCTCGGTGAAAATTTCGACAAAATTATTAAAAACAGGCTCGAAACTGAATTATTCTGGAACACTGTTCTGCATGAAAATCAATTTGCTTACAGATCTCATATCAGCACCGAAACAGCTACCCACTGAAAAATTTATAACTTACATTGATATGCTCAGGAAATCATACAGACACATACTGCTGATAAGCGTCGATGTATCCGGTGCCTTTAATAATGTTAAGTAGTCAGCCACCTTGAATAAACTAAACAAGAGCAACATTTCAAAAACAATAATAAACCTAATCAAGTCCTTTCTGATCGATAGGACAGTTGGGCACTACGATGAATCAGGCAATGAAATTGGGGTCCCACAACGATCAGTGCTGAGACCCTTGCTCTTCCACGTTGTAATGAGTGAGATTCACTAATATGACACTCATAACAAAATTCACACGATCAGTTTTGCGAGTGATTTGCTCGTCACATGTGGCGTAAGTAGCCCTCAAGACTTTTTAAAAATAAATTGGATGATCAAAGAAATAAATAAGAAAATGAAATCCTTAGGGCTGAGCTTCAATATTACAAAAACTAATATGCTTTTAGTATCGAGAAGACACGACAAAAACAACGTGAAGAAACAAATTATTGAGGCCATCAAGATAGATAACATTAAAATCGACATATGTCTAGAATTTAAACACCTAGGCGTCATTATAGACGAAAAACTGAACTTCAGTAGTCGTATAAACCATCTATCCAACAAAATAAAAAAATATTTCAACTCCTTTCGAGCACTTAATGGAAATACCTACGGCTATAAATTTAAAAACAGAAAAGTACGAGTACTATACATAATATTAAGCTCTAAGGCTTTTGGCTTCAATTTCTTCAACATGTGGTAGTCATGTCGAAAATAATGATAAAGGACTTGGAGGAGGACTGATTCGACACGGACTCGTCTTTTACTCTGAGCTTGATAATGGCAATTGCCGAAAGCACGTTTGCATCTTGATTTTAATTTAATCGTGCGGTTGCATTTGTCCAATAATGAATTTATTTTATTTATCTAACAAGTTGGAGGAGGATATTCGGAATGCTCATGGATTGACTTAGGGTTAATGTGCACTTATGGGACCAAAATAATGATGAAAACCTTTCTTATCATTTTTGGCCTTTCTTTGATAAAATGGCCACGATTCTGTATTTTCGGATTAGAATGACGTCATCAAAGTACAGAAAAATTATACAAATGTAGCCATCAACCGTAAGCCTACTCTTATACAAGATGGCGATAAATTATATTTAGCGTACACAGTGTTGAACCAGCTTAGCAGCAACTGGGGAAAAAAAACAAAAACAAAAAGATTGTCTACCAGAACCTTAATGATGCATAATTAAAGCATTGAAACAATCTTGTTCGTAACATTTTGCTTTTTGCTAGATAGTATCTGAAAAATTGAAAAAAAAAACAATTACCTCCCTGATTTTCAATCAGGAACAGTCGTCGGAGCCGTTAGGAATATGGGAATCACCGGAGCAGCAATTTTTGGAGAAAATCAAGAGGGTTTAATGTCTGATTACTTAATCAGGCTGAATGTCTCAGAAGGCGGAGCTCTCTCTCAGAGAAGAGCAGGATGCGACAGTGTGATGAAAGTGGCTGCCAGCCATGCTTGCGGGTTTGTTGATGAAGATAACCGCCGCCGAAGGTTGGAGGAGGAAGAGATGGATCTCGATGAAAGCATCGTGACAGGTTCTCAATATAGTGACTCAATCTCAAGAGGGACAAGGAGAGCAAGTGCTGATCCTCCAGCAGGGCCATCAAGAGGAAAGAAGAGAGCAAGGGTGGACTCACCTGATGTCAATGCTGAAAAAGCAGGACCTTCTGGGACACAACAAGCTCCCAAAGAGAAAGAGGTTGAAGAGGGTGTGAAGGATGGAGAAAAGGGTGTGCGCACTGTTGATGATATCATCGCAGAGCTGAAGCACCTTTCTTCTATCAAGGAGAAGACTCATAAAGACGTGTTGTCCATATTTGGAATCCTAAGACCAATGTTGGAGGCCTACGTCAATGAGAATCCAGAAGCAGGTAAGGATGATGCAAGGTCCTTCTTCGATAGAATTTTGGGTAGTGATGCAGCGGGAATAAGACCACAGATCAATTCGACTGTGAAAAGAGTGTTCAAGGAATTGTAATACTTCAAATTTATTTCAAATAATATTATATTTTAATTATTAATTTTTCATAATTATCTTTAAGTTGTAAATATGTTTTGAATTTTATATACTGTATCATTATTATCTTTTATATGTGGGTTTGTTTCAGTGGGTTCATTTTGGGTATGGGCAAAATTGGGGGGAATAAAGAGGTATCTTATGTAATCATACCTCTAAGCCAGATTTTATTCAGATTAAAACATATACGGAAGCCAACATAGAGTGGCAAATGGCACACATGGTCCATTTTTAAGCATATGGTTAATTGTTTGAAATTTGAAAAAATGGGTGAGTGCTTAGGCAGCCTGTGTCTACATAGGCTACTGTCAGTCTGTTCTCGTGCTTGTGAGAGGCAAGCTGTGGTCAAATCTCTTTGAAATACAAGTGAAAGTATGTATCACTAGTCAAGAAACTTCACCAATTTTTATCATAATTATGTGAAACACAAACTACTGGCGAAGGCGATTATTTCCCTGTAACCCTGGACCAAAAGTGGAGTACTGGCAACCGCTGAGGATCAACACTTGCGTCTATTTCAGCTATAGAGTAAGATGTCACCTAAACTACATAATTAATAATTGTATTTCATGTAACTAACATTAAGTATTATTTTAATTATTTGTACATCTCTACCCCACCTTCTAGGGATAGTAGTAGAAGAGCCCCCCCCCCCGGTAATTGTACCCCCCGACCTACATTTTTCTCCTGCCAGCTGCTCTGTGATCACTGTTCAGATCAATTCAGAACAACTGAGAGAATGATTAACAGCCAAAGTACGATAGGGAAACCCGTCCAGTGCATAGGTCAACTTGCCAAGTCTCTGCGGGCGACCCTTGAGTATGGAAGCAAATAGATATAAATATCACATATGATGAAAAAAACCCCTTACAGAGAGCGATCTCCCTGCAAGGGCTAGCTTCTAAAAATATCTTATCGCGCACAGAAACTTGCCCCAGAGGGAACGTCCTCATTGGAGAGCCCCCCCCCCAAAAAAAAAAATTAGATTCCCCGCTGTCCCGAGTCCCCTAGAGCCTGAAGTTTTTCCAAGTCCTGAAAATCATGACGTGACAACTTGAACGCACTGCAATTTCAAGAAAGCCGTCGTCCTTCCAAGTCCCCCTCCTATCATATATAGCTCGAAGGTCGGAATTTTTCCAAGTTCTTCTTCTATCATATAGCTAAAGGGTCGAATTTTTTCAAGTCCCCCTCCCCTCTCCGTGACGTCATCAACCACGCTCGCGGACGAAAATTTCCTGGAATTCCCCCCCCTCCCCCCCCCCCCCCAACAAAAGAAATAGCGGGTTCCCCGCTAAAAAAAAAATGTGTACCAGAAATTAACAATTACATTGACTCGCGCTCAATTGCTCACACATTCAATTATATCATCCAACCTGGATTTGAGAATGATTGAATCAACTTTTAGATTAATGAACTAAAACTCGTCATTATCAAGGCGCTCTGATTAAAAGTTAATTTTATGCACTAAAAAACCTGGAAGTAGTAATGAAAGTGAACACATATAACATGATTTAGACAATCATTTTCATTTTCAAAATAAAATATTGGCTAATCAGAAATCAATATCAAAGCTGGATATTTTTTTTCACATCCTTGAGTGAAGATGTAGGCATCGATACATCGTACATAGGTATTATATTTTATCGGTCAACTCCTTCTGTTTTTCCCTCGATTGGAATGTAACAGTACGAGTAAACACATTTTAATTGGTTAAAATATTTTTTTAATTAGTTATCTCTCATACGCCGCATCGTTTTTGCAGCTTTTAACAGTACTTATAACAACTTGAAAATAAGTCCACCTATCAAAGTATCGAAATATTACCTTCTGACTCGCAGTACTTCTGACGGAAACTTTAGAACTCTCTTCACACAAATAGGAGCCTCTCGATTTTCACTTTCCTATACACTTGAAAAAATTTTCCATCTCTCGCAAACAAAACTAGAGAATTTTTAATTTCCAACATTCGAGCAATTTCGATTTGTTCTTATGTACGTATTAAGAAAACAAAATTGCGCTTTTGCGAGACTATACAGCGTGATATTCGCGCGAACATTTTGATTTATCCGCTTAGTCGTTTGATAAGAATCGCGATCTCTTATTTTTATCCGCGGCTACGTGTGATATTTCGAACAACATTCTTGTCTAACGGTTTCCGATATAATTTTTCAAGCATTTATCATTATAATCGTCGGCAAATAAACATAATTATTATTCCAATAAGCTGCATATATGTAGAAATTGTACACCCTACGTAGTTATGTAAATAAATAGAAGTTACGAATGATAATTTCGTTGAAAAAAAAAAAAAAATTATAAAATCAACGCGAATCTATTGTGTATGATTATCATGGTGTAAGCAGGTTAATAAGTGCCACAGGCTAAACCACTACCGGATTTATCTAACCATGTAATATGCAAATTCGAATTTTCCTATTACTCTGTAGGTATCTATGCTGGGTAGAGCCGTAATATTGTGTGGCGGTCAAATTCGGAACTCTTCTTGAACATCTTGATGTATAATAGTTAAAATGTAAAGGTAAACCACTGTCTTAAAATCTTTCACAGTCTCCATCTCTCCCTCCTTGAATCTCGAAAGCCCGCGTTTTGTGAAGAATATAAACAGAAACTATTCGATTTCTTACAGCGCGAGAGATGACGATATCGCGAGCGGGGCGCGAGACTATTAAAATGTGAACAATTTTTATTCTTCGAAATTATGTCACCATTTCCTGAACACTATTATTAACCTAGATCATGAATGGATATGCGCGCTCGCACCGCTCTTCGCTCCTCGGTGCTGATCTGATTATTCATGCAGGTAAGACTGAATCGATGTGAAGAACTTGAAAAACTGGATTCATTGAAGGAAGAATTGAAAAAAGAAAAAAAAAAATTACTCACCGAAGCATCGAATTCTTTCCATTATTTTTTATTCGGTTTTCGGCGAGTGCTGACTGCAAGATTCTGTGAATAAGTTGAATCTGCTAATAAATGACGTTCTTATTATTGAATTGTCGATACATTCGTAAGTTAAAATTAGGAAAATAAAATGAATCTGATTCGACTAGTCAACATTAGTCTACAAAAGAAAATTACGATTTCCGGTATTCCGTATCTAAGTCTAAGTTTTTTCTTCTCTGCAACACTTTGTATCTGTATCTCCATCTCTGCGCTAACTATCTAAACATTGCATGAGACCGTATATAAATAAATAAATCGCTAAATTATATAACCTAATTTGGGTACATGAAGATGTTCGTATTCGAAGTCGAGATGATTGTTAGCGTTTTTATTCCTTCACAAACTTTTATGTAGGTATGAAGAATCGTTTCAACAATAATATATTGGTCGTGTTGCGGAGGAAGAATTAAAAAAAAAAAAAAATTTCGCTAATTTGTTCGAACCGGAATCATTAATTCAGCGACGAAGGATGATTAAATTAAGAATTCCAGATAGTAATCTCGATCGTGACGAACATTGTAGTGGTGAACACTAATTCAGGTATTTTTGAAGATCTCTAAGAGGTGTTGTTTTACTGATGCCGTTTTGAACGCGTATCTCCATTTTATTTGTGCGGACAGTTTTTCCACTCGCGATATTCCCTGAGACACGCAGTTATACCGTTGTCGAGTGGTTCATATTATTATTTGCGTGAAGGAGCATTAAGAAGTATAAAAACTAATGACGCTATCCGACAGAGACATGTACGATCAGTGTACGCAATAGAACCTGTATGGGGAGTACTTGGTCCACAGGGGGAAAACATAGTTCGTTAGCGGCAGGTCATCGCAAGTCAAAACGTATCTTCTCGCGCTGGCTTGTGAGGGGTACGTATGGGTATTTGTTCCGGAGTTTCCTTGTGAGTTAGGCGTACTCCACTACTACTTGGGAAGAGGGACATTTCCAATGGTGACTTCAAAAACATTAGTCTTGTTTCCCGACTCTTTCCATTTTTACTTCTAAAAAAGAAAACATTTTGTTGGCCACGGGCTGAACAAAACTTGCACTAATGAAAAGGGCTTTTCCTCACATGTGTATCTGAAAAAATATTTTCCGTAACGTTTCGTTAACCTCGTTGTCTTTATCAAACGAAACTGCAAAGAAAACACAAAAATCAAAGTGGAGTTGAAATGAAAAGTAAACACAAAAAGCTTGAGAAGGTACGATGAGGCCACCAGGGATAAACATAGATTGTTAGCCGCGGTTCACCGCGAGCCAAAACGTACCTTCCCGCGATAGGTTGAGGAGGGTGAATATGGATGCATGTATCGGCGTTTCCTTGTGAGCTCAAGCCCACTCCACCTCACTACTTGGGTGAAGGGAGATTTCTAATGGTGACTTGGAAAAAATTACTCTCGAGAGAAGTGTTGAGTGTCCTGACTCTTTCATTTTCAGCCCTAAAAAAGAATACAATTCGCACTAATGAAAAGAAAAAAACAAATAGATCTTTCCGCCCATGTATGTGAAGAAATATTCATTTGTGATGTTTCGAATACCTCTTAGTTTTCACCAAACAAAACCGCACAGAAAACACAAAAATGAAAAGTGAACAAAAAGCTAAAGAAGGTATGTTTTGAGCCCACCAAGAAAGAACAAGGTTCGTCAGCGGTGCGTCATCGTAAGTCAAAACGAACCTTCCCGTGCTAGCTCGAGAAGGGTGAGTATGGATACAAGTTCCAGCGTCTCCTTGTGAACTGAAGCGTACTCGAAGAGAGGGATTTCTGATTGTGACTGAAAAAAAAATTACTCCTACAAAAATAAGTCTTTCGTTTCCCAATTCTTCCAGTTTTACCTCTGAAAAAGAACACAGTTTGTGAGTCGCCAATACCATTTTGAACTAGCTCGAGAAGGTACGTTTTGACTCGTGGTGAACCTCAGCTAACAAAGTGTGTTTTTACCCGGTGGCCTGAATGTACGCCACATACTACAGGCTGCAAAACACCGTAATTTTCAAGAATATGAAGACATACTGGCGTCATTGATGAAAAATACTCCCTGACAGTTTTTAAACACGCGGACATAGACGGAAAGTACCTGTTGAGGTCGCACAAAATGCTGCTCAACCAACCGTTAGTCTTCCCCGGAAATAGACAACACCATCTTTACAATAGATGATCATGAATCAGCTGTAGGAAAAGCAGGAGCCACACAATTTAAATGCGATTGTTGGACAACAACGCGTACGAGTTGAAGAACACGTATTCTCACAAAACATCGTTACTATACACTATTGAACTGAAAGAAATTTGGCGAACGCTGATTTCGCAGGAATGTTTTTCTCGACGTGGTACTGAATGCGTGTTTTGGAGGCGCTTTCGCACTTACCGATGTAGAGTACAAAGTTTTCATGGCACTGAAATAGGCAAGTACCACATTTAGACAAGAGGGAAGTAGTGTCCTTTCCATTGAACCACTTTGGATGTAAACCTCCCATTGACAGTTTTAAGTATTCTACTGGTGCGGAATCTTGATGAAGCAGATGAAGACATCCGCCAAAAAGGCGTTTCAAAGACCGAGAGGAATATGAAGGAAAGAATAGTGGCAGATTTAGTAGCCCCTGTTGTCACTTACCAGCGACGCTCCAATGTACCTTAACGAATTCACGGAAGAAGACCTCCAAGTACCACCTTGTCATCACTGGAGCACATAAGGGCAATAGTACTGTTGTCAAGGGGGCCAACAATGGACGAATGATTGGAACCGATTGGCGCAGAAGTCGACCCTCAATTCCGTTTCTTTACGTATAATAAGAAATTTCGTGCGGCTCAACTCATATAGATACGGAAGCCCTGAAAGGAAGGCCTTCGTAGTGCCTAATCCTCGAATATAATGCTAGGTGGGTCTTCGATGATCCCGCTTTGCTTCAAATCCACATCATCACTTAAGAATTAAATTGAATAACCCACAAAATGAAGCGGCTGTTCCGTCGCCTTTCATTCCTGAATTTCTCTCTCTCCCTTCTTCAAGGATACCCTTCCCTCTTGGTACACATATGTCAGACAAACCTACGATTGACAAAGGTATCTCTATTGGGGCCCCGTTAAGGTCACTTATATCTGAAGTGTTCATGAAGAAAATGGAACTTCCGTTTTTCGCATACTCTCATCAGTCATCACTCATGTTATTCTCTGGCATTGCTATGTTGATGACGTCATATTAATATCTGGATTGGGCCCGAAGAACTCATCCAAAAACTTGAAGTGACTGTTTATTATATTATCAAACAAGTAAAAATTCATTTTCATCAACGGTCCATCTATTGAATTCGTTACTGAGGTCGATGAAGCGAAGATCGATTACAGTTGAACACAACAAGTATACCTTTGGCATTGATCTCTCTATCCATGGACCATCATTCTGCCCATTGTCCCATGTACCAGTGGCGTAGCGAGGGGGGGGGGGGGGGTTACGAGGGGTCGAACCCCCCCCAGGAAAAATTAAATATCAAATTCTATTCCTAATAGTAATGAGAAATCGATGAACGATCGAATGTTTGTAATGTTTTATGCTGCTGTGTAAAAATTATGATGACGAAATCTTTTCCACTCTCTTCTCAACGATTCAGGAAGATAGTGAAAAACTAGATTTTGAAATGAGAATGCCACGAATCACCACAAAGCAGAGACATCGTTCTAATGCACCAACTTCTTCTCCTGAAGATCACTATCATGTGAACGTCTTTATCCCATTCCTAGACCACGTCATAAGTGAATTGACTGAAAAATTTCTAAACCACGAAGAAACGCTCGCAAACTTCAACATTCTCACAAACACCAATCCATTGGATGAGGAGCAGAAAAAAAATGTTAAAAAATTATTAAAACTGTATGAGTCCGATTTGAGAGAGGGTATTTCTTTTGACAAAATGATCATAGAAATCGATACATGGAAAAGCCACCTCAAGATGTGTAAAATTCTTGGTGAGAATTGTGTGCTCGATCATTGAAAAATTGTAATAATACGTTTTTCCCAAATATTCACATTTTATCAAGTATTTTTTGTTGTCTACCCGTTACAACTTGTACACCTGAACGAAGTTTCAGTAATTTAAAATTTCTAAAAAATTACTTGCGTAATTCTACATCTGAGACTAGGCTGAATGGCCTAGCTCATTTGTTTATTAATAGAGACATCAACATTGATGAAACCGAAATTTTGAATTATTTTTGCTCTAAAACAAGACGATTAGATTTTCAATTGTAAATTGTAAGCGCTAAGCTATGTTTTCTTTTCCAGAATAAAATGAATACGGGAAAAATGTACTGTGGACTTTCTGCAATTTTTCAATAATTCTTTTCATCTTCCCTCATTTCTCTTTGAAGCCCGCCCCTGCGAGACTGTTTAGTGTTTCCTTATTTTGCCAATTTCTGAAACTTTTTTGTATCATATCTTTTCTCCAACTTCTTCAACCCCCCCCCCCCCAGAAAAATTTCCTGGCTACGCCACTGTTATGTACTCCGTATCACTCCGAATGGGGATCTCGCACGGTAACTTGGTCAAGAGCAGAGGATTTCTTTCACGCAATCGAGAAGGACTTATCAATCGAACGATGGAGAGGTCGTGGGTTTAGTAGCGAAATTTGTATCAGCGTAAGCATTTACATAATAAAAAATTATACTCAGCCAAAAAGATGTGGAATGACCTGAAATCCACATACCATGAAAGTTAGTGGGTACCAAATACTAAGCCAAATACCTCACTGAACCGACTTCTTCTTCGTTTACACATGGAAGTATAGATAGACCAATCGAAGTACATCATAATAGAGACGCAACTCATTTTCTACGATCATTCGCGAAGGAAGATTTTCTGCATAAATCATCTCTATCGAATCACATTTTCAATTCGGGACGTGCAGCGCTATTATCGACTGCTTATATCAATGACGAGGAGGTGAAGATTATAATAATGATGACTAAGGAGCTCATTGTAAACAATTTTTTATGCAGTTGGCAGTATTTGAATACTGATCACACACCATGTGATTTATCGGAAACGATAAATGCGAATATTCATGATTTTCTGGAATCTCATTGGAGTTAGCCTATGTATTTGCTTTTCATCTTGTCTCAGACTGAATCCCCTCCCCTCTACATCAATACTGCCAGTCTAATTATATATCTCGCATCTCTTCCCAAAACCTATTACCCTTCCTTACATTCTGTTTTCCCCTCTTTACTAGATAGTCTCCGCACCCTGACGGCCAACAACTCCGGAAAGTCTCGAATTGATTCATCAGATTGCATTTTTTCATCTCGCTATGTTCATGCTCTTTTTGCATCAATCGTATGGCTGACATTAATCCTGCTTAATGACTCTTGAGCAATCACAGAGCTCGAGAAAAACAAATTTCCTATTTCTACAGAGTAGTTTTACGTATCTATTAATAATCTTACCATGACGTTAAAATTAACAGAAATCTGACTTCATTTTGAAAAGGCGAGAAATAGAAATAGGGGATGTAATCACAGGCATTAAAGACGTCAGTGCCTGATCACAAAGAGTATACACATAAAACTGTACACAACGAGTCTCCTCGCTTCAATAATTATTATGAGCGTAGTTCGGTTCGCAAGTAAGACCGCATCCTCTACGTTGATCGCTAATGTTAATAAAATTGTATAGCCGGACGCCGTAAATAACGCCATTTATTTTATCTTTCTACTAGTTCGCGTTCGAATAGAACGACACGCAGATTAAAAATGTAGCGGGTATAAAATTAAATGCGTCTAAATTTCGATATTTTGAAAAAGAGACATAAGATAGAAACACATCGACACTCATTGTAATTAGAATATATTAAAATAGAGAGGAAAGCGAAGATTTTTGTTAGGATACCGGTTTATTTTTGTAGTTGAGTAATTTCATCTTAATCTATCGATTTTTCAATCGTCGTTGAACGTTTAGTTTGCTGTTCGGCACGGCTCAGATCAAGATTTGGTCAGTAATTAGTACGATTACGAAAGGCCAAAATCATCGAAATCGTACTAATTTAAGAATTATCATCTAAAATTGTCGAGTCCAGGTCTGCGAGCACGCACTTCGGTCATTAATGATTTACAGTTACAAAGATACCTCAATTATAAACGACAAAACGACAAGATATTTTGATTAAGATAATAGGAAGGGTTCTACTGCACTACAAACTTTATAAAAAGTTCAACAGTAGAGTGGTCACATAAGTTCTGACGCTTTTGACTCCTCTCCGTAAAACTATTTTTCAAATTTGCACACTAAAGACGTATTCAGCTCTTATGAAGCAAATACGAATCATTTTATAAGAGTTTTTTTTGTACCAAACGGGCATCAATTTAACAGAAATTCAAGTGTCATCCACCTTTCATTGTCAAGCACTCTATCTTCCAATGGATATGTTAAATTTTAACCATCACCACCATTCACATCGGTTCCTGTTTCTCTGCAGCGATATTGTTGAAATATTTCCGGCGATTAATTTCATAAACTTTGGATTTTCCATTTTGAAATTTTTTTCTAGACAATTATTTTTTTAATGGACGTAAGTTTGAGACATTGCGCTCCGACGGAGAATCACGCTAGTTGCAGAGCAAGACTAGACTGTGGATACGCCTGCGAGCGGACGTGCCACGAAGACGACCCAAAACATTTGCATGTGGATAAATTTGGAATTTTCTAAATTTTAATTTTACTCGATCTCATTTTACATTAATGTTTCTTTCTGACGTCTTTTTCTATGGAACTTATGAAGTATGAATGCCCGAAACCGTGCAGTGAAGTAAATAACCGTTGCAAAAGTGGGGAGTACATAGAAATTGTGTAGCGACAAATGCGACGTCAGGAAAGAGCGTTTGCGAAGAGTATTTCGTCATTGAACAACCACAGACTCCCCAAGTCCCCAAAAAACGTGGACGAAAGAAGAAAGTACTAGTACCATTTATCGACGATTTAGGATTAGATTCAGAAGAATCCGGAGTAGATGAAGATTCTATGGAGGATGCACACACTTCTGAATCCCCAAAAAACGTAAAAAAAAAAAGAATGAACTTCCACGCCCTGGTGCAGAAATGGAATTAGATGATGAGTTTATCGTTGATGGAAATTTGGAATTGGAAGCTGAAGCCCCACCCCCTAAAAAAGCGAGAAAGAAAGGAGCGTACTGGTGTTTCAATTGAGCCATCCAGCGTTGGAGGAGTGAAATCAGACAGAAACGTAGACTTATGTGTACAGATACTTCTGGCTGATTTACGTCAAGAGGTAGTCGCAGAGCCAGTCACTTGTAAACCAAAAGCTGACGATTTCGTTATCGTGAAATATGATGTTGAAATTGCAACTCGAAAGAAAACGAATAAACCTTCGACTGAGAGAAGACTTTTCTTGGGACAGGTGCGTGAAGTATTTGCTAACAAAGTTCAGGTCCAGTTCCGCCGCCCTCACAACGGAAGTAAGACGACTTTCAATTTTCCAGGAGTAAAAAATTTTGATTGCATCGCTTTTCCTAATGTGGTACGAATATTTCCTAAACCAAGCAGGAACAGAGAATTACCGCACTTATCTTGCGTTATATTCATAATCTCAGGAATCCTGAAAATCGAATCACAGGGTTTCTCACTTCAAATGAATTACATAATGCAATTATTCGGTTAGTCTGGTTAGCTCAGCGGCAAACTTTCGCAACTGAACTTCACCTACTGACAAATAATAAACAATTGCCAAAAAATAATAAACTCATTTCGTTATCATCATTTATTGATAAGGACGGAAATGTAAGAGTAGGAGGACGTTTAGATCAAGCATTTCTATCGTACGATCAAAAACATCCCTTATTATTATCAAATAAACATCCGTTTTCCTATCTTATTGTGCAGTATGGACATCTTCGACATCTGCATGGAGGAGAACGGATGTTCAAATCTGGATCATACGACTTGACGATCTAATTAAAAAATGTATTAAACAGTGTATGAAGTGTCTACGTCTTAAGGGAGATTCGCATTCGATCTCCTTCGTTCTCGGCTCACACCTAATTGTACTTTCACGTACGTTGGTGTGGACTATACGGGATCGATTTCGTACGTAGAAACTAGAGGTAGAGGCAGAAAACAAATTCTGAAGGCATATATTGCTATTTTTGTCTGTTTCAATACAAAGGCTGTACATTTAGAATTGGTTTCAGACTTATCGACTCGTACATTTCTAGCTGCATTCGATAGATTTATTTCTAGAAGAGAAATTCCCTCTAAGGTTCGATCAGATAATGGAAATAATTTTGTAGGTGCAGCTGCCGATTTAGAGAGCTTACAAAATTTCTTCAGAGATAATGGAGAAAGTATCCATCGCTATCTGTCTAATCTGAGGACCGCTTGGAGTTTTAATCCTCTATGGGCTCCTTCTTTCGGTGGCTTATGGGAAGCTGGCGTCAAAAGCGCTAAGAGTCTCCTGTATGTCACATTAGGCAACTATCTATTCAACTTTGCGCCATTGTCAACTCTGTGCACCCAAATTGAGGCGTGCCTAAATTCAAGACCGTTGTATGCCGAATCACTAGATCCCAATGATGTCGAAGCATTAACTCCTGGTTATTTTTTGGTAGGGCGAGCTCTCACAGTGCTTCCTAAACCTGATTTATCAACTGTGCCTCAAAATCGACTTAAATATTGGGATATAGTACAACATCAGTTGCAAAGGTTTTGGAAGCGCTGGAATCAGGAATATCTCAATACGTTACAGCAACGGTACAAATGGCGTATCGAGAAAAATGATCTTAAGGTGGGAGAAATTGTCTTGATTAAAGAAGATCATCTTCCTCCTCCTACTTGGCCTTTAGGTAAAATTATTGAAGTACATCCGGGAGTTGACGGACACGTTCGTGTGGTCACTCTCAAAACGAAGAACGAGAAAATCGTTAAACGGTCCTTTTCCTACCGTTTAATAATCTTCGCTCTTTAATTTTGTACTTGTTTGCAGATGACTAAAATGCGGGCTATCTATCGACACAAGAGAAAAATTTCGATTTTTTGTTCTACTTATCGAGAATTAATTTTTTTTCTCTTTCGTTGTAATGAATTTCCTTTCTTTTTGGTTCGAGAATTATCTTAGATTGTGATTATTAATTGCAAATATATTGTCAAATATACCCCATTATTTCGACAGTAGAAATTGATTCTCACTTTTCGTTATCTATCGCTGAGTAATTCAATTATCATTGAGTATAATTACAAGTTATTATAACTACTCTTGGAGATTTGAGAGAGCATTTTTGTTTGCGCAATTCGAGGTAGGCCTACCGAACATACTCAGTAAACTATCTGGCATCAAATTTAAAAAAAAAATCTGTTACATCGCTCTTTCGCTCAAATCTCTCCTTAACTCAATCTATATTTAGCCTCAGTCATCAATTTTTTTTATTTGCCCAAATCTTGAGTCATTTATTGAAAGGTAAATGATTATTCCAGTTTGGTCAATCAATTATATATTGATCAGAATTTTTTCTGATCAAGGCGGGAAGATGTTCAATTATGAACATTTTGACATTTTCGTGTTTCATTTGCGTTCTCGAGTCACGTGTACGGTAAGTAACGCGGTGTACCTTTACACACCTATCATGCACGTACACACACACTCAAGGCAGTCAGATGATTCAAGCTTACTCAGATTGGCAGCCTAATGTCAATGCCTTAGCGTATGACACAATATTTTCTGTCCATCTATGTTCAAAGAATTGTATTGAGTTTTAGTTCTGAATAAAGCGGCTACCCCGCCTGTCACGTGTTTTTATTTGACGGCTCGAGACAATCTTGTAACTTGTCGCCGACAACGCGATACAGATTGTATTCGTACACGTGAATTTATCCACGCACAATCTCTTCCTTAAGGACAGCGGAGAAAAAAGGTATGCTTTTCGATATAATTTTTGATCATTTTTCGGTGTTTGTTAGCTTATATCGTAAGTGTCCCCGTTTGATACAATCGATACTTTGGTGTTTTAGAAGTTTCAGCGAAGTGATACTGTTTTCCTATATCCTTCATCTGTCCTTTGACCGCTCACTGGAGCTGGCACACTCCGGGTCGCGCAATCTCAAACAAACGCGGGTGACCGGTCTTCAAATCCACCGCAGAGCTCAGCTCTAGCGAGAACCCTGTCAGCTGGAACAGTATAAAAATGGGTGTGCAAGATGGGCTCACCTCGGCTGCACAGACTGCGCTGCCCGATTCGTTCTAATATCATCGGTAACACTCATTGGGATTTAAAATCGCGCTGGAAATTATCGAAAAATTTCAATTTTATCACTTGTAATATTATTGTTCTATAGGTAGTGGTGATGGCGATGATCGCAATGGTGGTTTTAGGGAATCGAGTGATGTGGAAATTTCGGTTCCTGTAAAAAAGGCTCGATTAGAAAATGTAGCCTCGACCTCTCGTGAAACTCAAGTCTCTAATATTCAAAGCGCAACAGCTTCTGTTGAACGCATAGCTTCACTTCAATTAGAAGATATAACCTCGACCTGTCGCGAGACTGAAGTCTCTAAGATGCAAAGCGTAATAGCTATGTGTCAAACCGCAGTAGCTGCTGTTAAACGCGCGACAGCTTCTCTTGAAAGCGTTCAAGAGCCTTCGTCACCGGAACAGGCAGACGCGCAAGACGATGCGCGCTGCCTTTTTTGTGACGAGTCTTACTACGAAGACACGAGCGGCGCCTCGTGGATAAAATGTAATGGGTGTGCAAGATGGGCTCACCTCGGCTGCACAGACTGCGTCACAGATGCGTACGTCTGCGAATTTTGTCGATCTGCGAATCGTGTTGATGCTAAAGGACAACCCTTACGATTCTAGGTACTCTATTTTTGTACTGGTCTAAATGTGACCTGTGATGAGGAAAAAGATGCTCATTACCCATTGGCAGGAACACAATTTCTGTTTGATTGGATACGGCATCCGATCAGACAGAAATGGTGTTCCTGTCAGTGGGTAATGAGCCACCCTTTTTTTTATCACAGGTCACAAATTTTTTTAAAAAAAAGCTCAAAGAAAAGGACTCTTGGCCCCTTTAGTTGGGAGACGGAAGCGCAGCCGAAATTTCTCGGAAAGGGAGGTGAATAAAAAAAGTTTTTTAGGAGGGTTCTTGAACATCTTCCTTGTCTGTAATTTGGATGTTTCAAAGTAAATTTTTTAGGATACTGATACTATTATCGAATTGTAAATAACTCAACGAAAGCTTTATATGGAGCTCTTTTGTTTCGATATTATTTTAATAGCTCATGAACTGCTCCGCATCAATAATATAATCTTAATAATCACGCTTTAGTTTTAAATTTTGATCTGGCAGCTGATAAGGTTTTTTAACATGTTTATATTCCTTTTCAGTTTGTAAAATATATACTTAATACACTCTCTTTACCTGTAAACTGATGAGAAACGTTGGCCTTCTACTTATGTTGCGTTGTTCATACGTTGAATCTATTTTCTAAGTGGAATTTGTTTCAATCTAATTTTGGTACTTTATGAAAATGATGATGTGACGACTCGATGTAAGCAAGAGTTTTGCCTTGCACAGCGAGGTCGATTCCTTGGTCCGATATCCCAGTCTACTTGTAAATAATTCATCAAAGATATGCACGTAAGTTGCAAGATTATCCGGCGAAAATTGACCTACCCGAAATATTTTAGAATTTCAATCTCATATTATAACTATGTAGTTCGGTGGTCAATTACTTAACATATATATCAGGGAAGGGACTTTGGGAAATTTCGACTTTCGATCTAAACACATATGAAGTGGTGGAGTTGAAAACATCTGGACCGCGGAGTTGTCTACATCAGGAAGGAGATGTGGAAGAATTTTTACCCTTGAACTACATCGGGTGGACCAGAATGATGTTACCAGATAAATGGGAGTTTGCACTAAATCTGTTCCAGCGTAAAGAGGCGAAACGTGAGATGTAAACATCAAATCTAAGAAATTTGTACCTAAATTCTATTTTCAATTCGCGCCCCCGTTCATTTTTTTACGACTTTTTTGAGGCGAGTTATAGGCCAAAATGTGCCAAAAATTGACTAATTTGACAAGATATCATCCGAAATAAGAAATTGAAAATTCACCCACTTTCGAGCTACATGAAGCTCGAAAGTATGTCAAGAGAACATGTAAATATCGAAATAATAGTGCGTATAAATAAATAATTTGAAGAAAAAAAAAAAAAAACTTTTGAGCTTTATACACATTCTTTTCCACGTACATCCTCGTCCTTACTTCCCTTTCTTTCTTATCTACGTACGGCATGTCGAAACATACGATATAACGTGATCGCTTCTCGGGGCTCCTATCGCACTCGGGTGAGGTACGAAAGCCGGGAAGTCAGTCGTCGTTTCCTTTGCGTCTATGATGTATACAGTGCGCAGTGTTTCATCGATATACTCGTAAACGTGAAGAAAATTTAACGCGACCCTACATTGAGAGTCAGAATTATTACACCTCGTACTCAGAAGTTCCGCGTCTGGCCGTTTCGCGGAGAATTTGCGAGCTCAGGTACGTTAAATCTTGACAAACACGAGGACCGTGACTTTCCAAATTTGGCCTGATGTTCGTGATTCAGTTTTCGGGGTGATATAAGACCCCCTCCGGAGCGCTTTCCCAGCCCGATCTCCATCGATTGTTTCAATTAAGGTTTCTCAATCGATTGAGGAAATCCTTCATTTCGAGAACTCCGTTACTACAATATCGATGTGCGGATTCCAACACAGGTATCCGACCTCGCTCATCCGATTCCAGACGTCGTCAAAGTTCATCATTGTAATAAGTAAATTTATTTTTCTTTATACACATACGATAACGCTGTTTATCCTACTCGATTTACGGGAACAAAACGCTTTGTTTCGTAGACGAAACGACGAACTAGTGTGAGAGCGTTCGAGTTCTTACAGACGGTCTACTGCGCATGTGCAAGTGTTTAGAAAAATTTTTGTATTCGCCCATGGTGAGAAAAGAATTCGCGGGAACGGAGAAACAGAAGTACAGAACAATCACTCAGTTCAGTTCACTGTCACGTACACACGTAGTACGTACATTATGGTATTACCATTGTAGACTGTACATTTTACTCATTTACTAGTTTTAATTATTTTTTGAACATGAGCGATTCTGAAACTAGTGCGAGTGATGATGATGTCGATTATGACGAATCTTTACCAAAAAATATTATGGAAGCAGCTGCCAGCGCGAATGCAGAACTGATTCCTCCGGAATCTAAAGATAAGTACCAAACCGTTTATAACAGTTTCATGGAGTGGAAATCTTCGAATGGAATTAGCGATGCTAAATCGTTTGATGAAGAGGTCTTTCAAGCATATTTCCACGAATTATCATCAAACTACTCGCCAAATACTTTGTGGTCCAAATACTCGATGCTTAAGGCGACTCTAATATGCGTATCATAATGTCGATATTTCCAAATTTAATAAGCTCAGACCGTTCATAAAACGAAAGAATGAAGGATACGAGCCGAAGAAATCTTGTATTTTTAAAGCTGAAGAAATACGACGCTTTTTGAAGGATGCTCCAGATGAACAGTGGCTTGCCATGAAAGTGAGTAAATACTATGAATTAAATCTGGCGAATCTATTATTTATGTAGTAATCTTTATCATACCTTCTCATGAATAAAATCACTTTGATAGGTGGTGGCGATCGTCGGAATTAAAGGCGCGTGCCGAGGAATAGAATTGACAAACTTGACCGTTGATGATGTCGAAACTGCACGAGAGTATGCTCCTAATCAATTTAGTGCGAACAAAAACCAAGAAGAATCGTTCATTTACTGTCCGAAATGACCCAAATGGAATTCAGTATTTCAGTTTAGTGCAGAAGTATCGAAATCTTCGACCACAAGCTTGCTCCACGAGTCGTTTTTTTCAACTTATCGAAATGGTAGATGCTTTCGAATGCCAATTGGAAAGAATACTATCGCGAAAATGCCCAAGCAGATTGCAGAATACTTGAATTTTGACGATCCAAAAAAATATACTGGTTAGTAAATTGATAAGATCTGAAGTTGAACTAAAATATTGGAATTGTTAGTGAATATTTCTGATTGTTGCAGGTCATTGTTTTCGTCGTACGGCAGCAACATTTGCAGCAGAGAGTGGAGCGAACTTGGTTGATATAAAACGAATGGCTGGTCATAAGTCGGATACAGTGGCTCAAGCTTATATAGATGATAGCATAGCCCTCAAAAGGCGTGTTGAAGATCTGGTTACAGGGAATATCAACACCACGAATTTGAAGAAACATCGACGTTCGTTATCATCAACTAGTCGCAGTCGTAATTTGAAATCTAATGGATGTAATGTTTCGCATTCCCTCCCTTCAGTATCGGAAACATCGGATGTTTTTGTTACAATTGATCCCCAATCTTTTGAGAAAAATATCGATGAGAGTGAATCTCTTTCTGTGAATCATGAGAATCAAATGATTACTCTCGATGAATTGAACGTTGAAGAACTTGATGCCTGTGAATCTGTTTTAAAATCGGTTGAAAATAATGCGTCTATGTGTAAATCCTCTCTTGATAGGCTTAACAAATTTGTATGCTTGACAAATTGCTCCATTGGTACATTAAATATTCATGTACATAATGGATCAAAGATGAACTGATCTTTTTCTCTTTTTACCAGTATTATTACCCAATGTAGGCCTGACTTGAACTCTTGTTATGAATTTTTAACTTTCAAAAACATAATTTTTATCTCTTTCTACTGAGTAGTAGCTAGGTATTACTCTCTGATCATTCGAAGATTTGATTTTTATTTGTGTTCTTTAGTTACCATTCGAGTTTTGATCTTTTTTTTTCTCTCCTTCGTTCTCTACATAGAAAGAAGATTTCCTTTTTTTTTTTACCGAGTATAGTAGTAATTTTACTATCACTCAACTTTTTGTTCTTTTATCATTCGAAGATTTGATTTTTATTTGTGTTCTGTTTTAGTTACCATGAGTTTCGATCTTTTTTGTTTTTGTCAATAAAAAATTGTTTCAGCATGTACTTTCGTATTAATTGATGATCACCTATTCTGAATGTGCAAGTACGTTACACAATTATTGTAATGCTACACCAGGTACCTACACAATCGTTTTTCGATAGAAGATCGTTCTTATTACAATTTCGTTCAGATACCACATATTGTCGCAAGATGAAACGAATCATTTGACCCGAGTGTTGATGGTTTGATACTGCTATCGTTGATCGAAACTTGAGGAGGAACGTTGCGTCTGTTACGTCTCGCGCCGATATAGGCGGCAACTAAACATGAACAAGATCGTGACAAGAGAACGTGATTTTCTATCAAAAAACAAGAAACGGTTTTCAATTCACCGCGAAAATATTTACTCTTGGAAACGCCCTATCTTATTTCATTGATTTTCCGAAAATTTCTTTTTGTGAAGTAGCGTTAATTTTATGAAACATTATCCTACAGAAATAGCACCGGTAATGATCTTATACCTCTTGGATTACGCAGTATCATACATCATCGTATGTGTGTAAAGAAAAATGTTATATGCAACACGGTAGAAAAAGCGATTTCTCAACTCAGTGTGAATATCGACCCTCGCCTCCGGCTCGTGTCGCTAACTTCACACCCGTTGAGAAATCGCTCATTTTTCTCCCTTGTTACATAAATAACTATTTAGTTATCGAGTACGCATCTTTCCGACGAGTAAGTGATTAGTCATCATAGTTATTTTGTTTATTTTTTTTAATTAATTAATAAATATAGGTCATTATCGAATGATGGATCGATTTTCTTTACTTTGTGAGCTTTGTGATTAAGAGGAAGGGGGTGTGGATGATACGGGTCTGAATATTCTCTCGCACAACTTTTGGAGGTATGTACTTCCTTGGGATGCTGCTGTGCATATTACGAATTTCATTTCTTCTACAGATAGGTACCTTTTCTCGAGGATGGTGAAGGGAATTTCTTCTGTTCTTAAATAGTTTCCGTTCTTTTCCCTTTCAATAGTTTTAGTTCGTTTCTTCCTAGGTTTTTGTTTTTTTTTTTTTACGTCCAATTTTCCATATTTTATCAAACCCTGGTGGTTGCATCAAGAATCCTTTATTCTTCGACTCCATCGATAAACAAGGTGTGTTTATCTTCGTCGTAGCTGTCCAAGTATCAACCTTCGCTCCGTAAAAAGGTAGTCCCTCTCTTTTTCGTTTCGTGCCAGTACTGATCGGTGGTCTGCCCTAAATTGAACTTACGTAGCTGGGAAAAGGTCTCTTCATGCTCTCCGACCTGCTGAGATAGTCGTACGATCCCTGTTTCACTTGAGATAGGGGGAGAGTTTTCTCGCGCCTTGAAGGGCTTATTCACATAATACGCTTCTTTTTGGGGTGGATTTAGTTTCCTGTTTAACATAGGTAAGACTTCTCTCCTGCGGGTGGTGGGCTGCGATCGTACTAAAAGGATTTGAGTCAACATTGTCGCCCTAAACAATAAAGAGGAATACTCCGACGTGGAGTAAAAAAATGCAAACCGCAGAAAAAATGAAAATACGACGAGCGCTTTCGGTTAACCAACCATCTTCGAGCCTGAAATGAAAGCAACTGACGAACAAAAGAGAAGAACGAGGTATTAAGATCGTCCAAACGAGAAATCACGGTGTGAGTCATAAACAAGTTCGATCAGGCCATCTTCCGGAATATACGAATTAAGAACAGTGATACCGTCAGTGTTGAGATGACGAATTATCTCTATATTCTCGAGGGCGATACGCTTACGGTGAGAATTCTCCTTATGGAGGAGCTTTTCGGATCCCTCACGGAAGCTGTGGCCACTGTTTATTAAGTGATCGGCGAAAGCTGACTCCCCCAAGTGTCCCTTCTTCCAAGACTTCAGGTGCTCAGCTACTCGAACTTTCATTTGGCGGCTGGTCTCACCAATATAAAAGCTTCCACAATCCTCACACTCCAACTTATACACACCACTCCTCTCATCAACAGGTATGGGGTCCTTCAGTCTCACAAACAACCTCTGGACAGTGGTAGGGTTGTAAAACGCGGGTCTGAAGCCAAACGGGCGAAGGGCCCGACCCAATCCGGCATGCTCCTCCCCCTTGAGTTGGATTACTTTATGAAGGACGTCAATGAAAAGTGTCGGAAGTTTGAGGCGAAGTTGAAGGAGAGGAAAAATAAGAAGCTGTCCTCCCTAATGACGGTTAATGGGGATGTGGTTGAGGAGGGGGTGAGTGACGGTGTTTTCGTTCATAAATTCCATTCCCCCTCATAAATAATAGTCAGGTAGTGTTCAATAGTGACGAAACATCCCTCCTTGAGAAAGGTGTGAAGTTCAGTATGCCTCCCCTCAAGAATGATGAAACCTTGGCGAATGTCGTTGCGGATCTTGCTTGCGGTCAAGATTGGTCCTGGTTTTAATACCCAGAAAGTCTGTGCCGAATTAGTCCGTAATAACCCCCTCCCTCGCATGAGTAATAAATTGGGAGGAGTGATTCAGGGTTTAAGGAGGAAGATGAAAAAGGGAGATTTGATCGTCACCAAGCCTGACAAGGGCAACGCTGTTGTAGTGATGGAGAGATCGGCCTATTCTTCTAAGGTCCATGAAGTCCTACAGCCGTGTGGTGCTGAAGAGAGTGAGGATTTCAGCTTTCTCAAGCACGTCAAAGAAGTTAGGAGTGTCATCAACAGGAGTGAGGCTGTTATCAAAACTCCTGCTTTGAAAAAAGCCCTCCTCGTTCCTAACCCCACACCCCCCCCTCTTGTACGGGCTGCCTAAAGTGCATAAGAACAATACCACGATGCGACCCGTTGTTTCTTTCGTCTCCTCTCCTACCTACCTCCTTGCTAAATTCCTTGACCGTTGGTTCAAAAATCGTATTGATTTTGAATCCCCTCATTCGGTCTTGAATTCGGCCTCTTTAACTGACGTCCTCAAGGATGTAAGCCTTCCCCCGGGAACGACCATCTGCTCGTTTGATGTTGTTGGTTTGTTCCCGAATATTCCTAAGGCTGCTACTATCCAGCGTATGGGTGAGCTACTCGTCAAAGCCAACATTCCTAATAACGAGCTTCACGAATTCTTCGATCTTCTTAATACTTGCTGGTCCCCTAACTATTGTAAATTTGAAGGGAAATTTTTCGAGTTCCCTGACGAAGTAGGGATCCCCATTGGATCACCACTAGGCTCTCTCATATCCGAAATCTTCATGTCTAAGTTTGAACTTGACCTCTTTTCCTCGAACCAGGTGTTACTTAATCATATTCATTATTGGCACAGGTACGTTGATGACGTTCTATGTACCTGGACTGGTCACCCAGATCTCCTTGGTGAGTTTCTGAGGTATCTCAATTCCTGGTACCCTTCCATCAAATTTAAGTTGGAAATAGGGGTATTTTCCATTAACTTTTTGGATTTATCGATCTCTATAATAGACGGTATCCATAAGTTTGGAATTTACAGGAAAGATACTATGACCGATGTTTTAGTCCACGGTGGTTCGTTCGGTCCTGTTGCTCACAAGATGGCTGCTTTTCATAGCCTAGTTCACAGACTGACTCGTATTCCTTTGAGTCAGTCTGCCTTCAAGAAAGAGTTAATCACAATAAAACACCTGGCCAGAGTGAATGGGGTCAATGTTGATGTTGACGTGATGGTTCGGAGGAAAGTTACGAGGGGCCTCCTGGATTCCACCACCTCCCTCCCCCGAGACACAATCCGTGATCGCCGTTTGCGTTGGATCAGTCTCCCTTTCTTGGGGAAGTTCTCCCAGCAATTGGGTCGGGCCCTTCGCCCGTTTGGCTTCAGACCCGCGTTTTACAACCCTACCACAGTCAAGAGGTTGTTTGTGAGACTGAAGGACCCCATACCTGTTGATGAGAGGAGTGGTGTGTATAAGTTGGAGTGTGAGGATTGTGGAGGCTTTTATATTGGTGAGACCAGCCGCCAAATGAAAGTTCGAGTAGCTGAGCACCTGAAGTCTTGGAAGAAGGGACACTTGGGGGAGTCAGCTTTCGCCGATCACTCAATAAACAGTGGCCACAGCTTCCGTGAGGGATCCGAAAAGCTCCTCCATAAGGAGAATTCCTACCGTAAGCGTATCGCCCTCGAGAATATAGAGATAATTCGTCATCTCAACACTGACGGTATCACTGTTCTTAATTCGTATATTCCGGAAGATGGCCTGATCGAACTTGTTTATGACTCACACCGTGATTTCTCGTTTGGACGATCTTAATACCTCGTTCTTCTCTTTTGTTCGTCAGTTGCTTTCATTTCAGGCTCGAAGATGGTTGGTTAACCGAAAGCGCTCGTCGTATTTTCATTTTTTCTGCGTTTTGCATTTTTTTACTCCACGTCGGAGTATTCCTCTTTATTGTTTAGTATGGATAGCCGTAACTTAAAGGAACGGATTCGTGTAATTGTCGCCCTGTCAGATTGGTTACGTCACAAAGTCTTATTTGTTAGATGTACCCAGGAGTAACTCTGAAGAATCTGAAATGCCTTGTGATATGAATAACATTTCACACATTCACGTTGAGGTGAAAGTCCCAGACTACCCTGTATCCAACCCTATTCATATTGGTGATATGATATTAACCAAACACAACAGAGCATTCGCATCAACATAACTAAAATGTATTGGCCGTCAGCCAAACACATGTTGGATTCAAACACATCGCAATCGTCTGCGTCATCTGCGTCAGAAGAAATTCTTGATCTTGTTGATAAGCAACCAGTGGCAAAGAAAATGAAAACTTGCCGTCAGTTAGCGAAATATATTGATTGCAGGGGAGAACTGTTTCTCCGTAAGGAGACTGAACTGACTGATGTTGAAACCCATGTGGATGTCTTAATATACTATTCATCTAAATCCATGAAGATGGATTTAGCACGGTATTTGGGACTGACTTGTCTGGAAGATTATGTCAAACAATCGTTACAGACAATGGAACTCCATTCACATCAGGTATGTTTGAAAGTTTTCTGAAAGATAACGGAGTTCACAATATTTTCTCAACACCGTACCACTCGCGCACCAATGGCATGACAGAGCGCCCAATAATTGTACATTTAAGAAACTTTGAAATGGTCGCACTCGATTGCGTACTATGGATGACTTCGGATAAGTCTTTTCCGGTTTCAATGCTATTTTCTCCCTATAAATCAGTCCTCTAATCGAAAAATTCAAGAGGAAGTGTCGTAAACGGCACAAAATAATCCAGAAGATAGAGTGTCGTACATCTCAGACTCATCATAGTCAAAATTTTCAAGGACAGAATAGCCGTATTCTTTGAGCACAAATTACGATCATTCTTTGCAACCCTGTAGGCATCAAGTAGCCGCAATCAAACCACCCAGTGGAATAGGAAGATAGAAGAATCAAACAAAGAACTTTGATCCATTCTAGCAGTTTGCGATGAAAGAAATGTAAGCCGAAGATCACGAAAACTCTTCTCATTCTCACACTATTTCTTACTCACCCATTAGAAGAAATTCGCAGCTATCGAGAGCATTATTATACAGTATTTTCCCCATAAAAGCTCGTGTCATATTTTTCGTTTATTCACAGATCAAAATTAGTCTGATTGCGCTGCCAACGATCACGTTATAGAAACGATCGTCGACCATTCCAGCAATTACCGTGATTATAGTGAAGATGTGTTAATTACAGTAGGATCGACGAAGCCGATCATCCGCATGTTACCATAATTACGGCGACCGATGAAAAACTCGCGACTTCTTTACCTTTCGCCTATTCATCTTGTCCGCGTCATTAAACGACTTCGTGATTTACCTTAGAATCATTTTTCTGACAAGAGCGTTCAATAATGTGAGCAAATTGCACTTATTATACCGCGTATCACGTCGAAGAAGAGGGGTGAGAGATCGATAGAAGGAAAAAAATTTAATTAAACTCGACTGAATTCGAATTCACTAAGTAGGACAATAATGAAGTACTCCGGTGGTCCATTAACGTGTAAATTACTGAAAACTTCTTTCCACTCGTTCGAAACGCCTGCTTTATGAACTCAATTTTTTTTTTTTGCCTACGTACGCGCATTGCGTATCCATGATGCGTACTTTGGAAGATGACCACCTCCCGCACGCTCATGTATGCATATCCAGTGCAAACAGAGCCATTAAAATCTAATTAGAATGGAGAATGTACCGGGTATACATTATTAATATTAAATAAAAAGAGGTGTACTCGCTTCTTAGTGGCACCACACTGAATTTAGTTATTAAAAGGTGACCGGAGTCTGTATATTGTATGTTTTCTCGATTTCCCCGTTTTAAAAATAGAATTTACCGCGATTCGATTTGCGCGTCATAACATTACTTTTTATTGTATCTTTCGAAAAAGAGGTTACGTAACTTTTACTCAGCGCACAACATCATACGGAGAACAAATAGCGGCCTTGCTACCAGCATTATTGGTATTTAAATTATTGCCGACGATAAATTATATCATTGAAGATGAGAACTTTTCGTCGGAACTCGCGTAGTGTGGCATTAAAGTTCAGAGAGATATTCGTAGTACGCGAATAATATAATTTTTCAATAGATCGACAAAAAAAAAAAAGTATATATTATTGTCGACTGTATCTCGTCGAATCTACGTACATTAGTTATGTAAATGTGGCGAAGTTTTTTCGGAGTTTCTTTACGTAATAGAAAAAGCTTTCGCTCTTTTCTCGCTCTGCTTTATTCTGCATACACACAAGTGAAGTGAACTGAAGTCAGTCTCTATTCTTTCTACACACACTGCGAACAAAAAGTTTAACGCTAATGAGTTTTGTAAACATTCCAGACTCCGTGTAACCCTTTTTTTTTTTTTCCTATTTTTCTTTCTATATCTTTTCTTTACTACAAAACAATATTAATGACATATACTGTAACACGCTAACGAAAATTACACGAATTCTTCGATCGCGCTTCACCGTTCTCTAAAACAAAAAAGCGCACTAAACGAGGTTAAGTACTTTATTAAAAAGCGTAATTTTTCATTCGGATAACGTGACGGCGCCACGCCGCACCGCGTATATGCACTACAAACCATATCAAGAGTCGAAATAGTTTAAGCAAAAATCATTTCTTTCTCGTTCCTTTTGACAGCGCGGCTCTTCGAAGGTATCTCCCGGTAAAGAATCTTCTAACGTTAATGCGAATATAATGCGTTTCTTCGCTCTCACAGAAAAAAATATATATACACGGACACGCATACAATGTCTTTTTGTAGAACAGTCCTTTACTCTCAATCACTCATTTCGGATGTACGAAACCTAATCCAAATCTATGTGGCTAGGCCCGTTCTCCAATTTTTCAAATACAATAATTTTGATCGCTTGTAGTCAGTCGTTTCTACATCGACCCTCCACATGAAAAGAATCAATTCCTATACCAGCCTCCTCTTCAGATTATGGACTAAAAGGTATACTCAACTGCTCGCAATTACCTTCAATCCCAAATCTACGATGCTACCACCAACAAATCTTACCTATACATCTTCTTCGACGTCCAGGGAACCTTTCCTCGGGTCTGGGGACACCTTATCTCTACCAAACTCCACAAAATTGGTATCCGAGGCCACCTTCCAAATATCCTGAAAACTTTTCTTAACGATACAACCCTTTTGGTAAGGATCCATAACATAACCTTCTTCCGCTCTCTCGGTCCACAACGAAGATCCTCCAAGACGAAGTTCTCAGTGTTCTATTTTTCTCAATAGCTATTAATAATATAATCGCACATTTCAATACTCCCCGCACCCAGCGTCTTTTTGCTGATGATTACAATCGCTCTATCTGCTCGGTCAACTTCCGAAGAGCCCACCGACTCTTTCAGAAAACTCTCAATTCGTTCACTGCATGGACATCAAAAAAGGATTCAAATTTTCTTCCTCAAAAATCGATTCGGTTATTTTTTTTAAAGAAAACCTATCCCATACAGAACTTCGAAATTCAAATGTCCTTGGCTTACATGTTGATCAAACACTAACCTGAGCTCCCCTTATTAAATCTCTCAGTTCAATACAAAAGCCTCACCCGCTCAAAATTAATTGTTTGTTCACGCGTCGTATATCGCCTTAGCAGATATCTGGGAGGCAGACGAAGGAAACGAAAACCTGAAACTGAATACATATTATCAACCAAGGCCTTTCAGAAAATAGTAGAAAACCTGGGTTTGCTCCAATTTGATCTGGAGCAACCAAGAAATGTCAGGCTTACTGTTCTTGGAAACCAGACCTAGGAGCGCTGGCTGTTGATGCCTTTACCATATCTTGGAGAGAATTCTTCTACTACGCCTTCCCTCTTTTAGCCCTATTCTCCGTACTCTTCAAAAAATCTAACCAGATGAGGCAGAGGGATCTTGGTGGTTGCCTACTGGAATTCGCAGCTCTGGTTTCCCTTATTCGAGGTTTTACTCTGTGCCCCCCGCCCATTGTTCTTCTCGCCTTCCTCCAAACTACTTTCTTTTGTCGATAGGAAACTACACCCCTCTTCTAGCGAATTCAGCTTTCTACCTAAAGATTAATTTTCTAGCAGGATTGAACCTGGGATTGTCTTTTCAAAATGTCAGACAACGAAGAATCTAGAAGTAAGTATTCCTCGTTCACCTCAGTTTATGACCAGAGTGCGGATTCTCTGGCATTTATCAAATCGTTTCCTTGATGGGCAAACGGTTAAAAATGAAATATGAGTACATGACTAAAGTTGGGGGGCCTATATAGAGAAACAAATTATTTTGCCAAAAAATGCCAAAAATGGAATAAATATCAAAAATGCCTATTTGTGATGTAATCCATGAAAACCAGCATCAAAGTCGTTATTTTTTTCTTCGAATTCTTGATTGTATCTGAGGGAGACGTACTATATAAAAAAAAAACTTCCCCCGGATGTGAGAATTACACGATGGGGCACCTGGATTACAGCAGCGGACTTTTTCGCTAGGAACTACGATAATTTTGCGTAAGTTGTTGCTGAGCTACCAAACGATTCAAAGTACGTCGAAGATATAAAAATGTTATTCCAAAAAAGTAAACTTCAACCGACTTGTCGTTTATTCATTCATACGTGTCGTTCATTCCCGGCAAAATAACACGCTTACAGACCAGGGGCCTTTCACTGATGAAATGGAACTTGATGATGAATTCCTATTCCTCGATATGGATGGTATCGCAGCAAATGAAGAAGTGTCGCAAGAGGCGCAGCAGCAGCAATAGCATACCGCATACCGAATCTTCGCCACCGACAGCGCCTTCCGGACCCATCGACCTGGAGGCCGAAGTCCAAAATCAGCCTGGTACAGACGGTAATCCAAACATGCCTCAGGTCACCCTCTTGATCCCCATCTCCACTTTCTTTTTTTCAAAGAGATTCTCATATCACCTTTTTCCATTCGCTCATCTATAATCCCATCACTATTCACATCGTTCCTATTCTTCCCGCTATATCATGTGTTCCTGTTTCGAATACCTCATCACATGTTCCTCGGACTTCATCTCTTGTTACTAAAATACCGTCTACCCTCAGTTCTCTCACCTTACCTTAAGGCGTATCGTTGGCTAATCCCCATTTTTTAAGTATGGCGAAGAAACCACCGTTCACGATTCGTCTACTTGGTGGAATGTGTCCATTCGCTTGTCGGATTCACCGTTCAAATGTCCCCTACTTGTATTACTACGCTCATCCAGAACCGACATCCTACGATCACGTATGAGTGAATCGCTACAAGGACAAAGAAAAGGGGATAACTTTGACAGAGTACCTTGTGATACTGTAACGTTATAAAAGAGTTGCACAATTAATTGGTTGATATTTAATTTTTCTCTTGGTCATTTTCTTATCTTGCTTGTACGCAGTCTGGTAAACAGTCAGGATATTTACTGTATTGCTTCCCCTGTGTTAGCCCTTCCCTGGCCCTCGCCCTCCCTCTCAGGTCAGAGTGTGCATGTGAAGTGTTTGTGTGTTTGTGTGACTGATTGATTGTTTGATGTTTGATTGTATGTACATGATTGATGTTTTGAGTCGCGTATGAATGTCTATGTGTACGTGTTTTGTTTGTTTTTGATTTTGTTTTTTTTTTCGCTTTTTTTTTTAATTGATTTTGTATTTTAGATTTTAGCTTATTGTAAAAGTGGTGTCGGCTGTAAATGGTCACAGACTGTAGTTTCGGCACCACCTCAAAAATAAACTTGTAATATTAATACATAAATAAATGATGTATCAAAACGGCTTCTTTCAAAGCCACCAAATCATTTCCAAACATTAGTTCTGCTCAACAACCGAAGAATGCGATAAGTGAACGTTTCGCTAAATTGCTGGAAGTGGAGCCTATGTAAAACCATCGGTTGAAGAATAAAGTCGACAAGTCCAATATCTTATCGGACGATAGGGTGTCATTAAAGGGGACACATAGGCAACGACAATCGACGAACGATAAAATCTTAGAGGAGGCACCCTCAGATTTGAACCGAAGTCCGGCCCTGGCACTCCTTCCACCTCAAATGTGGAAGTTCAGCCTGAGCCCATGTCAGTGGACCCAAGAAAAATAATGTTCATAAGATAACAGAGAATAAAAAAGTACAATATCAGAGAGCACCCAAGTCAAAAACTTATCAAGCCTGACGTTTATCTACTCACACCATACAATAATCAGAATTTCCCGAGTTTTTTTTTAAACATTTTACAGACTGTAAATCCAATGTACAAAAGTGAAGAAAGCGCATAAATGAAGCAGATTTAGGAAGGATATCTGGATTGTTATTCTATTTTAATCCCTGACATGGGGCGCGCACTCTTTTCCAAGAATAACTTCTTCAATTTTTTACACTTTTTCCCTATCAAATACTTTTCAAACATGTTTGGACGTTGAATGACCATTTTTTATACGTAAGGCTCCGCGATGTAGCAAGCAGTACACGGATTCAAGTAACTTAGCTCGACACATAAGAACCGTTCACGGGTCGGACTCAAACAAGAAGCATGAAGGCACATTCGCTTGTGTTGAATGGTAAACTAAAATAAGTTTTCCATGTAGGTATAAAAAGTATTCGTAAGACGCATATACGTAAGACCATATGTTTTGTAATAGTCCAGGAGCGAGGTTTGAAAGACAATAAAAATCAGTAGTCCGCAAATGTTAGTTTCCAATGAGTCGTGCGTTTCGAGCTCTACACGAGAAGCTTCGTATTTGTATGTCGGGATGATCGTATGACAAATACGAGTGAACTATTCGAATCTTTTTTCATCCTTCGGACCTTTAAAACCCCCTTTACCCCCATTATTTTAACAGAATGTATTTTTTGAAACGTTGAATCAAATCCTTGGCAGTTGAGAACAATACCACAAGGGAGGATCACTGTAGTTATACTTTTTGTTTCTGAGCTCACAGACAGCTGGATGAGTGCGCATGACGTACAATTACGTACGTTACGATCCACCTCATAGAATACTCTTACTGGGGGCAGCAGCTTTGTACGCCCCCTTTAGCAAGAGATCCACATTCAAAGTTGGAACTAGACAAGTGCGCACAACTTACAGCTAGATTATGGCCAACAGCAAACTATCACCAGAGCAGCAGTTTTCTAGGTAAATGTTTTATAAAGACAATATGGGTGCGCATGAAGAATAATTCTAGTCTACAGCAGACTGTTACTGGGGCAGTAGCTCTGTACGCTACAATTACCCAAAGATTCATGATCGAAATTCTCAATTGGAAGTTGATGATTGCGTAAATATACAGCTACATTATGACCTACAGCGAAGGCAGCAGTAATGTAGGTTCTTGTCAAAATGGAGAGTTGGCTGGATGCGCATGACGTTCAACTGGCAAAAACAGCAGCCTTATACGCCTCCATTACCAGAAGATTCACATCTGACGTCAAAGACAACACGTGCGCACACTGCACTGCTACGTTCTAGTCAATAGCAAACTGTTACCAAGGTGTAGGTCCGTAGGTTCTTGTCACCAAATAATCGACCCTGATGATGAATGGTATGCATTCCAAACGTTGGTCAGTTGTTTTATTTGTACAAATATTGTGAGAGGCTGTGCCAAATAAATTTGAAATTTTATATTAAAAAAATACTTTCACGTTAAAAATTTTTCCCTTAGAATGTTATGCTAAATCCACAACTGGCAAGGAAATTATGACCCTCTTCAAATTAAATCCCTTTAAAATATCGTGCCATTGCTCGACATCAAGATTTTTCCTAAGAAACTTCCATACGTCTTTGGCCGTTGTATGAATAAAGCTAACTCAAAATTCAATCTTTACCAGACCAAAGAAATCTCAAAATTAAGGATCTCAGTGTTTTCGGGTTTACCTTCTTTTGTTCCCTCAATGTACACACAGACATTTGGATGAGTGCGCATGACGTACAACTGATGTTCCAGCCTTAAGCATGCTGTTACTGGGGCAGAAGGTCTGTACGTCTCCTCTTCCAAAAGATCTACATTCGAAGTTCGAATTACACAAGTGCTGGCCTATTACCAGGACAGAAATTCTATAGGTTCGTGTCACCAAATAATGTATGCAATTAATTTTTACCACCTTTGAATCTACCAACACTTTAAAAGTATGAAAAAGCTGAGATAATTCAGCAAGGATTTCTTCCACAGCTCGACATTTCGACCCCTGAACTCTTCATTAAAAACATTGGTTCGTTGTCTCAAATCCAAATTCTTGCCAGTTGACAGCAATTTCAAGATTAGGGATCAGGGAATTGCCCACTTCCGTAGAGCGGCCAAAGCCACCGATCCCGGTCACTGTCCAGAAGTATCCAACTGGGCCGTTGTATGTACAGTTTCCTATTTCTGTAGTATATTATTTTGTGAGCAAGTTTTCAGGTGTATTATGTCATTCAATTTCAGGACCTGTTTTGTTTGCAAATCCCATTTTGGCAGTCCTTTTATGACAGGGTTTCATATAAGGACTTCCCACAAAATCAGTTCAGCATCTACCGAAAGCCGACCACCACTGATACCACAATCCATGGGCCATCTTACTGCCCTTTGGCCCACAAACTTGCCGCCTACATCAATTTCATCCACCGACTAGTCTCCCTCCCACTTACTCCTCATGCATTCGGAAATGAGGTGGAGACCATAGAATACCTAGCACGAAAAAACTCGATCAAGGTGGACATTGATGCGATGATTCGAAGGAAATTTGTCAAAAAACAACTAAACGCCATAACATCCTTACTTCGGTCCGTTCCCGCGAAGAGGAAGTTTAGATGGGTAAGACTCCCATACCTTGGACCTCTAACCTCGGAGATAAGTCGTATATTAAAAGCAATGAACTACAGATCAGCCTACTATCCAATCAGATCCTTGCGGAACATCCTCAGCAGGAATAAGGATCCTATACCTCAAAGTGAGAGGAGTGGTGTTTACAGACTTGAATGTAGGGAGTGTCCAGCTGTGTATATAGGTGAAACGGGCCGTCAACTAATAACTCGCATAAAAGATCATATTGATGCATTTGAATCAAATCAACCTTCAAAGTCGGCGTTCGCTGCACATTTGCTGCAATGTGTTCATACAGGAGGGACTGAGGCACTCCTACATCAAGAAAATAAGGAAACACGAAGCCTCGCACTTGAAAATATTGAAATTACACGCCATAAGCACCACCACAGGGTCCTTTTGCTCAACAAATGTGTATTCGACGATGATGACCTCATTGAGCAATTTTATTCGTCATCTCCCTCCTATTTAGAATCTGTACTCTAATGACGTAATTACAATTCGATTTCTTACCGCGGTGGGTACGAATGTACGTGTCGTTACTTGTATTTATTTCGTATCTCTTGATACCTGTTCTATCATTTCCTTGTTCACTTCATGCCTTTTCATTTTTGGTTGTTACTGAAGATGGCTTATTAGCTGAAATATATATTTAACGTTTACTAATTAAAGTTCTTATTTGTGCGGTCTATTCGTAAAATTCATTTCAATTATAGTATTATGTGCCGTAATTTCGTCAGAAATCGAATTCAATCAAAAGTAGAAATGTGCTTTTGTTTGAATCTAATTGATCCCCCCCCCCCACCTCGACGCATGGGTTTCAATCAAACAAATACAAGTCAGATTACCAGACAAGTCAAAATATCTGCCATTCTTTTCGTCAATTGAACAAGGCGGATACCGACCAGCTCCTCAGTACCCCGCCGGTTTTCATATTTCTAAAATCAAAATTTGCGGCAGTTCGTTCAGAAGAAAAGATAGGCCGATTGGCTCTAACGAATTTCCACATAAGTATGGGGCGGAACGGAGAGACTGTACATCTCGCACAAGCCGCGCGTAATATTTTAGCACGGTGAATTAAGAAACCGGTGGAAGGTTGCGTGCACCTGAAAAGGGAATGAAGGCCGCCTTGGCAGTGGCAAGGACTGATGAACATACTACAGGAATATCCTTAAAACTGGTGGACTGGGAAGCCGTGAGTATTTCAGGCCAGTTCACTGGGCCGGAGGAGCCCGCTTTGCTGTCTATTCTCGTGAGGATCGAAAATATGGACGTAACATATTATACTACGAATATCGTTCTATCAACATCCGCATACTACAAATACACCTTGCATGATTCATATTTTCCTGTGCGACCTCGAAATGCGCGCTTGTTTTTCAACTCATAACAAGCTTCTTTCGACGAAGTTCTCTTGTCAATATTCATTATTACTCAAAGCATAAAATCCATTATACGACACATGTGGCAGGGCTGAATGAACCTGTTGATCATTCACGATGACAAGGTTCCACTCATCATTCTGTGCAAATTCGATTCCACAAATTCGAGAATGCTGCTGCGGAGAAAGAGAGATGATGAATTTATTGTCGCGTAAACGCAGATTGTTTCAGCGCACATTCAGGAAGTTATTGCTTCTTGTCAGTGATTACGTCCGATAAGATCGCGAATTCTACTGTATACCCGTATTTTTTTTTTTTTTTTTTTCTGCAGAATACTAAAAACGATTATGAAAGATGCAACTGACTGCAAGTATACATAATATAACATGCATGTGAAAGATATAATAATAAAAAGCTAGAGAGACACACCGCGAAGATCGCTCACACTTAATACACATATTATTTTCGAATGTAATCAACTACGACAATCAGGCGACGCAATTCCGATATTCCCGGAGATTACAATAACATATTACACTCCTTTACGACCAGCACCACCACGGTATTATTTATTATGTAAAATAATCTAAAAATATGGCACCGATTCGCGTTCGTTCTATCGTACACTGTATACAACAGTCTGTAAAATGCAAAACAAACAGGTAGTACGATCTAGTTTGATTAAGAAGAAGTGAAAAAAAAAAAAAAAAAAAAAAGAATCTCCTCGTACGTAAATATGCAAATCAGGCTGAAGTAATTACGAAGGACTAAAAGAAGATAAAGAAACATTTATACGTTCGAAAACAGAACAGAAAAGAGCAAAAAACAAAAAGGCGTAGAATTATTTATCTTGTAAAGAAAAAGACGAGTACCGAGTCGTAATCGATTATGATTAAAGCTCGGTATAATTATCGAAGGTGTCGTTTTAATGAAGGAGCTAGTCGTTTATTTCGAAAAAATATAAGAAAAATACGACAAGAAGTCAGGAAATGAAGGTTACATACCTCTCATGTATATAGGATAAAGAAATGAAAAATATTAAGGAAAAATTTCTTCGCAATATTATACACACAATCGGGGTGCGTAACGAAGCATCGATCAATTATTGCACTTGTAAATCCTGATCGATTGACTAGATTTGCAGCATCAGGTTTTTAAAGACGTCGTCGTCGGTACAAGAGAACGAAAAAAAATAAAGCGAAATGAGAATGGGGCGAAAAATGATGACGCGCGGAATATAATAGAGCGTGCAGTACAAAAGATAAAGATTCTAATGTCTGGTTTATTCTCGTATACGTCGAGTGTTGTGTTTAATGCTGGAAAAAGGGCAACGTCGTAAAATCTGATATTTATTAAACGGCATCGAAATGAGAGAGAAGTGGAAAAAAAAAATTAAGTTCACCGGTAATTGGCCGGACAGATGTAAAATACGAACTCCACTTTGCGGTACGTAAACGAGCTTTTTTAAATACTGGAACGAATGACAAATTTTTCATCTCCGTCGGAAAATGATGACGTTAAGAGACGCGACTGCGGTAGAGACGACATACCATGCGAAAAAATAGAAGAAGCTTGAGAAGAAATGACAAACGAATTCGAGAAACTTAATCTTCTCGATTTTTTTCCGTCTCGAGTCTATAAGATTCAGATTGCTCTCAAATATCTCGGCAAGGTTCTACTTTCCTTCTTTGCCTGAATTTTTTTCGAGTTATCTTTCCACAGCAAGAAGATAAAGTTCTCCGTCGTCCTTTCCCTTCGCACATTCTGCAGACCAGCTTGCACAACAGATTATAGTTCAAACTCCGTTTAGAAAAAAATCGTATGTTCTTCAATCATTGCTTTTTTCTTCCTCCTTTTCTCATAGTTCTACGAATTTTTCAATTCTTACGTTATGTACGGCTGCGAAAGTCGGGGCCAAAAAAAGAGAGAGGAGCTTGGCAGATGAGTAAAGGCTGGGAAAAGATTTGTGAAGAGTTGTGAAGGATCGGTTGGGTTGGCTTGACCAAAACCAACCTCTCAACACCCTCTTCGAATGGTACTTCAACGTAAGTTAATAGAGTGAATGAAATAGTACATTTTGTAATAAGTGGCGAAAATGAACGGTATTGGAACGAGGGCAGTGTAGCCACACGAGCGAAGCGAGTGTGGATAAGCGAGTTCCAATATCGTTTGTTTTCGACACGAATTACAAACAGTACTTTTTATAATACATGTAGTGAAAGAAACACTTAGGCCTACAATTTAAATTGGATATCGTTCAAAAAGAATGTTTACGAATTTTTCGAATGGCACCACTGACTTGATTTTCGCCACGGGTAAAACATTTTCGCCACTGGTAAAACATTTTCGCCACGGTTCTGATAACGGCATGTTTCGCTACGAAAAACGAACACAATACGCAGCACTTTCGCTTCATGTATTATAAAAAGAACTTTTTCAAGTGGGGTATTTCTGTATCCTAGCGTGCCAAAAATATAAAATAGACATGTTGCAATAAAAATGTCTCACCACCCTCGTAGGGTATTTGTAAATGTACTAAAAAACTCGAATGAAGGTCGCTTGTCGCTTGGAAGATGGCGAAACCGGTTCCACAGTACAGTGTTTCTCAACTTTTCTAATATCGCGGCACATTTTTCCATGAGATGATATTACTGCGGCACAGCATTTCCAAAACTCCAAATTGTATCGAAAATTTCTGTGCGTTTTGACGTTTTCATGTCTCTACTGATTTCCTCCTCCTAACATCAGAATTTGTGGCCTACAAAATGGCTATATGAGGCCTCATCCTTCTTTCTCTATACTACGGTTACAAGGATCATCCAACGGGACTCAAAAGAATTTTGCCACCAATATACGCAAAAGTATCTGGATGATTCCTGCATTTACTGGAAACCCGCTGGGCTCTTCTAATTCCGAAATTTATGAAAAAATATGAAATATAATCTGTATTTTTGGGCAAGACGAAGAAAGTTCTTGATTTTTATGACAGTGAATGCAGGTTTGGACTCAAGTTCAAGTAATTATAACTGGAACTGACATCATTCAAAAATTGGAACACACCGGTCAGATAGTAGTTGTGATTACTTTTTCGAGTAATTTCATAAATAAAATATTTAATTTGAATTTTAAAAAATTTAAAATAATATCAATTAATAAGAAAATTAAAAAATGGTTTTAAAAAAATGGATTCAATAAAATTAATAAATCAATATAAAAGACAATTTATGGTTAATATTTTGATTATAATTAAAATTAAAATTATTATTATTGAATAAATTATGAATTCAATTTATAATAACTAAATTTAATAGAAAATACACAATCAATTTTATTTATTTCAAATTTATTCATGTATAATTCAAATAAAAATTTTATCTTTTAATAAAAAATATATTCAATTATATTGAAATTAGATTTTTTTGATATCATTAATAAATCTAATTATTTCATCATCTTCAAGTATTACTTTCATAATTTTTATATTATAAAGAACATTAATTTTCAAATTTGAAATTTAATTTATTCAATTCATTTAATATTTCATTTTTAAATATGAAAAATTTTTTTCATTACATATTATCAATGGAATTTTTTATTTTATATGTAATTGATTGTTAATAAATATTATTTCAAAATAGAATAAAATCAGAGAAAATAATATATCGTTGGGATGTTCTATTTAAACCGAGATGTAATTTGTTAATACATTTTATACGTTAACCTACCACGCGCTACCAGGCATGTGCCCTATTTTTAGTTCCAGCTCTCGCTACCCTGCGGAACTGGTTTCTTCACTATTCATTTGATTTAGTCTAAAAATAAATACCTTTTGAACACGACGGATGTGTTGTTTTCCTTCGCGTAGTGCGAGCGTACGTGAATATGTACGCGAACCCTTCAACATAATGGTCCTCCGAGAGCCAAATATTTGAACCTTCGAAATTATTTTTCATCCAAATATCCGAACCGTTGTTTTTATTATGTTTATTTAATTTTTGAATCTGTTTATCATCTGTGTTCGTCATCGAAATTCCTTTATCGCACCCTTGTGCATTTCCGAGATAGTTGTGCTATCGAAATGACCGAAATCGAGAAAGCCGCCTCCAGGCGAAAAATTATGCTTAAAGGACTAGACTTCTTCGATGCTTCCGTTCAAGGTAAACTTGACATGTCTTCAGAAGAAGCCCGAAATCGAGAAGACCAGCTCAACGATATATGGGAAAAAGTGACAAAATTTCAAGAAATAATAGAGGACTCAATGGTCCTAACCAATCAAGAAGATGACGACTTGGACGCCCAATTAACCATCCGAGCAAACATCGACGACAAAATCCATCGACTGAAAGCTCAGTTGGCCAAAATTACCATCGCTACTAAACGACCGTCGATAAAAGATGATCAGAGCAACCAAAACAATCCAACGTCGTACCATCAACTTCTCCCGGAACTACCGATACCTAAATTTAATGGTTCAAAAATCCAGGAATTTCCATCGTTCTTGGACCTCTTCGACTCCACGATCCATTGTGATCCACGGCTTACTAAAGCAAGAAAATTAGCATGTACTTAAAATTATCATTAGATGGAGAAGCATTGGACCTCATCCGGAACACGATGAACACCAACGAGAATTATGACGACGCTCGAAAAATGTTGATTAATCGGTATGAGAACAAGAAAATTCTAGTTAATACTTATATTAAAAATTTAATTATTTCCAAATTTGCAAATGACAACCCTTTCAAATTAAAAAACTTAATTGATACCTTTCGAAATAATATCAATGGCCAGACTCAATGCGAGATTTCTATCGAGCATTAGGACAGCATCTTAGTTTATATCTTAACCTCCAAACTAGCACCCAAAACCCGTGAAGATTGGGAACTCTATAGTTCTCCAACGGAAATTGATAGTTTTAAAACCCTACTAGAATTTCTAGAAAAACGAATTCGAGCTCTTACTGTATTCAGAGAATCTAATCCAAATAAATATTCCATCAGTAGTGTCAACAAACCAAAAGCTGTCATCAAAGCCCATTTAGGCACGATCCGTAACCCGTCAAAAACTCCTTCAAATGATAACACACTCCTAAAATGCGACTTTTGTCACGAGAGCCATTAGAGCTTCAAGTGCCCCAAAATCACTGGTAAAGAACCAGAAAAGGTTTTGGAAATATGCCGACAAAACCAAGCTTGCCGTAACTGCTTACGTAAAAACCACATTACGAGTCGCTGCCAATCCGACACTCCTCCACATGGATCATCCAAAGCCTAAAACCTGCGAACCCCCAATTTCAGCCCCTAGTGATGACACGAATAACTTTACTCCAATTCCAAGTTCTTCGAATTCCGCTCCTTCTAACAAGAAAACCATTCGTGTCAATACTTCTGTTATTCCGCTTGACGAAAGTAATAATGGTAATGAGGAAAATGATGATGAAATTCGTTCTTTTCAAACACGTAGATACATCAGTTCGTCGGAAGCCACATGGAGAATTCTAGGCTTTCCCATTCACAGTCATGATCCTATCGTCACGAAGTTGGACGTGCATTTAGAGAATGGTCAACGCGTATATTTCACTCCCGCGAATGCAGTCAATGTTCTACAACGAGCTCCTCGATCGACGTTGCTTGGATTTTTTAAACTCTGCCAGAAGGACGAATTTGCAAGCACACTGCAGTATAATCAAGTGCCTCAGTATTACACGTTGAGTGCCAGTACAAAGAAATTCGACAGGAGGTTATACAAGGACAACCAGTTGAAGGTTATCCTGGGATCTTAAAAACCTCAGCTATAGGTCGTGTGTATACAGTGCACCCGAATAATGCCGAATGTTGCGGATGCTGTTACATACGGTCCCAGGACCTCAGTCTTTTCTTTCTCTACGTACAGTTAATGGAGTTGTATGCGATACTTATCAGGCTGCTTACTTACGTTTAGTTTTACTGGAAGATGATGAACACTGGAAAAATACCCTCACAGATGTTGCTCTTTCAAAAATGCCTCACCGTTTCAGGTACCTGTTTGCAGTGATGTTAGTGGTATGCCAAATTACAGAACCGGAAACTCCGTTTAGCAAAGTGATCCTATGAAACGCCTAACACTTACAAAACAAATAGCTACAGAACACACGGCTAGCGGTCAGGCGCGCCGCCAACCGCTAGTAGTTCTTGTGAAATAAACTCACCGTATCCTCATCGCTCTCTCTAAATTAACAAAAGCCAGTAAAAAGTCGCCCTACCTACACCCTATACTCTACACTAACTCTGTCGTCCTAAAAACACTCTGTATCACTGAGTATCACGCGTGTCGAAGTTCGTTGCTGTGAGACTTGTAATGCTGGAAAAATATGCATTTAATCTAGATTGCAATGGAATTCCAATAATAGTATCCTTCATTGAATTTACGCGCACGGATTCACCATATTATCGGGTACAGTTTCTAGGGAGTATTTTAATCTTCGAAGACTTCTCGTTATTTTGCGTCGGTGTGAACTTAGTTATTTGCTATTTGGATATAATCTTCATCTGAGGTGAGTAAATAGATGCTGGTCATCGAATGCCCACTGAGTATAACCTCCTAGTTTCTAGATTGCATTTTCAGGGTGTCTACCAGAATTGAAAAATGGAAATAGTTGACATTAGTTGACCTTTTTTCGATATTTTATTTGACCCTAAAAAATTTCAGACTCCTTTCCCCCCCTCTCCAAACTAATACCGTAATTTCGAAGAATTAATATTTAATTGAGAGAAGTGTCATTTTAAAAGTCAGTCGTTTTTTTATTATACCTTGATATTGTGCATATAGGAAGACAGGTGAAAAACATTCTTTACACAAAATTATGCATTTTTGGACTTTTTAGTTAACCTACGGATAGGAAAGTTGACATTACTTGACTTAGTTGACCATATTTCAAAAACGTTGACTTTAATTGACTTAGTTGACCTGGTAGATACCCTGATTTTATGCAGCTTAATTGTATGAGATACTCTTAGATCAATTATACGAATATCATACGAAAGATGATCAACCTAATCCTGCTGCTTCAATACTTTAAATCTTCACACGTCATTTGTGGGTTGGAACGACCTCTGAGCATCGGGATATCTCAAGGCCTCGGAGACAACCTTATCTTCGAATACTTACGGTGACCTCTGAGTCTTTCTCTTGCTTGTAGGAACAAGTCATTTGTGGGAGCTTTAGAGACGGGCGGTCACGTTTGCGCACAAGCAACTTAAAAACAACACGTTTGCTCACAAACGAAGAAGGTATGTTTGCGCAAATAGAAACAGCACGATTGCGCAAATGTAAACAACACGATTGCGCAAATCCTGGAACGTTCATTTTCCTTCTGACTTGTATCAGGCTTAGGACTGAGCAGGGTAGGGTCATGAGGAGACTCAAGTCATCCGTTCCGTTTCTTTCGCTGAGCAGGGTACAAAGTTGGCCAATAGTTTCGAACCCAACATCAAAGTGGATCAAAGATGGCGCTAGTTTCAACTCTAAAAAAACTTGAGAGCAGGAGTCGGTCGAAATTCGAGTTGAGTACGGTCTCTAGAACCTAAGATTGAGACAATGTTAGAAATCAAAATTATCGATCTCCGCGCAGAACAAAATTCAACCCCCAAGAATAAGTCAACCGAAATAAAAAGAAGGGCTCAATTCAGAACTTACAGTCAAAATCAGTCGAAATTGGAGCTTGACAGATTCTGAAAAAAGGAAGTTGAAGTGGGGTCAAGTCATGTAGAGGCTAGAGTCAGCCTTTCTGATCGTCTCTTTCCCTCAGTAGAACAGGTCAAGAGTCTCGAACCCAAAAAAAGACGGTCGAAATTGAAGTCGAGTAAGTTTCGATCTTGTACACATCATTCATCTCACTTTTCAGTGGCATCATTCGTTCATATTCGGTTTGCGCAAACGTGTTGTCCGTCTTTGTCGCCTGTGTCCGTATGTGCGCATACGTGTCATTTTTTGTGTGTTTTTCCCCGATTTTTACTGAATTTGCGCAAACGTGTTACGGCCTTAGAGACACACCTCGTCTGCGACTTCTTGCTGTGACCACTGAGTCTTGTGAGCCTCTTTCTCTATATCTCTCTTCTCTCTTACTCGTTTGCTGCATCATACTTGTAGACAGTGTCGATCTAATTAGGTTAATTAAGGAGGAAATGCTCACACGTGATTTTTATTACTTCACAGGTCGTTCGAGAATATTCACAGCTGAGGAGATGCCGTTCGTTATCTTCACCCATCTTGCTCATAAGATCGCTCGCTGCACTCTGACAAACATTTCTATTACGATAAATCATATTATCTACAACCTTTTGAGTCTCGTATATTCGAACACTTTTTCTTTATATTCGTACTCTACACAAAAGGAGAAAAATACCTCTCGCACATATGTGCTACAATTTATTTATTTATATTTCCAGAAGTTTCATACGATGTAATTGAGTTTTATGTAGGTCCACGTCCCCAGCTTCGCCATTGTGATTTTCGGACCGGAACCGGACTGAATCGTTTTTGCTGAATTGTGCCGCCGAAAATCTAGACCTATTCATGTTCAAGGTGACGAAGAAAACTAAGATCGCGAAAATTATGATAATCGAAATAGGTCAGCCTATAATCAAGAAAATGAGATGACCCAGAAAGTCGTCAAGAATATCAGAGACAGGAATACTTTCTGACAATGTCGTCTTGACTATAATGGCTTCTACAACAAGAGGACGGGTTCGCTCACTCTATTGGAATATTGTGTATCATGAGAACATCATCGCATCGGTGCATTCAACTTTCTAGATTTTCCAGTAAAATTGTGAATAAATACATTGACGAAACGTGTTAAGTACGAACCTACATCTCCCGTATATCTACCATTATTACGTAATACATTAATAAGTTCTATTAATTTTTCATGTCTCCGCTCTTCGATACGACGATTGTTGGAGAATCTGTTTAATCCGAAGGCCACCGATACAGTATTTTAATTGGAATCATTCTTCTTTTTTCCTTCCTCTTTTTCTTCTTCTTTTTTCCCATTTATTTATTCTAAACAGTAATCTTGTAAGAGTATGATTGTGAATAGAAAATGACTTTTTGGAACGAAAAAGCGTTTGATATTTTCTTCTCTCCCTCTCTTCTCTTCGTTGTAATTCCATTACCTACCGATGATTATTAACGCACCGCGGACTCTACATAACAACGGCAACCAGATTTTAAATAGAAAATCAAGAAAATTAAACCCATTGTTGATAGCCAGGCGACAGAGCCGTAGAGCCACAGCAGCGCTAAGAGAAATAGTTTGTAACATAAAATCGAACAACAGAGTAGGAAAAAAAAAAAAAAAAAAGTTAATTTCTGAATAATAATTTGGAAGAAACGTTGTTGTTTACAAATTCAACATTAAGGTTATCATTTTTGAGACGTCCGATTCTGCTGGCGTATAAAAACGTAAATGCAACGTTTGTGTGCGTTCGCCTGCGAGAGGATGTTTTGTTACAGCTACAGCATCGACAAAACGATGAAATTAATAATAATGAATTCCAGCAGTGAACACCGCGGTTGAGGAAAAGATATATTTTTAGATAACGGAGAAAGAATGAAAAAAAAAAAAAAAAAAAATGTAAACTAGTTACACTCTTCGCTATATAGTCTTCTTCTTCTTCTTCATCAGTTGGCCGCGTGTTCTCTAAGAATAAAATTTCTCAACTACCTGTTGCACCTTCAGTTTGTGATGTGAATTTTATTCAAAACGGAAACCGCTGTTCGATTTATAGGTGTATATGTACAGAATTTTTGGGTGACTCCTGATGTAATTTAGGAAATAGAGCAGATCGAACAGTTGCTATTTTAAAAAACGCTAATTAATCGAGGTTCTACCAGGAAAATACCAAAAATACGCTAGCCAACATGAAATTTTTGAGTAATAATAAATCGCACGAAAAGAGTTTGAACGAAAAGTATAACTATAAAAACTTAATGTATAATGACTAAATTTGAATTCTAATTCGCGAAAACCACAATGCACGAAATTCTGAACCTCTATAACAAAAACAAAGGAGAGTTTAATTTTTTAACGAATAATTTATTATTTCTCGAAATAATGGAATTAGTGAGGAAATGGTTCGAGAAACGGAACCCGCACTCGGCAAATTCATCTCCTTATCAGTGTGGACGACCGCCTACCAGTGGGCTGCTAGTGATCTGCCAATTCCTCAGCGTACAATTCAGGAAGAAGACTACATGCAATACTTTGTCGCGTCAACGACATCTGAAGAACCAATCACTGAAAATATATTATCTAAATTTTTGATGGGAGAGGGAAAATGGCGTAGTTTCGACGAATTCAAGAAACATAAGATCAGTGTTTGGATCACAAAGATTAACCGTGCGAACTTATACAAATCTACATGCACTTGCCCTGTATATTTGAAAGGCTGGCTGTGCAAGCATACTGTCGGAATGTGCCCCCAGAGGCCAAGCTCATACCAATGGGCCAAAAGCGTAAGCAAGGAATGCCTAGCAAGGCTAAACGAGCTCTAATTACTCTGTAGAGTATCACACAAATATTCAATTTGTCTTTTACTTATAAAATAATGACTGAATTGAACAAAATATATGAATCGTGATGTGAACTTTTTAATTAATAATAATTTCTGTTATAGACTTTTCAATTACTAACAATTTTTCTTGTGGAATATCGTCAATTTTTTTTTTTTTTTCGTTGAATGTAATTTTTTAATGTGCACAAAATTATTCTTATGTTCCATTCTCTTCCATTTTCGTGAAATGATTATTAATCGCTTATTGCATTTGTGTTTTCGTGATTTTGGACTTTTCATTTTGTACGGAAAAATCACACCCGAATTTTCTCTCTTATGCTTTCAACGTAAGAACCGCGAAGTTCGAAGTACCTTGTTTCATACCTTCATTATCATTGAAATGTCGCGCAGCTCGAAATTCTTAATATCACTGAGCAAATAATGATGTTTTCCACACTCAATATTCGATACTAATAACACGTCAAGATATTCATTCATAATTTACTCATGTAGGTACCTACTATGTCTGTGGTAGGTAACTCATTATCTATTAAATCACTACCCGACACATCATAAAGTGTCCAAACGTGTTAATTTGGCAGTAGCAGAAAGTTTACTGCGCTTTGTGTAACATATATCGCATCCCGAAACGATAAAGAGTAGAAAATATGGTGTAATGATGGAAAATTGTTCGATCCACTAAGTGGAAAGTGAGAAATACTTCGGAAAACATAAAACAATATTCTAATTTTATATACACCTGCTTTCACACTTGATAAATCAATTATAATCGAAAAGGATGACGATACTGATTATTAAGTGAGCGTAGTTGAATATAGCATTAAGATATTCTTACGATATATTACGGATATGTAGAATTTCGGGATTCCCTAAGTACATAATATAAGGAAACTTTAAAACGAAATTTTGTACACAAGGACATTTGCGAAAATTCCTCGAGGAACAACGATGAAAGATTGAATACTATGACAGAAGGATACAAATACGAACACATTTTTGCCACAGAAGACCCATCCCAACTATACCTCCCTTCACACTCAACAAAAAACAAATGCACACCCTTAACACAATAAAATTTCTTGGCTTCATATTCGATCAAACTTCAATCTAGATACCACATATTAAATACCTTAAATGAAAATGTGATCACACTCTGAATGTCCTCAAATATCTCGCTCGTCGTAGCACAGGGTGCAACAGTAAAATTTTATTATAATTATACCACAGCCTGATCCGCTCACACTTGCAAAGAAACCAGCTCTCTCAACTTTAGACCCAATTTAAAACTCATCTCTCCGCCTTGCGCTATAGGTGCTTTTCGAACAAGCCCTAGCCTCAGCCTATGCGCTGAAGCTAGCGAACCTCCTCTCGAGTACCGCAGACAGATACTTACGACCTCTTTTATGGCCAACATATCCTTGAACACAAACACACCGACTTTTCACCACTTTTTCCTCCCCGATAAGATAGGAAATTTCTCTTCGGACACCACAAAACACATAAACTCAACCTGGAACGATCAACTCTCTACTTCCCATCTTCAACTCCATCCCTCCATGGGCACTACACTCAGCCAATTTCCAAGACAAATCCTCCAAATTCTCTCCTTCCACTCACAACACACAACTCAAGAAAGAAATTGAAAACTTTCTAAAAAACCACCATTCACACACCCTTTGCTTTACAGACGGTTTGAAACTTCACAATAAAACTGGGCTATAGCTTTCTCGATCAATAATTCTCCCTTCAGTTTTCGTATACGACATATAGCCTCAGTATACACTGCCGAACTTTTCACAATTCTCAAATGCCTAGAAAAAATATCCACTTTCACTCAAAATAAACATTATCTCACGATCACAGACTCGTTATCATAATTTTCAGCCATCCAAAATATCTTCTCGCAAAACCCCATCATTCAAAGAATTCACATCATCATCAACATCATAACACAAGCTATATCATCCGTAACTCTGGTGTGGGTTCCTTCACACATCGGACTAACACAAAGCAATATTGTAGACAAAGCAGCCAAAGACTCAACCAATTTCAACACCGTGACCCTGTCATGGAAAATTCCAGCGTCTGATATCAAAAACCACTACTGCCCCAAAATACATAAAAAAAAGGGTAAGATTTTTTCGCACGAAATGAAAAGTCCGAAATCACGAAAAAAAAAGTCTTTAAGCGGTTAAGAATCATTTCACGAAAAAAAATAAAAGTGAACATTAAAAATAGTATGTGAACATAAAAAAAGTATATCAAACGAAAAAACAAAAAAATCATAAAAAATCAAAACTTTTAACCGAAAAATTAACTTAAGCAGAAGAAAGCATACGCTTCAATTACGAAATAAGTTAAAAACTAAAAAAGCTCACGCAGAAGCGTAAGCATCACCGACTTTTCAATAATTTGCTATAAAATCATTTACACATGCTCCCCATACCTAAACTTCATTGTTTCTCACTTATAAGCTGATTGTGATAATAATGATTTAAGGTATTCCACTTTCTCTTCTATTGTTCAATTCATTTCTAATCTTTTTAATGGGTTCTATTAAAATTAAAATATAAAACTTAGGTGATTTAGAAGAATCTTAAAGTATTAACCTGACTGTCCATTTCCAAAAATAGGTACAGTAAGATATTATAAAGTCGATAATGACAAAAATCAAAACATAGATGAGGAAAATTGAAATGGGCAATGAAACTTCCACTTTGTCTTTACCTGAATTTCAACATTACTCCCCAGTGTTCAGGCTACGAGCCTATTGCGATAATGTAGAAGAAAAAAAAAAAAAAAAAAAAATGATATGTATACCTGCATAACGCAGTAATTATAAAATACACGGCCAATATTCAATCCATCGCTTACGTGCAACGTTTGTTTAACGTATCCAATAAACGTCGAATTTTTTCAATCATATATGACTGGTAATGAGAAGTTTTTGCAGCCAATAGGTGTATGATGCTTTAATCACGTGGCAAACGAACTCAAATAAATTGAATAAGCGAGATTTAGCTCTTACGGCTCTATACGTGGACCACGTATATTTTGAGATTTACTCAAGAACCACTAGTCCAACCGATACAAAAATTACAGAGCAATAAGATTGAATAAACTATGACGTAATGTAGTGATATGAAGATAATAAGATTGATATTTTTTGAGAAACAACACTAAGAAATTCGAGGAAAATTGAGAGTTACTCAACTACTCGAGAAATCTAAGAAAAAAATTCACATTCCCAACTTCAGATAATCCACTACAACTTAGCCAAATTTCATGAGAATCCAACCAGTAGTTTTTGAGGAGTTGCGTGGACAAAAAAATCTTATATAGTGTGGTGCATGAGAAGTCGCACCAATGTAAAAGTCCCTATGGTGCGTCTTTGTGATGCACCAGTATACATAAACGACGTGTTATAGTGATGGTTGGAACACGGGTCAATGCACCATGCAACACGAGCAAGTGAGCAACACAAGGAAGTAAGCTCCTCTCCGAGCAACAAACGTCGTGTTGGGTTGTTCGGGGAAATCACTTATGAATTTTACGAGTGAAAATTTCCATTTTCAAATGTTGAACGATTATTTCCCGTTGTTTTTTCTTTTTTGAATTCGAATGACGATTTCGTTGACATGATTTTTAAGAATAAAGTAGGTACATGCAACGTCCTGAGCAATAAAAAAGAATGACTTGTTCGAGTAAGCAATGTTTAATGACAGAAAAAAAATCTTGTGAACAGAACGCACTGTAAAAAAAATTGTAACTGCCAATAGATAAAAAAAAAAAACTGATGAAGAAAAAAATTTCAGGAATGGTGAAATCCTCACGGTAACAAAAAAAACCCTGACAGGAAAACGGAGTGTTGCTCACTTGCTTATGTCGCGTTGGTGCGTTGACCCGTGTTCCAACCATCTCTATAACACGTCCTTATGTATGCTGGTGCATCACTAAGACGCACCATAGGGACTTTTACATTGGTGCGACTTCTCATGCACCACACTGTATAAATATTAGAACTAAAGGTTGTATTGCTTCCAATGCTACATTCAATAATAATAATAATAGTCTTCATCGACGAGGTACACCCTAATTATCGTATTGCTAGGCAACCTCAATCTCATTGTATACAGATTTTCGGTTACACGGCCATACTGACATTAACGGCGTCCCGACGTTATCCTTTGATCATCCACCTCCGATTATCAATTTCTACTCCTATACTCGATTCTCGTTTTTACGGCTCGTTTACACGGGTTACACGGTCGTCTTGATTATTGATGTCCTGAAAGAATCACTCGGTCATACTGACTTAATTTTAACACTTTCATCCATAGTACTTGTCCAACTCATAGTTTAGACACAGTTTCTCACACTATACTTGCTCTATCCTACGATGAGCGCAGTTTTTCACGAGACAGCTCAGTCTGTACACTGGCTGGCAGGATGGCTCAGTCTCTACTACTTGCCAAGTTGCATAGCGCAGTGTCACTACTTGCTACCAACTTCTTGTTTGTCGTATCTTTCAACGACCCCGTTTATCGTATCTTTCAACGACCTCATTTGTCGTGTCTTCCAACGACCTCCAGAAACTCCAACATTTTTACTCTACTTATTTACAATTGAATTACAGATATACAGTTAGCGTTCTAGTCTATTTAGTCGTCTGCCGCAAAGATGATCCAGGGTTTCATTGCTTCGGCGGCATACTCGCCTGTATATTGTTTTCCTGTGATGCTCTGTACGGTATAGCGGTCGGCTAATAATTTTTCGGTAACTCGATACGGTCCTTTATATCTTGGCTTTAATAATCTCACTTCTGATATAAATATTAGAACTAAAGGTTGTATTGCTTCCAATGCTACATTCGATAATAATAATAATACAGTCTTCATCGACGAGGTACACCCTAATTATCGTATTGCTAGGCAACCTCAATCTCATTGTATACAGATTTTCGGTTACATATATATGAGGAAACCTGAAATTTTCTTATTAGGGTAGAAGTGATCTAGGACCTCCAAAACGTCGAGAAAATTCATTGCCCCCTCCCCCTGAATACTTTGCGTCGGGTGTAATACCTCACTAAGTCGGTAAAAATCATTCTTTGGTTTTAGTATTGCACCACAAGAGCGCATCCGCTGAACTCAGCCTGCCTTTCGCTTCAGGTGGCACTGATAGTAGCTTCAATCGAATGCACATCCCTACCTTATGCTTGCACTGCAAACTTTTCAAAAAAAGGGGGGGGGGCATGAACAGTTCGATTCCCGCAAATTTCCTCTGTTGATGACTATGGTCCAGACATAGAATTTGCGGGCTTTGAAATCGTCGAACGTTTGCCACCTGCTGTCGCCTCTCAAAAATTTGGACAGTTCTTTTTCCCAAATACATGTAAGAATCGAACTTCGTCTTTCTCGGTAACAGGTCTCTAATGATCCGAAGACCTTCGTCTTTCCTGCTACCGAGTCTCTATTGAACGATCTTAACTACACGTATGAAACGTGAATTAACTGACACTCGCTATCTCTATTCTAATCTCTTATAACAACTACGACGACCTATTTTGTCTGCGAGTGCCAGCGTGCAAGAATATGCAGCAGCATATTCTTACATACATTTCTTACTGCTTCCTGCTGCCACAAAATACTCTGTACAACTTTCTTCCTCGAGGAGGGTGTTGCAGAATTGCTTTATCAGCTGCAGCCCACTGATAAGCGGCAGTCCATAGCGGCAAAGAAATATCTGGCACGTTGACGAATGGAGTGCTTTTTTTTGAAGGTGGATTTCGTTTTTCTGACCACTGCCTGACTATGTATAAAATTTCATTTAAAAATTGGCCGACGGGCAAGCATTCATTCCTTTTTATTTATTTATTTTTTGTGAAAACACTCTGAAAATTTCTTGTATTTTTATTTTTTTTTCGTGAGCATACTCGAAAATTTTGTTTGCTGTACTTTTCGTTACCACCATTTGTTATTTCGTTATTTTGGATGATTTTTTCGTGCTGTTGTTTTTCGTTTAAACGCCTTTTCTTTTCGTGCAGTTTAATATTCCCCCATAAAAAATAGTCTTATCTATTGTCTAACCAACTTGAAAACCTCGTCCCTATCAAGGCTAACCCTCTCAAACCCACAAACTTGCAGATCATCTAGAAAAGAAACATCCGTCCTAAGCCGCCTCAGAATAGGACATCCGACTCACCCACTCATACCTTCTTACACGTTCAGAACCACCCAACTGCTCAAAATGTCTTTTCAATACAACATAAACCTTATTTTAAAATGCCCTGAACTTACAACTCTACGAAACCCACTAGGTTGTAGGCAGTTTTTAAGGCAATGATCTACTGTCAGCAACTCTATAGCATCAAAATTTTTAGGGAGATGGGTTTCCATAATTTTCTAAATTTTTACCCACGTATACGGGTTTCTAATGAAAGAACCTCGATGAAAGTTGAAACAAAATTGCGTATGACGTTTTCACGTTAGAATCAGTGAAATTGTATAAGAGAATTTATTATGTAAGTTAATATTGTAAACTTACGTCATGTTTATGAATTCACTTCTTCACAGAAATGTCTAAAACGTTTAGAGGTCGATGCTCGACAGATGCGGCTGTTGGAGAACGATATACTTCAAATGGGAATCAAATACAATTACCTATTCCCTTGAGCCATGGAAGTAAGTGAAAGTTCTACAGAAGACAGGGGTGCCGTGAGCCCCCTAGGCCAATGAAGAAACCCCCCTCAAATTTTAATTTCTTGTAGCTAAAAAAAAAAAAAAAAATTGAATTATAAGGGCTTCCCCTAAAACGAATAGGAAGAATCATCTTCATAAAAATGGCCTCACGCCACCCCTGGAAGACAATATTTCAGCCACTCGTACCAAAACAAGTGATTGAAATTGAATGAACTAGTGATTTGATAACATTGCGAACAATTAATTCTGAGGATTGAATCATTCGAGCTTCACACATTTCGGTTGTACGAGGAAGATTACACAGTCAACTGTTTGATAAAATGGCTTTCTATATGGAGGTTTCCTAATTTACATTCTCTGGAAGTATCGTCTACAATCGATCCACTCAAGAACTATTCACAAAATGTATCTCATGGAATAAAGGACCTTTTCAAGGACTGGCTCGGATGGATGACAACACTGAATCAAATCAAAGTACACACACACTCAGGTTTCCTGAATTTCCACGATTGTGTACAAGTTTGCGGACAAATGCCTCACCTACAAGAAATAGAGTGGAGTTCATCGGTAAGTACATATTTTGAAACGGGGAAAAGGCAAAAAAACTGTAAATACAACAATTAAAAAAGAAGATAGCCGAACGCAATGACGGTCGTTAGCAAATTCCAGATTGACTGACAAAGCTCGATAGATATTTTCAGAAGAAACGGTAAATTTCTAGATTGCAGCTTTCGCTATAATTATGGAGACAGCGGTTTTACATAACGGAGGTGCAAAGAATGTGATCAGCAAAGAAGCGAAACTAAATATGGTACAGCAGAGCACATGGCAGCTATTCAACTGCACACCAATCATCAGTTGGATGGGGACGGGTGACATAGACCAACACATATTCCTGGGCTGATAATCACCTAATTAAACGACTTCCTGAAAAAAAGAGCACATCAAAATCAATTGCTATTACCCCTAACATTACTTTCACATAACCTTATTAAGAATGTTAATAGTACAAATTATCTGGGGGTTTATCTAAATTCAAACTTGAACTGGAGCAGTCATTCACACTACCTGCAAGCAAAACTTAGAAAACTCAACTATCTCATGTTCTATCTTAAAAATTCAATACCATCTAAAATAAAAAGACAAACATACCTCGCATTATATGAACCGGTTCTGGCTTACGGGATTGAGCGTTGGGGTGAAGCGGCAGATTACATCCTGCAGCCAATCCAAGTCCTACAAAAGGGTGCTATTCGAGCGGTTTTCAGGGCTGGACACAAAGACCACTCATCTCCTATTTTCTCTCCTTTTCAAATTCTATCCTGGGACGGTTATCGGTTATTAACCGATTAATCGGTCTATTCTTGTGTAAAATTAACCGGGAAACCGGTTTATTTGTAATTAACGGTTAACCTGACAAACCGGTTAATAAGAGCGCATAAACCGATTAATCGCCGAAATTTAAAATTTTCCAACAATTCCAAATTCCGATTGATAATTTGACGAATTTGAGAAGAGACTAGAGAAGTTGATCAGAATTACTGAGTTAGATGTAAAGGATCAGGATTAACACATAAGAGATCTTGCTTCTCTTTTTTTTAATTTTTGCGGTTTTGAGAGCAAAAAAGTGGGAGACCTTGGCGCTCCTAGCGGAATTTTTCGAGAACTAAAAGCGATCCGAATAATAATTGCCAGTTGACCGGTTAACCGGTTTATTTGGAGTTTTTTGACCGATTACGATGATCTCTAATAAACCGTTTAACCGGTATATTGAAATAACTGATAACCGCCCATCACCAATCCTGTTCTAGTCTTTATATTCGAGCCCTGGTATCTCTTGTGCACCGAGGTATAATTATCCTTTCCAGTCAGTCAAAGACAAGTCTACACCTACGGTCAACATCCTACAAAAAACCTCCGAGGATAAATAAAAAAGCTCGCATTCAACCCTCTTACCAAACACTTATGCAATGCTCTAGATTACCGGCAGATTTGCAAACTTATTTCGGTCGCCCATCTTTCTCCAAGAAAATTAAAAAATATTTAATAAGCAGACTTTTTCTTTGTGGTGACGAACTAACAAAAAAATTTTGAACATTTTCGACACTGCACTGTATGACGATACAAATAGGGCCTTCGCATAAAAGGAAAATATTGTAAACCGGCTTTTGTTATCACGATTTCTACACAACTTTTTCGACGTTTCGACACAACCCCGAAGTCGTCATCAGGAGGAAACAGAAAATGCCAGGGTGTCTACCAGAATTGAAAAATGAAAATAGTTGACATTGGTTGACCTTTTTTCGATATTTTATTTGACCCTAAAAAATATCAACCCCCCCCGGCCCCAAACCTATATCGTAATTGCAGGATTTTTTTAGTCGTTTGCAAGAATTGATACCTATTTAATTGAGAAAAGTGTTATTTCAAAAGTCAGAAGTTCGTTGATATACCTTAATATTGTACATTAAATGAAAAAAAGAAAAAAGAAAAAAAAATGAAGAGAAAAACGGAAAACTCATCATTCATAATAATTATTTAAAACAACAAGAAGGAAAAATTACAAATCCAATATTCTTTACATAACATTATGCATTTTTGGATTTTTTAGTTGACCTACGGATAGAAAAGTTGATTTTACTTGACTTAGTTGGCCATGTTTCAAGAAAGTTTACTTCAATTTTATTGACTTAGTTGACCTGGTAGACACCCTGATTTCTGTCTCTCGATATTCTATTTTGCCGTAGGATTTTCAAAATTTCCGTGATCTCGAGTTTTTATTCTCGAATTGCGTCTTCTCAAAATTTGTACAACATTTGGCAAAAACGACTGCATTAATACTGAATAATGAGAATATTACGACGCGATTTAAGGAAAGGGACCGCTTTGCGCAAAATCAAATTTTACAGGAGATGCCAAAATAGGTAAAAAAAACTTGATCTCGCGAAATTTGAAAAATTGATGGAAAATGTTACCATCAATTTTTCAAATTACGCGAGGTCATATCTTTTCACTTACTTTGGTCACCAAAATAAATGAAAAACATGATTTTTATTTTGCGCAAAGCGGTCCCTTTTCATAAATACATTTATTTTCAGGTTATGAGGCTTTTCCCTAGACAGGGGTTGCCAATTTCTTATTTTTTTTTCACTTGCAACGTTTTCATTTGGTAGGCGGTTCCAGCAAAGCAACTTACAAAAAAATAACGATGAAAATTTTTTCTACTCGAAAAATATGGGTCGGAAAGAGAAAACGGAGAGAACGAAATTGAAGTTTTTGGAATCTACTCATAGATAATTCCAATTTCAGATTTTTCATCACTTTCCATAAGAATTGTAAGGAAAAAATATGGAACCGGCATTATTTGAGAAAATTTTAAAAGCTTCAATCTAAGTTCTCTCCGTTCCTCTTTTACTGATCCATATCTCTACGAGTAACGGGTATTTTTGGTGTCTTCTTTCACAACTGCCTATCAAATTGATAACGTCGTAGGCCAAAAATATAAGGTGACACCGTCTAGGTAAAAGCCTCATAAGGACTGCTATTTGTTTTCGACCCTATATCTCAATTTCTTTAATTTTCAACATTATTGTTCATTGTAGTAATTTTATATCAATTGTGCAGGGTTGGGACCACTTCAGAATAATTGTATTAATATTCTTTTGGGCTCTCGGAGATGATACGAAAACAAAAACAGGCTCTTTTGCGTTCCAAGTGCGAGTAAAAGAAAAGGATCCGTGTATCTTTCAGGTCTCAGGAAAACGATCTACCTAAATCTCATGGGCTGTGGATCTTGGGAGAAGAAAAGATCTGGTTATTCCGCTTTCTGGATCGTGACAAAAGGATCTTCCTGTATCCGGTATTCGATTGAAAACTGAATGCACGATCTTTTGGTAAGTGCGCTGAAAAATAACGTATATCTTTCATGTTTCACTTTTCTCAAGAGCAATCACCTGTTTCTCGAAGGATCCTTCATTTTTGAGCGATCCCGTTCTCGATCTCAACAGAAAAAGGAGATTCGGACCTTGTAGGTTCTGGATCTTGAGGGACAAAAAATGAATGTTCAAATCTTGTTCTCGTTTTGCTTCTAGTTCCCACTCCTAATATACTGCACTAAATCTCAAGCGAAGAAACAAGAGAGGGAATGTAAAATGAACGTCCAGCTTATTAATGATAATATCAGAAGGGAATGTGCTCGAGGCGAAGCGGAGGGAGGGGGGGGGGGGGAGAGAGAAAGAGAGAAGACAAGAAGTATATTTTTACAAGATCAGAATAAGTACTTGATAATATTCAAGAAATGCAAGAGACCCGGGCTCTCAGGAGTTTAGTATCGTAGTCTTGTTGGTATCCATCGCTGAATACAACGACGACAGCAAAAATGTGAACCATTCGTTCAGTTATTCGGCGCTCAAAAAGAAATAAAAATAAGAAGTCGGTAAAATGAAATGTTTAGCGTATTATATCACTTTCTCATCATCCATAGATTAGCCTTCAATGGTCATTCACAATAGAAAAATATGGCAGAAAAAAAAATTGAAGAAAATACGATATTATTTTTCCATGAACGACTTATTCACTAGGCTATACTAAAAAAATTATCATTTCAATTGTGACCTAACGAAGAGTTTGTGAACCAGACACGCAATAGCGGAGAACAAAAAGTACAATATTGGCGGCGAGAACCACTGTGTACCTAAACCATACAATAATCAGATTTCCCTAATTTTGTATCCTTGGATTGATAACATTGCTGGAACTGAACCTTGGAAAATTTCTGCAGACTGTAAATCCAAATTGGAGGAGTGGAAAAACTACATTAATGTAGTCGATTTACAGAGGATATCTTCACCTTGGTTTGTATACCATTTCATTGCTTGACATAGTGCGCGCACTTTTTCCCAAAAATAAATCTAATTTTTCACCGATGTTCCCTATTAAATACTTTCCCAACATATTTGCCCGTTGTGTGCTTGTATTTTTTAAAACGATCGATCAAATCCTCGCCAGTTGAGAAGAATAACAAAAGTAAGGATCTTGGCAGTGTACACTTTATTTCTGGGTTCACCATTTGGTTCCCTCGATATAGGTGCGCATGAAGTACAGTTCATTTACTGCCTACAGAGCGCCGTCACTAAGGTATCAGCTCTGTAGGCCCCGATTACCAAGATATCCACATTCAAAATTTGAACTAGCAGACATGTGCGCACCAACACACAGCCACATTCTGGCCTATAGCAAACTGTTACCAGAGTAGCAGTTTAGGTAAGTGTCACATACAGACAGTTGGATGGGTGCGTATGAGGAACCGTTACATTCCAGCCTGCGTTAAACTATTACTGGGGCAGCAGCTCGATACGCTGACGACCCCCTCACGTTTAATAAACATCTTCAATTGGATGTTGACAATTTGTAAACAATGTACAGTTAAACTCTGGCCTATTACATAAGGCAGCAGTTCTGTAGATTCTTGTCACATACGGACAGGCTGAATGCTCATGACGTAAAAATTGTGTACATTCTAGTCAACAAAACGCGTTTATTAGGCTGAACAGCAGCTCTGTACACTTCCGTAACTAAAAGATCCGCATCCAAAGTCAAACGTGCACAACTTACTGCTACGTACTAGTCAATAGCAAACTACTACCAGGATGTAGGAACTGTATGATCTTGACACCAAATGATGAACGTTATTAGATTTACAACAACTGATGAGGAAATGATGGCGGATACTCTTTCACCCACTTCATCCTAGAACCTTGTAAACGAGGGAAAATGAAGTGAAAATTCAAAAATTTCATAGAGAATTTCTCAACTTAAATTCTCATGTCTATGTCACTGTATGACATGGACCGTACATTCATTCTTCCAGATCCATTTCCTTCAGGTGACTTATCTGGCCATCATATGCATTTCCCATAACTCAAATCCAAATCCTAGCCAAACCGGGCCCGTTCATTACAATCTCAAAAATAAGGATCTCCGTAATGTACCTTTTGTTTCCGGGTTCACCATTTGGTTCCCTCAATGTACATAAATAGGTAGGTGGATGGGTGCGCACGACGTACAGCTACGTTCCAGCCTACAGCACGCTGTTACTGGGGCAGCAGCTCTGTAGGCCCCCATCACCAAGAGATCCACATTCAAAGTTGGAACTAGACAAGTGCGCATAACGTACAGCTACATTCTGGCCTATAGTAAACTATTACCAGGGATGCAGATCTGCAGGTCCTTGTCACCAAATATTGAATGTAAACATATTCTGGCCAACTGCTACGGAAATGAACATCGAGATTTCTACCTTTCTTGAATCTACTCAATGTGACATTGATGGAGGATTTTTTCACATAAATTCTGATGCCACATCATTGGTTAATATGGGCGTGAACTCAATTGTCACATGAATACTACAACATAATCTACAAACATATCGGCCGTTGTCTGAAATTCAAATCCTTGCCACTTGACTACAATCTCAAAAATAGGGATCTCTGAAGAGTACCTTTTGTTTCCGGGTTCACCATTTGGTTCCCTCAATGTACATAATATACAAAGGTGGATGGGTGCGCATGACGTACAGCTACGTTCCAGCCTACAGCACGCTGTTACTGGGGCAGCAGCTCTGTAGGCCCCCATCGTTAAGAGATCCACATTCACAGTTGGAACTAGACAAGTGCGCATAACGTACAGCTACTTTCTGGCCTATAGTAAAGTATTACCAGGGAAGCAGGTCTGTAGGTCCTTATCACCAAACAATGAATGTTAATATATTCTGGACAACTGTCGAGGAAATGAATGTTGAGAGATTTCTACCCCCATTTGAATCTAACCAATGTCACATTGATGGAGGATTTTTGCACATAAATTCTGATGTCACGTCATTGCTTGATATGGGCGCGCACTCAATAGTCACATTAATACTACAAAATATTTTACAAGAATATTGGCCGTTGTCCCAAATTCAAATCCTTACCAGTTGACAGCAATTTCAAGATTAGGGACCTCTGAAGTGTACCTTCTGTTTCCGGGTTCACCATTTGGTTTCCTCATTGTACATATGGATAGTTGGATGGGTGCGCATGACGTACAGCTACGTTCCAGCCTACAGCACGCTGTTACTGGGGCAGCAGCTCTGTAGGCCCCCATCACCAAGAGATCCACATTCAAAATTGGAATTAGACAAGTGCGCATAACGTACAGCTACATTCTGGCCTATAGTAAACTATTACCAGGGATGCAGGTCTGTAGGTCCTTGTCACCAAATAATGAATGTAAACATATTCTGGCCAACTGCTAGGGAAATGAATATTGAGATTTCTACCTTTCTTGAATCTACTCAATGCAGTAAAAAATGTTCAGCCAATTTGTGTGGGATTTCTTGACTTATATGACATTTCTGGACATGGTGCGCACAATCTTTTTGAAAATAAAACTCCGAATTTCCCCCAAAATGTCTTTCGTGAATTACATGTATAGGTCAAAACTCAAATCACCATCCTTGCCAGTTGACTACAATCTCAAAAATAGGGACCTCTGAAGTGTACCTTCCGTTTCCGGGTTCACCATTTGGTTCCCTCAATGTACATATGGATAGTTGGATGGGTGCGCATGACGTACAGCTACGTTCCAGCCTACAGCACGCTGTTACTGGGGCAGCAGCTCTGTAGGCCCCCATCGCCAAGAGATCCACATTCAAAATTGGAACTAGACAAGTGCGCATAACGTACAGCTACATTCTGGCCTAAAGTAAACTATTACCAGGGATGCAGATCTGTAGGTCCTTGTCACCAAATAATGAATGTTACTATAGTTTTGACGACTGCCAAGGAGATGAATCTTGAGATATTTCAAAGTCATGTCATGGACTTGAAATACCGTGATAATCAAGCTTATTTTATGCAGAATCTCGCTCCTATTTTACGGATATTCTGCCAAAAAAAAATCAGGAAACTTAAAGATCGGAATATTGTAATACAAAGACTCCTTCCCGCCCTCTCTATAGAAAAGTCAAAAATTGGGAAGTTGGAAAAATTTGGGAAATCGAATTATTGTATGGCGTAGACAAATGGTTCAATGGGATACCATAAAGATAAAGCCTGTTTGAAGATGTTGGAAAAAATGAAATAGGTTTTTATCAAATTCAAAATGAGAACAATTTTCGCTGAATCTTAGAATTTACTCTTCTTCCGTGGACACATTTTTTCCAAAACATAATTTCTAGTAATAAATGTGAGGATACCCGATTTAATCAATTCAAGCTAGTGAACAATCACAAATTATACTCCGTAGTACCAACTTTCACTCATTCTGCTTTTAAAAATAGCACTACTTGCTCGTAAAGCTAGAAAGTGATATCGTTTGCTTTGTGAGTGAGGGAATCTAATTGATGCGTCTTTTTTTTCTTTTTCTTTTTTCTGGGGAATTTTTCTAGTACGTATGTACAATGTTGGAATCGACTTGAAAGACTGAAATCGGTACCATGGTCTTCTAAAGGGTAGACTACCTGACACAACAAAATATCTGGCATTCTCTCCGTCAATTGAACAAGACAGAGGCCGCCAAGCTCCTCAGTACTCGGGTTTATTGCATTTCTAGAATCATAATTTGTGGTAATTCGTTCACAATGAAGCCATTTTCATGCTTGAATTCCTCAGCCTTCGCTTTCTCTTCCATAGTCAACATGTGTTTCTTTGTAAGGGATGTTGCAAGCTCATTCAACCTAAGTCGTTTTTTACCTACAGCAGCCAAATATTTGAGATGCAAGAACCTCTTCTCTCAAATACTGGTAGCATCTTACAAACAACATAAACAACAGCGAAAAAAGTCAGACTCCTCATGAAAATCATCAAAAATGATGGTCTCTATAGTTCTGATTTCTGGAAAAACTTCAATCATCCTCTTCTTGACTGTGCGGATGAGCACAGTTTCGACACCATTGATAAGTCAATTTAAATTTTGTATTTTCTCCTAGTCTCATGAATTTGGAGCACTATATCAGGAGAGGGGTACCGGAAACAAAACGGGAACCGGATTCGACCATTCATTTTTGTCCTCAAGATCCGAATCTTCTTTTTCTGTTGAGAACGAGAACGGGATCGCTCAAAAATGAAGGACCCTTCGAGAAACAGCTGATTGCTCTGGAGAAAAGTGAAACATGAAAGATATACGTAATTTTTCAGCGCACTTACCAAAAGATCGTGCATTCAGTTTTCAATCGAATACCGGATACAGGAAGATCCTTTTGTCACAATCCAGAACGCGGAAAAACCAGATCTTCTCTTCTACCAAGATCCACAGCCCATGAGATTTGGATCGTTTTCCTGGAACCTGAAAGATACGGATCTTTTTCTTTGGTTACTCGCATTTAGAAAGCAAAAGATAGTGTTTCTGTTTTCCCGTAATCATCAGGAGCCTAAAAGAACATGAACAAATATTCTCAACGGTTCCCAGCCTTGAACAAATGATATTGAATTACAACAATAATTTGAATACGACACCAAGATGAATCCTCCGTCTCTCCTTTTTGAACCTCAGGCTATCTTCCTCTGTCTCAAAACCATCTGAAACTCCTAGATCTCACAAACTTAGGGCCCAATCCTCATCCACACAAACCGATCATCTCTATGAACATTCATGGACATTTGCTCAGGTCCTCCCTCTGTTCAACGTACGCACTTACAACGTCACTCTCTCACTGACACCATGAAAAATTAATTGTATATAAATTCTAAAACAGTCAATCACAATGTCTGCCGAGCTGTAACCACTCTAACGGATACACATCTCATCCCTTTACCTCTCTCGACCTGAGGAACAATTTTCCTGACCTCACAGCTAAAACTGGATCCAACATTGGCAAGATCAAACACACCTCAAATCTTCAACCAGCCCACGTCCATCGGCCAATCGTAAACCTCAACATCAAGAAATCCCGCCAACTCAACAATAAATTGAACATACCCGCATTTCTCACGGACATTTACTCATACCTTTCGTCTTTCCCTCTGACATAATTTTATCGCCCTTTGTCGCCATTCACACTCTGAAGCACTAAACAACTCCTCGCAACATCCCGACAATATCTTTCAATACCTCTCTGCAGCAAAATCACCCCCTCTCATACAACTATTCCTCTCCATCTGCATAACTATATATGATCATGCTAAACGTAAAAAAAAAAAAAAAAAAAAAAAAAAAAAAAAACTTGATAATAATAACAATAATGATGAACAAAAGAAAATATTGAGATACAGGATCAAAAACTAATAGCAGTCCTCATGGCCAAAGAATAATACGAGTATTATCCTTATTGACCAAGAAGACGAAAATTGCACTTTTGGAAAATTACAACAAAAAAAAAAAAAAACGACGAAAATTAAGAAAATGCTGCGTAAAAATAAAATTCAAGTCTCGAGTAACGTCACAAAATATCTTCCACTTTTTTTACCTTCACAAAACAACTCGGCATTATAATAAATTTCGAAGTACTTTCGTTACACAGCCCGCACCAAACGGGATGCAGTTTCGTGTTTAGAACCTGATTAGCGTTAAAGGTAAGAGAACAACCAATGATGGGAACACTTCCCGGAAATTTTTCAAAAATGCGAAAGAAAGTGCGAAGATAGGTGGGGTAGATTTGGAGCTGATTCGATGATTTGGGAATATCGCTACAGTCCTCAACAGTGAACGAAAAATAAACCTGGATAAATTTGAAGAGTATGCTTTAGACACCGATAAATTGTATGTTAATTTGTATCCATGGCACCCTGCCTCCAAGTAGCCACAAAATTTTGAACCACGGGAAAGACATCATAAGGGCAGCCCTGCTTCCTATTGGTAAATCTAAATTATATCAATCTATAGGTCCAACTTTTTGACATGTTCCATGTCTTTTCTCTCGCCGGACCCCGATTTTGAAACTCGCGAGTACACCCCCCGTAGTAATAATAATTAATAATAAATAAATAAATAAATAAATAAATAATTAATTAATTAATAATTAAATAATTAAATAAATAAATGATTAAATAATTAATTAATTAATAATTAAATAATTGATATAATTATTATAATTAATATTTAGAAAATCTCTACCCCGTGGGTGATTCAGAAATTCGCGAGTACACCCCGCGTAATAATAATAAATAATTAATTAATTAATTAATAATTAAATATTTAAATAAATAAATAATTAATATAATTAATAATTAGAAAATTTTCTTAGTCCCTCTTCCTATCATATAAGGCTGGATAGTCGAAATTTTTCCAAGTCCCCTAGACTTGAATTGTCTCATACCATTCCAATACAACAGCGAGACAGGGGGCGAACGAGCGGAACGAGTTCGCGCTACCTCATATTTCTCATAGAAGACTTATAGGACGCCAAGATAGGTAAAGGGGTAAACGAATAATATCTCACGAACACTTGACCTAGTAGAAGCCTAGACTGAAATATTTCAAGATGACTGATAAAATATAAAAGACATGGAACATGATTTTCATTTATTTGGCTATGCCAGAAAATTTTTTATAATGACTAGACTTGAAAGTATCATCGTTTTTATAGAAAAATATCGGTTGTTTTAAGAATAAATTGTTGTGGACGTGTCGACTTTTATTTTCATAGTTTTTTTTACTTCAATTGTGAATGAAATATTTGTGCTATAGGTCAATTAAGTGAAGAAGCTGCAGAAGTACGGAATAGAGAGTTTCAAATATTTGGAGCGTGTGATAGTAGGAGAGCTCACGACAAGCTTCTAATACGGATATTTTGAATATGCTGCTGATTACATCAGATCCGTTCATCTTATCTCTGAAACATGAGTCTGTTGTTGCAAAATCCTCGTACAATAAGGTGGTGCAATCTCTTTTCGAGGGCACCGCGGTACTTGCTCGATTTCTCCTATCCTCACACGTCGTGATTGTCTACAAGATGACATCACCTTCTCATATTCTCATATGTTCATCTCTATTTTCTTCAGTTGCCTGAAGATGGTCAGCATCGCCTGTCCGAAACCGGTCGCTGTATACTCGATTTATTATCGCAAATTACTACTGGTTTTTTCATGATTGTTCCAATTCTAATACTCATCTTTTTAACCTTCTTCGTAATTTTGATGATTTAAATTTTCGATTCAATTGTTTCTTTGACGTAATTTTTAGTTTTTTACTTTAATTATATCGGACCAAAATTTAATTTTATATTGTAACTAATTTTATTTATTAATTTTTACTGTTCTATTAATTTTCAACCCTCGCTTCTAAATTGAAAACCTCATCTTCTCCTTCATCCTCCTCTCTCATATCCTTTGATGTTTCCAGCATGTATACTAATGTCCCAGTGGCCCTGAGCATTAATTACATGATGGACCATCTCACTTCTAATAATATTCATCCGGACACCATCGCCGAGTTCCGGCCCTTGTTTCTTCCTGTCTCAGAAATAACCTCTGCTTCTATCAGAATACTCTCTACCAATTTCCTGATGGCCTCCCGATGGGTGCGCCCCTTTCTTCTCTTGTCGCTGACGTGTTTATGGACAAACTCGAATCTGATCTTCTTAACAACTCTATTCTCCCTCAACCTCACATTCTCTCTTGGTTTCGTTACGTCGACGACATTCTTCGTGTCTGGAATGGCTCTTCGTCCGATCTCGATTCCCTCGTCTCACACTTAAATTCTATTCATCCTAACATCCAATTCCATCTCGAAACTGGCGGCCCCTCCATTTCTCTGCCTTATTTGCTTTCATTCACCGCCTTCTTGCTATTCCCCTCTCACCTCGCGATTTCAATAAGGAGAAAGCCCACATCAGTGAGCTAGCGCGCCTCAATAACATCTCTATTAATATCGACCAGGCTATATCCACGAAATCTTTGAAACGTGCCATGCAATCCGTCTCTTCCTCCCAGCGTACCCATTCTCCTCGTCGCTCTTCCTCCTGGGTTCGTCTGCCCTTCTTCGGCCCTATTTCCTATAAGATGGCTCGCAGACTAGAATCCCATGGGTACCGCTGTTCTTTTTATCCCCTTCTCACTATAGGGCACTTATCTCCTCTCAAGGATAAATTTTCTCCCGAAGAGTGCAGTGGAGTTTATCGCGCCAGGTGTACAGCTCCTAATTGCTCTGCTGTCTACATCGGCCAAACCGGTAGCACCCTGCGCGAACGTTCCTCCGAACACCGCTCTGCCTTCCGTCGGCAACTTCATGAAAAATCTGCCATCACCAAGCATTACTTCGATACTCACCACTCCTTTGACTCTGTTGAATTCAAGCTCCTTCATAAGACAACTAAGGGCCGCCTTCTCAACAGACTCGAAGAAGTCGAAATAAATGCCGCAGCTTCCCTCTCAGGCGTTTCTCTCCTTAATGATACGCGTTTCACCCTTGTTAACCCGTTTATTGCTCATATGTATAATCATGTTTCAACCTAAAAATGACTTCATACTTTCTCCTCTTTCGCTTTCTTTCTCTTCCTTTCGCACTCTTGTCCACCGTTTGTAGTTTTTACATGTTTTTGTTTAATTCTTCGTCATTCACCTGATGATGTGTCGCACAGTCGGTACAAAACACGTGTTGTGCATTTTATGATTAATTTTTCCATAAAAAAAAAATTTTTCACTCGTTACGTGATCGTAATTTATTTCTACATTACCAAGAAAGAGGGTGAACGAGCGCGGCGAGTGAGCCCCACAAGAGCTGATATCTCAAAATATTTCTCATACCAGATTTTCACGACGCCAAGAAAGGGGGCGAACGAGTAATATCTCACGAGCACTTAACCTAGTAGGAGCCTAGAATGACCGATAAAATATATACGAGACATGAAACATGATCTTCATTTATTTGGGTACGCCAGAAAATTTTATCGTAAAAAGAAGCTTGAAATGATCAAGCTTTTAGACAGAAGTTAGAAGATTCATGAAATGATCAAGCTTTCGAAGTGGAGACAGAAGTTGGAAGATGCAAGGCATGGTAAATGTAGCATCTATATTCAAATTACACGACACAACAAAAAAAAAATTGAAAAATGCATGAATGAAAATATTATACGATTCTTAAAGTATTTTTTGGCTGAAATCTGAAGGTAGGTGCTCTCGTATAGACAACGTATGCGGCCAACGTCCCCCTCTACGGAGAGTGGACACCAGGAAGATCCCACAATATACGTCTCAGTAATTCTATGTGGTGACCTTACACTCCTTACATCATCACACGAAAGGTAGGGTGAGACAGTTGGACCAAATTTCATATTCCTAATACCATATGAGGCAGCGCAGTGTTTCTCAACCTTCTTACATCGCGGCACATTCTTCCATGAGGCGATATATTCCTGCGGCACGGCATTTCCGAAACGCCAGATTGTATCCAATATTTTTATGTCACGTCTCTCCTACCTCCCTCTAATTTCAGGACTTGTGGCCATGCAAAATGGTGGTATGAGGCGTCAGCCCTCTTTCCCTATACTATCGACGGGAGCTTTGACCCTCCGTCGTGACTCGAGAAAATTTCAAGTACCGCAACCAATACATGCAAAAGACTCTAGAATCTAGATGTTTCTTGCGTTTACTGAGGAAGAATTTATTGAAAGCTGAGCTTTTTTGGTCACAGACCATTATGAAAGCAAATCAGAAACTAATTAACGAGACAAGAAAACAAGACAGATCAGGTGTTGGTGAGGATATCATAATTATTGAAGCAGACACTTTTTCGAAGACTGTATGAAAGTTTGAAAAATACAATCCAAAAATTAGATTTTAGGTGACACGGAATACGTACGAGTATGTCAAGTCGTAACATCATAAAACGTAACTCGGTAGAAAACTTTTTTCCATATTTTTTTTTTTTGCGAATACGTAGGACCTCTTGGCTTGCCGAGGTAAGAGCTCCATTGGTATAGCCCGGTTGAAGTGCGAAGATATTTGTCTCGTACATGGACAGTTCATGATCACCAAATGAGAACAATAATAATTATTATAATGTTATCGACTTAAACAATCAACAAATACCAAGAATAGTCGAAAAAATATTAATCTATGCTGATAAGTTCAACTTTTATTGACGACCTTGCCAATACTGTTGAAAGTCATTTTTTATGAACGGTTCACGTTAATAAAAAAAAATACAACGAGCCTCTCACATAGTTCACGGATTTTACTATTGTCTTATTGGAATGAATAGTTTACTTTGTAAAGCTGAGTCGTGGCTGGCACGACTATTAAGACTCAAACTCAGTAATAGCCTAGACGTTCTTTCTTCAGTGCCCAAAATCTTGATCAAATTTTCTGAGTATCAAAATGGTATTTTTTACGTCAAGTTTAGCATTTCTACTCGTTTTGCTTAATTTAGAGTTCAACCATGGTTACGAAAATAGCGACAACAGTGGATACTGTAAGTGAAGATAGCCTAAATTTATCATTTTTATTATTAGAAAGCGAGTGAAATGAATTCAATTAGATATTCATACGTATTTCCCTCGTCAATAATTTTATCACGTGTTCGTGAATTGTAGACCAACGACGGCTCAGAATAAATGGACTATTAAAAGCTTTTCCGTGAGAAAATTTTTTATACATTTAAAGATAACTTTATTTCGGCTTTTTTCCCACAATTTTACATACACAACGTGTACAAAAAAAACGACGTGTTTCGAACGTCTTCGTTCTTCATCAGGTTTAGAATAAAACAGATCAAAACCATACACGCACCCTAAATTTGAACATGAGCAAGATTAAACTTGAAAATCTTCGAAGAAGAAAGATTCGAGAGGTCATAATAATAAAAGAAAAAAACGCGGTTAATTTCAAAAGTGATAGTATGGATGTGTATACCTTTTATTCTCATCTCCTTTCTGACTCATAACTGTTTTACTTTCGTTGACTATTGTAGCTTACTAAGTTTAATCTTGCTCATGTTAAAATTTAGGGTGCGTGTATGGTTTTGATCTGTTTTATTCTAAACCTGATGAAGAACAAAGACGTTCGAAACCGTGTCGTTTTTTTTGTACACGTTGTGTACGTAAAATTGTGGGAAAAAAACCGAAATAAAGTTATCTTTAAAAGAATAAATGGAGGAAACAAGTATTATGCAGCAATTAATTGCGAAATTAATAATTAAATAATCAATGAAATTTTGTACAAAATTCAATTTTTTATTTCACGAATAATTTCAATTCAAAATCTCTCAATGGTCAAGATGACGTAAATGTATGCCTATCTCTCAATTTCCACAACTTCCAGTTGGCAAATTCACATCGAGCAATCCCCCATCAAACCTACATATATTCGTCTCAAATTCAATCACTTCTCAACAAGTCGTTCATAGGAAATCCCCTACAACCCATACATTCGACCTCCCCTCTCCCCTATGGACTCTTTCTTGACCTAAAATACGTCTCGATCTCACAGAAATCCCCAAATCCGAAAAAATTGTTGATACCCAACACATCAGGAAACTATTTCAAGAATATCCTCCCTACACACTTTGCCTCTCTGACAGGCCTAAAACATCAAATGGAGCAGATTATTACGCATACTCGGTCGACGGGGAAATGGTTTCACAACGCATCCGCAAAATAGCATCTATATTAACAGCCGACCGTCAATCTGTCTTTTCTCCCTCTCCCAACAACCACAAACGGCAAATTCCTTCTCACCGATTTTCTCTCTTCATTACACTCCCTTACAAACCCATATAACTCTCACCCAATAATACAATGCATTCTCTTCATACTTCTCATCTGAGGCTCAATTAACACCCGAAAAATTTTGATATGGATTCCCGGGCATATTGACCTCTCCAAACACGACACCCTCTTGATCAAGCCGCCAAATAAGCTACCTTCTTCAAGAACACGCTCTTCCATACGCCTCATACTATTTGAAAAAATATTTATCAATTTACAATCACCGTAAGTTATGAAAAATTAAAAAAAAAAATAAATAAATAAATTTAACACGCCGACGCTTTTGGTTTACAAAGCATTAACGAAGCTATCGCCCCCGTTAATAGTTTGTAAACCACAAGCGCTAAGCGTGTTAAATTTATTTTATCTCATTTATGAAAAAAAATTTTCACACGGTGATCGTAAATTGATAAATCTGATTTTCAAACTACCTCCTTCACTCGAATAACTGATAATTCCCGCGTTTTATCCTTAGACTATAAAAATCACTACCATGACGCAATCATGGAACACACTTAGGAAAAATCAATCCAACAACAAACTCCTTTATATTAGGAAGATCCACGTCCCCTATTCATCATCCATTAAGAACACTAGACAAGAAGAAGTCATTCTTTTTTGCTAAGAAAAGACCACAAAAAATTACACACTCTACATAACCTTCACATCCTAAACTCTCTATCTTGCTCTTACTGCCAACAAGACAATTCAACATTAGACCATTATTTTTTTCTCCTGCACCCCACTCAAGCATTCAAGAACAACCACGAAACCATTTGTGGTACATCCTACAATACCTACAACAAACCAACATTCATTCCAACATCTAAACAGGCCTAACTGTCCGCCTAATTTCACTCAACATTAATCTCTTCTCTCATCTTTTATTCATCCTCACTCACATTTACGTGATAATAAATTTGATCCATGAGCTAATAATCATTTATTGTACTTTCAAAGCTTGTTAGAAAAATAAATTAATACGTCAAGGTCTGTTTACGGAGTCGCTGGAAATATTTCGGGGAACCAACATCAGAATTTTTTTCCATTAGACCGAGCCAACGAAAGAAAGAACCATAGAATAAGATTAATGAACCGAATAAATTATTAATGAAATGATTTCGAATTTCTGCACACGATACTTGTTTCTTGATCTGAAAACTACCAGGAACTCAATTTTCCTTGGGAGAAGCTAAGATTATCGAGTTTTTCCTTAATTTTGACTTCGATCGATTTACAGAGTGAACAATAGTGATTCAATTTATATCTTGAGTTTAAGTAATTATAGGTTCCAGACAGTCCTACGTCATCAATTCCTCGGATTGTGTCTTAATTAAAGGAGATACACTAGAACAGGTTCCAAGACGTGTTCTCTCTCTTGCTATCTCAATTACCATTTAAATTTTTCCATTGGACGTTCAGCAACAGTCTAAAAAATGATTCTTGATGAACATATGAATTTAATTTTATTTTCCAGGTCCTTCAAGTCCTGATCCAGCCTATTGTGGACGTCCATCATCAATAGCGGACTTATTTTGCTTCCTAAGCGCTTCACCCCAACCTGGTCAGAGTTATGTCTACATTGGTTTCGACGATTACATAGTCGCAGTCTGCAGTAAGGAAACATTTGGAATAATTTTAAATATAATATTCTGCATGATCAACATTTCAGCTTAGAAATGAAGCGAGGATGATTTGGAAAATACGAGTACCTTCAATTCTATCTAATTCTTTCTTCGTTAGAAGGTTTTCCTCTTTACGTTTTCTTATGTAACTACAGACTGTTTCTTCGACTTTTATTTGACCTTCGCAGTTACAATTTCAACTTACGAGTCATTTTCAAAGAATAGACCAAAAAAAGTTTCACCGAGGAGCTATAAAAAATTATGACAAAAGGACAGGATTCTAAAAAAAGAGTGACGATGAGCTGATAAAGTACACCCAGACTTGAACAAATTATGTGGAAACATAATTTCAAGCTACGATTGTCGCAAGAATCGGCTTTTATTGCCACGTATATTTGAAAAAATTCTTTCAAATAAATGAAACTACACGAATGTTGTCAAAATTAAATTTATGGTTATTGTCAACAGAGTGAGAGGCCAACACAGTACGACTATTATCATTCTTGTGTTGGTTCACTCCCTTTTTTAAAAGTTGAAAGGTGTCCCCCACATATAAAGTATTGGGACAGTCGGAACAAGGGATCTTATTTCTTATCGGTTGTGAAATAAATTCAAAATACAAATCTATGCTGGAGACTACCAAGCGATTTCGTGCATTTGAAAATGAATTTTCCGGAATTGTTGAACATCAGTCATCTTTCGTATGGCCATGGAGTTCATCAAATTCAAGGTTCAAAAAACTAGAGGTACACTATTCAAACGTCACGAAATCAAATTATCCTCCATCATCCGAAAGCAAAACTATCAAATCAAGATCCCTATCAACCAAAGGTGGATTAAAAATCTTACGAACACCTGTACTCCTGAAAATGTCCAACGACATCTACAATATTAGGTCCGAAGTTTTGTCTTCCTCCCTCAAAATTACCAGATGAAAAAATAATCATAGATTCCTCTATGTCATTCAGCAAGCCAAAGCCTCCATAGAAGACCTTCACGATAAACACTCAATCTCCAACCTCTTCCAACATATCTGCATACGCATGAGCATCAAGATCAAAAATCGAACCTCCAACAAATTGCCAATTTCCGTCCGCCGAATAAAGTCAAAGAATCAAAAATTCATGTTTACTTCTTAGCTAGCAACCCAAAGCACTTTATCGCAGCTTCACGAATAAGTAATCTTTGCGTTGCTATTTTCGTATCAAAAGGAAAATTTGTTGATACTATTATCGATGCCCTCAACGGTCTATTCATTGCCGGCAATGAAATCCGTGGCAGACGGATAAAAAATCAACCGACGAAAATTACACTGTCGAACGTCTCGCCTTCTCTGTCCAATTCTACTCTCGAAAGCTATCTAACCAAACCTAGCGTCCGAGATTTCTCTCCTCCGTAACAGCTCGAAAGACGACATTTTCGGCCATGTCATCAGTTATAGACGGCAAGTTTATGTAAATGACCTAGGCCAGAAAACTTTACCAAGTTCTTTTTTACTAGAAGATGACGTTGGATCATCTCATCGCATATTCTTCACATCAGATGAAATCACCTGCTTCAAGTGGTTCGTTTCACCATTGGGTCACTTGCTTTCTTATTCTCGCTCAAGATGGTTGTTTTAATCGAAAACGCTTCGACTTTTCTAAATTTTTTCTGCGGTTTTTATAATTCCTTACTCTCGTGAGTAATTATCTGTTGTTTTTTGCATTTCTGTCAATGTGCCCGGGGATCCATGTGAAAACTAGTTGGGAGTTGATAGAGTCTACAGTGCGAGATGAGAGATTGAATTAGAGTTTCATGGGTCTGTGAGGGAAAGTAGTGAAGAGAGAGAGTCGGCGAGGGAAAGGAATTAACAGTTTGAAGGTAATTGGGAGAGGCAGCTGTGACCATGCCCAAAGGTTCGGCCGTAAATATGGAAGTCATGTTACTCATGTGTTGTGAAACTATTTCCCCGTCAATCGAGTATGCATAAGCTGCTTTATTGGATGTTTTGGATTCGGCGGAGAGGCAAAGTGTGAAGATATCCTCAAAGTAGTTTCCTGCTATGCTCGGTATGAACAATTTTGTCGGATTTGGGGATTTCTGCCTTATCGATACTTATTCTAGGTTGAAGAAGAAGAGTCCAAGAGGGGGCAGTTGAATGTATGGGTAGTAGGGGATCTGCTATGAACGGTTTATTAAGAAGTTGAAAATGGAGAGCAATTAAACATGCTTTGCGAGAGGGTTGTTGTTGTGAAGCAGAAAGATTCGCTTATACATTGGAAGTTGCGGAAATTGAGAGATAAAGAATAAAAAGTTGGAGGTTAAGGTGAGTCTACGAAAGTCGAGGGGAGGTTCTGAGGCCTCCGCGCATAGGCTAAGTTTGGGGTCAGTACGATAATCTACCAGGGCAATTCTAAGAGAGGAAGTTTGGATAGGGTCGAGTAAGGCGAGGACGGTTGTATTGGCTGACTTATAAATCGGTGAACCGTAATCTAATTTTGAGCGCGTGAGGCTTTTTTTACAGTTGGAGGAGTAATTTTTGGTTACAGCCTCTTGAGTGGAGGGATATGAATTTTAGAATGTTTTAAGCGTGTGTACATTTAGCTTTGAGGGATTTAATACGGAGAGTCCAGGTAAGTTTTTGATCAAATTGTAAGACGAGAAGTTTGCCGTAGTTACGTGATGGAATTTTGAAGTATTGTAAAATTAATGGAGAAATGTATGGGTTAGAGTCTCTCTTTTTGAAAATAACTGAATAAGTTGGGTGCGGTTTCTTCGAAGCTACGAGACATAATTAATAGCGTATAAATAAATTATGATCACGTAACATAAGGAAAAATTTTTCAATGAAAAAAATTTTCTATCTCAAAATGCACTACACGGGTTTCGTACCGACTGTGCGGCACATCATCAGGTGAATAACGAAGATTACACAAAACATGTAAAAATTTAGATGCCATTGCAGGTCTGCAATGGCAGCGGGGAACCCGCTGTCCCACTTTCGCCATTCTTCTTCAGAGAACTGACTAATTTCCGCAACGTACTGCGGTATGTCAACGATATTACTTTTCCTTAGCAATTTGAAAATGTAAAACGTCCACAGCCCCTGAAAAGGATTCAGAAGCGAAGTGTACGTATGTCGGTCTCACTAGGCTGGCACATTCACACAGCTTCAAAAAATTCAATTCAAAGACATAAGTATTCGAGTAAATAAACTTGCGGGAAATCATTATTCGGGAATTTACTTTTCGGGTAAATAGTATTCGGATAAACGTCCATTCGGGAAATTCTTTATTCGGGAAAATGGCTTTCGGGATTACGGATTCGGGAAAATGTCCGGGAATCCAGCTGTCCCGAGCCCCCCTCCTACCATATAAATCTTGGAGCCCGAAGTTTTTCCAAGACCCGAAGGTGATGACATGACAACTTGAACGCGCTGCAATTTCAAGGAAGCCGTCGTTTTTTCAAGTCCCCCTCCTGTCATACATATAGCTCAACAATGGAAATTTGTTCAAGTCCCTTTCCTAACGAATGTCCGCCGTGTGCCGTCCGACGAAAAACTTGTGAAAATATTGACTTCTATTGTATATAGCTTGGAGGATGAAATTTCTTCAACTCCCCCTTTTATCATAATATGCGAGTAGCTCGAGAGTCTCTTCTCAATACCAAATCCGATTTGATTCATAAAACAGGTTCCCTGCGTTCCTCGTTCAACTTTGTTAAGGAAACCGTCGTTTTTCACAAGTCTCATTCCTATCATATACATGCTCGAGAATAAAAATTTTTCCAAGTCCCCGTCCCCCTTCTCAGTGACGTCATCAACCTCGCTCGCGGACGAAAATTTCCTGACAGTTCCCCCCACAAAAGGTATAAGCGAGTTCCCCGCTAAAACGAAACGGTGGACAAAAGTGCAAAGAAAGAAAGAGAGAGAAAGCGAAGGAGGAGAAAGTAAGAAGTCATTTTATAGATGGAAACACAATTGTACACATGAGCAATAAATGAATTGATAAGGGAGAAACGCTTGAGAGGGAAGCCGCGGCAATTATTTCGACTTCTTCGTGTTTGTTGAGAAGGCGGCCTTTAGTAGCTTTATGAACGAACTTGAATTCGACGAAGTTTACATCGGAAGACAGTGCGGTGTTCAAAGAAACGTCCGCGCAAGGTGCGACCAGTTTGGCCGATATAGATAGGAGAAGAGAACTGTACATCTGGCGCGATAAATTCCACTCACTCTTCGGGGGAAATTTCATCTTCGAGAGAAAATAAGTGCCCTACAGTGAGAAGAGGATGAAAAGCACAGCCGGGTCGGCGGGTCATGCCGATGAAGGGCAGACGAACCCAGGGGGGGGGGGTGATGAGGAGAATGGGTACACGAGGAGGAAAAGACGGATTGTGTAGCACTTTTCAGAGATTTTCTAGGAATACCCAGCTTGGTCAATATCAATAGAGATTGATGTGGGCTTTCTCCTTATTGAAATCGCGAGGTGAGAAAGGAATAGCGAGAAGACTGTGAGTGAAGGCGAATAAGGCAGAGAATTTGTGGGGAAAATCATGGAAAGAAGCGCCATTTATGAGAACTCCGGTGTTGGAGGGCTTGCGAAAGATAGAGAAGCGAGGAGAAAGGCGGTTGTTCTCAAGGTGGAGAGAGATGGTGAGGCCTAAGTAATTGATGGAGGAGCACCGATTTCGAGACGGAATCGGATAGAATTTAAATGTGAGAGGAGAGAATCGAAATCGGACGAGGAGCCATTCCAGACACGAAGAATGTCGTTACTTTCTCCTCCTTCGCTTTCTTTTTCTTCCTTTCTTCGCACTCTTGCCCTCCGTTTTGTTTTTTACATGTTCTGTGTAATCTTCGTCATTCACCTGATGATGTGCCACAAAGTCGGCACTAAACTCGTGTAGTGCATTCCGAGATACTAAATTTTTTCCATTAAAAAAATTGTTTCCTATGTTACGTGATCGTAATTTATTTCTACGCTATTAACTGAATATGTTTTTGAGGGAGAAAATCTTAATTCGTGTTTTAATGTCCATCACGCGGTGATCAGGTTGAGGGTTTTCGAGAGGAGTCAGTGGGCTCTTTGGTTGTTACTCGAGCAGATAGGGATGTTATATTCCTAAGAAAAAGGACGCTGGGTGACGCGAGGGTCGAAATGTAAGGTGATATCGTTGATAACTATGAAGAATAGTGAAACACTAAAAACTTCGCCTTAGGGTGTGGTATTTTACTGAAAGGGTTCTGTCGTTAAGAAAAGTTTCCAGGATGTCTGAGAGTTGGCCTCGGAGACGAATTTCGTCGAGTTTGATAGAGATCCGAGGAAAAGCTTTCTGGAGGTCAAAGAAGATAGAAGATAGGCAGGATTTGTCGGTGGTAGCACCGTAGCTTCAGGATTGAAGGTCAAAAAGAAATGGTATGGTATTCCGTACTTTTCTCAAACCATACTGGAAGGGGGAGAGAATGTTGTTTGATGTTAAACACCATCCAGGGAATTCTTAGAATACGAGCACTGGAAATTTCTTTCTATATAGAAGGATGCTACGAATACCATGGACCTAAAAAGTTACCAACGTTGAAGTACTGAACAGAATGCAGAAAAGCGTGGAGCTGTTGAACACAGTCAGGAGAAGAAAGATCCAAAACTTGGGACACTTGATGCGCGGCGAAAAATACGAGCTGTTGCGGGTAATCATGGAAGGCCGAATTGCAGGAAGGTCAATTGGAAGACGCCAGAATTCCTAGCTCAAGGACATGCGCCGATGGCTGGGATGCTCATCTCTGGAACTGTTCCGAAAAGCAGCCTCAAGGATTTAAATTGCCATTTGGATAGCCAACCTCTCATAGAGAAGGCGTCATCAGAAGAAGGGAATTCTTCCACCTGAATACTCCAACGTGAAGAGTTATATAACTTTAGATTTCTTCTCGGTCTCCTCACTTCTAAAATACTCCTTCTCTCAGTGTTATTTTGTAAACTAACGTCTTCTCAGAGCCGCTTTGTAAAGTTGTAAAGCTGATAAATAAATAGATCAACAAAACTCTATGTTGCGAGTACCCACGTTTTAAATTTTCTTGCTTTCTTTTTTAGGTTATTACTTCAATTGTCAGCCAGCACAAATAGCCGAATGCAATATTTTGGACGTGTATGGTTACCTTGTCAATCTAACCTACCCAATGAAGCATGGCAAACAAGGATTCAATCTTTATTACATAGACCTGACTGTACCAGGATGTCCTCAGATCCAGAAAGTCTTAGATCCAGTTTTCAACGCCAACGCTTATGATACAGCACTACTCCATACGCCCAAACCATTAGGACTTTCATACAGTCGTATGTACACTTCAATACATGAATATTAGCGTACACTACAAGTTAATGATAGTTACAAGTTTTCTGAGAGATTCCGCGACCCTTAAATGTTAATTTAATTTTGATAGCAGCGTAAGACTGAATTCCTCAGTTCAATTCCACGCGCCACCTCATGAGTATCTATTTGCATTATTATTATTTTTAAAAAGCTACCTCTCAGCTGTATTTAAGTTATGCATTACCTTAAAGCTTTGAATGGTGAGAGACAATTATTCACGGACGCGAGTTGTACCACCATTTCACGATACCCTCCTTCAAAAGTCCTATATAACCATCTCGGAGACCTTAAAAAATCACTCTACCCTAAAGCCGGACCTGGATTCACGTCTAGTTTCTCTACCATGACTTTTCCCCGGCTTAATCTTGTTTTTACTCCAGTCAACTTATAGCTGTACATAATCGCGACAAAAGTTCACGTCAAATCAACTAAGAAAAATGTATAATATTTCAGTGTATCAAGAAACATTCAAAGATACAAATCTCTCGTGCAATACTTTCCGTTCTTTGAAAGTTAAAGGTGACTGTTCTAATAATGGAAATCAGTATTCGTGTCCCGTTCAGTCTTCTTATATGTTCAAAACTCCGGTAGCGAGTGTAGATCTTTCGCACATTAAGAACGCCGCACTCTATCAGGTACCTGATCCAGGTTTGGGTAAGTGTGTACCAAAGTTTTGTATACTCTTACAGGTGCAAGTGAACTTGGTGGTCTTAATTTGATGCGACGCGCTTACTTTTTTCCAGCTGGTCAAATTTTGGTTGACGATAATGGACTGTATGCAACCTGTGTTCAGCGACCAAATTATAATGAATCTGTGAATAGTCTCCCGTTTGGCGTTGAATATTGTACAGCGGATCGCTACGATAACTTTCCCTACTGCAATAGACTGAATCCGGAAAATAGTCTTTCACGACTCGTTGAAAGTTGTGAGTGCATATTTGACTTCTTTTCACATATTGTGTCGTACGCCATTGTAGTAACTTTTTATTCTCTACACTCGTTTTTTTTTTTTTGTAGATGGCTACGATAAATATACTAAAAATTGCCTGAACGCGAGTACAGCTTGCACAATTTCAACTTTATACGCTCAAGGATACAACAAAAACACGTGCTACGGGAAAGATTACTCCAATTGCAATTGCAATAGTTTCACGACTTACTGCACCTTCACATTTCTTCTGCCAGAGTACGCTTCAGAAGATTTGTCAGTTAGAGTCGTACTTATTAGAGGATACTGTGAAAATGGTTTCAGACAGGATATAATGAGAAAATTCTTAAATATTTGTTAGACTTGAGGATGAAAAATGAAAATAATTGCTCGATAGGGCAGGAGGATACGTGTAACTCCATTTTACATCAAATAGTCACGACGACTTCAGATACACTAACCTTAATTCTACATGATATAGTATCTTAGAAAAGTAAATAAATGTTGTAAACTATCTTCTGACCTATTTTTGCCAACTGTAATGTCACCACTGCCTACGATTGCAACGGAGTTGTATGTATCATGAAGCTACTATTAGATAAAAAAGGAAATTCTTGCGACGTTTCACAGCTTTCAATACTAGATACTATACAGCGGATAATCACGTACATATTTTGAACAAAAAGTCCAAGTCAGTTTCTCCACTTCATGGAAAAGCATCGAATCATGTACAATACGTTTTTGGGTGTTTGCATTAAAGAAATACAATACAAAGATATGTCAATCTAGATTATAATGATACAAGCAGAAATGCCTGTCCTTTGGACAGACCCCTTATACGTACCTAACTCAAGCCTGTAATTTCCTAAAGTTCGACGATCCCCATTCACCTGTCCAACTACTCATTTTCAACTGTTACCCTATCTATTCTCTGATCCCTGTCCCTCCTTGAGAGGCCCTCTCCATCTTTTTAATATTTTCTTTCATCCTCAATACTTATCCGGTATGTTCTCTGATTGATACCTCACCCTGAGAAATTTTCTCAATTCGCTGAATCTATGAAAATCACCCACACACATTTATTCTCACATAATTTATGACCGTACTGCTCGCATTGTAACACAGAACTACATTTCTCAACCAATTGTTAACTGTGAACTTATTGTCCTATTATTTTCTTCCCACTGTTGGACGGCACTTTAAATCAATCTTTAAATAAATAAATTAATAAATGAATTATCAATTGTCAACACCCGACTTGTTCATGTGACACTTCAGTCACTAAAAAATGACGGCTTCCTTAACGAAGTTAAACGAGGAACGCAGGGAACCTGTTTTATGATTCGAATGAGATTTGGTATTGAAAATTCAAGGAAGCCTAGATTTGGAGAAAGGTAGTAAAAAGAAGGCCTGGACCAACTCCAAATTTTTCTAAGTCCCCCTCCTATCATATATGGCTCGAGAGTCGAAATTTTTTCTAAGTCCCCCTCCTATCATATATGGCTCGAGAGTCGAAATTTTTCCAAGTCCCCCTTCTATCATATATGGCTCGAGAGTCGAAATTCTTCCAAGTCCCCCTCCTATCATATATAGCTCGAGAGTCGAAATTTTTCTCAGTCCTTCTCCTATCATATATGGCTCGAGAGTCGAAATTTTTCTAAGTCCCCCTTCTATCATATATGGCTCGAGAGTCGAAATTCTTCTAAGTCCCCCTCCTATCATATATGGCTCGAGAGTCGAAATTCTTCCAAGTCCCCCTCCTATCATATATAGCTCGAGAGTCGAAATTTTTCCAAGTCCCCCTTCTATCATATATAGCTCGAAAGTCGAAATTTTTCTCAGTCCTTCTCCTATCATATATGGCTCGAGAGTCGAAATTTTTCTAAGTCCCCCTTCTATCATATATGGCTCGAGAGTCGAAATTCTTCCAAGTCCCCCTCCTATCATATATAGCTCGAGAGTCGAAATTTTTCCAAGTCCCCCTTCTATCATATATAGCTCGAAAGTCGAAATTTTTCTAAGTCCTTCTCCTATCATATATGGCTCGAGAGTCGAAATTTTTCTAAGTCCCCCTTCTATCATATATGGCTCGAGAGTCGAAATTCTTCTAAGTCCCCCTCCTATCATATATGGCTCGAGAGTCGAAATTTTTCTAAGTCCCCCTTCTATCATATATGGCTCGAGAGTCGAAATTCTTCTAAGTCCCCCTCCTATCATATATAGCTCGAGAGTCGAAATTTTTCTAAGTCCCCGTTCTATCATATATAGCTCGAAAGTCGAAATTTATCTAAGTCCTTCTCCTATCATATATGGCTCGAGTGTCGAAATTTTTCTAAGTCCTTCTCCTATCATATATGGCTCGAGGGTCGAAATTTTTCCAAGTTTTTCGCTGGACGGCGGACGGCGCACGGCGCACGGCAGATTTCTCAAATAGCCCCCCATAAAACAGGTTCCCTGTTAAAAAGTGATTTATCTGCAAAAGGTTACATCCCGTTACTGATCATATTTCCACCTGATATTAGGCAGTAACCACCCACTTAACACTTTCCTACCCATCCACAATTCAGTATGCTAGGCAGAAACTCAACAAAATCATCTGTTCTTTCTTTCATGATAAACTGTACTACTCTTTTCTGTCTGTCAATATACACGCTTTTGAAGTAAATCAAGCCCTCGGCGCACAACGATCTAGTCCTACTCTCGGCCTCTGCTATGAAGCTGGTACCACCTCCCTCCTCTCATAAATGACGCTTCCGAACTCTCATTGTCAATTTTCTTGTATCCAAAGCTCACTTCACTCCTCCAGCTTCCAATCTATGCACCCGCACTTTGCCGACATAATTCTCTACTCTTGAATCTGAATCATTCAATCATTTGCCCCCTACCATATTATCCTTTTCTCCATAGCTAACCCCTCCCCTACATATCCGACTCGATCTAGCTGATCATCTCCAAAATCACCACACTATAAATCAAAAACTCATTAGAAACATTATCTCTATATCAATTTTCCGACACATTGGCCCTATTATACCGATGGATCTGAATTTGACCCCAAAATAGGGTATGCGTATTCCATCCAAGGAGTTATAATTAGTCGTTGATTGAAAAATTCTGCTTTCATTTTCCCTACCAAACGAAACGCCATATACTCGTGTCTTTCTCACCTCAATCTTCTCACCCCAGCTCAAATATCCACTGTTAACTGACTCTTCTATCTCTCCTGTTTATATAGGACTCTTATTCAACTAATTCCCCAAATAAACGCATTCATTTACTCCTGCAATCACTATCATCAATTTGAGCCACAACAACTTCCCGGAACATGACACAATTGTTTTCGGAACCAAAGTTAATAATAAACCCGCAACTCTTTTCTGTCAGTCAATGTATCCGCTTCTGAAGTAAATCAAGCCCTAATCCACAACGATCTAGCCCCATTCTCAGCCCTGGTAACTCCTCATCCCTTTAGATGCCGCTTCTGAACCCTCAATTTCAATTTTCTTGTATCCACAGCTCAATTCACTCAGTTTTTAATCTACGCACCGCACTCTGCCGACATAATTCTCTCATCCTTCCTCTTAAGCCTGAATTATTCAATCACCTCAAGTTGAACCAACTACCCCCTGTGATATCATCCACTTCTCTATAGCTAAACTCTTTCCCAAAAATCCGACTCGATCTACACTATATACCGACAACTCATTAGGAACATTATCTCAGTACCAATTTTTTCTGAACCATCGAACTTTTTTTCCGACGGATCTAAGTCTGGGCCCAAATTAGAATACGCGCACTCGATCAAAGGAGTCATGATAAGTCGTTGATTGAAAAATTTGGTCTCTATTTCCTCCAAACTGAACTCCATACACTCTTATCTTTCTCATCTCCATTTCTCCTCACCCCTAGCTCAGATGTCTAGTATTAACTAACTCACTTTCGCTGTACAGGACTCAGTCAAGCTAAATTGTCGATGAAAAAATCGAGAAAAAAGGTACTACACGAAAGTCGTGATATTTTTCCATGGAAATTAATGAATCATAAAGACGCGTTCCCCGTTAAACGCTCGAAATTATAAGCGGCCATCAATCGATCCTCGATTCGTATTTCCAAGCAATTTCGTCCAATTTCGTCAAAGTAAAAAACTTTCATTCAAGCTTACATACCCACGACGAAAAGGTGCAGCCAGAAACATCTGACTCTCATCCTTCGCCACGGTTTTGAAAGGAGATGTTTTTTATTTTTAACCCCCCCCCCCCCCCCCTATTCTCGATTCTGCACTGATACCTTATAACACTCGAAGTTTCAAAAAAAGTGGTACCATACGAACGGAGCCTACCGCTCTTCTCCTTTATAATATAGACAATATTTCAAGCTATTAGCTTTCGTGGGCTCACTCAATCCGCTCGTTCGCCCTCTTACTTGTCTAGTATACCAGCCTAGTTTATGCCAAGTATAATCAAGGCTGAAGGTTAAAATTTTTCCAAGTCAAGCCTAGTCTTCTGAATACGTATTAGGCCAACTGGGCTTCTACGCTCACCTGTTATCACCTGCTGTAGTAGTTGATGTAAGGTAGTACCTGCTTAGTCTGCTGTATATTCGACTGGGAGGCTCATAGGTCGATCGCCTCCAATTTCATTCTTAGCAATTAATCGAAGCGTAAAAGGCTAAGTAGTTTACGGGCCACAACTTGGTACAAGTTTAATTTGGTACTATAAGAGTAGGTAGAGCACAGTTCCTCCTGCATCTCAAAAATTATCCATCTCCTTCCCTTCATTGGGGAAAAGAATTGAACGTTGGCTCCTTTGTAAGTTGCTTGACGCCCAAAGGAGTACTTGGTATGGGAAAAAGGTCATGCTCACCGACCTATTGAGACATATCAAGAATTCTTTGAATTTTTATGCGAAAGCTCTTGCTTATTAAAAAATTTTTTAAATTACAACTCTATTGACCTTGTGTTAATGAATTTTGTAGACCTATTGAAACGTGTACATGACCGACTCCACGACCTCCTCCCTCCTCCGGAGATGGACGCTTTCTGTGTTAAGCTAGCAAGAAAAGAGATCTCACTTCGGAATTGCCTTAGAAACTTGAATTTTGAGAAGGAAAACTGGCGGAACGTAAAACAACACCTTTCCCGTGTCTACAAGAGCACCTTCAGTAATAGGACGCGTCCGAACTTTATAATGGTGAACACGTCACACACATATTCTCGCAGAATTGAAAAAAGAATTTCAAACCCGTTTCCCAGATTTCGAGAAAATTGAACTGTTGGCTCAATTCATCGAGGCACCTTTTTCTCGAGTCAATGTGAAGGAATTTTCCTCATGGGTTCAAGAGCATTTCCTTGTCAACACAGCAGCCATCGAAATGGAATTCATAGAGTTGCAGGACGATATAGTTTTGAAGAATACTGACGGAGACATTTGGCCCCTCTTACCTCCTGAGAAGTATCCCGTTTGGCGCACCATTGTCCTCCACGTGAGGTCACTATTCCCATCAACGTATCTCTTCGAAAGCTCGTTCACAAATATGAATCTCATCAAGAATAAGATCAGGAGTAGAATTACAGATCAAAATTTAGATAACTGTATGCGTATGTCTGTTACCAAATATGAACCCAGTATTCAAAAACTGGTGGACGAAGGTGATTGTCAAATTTTCCATTAATATCTAATTTTTAATTAATCACGTAATCTTGTAACTACGCCGAATACATATAAAAGTTTTCGGATGACAAACTACACTAAAAATTTTAGTAGCTCGTAACGTTTCATGAAAATCCAAAAGTAGCTCGAGGTGTGAAACAGGTTGCCAACCCTTGCCTTAGGATGATCCAACTTTGTAAGATCAAACCATTGGTGGACGAAAAATCTCCCACTCTTTCAGCCAAGAAATCAAACTTTGCAGCGGCCGTTGTCAATCAGCCCGACGTAATCCTTCAGGAGAATGAGCTGAAACTACTCAAAGGGGGTAGGAGATTCAATATTTCTCCTGTTGACAAACTTCAGATACTAAAAACCACCGCACCGACTCTGACTTAGCCGTAGCAATCCGCGGTGACTCGCGCCTAAACAGCGAGACGTTAAGTAGCTCGTCGATAGTATGGTGGTGCGCCATTCGGCCCCTCCCTCTTCTAACACTCGAACTTATTTCAGTCCCAATCGTCAGCTCCAGCAGCAAAATCTCGTGATCGCCGAGGTCGACCAAGAAGATTCGCTCATTATTCTGTCCCGTGTAGATTACGAAAACACGATGCTCGAATTTCTCAACAACACAAAAGCAGTACTTTAAGATTCAATCTCAACACACACAAAAAGGAGATACGCAAAGCGATAGATAATTCCCTTTCGGTCATCAAAGATTTTGGTAAATCCCTCGAACAAATGAATGTAAGTCTGTAGCGTAATACAGCTCACGAAATGCAACAACACTTCTAAGATTGCAGTGATGAACACTGAATCAACAAAAATTTCGCAGTTCCCATTGTGTGCTATCGACATGTCGTAGCTCGGAAGATGATAACATTGACCGTTCTTCTACCTAATATAGCTAAAACTGCCAAATCTCTCGGCGAGTAGCGCAGTTACTGAGATTGCGGCGTGACGGAATCTTACATGAATGTTCCCACCATCCGACTTTACGGCCAGATTAAATTACATAAAGCCGGCCATTCATTGCGGTCTATAGTAACTGACTATACAGATCCATCATTCTGAATTCCAATTTCACGCGACAACGACCGGTTAAAAACTCCACCGAACTCACGGAAGATTTCCAAACTCAATCCTCTCCTTCGATGCCGTCAACATACTTACAAAAATTCCAGTTCTGTACACAATCGAGATCATTCTGTCTCACCTCCGCAAACAACAAATCTACCCGGACACCACACTCGAGTTCCAAAGGCTTATAACTCCCCAACATTTGGCTTTTCTGAGGAACTACTTATCGTTTCCCTAACAGCTTAACAATGAGTGGTCTACTATAAACCCCAGTTCCTGATGTATTTATGGGAATGATGGAAAACCAAATTCTTCGCATGAAAATTTTTCGCAAAAACGAAAACACGAAATTTGTTCGCACGATTTATATGACACTACAAATTAAGATGGGATAAGTTAGAATATTAAAAAATCAATTTCGAAAACGACGTCGAGTTGATGCTGAAAACGGCGTCGTGTGAAAAAGGAGAGAATATAACAGTCTATTATGAGTAGAAGACAAGTTCTTGCAAAAAAGGCTTAGAACCAAGTGTAGCAGCAGACGTTTACTAAATAGAATAGGTAATTATTGTGGTAAAATCTAATAAGTGGATTACCGGTTTAAGAACTACTTAATAAAATGCGAGGATAATATTTGAGACTCACATCATTTCAAGTTCTAGAGACACGTACATTTCTATCTCGTTCGGTATACCGGAAGGAAAAATTTCTTTTCTAAAATTGAAGACTTCTCCCGCATCATTCCAAACTCCGGTATTGTATACAAGATCCCATGTTCCGGAGGTCCTTGTGCGTACGTGGGAGAGACTTTTTCAGTCTCCTAGCAGAAAAATGATGCTAAAAAGAAGTGATCATACTCTTTAGCCCCGCATATGGTAGAAACTTATCACCATGATACCTCCATATTAGGCTACAAAGAAAATATTAAAAAACGTAGGATTCTACACATTGAAACTTCCCTGTGTTAATTTTAAAACTGATATTAATCATCTCAGAAATATATCTCTATAATTCACGATAATACTCAAAAGTTGTTGTCTTCTAGATTCTTGTTCTCGTGTTATCCACGTCCCAATTTCCCTGTTGGTGCCGTAGACGAAACGAAACATTAAAATAAAAATTTCGCTTACATGCCGAGGCAAATGCCATTTTTATTTCTTCACATTTACATAGAAGTTATGGTTCCACGATAGAATACTCGATGTAATGTTGACTCGTGTTTTTACGTACGGAAGCCAAAAATGAATCAACAACTGCAGCATCCCCCGAGACTATATTGAATTGGTAGCGAGCGAGAAAGAAGAGGAGAATCCAGGTAATGCACACGGAGTACAACAACAACATCAGCAGGTGGAGCAAGATCCAGATTAGCATGAAAGAAGAACTTTTGCGGCGGTGAGGACAAGCCTGGTCGGGACAAGTGGTGGCTCTGCTGGTGGAGAACCCATCCAAAATCACAATCTAGAGAGATCAGTTTCGTCATCAAATCAAAACGTAAGAATTTGATTGCATATTCTATGAAATATTGGTAAATATTAATTAATTTATTGTGCGCGTTATCACGTGATATTATGTAGAATTGCCTGGCCCGCGTAAAATCAAGAGAATTCCGATTGAAAGATGCGAGACTCGCGCTTGTTGCATCCGTATTTTATCGAAACGATTCAAATGATACCGGAAACAACGCGTAGTAAATTTTTGTCAAGATAATAAAATGAATTAAAATGAGTTAATTAGTAACGCGTATCATTCCGAGCATTCCTACCAAAGAGAATGGTAGACGACTTGAGTAAGGAGGAAGCGATTAGAGAGAGTTTCTCGGTAATATTGCTGGGTTCGAAATAACATCATTTCAAAATATGAACCCGGAAATGGAATTTTTCCCACAAGACTTTGAGGTGAAAATAATAACAAAGATTACAATAGACCCGATTTCATTTCAGAGACCCAGTCGATCAGCAATCTGGTCTTCTTCCTCAATACCGAGTGTCGCAATAGCCCATCAACCTCGCGAACCTATTTGTACAATAAACTATATTATGTGATCATTACTTGATATTACTAAAACTGCCTGGAGCTGTCTTTTATAAGTTAAACGGTAAAATTGCTTTCATACCCCGCAAATAATAGGTATTACGTTCCCGCGTTATTTCAAAAAAATTCTAATCAGTACCCAACTATGAATATTCACATTGAATGATGAAATATATTTACGAACGACTTACTTCTGGACCTTTAGTTGAGACTTTCGTAGTAAGTTCTCGTTGCGAATTACTTATTCGCGACGAGGGAGAAAATTGTGGGGTATTACCAACTCCGAATGGTAGAGCTTGCATTTTCAACGATGAGTCGTTCTACGTAAAAAAATTGAACGAAATCACGGGAATTTCACAACACCAACCGACTGTGTTCTAAACACTACCCTATATATATTTACTACGAATTATTACTCTTACTTCAATTGTCAAGCTAAGTGTATTTAAAGAATTCACAATTATCCAGCGCGTGTTAATCGATATCCGGAATAATTAAGATTCAAATGAACCAAGGTCGTTAAGACACGCAAGTGACAGACACACATCGAGCTCATATCACTGTGCCAGAAATAGTATTTTGCTTAATACTGAAGACCGTAGGGGTAAACTTCTGTAATTCACCGATAAAATGACATGACTAAACTGAAACTGATGCATTCATCAATCGTTTGCTATCCTTAATTACCACTTTCATCCATCGAAAAGCGACGAAAAATTAATACAATCGAACTTATTTCTGCGAGGAATGACCTCGAAATAAATATATATAAAGGAACACGATTAATCGGGTCACTATGGCTATACCAAGCCTTAATTTTGTAATTATTCTCTATCCTCGTTTCTTTAACATTTCTGATAGTATTCCTCCCATGTTTTTAATGTACAAGTTTCTTAATTCGTTTTACATAATGCTGTGTGAGGATATTTGTGATTTTTTACCCTTGTTTTTCCAAGGAATTATGGCTCTCTGCACGGTCCTTACGCTACTTGTATCGACGTTAAGCTACACATACAAGCATGGCCAGTCAACAAATCCTCACGAATACCGTGTTCAGAGAATTTTTCATTCAGCATATCATTGTTTTCGTGTACCTTTTTCAAAAATACCAGCGTTAGTGAAGAAGTTTTCCCAATTTTCAAAAGTAGCCTTTAGTAGCCGTGCTATGATCCATATCAGCCAGATTGTATGGGCGCGTGTACCGTTAAATCAAATAATTAATGCCAGCAATGAAATCGCGTTTCCAAAAATTACTATTCTCATTAACCCTTAGCTTAACCGACTATGCTGTATTTCTCCAATCACAAATCCTGGGAAATGGAATCACTGTGTACGAATATGCCTTTGCAATCGACCAGTTCTAGGACAGAACGTCAGATAAATGGTCGATAGGAACACATTTTGAACACGAGTTTGCGCTGATTTTTCTCCGCGGGGGGAGCAGCAAAATTGATTAGAGACAAAATGGGAAAAATTGGGGCGAGTGCGAGAGATTCATTCAGCGACCGACAAAGGCTCAACTTCAGGACCATGGAGGGAAAATCAAGTTTTCTAAATTGAATATTGTGAAAATAAGCGACCAACTTTCTATTATGCGTTACATACGCCGCAACAAGCAAGAAATGAAGACAGAGACGACGACGACGACTAGAATATCAAGCGATATTAAACCACGTAGAACTAAGAAAAAAAAGAGCAAAAAGGAAAACAAATAAAATAAGATTATATAAAGAAATTAGAGGGATGAATGCACGTACTCTATTAAAAGAACAAAAAGCTTCACAGCGTCCCGGTTTCTCGATTTCCGAGCATTCATTTGTTGGAATACGGCTTTGGAGCCTCTTACGCCGGACAAACCGGCAGAGCCCTTTAAACACGATTGGTAAAACACCGTCTAGACTTCAAGAAGTTAGTGAAGAAAACGTGCCCCCATTTGAATGCACAGACAGCACTTCGGCTAAGACAGCAGTTTCATGACGAAAACCATCCTTTTGATGGAGTAAAGGCCTCGTTGTTGCACCGCTGTGATAAAGGCATCTACATCTATCGCTTGGAAGAAATTTATACCATGGACAAACTCATCACCTTTTCCAACTTGCTCAACAATTTAGATGCAGTATTTTTCAATCCGTTTCTGCGTTAAATTTGTAAGTTCCGTACAGCTTGACGTACGCACCTTCACGTAACTTGCGTCTATAACAATCAGGAGAAAGGTATCTATCCTATATAACTCATAGATACTTTTCTTTTGATCGATAGTTTCCAGAAAAACTATCGGGACTATCGATAGCATGAAACTATCAACTATTGCCCATCACTATATTGTTAGAGTTGGAATGCTAGCCGAAAGCTGGAAGCGGAAAGTCCAAAATGAATCTCAACATTGAAAGCCAAGTTTATATGAAGAAAGCGGAAAGCCCAAAGCTAAAATTCGAAAGCCAAAACTTTTGGGATGAAAAAGATGAAAACTCAAAGTTATTATAGAATGAAAGCTAAAAGCCAAAAGCTGAAGTTTCAACCTCTGGCATTCCAACTCTGCCCACGTAACACAATATTCTCTTCTCGCTTTCAAGGGTCGGCCCTGCTTGTGAAGGTTGACGCTGCTGGAATCACTTTTTAGGGTCGGCACGCGTCCCAAAAGCCGACGCTATTGAAATGACATTTTTCTGAGACAGTACACTGAGATTGCAATGTGAAATCTTAAAATGTGGCTCAATGCGACAAAACCCGTCTTGCTTGTAATTTGCGAGAAATGATGAGCCGACCCTCCAAACACTTTGCGCAACAGGGTACTTATCGGGGTTTCTTCTCTGAGTACTTGTATCTTTGTCTAGGACCATATCCAACCGCATAAAAACAAAAATAGATGGGAATAGATGATAAATGAATAAATGAAACACAGATGGAACACAACACAATGAAATGTCTAACGACAAACGTTTAAAGGACTCTCATCAATAAATTTCAGCGTATTAGTTAAAATCTTGGACCACCAGTTTACAATCTGTGATTTGTGATCAGTGAGATTTCTTCTACTTTGGTGGAAATACTGATGCAGAATTAACTGGAACTTGTATCGAGATCGAGAATTGAAATAAATATAAATATAGTTTGGTATTTGATGCGATTATTCTGTTGAAATTTTTCATGAAAGAGAAAGGAACTATACGCATATATTGGTGTACTGAATGAGTAGCTGTTGAAATAAGTTGTAGCAAAATGGATACAAGTGGAGTTTTCACCTTAAATCTGACATTGACTCTTGCCAAGAAAATATGAAGTCTTGGACCCATACGAGATGGGTGGAAAGCCTCATCAGTCACACTAGCATTGCTTATTGATGGAAAGTTTTGACGTGGATCAGTTCTTCGACTGGAAAATAGAACCTTAAAAATTCCGCCGACTCTTCAAGTAAGTTTTAACCTTGACCTACTTTAAAGACTAGGAGAAATAACAAAACCGCTGACTTTCGTGAAGAAGTTGATCGAGGCGTCCACAAACCTGTACAACAGGTCGACTTCTCGATTTCAAAAGCAACTATTCATTACTATCCAATGATGTGAGATAGAAAACTCGAAACAATAAGTGGAGAGGTGAAAATAATTGGTATAACCTTAATAAACTTTTTTTTTTTTTTTTTTTTTAATCTTTATTTTGCAATCTTAAACCTATGTTATTATAATCAGTTTAAATAAGCAAATACTTTGAAATATAAGACTATTTTTCCGCGATCACCCCAATGGGTATCTCGACGTGCATATTGCTTCAAATGTTCAATCTACAACGTAGGTAGTGCTCTCGCTTTAGCAGCTCATGACGAGTGGATTACAATTTCAGTCACCAGGTCGTTTGGTTTTTTTTGTTTTAATCTTCGGAGGTCGTCTCCAGTGTTCAAAAGTTGGAGTGCTTCGCTGTTTATGTGTTTGTGCAGACGAGCTTCGTGTTTTTCCGCCGCCTCTTGAATAGCTTCATCAATTGTCTTGACTTTCAGGTCTGCGTGCAGTCTGTCGTTGCGTTGGTACCATTCCGCGCCAGTTATTAGTCTCAGGATTTTATTCTGATATCTCTGAATTATTAGTCGATATGACTTCTTAGTACAGCCCCAGAGCTGTATGCCATATGTCCAAATTGGTCGTATTATTGCTTGGTAAACAAGTTTTTTGCTGTATAGATCGAGACCAGTTTTGCGACCTATAAGCCAGTACAGCTGACGAGTTTTTAATCGGATTTGCACTGCTTCCTGTCGGACATGATGTCTCCAATTGAGCCTCGCGTCCAGGTGCATGCCAAGGTATTTGGCTGTGTCCACTTGTGGTATTGGCTGGCCGTTGATGTAGACTTTATATTGTGGGTCTGCCTTCCGCAATGTGAAGGTGACATTGCAGGACTTTTGCTCGTTGATACCTGTTTTCCAACGTTTTGCCCATTTCATAACTTTGTTGACTGCTTTTTGAAGCTTTTCTGTAGCCTCTGTTCGTGTGGTGCCAACAGCCAGGATTGCGGTATCATCAGCAAATGTTGCCGTTATTACCTCTTCCATATCTGGTAGGTCAGCTGTGTACAGAGTGTATAGGATGGGTCCCAACACACTCCCCTGTGGAACTCCGGCCTGGGTCTTCTGAGTCGTTGATTTAGCATCTTCATGCGCTACATGAAACTCTCTATTGTGCAGGTAAGATTGTAGGAGGCGACAGACGTTTCCCGGCAACTGTTGGCTCATCTTGACTACTAGACCGTCATGCCAGACGCGGTCGAAGGCCTGCGCCACGTCTAAAAACACTGCGCAGCAATATTTTTTCTCTTCCAACGCTCTTTCTATCACCGTTGTGATCCTATGGACTTGATCTATTGTGAAATGCTTCCTGCGGAACCCGAACTGGTGGTCCGGTAACTCGATCAGCGCCTTCAGTCTTTGTAGCATCAGCTTTTCAAATAGCTTCGAAATGGCTGTTAGTATTGAGATAGGACGATAAGATGTCACTTCTTCCGCTGGCTTGTCAGGCTTTTTAAGCATGATTATTTGGGCTTCTTTGAAACACTGAGGCACATACTCAAGTCGCATGCATGCGTTGAATATATACGTTAATAGTACAATTCCTTTCCTTGACAGCTCTTTGAGAATCCTGGGCTGTACTTGGTTTTTACCTGGAGCTTTCTTGGGATTAATGTTTCTGCCTATTTCATTGGCTATTTCACGCGGCGCGACCAATTTCTTAATAAACTTAAAAATTTTTTAAATTCAAAAGAAAGTTTTAGTCTTTATAATTAATCCTACGCATTGTAAATATGACTTCATTTTAGCATTGGATCATGAAAATGTGTAATCTGTATCTCTCTCTCACTCTATGATTGTTGTTCGATGATATGCCCTTTTCAGTACTGAACTGCTAGGTCGGGCGTTGTTGTCGTGGGTCGTTTGGTCGAACCTAATTCGTACCTCTTCGACAGTAATTATTTTCTTACGCGAGTGTTTTCTGCCTTTTGAATTATGCTACAAAGATGTGTTTCACACGCTTATACGAGGGCAGATTCCGCGTAAACGTCCAGGATTCCAAAGAGGTCGTTTAAAATTGCACCACGACAATGCACCCGCGCATATAGAGAAAATTCTAATAGGCTTTTGAAGGAAACAAAATCGAAGATTTGCAAACGTTATGTCGTGCTGTCAACGTCATTTCTAGGTATCCTGAGAAACCGTTAGGTTCAGGGCGGGGGTCTGAAAATTTGTATTCCTTCGTTCTGGCAATAAATCCACCCTGTTTCAAGTTCGCCAAGGGGTATTTTGGTAAACTTTTAAAGGTATCTTCTAATTCGCAGTTTCATGCTTATTCATTCGTAAGCGATCCTGTGTGCCTTTCCAATGGGCCACAAAAATACCAAAGTCTCACTTCTGCACAAGCGAATGTGAAGTCTTAAATACATTCGGTAGACAGAAGCGAGTCAAGTACCTATAAGAACCAGGCAGACTAGATTCCGACTTCCAGCATACGATAGTGCACCTTATATTTGCACACCCCATACCGACCGCATGAATCACTAGCCACAACGAGTACTTCGTTTACATACCGAAGCCTTATCATTCCCCCTTTCTTCGTCGTTCCCTCCTGAAGACGATTTTACGTTAACGTGTTTACGTTCCGTCTAATTCAAATTAAGGCTAACAATAAAGCTACGAAGGAGAAAAGTTAAGCTCCTAATAACTATGGGACTCTTGACAAATACACGAGTATAACACGATAATAATAACCTCTAGTTGTTGCTCATCATAACACATTCGAGTGTTAAAGAAACAAGACGTAAATTGTTGGCAAATACTACAATCGAGGGGAATAAAAAAAAAAGGAGTGTTGTTTACAATTCGAGAGGAGGAGATAATAAAAAAATTGGTGTGAAAAGAACGTCATGAGAATGGTAAGCTATTGTAAACGCTTCTGGTAGTTTGTTTGTTCTAATATTTACTTTTCGTCGGAAAAGAACAGGTGTGTTTAGTTTACGTACCGTACGTATTTCTTTCCTCTTACGTTATTCCCTCACACCCATCAGACAATGTATTAGCCTTTCAAAAAAATGTATTCCATTCATCGAGTCTAGATATACGAACAACAATTTCAAATATTTCCACCTCGTTGTAACGGGGAGCGCGCGCGACGCCTTCCAAGAAAATTCGACAATTTTGGTTACAAATTAGCTCGACGTAGAACTTGACAACAATTGTATACACGTAAGTTATTCTACAAGCCTTCATTCTCATTCAGAAAAAAAAAATACAAAGTGTTAGTAAGAGAATGAGCGAGAAAATGCACGACGAGCTCTTTTAAAAGACTCTAAATTCAATAAGAACCATTCTAATTGAATATACAGTAGTGTTTCTAATAATAAGAATTCCTACTTGGTATTTTATTTGTGTATAAAAGGCGCCGATTTGGGTATGCTCGGTTGCCTCACAAAGAACAGAAATCAATTTGAGAATAAGTTTATTTAATAAAGGTTATTTGCTGTAGAATTAGTTTTTGTACTGCGGGTTATTTGTACATAAAACACTAAGCTACACTGTTTCCATAAGATTGCCGCACACTCGCATCAGCTCGTGAGAAACGATTTTTGTTTACCAGTGCCTCTACGCTAAAATCATTTCTTTTTTTTATTTCTTCCATCTCCTTCAGTTTTTCATTTTCGCATTCTCATTTTCTTTTTACAAACGTGTCGTCAGAAAAAGGCTCGGTAATTTTACGCATTCCGATTTTTTCATCACAAATTTTGGGATAGAAAGTAGGAAAATTTTCTCGCGTCATTGTGATGTATGTCAGAAGGAAAAAAAAAAATTGTAAATTTTGGATTATTTCGTACACGAAAACCACATACGTAACCTAATTTATGCACATGTGGGAATGATGCTACGTAAACTTTCGTATAGAAAAATATGACTGTTGAGAATCAGTAACGTTGCGGCATTCTCGTGGATATTGATTTATCTTCTGCAAATGTACGGTTGTGGTACAAAAAGAAGATTATAGAAATCGAGAGCGAAAATATAAAATTATTATATCGCGCTTTTTTGCGGAGTTTTTTTTCTCACACAAATTTCTTCGACAGTTCAGAAATGGAGATAGGAAAATTTCTCGCATCCAAACAGCGAAACTCGTTCGCCTGAAAATAGCGACTCTGTAACGACAGCTGGCCGCGCCTTGTCTTATTCCATTTAAGTGCAAATTTTCTCACGATCAAATAGGTTTATCGGGTTTTTGTTCCCCTTTTCGCGAACGAAGGTAAGATACGCCGGGCAGGAGACCCGTTTTGACCATTGACGCTCCAACGATTATGCATAACATCATCAGGTAGATCTTTTCCAAGCTTGACCTAAACATACTCACTGAATCTAGGCTTCAAGCTTGGCTAGTAGGGGGCGTTTTTGAGCCTAAGGATACAGGGAGGAGCGGAAGGAACCGACATTCTTGGGGTGTTAGTCGATCTCTACCGCAAGCCTACGCTACAATACGAGTTTTTCGGTAACATTTCAAGGCTTCATCATTTGCGAGCTCAAGTTGCTCCCCACCCCGTTGATGGTCTTGGAATATTGAACGTCGAACCCAGTGGTCGGCAACCGGTAGCTCGCAATCTGATTTAGGAAAACTCATCCAAATTTGATAAAATCGATCAATAGAACAGTAGAAAAATGAAAATTAATCTCATTTGATTGAGTACGAGAGAAATAATAGGTGCCATCTTGTAAATTTCTCATTCGAAATCAGAGTTTTTGAATAATATCTATGAGACAAAACGAAATTTCTACGTCAACATAGTGATGTCAACTTTTTGTTTGATTCAGCTCTAACAACTTTGACGAAAAAATATCCGAGGTAGCGAAACTCAGTGTATTAAATACATCATACGTAACTCGACGAAATACTAATTTTACCTGGTTTGTCTACAATGCAGAAACGTTTTACCGCACTATATCGCTTGGTTGATTTATCCGGAACCAAGGCAGCCATCACTAAAACAGGATTGTATTGATTTATGCCTCTATCCAATGCGGCCACGTACGACGAATCAGAATTAAGCGGACCATTCAACTCAATTCTACAAGCGAACCGTCATCAAATTTCGATTAAAAACTTGACTCCATATCGAATATATTTCAATGATTTCGCTTAGCCTAGGTACTTATAGCTTACGGCTTGGCGTTTTCAAAATGCATCCCCATAGGTTTTCCCACCAGTTGCAGTTCCTTTTGAAGCTTTTCCATTGGTTCTTTTTACTTATGCAATATGCATCTATACTGTAAAACACTAAATTACTTTTAGACGACATCTAAAAATGAAGTCACAGAATTACGTAATATTCAGTGGGCGCGAGGGACACGAACGGCGAAAGCTAATCTAACGAAGACGAGTTCGATGATTATAGAAATTAATCGAATAAAGATAGAAATAATTTTTACCGTTGGTGTAGGGAATGTTAGAATCCATGACAAGCCACCGAGCTTACAATTTATTTGTATCGCTATTTTGGTTGCGATAGATTTAAAATTTTTGTGAACAACTATTTTCGTCGTTACCACTTGCGACGGTACTGTAAAATAAATCAACAATGAAATAAATAGGGCGACGAGTTTGAGTATACATAAGTTTAATTTAAATTTTTAAAAAATATCATAGAATCGTTGTCCCTCTGAAAGTGAAACATATACACCTTCACTATCCTGCTCAGGTCCCTTTTTTCTTCGCGCATTGGATAATATCTGTCCACTTGGTAGATTCCGTCATATTGAAAAGCATGAAATGAGGTATATTCTTCTTACCTTCTCAAAACGAATACAATTTTCTCCACATTTTCTTCCTCTCAATGCGAACATCCATTAAAAAATATATATGTATACATATACACTCTTGTATGTATGTCTTGATATAGCGTGTACGGTTCTAGAAATTCTTCTCTCGTTTCAGCATGACCTCTGAGAAAATAAAAAAATTTTCTGGCATAGCCAAATAAATGAAAATCATGTTCCATGTCTTTTATATTTTATCAGTCATCTTGAAATATTTCAGTCTAGGCTTCTACTAGGTCAAGTGTTCGTGAGATATTATTCGTTTACCCCTTTACCTATCTTGGCGTCGTATAAGTCTTCTATGAGAAATATGAGGTAGCGCGAACTCGCTCCGCTCGTTCGCCCCCTGTCTCGCTGTTGTATTGGCATGGTATGGGGAGGGGGGAGGGGGGTGTACTCGCGAGTTTCAAAATCGGGGTCCGGCGAGAGAAAAGACATGGAACATGTCAACAAAGTAGAAATGCCTTTCGGAGTTATATCATGAATATGTTCAAGCAGCGTAGTATTCATCCTCCTTTATCATTTCTCTTTCACTCGTTATTGTTAGGATTTCCTTCTCTTTTTCTGTCATGACGCATCCTGTTGCATTCTGCGCTGGAACAGTCGTTCTGAAGTGAATAGACGTCAGTGATAAGTGTACCGACTTTATTTATGCATGAACTGAAATCTGTAACGTTCTATAATGGTGATGGAGAGCACGTACATACCCTTATTAAATTGAGAGAATTTCAGAAACGTTTCTCAGATTTCGAGAAAATTGAGCTGTTAGCTCAATTCATCACTTCTCCAGTCAATGTTAAGGAATTTTCTTCATGCGTTCGAGAGCACTTCTTGTTGACACTGCGAACATCGAAATGGAGTTGATAGAATTACAGAACGACGTAATTTTGAAAAATACTGCTGAAGACATTTGGCCCCTATTACCTTCTGTTCCATTGTACTCTAAGTAAAAGCACTATTCCATGGACCTACCTTTGGGAAAGCTCATTTTCGAATATGAAACTCATCAAGAATAAGATTAGAAATAGACTTACTGATTCTAATTTGGATAATAGTATGCGCATGTGTGTCACCAAGTATGAACCCGATATAGATAAATTGGTAGAGGCACACAACTGCCAAATTTCTCATTAAAAGAATAATTATGTGGATACCGGGTGGACCAGAAAGATGTTACCAGTTAAATGGGAGTTTGCGCTATAAATCTACTCTAGCACTAAAACGCAAAACAGGAGACGTGTACTTCAAATCTACGAAATTTGTATTTCGATTTGCGTCCCTACTCAACTGTCTAGGGCTTTTTTGAGTCAAGTTATGGACCAAAATAAGCCAAAAAATGACAAATTTGCCAAAATTCTCAAAAATTAAAAATTGTTTCGACTTCCAAATTTTACTTGATTTGAAAGTGAAATTTAACGCTGATTCCAAAAACAATACCTAAATAACCCTTGGAAGCTTGAAACGCTGAGAATGTTTAATTTTTCACTTTGGAAATGTCGTTCAATTTTTGGAACATTTTGGTCTATAATTCGGCTCAGTAAAGTCTTAGAAATTACGGATATGGCTCAAATTAAAGATAAAATAGAGATACAAATTCTGTACATTTAAACTATACCTCTAACATTTCGCGTTTTTGCGCTACGACATATTTAGCGCAAATTCCCATTTAACTGGTAACATCTTTCTGGTCCACCCGATGTAGGTAACTACTATAATAATTCATATTGTACACATTAAAGATCCTTCGCACTTTTTCTGAGAAGCTCACAGCACTTGACAAAAATTAGAGAGTAGCTCGCGGCAAGAAAAGGTTGTCGACCCCTGGTCTAACCCAATCCAGAAATCTGCGAGGCTCAGTTTGCAAGGCCGAGTTCGAGTTTCCAGTCCTAGCATATAAACAGTGGTAGCTTGGTGATTCATTTTGGAGAAAGGATCTAGACGGATCTCCGAAAACTGAAAGTATAAGTCATTTCTAATTATTGAATACGATCAAGAAACTCCAGGAAATAAGTTTTGATATGTGTATTTTAGATCGTTCTGAATTCCATTTTCGCTTAATCCATTGTCTTCGGTCCATGAGGAATAACCCAGAATTAATTTTGAATTCGCACGCTATTTTCAGGTAATTTCAGGATGTCTACTAAAGGGAAATTTTGAAAATAATTGACTTTTACTTGACCTTTTTTCAAAGTAAGCGGGTCAACAATAAAAGTCAAATTGGCTAAAAATACTGTTTTTCTATTTTTTTATAACGGGGAACCCACTATCCTTTTTTGTTAGGGGTTCTTTCAGGAAATGCGCTTGCGGTCCGAGGTTTATGACGTCACAGAAGGGGGGGGAGGACTTAGATAAATTTCCATTCTCGAGCTATGTATGATAGGAGAGGGACTTGGAATAATTTTGACTCTAGAGCTATATATGATAGGATTCTCCATATGTTCCACTTCTTGAAAAACCTTCCGCAGTGGAATACGGATCTTGCGGATCCCCCACTCGCTGTGGCATAACTTGCAACGGCATCCTAATTTTTGTTTCCAAAATTTTTTGTCATTTCTACTTGACCGTTAATGAAAATACTTCACTTTTACTTGTTTACTTGACCTTTTATCAAATACTTGACTTTTACTTGACTTACTTGACCGGTAGACACCCTGAATTTAGTAGGGTTCACTTTACTAATTTGTATAATGAGATTGTCGATCAGTATAATTGTAATGTATTTGGGATACTGGTTTCCTCATCAAGTCCAGAGAAATCGAAACAATCGTTCGTCCTAATTACGCGACTTCGATTTGGATTTGTCAGTAGAAAATTTGTATATCCAATTCACTTGCGTACGATTGGAATACTAAGTATATATTTTCCATGAAAAAACATTATTCGGCTCTGCCAGAACATTTTGTTCAATGAGCTCCAAGTACTGGTCTACTGATTAGTACTGACTTGATAGTCTAAATTGAGTCCTGTACCTACGGCCCACAAAGGTAAAACGGAGGTCGTACTGTTCCAACCGCGAAATAGAGCCTGAATTTCAACCTTCAAATATTCGCCTGTAAGGGCTCCGCTGGGAGCGCCACTTCACACACTACACTTGAAGCTGATTTTGTGTAATAGTCCCATAAAAATAACACAAGAATAAATTTCAGAAGTTTCTCACTACTTAATTTATCGATCAATTGTTAAAAATAAGAGATCGACAAAAGTTGGGACAGAGTGTACTCTAGCAATTTCAAAACTTTTCTAGGTGGCTTTCCATTTGAATTTTACAAGAAGAAATGGCACAAAGAAAAATGTCATGATACATGAATTATAGTCATTATCACTCATCATCACTTTTGCGTACAAGCTTTGGAGAGATTCCACATATTATAGTAACACATACTCCGCCTCTATTGGCGAACACTAGAACCCAAAATTGAAGTAAATACGCGCCGTTTTGCGTCTATAGCCCAAACCATCAAGTTGAATGAATATATCAATATAATAAGAGTAATTATTCACGGAAACTTTGAAATGAGAGAATAATCTCTCATAATAAAAGAACGCAGTGTTTGTTTACATTTTCGTTGGTGGTGTTTCGTGGTGTCGTCGTGGAACTGGTCACCTGTCATTGGTTGATACCATGGACGGTCAAGCCGCGCCATTGGTGAAGCGAGCGAAGCGAAAACTATGCGAAACTGTACATAAACACTGTACTGTTTTCAAAAAGACCGTTAGTCCGTTACTCCGTTATTTTCATAAGTAAATTATAATACCGATCATTTCTTTATTTCGTAAGTAAATTGTATTACAGTTTGCACGATTTTCGAATTTCGATTCGCCGATTCCCGGAAAATACTTGCGAAGAAGTATACCACATATTACTTTCAGGTACCTAAGTGTTATTATGGTACCTAGGATTAACTTTACCGGATCATTTTAATTGTACGCGTACATTGTTTGACAATGTGTAATTCGTCTCTTTTCAGTGTGAATTTTATTCCAAGAGACCTACCTACAGTATCTTAAATTTATCATTTTTCAATTCTTTTTTGCAGTCTCATTGATCGTCCTCGGGTAACCCTCATCTATTTATTCGAGTGGTTTGAAACTTTCAATTAACGATTACATTGGCGAGTTGCATTACCTTACCCGATCGACCGCTTTGGTGATAAAATACAAAGCGTCGAGTTCATGCGTGCAAATTGGTCTATTTATTCGAGGAGTTTGGAACTTTCAATGGCAATGCTGCAACTTTTCGCGTAGATTACCAGTCACGTACATTTTTACACACTTTTTTCTCAATTAATCTGAAACACTACCACAGCTCCTGCACCCGTTGATAATAATATGGAAATCAATGAAGTGAGTACATAAATTCAATATAAATTATTCAATGTATATATTACTGACGTTTTAAATAACGTCTTTTTTAGTTACAAATACTCAGAAGACGAAATTCATCGACGCAATGGCATAAAGTGCTATTCTCACCTCTCTCACCAATGAGATAAAATGTTATGTACCGGTAACGATAAACAAAAAAGCAAAGATGTTGAATGAAATCAATTTACTTTCGTTTCCATTTCGTTTTCGTTTTTTCAAAAATTTATCGTTCTAACGAAATTATCTTCATTTCGTTTCGTTCAATTATTTAGTCATGTCTTTTAGCTGAAAAAGTTTCGTTATTTTTGTTTTCGTTACGCATGAAAATGTTGTTTTAGGATAACTTTGCTCAACATTTTTGACTTTTGGTTTTCGTCCTAGTATTTTCTGTGATAACAATAGTACATTTTGTTTTCGCCACGAATTGAAGCGCTGCGTCGAAAAAGGGCCTTCGGTGAAAATGTTAGTTTTGAGAAAAACGCATTTGAAGTTTGAAAAGTGTAATTCTCAGCGAGTACATAATGGAATGACTTCAAGCACAGTAGGTTATGTTTTTCAGATGTTAAGCTACAGTTGACGGTTTTTGCGGAGCGACGACGCAACAGACGCTAGTAGAAAATATTTTCACGGATATGGAGGGATCAACACACCACAATTTCAGACTATGGAAGCCGGCTAAAAAAAAAAAGACCAGCATGAATGGAAAACTTCACAGTACAATCGAGCACAGACGACGATTCAACCCTCCGTCTCAACTTGAATTTCAATCTCAAGAGAAGGAGACGGACGACAGACCTTCCAAGAATCAGGGAAGAAACATTAACCATCTTTTCCGCTGTTTAGAGAGTTCATGAGAACGCAGTTTGTGCGAAATTTGGTATGACTGCAATAAAATATCCCGACCAATAAGAATGGTACCATGTTGAAAATTACAATTGCTTGAAAAATATTCTATAAATTTTCAAAATAGTGCATTAGGATGTAGATATGGCGCACAAGTTCTTCAAAAATGAACAAAGAAACACAACTGATGATGGGATAACACCCGAAAGTACTCTTGTAAAAGCAACTAATAAAGTAGATTTGTACAATTGAAAAACCCTTTTTCATTATCCCAGTTTACCATTTTTGTATTCAAAACAAAAATTAACTCCATAAGAAATACACAGGACGTTTCGATCATTTGTTGATATTTGAAAACAAAAGATGATTAACTGGGGTAAAAGGTGCTTCACAAATATGGGTAAGGTTGTTCATGTTTTTAGAACGTGCCGACGTCACGCCAACACGCAAAATACGGTCCATTAAAGATTTTAATTGAGGTATATCGGCGGCTGAAAAACCAATTGCATCCGGAGTCGACAAAATTCAAGTACCTCATTAAAATATATCCTCATCGCTTCCGAAATTCAGCGTGAGATACCTGCGTTTTTGGGAATGAATTTTCTTTCCAGTCTTATGGTGGTAGGCAACAAACAACAACAGCTCCTCTTGGAAGTTACTGCTCTACAGTTGAATGAACCTCTTTTGAACATTTTCTGCACAAGTAAAATTGCTACCATTCACTATTGTCGCGTAACAATTGAGGCAAATCGCCGATCACACAAGGTCAACGTTCCCCTCGACTAAGTCATTATGTACACATATTTCTAGTAGCACAATGCAGCACCGAAAGTTGTCTTACGTTGACGACAAGGAAGCCTTTTATGATATAGAAATTTTGAAGATCCACTCGTGGCACCATTTATCCGAATTTTTCAACTGATCCGCGAAGAAAAATGGAAGAGGTTGTTTATTAATTGAGCTCCTGCAATAATATTTGGAAAGTTGAATAGCCTTCGAGCGAGTCGACTATTGAACACGAATCAAACACAAGGTTCACAAATATTCAGAGACGTTCTTTTTGACACCATCGGCGGCTTCATAGTCCATGGAGACACTGCTGTATAGTCATTCTAAGGCGACTTCAAAAGCCTTAATGCATTCAGTCGCGACAGAAAACCCCATTTCCACTTGATTCACATAGATAATTCCAGGACAGTGGGACACAGAAGAGCCACCGCATTATAAATAAATTTGCATCAAGAAAAATTGAGAATAATAAGGCAGGAGAAATGGTGTACATAAAGTCCCCTCTCCAGAAAACAGTCATGCAAGGGAGGAAACACAACCTTTACGGAATGTATTATTAGCGCAAATGTGACAAACCAAGACGCCATTTGGCAAGAACACCAGCGATAATTGCAGTAGAAATCATACTGAAGTTCAACGAGTATCGGATCAGTGGCTAGGATGATTGCGCTATCGTCTTCTCATTTTTGGTAATTGCCGAACTACTTGATACACAACACATCTGGCTAAGAGAACACTTCGTCAAGATCCGTTCCTCAGATATACACTCAAAACAGACGTCATTCACAGACTCAGGCATGAGAGACTCACCATCGCCCACACAAACTCAAACAGGACTAGGGATTCGCCCACGAGCTTCCTTAACAGGACCAGTGATGACATCGATTCACACACCTATTTATGAGGCCCGGACCTGCGGTATAGGCCTACTGTCACCACTCACCATACCAGTATAGCATACCTGGCCATAGAGAAATATACTCAAAGAGAGTAACGAAACAATACAAGAACCGCACAATATTATAAACAGACCGAGCGCTTTCGACTAAACAGTCATTCTCACGGTATAGAAAGCACCGTGAGAATGACTGTTTAGTCGAAAGCGCTCGGTCTGTTTATAATATTGTGCGGTTCTTGTATTGTTTCGTTACTCTCTTTGAGTATATTTCTCTATGATGGATGACCGTAAAATTAAAAAACGTATTGATTCTATACCTGGCCATGTTGATTTGGTTGAATCCTGAGGAACATTTTTGAAGCGCGATTAAAACTTCTGTTACGTGGCTATATAAAAAATCATGTTCCCTAATCATATGGTATAGGAAAGAGAAATGAAAAGGGTGAGAGACTGATAGAGTTTGCAATGAGAAATAACATAAAAATAGCAGCAACATTCTACGTACAAGAAAAGAGCGAATAGAAAATGGACTTGGGAATCACCAGATGGTAAAACAAAAAACGAAATTGACCATATACTCATCAATGACCTGACTGTAGTGAAAGATGTAAGCACTCTCACCAGGTTTGAATTCGCGTCGGACCACAGAATCACTCGAATGAAAATGGAAATACCAAGGAGAATCGGAGTAAGAAAATTTATGGAAAAAGATGGAAGGTCAAAGGATGATAGGGAAATTTGAAGAAGCAAAAGAATATAATATAAGAATGAACATAGAGGAAGGAATCAAGATAGGGCAAATAACATTATTGCGAATATTCTCGCGGATTTTTTAGTAATTAATTATACGTGTGCTGAGAACAATCGCGTTCTTCTTTCGATTCCAAACAATGCCCTCCCTTACTGAATTTCACCAACCGCATGGCATTTTATACAACCAAAATTTTCCTCGAAACTGTATTTTTTCAACAAACTCACCATCATTTTTTTTTTCTCATTTCCTTTACGAGCCCACACAAATTGAATCCACGTGTCGCATAATGGACGACGGTAGACGATAGATTAGCCATTCAACATATCTTACTTTGATGTCTTCATCAATATTTCTCATCAAGACGATGATGAAAACCCTCTTACAGTTACTTTCATCGAAATAATGGTTTTACAGCCACAAAAACAAGCCATTAAGAAAGCAAAATACGAAGAATTAGACTGACGACTATCTCTAGAAGTACCATTTTATCTTCACTGCTATCCATCGAGTCATTCACAACGCGGTGCAGTCTAATTCTAATGTGCTGATGAAGACATTACGCAGGGAGATTTATCGAACTGATCGCACACCTGTACTACGGTAATAACGGTTCCTACATCAATATAAATAAAATAATACTTAATTCGGAGTCCTCCTATAGTTCTAAGATCTGTTCGAAAACGCGCCCATAAAAATGACAAAAATTAATTATATCGTCGCAGGCCGAAGTATCTTTTGTACGGTTATTGTGCTAAACTGCAGCTGCCTTCTTAGAATAAAGAGCTGCTCCAATAATCGTCGAAAGCTGGCGTTTCGTTCGAAAAATTTCCCACGGATAGGTCCTATATAAATGATAAATAATCGCACCCGTATACGGGTTCGACGTTTCGCGAGTAGTCGATAACAATTTTTCGATACACCCTTGCGCAGAATACAATAAAATTGGCGGAACAAAAAATTCTTACATCGTTATTGTCGATCGTTAAATCGAGCGTTTTCGCAGTCGTAAAGCCAGTAATTTTTGGACGCTCAGGAGAGTCTCATAAGGATTATAAAGTATTTACTTACTCTTAATCTGAATCGACACGGGAAATATGCAAACGTCTCGTTGCATTTTTCGCAGTGGTAAGTTCCATTGGTCTCAGGCGTAACCTGCAGGGAAAGTAAGCCGACTTCCAAAAACTTCGAGGTAGACTGTCATGTAGGGAATAAAATCCATTCCTTGAATCAAGTTACACTTTCAACAGACTTTTTGAAGCACTTTTTTTAATGTTACGCTCCCCTTCTACAGTAATTTGAGCCACATATTCAAGTCCCTAAGTCACGTTAGGCTCCATGTCATCACCAATGGTCGAGCAAAGGGTAAGTTTTAGGAAATAGTAGTCAAACCCATGAGAATTATCAACGTTATAAAACTCTGCGCGGACTGAGAAATACCTTCCAAAAGATAACCAGCGAGTCATAAGAGATATCAGTGCTAAAAGCCTCTGCTTTTCCGAGACAATCATTTTTTATTCATCAGAACTGAATCTTGAGGAATTTTGTTTCAAAGTCGGGATGGCAAAACTAATCTACCGTCCTCAATCCAATACATACTCCTTTCGAGACTAATAATCAAATTAAAATTCTTTCTGTTGAATGCAACAATAAGAAAACAAGAAAGACAAAACGATGGAATCATGTTAGAGTTGCTTTAGGTTGTAGATGAGCAGCTATGATTGACAATTAGCTCCGAGGGAAGGGAAGGAGGGTAATGTTTTCCTCGGGCACGAGATCTACAGAGGACCTAGAATCATAAAGAAGTCATTAATTCACATGATTATAAACTTAAAATCGCAAAGAACACCCGCTGATAGCAAATACTTAACCAGGTCCGCCTTGGCTCTCAGAGGCTCTGCTAGCAGCAACATTGTGTACTTAGAGCTATGCAGAAAGAGGAGTAAAGCAAGGAAAAAATTCTCATGAAAAACTGTTCCCAAACAAGATAGCACAGTTTATCCAATGCCCAAGTGAGAAACAAAATAAAAGTCCATCATTGAAACATCCTTCAGCGTACCAACAAATTCTCGAAGACTCGAAAAAGATTTGAACTGCAGAAGTACCGATGAAGATCTCCACAACTGGGATGATTCCAAAGAATTGGCGGATAATGGATATGAGATGAAAAGTTTGCACTAACAGCAGCCCTCACAGCAGAAAATTACCTTGGAGGCAGAATGCACCTATATGGATGGACTGGCACTATGTCAGCCAAGACTGGTGCTCCCCTTCTGAACCTGTCTTAAAATCCAACCAAACCATACTTCCATGGCGATGAATTATTGGCAGATCAAAAGGCTGGTGAACCTACTGGAAGACTGTTTTTTCTAATTATGCCAAGGCTCAAGTTTTCTGCTGTGAAAATACGTCGTACAGCATTGAGAATGTCCGATCAATTTATACAGAAAATGGAATTATCCTCGCCTGAAACTACCAGCAGAAAGTCATGGACTTGACCTGTATTGGACTCACGGCCTTTCTACAAGCAATGCTGTCTCACGATAGTTTTTGTCATGACGCAACCTTTATCGAACCCACTATCTTTCTAAGAGCATTACCATCTCTCCAAATTTGCACATAACCATAAATCAAACGTCGCATCAGTCATTTTGTATCATAATATCATTCAGATATGGATTTTTTGACTAGAAATTATTTCACATTACATCTATACGGAGATTTTAATCTTCAGACGTCTTCAGAATCCGAGCTCGTAACTCTTCCATGTTCCTCATCCACACAGAGGCTTCATAGGTCAAGATCATTTGGATGTGGGTTTTTTAAATAAGTAATGGCGAATTCTATAATCAGGAGTGCGATGAACGAGAGAGGAAAGCGTACTTTTCTTCTGGCTCGGAATTTTCCAGGGACTCAAGATTCATAAAGGAATCAAGTGGAAGGAGGAGACGCGGAGGATAATATTTCAATGTAATACAGCTGATAGGTTAGCTCTAGGCGTCCTTCCACCGCTGAAAAAAGCTGGCGTATTCATTAGAAAAATTTCAGAGCTTCGAAGTGATTCTTCAAGGACACATCATCGCCACAAACGTCAAACTAATAACTTCAGAGTTCCGAATTTTAATCCTACTTAATAAAATCAACGGTTGTATGGCCGTCGTTGCGCGTCATTATACGAAGGAAAAGAGTACGGTTTTACGTAGACACGCAGTAAAAATATATTATTGTGAGACTGCAGTTTCGCGGTGAATAGGTCGTCATCGCATCATCAGTTGAACAGTACTGAGAACAAAAGCGAAGATCGAAAAAGTATACAATATTCTAAAGATAAGAAAAATGCTACTTGTAAACACGTGCCACTATGTCAGTATTACTCATTAGAATGATATCATTAGCTAGTTTTTCTTTCTTATTAATGTGCTTGCGTCACCTCAACTCTTTTCATCCCGATATTAACTTCACCATCGAAGTTGGAGGTAAATCTTTAAATTTTCTCGACCTAACCATCACCCTCAACCCTCGGGCCGACTCTTCATCTCCCATCTTCGACTTCAATATTTATCGAAAACCAACGGCCACCGATACAACGATTAATGGGCACTCGTTCCACTATGCCCCCCACAAAAACTCAGCCTACCTCTTCATGATCAACAGGTTATTAAATGTTCCTCTCAGCGCTACCAACTTCTCTCGTGAGATCGATACAATTAAAACCATCGCGCAAAACAACAACATACACCTTCCCATTGATAAGATCGTCGGTAGGAAGATACACGCGCGAACGATGTCTCAAATTTCAACTTTATCCTGCGAAGAACCGCCCACTGGGAATTATGTTCGTCTTCCTTTTCTTGGTGGCGCCTCATACAAAATTGCTTCTATCATAGGTAAAGCTAACCTCCGAGCTGCTTTCTACTCTCCCTCCACTCTACGTGCTCTCTCCAACGTCAAAGGTCCACCTCCGAGAAGAGTGGAGTTTATAAACTCGAATGTGCCAATTGTGAGGTCAAATACATTGGTCAAACATCCAGATCTTTATCAACTCGTGTCGACGAACATATTTCCTCCTGGAAAGGACACAACACCACCAGATTTTCTCATTTTGCTGACCATCTGCTCAAACTTAACCACTCCTTCTCCTTGGACAACGTTACTCTTCTTCACCAGGCCTATCGCCCTTCGCTCCTGCGGAAGTTGGAAAATATCGAAATACGCAAGCACATTAATAAGAAAGAAAAACTAGCTAATGATATCATTCTAATGAGTAATACTGACATAGTGGCACGTGTTTACAAGTAGCATTTTTCTTATCTTTAGAATATTGTATACTTTTTCGATCTTCGCTTTTGTTCTCAGTACTGTTCAACTGATGATGCGATGACGACCTATTCACCGCGAAACTGCAGTCTCACAATAATATATTTTTACTGCGTGTCTACGTAAAACCGTACTCTTTTCCTTCGTTTAATCCTACTTAATTTGCAAGAACACGGTTTACATTTCGGATGAAGACCTCATGTTTTAGATCATTTCAAGGTTTTGGCAACTCGCTTCTTCGCAGCTTTTTCATTTTGACCACTGAGCCGTGGGAGGAAAATTTAATAGCATTTCTCCAGACTGTACAAGTAAACTAAAAAAAAAATGAAAGGCTAATACACAATTTCTCTTGAACTTGCATTAAATTTGTGCAGTATCTATACAAATAATCCAACAATCATAATATATCGTATCACTTATTTTGGCTTCAACTTCGCAATTCCACGTACATACGAGAGCAAAATATTAAGTACATCTATCCACACATTGTCCATGACGAAAATGAAGTTTAACTCTTCCCTTAAATTTCCACTCTTGCTTATAGTTGTCAAGGTTATAATATTACACTTACAGCACATATTATTAAGGTTAATTCTTGCTCCCCCTTCCCCGCATCACTTCGTGCGTTTATGAAATCAATTTTCCCCTATATTTACTCGCGTAAACTTACAAGCACATAAACGAGGAAGAATTCCGTCGATATTCAATTTCGTAACGCTATTGCCGCCGATGCTGATGATGCAGAAAGAGCATCGCATCTCATGTCTCTATAAAATTAATTCTCAATTATAATGCCGTGTATATCGGTAAAAGTCTATATGAAAATGATAGGCCAATGATGATTACCCGGTTTGGAACAACTAACGGCAACCGCGTAGAAATAAGAAAAATTTAAACATGCGAATATAAATACTTAATTGGCAGATTTATTTGTTCGACGGCCAGCGAAACTGACGCATATTTGCGCGTCATTATCGCAGCTCGCAGCCTCAAAATGCACTACCTCTATACAAACCGGTTAACCGACGATATTATGTTCTTACAAACAAAACGTTTATTAAAATAATAAGGTGTAATGTTTTCCAGTGCGTGGCTAGCACTTATTTCTCGCATCTTTTTTCTTCCCCCTTTTTCGTTTCTTCTAATTGAGTTCGAAAGCAATTATAATATCGTTTGTATATTTGCATCTTTTTTTTCCTCTCTTTCTAGCTCAAGACTGAATACTTCTTGAATTATGCGCAAAAATATCGAATTAGCCAGCCATATACATGACGTCTAATTTAGATATCTCGAAGAGAGAACAGAATTGAGTTTCTTTATGAATATCGTAAACAATTATTCGATAATAGCTGAATACCTTTCTAATAAAATATGAGCGACAGGCAATTCCAACTCTCTACCTTCGTATTTTTGGAAGTTACATATGGGCGATAACTAAATTAAAGTTAATATACGGCCAGTACTATCGAAGAATAATGTAAGATATTTCGCCAGAGAGCACGAGTGATCGAAATGAAAGCTGAATTTCAACAGCACGTTCGTAACAATTGAGGTAAAAATAGTTACTGCATTAATTGTACGTTCTTTAATGTTTCATTACGCCCTTTCCTCACCACTTCCAGTAATTTAACTACGAACGTGTTAACTATCCTTTAAATCGGACATGGACTGACAGTCTAGAGCTCCTATTTCATTCATAATATGGATGTCGTGAAGACCAGTCCACAACCGTGGCATTAGCCGAACTTGAAACCTTTATTTATCAGGCAAACTCCAATAAATCACGCCTATTTTCAATTGTTTTAGATTTAGACAACGCTTTTTCGAGACTCTGGCGACACCACATTTTCCTCATCCTTCACAATTATGGTTTTCACGATCTGCTCCTACAACTAGAAAACTATCTACAAAACTATTCCTTTCAAGTCAGAGTAGCAGACCAATTCTCTTCTGTTCACATCCAATGCGATGGAGTCCTACAACAGTCATCCCTCAGTGGAACACTTTTCATGATCGCAATAAATAACATTTTTTGTGACATCTTTTTTCCCGTTACACGAATTTTATATGGCGATGATCTAAGGGTGAACTTTCCAAGTTTCCTGTAGTTCCTATTGGCTCCCTTATGGGTGATCTTGGAGGGATGCGTCATCAATCTTGGGCTCCCCCTCACGAGGCACGTCACTTATTCGTATCGATAGGTCGATGACATATTATCGTACCTTTGGGACAGTCTGAGGATGCCTGGCAGAGTTCCTTTCGTACCTTAATGCCCTTTATCCAAGCATCAAGTTCATCAACTAGCAAATTCTCTCGATCTCGGTATCTCACTCACTCACTCACTCCTGATGGTCAGGAAAGCCCACATCCACTGACCTCCACGTCGATTCTAACTCCGTCTGTCACTCGAGACATAAAAAATCCCCTTATTTTTCTATATTCACCGCCTCATACGCCTCCCTCTCAATCGTGACTCGTTCCGCACTGAATTCGGTCTGACGAAGACCTTGTCCTGGCGAAATAGCATCACCCTTGATCTCAACCTCATGGTCAAGAAGAAGCTCGGTTGCTAAGAGCCATAGCCAGTTGACGTCTTTGTCGAGGCAGTCCCCCCCCCCCTCGTCAAAAACTAAGTGGATTCGCCTTCCATATCTAGCAAAATTTTCGAAAGGCTGGGCCGAGATTCCCAAGTCTTAACGTCTTAGGCCCGGCTATTATAAACTCCACATTTTAGGTGCTCATTTGGATTCGTCCAAAGATCCACCCCCCCTTCCTTAGGTAACTATGGAGTTTATAAATTATTCTGCCCTAACTGTCTGGCGCTCTACATAGGGGAGTCTGAGCGAAACTCTTCCGCCCGTTTCAATGAACGTAAGAAGGTGTTTGAATTGAACCTAAAAACGAGGAAGTCCACGCTCGCTAAGCATCTAATTGAGCTCAACAAATGCCACCCTATTCAAATCGAACCAAGGTTCCGTCGGAAAGCTGTCGAGGAATCGAGATTTGTCATCATTTGAAGCACGGAGATTAGGAAGCGTCCATAAATTACTTGAGGCATTTTTTTGAGGGGGTGTGATGATGGAAAACACCAGAGAGGCACAAATAGAGCTTTCTTTAATTACATGATTTTCATACAAGTGGAAAATGTAATAATGATCGTGGATCAAACAAGAGTGATTGCGGATTAAAATTTACACTTAATTCTACGAGGCGATCGTCCCTACTTTCTTCAACTTATGTCATAATCGAGGGTTGTGATTGGAGATTAATTATTATAATTTTACTACCAAATAAGGAAATAGGTTTATCGCGATGTGCGCGATTGTTTATTAAGAGTCGGCAGTTTCAATTTTGTGTTCGAATAGATTTCCGAGAAGAATGAAACATACGGGTATATTTACGTTAACGGGAAATACGAGTATGTGGCGATCGATTTGATTGTCACAGGGGGTCCAGCCAAGTCTCACCAAAACACACGTGAGGGGGGGGGGAGTGCCGACAAATCTCACGTGATTTTTTTCTCACACAAATACATTGTAAAATATTGCTAAACTGGCTTAAATTTAATAAAAACTAGATCAAGAAAATTACGTTTTTTTAATAGATAAACGCGATGAAGCACAGATAAACGTATTTAAAGCAAAAATACACATTTCGGAAAATCTTACGCGAGATATAGGGGGGGGGTCAAGGCGAACCTCACGATATCTCACCAGGGGGGAGGGAGGGTCGAAAAAGCACAAAAATCACCTCACGTAATTTATGGACGCCCCCTCACGTCCTCAATAAAGTCTTCCCTGAGTATGGGCTCATCCCTACTTATTTTGGCCTGCTCCCTACCCAGTCACGCGAGGAAGGGATCGAACTTCAAGAAGGAGTTATGGCAAACCACACGAGATGACCTGATAAAGACGGAAGGGCGGACGCAAAAAGAAAAAAGCGTCGTTGATGATGATCTGGCAAAGTTGGAAAGCGTCGATTAGAGACTCATCGACGCCTCCCACATCTATTCCTGTAGTAGTCTTATTTATTCATTTCTCATTAATTTGCTGTCACTTGTCTTCATTCGTTTGCTGATGATGGCCAATGCGCTGAAAGTACTTCTGTTGTGTGATAAAAAATCTTGCGGTCGAGTATTTGAGTTCGTCTCTTCTTCCTTAATGAAAAGCATAAAAAATGTGGCGAAACACCTTAGCATAATGCATAATGAAAATTTTTTTCAACATCTTCAATTTTTTTTGTGATTTTCGTTCTAATTTTCATCAAGATACGTTTTCATTTATTCCAAATTTTCAAGTGCCGAAAATGTCGAAAATAAAATCTTTCAGTTTTTTAGTGCCATAAGATCCGGGCTCTATTAATGAGCATCAATTAGCAAAAAAATAATCAACTTCGCACACACAGAATCCTCCGAAATTCCATCTTATCCACCCTCAACTGACTATCATATCGCGGATTTCGAATATCCTCCTCTAAGTCCTGTATCGCGGTTCTCGACAAAATCCGCATTCACCCACATTTTCGTACGGCCACCTTTAGTTTATTTCCGCCACATCCACTAAATTTCATAAAACCAACTGTCGCTGATGACCTCTCACCCATTCAGAACATCACCTCTTATCAAAACGCAACAAATTACATCCAACGCATCTAAAATCATTTCACCATCGAGCTCATAAAAGAAAATCAGTTTTCTACACCGAAGCTCACGCTACCCGAATAATCTATGAGTACACTTTCCTCTCATAGAAGAGTCCACCACCAGAGGAGAATGTCGGAATGATTGAATCTACGGGTTTCCATCTACCCATCAAGCTGTGAGTAATCGCGCAAAACTTTGTGAATTGGCCTGAAAAGTACTACGAACCGCAGGCACTATCCGATTCTAACATGTATCTTGTGACTTAGAGTCTCCATCGGAAGATGGACCACCAATCCTTCGTCTAAACCATCGATTCCATGATCAAAAATCATCTCTAGCTAGAAACGAACAACAACTCCAAAAATTAATGCATAAATTCTGACAATGGAAGCCTTTCAAGTGAAAATTATACGAGAAAAAGTTCCTCACAGTCTTCCAATTGTTGATCCGTTACAATCAGTTCACAGCAACAGAAAATAAGGAAACCGGATCTTCAACAAAATTACGATCCAACCTCTGTCCAAATCCATGAACACGCAACGTCGAAAATTTTCTCATGAAACGTGTCACAAGTCATCAAATTCGGGTTACGAACCCACGACTATCTATCTGGTCGCGCGAATTCCGTACATATGGGTCTTTTAATTCGTATAATAAGGAAAAATCAAGAGAAACGAACGCAAGATCGCCGCGGTGACAATTTACAAGACACGCAGCATTCGCGCGGTATTGGGTGAGAATAGAAAGAGAGCGCTTCCCAGTATGTACATCAAAGAGGAATTGCGTCGATCGCCGATTAATAATTGTCTAAGTGGCAGCTAGTTTTACTAGGCAACGCTCTTTGAAATCTTTATCAATCGTCAGCCATCAATCGGATGTGGCTCATTATTGTTGAAAATACAGTGCACGTTTCGACACATGCCTTCTGATTCATCTTCTCGCTGTCAATACTGGTGTTGTATGCAAACTACCCGTCTTACGCGGACGTCGTCTTTAGCTGTCCGCTCCTTTCCCAGGCCAGCGACGAGTACTCGCGCGAATCTATCGACAATAGACCTAATATTTATAAATTTCACTGAAGCCTGTACCTTACCTCTAATTACAGCGTGCACATGCATCGTTTATCGGATGATAGATTGTATGTAGCATTCGGTTCCGGCTACGATAACATAGCTCATTGTTGTCGACACCATGCGATAAAAGAAAAAAGTCTACTCAAGTTTCTCCTTCTTGTCGCTCGATCATTTGGAAATCCATCTGACCAGACGGAAGAAAGAAAGGTAAGCGATAAGTCAACTTACTACTATAACCTATAAATTAACCACTAACCGGACTGTGAATATTACCTATGTGATAGATCAATGTGAAAACGATGAACGAAATCACGTGACTCGGCACCACAACCAAAGTACTTTTTCTATATAATCAGCCTTCATTCATCTGAGAAAACATATGTGCCACACCATTAAAAATGTGTGTGGAATTCACATAGTATTTGGGAGAAAGTTATTTTTTAAGGACTCGAAGATTGCCAGTGCCAAAATCCTTTCTCTGCAATCATTTCGCTCATTCTTTTGCGGTTCAAGTTGTTCCATTGTAGACAAAAATTTTCATATTTTTCATTCTTTTTCTGAATTGACTTCCTGAAGAGAACCCACGGTCAAATCGTCGGCACCACCTGGATTTTTATTGAATACCCATATAAGGTAATTATCCAACAATCTTAAAATAAAAAATTAATAAAATAAATAATTATAAAGGACAGCTGATCTATGGGAATCACTTGATTGAAGCGATATACCGAGTTCTTTTATATTCTTACTTTACTTCTGTCTTCCCTGAGATCACCGTGCCAGCGAGCAGATATTACTCAACTCATTTCATGACAAATTCCGTGATTACCCAACGACTCACTGTTCCAGTCAAAGAAATATTAAACAAATTGAGATAAGACCAGAGACAGTATCGAGCTATGAACAAATAGTACGGTTGAGGAATGAAATGACAACGAATACCGTCGTCGTTGGGCTGGTGGCGGAATCCTGTTCAAGCGGAGGTTCAAAGAATCCCGAGGGAGGTCGAGGATAGGTACAGTGAGAACGCGAACGTCCCGAGAACATAAATCCCGTGCTATGAGCCATCACCATAGTTTGACAAGCACTGAAAATAGTAACGTCATCACAATTACTCCGCAACAGGGCGGCATCTGGGAAGCGGAAATAAAATCGGCAAAGCTATAAGGCTCGACATTGTCGTCGTGAGTACGATTCATATTTAATTAGTGTTCGCCTCCATCACATGCGCTAGGAGATTCCTGGATCGACTGGCCCACCCATGCCTGACACCATCACTGAGCCCAAACCCAACTCCACAGCCTTCACGTGGCGACCCCGTCAAGCCGAGCGACATAGTCGGGAGGCGACTGATGTGGATGGACGAAGGAGAAGGAAAACTCCGAAACTAAAACCAATTTCTTCTTCTTCTTTCGCTGCCATACTCAGTCGAGCGTTGGCGAATTATCTTTGTCAGTCCCTTGTATACGCTTCTCGGGGCTACGTGATGATGCGCAGCGCTCGTTGTTCTGCTGCTCTGCGTAGATCGCTTAAGGAGAAGGAAAAACTCTGATTAATAAACCCGGCCAAAGCCGTCATCGCAGCGTGGGAGACCGGATGAAGAGGCAGAGCAGGGACGACTCGCCTGTCCAGCGAGGGACTTCGCGCGAGAAGGAAAACTGTAGTGTCACAAAATTTTTGAATCCTCCATTGGCAGGCGAATTCTCTTCTTTCGTATTATTCCTCTTTCTAAGACCAGTACGCAACGGTGACCGACATCGGCGATCGACATCACCCTATATCGTTTCTTCTCTCTCTTACCTGGATGCAGTTTTGTTGGAACCCAAACGTAGTCTATCTAACTTTCTCTATCTCTCGTTCTTTCTTTATCCCTCTCGTCTTTATTTTCTTCTTCTTCGAGTCTACTCCTTTTGTCCTCCAATAATTTTTTTTTGTTTTGCAAGAGTTCTTATTCCGGACAAGCGTGGTTTAAAAACTAAATGATAATATGTTCCTCTTCTTTTTCCATATCACAGTCAGCCTAAGTAGGGTGTCTGGCGCCAACACTCCTATATTACGGCGATTTTTTTTCTGTATCTGCTAACCTCTTCTTTCAATAGTTCTGTTGTCCGTTCCAGTGACAATATCCAAGTTATCGAATTTTATGTTTTTCTATTCTACCTCGTGGCCGTATTATTTTTATCATTATTTTATTTATTTTTTTTTTTTTGATTCCTTCTCGAAACTTCTACCCTCTCACTCTGCTAACCAACAGTCAACCACTTCTTTTCGCTGGTTGGAAACCTTTTTCGAAGGTTTTCAGAACCGGGATAGTTTTCTCGCGGGTAACTGAGTGTGTATCTCGAGCGGTTGCCAACGAGTGTTCGTGCTTCTTTTCATCCTGTTCTCGTTTCCATCGTTCCGTTGTTATATTTCGTGTTTTTCTCTGACTTTGGTTCACACTCAACCCTTCGTCATGATTGTCGATATCGCGTAATAAACCTTGCGTCGATTTTTTTTTAACTCTTCTCTTGACCACAATTTTTTATTTTATTTTAATTTGAAGTGAAGTGCGCCAGCCATGAGCGGCCAATTTTTTCAGTGGGGGCCGTCTCCCCCAGTCTGCCGTCCCATGCGCTGACCATCTAAGTGCCATGGAGATCCCGTGTCCATCCAGGGGCTCCTTCTGCCAACATCTTCGTCACCCGTCCAGTCATTTTTATTGTGTTAATTTTATTTTATTCTCATGCATTTTATTTCTCTTTCTCTCTCTTAATTCTTACGTAATTTGCTTAAGTATGTTCAAGTAAGCGGTACTCCTATCTAGGAGTCGAGGGCGAAATTTAATTTTTTTTTCTTTCTTCGATAACACTTTTCTTTACAGACTAAGGTTTCCAGTTATGGCCATAGCGCGGACCTCTTAGAATGTTGGTACGTACTCTCATTTATTTATTTATTTTTCTTTTGTTTAATCCTCGTCACACTTATTAGTGGACAGGAACACTCTTTCGGCCGTAAAATTTATTTTCCGAATGTGCACCAACCGTGTTGTATTTGGGGAGATCATCCCCCGATACTTTTCCTTTTTTTTTTAATGTTGTTGACACCCGCTTCACCTTTTATTTACTTTAATGGCTGTTAATTAATTCTCCAACTTTTTATGTTTGTTATGTGTTTGATTCTTATTTTTGGCGGCGGGCGCTCGATAGCATAGCGACCCCCCTTTTTTTTTTTTTTTTTTTTTTTTTTTTTTTTTTTTTTTTAGCCCCGCGTCTATAGATACGCGACGGGCAATTTTATTTTGAAGCTATCGATGGTGTCATCACATTTCTTTTAAGGTATGAATCCTTTTTGTTTTTTGTTTTGGGCGGATGTCCCTCCCCTCGTATGATAACGATTTGGTGCTGAGACCTTCTCTTTCTCTTTGATATAAATTCCTTTTTTTACTGAGTAATGTTTAACCTTTTGTAATTTCTCTTTCTTTGGCTATTTTAAAATCTTTGTTTTTGACTGAGTGCGTACCCCCTCATCTCTGATAGGACGACCCGTGAGAAATTCTATTTTTAGTGACTCAGTGTGAATTATTTTATATGTCGATTTTATTTTTTTTTATATGTCCTGTTTATTTGATTACATGCAAATTATTGTCCAACCTTGACTAGCGTCATTCATTTTTGATTACGAGCATTCTTCTATTTGCTTCCGTCTGAGGAATCTATTTTTCCAGTCTCCCTTATAGCTGTTCGTCGGTGGAATATGCCGTTAATTCCACTCGGAGGGGGATGAAATTAGACGTGACCCCCTCTTAAAGCGTCACGTGTAGTTCGCGGAGCTTACTATTCTTTCTTTCTGGCTTTTTCCCCATTTTGGCCTAGATTTCATATCACTCAAAAAGTGGCTCTCTCTGTCTAGCCACACTCCTTATTTTTATTTAATTTAGACAGAGTGGCATCCCTGTGAATTTTTAAGTAGGCAAAGCGGTAGGCTCGGTCTTTAGGGGCTTGCTCCGAGAGACTGCAGCTGAGACACTACAAAACTCATCAAACCCGACCAAAGCCGTCATCTGATGCCAACCCCTCCCAAGAATCCGAACGATAAGACGCAACAGAGCTCCCTGAACACCTTTAGGGTTGAGCCGCGCATAATTAGTGAGGGATGTGGGAAGAGAAGGAAAACTCGATATAACACCCGGTGAAAGTCGTAAAGAAGCCTTTGCATCTCTAGGACAGAGCAGACGGAGATACACTGTAACCGAACTGCAAAGAACCCAACCTGACAGACAAGAGCAATCATACAGAAGACAAGCTTTCACTTCTATAAGTAGTGTCAACAACTTTGGGTTAAGTACTGCTTGCTGTATATCTTGCCAAACCTTGTAACCTGGCAGGAGGTATAAAATGCAAGAACTATAATATGGTTAGAACAAGAAGCCAAAGAGCCTCGAACGAGACAGACAAAGTGGCTGGGTCTGTTGGAAACCAGATACTCATCGAGCCACAACCAGGACCTAGCAGTCGATCAAGCAGGGCTGCCCTGGTGGCAGGAGCTGCAAGAAATAAGCTAACTGAAGAAACCACCAAAAGTGCTTTCCCTAGGAATAAGGAGGGGACCACCAAGGCGGGAAAACCTAGGCAACGGAAAAAATGGACAAGATAAATGAACGAATACTTGAAATTAAGGCCGATCCGCAAAGGACAACAAAAACAGGAACCAACCAACTAAATGAACCAAGATGGATGACAAGATTGAAGAATGAAATAAAGGAGTTCAGAGCGGACCTGAATAGAATAACGGCATTTTAGAAAAACGGAAGAGAAATACAGGAGCCGCAGAGCAAAGAATATATATGAACGGATAACGAAGAAGTACGGGAGGCATGCAAAATATGAAGATGAAAACAAAGAGTCGGCAGAAATATAACACAAAGACTACTGCTCAGGTCATAAACAAAGAACCATCGAAGAAAAATTGACAACCAAACTTTCCAGAATGATCAGAAGAGGTTTTACCATAGTCTTGATAAGAAAAACACAGATGAAGCAGCAAATAAAATACCCACTACAGAGCAAGTCACAGTATATTGGTCGAATCTGTGGACTAGAAGTGAAAAACATAACAGCAGCGCTCACTAGGTACAGAAAGTAAAGGAGAAAGCGGGAAATATACAAACAATGTCAGAAACACAATTAATCAAAAAGGGTGAGCTACAAACAGTACTAGAGAAGCTACAAAACTGGAAGGCACCTGGCCCTGATAAAACTCAGAATTTTTGGTACAAAAAATTAACAACAACACATGAACTACTCAGAATGAATCTCAACAAGTACCTATAGAGAAAACTGAAACTATCCAAGCATTTTTCACGGAAGGTATGACATACTTAATGCCAAAAATAGAAGACACTGCGGACCCAGCCAATTATAGGCCAATAGCATGTTTACCTACCTGCTACAAAATCTTCACAGCTTGTCCAGCCCAGAAAATCCAAGATCACTGCATGACAAATCATATAATTTATGAAGAACAAAAAGGATCTAAGAAGAACACGTATGGGTGGAAAGAACAACTGATAATTGATCAAGTCGCACTTGGACAAATGCAAAAACAAAAACAAAAGTTCACTAAAGCGTACATCGATTACAAAAAAGCGTTCGACTCTGTACCGCATTGATAAAATGTCTACAAATCTACAAAATACATACAAAGATAATAAGCTGCCTACAAACCATAATGAGCAACTGATCAACAATAGCAAACGTAAGAAATAAAGAAGAAACTATAGAAACAGAACGGATATATGTAAGGAGAGGAATCTTCCAAGATGATGCATTAAGCTCACTTTGGTTTTGTCTAGCGCTTAACCCAGTGTCGCTTCTTCTAAATCAAACAACCATTGGCTTTAACATCCGAAACAACAGGTGGACCACATACAACATATCGCACCTAATATACGTGGACGACATAAAATATATGCTCTGACAAGAGAGAAACTACACCAGCTGTAGTGCGAAATTTTTCTGAAGACATAAGGATGTCATTTGGGCTTGATAAGTGCAGAATATTAGACACAAACACCGACACAAAAACACCCCCACCAGAAAAGCCAAGTGAAGAGGAAGTGGAAGAAATGTTAATACTGTACAGATATTTGGGAATCGAGCAAACTCAACGCACGGAACACAACGTGATGAAGAAAGAGTTGAAAAAGAAGTTCCAGCACAGGATTCAAATGATACTGAAAAGTGGATTGAATGGAAAGAACGTCACAAAAGCCATCAACACAACAAATGAAATACTAAAGGCAGAAAAAAACAAAAAAGAAAATTAGACCAAACAAGAATTATCAAAATGTAAGTCAATTTTTACCATTATGTTACAGTCATAACTATACAAACAAAAGGAGGACCGGGATTATGGGTTGAATTTGTTCTATTGCCAAAACGCAAATCATTAGATGTATTCAAATTAGGCTCTTCAAATATACAAAAGATGTTGATATATTCTGATATTAGCTCAGATTACAGATAATATCGAGATATCAATCACAACACTGGATCGTTTTTTGTAAAAATATTTCATTGAAGATCAGATACATCAAATTGATGACAAAATTTCTGGCTGCGCAGTCACAGATGAATTCAACATCAACTTCACGCAGTAAGTTTCTTCCCACTTTAGTTCTCGCAACATTTTTCGATGAAATTTACGTCTGGCCGCGGCGATTAATGCATTTTAGTTTCTCAAGTGGACAGTTTATGGCAGTGGACTAGCTGTCAAAGAAGAAGCATTTCAGACATTAAAATCTGCGTTAATCGATCGACCAACTTTAGCCTTGTACCAATCGGGTGTGCCTACAAGGGTGCATACCGACGCTAATGTCTTAGGAATTGCACGTATCCGTTCGCAGCGATATATGATGATAGACTTCATCAAGAGCGTACTTCAGTACAAAAACATCATCAGCCAAATAGAGCACCATTTTTATGAGCTGGAAACTCCGGCGTTAGCCTAGTTGAAAGTTTGAGAAAATTTTGTTATTTACTAGGTACCTACAAAATTTACGGTCGTCTTTTAAATCGTGCGTGACACAAACCACTCTACCATCCTCGAATTGGAGGATGGGTCTTACAACAATTAGGGAAATATACGATTACGAAGTCCCAATATCAACCAGAAGCGAGGATGCAACACGCCGATGCCTTAAGTCGTGAACCCGTAGAAGCAGAATCATTGTGTGAGAAAAAACCATATGCACTCAGAATTGAACATGAGCTTTGGATTTTATCATCTCAATTGACCGATCCAAAACAAGAGATTCATGAAGTTCTACAGCACACTTTGCAGAATAAGGATGATGAATATCTACAGTCTCTACACCAAGATTAACTATATAAAAAGACTCTTTACGGTCTCAGATGGGTTGTTCCCAAAAACATGCGTCATGACATTGTACGCATTGCTCACAAATGTGTAGATCACTGCGCTGCTAAGAAAACTATGATCAAGTTCGAGGGGGCTTACACATATTGGTTCCCTCAGACGCAAACATAAGTTGAAAAATTTATCAACAGTTGCATTCCTTGTCTGTATGCTAAGATAAAGACAGGAAAGTCTGAAGGTTCTCTGTATCCTATCCCAAAGAGGAATGAGCCTTTGAAGGTTCTGCATGTTGACCATCTTGGTCGGAGTGAGCAGCCATAACGCTCACTTTCCGAAACTGAAGAGCGTTTCCCTATTACTCTAAACTATGGTGTGATGTGTAGAGTCAAGGGTCGAGATTGTTCTAGGTTACATATTGGGGAAACGTCTTAGCTCTTCAAAACTAGATTATATCCACACTCCTATAATATAAAGTGTGGCCTAGAAGATAAGAACAATGGTACTACGGCTTACAGTACTGCTGGTATCAACGAATACCTAAAACTCGCGAAATATAATATTTCAAACTAAAAGTCATACGGATACTCGCGGATTCATTAATAAAATTTTGAGGTATCTTTACCTCTCAGTCAGTGGTTTCCTTCACAAGATAAGTGATGGAATGACCAATGCATTCATTAAAACGTTTCGTAATTCGTGCAGAAGCGGTAGAAAAGCCTCTCTTTCTTTGATAATTTTTTCCAATCTTTTGGCAGTTTTTATTGGTAAATCAATGCTCCTTTTTTCAATGTTTTCCTATACAGTTTGAAGATCAAAAACGTCAAGCGGAACTCAAACTAAAACAGCAACTACTGGAGAAAGAGAAAGAAATTTTGGCATTGAAGATGAGAATTGAGGTAAGTTTCTAGTTTTTACTCTTTTTGCGTTCGAAATAGAGAAATTAGGTCGAGTGCCCTAAAATTGGATAGAAAGAAAGGAAGGTCCGCGGTTTGAACACTACCCGGTAGCGTGCAACACCGGAAAACGACACAGGACGATGGTGCCGCGATAATAAGAAAACACGTTCCTAAATTTTCTACACCTACACCGATGCGAGCACCGGTGCACACATTCTCGTTGTGTTGACACAATCCCTATTAGTTTTTTACACGCAATTATTTATTATTCTTTCAACGTAAAAATATGCGGCACGCGTCCTCCGAAACGTAATTACTCCCAAGTTGAACGAACATACCATACACAGTACACGCGTACACCGAAGACTCGTATTTGTTCAGGTACTCCATAATATCCTCTCAGCGCGCCGATAATGAAAGTACACGATCTTGATAAAAGATTAAAGTTGAGCATTTAAATGCAATCGCGTCTCAATATTACACAGTTAAAGTATAATAAAGAAACGGGGAAGAAACAGAAGAAATGGATCGCTCTGATTTTTTTTTTCTTCTTCCTCTTCTGCTACACGGACTCGATACACAGTTGGCGAAGAGGTACAGTTTCAAATTCTTCCACGGTACCGCCGTGGAGAGCGTACCGTATGATACTGATGGTGCACACGTGTAAATTATGAGATTAGAGCGAGTAAATTTATAACGAAACATTAACATTAATTCAATCAACTGTTAATTGCGAGCTCGTAAACTATAAAATGAGACTATATGTGATTTATAATACTGACGATGTGGGAAGCGAGCTTTTACTACAGCAGGGGCGTGTTCGCGTAATTCATTTCTGCATACAAGCTTCTCAGGACCAAATGAAAAATCGTTTACAAATAGACGCGAAATTACAAGGTGTCGAAAAAAAGTGACCGTTCTGACGGCCAATATATGCAGCGTTAACTGTAACAGATAGAAGTCAAACGCGGATAGGATCTCTCGCGAGTTTATGAATTGCCTTTTCTCACGACTGGATAACACGCGGTATAAGCTTGCGCATGAATATTCTCGTGGTCATTATAATATGAAATTAAAATCTATGAAACGATTACAGCTTTTCTATCGTACTTTCTACGCACATATACCTATTTCCTACTTACGCGACTGCTTTCGTTAAGAATTTCTCAAGAATTTTTGTCGCCAGCCGAACAGCGAAAACATCGCGATTTAATCGATCGCACGACTATGTTTCCATTCGATTCAAACCGATCCTGCAAAATAATCGTATGAATTAGTCGACCAACGCAACTTGTGATATGCATTCGAATGATTTGTTTGAATTTCTAGTTACATAAAATCTAGGGCATCTGTCATAAAAAAAAAAACAAAACAAAACAAAACAAAAATAAAACACAACAGTTTTTAAGACAATATGACACTGCAGAGGCATTCTCTCTATTCATTATTGTGCTATCGAGCACAGAAGAGTACGAGTAAGGACAAAATGGATTATAATGATTTTGGGCACGGACAATAATCAGGAAATTTCCTTTGCCATCATTCAAAATTATAGACAACCAGCAAGACACCAACTCATCTTCTATATGATGCCAATCATACTATATGAAAGATCCTATCCAAGTATATTATAGGACCTTACCAGAGCTAACTCCGAAAGTAATTACTGTCAAAATGCTCGAACAGCCTGCTCTTGGTAGGCGGAACGGACTTTTGAACACCTTCAGTCAATCATCTGAAAGAGGAAGAGAAGGAAGGATAGATGATATGTTAGCACAAGCAAACCGATTCCATACGTACGATCTCACTCACTCTCACAAGCATACAAGTTCTAATTCGCAAAAGTGACCATATCTCACAGATCGCAAAGAAAAATCGAAGTCATTCAACGTGGAAGTTGAACTGTTTAGAAAAGTTTCATTCAAAAAACCAGAAACAAGGTGAACTCTTCTTTAATTTTTGAGGATTAAATAATTACCTAGCATACAAAAAGAAATCTAAACCATCATCTATTTTTGGCATTTTCACACTCTTTACAACCTTGTCACGCTGGTTATTTTCAACGATAATCAATTCTTTCTTTTCATTTTTTTTTTGTGTCTCTGTTGCCGATTCCCAGATCATAAGTTGTTAAATAATCTGTACACCAGAATCAGTTGACATTTGGATTTAATTTCCTGTTTTGCATCTATAAAATGTAACGAGAAATTGAGGGGGAAGAAATCGTATTACTTAGTGACATTTTTTTTTTTTTTTTTTTTTGGATTGTAATGTGAAATTATCGCATGTTTTGATGCAAACATCCATAACACACGTTATTTTGTGTATTTCAAATAATATATTCGTACTGCAGACACAAATAAGAATCTGTAGACAGCTAGGTGATGCAAAGTTCCTCTTAATAGTGAAGCACAATAATGAATAATTTACATACCTGTATTTAATATACTGTTGAGAACACGCGAGTGTGCAGGATTAAAAAATTTGTGTAGTTATAATTGGGTAATTTTCAAATATTTTTATTAATACGAATAATAAAATACGAGTATTTGTGTACTGCGAATATTTATTTGTTATTTATGAACTAGAATTTTTTATGGATATTATCCTCAGATATTTGGGCATACTGGAAACCGTACACGTACAATATTTCTTATGCATCAAAGAACGTACATATTGTTGCAAATAATATGACGATGATATTTGTGTGTGGTACGTGAATATTATCGATGTGGTCGTCTTAAAAACCAAAACTAGACTTCACAATACTCGACACGTAAATGACGACGGACGACGTTGAAAATTTATACGTACTCTACTCTTAATTTCAGAGGTCTGACGATGACAACAACGGTACTTTAGACGAAAAGAACGCCTCGTCTGTCATTCTACATTTAGCTGAGTTATGTCCATAATCAAAGAAAATCATTTACCAGGGTCACGAGATTTATAAAAATATTTTTTCAATCTTCTAATTTAACTCGCAGATCCTCCACATACTACTGGCTCCAACTAACGTAGAAAAAATACTCGCAGGGGACTTCAATTAGGTACACCTGTTCAACAAACCAATGACAGAGAAACCGAGTTTGAGATGCAGGACCACAGATCCAAAATACGCCCGACCAAACCTGAAGCAGAGGGAATCTTATTCACATTAATGATTATAATTATCTGTATCCAAATCTCATGACCACGACTCAACCCACTTCATGATCCACAAAGAAGTGGTCCTCAAAATACAATTCAAAGACCCGAAGATGTCAAACTATTGGTAGCAGAACGGCATGTAGAAAGAATCCAAAGCAGCATGCGAAAATTTCAATGATTTTAAAACAACTTTATCAAAATACAAATAGGTGCATAGCAACTATGAGAATAAAAGTTGTTTTTTTTTTTTTTTTTTTTTTTTTTTTTTTTTTTTTTTTTTTGTTCCACATGAATTTGTATTTGTAAATGATTACATTCAAAAAGATAAATGAGAGACCAACTGCAGAAATACAGTTACAGCGAAGCCTCCGCTGCCCCTGAATAACTCAGTAAATGCTCTCAGACTAGAGGCACTAATCGAAAATACCGAACATTCTCCAACATACCCACGGGGAAGAGCTACACCACCTTCCGCCTGTTCTGTACTCAAGCTTTCAGTGAGCAAAAAGAGACAACAAACGACACGTTCTTACTCCAACCAAAAAAGGAAATCACCAGCCAAAAAACCATGTAGAAATGTCTTTTCCTCTGAAACCGATACGGCACTACTAAGGGCCCGACAGAAACAGTAACAGAAGACAAAATTACTGCCTTTGCACGCGGGTGTACAGCCAACAAATTTTCAACGCTGAGATAATAACTCCAGCAAGGTTGCATCTACAGGTTGCATCTTATACTAGTAAGCTGTGTCTATCGCCGCAAGCTCATTCACGATGAGATGAAAAGCATAAATACCACTATCACGGATATGAATCGCTTCGATCCAGTTTTAGGTGAAGAGATTACAAACCATTCCAACACACTCCAATAAATTTGCCACCAAAACAAGACGTGGATAACCTTTGCAACCATATTTCAAAAGGTGTCAAATTGGGGAACCTAAACCACCACCACCCGAGCGTTTGGCCGACACACTTAACGACACAAATGACACTCGGATACTTTCCAGAATGTTGACCAAGCGGTAGAGTTGCCTTTGTTTCAAAAACAGGCGAGGTCACAATTCTTCGGTCTTCAGCTTGAGAACCAGGAGCTCAAGAAAGAGAATGCTCATTTGAAGAGCTCTTTTGTCTCTCTTCAGAGTGTCAACGATGGTCTTCGACCTCAATTGTATATTTCGATTGAGTTTTGTGCCCTCTTCGATTCTTTTAGCGCGGTTTGGAAGGATTAAGGAATTCAGCCCTTTTCACCATCTTTGATTCGGCTTCTATCAAGTAACCGGAGCTGGGCATATCGCGATATGCGAGGTTGTCGCCCATTGTTTCTGAATTTGCCATGTTTAATGTAAAGTTCCTTGGAAAATATGTTGACGGTAGCCTTTTCATTGTAAATTGTGACCTAGTTAACAAGATTTTCAAATTTATGACCTCACTACTACACGATTTCCATCATAATATAAAATGCAGGTCACTACAGTGAAACAGAGAAGGGGAGGAGAGTCATGCTATCCAAAAATAATCGATTACTCAGTATCGTTCTTTCCAAAACGACTAATATATTCATTTCAACTCTGGTTCAATGGAAAGGGGTTTTGAAATAAAAACAGTTCGTGAAGAATCGACAGACATCTCGAGGGAAAATATCTTCACTTCGGCATCTCTACCGATAAGTTTATAGTAGAGGCACAGGCAATAGTAAGATTGAAACAGACAGTTAAAAAATGCGTAACAGATGCGATCCAGAAACTAAAAGGAATTGGCATCCATGCCTCCCACGGCAAAAGTCCACAGGTGGGCCAGAGCCCTCATAAGAAATACTAACATCGACTGGGAGAATGAGTAAGAGTAGATTAACATCCTTTTCACCTGGAAAATTGAGGATGAGGATCAATTGAAGGCTGCAAGTGAACTTTGTACGAGTTACACATCTAAATTTAGTAACCATACGACAAATACATGTTCTGTACACGCAGTGTAGACATTTTTCGTAATATGTCTCATCGTCTCTTCACTGAAGATATTCGCTTCAATTACCATCTACCTTTGCAAACCACCTTCATCGAAAAGTACCCAGTTTATGAAACAGCGAATGAAAATACGAAACTTTTTCTGATCTCAAAGCAACTCAACTACATAGCTGCATCTTGGATATTTCCCTACTACAATTTTCAATGATCATTATAACGCGTTCTACAAATCGCGATATTCGCATCTTTGCTCTCTACATGTACTTACAGACACTCTTTTCTTCCATCGACGTTTCACGATTATTCAATGATTTGTTTACACAACTTCAATAGAGACAATTGAAAACATAGTTCGTAACACATTCAGCGGGTCTCCAATAATATTTTGATTGAGGGATACGATCGGTATACCGTGTTTTATAGCGGTTCAATTGATTTACGATAAATGGGTACAACAACACTTACCGGAGAGAGCAACGATGAATGGCGCGGCCCTTCCTCGCGCCAGCGCAGATTATGCCCGTCCGTCGAACGCCAAAACGGTTTCACATCACGATCCCGCAAAACGAATTACGTCTGAGAAAATGAAATTACAGCTCTTGGTGGTAAATAAATCAAACAGAAAAACGAATAGCCTGTACTATATAGACATTGTCTAATAAACAATAAGCTACACGCTAAAAGGAGTGAACAACAACGGGCATGTGTAAAATATATTGTGTAATATTTTAATAAAGAGAGCGTTGCTTCGTGACATATGAAACACGTTTTTCAATTCACGATATTTCACCGTATATTTCATCGTATCGTCGAACCCATTTCCTCATCGTTTTGTTTAATTAATTATTAATAAAAGAGTAAAAAAAGAAGGAGAAATAGATAAGAAAAAAGCAGCAGAAGAAGAAGAAGCAGCGACGAGTCGTCGGCACGCAAGTGCATACCCCATATAATATAGGCTACAATACTCTTCAAGTACATTAGTTGAAAGCCGGTAATTTAGCATAAGCGCAGAGATGTTTTATGATTGACGACAGAGAAATCTCTGATATAATTAATGGGTAATCATGAAAAAGGCATTCATCCTTCTCGTCGAGCTCAATTATTACGTCCTCTCATTCAAAAGATGTTATTTCTTAAAACAATGTCGTGATACGAATTTCCCCCCTTTGGCACTCGATGGCGTAACAGGAGCGTAAACGTTGTCCTCTCTTGCACAGTCCAGTGCCCTGAATCTGTCTAGTTCGGCTGCATACGAGTAAGAGGCGGCGATGACCGCAGCGAGGAATGTTAATTAACAGATCATAAGTTAATGAAATGAACATATACCAATACTGCGAGGGGATCGAGAAAGACCATCTCTTCGGGTGACTACTCTGCAGGATATTGTGGTCATGAGGCAAGGCGACGTACCGTATTTCCATATTTCAGAAATGAATTCAACTTTCCGTTCTTCGACTTCTCGTACTATAGCGGACTCGGAAACTCGGCTATGAGGAAGGCCATAATGGTAGGCTTTACGGCAAAAAGAAAAAACAATGCCCCACTGTATAAGGCGAACGAAACGACTACATAATCGTGCTCCGAACACTTAGTACGTATAAGAGTTTCATTTATTATCATCGCTGTAGAAAATTCCAATTGCGGAATTGGATAGATGTGCCACCGGTGCCTCACAGTCTAGCGGCGCTCGTCGTCTTTACTCCTATTGTCTTTCCAAAGACAATTGTTGAATCACGCCGTCCATCGAATCAGCCGGTCTATTCTCTTTTTTTCTCTCGCCGCCGCTTCGGTAAGCAATTGATATGGACCGAACCGGTAGTACTGATAAGAATATAATGTGCGCAAAAACTGGTTAGCGCGTTGGTATACATAATATGATATTGTATATAGGCCTACACACGTATATTACACGCACACGCTTCCAAACTCCGCAATCCCAGAATGGAAGATATACTAAGATACTTTTCATCGTCGGCAGAACTATCGTCTTTATTTTCAAATGTAGGTATTGACTTTTTTTTTATGAAATTTGTAACGCGGAGAAAGCGAAACGCGTCACACACGATCCGCACGTTCGTGAGTCAATCAAAGTCTGTCACTTCCATTCGCAGAATTTTATTGGAACGTTATTTTACCGAGAGAAAAGGTACAAAAGAAACGGAGGATGCGCAAACTTCGGACTATGTTTGACCGACTTCTTCCCCAGTGGTGAATATTTATGATTGACGAAATAAGAAACACTTCAAGGAAAAAACAACATCTACATTCCTTTTTTCATTGTGTATTCTAGTTTCATAAAATCAAGTGCCATTGACTTGAAAGGTAGCGCAAGTGGTGCCTTTAAATCAACAAGTTAAAATCCTGATAGAATAAATAAAAATTAAAGCCTCAAATTTGCGAATCAAAGGTGATCCAAAAAACTACTAGCTTGAAGACATTCCAAAAAGGCCACCAAAAGGTGAATAGATCCAGTTGTGTTATGACTTATGACGTCTTTGAATACTCTCTTGAGTATATTTTCATTTCAAACAATAATCTTGGATCTCCAAGAATATTTGGAACCTTCATAATAACTGCAACTTCTATAGGGGACTGACACTGAAGTCAAATGATTGACAAACACACATGTAAATTTACAAGAATAAACCTAAGAATAAATTTAAATGAACTTCTCAGTATAGACGGAGAATTTTCTATGGCAAAGAAAGTCAACTGATAGAGAATGCACAGACGGTTCTAAGAAGCGAACTATTTTGTGAGATTAAAACATTACCTTTGACCTATTACAAACTTCCTTCTAGAATGAATGCAGTCGAGACACCACACTTGTGTCTATAAATAAGTGTGTAGTTGAACGATAGTGCCTTCTGTCAGTAACTCAAATGAAGTTACAAATAATCCTCTTCAGGTTTGAAAAAGTAACCCAGAAAATGAAGCAGCAAAAAGACTGAAGATAATTAGTGTCCAATAAACCAGTGCCTACTACCTGCTTGAAAACTATACTAAAGTAAATGAATAAAACTTGGAACAGTTATTTTTTCGGTTGCAACTTGATTTCAATGTTCACTGTCCTCCTGGAGCAACTGTTACAGTACAAATGGCAAAAATTATAGAAAAATATGTAGACAATAAATTTGACAACATCAGATCACCTCTATAATGTTTAGAAAGCCTGTACATAGCTTCATTGTCGGACTTGTTTTTCTGTACTTGATTTCGTTTCTTCTTACAATACTTGGTAAGTGATGCATGTCATCTAAAAATGATTTTTCATACAGCTGTATATCACGTAACCTTCCCCATACAATTGTTGTTCTTATTTTCAAGCAATTAAACGTTAGCCATTATGATCTTGAACACAATAAGTGAAAAATTTACACCTCATTATTCCTCTCAGTTTCAATTATTGTTTCTTCATTCTCTAGCTCAATTTCTTTTCCACGGATTTTAGCCACGTCAACGACATTAATCCGAAATCTACTCTTCAAGTGGGAGTAGCTCCAGTTTTTACTCTGCAATTGAATCATTTTCAATTCTTTCTAAACTAGGACACCCTGCGACATGGCGCCAGATGGAGCATTTGAACATTCCTATAGAATTATTAGAAGATCCTGAATGGCAAGAAATGATGATGTGGAGTAATGATGCCGCAAATGAAGAACCATTATTAACTTCTGAGCTGAATCAGCCTCAAGCTCGGCTTTCCAGATCGGGATCAGAGGATAGTCAAACAATTGGAGAACTGGAATCAATAGATGTAATTATCTTATCCGTTCCGAGTTCTACCGTACACATTCAACTATTTAACCTTCATTATGTGCACGGCCAATAGTCCTGAATTTTTTACTAGATTGATGAACCAAATACAACAAGAGATAGCACACTTGGAATCTGGAATTTGATGAAATTATCTTTTTCAAACATAAGTAAAAAGAAGTTTGAAAATATAGCGCCTTGCCTAACTTGTCAAGCATGTAAGTTCTGATAACTGACCATTCAAGTTTCCTAACTATAGATAGCATCATATCACAGGGACAACTCTTCATAACTCTAGTTTGTGGGGAAAAAGTAAGAGAAAATACAGAAAAACAGCTATCACGAGACCACCACGTATCAATCCCTGAATTCACATTACCATATTCGATCTTATTTACTTTATCCCACTCCAAATACCAAAGCAGTAGATTGCCCATGGGAAAGAACAAATCCCGCAGAATAAATTTGCGCAAGTGGATCCATTGTCCTTCTTGGGGTCCTCGTCTCACAAAGAACACCGCTGACACAAAATTTACCTCACACAACACCAAAATGAAATATTTTTTGATATGCGCGGCCTTCAATCTTCTCTGTGTTTTTGTAATGCACACACGATTTTCCATCGTTCATTGATGATTCTTCAACTGCAATTGCGTGGCCCCGTAAAACGCGAGAGCTCGGAGCCAATGGCCCTTCCCCGGTAAATCCGGCTCTAGGTACTCATCTAATCACGTACTCAAATACCTTACCCTATTTCGCAGTTGTTGGCATCTTATCGTGGTACATAGGCAAATGTAGAACCGCGGATGATGCAATCAAAACGTTCAACAAATTTTGCGTAAGACTCAAATTGCGAACACCTCCAGTCTGTGATGGTATAAGCCGTTCGATGGGAGTAAATACATCTATTTATCTATGTACTTACATTGAATGAAATATAAATTTTGAGATATATATATTTCAAAACTAAGGAACTAATCCTCTTTGAATAGGATTTGAATTCACATTTGCTAATACCCCTTCTCATTGGGGTTTAAACCAAGATTTGGTAGCCTTGCCATTGTACCCCTAGCAAACTTCAAACATCTTCAGAATTATTAGAACTTTACTTCGAAAGAAAATTCACCCAATTGTGACAAAACAATCAAAGCATTATCAATTCAGCTTAGTAGAACTATTTTTTACAAGTTTTGGTCCTTCTCAAGTCAGAGTTGTTCCCATTAGAAAACACTCACGCTCACTTTTTCAGTTTCACCCGCATAACTGAATTTGCAGCGCTATCTAGTCTAGGTTTATACCTCAATACACGTTGATAGTGATTAATCTCAGGTGCATAACATTTAGTAAAAGTAAAGGCTTTGAATACAAAACTGAAGTCTCATCAAGATATTCACCCATACCACTACTTTTTGGTGGACAGAAAAATAAAAATGTGTTTCAACTTTTGATATTATGTACTTTATATATTTCCAATTTGTTATGTTCATTCAAGTCAATGCATAGAGTAAAGTGGGGCTGTTATAGGGCGCATTGTGGTATATTCTCCGGACCACAAAAATGAAACCGAAAGAAATGTGTAGTTTTGCTCTCACTGACATTTGTGGACAAATGAGCAATTGGGATCTTATATTTCCACCAGTACCAAAACCACCCCCAGAGAAACAAGTTTTAGAAGTAAAATTTCATTCAGTTATTGATCCCATCTCAATCAAAGACACTTTGAGTACGAATGACTAAACAAAATGATTCACTTTCTTTTTTCTATTTTAGCCTGCAAAAAGCACTTTGAAAGTTCTTCACATTTCTGATACACATATTGATCCAGAATATGAAGAAGGTAGCAACGCTAAATGTAGAGAACCTCTCTGTTGTCGCGTGACAAGCGGGATAGCAAAAGACGCTGCTTCCAGAGCCGGTCGTTGGGGTGATTACAGAAATTGTGACTTGCCCAAACGCACTATTGATAATATGTTCCAACATATTTTATCCACACATACGGTATTTACAAGAATATGTACTTTGTTTCCACTTCTTTCATAGTTGATATCCAATTCACCAAACAATTAGTATGCAGATCAGCTAGTTGAAATCATAGTTATTGAACAATGAGACGCCTGGAAGAACAACACATGGTCCTCCGCCTTGCTTTCCCTAGATTTCAGAGAACTATGTACCTCCAAAAAGAAGCTCTAAATATGAAACCTTTCTGTATGTGAAGGCAAATTTTTTGGACAAGATGAGAACACTCTCTTGCAAAGAAACCCTGCAAGCTTACTTGCTCGATTGAGATTGGAGATGTACTTTTTGATGGGATACCCTGTAACTAGGGGAACAGGTTTCTGACAAGTAGAAAATTTCAGTTTAGATCAGTCGATCTACAAGATTTCCAAACTTGTTTTAATTGAAAATGCGAACGTAGGATATTGATTACATTTTATGGACTGGTGACCTTTTGGCGCATGATTCGTGGAATCGAACTCGAGATGGAAGTTTAAATATGTTAAGGCAAATGGTAGCATTAATGAATTCAACGTTTCCTGGAATTCCAATATTCCCAGCTCTAGGAAATCATGAATCTTGTCCACCCAATGTGTAAGGAATTCATCACTTAAATGTATAAATAAATATAAGAAACTTACCACTTCTTGGAAACGGATGTTGGATATTTCTACACAGTTTTCCTATTCCATCCATCAAGAACGAGTTTGCTATCAGTTGGTTGTATGATGAGGTGGATAAACAATGGCAGCAATGGTTACCAAATTCAACTTCGAGAACTCTTCGTCACGGGGCATTTTATAGCGTTCTTGTAACACCCGGTTTCCGCATCATTTCGCTAAATACAAATTACTGCAACAAAAAAAACTGGTGAGATTAAAAACTTATACGTACTTATTTTCATTCCGATAATCCAAAATACTTCAACTATTCTATCGACACCAAAATTGTAATTTCTCGAGTCTGTCTCTAAGGTGGTTATTGCTCAACCCTAAAGATCCAGCAAAAATGCTGCAATGGTTAATTTACGAATTACAGAGTGCCGAATTAAACAACGAAAAAGTTCATATCATAGCACACATAGCACCGGCCGATAAGGATTGCGTCACCATTTGGAGTCACAATTACTACAAAATTGTAGCGAGGTAACGCAATCTCTTTCACAGCATAACGTATTCTAATAACCGCTTGAATTCTATCAAAACACATCATCGAAACCTTCTTGACAAGATCTGTAAAATTATTATCCATCTATATTCTGACTTACAATTCTCCCTCCTTTCAGTAGAGAAATTCTTGCAGAAAAATTTGGTCAGAATGGTGATATTACATCAATTCATCACAAGTTGACATTCGAAAAGGAGGAAGGGATTGCTATTCCTAGATCCTGCAGGCTTCTCCTCGCTCAACTGTATATCTACAGTTTGGAAGAGATTCATACATATTTGTTACCCTTTGTATTCATGTTCACAGATACGAATCAACAATAACGGCTCAATTTTTTGGTCACGAGCACTACGACGAGTTCAAAACATTTCACGACCCCGATGATCCGAAGCGAGCAGTAAATGTGGCTTATCTCGGTCCTTCAGTCACTCCAATCAAAGGCCTGAATCCTGGATATCGCATCTATCACATTGAGGGAGACGGTGAGAACTCAAGAAGAGTGAGTACCTGGAAATTATTTGCCCTGAAGTTCTTCTCTAGGAACATTTGAAATAATTTGAATGACATTTTCACAAAAATGTTGTTTTTCAACGTGTTGATCACAAGATTCTGATCAATACTTTAAAGGATGGGGTATATTATACAAAATCTTTCAACTTTCCATCACTGCTATTATATTTCCATCATCATCCACACATATTATATATTCTTCCTGGTATTTTGAATAGTCTTCCTCTCCAATACTTTCCAACCTGTCTCGGCAAAATGCGAACTGCGATAACATTCATTTTCAGGTAGTATTAGATCACGAAACGTGGGTCATGAACCTGGATGAAGCTAACACAAGCGGTGACCCCAGATGGTACAAATTGTACTCGGCAAAAGAGGCTTATCAATTAGCAAGTTTGATGCCTCAAGACTGGGATAATTTGATTTTGAAGTTTGAAGAGAATGAAGAATTATTCAATATGTATCACAAGTAAGGAATTTTCATTTCATTATATCCTCAAAAGCGTGCCGCTATTTTTGACGGGTGGGGAGGAAGGGAGTGTTATTTTAATGTTGATTAGTTACAAGAACAAAAAATTCAAACTTTTGACTTCTTGCATAGAAGTTGTCAAAACTTGTTTCCATTGTTGTATGACAATATAAAACTTTTCATTTCAAATCTTACAGGCATTATTGGAAGAATTCTTCAGCTAGAAAAACATGCAAAGCGAAATGTAGAAAACGGCTTATCTGCGATTTGCGAGCATGGTGTTCTCTGAAGAGAAGAAATCCTAATTTGAATAAAAATACGAAGAGAGGGAATACAGGGTGACAAAATTAAGATTCTCGTATGCGAAAACAATGTCATTTTTGAAATAAATAAACTGTATTTTCATCCATGTAAATTGTGAAAGAAGTGGTCTACTTGAAAGTGCCAACAGTCTGCGTTGCAAATTAAAATTAAAAATGATTTCTACAATCTCTTCAAAATTGCAACATCTACCATTATTTTCCAAAACTGTCCTGCCCCCCTCTCTAGATAGATAAAAATTCGTTCTAAAGAACACCCCCTGACAAGGGGAACAGACCAAAGAATTTGTAAGGAATTGGTGGGACACCTTTTTTTCTAAGCCAAAAACAAGATGAAAAAGCAGAGAAAAAACAAAAATGAAATGAAAAGAATTGTATTTTTGAATCCGCTTGAAGGGAAATGGAAGAGCGAAAATTCACACGAGGTCAAGTTTTTAATGTAAAGTGACATTAATCTGCAAAATCGACACCTCCACCACACCTTACAATTAGTAGACTTCCATGAAAAATTTTCTAGAAGGAAGTAGCAAAATCTTTCAAGAACACATAGGTAGCTATGCTCCTCCCAAAAATCATTTGTACACCACAATAAGGTAATAAATGTATTGTCGTGGGATACAAGTGCAATAAGCTGAAATGAGGCAATGTTGGTAGCGCTAGTGTAGTCTTATTACAATAACGTAAGGTGAGAGAACAAAAAAATGGCCAACAATTTTTCCAAGCTAGTGCAGGCTCCCCTTTTCGTCGCTTTACCGGCTACGCTTCTGCTTTTCACAGTGCCTAGAGAACTCGTCAGATCGATTTCTGCAAAATTTTCTAGACTTCAGTCGATGAAATAGCGATAAATAGAAAAATTTTCAGATTTCCAATGTATCGTCAAAACCTTTCCTATAAATTTTGAAGCAAAAACATCCCCAGAAGTGCTTCACCCTCTGAAAAGTTTCCAGTCATTTGGTAAACCAAGAGAAATTGGACAAAATTAAATAGTCTCGTCACCATAATTTAAACGTCACCAGTTCGACATTCTTCTACCCACCCTCCTTAACATATAGAAAGGTGTTGGGAGCATGCTTGTCCATAATTTGTACTTTCTTAAAATTCAAAATTTCGCGCCAATAACGGTATCGCTTAGCTTGGAATATTTTTTTGGAAAAATCCTCAGCCTCAAAAATATAAAACTGGTTTTGGAAAAAAGGGGGTTTCAAATCGAATTAATTTTCTATAGGAACCGAAGGAATTTCATTCAGAAAGACAGCAGTATCTTTGTTTTCAAATCAGTCACGCGAAACAATAAACAAATCTTGAAACCTATATTTTGTCAGTACATAACTTGAATCACCCTCCCTTGATATTTTTTTTGAAAACCGCCATTAGCCCAGATGACCTACCTCAGTTTAGGTTATTAGCTGCATCGAGCAAAAGCAAAACTGTATGAGCATACGTTACACTGCGACAAAATTCAAAAGTGAACAACAAAATTTGGGAATTTGTAATCACAATCTTCAGCACGTACAGTGCCGAATCATTACTACGCAGAATTCAATTCTCGATAACGATTTCTTATGAATATAATTACATTAGGCAGGGCCACATCTGCACATTGCTTTGTCGCGTTCCTCTTCGCATCTAACAACAATTGGTCGTACAGCATTTAATTCGCGCGTAAGCGTACTACTTGTGATGCGTGCTTATTTTTTTTTCATACTGTTTTAAAGGTACGCGACTGCACACATTCCGCAGAAAGTCATTTTTCAAAGACAGAAACTTTTAAGCCTTACGCCAACTTTAAAACGCGCTCTCATCTACACTCGCAGTATGATAAACGAAAATTGTTTTTAAGCTGATACTCACATGTCATTCTGACAGACGTGACTCGCAAATTGAACGAAACTTATTATCAGCTAAATCCTTTCCGGCGTTACGTTATTAGAGAATCTCTAAAATTCGACGAGTTGCGGTCGATTGTCATTCTCACCTACATACACGAGTCTACGTTTCAATTCGAAGTAATCAGCAAAACATTCCTCCTCGATTATTCGGCGTATTTTTTTTTCTTCTTTCTATCTCTCACAATTTGTGAGCAGAACGACGTAATTTGCGGAAACGAGCACCTGAAAACAAAAATTTCCATTAACAAAAAACTACAAACGCCACGTTTGATCGATGAATTACCAATAATGACCAAGGAAATAATAAGGACTGTTCGAATACTTCGATTGGTAAATGGACACACTGCAACACAATCGGCACTTAATTTGTAAAATAAATTTTTAAGTAGGTAGGTACGCTTTATGAACATTATCGGAACATTATCATCATCAAAATTTTCTAATTATTATAATAAATTGAGGTAGGCGTTGCGTTGATAGCACGTGGAAATTCACGTTTCAATTCTAATAATTATGAAACTGCGAACTAATCATCATGATGAGGTATGATAAAAAAAATCCCAACTTGGAAGCAAATTAAAATAACGTAATAAATACGAAACTCCACTCTTGAGATCTAAATGCAAACGTATACAGATAGCCTAGTTACAATAATGAACGTATCTAAATTTGGGCGTAGAAACGACTTGCATAGGCCAACTTCTGTCAATTCCTCGTACTCAATTCACTCATTTTAGTCTCAGCTGAAACCAATATCTCAATTTTAGGATTAATTTCTTTTTCTTTTATTTAGGCTACGTAAATTGCAAGTTTTTTCTATTTACGTACGCCACCTAAAACCGATTTACAACTCTCGCTCTCATCTCAGGCTCGATCAGGGCTAAATTGAAATTTACATCTCAACTTATACGTAGGTACCGAACGATCTTTATTCATTCAATATAGTAAGAACTCACGTAAGCATACTTCAACATTCACGAAACTTTACTCATCCTCACGGTGATAAGGAGTGACTCCTGCGTTAAACATCAATCCGATTCTACGAGTATCACACAAGCGTTCATTTATAATGAGAGCTAACGTTTCTTCGTGCATTGCTCTTAGAATCCATTCAGTATAGAGGTACCGTAATACTAGATTCCATACAATCGAATTTCATGAGCATTGGTCAGTTTTCAAGTTCATCATTCATAAATCAGTATCTAATATACTAAAAAGCTAAATGACCCTTTGCCTCTCATTCCTGATTTGCCCGATACAATTTAGCTAAAAAATAGCTAACGCGTGTATTCTATTACTATATATATGAATTGCCTAGCAAATTATAAGAAAAAATATTCGTGAAATTCTAATGACGTCACAGCGACTGAAGGTTAACAGGCAAAATAGAAAATAGAAAATTAATAATTATTGGTTATTTAAGTGCAACGATTCATTATCACAAACGTGCGTGTAAAAGTTCTCCATTTTCCTGTTATCGCATCCGACGTCAATTATCATACTGTGACAAGATTGTATTATTATTTATAAGAGTAAAATGAATTATGTACCCAGCAAATTTGGAGGAAGAAAAAAAAAAAAAACAAAAAATGAATTGCCTAGCAAAATAAAACGTAACAACGATTCAACCTTACATCGATTACCTCGCCTCTTTAAACAACCTCACCTCAGGTTAGATGTCCAAAGTCTCGATAAAAGGTAGCTAACTTTCTTGGACGCGAGACAAGAAAAATGAATTCGACAAAAAGTTTTAATGATGTCACAATGTCCATATAATTATAATCTAATATACTAAAAAGCTAAATGACCCTTTGCCTCTCATTCCTGATTTGCCCGATACAATTTAGCTAAAAAATATCTAACGCGTGTATTCTATTACTATATATACGAATTGCATAGCAAATTATAAGAAAAAATATTCGGAAATTCTAATGACGTCACAGCGACTGAATGTTAACAGGCAAAATAGAAAATAGAAAATTAATAATTATTGGTTATTTAAGTGCAACGATTCATTATCACAAACGTGCTTATCACAAACGTGCGTGTAAAAGTTCTCCATTTTATAATACTAAAAACTGTGCCCTTTTCCTCACCGCGATTCATACCTAATTTACCCGATACAATTTAGCTAAAAAATAGCTAAAACCGAATATTATACGTGCATTCTATTACTGTATATAGACATAAGAGTAAAATGAATTACCTAGCAAATTTGAAGGAAGAAAAAAAAAAAAACAATTCAATTCTATATCGAGCATCGAATTTATCTATCTGCGTAAAATGAATTGCCTAGCAAAATAAAACGTAACAACGATTCAACCTTACATCGATTACCTCGCCTCTTTAAACAACCTCACCTCAGGTTAGATGTCCAAAGTCTCGATAAAAGGTGGCTAACTTTCTTGGACGTGAGATAAGAAAAATGAATTCGACAAAAAGTTTTAATGATGTCACAATGTCCATATAATTATAATGATAATATAAGTATCTAATGAAGGAGAGCCAACAGGTAAAATGGAAAATAGTAGTCATAAAAATATGAGAATCCCTTATCAGTGTCAACTTTTTGAATAAAAATCACTTCAATTGTAAGAAGTAGAAGAAGAAAAGCGATTAAAATATTTGTAAAATGGTATTATGGTTGTATTCTGAAAATACGAATAACCGAAGTGGAGTGAGAAACAAACGAAAAGAACGTGAGGATAGGGAAGATGATTGGAAGAAGAGGTAGCAATTGAGTCAGATGGTCGTACTCAAATTTTAAGGCAGGAGAAAGAAAATGGATATGTATAAGTTGGAGTAATTAAGTACCATAGGTAGTTGCGGGAGTTGGAAACCGTGTTGGGAATGATTACATGGGACAGAGGATGAGACTGAGATTATATTGTGGGAAGTACGTTGATTTTGGAGAGTAGGACAGAAAAAAAGATGATAGATTGTCAGATTATCTGCATAATAAGATTTACATGAAGGTAGAGCATGGAAACCCAGGAGGAGATGAGAATGTTCAAGTTGAGAGTGACCAATTCTATATCGAGCAAAAATAACCTCTTTATGGTGGGAATTTCTGTTCGCTGAAGACTGAGGATAGGTTAACTTTTAATGATTCCAAGTTTGTTGCAGGGTTGTTTTTTTATGTGAGTGATACAAGAATTAAGCTAGGATTAAGAAATAATGAAAGTTTTTATGGTCGTAAGTACATAGTTACAAGGTGGGGTCCTTAATTTTGGGTGAAAGAGTGCAGTTTTTAGGCGCGCAATCAGTTTGATTATATTGAGGGCAACCGATGTGAACTGAGAATCAAATAAAAGATACGTTTTGTACAGATGAGCGTAGAAAAGTGTGAGCTTAAACCTAATCAGAATTCCAACTATAGACACATCGTGTGAGAAATTGAGAGGGATGTATTCAGGAAAAGTTGGGGGTACGATTCTAAGAAAAGGGCACAACAAAAGTTGAAAAAGAATATTACCGTAAATAATATCAACAAGTATGAAGAGTTTCGGAAAACCCTGAAGAATGGAATAAAGTAGCGCATAAAACATACCTCAGTTCCCTAGAAAAAGGCTTCAGACGAAATCCATCACATACCTAATTTACCCGATACAATTAAGCTAAAAAATAGCTAAAGCCTAATATTATAACGGTAACGACCTTCTCTTTGCACTTCGTACCTCATTTTATCCGATACAATTTAGCACTTCGCAAATTGAAGGATAATTAATTTGGCAAAAAGTTCTAATGACGTCGAAATGTCCTAATGAAGGAGAGCTAATAGGCAAAATAGAAAATAATAGTCACCAAAATATGATGATCCCTTATCAATATCAACTTTTTGAATCAAAAATCACTTCCATTGTAAGAAGTAGAAGAAGAAAAGGAACTGAAATATTTGGAAAATGGAACTGACTAAGTTGCGAGAGTTGGAAATTGTGTTGGAAATGATTACACAGGTCAGAGGATAATTGAGAAAATACTTTGTAGGAAGTATGTTGATTTTGAAGAGTAGGACAGGAAAAAAGGTGATAGATTCTCAGATTATCTGTATAATAAGATAGTAAGGATTGTAATGAAGCTTCCAATCAGATTTCTAGGATTCAACCAAAAGAAATAGAAAACAATCACATGTTTGAATAAGGAATTCCCACATCCTCTTCTATAGGACGGATTGGTTTTGATATTGAGAATTGAATTCAAAATTGGAGGGGTTCCAAAAAGAGGAATTAGATTTGATAAAATTTTGAAAATTAAGCCAACTATAGCAGGAGGGACTCGGAAAAATTGAGACATTTGAGCTCTATTATGATAGATAAGGGATAGGAAAAATTTTCAATATCAAAGGAGTCAGATTTGAAAAGATTTTTAATATTGGGAATTGAGCTATATATGACAGGAGAGGAACTTGGAAAAAATTGAACCATCGGAGGAGTTGATATTAAAAACGCATTTTGTACATCGATCCATGCAATTATGACAAGTGGATAACTTAAAAAAATTTCAACTTTCAAGCTACCTATATTTTTTAAGAGAGGAACATGGAAGAATTTCAACTTCCAAGATATATATGACAGGAAAAGGACTTGGAAAAATATCAACCATCGTTCTAGGTAAATGATGGCGAGACACCAAAATTTTCAAAAATCCCTCCCCCTATGGAATAGGTTTCCTATTGAACCTCGATTTAGGTTAGGTAGTTGACATCATAAAAAACTAGCGATGCTCTTTTAACATCATTAGGATTTAACAGAAGAATCCCTAGAGAATAGTGAATTACACAAATCAGGACTCGATGTCAAGAATAACTGTTAGTTGGAGGTGGGTGGACTCGAAGGAATAAAGTGAGGGCCTTGAGAAATTTTGTTCTAATTAAGGTAAATGAAGGAAGGGATTTTCAAAGTCTCAACTAAATCAACTCGAAAATAGGAGGAGTTACATTATTTGCATGTAAAAAAGTGAGGTCAAAGAAATAATCATCGCTGAAAATTGGAACGACTGTAGTAACAAATTATACTGTCAACATATAATACACACAAGATTTCAAAAAAAATCTTATGTAGAAAAAAAGTGAAAGAGAAAAAGGGAAATGAATGAACTAATCTTAGAATCGAAACGTTTTTCTTCCATTAATTTGTAGATTAGAGGATGACACGTAGAATTAATTATCACCATACGGATAATTGGAGAAGATGGATGCAGAGGACTGAAAAAGAAGAATAGGAAGAGAGGGAAAACTGGAAGAGTGTAATACTGAGGCAGAGAACAATTTGGAAGACTCAGGGAACGATGAAGAAAGAAAGAAAAAAAAAAAGGTTGTATGGAAGAACAAGTAAAGAATGAAAGAGTGCAAAATTGAATGAAATTAGGAAAGAAGAAAAGCTTGAAAAGAAAACTAAGCAGATTGAATTGAACTATGAGATATGAAAAGATACAAAGAAAATAGTGTATCTAAGAAATTTCAAATAACCTTAAACCCCAGAGTTACTCCCTTTGTTTCATGTATCTACCTTACCCAAAACCCTAAATAACAGAATTAAAAGTAGCCATGAGAACTTTGTGTTTGCATAAAAATTTTGAATACAGATATCCAAAAAAAAGTTGTCTGGAGAATTTCTACTTTTTTTTTTTTCAATATCCAAAGTAGAAATATCTAGATAATTTACCGACATTTTTAAAAATTATTCCTGTTTATATAGCGCTCTCGAATAAGATAAAAATGAAAAAACAAAAAACTGGACTTGCTAGTACCTACTAAACTAATAGAAAATTCCTCGGCTGTTGTATTTAATTAAAAATGAAATTCATTGTAGAACTGAATGGGTTTTCTTTCTTCTTTGTGTAGGGTAGCTGAACGCTTCGGTCAATTCGTCTCTTATAAGTATTATACAATATTAAGACTCATATATTCAACTCGTCATTAAGTGGTGTGCACATATTTCATAGTTTACTATCGTAAGATTCCTGCAGAGCTGCCATAGGTGTTCGCTATTTATTGGACTCGAGTACGAATAGGAAAGAATCTTATACGATCATATTACGACGTTGTACACAACAGCAAGTACACACCGATAGAATTGATGCTGAAATTGGGAAAAAAAAATTTACGAACAGATAAAAATTGTACGCGTACCTCGATAAAAACGTTCGTCACCACGTAGAATTAAGAGTGTAAATGTAAGCATCGTTTGAGTTATAAGAAGTAAGCTTTCCTACCCTCCTACTTGTGACAGGAGATCCACTTCGGGTGCATGTTCTTCGCGGGTAGCGATAAAGAAAGGTGTGGCGAATGTACGCTTCTGAAACAAGACATGCGACGCTGTGTAAGGACAATCAGGCATAATATTACCGTATTTTCACGTTTGCCGCACGAACGCGGCCGGCCGCCCATCCTCTTCACAGAAGACTCGCGGAAAAATAATACCGAGTTCGGTATAATAATATTGAACAATTTCCATTATTTACCGCATCTTAACCGTAATATTTTATTCAACAACTGTCCGAGGCCGCGCGTTCCAACATACACGTACGCAAATACGCTATTCTTTTATTTATTTGTCTACTTTTCAACTTCTCTTTCATATTTGTTTCTCAATTTTATGATAAATAGATTACGTACGTATTTATTATATTACCGGCAGTACAATATAGATGCATTTTTCGCTAAATCGATAACCAGCGCAATATAGTTTTGACTCCGCGTCGCGATTTATCGACTCTCCATAAATAGCACGCTTCACGTCTCCCGTAGTGGGCAACGAATGCTGAAACTGAAGAAGTATCAACGTCGTTTACGTGCCGCGTTGAAGCGCAGAATGTGTCAAATCAAAAGAGAAAAAATTTTAAAAGAGCAATAGGTAACATTAATTGAGGGGCGATACAACTGAGTTTATACGTTCGAATAAAATATTATCAATCCCGATGAATGAAATGCTATACCTGGTTTCAAGAAAAAACAGTAAGCGAAAGAAATGAGATCACCCAAGGTCTCCGGAAAAGATAGTCATGAACGACAACAGTTTGATTTTTTGGTAGTCAATATTACGACTGAAGAATAGGAATCGAAAATTTGTTGTACTGTCGTCGCAGTTTATTGATCCCACTTCACGTTATCAAGGCAAATACCTATATTTAGAAGACATTTTAACGTTTCGCGCACAATTTATCGAACAAAATCCGAGTTGCCTCTTTCGACTTCGTAATGCACGAATTCTACCCTAAACTAGCACCTCCACAAATCGAATTAAGAACCAAGAATAAATATTCATAAACTATTCTCTCATAACTTAGATACTATCACCTTTTCGGTTGGATGTTCGTTCTGATATTCTACTTCAAAAATCAGACATACGGAACTCGGGTAACGATTTACGTAGTTCTAAAAGCTCTGCTAGTTATGAAGTAAGGAAGTTCGAGGACTATTCCACCTTGATATATAGACCGATGAGAGTATGAGGGCGACTGTACGGTACTAACGTGTATACTTTCAATGGCTAGAAGACCACTGTTTGACACACTCTACTGAGGAATACGAATGATTCAAAAATGGATACCGCTTCACTTTCTTTGACATCTTCACGTAATATTGAGATAGCCTTACACAAGGTAATACAAATAATTGTGCTCACCATTACGGACCTTAAAATACTTATTCAAGAAGTTGTTCAATTCAGTTTCTTCCAGCAAATCTCTTCATAAATTACGCTAATTTTCCTTCGATATTCAAACTATACTCAATCGGCTTGCTACGTACTTGACGTACTTATTTGTTCAAGAAAAACTAGGAATGAAACAATTATGAAGTTTACCACAGATAACATAATCAATTATTACGTACTTACAGCACAAAAATGATCTTCAAAATTTGATGATTCCGTCTGACAGAGGTTAGTAACCCATAAAGAGAAAAACAGCAGACAATCACTAATCGAGTAATTACGTTATTAATAGGTACACTACCGAACGAACCACAAGAAGTAAAACACTGATCAAGTTCAAATTCAACCTAAAACAGAAGACGCGCCTAAATAAAACTTGTAATTCAGCAATCTTGTTCATCGTTCATTACGTTAATTTAATTTGCAGGACAAACTGACGCTCAAAAACTTTCTAGAACAATTTTGTGCAAAATGGAGGCAAAATTCCCATCTTTCATCAACACTATAGAACTGGACCGGTCTGCCCTACAAAGTTAAATTGACCTATATGCCGATAATAAATTACAAGGAAAAGAGATTATCGGTATACTTGATAATAGCCTCTTTTTCTCGTATTCATTATTTGCATATACGTCAATTCAACTGTGTACGGCAGTGGTGATCCAACCTTCCACTAGAAAAGGGCTCAAGTGAAAAACAGCTGTTGAAAGAACGCACTAGAGAAAGAACTGACATTTACCGTACTCCTCGGAATGTTGTCGCCCTTTTCTCCTGATCCATAATGAGTTTTTGCATTGGTCATTTGGTAGGAGCGCTAAGAACAATAAAATTTGAACAAACAAACTAGAGAAAAGATTGATTTGGTGCACCTATTTCCTACAACGGTGTCTTTTTTCCTGATCCAAAAACAAACTTCTGGTTAGTGAATGAGTGATTTGCTAGAAGCGCCAAGATCGCAATGAAATTGAATAAGAGCAATGAAGCAATTTTGATCTTCTGAGTTCTGAGATTATTGTTGAAAGAACGCCCTAGACATAAGACTGACGCTGGTCAATTGCTGGGCCAAGATTGACAAAATTGAGGACCATATTGAAAATCAATGCTGCGCAAAAAATGATTGACATGATTATATCACAAATTGCCATTTGGAGGAAGGTAAATGGAGGAATTACGAACAAAACGCCTATTTTTGAAAATTGTGATTTGTGATATACATAAATCATTTTCTGTAGAGGCATAGCGCTGCCGTGCAAAAAATAATTGACGTGTGTCGGCGAAATTTTTCTGATGAAAATCCTGCAAAAAAGGTCTAATACCGATGAGATCATTTCTTCATGATCACAGTCGTCCACAATTATAATTATTATTGAATTGAACGTACATCAAATCTTTTCTCTTGATCGTTGTTCTTGATAACAGAGCTCACAATACTTAGGTCAATTATTTTTGTATGGAGTATGGCAGTGCGGGCAATTTTTAAATTTTCTCTGTTGGAAAGAACGCACTAGAGAAGAGACTGACGTTCAGTACATTTCTTACAGAGATTTCATCCTTTTTTCCTGAATCCTGATCTAGAAACAAGCTTTTGGGCAAATCATTTGCAAGGAGCGCTAAGATCATCAAAATTAAACACGGCCAATTATGAAATTAAGGAAATTTTTGGGGCTTTTTCTATCAGAATGTTGGAGTTACCTTGAAGTAAGTCGAGAACAAAGCTATTCTTTGGGTAATTGAGAGGCGAGATTTCTTCTGAGCTACTTTCTAATAAAAGCAGTTGTGTTTTGATCAGCTTTTAAAAAGCCAGTCAGTAGCTAGATGTTGAATTTAGTAGTTCAGCTAAAGTCAGTCAGCAGTTGATAAATTAATGAAGATAGGCCTAAATGAAGAGCAACTTTTTTACAGTGTGTTCAATTTTTTCCTGAATTCTCAAACTGCAGAGATGTTGCACAAAATTGAAAACCAATCACGAAATTAACAAGATTTTCTTGGGCTGAAATAACGAAACAAAATGCAGTAACGAAAACAAAAATGATTCCGTTCTAACAGAAAATTTTGGAAAAAGGAAGTAGGTACCGAAACGAATTTGGAGACGTCTGAGCAAAATGCATCAAATAACAAAAATAACGACATTTTTTAGGCTGAAATAAGGAAACAAAATTCAGTAACAAAAACGAAAATAATTTTGTTTTAACAAAAAATTGCAAGATAATGAAAATAAATACCGAAACAAAATTCAAGGAATTTCGTGCAACATCGCTCTGTTACCTAAATTGTTTTCATACTTTGTCTTTTTTTTTGGATTCTAGTCAATTTTTTTTTGGAACTTTCGGGTTTTCTCGATATCATTTGATAGTTTTTATTTTCATTATTTCAAAATTTTAATAGCTAAGCGACCAATAGCCGTAGGCTGAGAAGCCAGTAAAATGAATACTTGACAAGAAGCGAATAAAGAATGTTCAAGCCAAAAGTGGCGAAAAAGCTGAAATTGAATTAGGCAATATCGCAAATGCTTATTGGGTAACGTGACCTTGGGTGATAATCCGAGGCAAGGAGTAAGAAAGCAATTTTTAATATAGCAGGAAGTTGAAATTTATCTCAAACTAAAGAGACTGTTTTCTACATCTTTTTTTTTTTTTTTTTTTTTCTTCGAGAACTCGGAAATATTGAGATTTGGCGCCCAGACCATCTGAAATCTGCTGGTTCAGCTACATTAGAAAATTTATAAGACAGAGAATACTCATAATTCTTTTCAATACAAAAGAATCGATGAAGAGAGACTATATTTTTAGTAGATACTCACATGACCTTCCCAACAAGAAAAATGCGATCGTTCTTGGTCTTTAATGGTGCGGGGAAATGATTAAGTATGCTGAAAAAAAAAAAAAATTGCTTCCTTCCTTAACAAACTTTTCTTCATATTTCCGCGAGACTATACTAGTATTAAGATTGTTCTCAAGGAGAAGATATAAAAAATTGATTCTCAAGTTCTAAATCAAATATCATGATTTTGGAGCAAGGATGAAAGAATCTTCTGTGTTTTTTTTTTCTCTTCAACAAATTTTAATAAAACGGAACTGAAAAGCAAATTAGTATGGCTTAAACTTCTGCTGCAGCTCAAAAAGCACCGCATTTGTCAGTTTGCAGTGGCCTGCTGTTCATCTTAATGTTATCCGCCATCAGTAGTTTGCTGGTTCATAAAAGCCGTTCAAAAGAAGGCTTCTGTGGTAAGCCATTATACTTTTACCTAAAGTAGAAAATAAATAGACCAATTTCATTTTTTTTTTTTTTTTTTACCAAAATTGGAAACACTGAAAACAGCTGGTCCAGTATAAGCTCCGAGCTGCTGGAGCTCTACCATAAAAAGTGAAATTGACCTGAGTTGGAAGGCTAGCTGAAAGCCTAGAACTAAAAGCCAGAGAATTTGAAAAAAAAAAAAAAAACTAAGCAAAGTCGCTTCCGTTCACTTACGCTTAGAAGATGGTTAATTAACCGAAAGCGCTCGCGGCTGCTTGTTTTGTGTGGTATCTTTTGTAAAACGCTACTCCCTTGAGTACAACCCTTTTTAATAATATGTTCAACCATAAAATTGAGGAACGAGTTAACTCGATAAGCAAAAATATCTTTTGATGAAAAGAATACAAAGTTGAAAACCTAAAGATTTATAATACAGAATGAAAGCTCAAGTTTTATTTATTAGCTTTCCAACTCTGCAATTGACATGTATCCAAATTAACGACCAGGCAAACTGTATCTTTCAGACGGTTGGTTCGAATGTGTGAATTGTAATAACAAACTGCCACTACTTCATTGTGGGAAGCTGCAATCTAAGAAATTGAAGCTTTATTCCGTGTCCGAAGAATACTCGTCTCTGAATTGTGTTAAAATGAACGTTGGATATAAACGTCGTACGTCAATGTCACTCCATTAAGAAGTTTTTAATTGAAAAACTGAATTTTTCGTTGAAAAGTGAAAATAACGTTAGATTGACTGCTTCAGATATCATTCTCATCTTCACAGAGAATGAATGAATTATTTTCTGATCGAAGTTCTGGACGTACGTCCTTCTCACTTTGTAGGGCAGAGCTATATTGGGCGTCTCAAAAGGCGTTTGAGAAACGACTTTTGCTGCTATTAAGCAATTGAACTTCTTCTGCTTGTCAACTCTAGAATTGGTGTATCCAACGTTCTGTAGGATCCCCACTTTAAGCCTTTCACACTTGGCGTTTGTTTACATTTTCCTTATCATACACGTAGTCATATTACCAAAATGAGAAAATTCAGATTGAAAAATTGACAAAATTCTTGAGCCAATTTTTATTTTTGCTTCTTTACGGGATGGTAAAATGTAAATATAATCCAAAATTATTTGAAAATAGAAAGTTGAATTTCTGTTTGACTACGAGTTTGATAACAAATCAGGCAAACGCTTATACTATCCGCATTAATAACCCGAAGTATGAAAGGCTTTTATAGGTGGGAATACGACGCTGCTCAGATGATGAATAGGTATACGTAAATCAGCCAATCAAGAAAAATTTCATGTCTACGATCACATTTTGGTCACTTCCGTTGGACACGGAATCATGAAAAAGGATAATTTCGATATTTCTGCGATACAAATTTCTTTGTAACGGGCATCTTTGTCAGGTAGGCTACCTACCTGTTCCAAACAATAAGTACCTACACTTCATAATATTTGTGCATTCAACTCTGAGATGTTTGCAATCATAAACGGAAGGATTCTTGAAATTCTTCTTCATGGAAAACATTCAGCTTGTTATTTGGAGTTTCGGGTTGTCAAACATACAAGTTTTCCAACGTAGAACTTCTTTTCTGGCGCCACCTGTACACAAACCATAATATTTGCAAAAGTTAATGAATTACAAGAGACAAAGGTAACAACAGGTGACTGCTAGCTCAATTCGTCTATAGTCACCTGGAATTAAATTTCGGGGTCATAGAAATTTTAAAATCTTCACGAAGGTTTGATGTTCGCTCATTTGCCGCGAACGCGCGATGAGAACAATCGATTACGTATCTCGGATGCTTCTTCTACTCATCGCAGTTATAGGCCGCGTATCTAATTTGACCACCTGTCGAGTTCACTGGCTAACCTTGAGCAAGAAGACTCAGTCAAGAAACTCCCTCATAAGAGCCCCCTAATCTGAAATAAAGTAGAAAATACAATATACAAATATTTATTCAGAAAATTTTGCGGTTACTACCAACTTTCACGCGTTTTTCATCCAGGTGAAAAAGAATCTCTTTCACGACTGATACGGACGCTACTCCACACGTGCTTCAATAATAAACAATAGGCGGTCAAAATAAGAAAAAAATCATCGAATTCTTCGGTAGGCCCTGTAGGCGTGTAAATTAACAACACTATTGAAGCTTGGTGTCTATTTTAAGGCGTTCTCGTATTTCCTTAAACGTTGATGAAAATTTATACCTTCGTTGATTGACTTCGTCCAATACCTGATGATTATAATTCGTGGTTCTGAATTTACCGAAATTCTTTATCGAAAAAAAGATAGGTAGATGGAAAGCAAGTAGCTTAGGGGAAACAAAACTAATACGAGTGAGACAAATGCGCGAGTATATTGTAATGATAGAAGATTATAGGATTATCGATGGGTTCGGCATTAAAATATTTGTTCACCGTAGTACACTGCAAACATTGTATACCTATACGTACGTGTCGACCTTCTCGTGTAAGTTCATGAAGTAACCTTTAAGCGCTAATTTCCTCTTTTCGATTTCATTCTTTTCCATCGACGTCGTGAATTGCCCAGCGCTGGATATTGCCAACTGGAAACAAAAGAAAATTGAAATGACACATTAATCTGTGATCCGACCGTAGCTATGAACGAACTATCCCAATTACTCAATTCATTTCGTTGAAAAATTTCTATATTTAACTCATCTGCCTAGGTACCGTATATGTCAGAGCGCGATACATTAATTATAATTGTATGCAAAAAGCAATGAGAAATCAGAGGAGGAGTGCGTTGTATAGTAATTACACGTTTCGACAATGTAGGTCGTCCGTTTTTTAATGGATCATGAAAAATACCTGTTCTATTCGCGCATCTCTGGACCATGCGAGAATTTAAAAGTGCCTTGTAGCTCGAAATAGCCTCCAAGGGGGAGGGGGGAGAGGGGAAATAATACTAAACGAAATAGAAAACTAAAGCTCGTTAAATACGATTACAATGAGAAGAAATTACGCGCTTTAAATAAGTGTACCTAGGTATACCTACGTGGAATGTCTGGCTTAATTCACATTAAAATTACTTTATACATCGACCCGTTGATAGGACATCTGACAGTCATGTTGTACTTAGAGTCTGCGAAAGAGAAAAATAACATTAAAACGCTATATATCGTACGGCCAAATAGTACAATTTACCGAATAACGTGCATTTTACCTATACGCTCGCTATCATTCGCGGTATACCGAATAAATATAAAATTAGATAATTTATTTCGTATTAATAAACGGCCTAAATGGTTGTAATCTCACTTGTAATCTTATTCCGAAGTATCCTGATGAAAAATATGCGTTTTACGAGAGCCCGGCCGGCCGGTCGCCGCGCCGAGTCTACAGTGGCACTGCGACTAAAGTGGCCCTTTTCAGTTTACACGCGCGTGTATCGCATTATATGTAGGGCGTATTTAACATAAGACGTTTTCTTATTCTAATCTTATTTATTGTAACGCGTTTTCATGTACGAATTTAGGCGATGAATTCTAGTAATGAAACATAAAACGATTGACACGATGAACAAAAAAACTTTTAGAAGTGCCGAAAAAATACAAGTTATGCTCGTTTTCCAACTACGTGTACGAGATATTATGATTGCAGTAAGCCTCCTTTTGTGGATAGATTTTAATGCGACGGAGAGAAAGTGAGAGAAAGGGAGCAAGAATTTTGGAAATTCAAATTGTGAGAGAGACCTTAAATATACGACTAATTCAAGATTACTTCCGACGTTATTGATATTAATATTGTCCGGCAAACCTGGAGTGAAGATCTGAAATTCGAGGGAAGGAAGTAAGGCGAACAAGATTAATGGATAAGCTAACTGCCAATGACAAGAATAATGATTTGTCACATTTATCTCACACCAGGCAGGTGACTCTAACAATCGTGCTTCTGTCGATTCAAGTTTGGGGCACCATGAGTGCGCGACTTTCCACTTGACTCTGGCCGTTCCTCGGATTATGTTTAATAATTGGCTCTTACACTTCTCTTGGACTCACATATCTGAATTTCAGCCAAGATCATCCAGCTATTCAATACGTACAGAACAGAAGAACCACTTCTAAACGACTGCAGGATAGTTGAGAGAGACTAAAATGTTCTCTAGTGACTCTACGACACCTCCCACATTTTTCTGGGCCAGTAAATAGTAGCTGAGAACTTTTCTATTGCATGTCTACCCCTAACACTCTCTGTTTTTTCTCGGAAACACTTCGTACCTCGTTCACAAAATATATCAGCTTCAAAACTTCGCAATGAGAGTCCGTGGTGTAATCAAATGATGATGGAAGCGAAGACCTTCTCCTACGAGCAACACTGGGACAACAACGTCTTCAAACATTTCCACTTTCCACGTTTGTATCCGTCTAGAAACCTATCACCTAATATAGCGACTCGGAGAAATTTTGATCTTGCTCGACAAAACAGCAGAGGGAAAAAATGTCTGATCTTTGGCACCTGCAGTCTTATATAACGTATTTTCATAAATTATGCGAAGAGATCGCTCGTCTCTTTTGTGAACTTGGACTCTTAATTTTGGCGCCCTAAATATACAGGGAGTATTATCAAGAGATTCAAGATAATGTAGACGGGAGGAGGGGGAGCTGACTATGAAAAATTAAAAGAAGTTTTGTCGACCTTATGGTACGCGAGAGGTCCTAGATCAAACCCCACTGGAAGGGAATAGAGGTCTGTGTGTTTCATTTCTTCAGTTTATAATCCTTCCCTCATTATATTTATCATTACTGTAAACGTATCCGCTCTCATAAATTTACTTAGGGAAATATTTGCTTGAAATGGACAGGGTGTGACATCATCAGGGAACTTGGGAGAAATTTAGACCGGACACAAGGAGGGGAGGAGAGAGGAGAAGGTTCAAGAATCTCTGCTCAGAAAGATGAGAAAAGAAGAAAGAAAGAATAACGGGAAGGACGAAAGAGGAAGGAGGACGAGGAGGGGGAGGGGAAGGAAGAGAACTGTACAAAGGATACCCATGGAAAGGAAACAAGAACAGAGAGGATACAGGGCTATAAGAAAAAGTAAGACGTCTGTTGTAGACGGAAGATTTTCTTGATTAAGCCATAGTCCGAGAGGCACTCATTCGAGAGGATAATAATATTATCGTCCAAGTTGTCGATTTCGTAAGTTTAGAAGGCCAACCGTCTCCGGAGAGTTCTTGACATGTGAAAGGAACTCAGTCACGTAGCTAGGCCGTGTTCCTCTTAGGTTCGATGTGCTGTGTGTGTTAAATTTTCAGCACTCACTCAGTTCCTCCAATCAATCGTAACAGACTAATCTGTAGACGCCTCTTTTTTCATTAGTACAGATAGGATCCTTAGTCCTACTAAGGAGAGACCTTAGGATATTGAAAGTACAGAACTCGGGGCGTGAAATCTGCCTAACCGCAAAAAGTAAGCCTCTAAATAAGTGAAATGGATCCCTTTTCCCTCCTTCTTAGCAGCGATAAGTATAAAGTCATAAGTTCTTCCTTATAATGCTCCTGATTTCGATCTTCACACCATTGAGACGGACCAGTTGGTGAATGGCCACTTCCGCTTTACGGAACACAGAGGGATTTAAAAACGATGAGACTCGAAAAGGCCGCGTTCTTAAGAGCGAGAGGATACCACAAAGAAGCATGAACGCTTTTCCGGACAGGTCTCCTTCCACTAACTGATGCTGAACGCCTGGTTGTCGATTTTTAAAACGGAGATAAAAAGTCAAATTTATTACAACCCCGCCTATTTCCATAGTAAATTGAATAGAAGGGCACTGACTTTTCAAGAACAGAAGGAAATCGTTGAGGAGCGATGCTGACTCAGTCTGCATATCTAAAGTGTGCCATCGACGTGGAGGAGGAACTTATTGCCTAAACAGAAAATTTGGAACTCGAAACGTTTCATAAATAGCCAGGATATGACCGACCCAGGGGGAATCCAATGAGAACCCCTATTCCGTCGGGAAATTCATGAAGCTTGAGTCAAATTGACAAAAATTAGGACTCAAACAAACCAGTGTTTAAGAGGTCACGGAGCTCGGAGGCGACTTCGAGGGAATTTTAGCCAGAGGAACACGTGGAATGAAACCGCATACAAACGGTAAACGACGACTGAGGATGGAACGATAAGTTGACTCAATGTGGATGATTTTATGAACAAGATCCAACGAATTCATGACATATAGTGAGGAGACTGGTAATTAACAATAATAATTTCAACCCAAATACCCTACGGTATAGCAAATCAATATTCAATTATACGAGACGTGATAATATAAGATTAATGAATAAAACAATTCGAATATAGCCCCTCCTCACCCGAAAAACAAAATAAGATCCGAATGAAAAAAACTTTCTGCAGCGCAAAAAAAAACTCAGTAGGTCAAGGCCAAGCCTACTTCATGACGTCATCGACGGGTTTGAAATCTTAGCCTTCGTACTCATGCAGAATGTCCACTTTTTTTCTGAAATGAAATAAATTAAAATAAAATAAATTAAATTAATTGTGTAATTTCTATTTAATAAACAGATTTCTTTAATTAATTAATACCGCCAAATTAATTAATTTTATTTAATTTTTAATATAAAATTTTTATAATATTTAATAGAAATTCTCTGACTTTTCCAGGTTTTTCCAGACCATAATCTCCACTAAACAGCAAAGAAAAAAGAGAGAGAAAAAAAAAAAAAAGGAAAAGGAAAAATTTCTTAGTTTGAACTTTTGTTGACGTATCTCAAAAAATTCCCTCGGATAAAATTCCCAAAATTCCCTGTTTGCCAGACAAGTGGACACCCTGTCATGGAAATTCCTTATCCCAGTATCTAAATAACTGACCTGAAAGGCGTGTGACGTCATCATGAGATTTTGAAAATAAAAATTCCTTCCTCTCTTATATATACAGCTCGTGGGACGAATTATTTCTGGTCTCTTCCTCGAGGATCGAAACTTTTCCAACTCGTCCCTCTGACATTATATGAATAGATCGAAAGTCGAAATGTTTCTATAACATAATCCTAGATTTGAGAAACAAACAAAAACAGGGCAAACGGTAAAAAAAAGGAAAAATTCTGCGCAAACGGCGAAAATTTTCAAAAAACTTCGCTCTATACTCGAACCTAGGCTCGCCGTAGAAAATATCGACAACCAAGCTGTAAATAAGGATCAAACAGAATTCTTGAACGATTTCTACTTTCATTTGGGAAAGAGGATGCTAAGAAAATTGCAAAATCCAAGTTTTATATATTAAGAGAAAGACTATGGATGAATTTTGAACATTGCACTATTTAGATTGAAAGGAAAACTCGGAAAAATTTGACCATCCAGCTATCTGGAGAAAGAAGGAAGGAATGAAAAAATCCAACTACCGAAACTCCGATCCCCTGATTCTTGTCTTTTCTTTCTTTGTAAAGAAACTTGAGAAGACAGGAAATTAGCATTTCTTTCAATTAATGAGTTGGAAAAGTTTTAACAATAATTAAGAAACATACGGGTTTGTCATCGGCGTTAACCAAAGAGTGTAATTCAGACTCCAATATTATCGATAAAATGATAATCATTAAAGGTCTCTGCGCAGTCGTTCGGCCTCGACATAAGAAATGTATGCAATTCGATCCCGTAGGAGAGCTGTCGTGGACGCAGAAGTGCCCTGCTCAGGATGAACAGCAGTTATCTGTTGATGCGGTAAAGCGCCCAGTTACTTGTGAGGTGGCGCAGTGTCGGTCTCTGTCCCCATTTAACGCGATTTTCTAGGTAAAGCTGGGAGAGTAGGATAAACTGAGCTCTCGAGACAGTGACGCGTTGGATACAGTCGGTCAGACTAGAACTAGCAGTGAGTAAGATGGAGGCCATTTTATTCTTGACCCGTCGATAGTTCAGTCCATCTACCTGTCGCTTGCAACGTGTGGAAGTCAAGACCAAGAAGGTGATAAAGTGCCTAGGCATCTGGTTTGACTCAACGCTGGGCTTCAGGCACCATTTCCCGATGGCAATGGAGAAGGCGGGCTGTACCGCCTGATGAGAAACCTAGGAGGGCCAAGAGATGCAAGCAGACTGATCATGATGAGCACCGCTTTGTCGATCTTCCTGTATGGCGCCCTAGTATGGGCCGACTTGATGAAAATATCCCACAAAAAGAGAAAGGTGGTAAAGACCCACCTACTGGAGAGTCTCCACGCAGGCTCTTTACGTATTAGCACGTTCATCACCAATCGAGCTCCTTGCTGAGGAGAGAACATCAGTGCTTGAAGCAAAAAAGAAGACAAGGATCAATCAAGAGGCTTTGCGGGTCAAGTAGGAGACCAGGCGCTACTTGCTTTAGAAATAGAAAGCAAGAATTTCTTATAGTGAGTTGTTAATACACGACCTTGATGAGTGGATGAACCGAAACCATGATCAGCTGAAATTTCACCTGACGCAAGTATTAGGCGGCTACGATTGCTTAGAGAAAGTTGAGTAGGCAACGTGTTTGCACTGCAACCAAGGGCAGGATGATGAACCACAGCACACCTTATTTGAATGTGAAGCGTGGAGGCGAGAGCGGGGCAAGCTTACTCGGTCCCTTCACGTGATTAGAGTCGATGAAGCACTCACTCCGAGTAGCCCGGTAGCCACCATTCTAAGTTCAGAAGAAGCATGGAACCAGGTGCCTGCATTTTCTTCTGCAGTCATAAAGAAGAAGATGAACCTGGAATGGAATAGGCGAAAGCAGAATTATACAATGGCCTACTTAACACCGGTGTACCATCCACGAAGAAAGAAAAAGACGAAGAAGAAGAGATTCCAACAGCGATCTATCTATCTAAAATACTGTTCTTGTTTGGTGTCCTCAAGTTTTACGTGCCTGGGGGCATGGCAGCTTGATGGTTGTCAAGAAGAAGAGGAGGTTCGCCAAGAAATTCTCCCAACACTGAAGTAGGAAACCCGCACCCGAGTTGTGCTGCACACGTGACAAAAGTGCGTACAGGCCTAGTATACTGCATGTTAAGCCCGATATAATGAAAGTAGAGAAGGTCGAAATTTTCCCGTCCTTAAACTAGGTCGAGATCACTGATGACGTCATCAAACAGGACAAAAACCGTGACGGATTTTCGTGATTATCGCCAGCCAAAAACTGTGACGGTTTTTCCAAGGACAGGACCAATCTTATAAGCGTACGAAATGTTGAAATGACGGGAATTCACTGTCTCACAATAATATTTGTCATTAAAGCAAGAAAATTTGAGCAATTTTTCATCAAACAGTGCTTTTGTACAACAAAATTTTGAATTTAAAATTTTAGTCTGATATCCTAGTTTTCATCGAAATGTTAATTAAATCTCTTCTATGCACAAGTGATAGCGAATCTGGACATTTTTCACCATTGTTCAATTCATACATCAATATTAACATTTTGCCTCGTAACGTCCTCTCATTTACCTTCAGATTGGAAAATCCGTACCTCAAGAAAATACCGCTAAATACGAAGGTCGAACAAAAGAACCAAGATAAGAAAAAAAAAATTCCCGTCCTCATACTCGTATTATACGAATTTTGTCGCAAATTTTTCATCCGATATATAATTGGAATGAAATATCGACTGTATTTTCTTCTGTTGTTTGCGATGTAAATCACCGAGAATATTATCTAAGATTTACGTTTACATTATAAATTGATATCGGAGACGGCGGAGTTTTTTATTTTCCGCTCGTCGTCTAATTAGATCTCCTGGTGACAGATCTAACGGCAGCAGTATCTGTCGCCCTGGGGTAAACGCAGTATTCACCCGGTCTACATGTACATGATTGTATAGTAAATAGTTAATGCGCGAATTAAATACCTAATTTCATCTAATTAATAATTGGCGCGGATGTGGTCGTTTTATACGTTCGTTTCGTGAAATTTATTGCATCAGGTACGGATTAAGTATGCGGTCGATGTTGATGGAAAGTAGATAAGGCCAGGAAAAACTGAATTTCTACGTGTTTACATCGGGGACTCGATGTAGGTACAATGCAGAATAACAGTAAAATATGCGACGAGAAAATAATAACTGCGACGAAGAAAGCGTTAATAAAATTGATTTACGTTTTCCGAAAATTTCCCTCGTGTACGTGCACTACACCATACGATGCAGTAGGTGCGGTATGCCTACCTGTAGCCTACGTACATAAAAAGGTAGGCAAAGACAACTCGCACGACAATTTTTGGCTCGTCTCGTAAATAAAGATAATTTATGAACGCTGATAAATCTAAATGCCGTTCACATAAAAACCTATTAATGCGAAGGAATATTAATAACTATTCGTGTTAACATACGTACTTTCTAAACGAGAGGATACGGCAAAAAAAAAAAAAAAAAAAAAGTATTATTACACGTATTTTTAAGAAAAAAAAAAATTGCTGTCATCACATCTCCGATCGCGACAACTCTAAAGGCATTTTATTCTCTTTCATCTCTTGTTATAGGGTAATAAAAGATAGGAAGAAAAATAATTTTACCAAAATTCGAAAATAAATAACCTATTTCAGTTCGCGTATTAATATCGTATTTCGTAACTGATGTTCGTTTTATTCGCGAAAATACCAAGTATACCTACGTAGTTATAAATGCAAGCTAAGCTCCGAATTGGAAAAGATAATATTTCACTCGGCTGACCATCGCGCATGGGGGTCAGCATCCATCTATTCTAACTGACGGACGAAATATAAGCATGCCACATAATATATACTGCAACGATATATTGTTTCAAAACCATCATCAGCGCCAGTTCCGGAAAGACCCTCGTGAGACAATCTTGTTTCTCGAATATTCAGAACTTTGTCGTCGCCCTGGAAAAACAGAATTTATGTCGCGCCGTCACAAACGAGTTTCTTATATAATCTATTTTACCCAAAGTACTATAATTAAAGCGATCAATCATTTATTCGTCACGTTATTTTGGATACAATACAGTTATAGTAAATGTATAATATATCGAGTATATATGCATCGTGCGGGATTTCACAAAGCTATACGAGAGAAAGAAACATGTTTAGGAACGTAAAATGAGCCGTGACTGACGTTGATCGAAAGCTTATACAGAGCGAGGTGTACTTTTTTTTTTTTTAGGTTTTCTGACGGCGCTCATTTCGAAACTGAAACAGCCTCTCCAGATTATACGATTTAGTACGTTTGTCGCAAAAATTTATCGAAAACAATAATCATTTTTACATTAAATCGAGATGTGTGGTACAAACTCCTAAAATGAAGACATTTGGGATCAGCGTAATATTGATCAACCTTTAGGCTCACCTATAAATAAAAATATTTTACGGCGCAAAATACCGTACAAAAACATTCTTACTTTCTTATGGACGTACAGCGTTTTCCATTTTTCCACCAAAGGTCAACATTATTTGATATCGTTCACTCGGAACGTAATACAAGTTCCCGGCTTTCAATTAGCTACTGTTGTCGATGTGTTCCGCGAACATCTCTCGCATGCAAATGATATCAAAACGTCATCAAGTAAAATCTCGACCTGCGGTGGAAAAGAGGAAAACGGCATTGAATTTAGCTCTGAAAATACATTCCCAAATCTTATTTTTAAAAAAAGGTTGCTTTTACCACACTCACAGTGTTCTTGGTCTTGATACTGCTTCAAAACGCATCTCCACTTCCTCAGTTGGATCTTGCTCGAATCTACGAAAATTAAATACGAAAGGTTTTAATATTTTACATGCTTTCAAGATTGGGATTACTCTCGAAATACTGTCGAAAAACCCTTAAAGGTGTTTGTTACTCCTGCGAAAATCGTCACGGTTGATGACGTCATCATTGACCTTGACTTATTTTAGGGACCTCGACCATCAGCTTACACTAGGCCTAAGCTAAGTCACTATAATAGGTTTAGTTCTGAGGTAAAGAAGTAGAAACGATCACAAAATTTCCTTCTGTCGTGTTATTAAGGGATCCTTGCGCCTTTGGAATTACAAAGGTTAGGTTTCTAAGTAGGCCATCGAATTTCAAATGCGTGGAATTGCTTGTTGGGTTAGGACGTTGCGATGGAGGCAATAATACTTAAAAGCTCGTTGTCGTGTGTCCGCGTCGAGAGATTGGTGACAGTCGACCTTAGTTTGATCAATGCGCAGAAGGTATGGATTTTCCGTTGTCCCTAGCGATGGAGGAAATTTTACCGAGAAGACCTTCGCCTATTGCGGACTCACAGTGAAAGAACGGCTACAGCCCCGTGTTTCATTCGGCCGGGCAACAAGTCGGGAAACTTTTAAACGAATGATGTAGCCGGCCTCTTTCCCAACATACCAAAGGCCCATACTATGCAGTATATGGGTGACCTACTTGTAAAGTTCAACATTCCTCATAACGAGATACAGGAATTTTTTGGCCTCCTTAATGCGTGCTGGACCCCTAACTTCTGTAAGTTCAATGGGAAATTTTACGAGTTCCCTGAGGAGGTAGGCATCCCCATCGGCTCTCCTTTGGGCTCTCTCGTTTCGGAGATATTTATGTCCAGATTTGAGGTTGACTTGTTTTCCTCTGGCCAAGTGCTACTGAGTCACATCCATTACTGGCACCGATATGTGGACGATATATTATGTGCGTGGACCGGTACTCAAGAGCTCCTTGGTGAGTTTCTTCAGTATCTGAATAAAATGTATCCCTCCATAAAATTCACTACAGAAATTGGAGGTTCTTCCATAAACTTTCCGGATCTCACTATCTCTGATAGAGATGGGGACCATGAATTTGCGATATTCAGGAAGGATACTTCGACCGATACAGTTGTCCACGGATCGTCCTTCTGTCCATTTTCTCATAAGATCGCTGCCTTCAATAGTTATATTCATCGACTGACTAGCATTCCGCTAAGTCAACCAGCTTTCCAAAAGGAGCTGGCGACCATTAAGCACTTGGCCGCTGTGAATGAGGTCAACTTGGACATTGACCGTATGGTCCGTAAAAAACTTACGAGGAAGGGCCTTGATTCTACCACTTCCCTCCCCCGCGATCTGAGTGGTAATAATAATAAGAGATTACGTTGGATCAAGCTCCCGTTTTTGGGTGAGTTTTCATCCAAGCTGACTCGTGTCCTCTGCCCCTTTGGCTTCAGGCCTGCTTTTTATAACCTCACTACTGTGAAGGGTTTGTTTGTTAGGCTAAAGGACCCCATCCCGCGGAGGGAGAGAAGCGTACAAATTGGAGTGCAAGGATTGTAACGGCGTATATATAGGCGAGACGGGTCGCCAGCTTGGAATTCGAGTAGAGGAGCACGTTAAGGCCTGGAAGAAAGGTAATTTGGGTGATTCGGCCTTTGCGGACCACCTTGTCTCTAGTGGTCATAGTTTCAAGGAAGGTTCGGCTACCGTTCTCCACAAGGAGAATTCTTACTTCAAGCGCGTTGCGTTGGAAAATATCGAAATAGTGCGTCATCTGAACAGTGACGATGTTACCGTACTCAACAGGTATTTTCCCGACGAAGGTTTAGTTGAATTGGTCTACGAGTTTGAGTCACCTCCCGAGGACTCGCTCGTTCAATCCTGATCTCGTTGGTATTCTGTCTCATGAGTCGTATCTCGGTCAGTGGCGTTCTAACTTTGCCCGATGATGGTTTTTTAACCGAAAGATCTCGCATCTTCTCCTTTTATATCTGCGGTCTTTGTAATTAGTTTCTAGTTTACTCTATCTTTGAGTATTCTGTCATCAGCGTAAATTTCTGTTGAGCGCGGAGTAGAGCCCCGGGACACAATCGAAGCGAGTCAACGTACGAGACTTCTCGTTGTGTTAGCCAATGGAGGGAATGGTAGCGAAAAGGTCGCCCTTTGTAAGAAGTCACAGTGAACGATTGACAAAAACCCCGCGACACAATCGAAGCAAGCAAACGTACGATACTTCTTGTTGTCTTGACCGATGGAGGAAACAATGGCAAGAAGATCGTCTTCCGTTGTAAACTCGCGGCCAAAAATTGACTAGAGAGCCTCTGTCGATGAATGCACGTGGATCATCATTCTCGTGGCCCTAGGCGAGAGAGTGAATTTTCAAGGAAAATCGTTCATTGCCGTGAACTCGCGGTGAAGAATTGGCTAGAGAAAGTGAGTAAGAGTGATATTATTCTACTTGTGCCAGGTGAGAGAGCAGATTATTCAGGAAGATTTTCTTCCGTTATAAAATCGTAGTAGAGAATATAATTCAAGACGATCTTCTCCAATAATGTACTTTCTTGCCTAGCACAACAAAAAAGGTCGCTCTCTTACCTGCTTTCATTGATAGTGGCACTCTACACTCAATTTTTCACCGCGAGTTCAAAACGGAAGAAGAACTTGCAGGTATGGTTCCCTCCTTTGCTTGGAACAACCACTGTCTCCAAACAACCATCCGTCTCGGTCATACACGGAACCTCAGTCGATCTGCTATACCGCGACCATGTGACGGAAAACGAAGTCGCCGGTATCATCCCTTGCTTGGGCAGAGACAACAGGGATTTTTGCACAACCATACACGCATCAATCATACACGGGGCCTCAGTCGATCTGTTCCCGCGAGCATGTAACCGAAAACGAAGTCGCCGGAATCACTTTACAAATCACATATTTTTAGCTTGGGAAAGTTTTGGCCCTGTTGACGTCCGATTAGGTGATTTCCAAGATTCATAAAGTTTTTTTGGTACCTTTTTCATACTCAGTTTTTTCATTTAGGAGAAATTTTGGCACTGTTGAGGCCTATTAGCTGATTTTAGAGCTTCGTAGGGTCGTTTAGTTAATTTTTTCAGACTCGGTGCTACATTCTACTTTGGAATCGAGAATAATTTTGAAGATCACGCAATTTTTTCATTTTGTGGAATTTTGACCCTCTTTGGACCCGTAAATTCATTTTGAAGCTTTGTAGGGTCATTTGAGTGACTTCTCGGACGTAAAATTTTACTGGAGAATTGAATAAAATTAGCCGTTCCTCGTTCAACTTCGTTAAGGAAGTACCCTTCCCATCACCTGTAGCTCGGAAGTCAACATTTGTCCAAATCCCACGTTTGGCCGGACGGGCCCGGCGAAAAATTTTCACTAGACAATAACAGATTTATGATACACAGTATACCAATGCACATAGAAAGGAAGGAACACTAACTGTTTATTTGTGCGGATGTGGTTTCTAAAAAACTCCATTTCCTTGGCCCATGGCCAGTTTTGAAACTTCCGATACTTCATTGGATCCTCCGAATAATGTAAATATTTGACGTAAGAATCACGGAGGTTTCGTCATTTGGAACACAACGGTTTATCTGCCGAACAAAAGACAACAAGATTGTCGCATTTAACAATCAAAGAGGGTTATACACATAATTATACGATAATTTCAATTTCCTCGCAACATCTCCGGAATGGTAATTACACCTCATTTGCATAATCCTAGTGTAAGTTTCCTCTACCAAACCAACCAAAAGTTGATAAAAATGGGTCAAATATAGCAGCCTCTTTCGGTTTTTTTTTTAGCGAAATAGAAATTTTTTTCTGGGTCCCCACCACTCTGAAACATACTCCTACGTCATTTCTAATAATCTGTCGTGCAGCAAAATCATGCCCCCTTTGGGTTATCTTATCTCGAAGGTTTCTATGTCCAAATTTGAGATTGACCTGTTTTTTTCGGGCCAAGGAGTTTTTGAATCACGTTTTCTACGGGCATAGGGACGCGTGGATGACATATTGTGCGCGTGGATCGGTCCTGCGGAGCTCCTTAGTGAGTTTCTCGCTTATTTGAATAGCACATACCCTTCCATCAAGTTTACTCTGGAAGTTGGTGGTTCCTCGATAAATTTTCTGGACTTAACCATATTTGTAATTCGGTATTTACCGGAAAAGTACTTCGACCAACATTACCATCCACAAGTCACCTTTTGTACCTTTTGCCCATAAATTAGCTACATTTAATAGCTTAATCTATCGCCTCACTCAACTCCCTCTGAGTGAGGTTGCTTTCCAAAAAGAACTCGTGACGATAAAGCACTTGGCGAGAGTGAATCAGGTCAAGGTAAACATTGACCTCATGGTCCGTAGGAGACTTACAAGAAAATTTCTTGATTCTACAATCTCCCTCCCCCGCGAATGGCACCTTGATAGGCAAAAACGGTGGATTAGGCTACCGTTTCTAGGGAGGTTTTCTTCAGAGTTGAGCCGTGTCCCCCGTCCCTTCGGTTTTCGACCAGCGTTTTATAGTACCAATACTCTCAAGAGCCTTCTGGTCAAATTGAAAGATCCGATACCGATGGCCGAGAGGGGGGATGTTTATAGGGTAGCCTGTGGTGATTGTCCTAGTGTGTACATATAGGTGTGACTAGCCGTCAACTCCAGATTAGAGTTGATGAACATAAGAAAGCCTGAGAAAAGAGAAAAGTAGGTGAGTCGGCGTTTGCTGGCCATTGAAAGTGGTCATAGTCCCAAAGAGGGGTCTGAAGTTCTCCTTCACAGGGAAAATTCATATTTCAAGCGCTTAGCTTTAGAAGAAAACGAAATTTATCATAAATTTCAGAACATCATAATTAATATTCCATCCTACCACCTCTCGTCCTTCTCATTTCAGGAACTTTTTAAACATATAAAAATTCATAAACTTCCCAAAAATCCGAACTTCACTTCTCAAGAACTTTTCGAATCCAACAACACTTTCCTCTACATACGCAGATTTTCACAGACGGCTCTAAGGATCATGAAGGCGTCGGTATGGCCTTCTGGATCCCTTCAATGCTTCTTCATTGCTCTCTTGCATTACCACCTTTCTCATCCATTTTTCATGCAGAACAGATGGCCATTTTCCAAGCTCTTTATTATATTAAACAAAACTTCCAAATGGGACATTTTCTAATAATTTTTGATTCTCTCCCCGCTACGAGAGATAATTTCCTCGATATTACGGGACATATTCACAAGGATTGGGTCAAATGAAAGTTGCAGAGCCCGTATAAAAAAACTTTTGTTTATTAATTAAGACGTCTTTCGACTATAACAGTCATTTGACCCAATCTCTCCCCGCTCTTCAATCTCTTTCTTCCGTTCCGTTCCGCACAAATCCATCCTTAGCTCTATCAATTATATCCTTAATCCATTCTCTCTCCCCCATCAAAATTGATTTCCTCTGGATCCCCGCACATGCGGGAATTACTAACAATGAAATTACAGACGAGAAAGCTAAATTAGCGCGTCGATCTCAGGTCTCATCAAACCTTCTTCCCATGTCAGAATTGTATTCGCTCACTAAACGCTCTACACGGGATGACTGGTCTCTAAATTATTCAAATTCATTTAACAATCAAAATTCTCACTATTTACTTGTGCAACCCTTTCTTCCGACATCTCCTTGGTTTCAGAAATTTCACGACATCTCTCGTTCTCTCATTGTCAAAATCAGCCGTCTTCACTTCGGACATAATCGTCTCCCTGTCCACCTCAAACGCATAAATCTCATAGAATCTGACGCATGCTTCTTCCATCCAGATAACCCTTTAAAAGCCGACATCAACCACTACTTTTTTGAATGCACACAATTACCAAATTTAAGACAAAAACTCTATTCAGAATGTATGAATTTAAATTTTCCAACCCCTCTCCGAGCTAGGGACCTTCTCTCATCCGAAGAATTATCCATTTTCCCTCATATCTTTCATTTCCTTAAACATCTTCCGGAATCCATCACAATTTGAAAATTCATAACAAATTTGTTAAACGAGGTAAGGCCTATAGTTGCCATCCTCCAACACCCTGTTTTTTTTTTTTTTTTTTTTTTTCTTTATTTTGTATTTTTGTATTTTATTTTTCTTCTCTTCCTCCTAAATTTCTGTAATTTTGTTTTTCTCTTCCTTGTTTTGTAATGTTTTTCTTTTTATTTTCATCTTTATTTTTTATTTTGTTTATTTGTTTATTTTTTTTTTATTATTTTCACAATAAAGGGTGTATAAAAAAAAAAAAAAGACATTACCGTGTTGAACAGGTACATTCCTGAGGAGGAATTGATTAAATTAGTCTATGAGGACGATTCACATTTCGATGACTCGCTGGTTCAATCATGACCTCCTCTTCGTTGTCTCTCGTTCTTGTTGGTGTTGGGTTCAGTCGCTTTCTATACCTCGAGAATGACTGTTTAGCCGAAAGCACTCGGTTGTGTAATTTTTGTATTTGTTTCCTTACTCCTTGTGAGTATATTTCTTCATAATGGATGACCGTAAAATTAATAAACGAATTGATTCTGTCCATTAGGACCTTTAACTTATCACATGAACCGACAATGGTACGTTCGCTAGATGAGGACCAAGTATTAACATCACGTTTCTGGAAATCAAACTGAGCAGTGGTATGAGCAATTCACCTTGAATTGAATAACTTCAACCTGTAAAATCTTGACGCTTACCACCGAACTATCTAAAACTCAAAACCTTTCTCTCCTCTATAAAATAAAAAATTATTATCCAGGATTGGAAGATATTAATGAATACCCACTGAACAGGACTGTCGAAAAATTTCCCCAAACTTCTTCAAATTCCGCTTATTGAGTGAGTTTTTAGAGTGGATATGAATAAATAAGGATCGCTCTATCCCTCTGAGTCGTAGTGCCCAGTTTCTGAGCATCGTGATTATGTGTTATTTGAGGGTAAATAGGGAAATTGTATGCCTATTGCGAGAGTCCAAATCCCTGGTGCTCTACCTCCGTTCAACGGGTAAAGAAACTTTCTCTTCGGACCATCCAGCCAATGTGTGAGGAGGGGAATTTTTAGGCAGACATGCACCTCAGAGAAAATTTTTGTCATAATAGAGGCAAACAGTAAAACTCAAAGTTGAAATGGTTTTTGTTTTCTTAAGGGTGTGCTTTACTTGTTCGGAAACTCCGAAACGGTGTACGATAAGTTGCATAAACATCCCCAAAAACCTTGCGAGGTTCGAGAAGCCAGCGGTCACTACGCGACGCTTGTCGGGCATGCGTGGGTAGTCCTCGTAACAAACGAAGAGGAATGATTTTGCAAGGTCACATCTCAGACGATTTTTTTCGGTCTTTGGAAATATTGTACAGAAGAGTTCAACGAAAGGCGCTATTGGAGCAGAATCCTTAATTTTGGCTCCATAAGAATTTTACTCTCGTCAGAAAATAAACGAATTTTTACCAATTTCAACGTTTAATTGAGAAAGTATAAGAAAATTTTTTTAAATTCTGCTTCGATAGCGCTCCTGGTTGGACCTTTCTGGAAAACATTTAAATTATTCAGAAAGATCCGTTAAAAATTCGTGCAGTAAAATGTGATTTTCGGTACCATGTTTTGCGAGCATATTTTCACTAGTAAAGCACACCCTTAAATAAATTGTTATATTTTGCTAAATGGATGCAATCTACTATACAATAAATATAGTATTCATCCAAGTACAATTTAAGGATGGAATTTTTTCAATAAATCATATTTCAGAACTCGTATGAATTCCCAAGTTTTACCATATTTGAAGAAGATCACAGAATTTTTTTGCTATATTTTGCCATAATAGTTACTATTGCAGTATCTAAAACGTTCACTTTTTAATCCGTTGAATTTAAACCAATGCGTCGGATAATTTACAATTTCTTTCGATATCCTTACAGGACCATTGAGAAATATTTCTTTAAAATAATGGTAAGGAACAATTTTACTCACAACCAGTAATCTTTACCGTCATTTCTTGGAGAAATAACTTCCTGATACAAGGAATCAAAGTAAGAATTTCCTTATTTCCTTAACCTCTAGAAATCTATCCTACAAACAAGGCATTCGAGGACTTCTGTCCACCAAATATATTGGAATTGAAAATAAAGCTCTATACCTACAATTCGAATACAATGCTGCGAGATTATTGGCCTGTATATTTGTGTCTGGAGAACGTTGTTGGCACGCCACGCCATGTGCCACCTTCCCAGTCCGATGATTCGGCCAAACAATAAGCTATTGTAATGCGCCGGTTTTTGTGCGGAACGTTTCGATACACACGACGAGAGATGCGCATTTCACGTTTTTATAGTCGTGCATAACAATAGGCGGAAAATGTAAGCGCGTACCGGTGTATTTTATTGCCATCCAACCCACCCACATTTTCCGACAATATTGTGAACGCGTTATACCCATTCTTATCAAATAATTTTGGAAGGAGGTTCTATACGAGCGAGCACGGAGGTTTTTCCGCACTGTTGCACTCGAGCACGAAAGGAGGACGAACGCCTGGAAAACAATGCAATGGAGATAATTATCCCTACACAGAGACACCTGCGTACAATTTATTGTTCGCGTGGACATCATAAACGATATGAGTGAGCATTTCTGAAAAAACGTGTTAGGAAAACCCTGTCTTGCAATTCACCCTTCAAGAATTAGGTCCTGATGAAACTCTGTGTCCACCTGTCATGCTGGTAGAATAGAGGCAAATACTAGGCGAATAATCATACGTACGATGTATACAGAAATATAAATGATTTGTCAATCGCAGGACTTCTTAATTATTTCGCAATAGAGGAGGCTTTTGAATTTACATTGCACTTCTCAACTTTTTATAATTTACCAGTAAACGTTGCCAACCCTATTTTCCTTCAGTATGGAACAAGATTTATTGAAAAAATTTCGACCTGAAGTTTTTCTTAGGTTTTTTATCGCAGTTCGAACTCGCAGTAGATCCCTGCATCCTAAATTCCGTTAATGAACGCCTATGTTTTCTAGGGGACCTCCTGCTCGTACCTGCAGCTTGTAAGTCAACATTTTTTCAAGTCCGCCTCCTCATAAAAGTAGTTCGAAAGTCAAAATCTTAATTCCAAGTCTCTTTTTTTTCATATCTACGCGAAATTTTACGAAGTTCTAAAACCCGAACGTCATAACATTTTCTATGAGAAAAACATTTCCTGTTGGTAACTTTTTGGGCGGATATTACAAAGTGGACGAGAGCGCTTCGAAGTGATCCAAAGGTTGGGACTCCCCAGCGAGCTCAGATTTCTAGGGTCCTCCAAATCTCGTGGACTTGTTTCGTTTCATGTTTTATGGTCACTATTTTTTACACGTATGAGTTTGTATCGCCACTACACATTTTGTATTTGAGTTAAAAACGTAAAATGAAATACGGTATGAAAACGAGAATAGTATTCGTGAAAGAAGAAATTTGGAGAAAAATTTCAATTTTACCATCTCAAACATCATCCAAATTATTTATTAAGAACAGACAGACCATGAAAAGCCATGAATTTTATTAGACACTACATAAGCTAGTATCAGTTTCAATTCTGGAGGGTAGTCATTGTACAGCGCTAAATTGTATGAGATTGAACTTCTACTAACAAGCATCAAATTATTTCTACAGATTAGATGAGCACTCGTACGACTTTGAGGTCAGATTTATTCCAAGTTTCTTCATCTCCTTAAGGGTGTGCTTTACTTGTTCGGAAACTCCGAAATGGTGTACGATAAGTCGTATAAACATCCCCAAAAACCCTGCACAGTTCGGTAGGCCAGCGGTCACTGAGCGCAGCTTGTCGGGCGTGCGTGGGTAGTCCTTGTAACAAATGACAAGGAATAATTTTGCCAGGGCACTTCTCAGCACTCCATTTTCCAACGAATTTTTTCGATTTTGGAAATGTTGTACAATAGGGTTTAGTGGAAGGCGCTATCGGAACTGAATCCTCAATTTTGGCTCGAGAAAAATTTCACGCTCCTCTGAAAATAGACGAATTTTTACCAATTTCAACGTTTAATTGAGAAAGTATAAGAAACAATTTTAAAATTCTGCTTCGATAGCGCTCCTGGTTGGACCTTTCTGAAAAACATTTTAATTATTCAGAAAGATCCGTTAGAAATTCGAGCAGTGAAATGTGATTTTCGGTACCATGTTTTACGAGCATATTTTCACAAGTAAAGCACACCCTTGAGACTCTAGCAATTCCACGATTGATACAAGACGAAGTGCAAAAATGTCCTCTGTAAGACTGAATATATTCAGCTTATGCTCTTGATTATATCTGGGGATGTAATGATCCGTGTACCCAGAGCCAAGGATGGAATACGATCCGTGTACCTGGTCTTAGCCGCAGAATTGGTCAAGTAATCGATGCAGAAGCAAAAGCCCGGATTTCGAGACATCAGATTAGTTGCTCAGCCAATTTCCATAAAACGAGTTATAAGAATAAAATTCGATAAGTTTTTCACCCACAAAGTTTCAGACTCAAAATTAGATTAGAGTGTGACAGTTGAGAGGAGAGGAGGTTGGAGTTATGACGAAAATCAGTTTTTTCTTCAAGGTAAGATATTCAATCTCTTCCCAACGTTTTTCACATCTTCACCAAACTTATTTTCTTATTATAGAATTTGAGGCCAAAAGAGGAACCGGCTCACCCTAGCCCTCCTCCCAAAACGTTGAACGTTAAAAGGTTTTCATGGTCTTCGCCAGGACTCAAGAGACTACTTGCGGTTTTTGGCCTCTTCTTCCTTTCTTGTTATAATTTCCATAATGTTTGACAGGGATATGTCTTTTCTGAGGATGGTATCCGCCGGAATTTTTTCAAATAAAATACTGTAACGTAGTTTGGGGTGAGGAAGTCACAGGTTGATGACGTGAGAAAAGTGTATAATATGTTTTAAGATCAGGAGTGATGACGTTCCCAAGGTTTTCATACGAAAAATTTGACGCATATCCTAGTGTAGAGTTGGGTGTGAGGACGTCACGAGTTGAAAACTTCTTCTTCTTCTAGTCGCCTTCTTTTTTCAAAGGTTGGCCATCCATATGGCTGTTCGGCACTACGAAATATTTCCAGTGACGAGCACCCGAGCCAGCGTCATAGATCCTTCATCCAGGAATTCCGTCTCCTTCCTGCAGATCGTTTCCCGGCGATTCGGCCCTCGATGATGACACGCATTATTTCGTATCTATCGCCTCGCATGATATGCCCCAGATATTGCAGTATTTTTTTGAAGGGTATAACTGATGACATCACGAAATTTTTCATACAAAAATTTCAACGCTCATCCTGATATAGAGTATACCACATACTCGAGTCGATTCGATCCACCAACTTACGGCCAGACATACTAAACAAAAATTCCAAAATACTCCAATGGAGTAAGCAGAGAGAAAATGACAAGAACCGCAGAGAAAAAATATCGCGAGCGCTTTTATCAAGCAAAGTCAAAAAGGTTCTATGCGGTTCTTGTAGTTTTCCCTCTGCTTACTCCCTTGGAGTATTACACTGTTAGAGGAGGGGCTAAGAACTCTACTGTGGTTCAAAAATTCAGCGAACCGAGATATGATCCAGGCTGAAAGCGCTAAACTAGGCTGACCCACGTCATATCAGTGAAGAAATACTGCAGAAGGAGCTAAACTAGGTTGAAAGCGCAGCTCAAGTAACTGAAGAGTGTTAAACTAGGCTGACCCCGTAATACCGTTGGAGAGAGCTGAACTAAGCGAAGTTGGGTCACGGTAGATAGTCGGATATAAGATAGACTAAATGCATAGCCTGACATGAGGCTAGGAAATATTGTTGGAGGTGTATTTTACCTATTGATCGTTTGAATAACTAATTTACTTCAGAAATACAAATCTGTACCAATATAAATACATATGTTTCACGACGTCATCAAAAAAAAAAGTTGGAGATGAAGACATTACAGGTTAATGAGGTCACAAAAACTCTTGGATGTGTATTTGGACTATCGGAATTGTTTGGATCACTTATTTCCTTCAGAAATGTATGTCCATACCAATGGACGTATGTCTTAAGGTAAGGGGTAGTGAAGTCACAAAAAATATATAGCCTAAGTCTTAAATGAGTAAAATATCAATAAAAATATTACGCCTAACTGATATAACTAGAGCCAACATTTCTTGGAAATTGTCAATTGTGTTCTAATTGGGGCTAGTAGTGGGATCTGATCAAAGATGAGTAGGTTTCAGACATCAAGGACGCCCTCCCCTCCCCCCCCCCCAAAAAAAAAGGGAAAAAAATATTATATTTTTCCAAAAATTTTCAAAAATGAAATAAATGCCAAAAATAGAGTAAATTTCCAAAAATGAAATAAATGCCAACAACATCCAAAAATGGGATAAAATGCCATAATAACGTCGAATATTTCGCGATAAAACAGATAGATTTTACCTCAAAAAAGCGTATGGAAACCAATTTTTCGGGTTTTTTCATTTTCTAACCTGTACAGTGAGTAATATTGAACCAATACAAAAGTGAAATACAAACGCACCCACTGTGACCGTTGATGTCGAGCGGTCATTTTCCGACTATGAATTGATCTTATCCGACAGAAGACAGTCCGTTATAGAGGACAATATGGAGAAACATATGATCATTATGTTTAATGTAGTCGTTTTATATAATAATTTCTTAACGTCTGTAAATTCAATGATAATTTTTTTCATTAAAATTTCCGTTTTTTTGATTTTTTTTTCTTTAATTTCGCCAAAAGTGCTAAAGTTCTCAAAAACCTTCCTCTATAATGCCAAAAAAAGTTAGCTTTAATATTTGGATAGTAAACATTGAAAGGTACGTGATATTATTAGCATGAAATGCTGGATAAAGGATGATAATAATAAAAAGCAACCGAGATAGAATGAAAGCGAGAAATACTCATGATCTTATGTTCTTTCTAAGAAATTTGAACGAAGCTCAATTTACCATCAACGTCGGAATTAAGTCAAACCTTGGTTTTTTTTTTTTTTTTTTTCGTCTACGAAAATTTTCCCCGTTTGTCTTGTGTCCTGGTAACTTATACATCAAAAATTTACCTTTCGCTCTCCTCTTTTCAATCACGCTATTAAGGCATGACTTCGAAAATTTTTGGATAAGACAAACATACAAAGGAGTCGAATCACATTTTGCCAAAACAACACCAAACTGTTTCTACTATATATATTTTTTTTCGGGGGGAGGGGGTACTAATAAATAATTTTTGAGCAAAAGAAGACATTTGGTGAATCTTTTTTACAGAGGACCATGATTAATAATTATTGTCGAAGGTATGTATTTTGTCTCACTAGAGAAAAAAGTTTTAAGAGGCGCTTGCGATAACAGGGAAGCGGCGCCCTCCATCGATAACATTCAGTACAAGTTATTTGTTGATGTTAAGCGATCTACGGTACAAGTGCTGCGATCTTCAATATCTCATTTCGCGAATGAGTTCGTCTAGGTTCTACCAAAGTACTTCAGAGAGCACTACATGCTCATTATACAATCGAAAAAAATATAATTTGTTTACGTGATAAATACTGTACGGTAAGAAATATTTGATACCACAGCATGTACAAATAGACCTAATCAGAATAAATTACATATAATAATTTTATATTGACCCAAATCTTCAATAAATACACGATTATGGAGTCTGGTTCAGAATCAATATAAAAATTCATTATTTCGGTAAGTTCAGAAGACGTCACTGCGCAAAATTAGCACTCATGTAAGCAAACAATGAAGTAGAATTGTACACTTGGGAATTTTTTCGATAGCCATCTTCGGAGTTCGTAAATAAACAAAATAACCAAAAGTTTGACAACCCAAATACTGACTCCCTTCAGAATACACAGGGAGCAACAATTTTTAGGCAAATAATTTAAAATAAGGATTCCAAATATATGATTATGTAGGTACCGATACAAACCTTCTAGACTCATTAATAAACTTTTAGTTTCTAGGAAATCCTAGTGACATAATGATCATTGATTTTGGAGGGAGTGGATACGTTAGTTGCCAAACGGTTCAGAGATATTGCGGATTTGGCACGATGTGATGTCACTTCGAATTGTATCTATAGACATTTAAGAAATCAATTTCTTCCAGTAAAATTCCAAGCTTATCTCATCGCTTTGACTACCTCATGCCCTTGGTAATTCAAAAGGTCGAACGAAGAACTTCCTACTGATCAGTACAGATTGAGTAAGATCACTCATCACTTGCCGCTCGGTGAATTTCACTTCACGATTCGCTCCTCAAAATTTCTGATTTCTTTATCGTTGTACCACAATATTAAACTCATCAATTTTTTTTTGTTTAATTCGTACGCCCTTAAAATACAAGCTCAAGTTTCAATTTGATTAATGTTTATTTTTTTAAAACACCTACATTTTTCGAAGAAAAACAAAATTTCACCTTTTTTCGGTACGGTACCTAATTATCTCTCATTCTTTTTCTCAATACTTTCCAAAAATTCAACAAATGAAGGTTGAAGTCGAAGCAGCGACTTGTCTAACAGAAGTTAAGTAGAGGTTACTGATGATACTACGAAACCAGGATTTCCTCATGAAGTACAAGCAAAGTAAATATTATTACTAAAATTATTTAAAATGAACACAGAATTTCTACATAAAATCGAATTTCATTAATTCTAATCGTCACTTCATCTAATATTTGTTCCTTTCGCCTTACTTTCCGCAAAACAAAAATCGTCTAATTGAAAAAACAATGACTATCCGGATGTTTGTTTGGAGCCGTACGTCACAATTCGTACACTGTGTAGCGCCATCTACTATAACTCTGAGGAAGCTCAGCTTGACAGAAAATTCGTCAGATGTTGCGCTAAGTACACATGAAACAGGCTTAAGTAGAATCAAATATTCCATGTACTCCATCATTTGTGCTACGATTTTTCTGGCACCCTTGTCATCCAATCGTTGTAAGCTGGGGGTGAGAGATTGGCTAAAGGCTCGTATCTGGTTAGAGAGGGCAAATGTACGGGAATTTTCTTCATGTTATGCGACGAGGAAATGTTACCTAGAAGCTCGTCTCCTGTTGTGGGCTCGCGGTGACAGATTGGCTACAGCCCCGTGTCTGATGGACGGGGACAAACGAATGTAAATTCTCGCTATGCATAGCAAGAATACATGAATTTACTAAGAAGCTTGTCCCCTGCAACATATCTACGGGAAGAAATCAGTTTTAGCCCCGGTCAAGGTCATAGAGGGCATTGTGATAAGTGGGAAAAGGAAACTTTTTTCGGCGAGAAATCAACTCTGGCTCTGCTTCAAGTCAAAAAAGACAAGATCCCAAAAATGTTGATTTTGATAGGTGGGAGAATGGAAACTTACCAAGAAACTCTCTTCCATTACGAATTAACAGCAAAAAAACAGCTTCATCTCCGGTTTATCTCAATTCCCGGCTAGGCGAGGAAAGGTCCGAATTCTACCTAGGTTCCATTCTTTCGCCCAGGACAACCAGAATTATCCCTGTCTCTGATCTGAATCGGGCGCAAAGCTGATTCCTTGTCACGAGTTTACAACGGAGGAGGAACTTCTGTAAATTCATATCGTCTCCTGTAGCACATCGAAAATTTCCTCATGTTTGCCCGCTTCGATCAGACAAGGGGCTATAGCCGACCTCACACCACGATACGCAACAGACAACGAGCTTCTCGATATGATTCTACCAATGGCGTGAAACAACGAGAATTTCCGCAGGTATGCCCTCTTTCGAAATGTAGTCAACATTTGTCAACCCCCACATCGACTTGATACCGACATCAATGTGAAGTCGATTTCACCACCATAAACAGACTCTGAGAAAAGTAAATTTTCAGTCAATTTTCCATCGATCGACGGTGGCCATACGGGGGCCCTTGGACAACTAAATGGGTAAATCAGTGAAATTTTTCAGTCCTAAACATCGGAGGGAGGAGGAAGGCCTATCAGGTGTTATTGGCAAAGTGAACTACAGTGCTGCATCGAAGGGCAAAGTACAGCAAAAATCGTATCCGGCTGAGAGCTGCCGGCTGCACTTTGTCTCCTCGTCGACAGTGAATATAGGTCTCGTTTTTCACATGACATGTATCTACTTGGCACGAAAGTTGAAACTTGCATCCCATTGGTCATACAGATGCAATCTCCATTTAGGCTGAACTTTTCAACATTCAGGATTCCAAAACTTTTGCAAGGAAATATCCAGCCATAAGACAGACTCCCTCTGAAAGAGGATATAGAACGATGATGATGGGGTGATGGGATGATGGAAGTCCTTCAGTGCATGAAAATTCAATAAAACTTAGCCCTGCCTTTTTCGTATGAAGTTCTTAAAAGTAGGTGGACTACAGATTTACTCACTTCCAGTTTTTACTAAAACAACAGACCTTATATACTGACGAACTAAAGTACCTCCAGAACAGTGATACCCAAAAGTATGGACTGTTTGACTTCTCAAGTGATGCGATGACATCGTAATAGCAATTTAACGTACGCTCACGTCATAATCGTGATTAACGATCCTCGTTGTCCACGGCTCCTCGTTAGACACATCAGCTCGTCATTTTCACAGCACAATAAGAAACTATCAACACTTTTTTTCAAAATCAAATAGCTTGTCTAACATTGGTTTAATTAGCGTGCACTGTCATTGCATTCTTCACCTCACGATGGATCGCGCACAGAAGCTTTTCAACCAACTTTCTTTTGTCGTCGACTATTCGTTAGTTCTCGATCCGAGTAGATGAGAAAGAAAAAAAAAAAAAGGATTAAATACGCGGTACCGCCTAACTAAAGACGATGTCAAAGGCGGCAGCGCGGTATCTTTTACATTTTCGGCACCTTTCTTTCGTACCTACCGTCAATAAAAACACCTTCTATTATGTATCTTGTGTACAAGGCCATAGTGCGTATATCTCGTCACCATTATACCGAAACCGAGAAATGAAAATGGATTTAAATACCCTATCGGTTTCCAAGTTCCAGGCGATAAGAGTAATGGCTATTTGATAAGACTACCTTTTCTCTCTCTCTTGTCCTGTATTAAGAAGGCCCCACTTCGATAAGTACATTGTACCGTATTGCATTCAATTTATTGTCGATTGTGTTTTCTTATTTTCCTACAAATTATACGGAAAGAAGGAATATAGACGTGTCCACACACTCGGGTGTAGACGAACGCGTAAAATTATAAGTGGTATCGCCGTTTCGCCGGCATTGTGTCATTGAACGATGCATTCTTCATTCTTTTGTAGCGAATATTCGATAAAATATTTTTGGTAATTTATCGTAAGGCCTGGCTAGATGCGAACTCGAGATATCTGTGTTAAGTGGGTGCCATTCTCCCCACCGATATAATAGACCAACACGCGGACAAGGCACTCCAGAATGCGTACCGGTATACTTTGTATACTACTGGTCTAAAGGCGCTTGAATAGTTGTTCAAAATCGGAGAGCAAATATGATAAAAAGGTATCCTCCTTGTTGCGCTAGAATTGCTTTGTCGATATCAAAACTCGGAACTCTCGACATCCTTTCCGTTTATAATCATTCAACTTTTCCGGATGTTCGCAAAATATGCAGACAGAACGTTTATCTCGTATTGCTTTGACATTCGATGGACCAAAACTCTCGAGCTTTTAAATAATTGTTTTTCGAGAGAACACGATCTACTCGAAAGCGTTTTACCACCGTGATTTAGTTGACGAAAAGAAAACGCCTACCTAAAGTAATATTATGTAATCAAGCTTGCCTCAACGAATGCGGACTTTCTGTTTCACTCGAAACTTATCTACTTCAAAGTTTCATCCTTGCTATTCTCATAGATAATCAAATCTCTTCAACGTCATTCGTTGTAAGTTTCGACTTGTATAAATTTCTGGAGTGGACATTCTTGCAACGATGATAACAAGGACGGATATTTTTCGCCATGATCAGAAGTTGTCGACTGAAACGCTTGGCCACCGGCAAATTCTGATTTGGAGGTGTGTATTCATAATTAAATTTCAAGTTTCCGACTCGCACTCAATCGCAGGGTATTTATTGATGACCAATTCGTTTCTGTGTTCCAACCTGGATTTTGCTACAGGTGAGTTCTCCCAACACTTTTCTCTTAAAAGTAGTTCAACAGTATTCTGAATTTTGGTTTAAGGTCTAGAACCACTCTTAAGAACTCAATCGCTTCAATGGTCTTCTCTACAACCTCAGCTCCCGAGCTGGTAAGATTCTGTAGTTGATGGGAGTCTATTGGGAAGCCTTGGCCAACCCACTAGAGAAGCTTGATTTCTACCCTCTACCTTGAATGAGATATGAAATCTGGCTCTGCATTCATATCAAGTGCATTCAACTCGAGTCCAAATAATGATTTAACCATTACATATGTATTCTACCTCAAGACAATTTTCGAGCTCACTACAACTGTCTGTATCTTTTCTGAACTTCCGCCCTAATCTCAAAATTTACGTCCGAACGTCCCTACGAATATGACCTTGGGACTTGGACAATTTTTATACCTCAGCCCTACTCATGATTCCGGAATTTGAGTCCGGGCGTCCGTAGGAAATAGTATTAGGCTTACCACCTGACTTATTCGACTTGAACTAGGCTAGGACCTCTCCTTATGTTATACTGGCTTTATACTAGGATTATATTAGTCTTATACTAGACTTCACCTTACATACAGTACTCTGGGTTAAGCGCTCGTCCAGCCTTTGTTAACATACGGTACACTGGACGGATGATACGACCAAAGAGACCGGGAAAAAGGCTGAGGAACAGGGATCCAGAAACGGAACAGCTCGTTAAAGTGAAACGCTCAGCTCTCAGAAAGTGGATGGGTTCAAAGAAACCAGAGAACAGAATGAATCACCAAAGAAGATCTGCACTTCTTCTTCTTGCGCTGCCATACTCCCAGAGCGTTGGCGGTTATCATGACGTCGATGTCTCATGCAATGATGCGGAGAGAACGCGTTTCTGCCGCTCGGCATAGTTCTCCAAAGCTGGATACTCCCGTCCAATTACGTATATTCCAGAGCCATGACATTGTTTTCCGGCCGATTCCGCGCCTTCCTCCTTCTATCTTCCCTTCCAAAATCAACTGTAGAAGGGAATATTTTTCTTCTCCGCGAAGTATATGGCCGAGATAACTGATCTTTCGCTCTTTTATATTGTTGAACAACTGTCTCTCTACATCGGCCATGTCCAGGACTTCCGAGTTTCTCAATTTCTGAGTCCACGATATCTTCAGCATTCGGCGAATTGTCCACATCTCGAACGCCTCCAGCCGGTTTATTGTTCGTACTTTCAGTGTCCATGCCTCCATTCCGTATAGTAGGACTGACCATACATAACACTTGACCATTCTGTAACGTGTTGGAAAGGCCAGGTGCTGATCACATAAGAGCCGTCTGTACTTTAGGAACGCCTGTCTCGCTAGTCAAACGAAAATACAGAGGCAGATGCAAAGACACAGCTGGGATCAGTATTTACCACTTTTTACCTAACCAAAATATGAGACTCGTACTATCATAAATTACTAGGCGAAGAAGAAGGGAGAACGAGCGGAGCGAGTAAACCCTAAAAAGCTAGTCAGCCTAACACACAGTAAGCAAACTTATACTCGGTTAGGGATGGGGGCAAACGAGTGGAGCGAGTAAACCCTGGAGAGCTATAGTTAGCTTGACATACAGTATACTTGGCTTATACTAGCCCACGCAAGTGGGGCGTAAGCCACTCAATAATTACTCGTACCATGGAGGATAGCCTTCACTTGATTAACTTGTAAAAGCAATCAAAAAATGACTTCGTTTGCAATGATTTACCTAATTTCGATGATATGTAGATGACGATATCACTTGGGAGCCATTGTCGCCGCAGATATTCGACGAATCTTTCGTTTGTACCATTAAACTGGATCGCTACCATTTCAATGTCCAATGCCAAATGAGATTCCTGCAGCAATGGTAGTGCTTTCGTCATGCAGTACGCCTAGCCTTTCTCGGCATAGGGTCATCCTCCAACATTTGGTCCGTGGTGCCGAGTTGTCTCCTCTTTCTTCTCAACGCCTGCAAAAAGAAAGGGGTAAAAAAATTCTGAACACAATATGCGGTAGTATCTTTAGCTTTCTGCGACCAAGCCAGTAAAGTTCATTATTAAGAAGATATTGCGAGTTTAAGAAAAAAAAAGAGAAGAAAGTGAAATAGTTATACCTAATTACATGTATCTAACAAATAAAGAGAACGTATTTATCAAGGAAGGTAATCAGTCTTATTCGGGGGAAAAGGAGTTAGTATCCTGAGGAAAAGTCCGCGCCCCCTCCGACCTTTTCGACGTTACAAATAACCTTGACCTCATTTAGGAACTTGGAAAATTTCGAGCTCCAATCCTTCGTAGAGGGTACTTCAAAAGTCGGTTCAACCCACCAAGAGCAGGCAGTTCGGGCATTTTGACAGGTAATTACTTTCGGCGTTGGCTCTGATAAGGTCGTGTAGTTGGATGATCGTTCTGTCAATATTTGTAGAGCAGAAAAGCGTGAGCCTCAGATCTATAGTCCTCGGTCAGGTCGAACATTCCCAAAAAAATCAATATTTGATGAGTTTCTCTGATTTTTTCATCGATGCGGGGTAAGCTATGACTGCCACCGCAGTAGACCGCGTGAAATCAATAGTCAATATTCGGGCTGAATATTATTCACTATCTTTACTTTAAAATGTTCATTTTTCTTTTTCCTCAAGTCGCAGCGGTACAAATTGTGTCACTGGGAGCCGTGCACTTCCATGAGCCGGAGATGTACCCTCCCGAGATTAGGGGAGAATTCTTCAAAATTCGACATTTATGAACGAGGCAATACAACGAGAAGATTGTCCTTATAACGAAGGTGAAAAAATAAATTATCCAAAAAGAACAAATTTATTAATTCAAATGAATTTACAACCGTATGAACATTCAAATAATACAGGCTGAGCCAGCTTTCGGCTAAAAAGCCATTATCAAAGCAATACGAAGCACAGACTGAAGTAATTACAAGTACGACACGAACAGGAAACCGAAACCGCGTGAGGGAGGGAAGGAAGAAGATGACGGAATTATGGTGATTCATGACTAGAACAATAAACCTTCTCGATAAACTCATCTTCTGGAATAAACTGGTTAAGAAGAGTAACTTTAGTACCATGTTTATGGCGGACGATTTCAATATTTTCAAGAGCAATACGTTTCCTATAGGAACTCTCATTATGAAGCAAGGTAATAGAGCCCTCTTCGAACTTATGATTTTGCGATATAAGGTGGTCGGCAAAAGCAGACTCACCTACAGAATTGGACTTCCAAGCCTTCATATGTTCTTTCTCTCTTATTTTAAGTTGGCGACTAGTTTCACCTATATAAACACCCTCACAATCCTGACATTTAATTTTATAAACACCACTCGACTCATTCTTCGGGATGCCATCCTTAGTATTACTAAAAATTCTTTTAACAGCAGTGATACAGTAATAAACTGGTTTACAGCCAAAAGGTTTTAAGACCCGAAAATTTGCCCAAATAGGGGAGGCAAAACCATCTATTAGATTTATCATTAGTATTACGAGGGAGGGAGGTAGTCCCATCAAGAAATTTTTTGATTAATTTTTTCCTTATGAAACCATCGATATCGATATCTAAATGATTGCGAATGGCCAAGTTTTTAATGACCGAAGCCTCTTTAGAGAACTCTGAGGAGCTCAGAGGAACGTGGACAAGTCTGTGAACTAAGGAGTTATAAGCAGCATATTTATGGGAAGGGGGCAGAAAGAAGACCCATCTATGGTCATGTCAGTGCACGTCCCCTTCCTAAAGATGCCGAACTCATGATGGTTATTAAAGACAGTAATGGAGAGGTCCAAGAAATTGACGTGAGAGCCACCAACCTCCATGGTGAATTTTATAGAAGGATATAAACTATTGATGTATTCAAGGAACGCATCTCTCAGATGGTCAGGGCCGCTCCACAGACACAGAACGTCATCGACGTACCTGTACCAGTAAACGATATGGGCCAGGGAGGCAGGAAGGCAGGAGAATAACTCGGTTTCAAGCCTAAACATGAACACCTCAGAAATGAGGGAGCCCAAAGGTGAACCTATAGGTATCCCCACCTCCGAGGGGAACTCATAAATTTTACCATTAAATAAACAGAAGTTAGGATTCCAACAGGTATTAAGCAAATCAAAAAATTCAGAAATCTCCTCGTGGGAAACTTGAGCAGAAACTAAAAGCTCACCCAAACATTGAAGCGTAGGGGCCACTGGAAGGATTAATTCTATAAAGATTGTCCTTGTCCTAGGCTTGGGGTGAAAGAAAGGCGATCGAGGTGGACGAAAGAGGAGAAATTCTCCCTGTGTTATGCTGATGAAAGAAAATAATAGCGAGAAAATTTTTTCTATTGTGAGCTCGGGGTGAGAAAACGGTGATCGCCCCGCGTTCGAACAAAGCGGGAGAATACGCGAAAATTTTCGGTGTTATGCCAATGATGGAAGCTTCACTTCTATCAAACGCCGGGCGATCGCGGTTCTCTCCCTGCGATCTCACGGTTTCCGGACAATTCATCCCCCTCAATTCATCGCGCTCATTTCATCCCATCAGATTCAAATTCTTCCCGGGCCAAATTAATCCCGGACGAATTCATCGCCGTCATTCATCGCCGTCAAACAATTCGTACCAGGACCTTCAAAACGGTACCCTCCTTCTTTGCTCAATTGTTCACAGTGCACTTTCTACGTTGGGAAAACGTTTTTCCGGCATTATATTTTCTCATGACGAACCGAACCGAATGCTCCTACCGTCGCGTAATTGAGGAGGTAAAAGGTATGAGACACCTCAATCCAGAGTCAGTAATGATGGACTTTGAAAAAGCGGCTATGAATGCTTTCACGAACAAATTTCCAAACATCCAAATTCGAGGTTGCTTTTTTCGTCTATCAGATTGTGTATGGCGAAAAGTCCAACATTTCGGTTTGCAAATAAGATACGGAGAAGACGAGGAATTTTCAATAGCAGTTCGTCTTCTACCTGCGTTAGCCCTTGTTCCTGAAGAAGACGTTGTCGAAGCATACGATCTGATACGCGAATCTCCATATTATACCGACAACAGTGACGATTTGGATCGGCTTGCCGATTATTTCTTGGATACATTCGTGGGGCGTCTCATAACCCGAAGAAAAAGACAACGTCCGATGTTCCCTCCAAAATTGTGGAATTTGTACACATCCGCGAAGGAAGGTCTTCCTAGGACCAATAACAACGTTGAAGGATGGCATAACTCGTTCGCTTCAATGGTTAGTGCTTCTCATGTAAATATAGATCGTTTCATTGACGCTTTGAAGGAAGACTATGTATTGACTTCAAAGAAATTTGACGACGTCGCACAAGGTGTGGGGACTACCTCTAAGAAGAAGTACAAAGACGCCTCTCTTCGCTTGAAAAGTTTAGCAGAGAAGTACGAAGAATATAGAGATCAAGACGACGTGTTAGAGTACTTACGCGCGGTTAGTTATAATTTTAAATTGTGAGTAATACAAATACCGTGATTGAAATTGACGTGCTCTTTCAGGCAAAAAATATTTTTTATTGTGATATACATATGTACAAATTATGAGATGTATGCAAAGTGTTACAATTATACGTGAGTTATAGTGATTTGTCATCGGGATGAATTGAGGGGGACGAACTGAGCGGGATGAATCCGTAATGGGGACGAAATTTATCTGGGGATGAGCCCCTCGCGATGAATTGTGCGGGATGAATTGAGGGGGATGAATTGCGCGGGATGAATTGTCATAGAATCCGATCTCACAACAGAAAAATTTTTTTATATATTTCCCTGATTTTTTCATTAGCGGGGTAAGCTATGACTGCTACCGCAATAGACCGCGTGGAATCAATACTCAATGCTCGGCCTGAATAATACGCCCTCCTGACATTTACTACCTTTACTTTAAAATGTTTATTTTTATTTTTCTCCAAGTCGCAGCGGTACAAACTGTGTTATTGAGAGCCGTGCACTTGCGTAAAGTGAAAGAATCCCATCTCAAGATAAGAGGATATATTCATGAGCGAGGCAATACAAGGAGAGGATTGCTCTCATAGTTGGAAGTTGAAATCCGAAATAAAGGCGAGAAGAAATAAAATATTGTTCGTGTCTCTGGAGGAGACATGTGCCTTCTGTCTTGACGGGTTTTCTACTAATTTCGTGGTCGACTATCTTTGAATTTCTTCTCTATGATGTTTTATCAAGTTTATGCATCAATCGCATTAAATCTCTTAATTGCTTGTAATATTTTCTATATTATTTCGATCGTTAGAGCTCCAGGGTGAATTTCATGTATTTCTCTCCCTATACTAAAGACCCAACTTTTTCAGGCTCACCTTGATGTAAAACCAGACGACCTAATGTTGTCGCAGTAATGGTGTAAGTAACACCAATACTCACGTGATAGAATCGGCATCCTATACCAGGATTATCGATTTCAAGAGCGACAAACAGAATAAAAGAGATGGATACGTTTAAATCCTTCTAACATTTTGCCGCTCGATCTCAAAAAGAAAAATGTTTCCGAGTTAAGAAAATACCGCCTTACATCGTAGTTTGCACTCAATATATAATATACAGATACGCATAATAGCGAGTTTATTAAGCTATACTGTTTTCATATCTATCAGATCGAGTTTATGCTAGGGTGCGGCAGCACAGTTCCTATATAGCGTTCACAGGAGTGTGAATTCATAAACCCTTTACTGATCAGTCAATCTAATGTATTTGTACCTCTATATACGAATAAATCTAACGTTCATCGTGACAACAAAATTTCCGCAGACTTCGCGCGGTTTGACGTCATATAAACGAAACTCGTAAATTTGTGTAAAAGTACAATAGAATATTTGTACGTATAGTGAAATGATGTAGTGTCTGTAACAGCGCCAACTTTTGGGGAGCTTTCGCGGCGAGACGAAGGAGAAGACGAAGAAAAAAGCGACGACAAAGCGTGTATAGTTATATAATATAATATAATGTTTATCGCCGATACAAATATTACAGTTCATACCCCTTTAAAGGAAACGGACATAACGAAGGCTATTTATCATGACCGGGTCCGCCCTACTCGAAGACAAAACTGATGATAAGGTTCTCATAGTAATGATGTAGTGCAGCGCTGCCTTTTATTATGTGTCCGGCTTTTTCAAATCATTACCATAACTCATGATGGATAACTTTTGCAGCCTTTATTTCCCAACACCGTTGCAAGGGTTTAGCGCGACTTCATAATAATATCCACGTTCGCGCTCGCATTATTGTTACATAACGAGGCGAGGCTCGAATTTGCGGCTCTCGGTTTGTCGTCGGAAGCGGGGACGGTGTACCCGCCCTACGAAACGCGCTTCGCGCCCCGAACGCGATTTCCTCTCGGCGGCGACGTTCGAAATTACAATGCACTTTTTTTTGCTTCTCTCGTCGCGTCCTTTACACGGTGAAATGCTAACGTAACACAGACGTATACATATTTGCCCCTGACAACGTTACGGTTATTAGCGGAATGAAAATTTTGATGGTAATTTACATTTGTCACGTGTTCAGCGCCATTGATTCGCAACCGCATCATCGCCTACATGTGTACGAAAGTCCATAATACTCGCCTTGTTCGACAACTCTTTAATTTTATCGCGTTAATACGTTCGCAAGGTGGAATTCAGCTTCCCTCAAATAGCTCGATTTATCATCTCGCCAACCGGGGCGACTGTGCACGTTTTGATGACGTAAGCTAAAATTAATCGGGAAATTTAGGCGAGGAGAATATACAGATTGCGAAACTCACGGAGGGCGCATACCTTCACTCTTAAATTTTCTTACTTAGAAGAAACTTGGGTACTTTTAGTTGACGATAGAAATCACCTCTAGAAGAACCAATAAGAACTAATCCATAGATAAGTGGCTTTCACAATTCTTATCTGTAGATATGTGAAGTTCTTCTCATTGTTTTACCCTCGACAACAGATTTGACATGAGTATTGAATTCTGATGAGTTCAAACTCACAAGAGCCTACAGTCGACCCTAGGGTGGTCCAAAATGATGTTAACAGTTGAATGGAGATTTTCACTAAATTTGTTGTAGCGCAGAAACGCGAAACGTTAGACGTATAACTCGAAAGTACGAAATTTGTATCCAATTTTATCTTTAATTTGCGCCAAATATGAAGTCTCAACGACTTTTTTGAGCCGAGTTATTGACCAAAATGTGCCTAAAATTCACCAATTCGCCAGGGTTCCCAAAATAGGGCTTGAAAATTAATTAATTTACAGTATTGAGCTGAATTTCAATAGTTTTATTAATAAAATTATTGTTTATCAAGTGAATTTGGACGGGGAAAACGAGAAAAATAGTAATAAAATCCTAAGACGCACCAAAATGGGTCAATAGGCCCAAAAAGGATCAAAATTCCCCCAAGTTGGAAAATCGTTCAAACTTTTGAATTGTAATTCGATTTCTAAGTGGAATTTCGCGGTGAGTCCGAAAAAAATGTTTGAAAAATTCTTGGAAGCACCGACATGAGTTAATAAGCCCAAGAAAGGTCAGAATTTCCCCTAATTGAAAAACTGTTCAAACTTTCAAATTTTAATTCGATTTTTAAGCGGAATTTTGCGCTGAGACCGAAAAAATGCTTAAGCATTTCTTCGAAGCACCAAAAAGGGGTTAATGGGGCCATAGGGGCCAAAATTTTCCCAAATCGGAAAATTGTCCCAACTTTTAAATTTTAATTCGATTTTCAAGTCGACTTTTGCGCTGAGTCCGAAAAAAATGCTTAAAAAAATACTTCGGAGCACCAAAATGGGTTGATGGGCTCAAAGAGAATCAAAATTCCTCCAAGATGAAAAATTACGTAATCTTCAAAAGTTGTGTTCAATTCTGAAGTAAAATTTAAGGCCGAGTCCGAGAAAAATACTGAAATTGCTCTAGATGATCTCCAAAATGAAAAATCAAAAATTGTTCTCATTCTGCAGTAAAATTGTTGATTTAGGGGATGGAAGGAATGTCGACAAGTTCATCTGCCGTCGATTACTCGCGGAGTGAGAGATCGATTAGCGTCGGGTGACAGATACGAAAGCGGAAATTGCGGAAATTCTCCCCATTTGGGGATTAAAGGGAGACGACAAATTCATCTTCCGTTGAAGGTTTGTGGTGAGAGATCGACTAGGGCTCTGCGTATGACCAAAGCGGGAAAAAGTTAGAAAACTCTCGTTGTTTCAGTCAAAGAACGCAAAGTTGGTATTCTGTTGCGTGCTTGCGATGAGAGATCAACTGACGCCCCACCTATGAACGAAGCGGGCCAAAGTGCAAAAACTCCTTGATTGAGGCAATGGGAGGATACCGCAAATTCGGTCTTGCTCGTGATGGGCGATCAGCTACAGATCAGTCTTTGATTGAGGCGGACGAAGGCTCGGACTTTCTCGGGGTTTCACCCGGAGGAGGAAATGACACCTACAAGCTCGACTTTCGTTATGAGCTCGCGATAAGAGAACGATCAAGATCCCGTGTTTGACAAGGTAGGCGAATGATCCCTAGAGAATGATACCGGCGACTTCGTTTTCCCTTACATGCTCGCGGTAAAAGATCGACTGAAGCCCCGTGTATGATCAAGGCGTCAAGGCGGGTGCTGCCGCTAAAACTCCTGTTGTTTTGGGCGAAGGAGAGAATGGTACTGACGACTTCGTTTTCATGCTCACGGTAAGAGATCGACTGAGGCCCCGTGTATCATCAGGGCGGGAGCTTCCACAAAAACTCCTGTTTTTTGAGCCCATAAACGCATTTTGGTGCTCCGGGAATTTTTTAACAATTTCATTCAGATTCAGCGCCAAATTTTATCTCAGAAGCGAGAAAAACTCTGAAGATTGTGCGATTTTATCATTTTGGGGATATTTTGACCTTTTATGAGCCCATAAACGCATTTTGGTGCTTCGCAGAATTTTTCAACAATTTTATTCAGATTAGGCGCTGAATTTTATCTCAGAATCGAGAAAAACTTCGAAGATTACGCAATTTTTCATTCCGGGGAAATTTTGACCCTTTTTGGGCCTATCAGCCCATTTTGAAGTTTCGTAGGGTCATTTCGGTATTTTTTTTCAGACTCTGCGATAAATTTTATCTCAGAACCAAGAAAAACTTCGAAGATTACGCAATTTTTCATTTTGGGTAAATTTTGACCCTTTTTGGGACCATTGAATCATTTTGGTGCTTCTCGGAAATTTTTAACCCTTTTTTGGGGGTTCAGCACTAAATTTTACAAGAGTATCGAAAGAAATTGAGGGATAACGCGTTTCTTGACGCCACAAACTAGATTCCTTGCTAATTAACAACTTTAGGAGCCCCTGTGTCAAATTTCTGGCACATTTTAGTCCATAACTCGGTTCAGGAAAGTCGTAGAGACTTCATGTTTGGCGCAAATTAAATATAAAATTGAGATACAAGGTTCGTACGTTTGAATTTACGTCTAACGTTTCGCGTTTTTGCGCTACAACAAATTTAGTCCAAATCCCCATTCAACTGCTAACATCATTTTGGACCACCCAGTATAGTGTTGTATTTAGCGTGGGTCGCATTGCTTGAGATCGAACTGTTTCCCAGTTCACGCGAATTTTCACCTGATCCTTAACCCAAGTCGAACTCGCGATAAAAGAGTAAAATGTACGGTGGCAAACAGAAAAAAAGAAGCTATTAATGATAGGAGTCCTCAAATTAGGACAAAGTTATTGATAACGTCATTTAGTTACAAGGTCGTATCGCTAAATCGTAATGGTTTTTATAGGCGTATTCCCAGGGTTATGAGCTTATAAACTTATAAAATTGTAAAAAGAGTTAGCGGTCATTGCACCTTCTTCCTAGATTTTTCGACGACCTGTCCTGAATTTCGTCTCTTCGTGTTGAATTTGAATTTGTGAAACTCCTGAAGTCCCATGCCTCGATATGTAATTATCAAAATTTTTATTCCGTCGAATTTTTCCTTTACATAAAGATTGAAACCGAGTGCTATTCCCATCATGTATAGCTTACTTCCTTCCGGTGAACCTCAGCAATTGGTATTAACATTGATGGGTTCGAGAGAATCACCCATCAGCTCGAGCCCTCCCTTCCTCTACCACGTTCGTTGGAACTAGTGCAATTTCACGTTCTACTTTTGCTCTCAGCTCATCTTCAGTAGCACCGCTGACTGCAAGTAGGGCGTCGTCTGCAAAACAGAAGTAAAGCGTCCACCTTCTGCGCATGCCCTTTACCACTGAGTTGTACCCGATGTTCCAGAGCACCGAGCCAACCACGCTACCTGCAGGACAGTTTCTCACCAGCAACTGTTCTCTGTTGTACTGCACTACGAGCTGGTCGAAGATGTGGCTCCATAGTGTACGGTCGAATACGCCCCTTATGTCAAGCGCCATCATTCGCTTCTCTTAGTTTCTGAAATCTTTTGCGACTAAGGGTAAATGGGCAGCTCTTCTTGCGATCGGGTATTAAAAAGGCATACATTTAATCGCACGCCTCAAATAACGAAATTGCCCGCCTGTCGATAACACGCCAAGGAAACAAAATTGACACATCTGAGAAATGTATTACACGGATAAAAACGAAGTAAGTAGTGCACACATCCTCATATAAGTTCTCAAGATCCAAAACACTAGAACTCCTATGAAACGGACAAATACATAAAGTAAGTAGTGCACATATATTGATATAAGTTGTGCACACAAAATCAAAACACTGAAAATCTCTATTGAAGAGGACAAATACACCATCATGTAAGTAGTGCACTTATTCCCATATAGTGCACACTTAAGAACATGCAGAACAATGTGCGATCCACATTTAATTCATTCAACTATAATATATCAAGTAAGTAAACCTGATACAGGAAGAAGAAACAGGAAAGAAGATAATGGAATGCTTTGGTTACTGACAAGTTAGCACAAGCCTCAAGGCAGCATTCCAAGTTGTTTTTTTTTTGTTTTTTTTTTGTAAACCATATATTTTATAAAGAAATTACAATATTGATACATATTAATGCAATTAACAAATATAAGTTTCCAAATAATTTACAATGGCAAAGCCCAACCGCTTCTTGAATAAATCCGAGTTCAAGACTACATGGTACCTGCCTTCATAATGACGAACGCCGAGAAGAGTCGACATTAACATCCGTCTACCACTTGAGATGTGCAGCGTGAAAAGGTTCCTGTAGATCGAAAGGAAGCTCCAAATGGGCTTGAAGATTAGACTCCATCAAGAACCTTGATTGCCAAAAAGGGCCTGCGAAAAGGAAGAGTGGAATTGGCAAATCACGGGAAGGATCAGAAGTGCGAATATTGTCAAAACGGCGAACTCTTGAATACAAGTCAATAATGAAACGTCCACGGCTATTGCACTGACCCATATAACTACCGCGCATCCCCTTGGCATCATACTTCTGCCGAATCACCTTATTTTGACGACGAACCGCAGTATTTGACCAACCAGAGAAGATCTCACGACAATGCTCGAAATCCAAGGCATTAACCAACTGACTCGACTGACTCCTTCGGGTTGGAACAACTGGGAAAACACCTCCATCAACAGTCATACCTCACTCATGAGGAGTTTGAGGTTTATTATGGGGAGGCAATCTCTACTGTCAAGCCCATCCTGACTGGAGTTCCTCACAATAAATGCAGCAAAATTATCTTCTTTTCAAATACAGGTTGTGTGCCAGTCCTGGCGTGCATTTACGGCGTTCGTCATGGTTTCAACGTCGTGTCAGTTTTTTTCCATGGCGGGAGGGGAACTGGCGGTCAATATAATTTTATGAGGCGTGCACTTATATATTTCCCTATTAAAAATAATGACATGATTAAATTCAGGAGAGCCGAAATAAGTACATTATGAAATCGATCCCAAGAAAGCTAATATTGCTTATCCCAATATATGAGGAGAGGAGCTGGTATTACAAAAGCTCACCCTCTGCCCTACAGTAAATTTTGATGGATGGAATCCTGATCTCAACCATTTTGTTTTGGCATCACATCATGAAGAGTAACTTTTTCTCAAAGAAACATGCGGTTCGCCACCGTACATAACAATTTGTCTATAAGAAGAACTATAAAAAGCATACAAAGCTTTCAAAAAAACATCGCCATATTTTCATCCGTGGTTCTTTCAATTTTTTCGTTATTCATGAGTGTGTAAATAAGATTTAGTGTTTTATTTCTTTCTGGTGTGCAAATGTTCGTTCACAAATACTAGACTCGTCTTAGAAAATAATCAACCAAAAATTTTATAAACGATACGCGTGCATTCATGTCGACACTCAAATCACCTTCAGTTCTCTCACGAAAAGCTCAAGCAACTTTTGATTTCACTTTCTACAGAATATGACACACTTCTATTTTCTCAATGTATTTTTATTTTTTTTAGATTTCACTTTTATAGCAGAGAGTTTAAAGGAACTACGTTTAGAAGCTGTAACCAATTTTCAGGGACTTGGATATCTTTTCGCGTCAATGAAACTAGAAGGTAAGGAGTTCATGCTCTCATTTGAGTCCCCGAGCTCATCTAAAGAACTTTCATTCTCATCTGTGCATATACTGTAGAAAGAGGATACAAACATCAGCTCCTAATCAGTTATATTTTCTCATTGCTCGAAAGGGCGGGAAAGGTACCGAGAAATCGACGAGGAAACAAAAGATGAAATTTGTCGGCATATTTTCTCCAGTCGTTTTTTCGAAAAAGACCATCGAGTACACGCAAGTCCGACCGAGGAAACGGTACGTAAAAAATTGAAAAAAAGACATAGAGAGCTTTTTGACGAGCTATACGTAAGGACGAAGCGAAGCCAAAGGCGCCGCTCCAAGAAAAAGATAAAATACATCCACCAAAATCCAGATATGTTCCGCCTCGTGGCTGTTGATAGTTCGACGCACACAGAGGCCGTTTTCACGTGCCTTTCAAGACACACACTAGCGGGTACCATCCGGGAGTATTTTGTATCGTCGGACGGCTATAATATGAACAAAGAAATCAATGCAAATGGGTGGAACGATTTCATCGCTGGGAGATTCGTATTCGAAATCGGTTTCTCAGACAATTTGATAATGGTTGCTTTGGCTGAGGAGACGGGCCAGTCACTAGTGCAAGGATCGGAACGAGTAGAAAAATTCTATTTAGAGCGGAGGATGAGGCGTAAACCAGGTGAGCGGAGAGTGTATTCTCTCGGTTGAATATTTCACAGAGGAGGTACATTCATATCGATATGTTGTAGTCGAACAACCAGAATCTGATCCGGTGTGTTCGCTGTCGAATTCTAAAAAGCTTAGACTTTGCACGATCGTGATGGGCTCGAGCGGGCTGCGTAGCGAATATAAGTTCGAACCTCAAAGTATTTTCCTCGAGCTCACCTGCGTTAGCAAAGAAATATCCTTTAAAACTAGAAGAGGGCTTGCGGCGTCCAGGAGAAAAGTGTACAAAGAGTGGATGATTGGTTGTAAGCCTCAAAGTCTCCAAAACTTGTACCAGCATGACCTACTTTACATATCGAGAGGATATGCTGCTAATTGCGCGTATGTATATAAATTCGTATCGGGATTGGTTCACTTATATCATTTTGTGGATAATGTAAGTTTATTATCAGGTTAGTTTGTAGCTTCGATTAACTCATATAATCTACTTAAGATCGCAGTGCTGTTCCTGCCGAAAATTTGACAATAAAATCTTACGAGGTGTGTCTGTACAGCTGCTTCTGCACGTGTTTCAATCAAGAGTAATGGTGAATGAATGAGCTTACATATTTTCTACATTCGATGATCATGAAACGAGCTTTAGAATGAACATATGTTTTCTAACATTCGCATTACTTTGCATTGTATATATTAATGTGAGTGAAACTGCAAAAGAATTTCAACTAAGCGCCGTGACTCGATTCCAAGGACTACCGCAATTCTACGAGATGATAAAATTGCAAGGTTTTGTTTTTATTTCTCTAGGATATTATGATGAACTTTTCTCAAACGTAGAAGGTACTGTGGGCTCAATATCTAACGAGAGAAATGAGTTCGAATAAATCAAAAGCCTTGCCCACGGAAAGGAGAGCTTATTTGAACGCAATTATTGGTCTCCTCGAGGGGGAGGGAACAGAATGTGAGCCTGGGTTATTCGAGAATGCCCCATTTTGAGACGAGTTGTTGCCGTTTCTTCGAGGCTCATTCCGGTTTTCGGATGTCTATAGGAAAAGGGCTCAAAGTGTATTTCGAATTTTGCGTTCAGATAGATAGTTGGGGTCATATTGCGCAAAAATTTTGGAGAAGGCCTGGTTGGGACTCGCACGAAATGGTGTTATGACTTGATGAATCGACGCAGAGGTTTTTCCCAGGATTCAAAGAGTCGCAATAAGTCTGGGAGGAAGACTAGGTACCTCATCTGTCCCGAAATAATAAGAGCCACTACAATATTTCTTCATCTCGATTGCAGCTCGCACTAGGAAATTCAATATCGACGCCGAAACGAAGCACGGAATCTGCGGAGCTATCTTGATTAACCCGTTTTTTGAAATAACTCACGAAAGAATGCTCATCATGACTCACAAACCGAATCGCAAAGACCTCATGAAAAGGTACCCGGACATTTTCAATGAACTGTACGTAGAGTCCAGCCGTCGGTCTTGCTTTTTACCTTCGAAGAAAGTAGAGTACACACACGTTAATCCGGATACGGAACGCGTAGTTTCTGTGAGAACGGAGTCCGTCTCTGAATCGAGCCACTGTTACGCGGAATCCGTTTTCGTTTGTCTTTCTCGCGATACGCAGTCAAATACGATAAAGAAGTATTTCGTATCTTCCGACGATTATAATACGAATAGAGCGATCAACGCGAGCGGAATGAACGATTACATCGCTGGTAGATTCGTATTTACCATCGGTAATGACGATAAATTACTCGTGCACGCTCTAGCCGAAGAGACCGGATACAGATTTAGATCAGGAGATGAAGACATAGAAAAATTTTACTTGCACAAGAGAAGAAATCGCAAACCGAGTAAGTGCCTCCAATCGAGACAAAACGTCTCTTTCTTAAGACATTCCAAGGGCTCGGCTCTTGACTAGCGCTCTATAGGACCTCTTTCTCACCTCCACCTACGATAGCTTCAACTACACTAAAAGGGAAGTTATAACGGGACTCCATCTTGTATTATGGTTGAGTCGATAGCTGATAGCTGCGTAAGTCATAATATTCCAAAAATGAAGAACTTGAATACAAGTGCAATCATCAACTGCAGACTTATAATCCTACACAAGATGGAGTTCCATTATGGATCTCCTCCTATAGTGCTTCAGGTGAAACCGTTCATATTCAAAAGTGTGTATCTCCCTCAATTTCAGAACCAGATACATTAATTTCAAGATGATCTCCCCCTCCCCTCTTTATCCATCCTATTCTATAAGCATTACTAATGAAATAAGAACGCCAGATCTCACCGAAAAAGTTTCTCAAACATTGATGTAATCTCTAGTGTTCTGTAGATTTCTTTCACTATCCCTCAATTATTCCTCCAAAATTAAGTCTCAGCTCTTGATACTTGTCCCAGCTGGAATCCAGACTGATTAACATCTGCTTCTATGTCATTCTCATTGTGCTCTGGATCAATTACATCTCAAGTAGTTTATATAGATTGAATTTGAAGGAATCATACCTCACACTGCACCAGAGCTTTGACCAAACATAGCAGATTATTCTGCACCAAACTAAAAAAGCCAGACAAGTGCAAGAAAATGTGGTACAAGAAAGTCTGATTCTTTAACTCGCCATGGACGCATTTCTGGATTTCTGATTTAGAGATGTGTAATTCAAAGTTTGTTGTGGGCGGAGTAGCAAATATCAATGTACTAGCGTCTGTTCCACCGTTGCTACGTGTCGCATGCTGGATTTTACTGTCTGTGAGCGATTAGTTGACGGCTGGTAGGAATGCGTTTTCTGGTCATTCATGGTTGCAAACGTAGTATATGTGGTTCGTATGCGCCAACCGCTAACTGATCGCTCTCGAACTCTCACTAATGATGAATTCTAGGAGACCTGCTCTCTGTTGTTCCATTGTCAGTCCCTCTTGGTACACATACTGCTCTCTTTCACTATAACAACTTCCCTATATCTGAATATTCAACCTGGTGAGCATATTTACTTTGAAGTTTCTGTTGATCCAAGAAAAGTTCGCGCAAACGATGACCCTATTGACAAAAATGAACTAGAGAAAGCGAGGCGCACAAGGCGTTTTTATTTTCCCCCAAAATGACACATGTTTGTTAGCGGCGGAGCGTACTGAATTGGACTCCGTCGCCGCGTAAAAATAAGAAGCGGCGTTCTGCGGCGACTTAAATTTCCGCCTGCGAACGCCGCGCCGCGGCACCAAAAAGTTCACTACAGCTACGTACGGAGGCGACTTTTATGCGTAGTAATTTCCGCCTGTGGACGCTGCTGGATCAAAAAGAACGGCGTGACGCCGGCATCTCCTAGTACTACTTTGGTGATCGATGGTCACCCATCCAACCCCTAACCTGGAAACAGTTGCTTAATGAAAATGGCGCGAATTAAATTACATGTAAAACTAGTCTATTACGTACCTTACCTAAATGGGCTAAAAATGTCTCATTTATGAATTTTTCATTACTTTTTCTCCTTTCTTATTCTACGAGAACAATTTGTTTTAAATTTTCAATGGAATTGTAATACTGGACCATAGTTTTCTAATTATAAATGCAATGAGTTACTTGAAAAAAATAAAATTATTTTGAAATCGTGAAATTTCAAACTCATGGAGTTCTTTTTCGACTAAATTAATTTGTAAATAATCAAGTATAATGAATTTAAATTTTACCTCAGCTAGTATATTTCTTTAATAATGCATTTTTGTGATTTTCATGAATATTTTTATTTTCGAGGTCGTATTTCCTAAGCGTCTTTCGATACCGTAGAACGAATACCTCGATCGTAAGCCACACACAGAAAAAAATTGAGGTAAGTATTAGCTATTTTACACGTTTCTCATACTCCACAAGCCAAAAATGACAATGGCTTACGAGGTATTTGTTCTACGGTATCGAGTTGAGCCGTATTTCTTTTTGAATAAAACGTCGGGTTTTTTGGGGGCAAAAGATTTCAAAGTTATCCTGGATTAGATAGTAATGATAATGATAATAAATAATAATAATAACAATAATGACGTTTTACGGTAGAAATACATAATTAATGATATTATTTGAGGGAACCTTTTGGGAACGGGGGTGGTGGTTCATGGTGAGGGAAACCCATATTATTATATTATTATCTTTTGCCATTATTAATATTATTATTTTTTTTCTTTCTTTTTTTTGCATAATTGTATTTTCCATTGTTTGCTTTTTTTTTTAATAGTGCCCCTCGTAATTGGCCCTTGAAGGCTGTGTGGGGGCACAATAAAATTATATAAATAAATAAATAAATAAATAAATAAATAAATAATAATAATAATAATAACTTTCTTCTCAAAACAAAAATAATACATAATTATATGAAGAGAAAATAAATAATGGTTCTGATCTCGTCACGGCAAACAAAATTTTTCGTATCTTTCCTTTAAATTAAAAGATTGCGGAAAAACATTAATTCAGATCAATCAATTTTCTCTTCAGGTTGATGTTCGTGAGGTTTGATGCAAGCTAGTTCGTATTTACTCTGGATTATAATATACTCAAAGAGTGTCCGTCTCTAGTAGTAATCTAGTAACATGAGTTCTCCTTTGTTGGATGAAAGGTGATATCCCTGCTGACAAAATCGGCTATTATTCTGCGGTCGAGTCTGCAGCAGAATACAACTACAGCAGAATGAGACTAAAGTGTCTGCGGCGTACACAGCAGAAAACTTCGCGTGAGCTTTCAGCAGCATTCTGCAGCATACAAAAATAAACGTGTGTAAGCCGCGTCCTGCTGTAGACTAATTCTCTGAAGAGGAAGCGGCAGATCACCGCAGAATCAGTTTAACCTAAAAAGCTGCGCACTGCCGCAGACTCCTAATTATTTTTCTATTCTGCGTTCAGCTGCAGACTTATTCTTATTCAAAAAAGCGGCAGACCACTGCAGACTTATTTTCACCTAAAATGCTACGCACTGCCGCAGACTCCTTTTTTCCCAAACCGCGTTCAGCTGCAGACAAATTCTTATGCAGACTTTCGTACATTCTGCGGTAAACTTCTGCAGATTTCTTCCAAAATATCTTCTGTGACGTTCTGCTACAAATTTTACCGAGTACTTACCTACGTTACTTGGCACAAATGAATAATAATAAGGTATTGATATGGTAGCAGGCATAGAAATGATAATTTCTGTTAATACTTGATGAAATTAAAGCTATGAAGACGTATACAAAGCATAATAATGATATAATCATTTAAAAAGAACATGACTTAGACCTTAAAGTAAATTTAAATACAACTTTCAGTTTTTCAAAAAAAAAAAAAAAAAAAGGAGTTATTACTCTACTGATGACTTGAATTAAATGTTACAGTGTTAAAATTATTCAGTCAATGATTGTAAGTGCAATATCTGTGTTTCTGAGGATCTTGCTGTTGAATCGAACTTGTTCTAGATAGGCCTACGTTCCGTACCTATCCGTAGAGTACCGCGCGGTAGTTGGTTCAATCCAATCCACTGTTTCATCCTGGCATTTATCTAGGGCTACGATAATATCACTTTTGTTAGTTGGGTCACCATCAGCAAGGATATAAAAAAATCCTTCAATCATAAAGTAAATTAAGTATTAGAGAAAAAAAAACCTCAAAACCTATACATAAATCGCAGGATGAAAAATTATAGTTTTCTAAATAAGTACCGGTACGTACCTTCCTATCTATAAATTCTAATTCGAACGAGTTTGGCACATTTCTCAATAAACTTTATTGAAGAAATCTGTCGTTTTGTTTTCAAATGTTGCGTAGGTACCGGTACTAATTTTGAAAAACTTTGCATCTCACTCAACAAATCTATGTATCATGATACTCACGTATGTGAATGCTACTTGTATTTTAATATAGTTACTTACTCGATCAAGAATGAAATAAGTAGATACCAAGGCACATAAAACGCATCCAGGTTACCGCCACCCATAAACATTGGTATTTGTAGCGTGATTTTGGTCGAAAATCTCAACGTAAAGTTTGATTTAAAAAAAAGAATCGTTTCTAGACATCATCGGGATTCCATCTGTAAAATTATATTCATATTGTATTTTAGTCGCATCCTACTTTCTAACAGATAATATCGATATCATTTGTACAATTCTCAATAAAATTACGGCCCCGGTCCTTCATTCGAAAATTTTCTATTTCATAACTATTATAAAGAGATGATATCGTAAATGTAGCTAATTGTAGGTACATCTATTCATCATGAAATACGTAATTTTATTTAACATGTATTAATTTATTGTGAGGATAATGTATATTATGCACCGTTGGTACTTACTTTTCATCAACTTCGTTTTGTTGTCCAAATTCTTCTTAATTCCGCATTACAGAAATTAAATCGATGGTCTAACAATATAAAATACACTTCTTACGCGCGAATTGTAAAGATATGTATGTTGGAGGACCAATGGTTTTTGAAAGAATAAAAACACACGATGGGCGAGGACGCCACTCTATTTTCAACTGATTCGTACAACATTAATAATACTTCGATACATTTTAGTTCTTCTTCTATTTCTTATATGAGAGAAAAGCAAAAAATGCTGTAACGTATAAAACAGGTACAGAATAGTGTCTACCCTAGCCCGTGTCCATTATTCGGACCGTGGACCATATTATTTCGTAGATGAACGACGAGACGTGTTCATATAAATACCTAGTTGGCTCATATTTTTTGCTGTGTCCTCTTATTGTTTAACACCCTCGCTGGTGCGACCAGATCATTTTATAATGTTCCTTATAGGAAAGGCTACACGAATATCAGAGAGTGAAAGTAACAGTATGCATTTGAACACGTTGTTCGTCGTAAAGTAACTTACCGGTATATTTTAGTTTTCGAACAATGTATGATAACGTGGCGTACAGTGAAATTCGACTTAGGTATATCGTCAACAACCTGAATTCCCTGCGCCATTATTTGAAATATCAATACCCAATCAACGACTATAATGGAGGTCATGTGATTCCAACGGAAGAAAACAACCTCTGCTGCACGTATCTGCCGCAGATTTTCCAATTTTGAGCCCTTTAATATTCTGCTGTTGAACGTTGCAGAAATAGAGAGCAGACAACAACATTTTCTGCTTGATTGGTCTACCGCAGAATTATAGTAAGATGGTCTGCTGCTATCTGCGGTGGAAACAGTACCCGCCGCTGAAAGTTGTTCATACATCTGCAGCTGATCACCGCAGGGTTACATTCTGCTCTTAACTGCAGCAGAGTAAAATCATATCTTTGCGCTGCATAATGCAGCGTACATTTTTTCTCTGCTATCGATGCCGCAGAAATATAAACCCTAAGCTCTTATTTTCTGCGGCAGATCGACTAGTAAGCAGCATTCTGCCGCAGAAATGAGATCAATTTTGTCAGCAGGGATGTATAATAATTTGTTTCCGTCCGTTTAAGTACCTTATAGAGCAGTCGCCCAGGGCCCAGAAAGGAAAAGGCTGCGGATTCAGATACTGCTATGGCAAACTAAATTTTTCGAATATCTTTACATTTACGAAAAATTTTCTTCTTTATTTGTCTACAGAAAAAAAAGAAGTGAAGATCAGGGTGGGTACTAGTCATCATCAGTGCAAATAAATCATCCGCATGATATACCGGGCCCAAAACTCTTCAGCCGATGGAAACTCCCACTAAGCACACAATAAGTACGAAGCAACAAGAAATTAAGGCACTGGTGAATGAAAAAAAGGGAGTGAGAGAGAAAAAAGAGACACAGAGAGTAAAAAAAAAAGATAATGAAGTTCCATTTTTCCCATGATTAACATTATTTTTCGAAAAAATATAAACTTCCCAATACAAGGAATTTAATTGAAGATTTGCTACTCGTGAGTTTGCTCACCTCGTTTTTGACTAGATTCATAATTTCCTCAAGTATAAATGTATATTTCTAGTATTATATTTTTCGTTTCAAAAAGGAAGTATTATTTATTTATTATTATTATTATTATTATTATGTCCTTCTCGCTCCGCTTGAGGCGGGTAGGTACGCTATTGTACGGGCAGTGGCCAAGTATCAATAGCAAATCTAGCTCGAGGTAATAACCTCTCTAACTATTCCACAAGTACTGATTATCACTGCTTTCTGCATTTTTCTGTATATCTCGCTTCGGACTCCCATTTCTTCCAGATTGGTTAGTAGGCTAGCGTGGATATGTCCAGTACTTGATATTACAACAGGATATGTTTTAATTTTCTCGACTTTGCATATCCTTTTCATTTCTACACCTAAATCTTTATATTTCCTCATTTTCTCATCGTACACAGTTTGAATATTATTTATATGGGGAATTGCAACGTCGATTATCTGAGCTTCTTTTTTTTCTTTATCTATCACAACTATGTCCGGTCGATTGCATCCAACTTCTTTGTCTGTCCTTATTGTACGATCCCAGTACAGTTTGAATCTGTCATTTTCCATAGATTTCTCCGGAGTATACTGGTAATAAGGCTTCTGCTTTTCATTTTTTATGCCAAGCGCATGGACTAGGGCTATATGTAGTATTTTGGCTGCTTGGTCATGTCGTTCCCTATATTTATTATTGGCCAGTTCACTACATCCATTTATGACGTGAGCAATTGTTTCCCCTGGCCTTCCGCATTTTCGACACTTGTCCTCAATATCAGCTTCCTTCAAGATTACTTTCCGGTAGTTCTTGGTGGCTACTACCTGGTCCTGTATCGCCAGCATCAGTCCCTCCGTTTCGGGAAAAATTTCCCCTTTTTTTAGCCATTCGCTCGACGCCTCCTTCATCACGTGTTGGTTTCTTAACTCAGCGTAAAACCTGCCGTGTAATGCTTTACCACTCCATCTCTCTATTTTATCTCGCCTATATTTTTCAATCGTTTCTGTGGTTTCTTTTGGATTTCCTGCCAGTTGCAAAGGTGTCAAATTTTTATCGTATTTAATTATGGTCTGTATCATTTTGTTCTTATTCTGGAGGAAATATTTTCTCATATTGATGATCTGCTGTGAGTGCATTTCTGTGATGTCTATTACACCTCTCCCTCCCTCTTTTCTAGGTATTGTGACTCGCTCTACCGCTGCCTTTGGATGATGGTATTTAAATTTAGTTAGTGTAGTCCTCATTTGCCTCTTTAGCTGCTCCAGTTCCGTTTCCGACCACTGGATGACTCCAAATGAGTATGTCAGTATGGATATTGCTAGGGTATTTATTGCTTTAATTATATTTCTTCCATTTAGTCTTGTTCTACATACAGCTTGAATTCGTTTGATATATTCTGATTTCAATCTTGCTTTTATTAGTGCGTTTTCTGTTCTTTTTGTCTGTTCAACTCCTAAGTATTTGTACACCTCACCCGGCTGAAGTGCCTCTATTCTTAGTGTGTCTCCATTAGTTTCCTGCAACGCTATGGTTTTCTGTTGATATTGACCTCTGTTTATTGTTGGTGTCTTACATTTGTCAATCCCAAAATTCATTCTTATATCGTTGGAGAAATCATGAGTTATTTGCATCAAACTATTTATTTCTTTTTGGTTTTTAGCATATAGTTTTATGTCATCCATGTATAGTAGGTGACTAAGGCAATATCCTTCATGCAGTTGCTCTTTGATGTTGTAGCCATACCTGGTTTTATTTAAAATTTTAGAGAGAGGGTTTAAGGCGAGGCAGAACCAGATTGGACTGAGGGAGTCACCCTGGAATATTCCTCGTTTTATCTTAATATCATCGATTTTAATTTCTGTTTTACCTGCATTGAGCATTAAAGTTGTAGTCCATTTGTTCATAACCTGCGACAGAAATTGTATGAGTACATTGTCTATATGGTATACCTTGAGAACTTCTATAAGCCATGAATGTGGAACTGAATCGTATGCCTTTTGATAATCGACATAGGCAGTGTACAAATTGCGGTTCTTCTTCAAGGCTTGATTTGTTGCAATTTCATCGATTATCAATTGCTCTTTGCATCCTAGTGAATTTCTTTTACACCCTTTTTGCTGGTCTGCCATGAGATTATATTCCTCTAAATATTTGGTAATTTTATTTGTTATGCATGCTGAGATAATTTTATAGAATGTGGGTAAGCATGTTATTGGTCTGTATTGTTCAACTTTCTCTGTATTATTGGTTTTCGGTTTTAAATAAGTTATGCCATTTGTGACGAACTCTGGCATTATTTGAGGTGACATTATAACTTCGTTAATTAATTGAATCATTGTGTTGTGTATTGCTGTGAAATATTTATACCAGTAATTAGCTATTTTGTCTGGTCCTGATGCCGTCCAATTTTTTGCTTTCTTGAGCACGGCTACCAAGTCCAGATTATTTATCTGATGATCTTTCATTTTTATATTCTGTCTATTTATTTCCTCTACTTCGTCTTTTATCCATTGGGCTTTATCATTATGTTGTACTTTCTTTGACCATATATTCTCCCAAAATTTCTTAATTTCCTCCTCAGCTGGCGTTTTGACTATCTTGGGCGTATTAGCTGACTGTACAATCCTTCGATAGAAGAGCTTTTCATTTTTTACAAAGTCAATATTGTCTTTTTTTCTCTCATAACTTGTTTTACATCGCCTTAGTCGTGCGCTCAATACCTGCAGTTTCTGCTTGACAGTGTCAATTGTCTCTTTCAACTCCAAGTTTTCCTCATACTTGGAGTGTTTCCTATATTCCTCTTTCTTTTGAAGTTTCTTCACCTTGTTAACTAATCTTCTAGATTGATTGCCCTTTTCCATCTGCGTGAGCCTTCCCAGGTCCCTCCTTAGTTCTTCTATTTTCTTTTCCATTCGGACTTGCCAACTAGGTTTCCAACCATCTGTTTGCTGGGTGTTTTTCCGTTTTTCTCGGAGGTTTGTTCCATTTTCATCTTCTATTACTTTGATAGTTGTTAATGCTCCACAGTATACTAAATTCACCAGGTCGGTAATGGTTTCAACTTCTTCTATTTTACTTGTTAAAATGTGCTTATTAATTATATTTACTGTTCTCTTGAACTTCCAGTTTGTTTTCTGTTTTGGTAGAAATGGTCTCTTATCCATCTGCATTCCTGTATATTCAGCGTAAATTGTTTCAAATTTTAGGTTGCAATTGTGTATTTGTTCCTTAGTTTTTGCATCTATGTTCTCGGCATTTTTGTCATTTTCAACGGGATCATTATTTTGGTCTTGCTGGTTGCTGTTATCAAATTCCTGCTCTTGTGTGTCAATATCCTCTGCAGTGTTTCTAGGGGTGCTATCTTTGTTGCTATTTTGTTGCATATGCATTTCCCTCCTGACTTCTTCCCTTATCTTTTGGGAAATGTGGTTTGGGATATATTTATTTTTTTCTATAGCTCTTCTTTGGTCAGCTATTCTCTGTTCTGTGACTATGGCCAGTCTGGGTATTTTTCTTTAAACATTCTATACAGTGATGATCTGTAAGTGGTTTTATTAGTTTCTAGTTTTGTGACTCGGTAGTAGCAGCGTAGTATGTACTCGTTTACTTCAGTTGTCCATTGTATTCGCTGCCTGGATTTTCCACCTTTAGTGGTCCTTTCATCTGTGGTCAAGGAAGCACTTTCAGGTTGAGTGAGCGGTTGTCTTGCCGACCTATTCCCTAAGGCTGCGCGGCTTGGTTCACAGCTGTTTCTTAGGGGTGTCTTCTTCCTATTCCCGACTGGTGGCGACACTTCATCAGTCTTGTCCGAGGCTGTTTGTTGTCTAGTTCTGACCATTTTATTGCAGCTTTTGCATTTTATACCTTCTGCCAGGTTTCAACAAGACATACAGTAAAGCAATACTTAACCCATGGTCAATCAAACCATGGAAGTGAGGGCTTATCTTCCATATGATTTCTCTTGTCTGTCAGTTATAATTACGCGATTTCTTGCAGTTCATACAACTACAGGGGAGCTGCTTGGTCCTCTCCTTGAGTCGGCTTCCTTTACGGTTCTGACCGGGTTTTATCTTGAGTTTTCCTTCTCTTTCCACATTCCTCACTACTAGTGCGCCAGGGTCTCCCCTAAAGGCGTTCAGGGAGCCCTGTTGCGTCTTACCGTTCGGATTCTTGGAATGTGTTGGATCAGATGACGGCTTTGGCCGGGTTTGATGAGTTTTCCGTCTCGCGCAAAATCCCACATTGGACAGGCGGGTTGTCCCATCTCTGTCTCTTCATCCGGTTTCCCACGCTGCGATGACGGTCTCTGCCGGGTTTATTAATCGGAGTTTTCCTTCTCCTCGAATTGGTTTTAATCTCGGAGTTTTCCTTCTCCTGCGTCCATCTGCATCTGTCGCCGCCCAACTATGTTGCTTGGCTTAACAGGGCCGCCGCGTGTAGGCTGCAGATTGGGCTTGGGCTTCAGCAAATGGTTCTGGATACCCACTGGACGGGCTTCCTGTAGATCAGAAGACCTCCCACTACTGACCCCGTTTGGCCCCTTATTATTATTATTATTATTATTATTATTATTATTATTATTATTATTATTATTATTATTACTACCACTATTAAAAATTACGAGTATTAATTTGACAAAAATAGATGCACAACTCTGACTTTGCTTTAAGACGCAAATAAATCACTTCATTACGCTGCTATTGTAAAAAACGCTTCGGAAAGCGGTGAGATTTTCAAATTCTACACGTACAGCTACTTCTGATGACGCAAAAAAATAACACCGTCTAGGTGCGATTTTGCATTTTCTTGATCCGCCGCGAACTATGTAATCTACTTGTGAGCGTCGAAAGGAAGGAAAACTGATCGAAGCAGCGTCCAGAGGCGACTTTTTATTCCGCCTAATCCGCCGCGAATCAAATCATCTAGTTTTAAGCAGATGAAAGCGGAGAAACAATCATAACGCAGCGTCACGAAGCGTTCATAGGAGTCGCTTCTCGCATCTACCGAAAAAGAAAAGCGCGGTGATTTTTCAATCCCGTCCAGACAGCGGCGCTCACGTCATCAATAATCCGACTCTTTCAGCAGCCGTTCAATTGTTCCTCCGCGTTTCTTCCAATTTTTCGGCAGCGTAAGAGGACGAATAATTTCTGTCGCCACGATATAGGACAAATTTTTGATAGAAAGTTCGCATTCCGCCACGTAAAATCAAAATTCAGCTGCTTGACGCCACGAAATTCACGCATATTTTGTCAATAGGGGAACAAAAAGTTTTTTGAAGCAAACGCAAACTGAAAGAAGGGTGTGTTGAGTTGAAGTCAAGCTCAACTTGTAATTAAGTCAGAAATCAATCAATTGAATTGAGTCAGTCAGTTGTAAGTCGAAAGTATTTTTCAATAGTTCATTAGTTGTAAATCATTACTATGTACTTGTGAATTTGGGCATATGGTCCGCCTTCCAGCGGCAAAATAAGTCATGCAGACTGGTACAATTTGGTCAAAAAGCCAAAGAAGTGGAAAAAAAAATTCTGCAAAAATCTGAATTTGAACTTATTTAAAAGATAGTTAATGTTAGCTACAACTTTCATTCTCAACATTGTTTGGTATAAAACAGTATTTAGAGCAGTACAGTTGATTTTACATGTATTAAACCGCTATTATGGTCAAAACCACGGTGTTCACTTTTTAGTGCATTCTAGATTATTGCCACAAATTGTAAGTCCCAAGTCATCAGAGTATTGCAGTTAGCTAAAAGCCAAAAGCCAAATTCAGCCAAATTTCCACAGATAAGCGCAAAGCTTAAAGGCAGGCTCAGTAAACCTCCGTGAACCAAAAGCCAAAATGAGTCAACTGTTTTCAGCTTCTAAAACTAAGTTGAAACTCAAACAAAATAACAAAGAAAAAGATTGATTCCGGTTCAGTTCCGCCGTTTAGCATAGAAGCCTAGAAAGCACTCATCCAAAGAAGATGAACACAAACTGGAGAATAGGCATCTTTCACAAGTATGATAAAGTTCTCCTGATTGTTTCATCTGAACTAGCATTTTTTTTTTTTTCATAATATTGATCAGCTAAAAATCAGCTGAATTGAGCCGAAGACCAGCCACGCATTTTTCAAGGTTGTAAGTTTAAGCCAAGAGCCAAAGCAGAAATTTTTAGCCGCAATGCTCTGGAAGTCATGAAGTTGATAATGATTGACTTACAACGTGTAGATTGAACACAAAACAAAACTTATGGTTTATAATTGGTATCAAATCAGTATTGCCATATGGACCCTAATAAGCAAAACTCGACCAAGCGACAATCACGTAGTTTCGTGATATTTAGACTTAGAGGATATCGGTTACTTAAAAATAGATGGAGGTCGATATTTTCAATTCATAATTATTCGACGAGTATTGCGTTTCCAGTTTTTTAATCAGCACCGTTGGAAAGTGCTCGTTGAGCTCTTTCCAACAGTGTATATAACTCCAAAATCTCAAAAATGTCGCTTGGTCGAGTTTTGCTTATTAGGGTCCATATGACAATCTCAATAAAGTCCATCACCATGACGTCACATCAACTAATAACAGAGTAAAAACGCAGCACAGCAGCTATCAGCCGAAGAATAAGCCTTTCACGGGTTCTTAATGCGGATAGTATAAGCGTTTGCCTGATTTGTTATCAAACTTGTAGTCAAATAAAAAGTCAAGTTTCTATTTTCAAATAATTTTTGTAATTTTGTGGATTATATTTACATTTTACCATCTCGTAAAGAAGCAAAAATAAAAATTTGCCCAAAACTTCAAAGAATTTTGTCAATTTTTCAATCTGAATTTTCTCATTTTGATAATATGACTACGTGTATCTCTTACTAAAAGCACTGCACTGATTGATACCATTATTTCCTCACCTGCCCAATTTCTGATTGCAAATTCCACAATTTGATAGGTATTTAAAATTAGCACTCCACAGTTTAAAATAAAATGTTTACATTTGAGCAAGGAACAAACAAAAAATGAAGGTTTCACGACTTTTGTGTTTGTTTCAGACAACAATCCTGAGAACGACCCCGTTTGTTCTTTAACTGACGAAGAAAAGCTTAGACTTTGCGCAATAATCATGGGTTCACCACATCTTATTTCAGAATTATATGTATTTGTGCCTCAAGATATATTTGTTGAAACCAGCTGCTTGAACAAAGAGATATCGTTCAAAACACAAAATGGGTTGCAAGCATCGAGCCATAAAGAATATAGAGAGTGGATGATTGGCTGTCAAGTTAGAAACATTGAAAATAACTATCAACCTTTTTTTGTATCCAAAGGTTACACTGCAAATTGTGCTTTTGTTTATAAGCCCATCTTTGGATTTATTTATTTACACAGCTTTGAAGACAACGTTAGCGTATTACGTGACTAATACACATTTTATGGTAAGCAGTCGACTCCACCATATTTCATAGTCCATCATTGCAGAGTTTGAATTTGTTAGCGGACAAAACAGTACCTTGCAACCTTAGAGAATTGTCAGAAAGTTAATAAATTAGAAAACTGATAAGGCGTCAGTTTGAAGTCCTTATAGGGAGACTAACTTGCAATTATATACTTGTGGTCAGAGACCGGATTTTTTGGCACTACAAGTGAAAAGTTTCGGCACTTAATGTTGCATTTTCGGCATTATTTGGCATTTACAACCAAAAAAAAATGAAGAAAACATGCGTTTTTAGTGGTTTTACAAATTCACGAGCAGAATTATTCAATTTACGACCAAAATTACGTGATTTTGACCAAAATAAACGATTTTTGGGGATTAAACTCATCAATAAAAAATCCTAGGGATTTTTCAATCAAAATTTTTAATTTTTCAACATTGAACTAAAAATAATATTTTCAAAAAAAAAACTGCCCATTTTCACCAAAATTAGTGAATATTAATCAAAATAAAGAAAATTTTGCCCGAAATTTTACAATTTTTAGACGATATTTAATAAAATGGTCATTTTTGGTCATATTTGGCTTTAAACCCCGTTTTTGGAACTTTTTGGCAGATGAAATTTATTTTACAGGCCCCACTACCCCTAAAATGAACTTCCATCTGATTTCCAAGCTTCTCGCCCTCAGCAAAATGATTTGAAGAATGCCGAGGAATCCGGGCTCTGCTTATGATCCTCAAAGACCATCTCTGTCTTTCTTGTCCAATCATACCCTAGGAAGAAGGCCAGAAAAACCCTGAATCCCTTCCAACTCTTAAGTACAACAATTCATTTGAAAAGCGTTGAACATGCGCACTATTGGCTAATTTGCTTTTGTATATCCTTGGGATATGAGCAGACAAAAGAAATAACGACAATGCCTTATAATAAGTCAGTTCAACTGAATATCAAAATAAGAATTGAAAGTTTCATTGACGTAAAATTGTTTCAAGTTGATTACCACAAAATCAATGTACACAGCTGTTTACAAATTGTTTGAAACAACTCCTCTAACAAGAATAGTAAATTTTTGTACTTCATGACATTACAGGTCTATCCCAAATAATTATGAAAGTATTTCTGTACTTATTGTTCCTCTGTACAATTTATACTCTTATTTTCTTTGGATATGTTAAATCGGACAAAAATGTTGACCTTAAAAACCTAAGCGTCGTCACCAAATTTCCTGACTTGGACAAGTTCTTCTTGAAAATGAAAATGGAAAGTGAGTCCACATTTTTCTAAACTGATTCGTCCATAATTCTTTCAAGTGACATTATACAGAAAAATACGGATATGGCGATGACAGATAATTTTACAAGGAATCCTCTACGAATTTGGTATCTCTCGTACTTAGGCTGTATCTCTAATAAGTGAGTAAAACAAGCAATCAGATTCAACCTCTGCGATCAGAAACTCCATTTCAAAAGATTGTATTATATGTGTAAGTCACACTAAATATTTCCTGCCACAAAGAAGCTATAATATTATGCTCCTTATAAGGTCAAAGAATACGCAAAACTTTTCCAATCGCTCTCAGAATGTTGAAGACTAAAAGTGATGATCTAAGGTTTAGTTAAAGGTCGAATATTCCGCAATTAGAAACACCTCTTAGAACTCTATCATAGAAAACTCCAACCATTTTGATAAATTAATGACAAGTTATAAAGTTCCATTGTCAATGGTTCAATTTCCTCATTCGCTGTGGAAGGTAACCCAGGTTTCCACGATGAAGTTTGCAGAGAACACATGGAAATGTCAAACTGAATGGAGCAAGATCAAACATCGAGCATTCCCTAGATCAAATATATGTGTAGTCTAGCTTGACTAGATAGCCATTAGAATAAGTTCCTAGTACATCTCAGTCAAGTCGAGAATAGATACTAGTTATGCTAGAGCCCTATGAAAACGAGTAAAGACATGGGCCGCTATATAGATGTTACCACTTTGCCTCTTCAGTCGTTATGTCATCACGATTGAAAATAACGGAACTATTGGACGGACGGGTTTTCCGATCCCAAGTTATTCGCTAGCAGACTGTTAGCTGCGTTGCCTCTATTGGAGCTAAAAATCTGTTAGTGGGATTGAAAACCCCGCCTAAAAAAGCCACAGGAGAATGCAAAACTCAACGCTATCAAGGGATATACAATATAGCTTCACTAATTGAGGAGTTGTCTGTCAAAAGGGCACCCGTTCCATAAGAATTATACTGATCAGGTGCCCTTTTGACGGATAACTCCTCCATTGTACTTGAATAAGAAACTGTAAAGATGGATGATGACGTCACGACTGAATATGACGGACTATGTGACCACCTTTGGCTTTAGTCGAGCAGCAGAACAGCCCTGCTCATTAAAAACTTTCTTTTCTTGCCAGATCGCAAGGTACCAGCGAGTAATTCTATAGATATCGACACTAAACAATTCCTTTGCGCAAGATTGCTAGAAAACGTTTTCTTCAGAAAGCTGAACGAGGACTTTCCGTTTGATCTAAAGTATAAAAGCAACCGCGATTATCTCATAGAAAAATATCCACAAATAGCAAAAGAAATCTACGCGGATACGCCAAGAAAAGGGTGTTTTATTTGCTGTCAGTCCCCAGAATATACCTATGTTAATAGAAATTCAGTTCATCAAATCAGAATGAATTCTGGTCCGGACAATGCGGAAGAAATGTTTCTGTGTCTCGCCAGAAATTGGCGTAGGAGGAATATCATCAAGTACTATATATCTACCTTCGAGTACAAGCTTGATAAATCGGACGCGAGCCTCACGGATGATTACATCGCCGGCAGATTTGTGTTTTCTTACAACAAGGATCAAGCCCTAGTTCTGACCGCCTTAGCTGAAGAAGCTGGTAAGAAATTATTCAGAGGCACTCTTGAAGAGCTAGAGAAGATTTTTGCCCTCAGAGACGACGATCTAAGAGCAAGTAAGTTATTCACAAAATGAAAACAAGTACCCTCTTCTATGATTTTATCCAATTCTTTTTGGTCTTTAGGTGAAACAGCCGAAGAAGATCCGATATGCGCGTTAAGCGACAGCGAAAAACTGAGACTTTGCGCAATCGTCCTGAACACTCCTCCGCATCTATACATAAATACTGAACAGACGAAATTTGTACCGAGAGAAAATTCCGTGCATTACGCATGTTCGGAGATTCGCGTATCATTTCAAACTACTGAGGGGATCTCGGCAGCGGCATCGAAAGTCAATAATTTCCGAGAATGGATGATCGGATGCGAAGTTGAGACAAACTCTAGAGAGCGTCGTACATTTAGGGTATCCACTGGATATCACAATATGAGTGCTTTCGTTCACCAGGTTTACGATGAACGTACGTATTTGTATAATTTAGTGGGAAACATTAGTGTGTTGGACAACCGAAATGGTGCTAGAAATGAAGTATGAAACTTGTAATTTATTAAATTTGGTCAATTTTATTTTTCTAATTTCATTCATAAACATGGTAATAGGTGACAGGATAACAAAACTCAATCACGGTACATAATAGAGGTATGGACAGTTGGACAGCACCAAAATCTTGACCGCAGCATTAAAATTTCGCTTTCCCCGCTCTCCACCAGCGCCATTACATTACCCTAGATACCCTAGTATGAGTAATTTTTTGAAAAATTGTGAAAAATTTAAAAATTTACTTGGAAGAGTGGTTCTTTCTGGAATGTATAGCTTGTGGTAAATTGTTTATTCGAGCCAAGTTCCAGCTTCTTCTTCTATGTTTTTTTGAAAATCGTTAATTTGCCATAAGACTCTGTGTTAAACCAAAGACGAAGCACGCAACGCAATCTAGTGCCTTTTTACAAATCAACCACATATTGAGGGACAACAGTTTGTACATTAAGGATACTCTTGTATCCAACCTCTGTTACACACATGAACAAATTCAAACTTTCGGAATGAGGACAAACTAGAAGATATTTATTTGTAGAAGTAGGTATTTTCAACGCTGAGTACAATGGCATTTCCCGTTCTTTTGATATTACCTCTCATCATTTAGCAACACTCATGTTTAACTCCCGCGCTTCATCGCAACAGGCAAGTGTACCTTCTCGCGCGTTGAAATTTTGTAGCTCGATAAGATACGTTAAGCGTTGCAACAATCCGCGGCAAATAAACATATAAGTATTGCATAATAATGAGAAGTAATATCAGAAAACGGTAAATGACATATGGTACTCAGCGTCGAAAATACTTCTAAAAATACCTTCTTTAATTCATATTCATTCCCAAAGTTCGATATTTGTTCATGTGAGTTATGTACCGTCATATTTTCAACAGTTCTCAATGTCAATTTGGGGACCGAGGCAAATACACCTTGCTTGAGGGGACTGCAGCTCTATTCAGAATATTTTCCATACGAGCAGAGCCTCAATCTTTACCAAATACGTAATTGTAACACAATCCATGAACCTGGGTTTTCAGTTTGAAGGTCTAGGGTCTTTTCAATCTTACAACATTTTGAAAATCTTTTGCCAAAGCACAAAAACTGAAGATAATTATTTCATATCTCATAACTTCTTTGGCTCAAAGTGATTAAGTCTCATTCTCCTCCTACCATACTAATTAATTTATTCACAATACGCGTATTCATCTACAAATGGTGCCGACAACAGTTCAATAATTCGCCTGAATAGGTTTGGTAAGTTTTGGTTATGCGGGAAATTGCATTTCAAACTAAAACCCAATGTACGTCGAGGTCATCCGAAATTAGAGTCATAACATCAGATGTCCTTTCAGTCAAGGCCATCACCTTTGGATATGTTTGACGAAGATTCCAACTGTTGACCCATTCGACGGAACGATCAGAAGACACAGAAATAATTTTGGCCCGATATAAAAACTGCGGGAAGTATGCGTAAAGTCAGATGCGTGACCGTAACTCCTAACAGACTTCTCGTCTGGTAATTAGTACGAGATTACAAACAATTGTGAAATATGTTGAAACTGAAAAATGATCGAACTAATATCGACGATAAAATAAACACAGATGAGTGTGTTTTCTCTTTGGATAAAAATGAAACTTTGCGCTTATAATCCTAATTGTATTTCCAGACTGGCACTGCACTGAATAATTAACAAAAAGTGAACTTACATGATTATGCAGTCATCCGCGAGAAAAGCGATTCAGAGTTGACGCCATCGCTTAGTGTCGTTTATTTGAAAGCGCAGTCAGACCCAAGCCACTACCGGTATCTGTAATAATTCAAGATAAATTTGATAGTCAATACAAAAAACAATAAAACCTGTCCATTATTTTTTTATTTATGTGCCATAGTTAGGCCAATCATTTAGTTGCATTCCACCAGAGTAATCCAACAATAATTTCACTCTATAATGGAATAAAGTCATCGCGCATTATAATTTCGATCTGTCTTCACGAAGGAAATAAAATGATTAGTTTATCTCGAAGTTTACAAGGCTTATTTGATAGGAAAAAACAATACCCAGAGATTTATGGCTCTACAATCAAGTGAGTTTTACGAATTGTTTTTTTCTCTTCACTTTGTTAGAACGTTTTTTGCTCCAGTGGTACCCCCCTAATTTTTGAAAGCATTTTAAATCTTTCTAAAGAATGCCAAGATGACCTTGTGATTCATTACTTTTAAAATCATTGGTGATAACCACTCAAGATTCTAAATGAAGCCATCGAGGCACATTATATCTTTCGAAATATTCAGAGTGACATATTTTTTCAAGTTAATGATAGGACGTTTTGTTTCACAAAAACCATAAAAGATTTCAGGGTCTTAAGTGAGTCTCTAGAATTTGTAGTCACTTTCATCAAGGACAATCTCCAATATATGCCTTGGAGTATTTCCTTGAAATATTCCTTGACAGATTCGCTTTTGTCGCATGTGCAGCGCCGCCTGTTCTTCATGGTGGAGCGGGTGCGGGTTGCGTATGCATCAATTTTGTTTTCTCCAACACCGGAACCGACCCTTTTGGGTATATCTTTAATGTTGGAAGAATCTCCTCGGCGAACTCCCAGTCCTTCTTGGCAACCGCTGAGCTTCCTCAACAGACTACAGAATGATCCATGATAAAAATTATTTCTGACCCCTTGTCCAAGATTTTTAGGTCCATCGGTTCACACTTCCAGCACAGCGACACAAGCACTTCATATTAGCATCACATTTGAGGAACATTAGCGGAACAGCTGTTGGCCACGTCCACATTATTTGAGGGGCCTTTGTGGAGGTTTTGTCCCTCTACTGTAGCGGTTCACAAGGGAGTCACATCAGCGGAATAATGTGCTGGTGCACAGTGTTCTACGACTGTGACGCTGACGTGTCAGTCATAGAAAGATCACACTACTCGCAGACAATGTTTGGGGAGTCATTTATATGAGGCAAAATTTCACAATCTCATTAGCGGAACATAATCCGTCACATCTCTTTCATAAAAGTTTTTTTGGTAGGAAGTTATTCGGACCACTTGGGCCATTGGCGTTAGTTAAGCGGCATACTGTTGTCACATCACCGTCACTGTCCCTGAATCCGACCTCACAACTGCTACGCTTTCAAACCTGGATATGCCGCGCGGCACGAATTCCGCTTATGTTCTACAAATGTTTTTTACTTGTGAAGGTATTCTAACGCACATTTCCTTGACTGTGAACCAACCGGTACACGCGGCACAAGTGTCCTAGCACAGCGTTCTTTGCACAACAGGCATGCCATTCCAGCGAACGCTCTTTAAAAATTCATATGTAATCATCTGAATGACTAGTTCTGATAGTAGTATGCAAACTTGCCCAATTAATATGTAATATAAAGTGGCTGTCATTCGCCACTGTAAAACTAAATACAGCATACAAGCCCCTTATTCCTATCCACTCTTTTAGTATTCGACCATAAGGAAAAGTTAGCTCAAAAGGAATGTTCGGTACTATCTTTGAAAACACCATCCTAATCATCATAATGTTAATATGTTTTTTAGAACTCTGATAGATGAAGTTGTTGCATCTTATTTGCTTCCTTTGTCAGCTCCACAATTCATTTAATAATGCCCCGTGAGTTGAAATTGTCCCAAGTCTTCTTCAGAACTCGAAATTAATAGTGGTCATTAAGCTTTGGTCAAAGCCTCTTCCACTTCGGGATACTACAATGACCTTCAAAAATTTTTCCGAGTTTTTCAAAGAGCATAAAGCCTTCAATCTTTTCGGGATCACAATTTGCCGGACAGTTGGCGCATGTCTCCCTCAAAAGAGTTTCTCGGTACAAGCTGAGGAAATAAGAGGCTTCTTTATGCTTTCAAAGGGATGTGGCTAAACTCTTTAGAATGAATAACTTTTGTTTCATCAAACCATGTGACAGAATTCTAATGAAAATTGTCGAGACATTTACAGTTGAACAATTGAGGGAGAAATTCCTTCACTGAACAAAACAATAATTTTATCATGTGTTACATGTTCAATTTAGGACAATTTATCTCATCATGCTTTGCTGCTCATGTAGCGCTGATATCGAACAAGATGGGAGAAAATACATAGACGATTTAAACAAGCTCTACCAAGAAAAAGTGTACGACTTACAGGTGGCCGACTGGAACTACGTAACCAATATAAATCAAGAAACACTCGCAAAGAAGGTGAGCATTTCTTGAAAATGAAAATATCTTATAATCTTACTGTCAACAGGTGGTTTCTTTGTCAACATTTTGAGTCATTTCAATATGGTGATGAACTCCCAAAACTAAAATTAGTGACTATGTGTGATTTCAAAAGCTTCATAATCAAAACTATGGACAATTTATTCCGTGCAGTTAGCTGAAGATGCAGAGTGGGCCAAGTTTGAGAAAGAGAAATGGCAAGAAACTATCAAATTTCCTTGGCAAACGTTTAAAGATGAAGATTTAAAGAGACAGTTCCAATTTTACGCTCTTTTAGGAGAATCTGCGTTGCCAGATGATAAAGTTCAAAAGGTATGACTTGAGTAATGATATACGTACTAATATAATTATTACCAGTTGTATACATATTATATCAAATTGAATACATCCTACAGTATTTTGGAGTAGCTCATTGTTTGAAAATACAGTAATAATTTTCAATATTTCTAGTTCAGAAAATCGATCGCTGACATGACGGCTATTTTCAGCACAGCAAAAGTCTGCGACTTCCATAATAAAACCAAATGCGATCTCAGCTTAGATCCAGGTAAGTTGAATTGAAAAGTCATCTTTCTTGTTCAGGGAAGACCAATATAGTCTGAGATTTTCAACATAGAATACAATTATTGAGAATTAATACTTTCAGATATTCAACAAATATTTGCCACCAGTAGAGACGAGGCCGAACTCAAATATATATGGTTGGAGTGGAGAAAACAAACTGGTCCAAAAATACGCCCAATATACAAAGAATACGTTACGTTGTTCAATGAAGTCGCTACCCTCAATAGTGCGTGGCTGAAACTCTAAATAACCTAATCAAGGCGTCAATAACAAGTCGTTTCTTTCTGCGGTTAATGCAGTCTTTCCAAAACCCGCAAATCGGAGTCCCGAATATGTATCAACCGAATGAGCAGACGGTAGTCGGGAAAATACAATGATGTGATTTACAGACTCCTAACCTGCTTATTGAAGGACCCTTGCTGAACTGTAAATTGCTAGAGATAGCTTGAGGGGAGATTGTTTAAGAATCTTCTCCATAGTATCTAGAGAATACCATTGTGAACCTCAAAAAGTTGCCTTTATCCTTTCAAAAAAATCACATAGTACATCATCACAACAAGCTTCCTCACATTTTCCTGTCTACAAAAGGAAAGAAGAATACATATACTTCTTAACAATCTCCAAAATTGACTTTGTCTCTTTCAATCATTTGTTTTCTTGCATCAATTCTTGGATTGGAACCTCCAAGTTCCCAACACAAATTCATTTCAAATCACGCAGACAAAACCTTTTTTTTTATGATTCTCTTTTCACAACACTGAAGTCGTTTAAACATTCTTCAGATTATACCAGCGGGGCCGAATATTGGCAGAGACAATACGAAACTCCAGATTTCGCCGATATGTTGAATAAATTATGGGAGCAGCTCAAGCCTCTTTACATGGAATTTCATGCGTACATGAGGCGGAAACTACGGGAGAAATATGGAGAAGCCATAGTTCCAAAAAGTGGACCTATTCCGGCACATTTATTTGGTGCGTTCATCGGAGAAAGTTGCTGTGATCGATCCCAGTCTGATCAATTCACCTCAAAACATTTTTGATTAGTTTTCATTTACCTACAATTCATAAAACTCAGCAATATATCGCCGTTTCCAGGTAATGTGTGGGCACAGGACTGGTCGAACACAGAAGATTTTGTCGAACCATTCAAAAATGCAGACTCTGAAGACGTTACCAAATACCTCACTGAACAGGTACAGATTGAATGAAAGTTGTGAATTTGAATACGTACTTCCGAGTTTAAATCGCTGTCTCAACTTAGGGTTATACGCCCTTGAAAATGTTCAAACTCGCCGAAGAATTCTACACATCAATCGACCTCAGCCCGATGACTGACGAATTTTGGAAAAATTCTCTCATCGAGAAGCCAACTGATCGAGAAGTAGATTGCGGACCAGCCGCTTGGGACTTCACTCGTAAAAATGATTTCCGGTGAGAATAACAAGTATGATGTACCAAAAAATTCAGGCGTATGCAACAATATGGATGCGTCTGAAGGCTATAGGAGTAATTCTACAATTTGCGTTACAAGCTGATGACGTAATGAGCTAAAGAATAACCTTGACTTTTTCAGGGTATTGGACAAAAAGGTCTGAAGTTCCTTCCTTCAGCGCATAAGATTTAAGCCTAGGAGTCATTCTGCAATTTGCCTCCAAGCTAATGACATCATGACCGCGACTTATTTTAGGGTCTCGATAAAAAAAAGTCTGCAGTTCCTTCCCTAGCACATAAGGTTCAAGGCTAGGGGTCAGTTTGCAGTTTGCGCTTAAGATATTGATGTCATGACCAAAAGAATGACCTTGACCTATTTTAGAGTCTTGGAAACAAGTTTCAAGCTCCTTCCTCTCGCACGTAAGGTTCAAGGCTATTGGTCATTCTGTAATTTTTGTCACAAACTGATGACGTCATGACCCAAAAAGTGACCTTTACCCATTTTAGAGTCTCGGAAACAAGTCTCAAGCTCCTTCCTCTTGCACGTAAGGTTCAAGACTGGCGGTCATTTATGATTTGCGTCACGAGCTGATGGCGTCATGACCTAAAGAGTAACCTTGACCTACTTCAAAGTCTTAGGAAAAAGAGTGCCTTCCTCTAACACATAAGCCAGCTTATTATTAGATAGTTGAACGCTAGAAGTCAACCCCATACACGAGGCTCGATGGTACGCCCTTACTCAACTCCTTCCTTTATGGTAATCTAGAGGATATATATCCCCCTCTATGGATAAATTAAAAAATAGATACAGCTAATGTTTCTCTCGGAAGAGAAAATCTCCAGGAAATTTTTCTAGCAGTCGATTACAAATAGAAATTAGTTTCAAGCCACTGATAGACACTAGAGGAACAAATTTCACCAATATACCATCAAGTTGGAATTCAAAGAAGGGAACTACCATTAAACTAATTGATCAAGATAGGGCGGTTGGTACAAAATCCAATCACCAAAATGGCACCATTAAACTGAGATTCCGTTCAAGCTAGTTTGGAAACCCGGCTCTAAGTGGTAGACGGAAATACCAACTAATCTCTTAGTCTATTTTCATTGGAATAAAGTCGAAATTCTTTGACCAACCCAACATAAATTTTAATCTCTAATAAAAGTCTCAAAGTGAAAAGATAGAAGGAGAATAAAACCTTAGACCATAAAACTCTTTTTGATCAGACCACGAGTATCTCCTAGTCAATTACTGTTCATATTCGTTTGTTTTCATAGTATCAAACAATGTACTCAAGTCACCAAAGACGATTTGTTACAAGCTCACCACGAAATGGGTCATGTAGAGTACTACATGCAATTCCAAGATTTGCCATATTGTTATAGATATCCAGCCAATGAAGGTAAGATTTTTGTAAGAATTAATGATACATAAGTATATAAGTATACAATGTAAGACTTTGCTTCACCCTCATTATTGCTTTCATTCACTCGTATGGTTGAACTCAGCTGTATATGTGATGACACAGTCGCTTTTACTAAAACAAACAAATAAATCAACCAGAGGATCATATAAGGGCGCAGAGGTGCCACGAATAACGTGATTAACGAGAGTCCATTCACCACAAACTATGCAGACATATTTCTGTTTTATCGCGGAGACATCCTACTTTAATGGAGATTATCGCAAACAGATTTCCTCCCAAAACACAACCATTAGTTTCCAAGCGTCATGCAATATCCTTCATTATACTACGGATACATTCATTTTCTGTCATTTAATCTTAGCTTTTGACGAATCAATCGGAGATACAATCCTCTTATCGGTAAACCAAGCGCAACATTTCAATAAAATAAAACTATTACCGAGCTTCGACACGAGCCAGGAGGCGGACCTCTACAACTTATTCAAATCTGGTTTAGTAAACATCGCTTTTATACCGTTCAGTCTATGGATAGATCTATGGAGGTGGAACGTATTCAAAGGAATTTATAAAGAAGAAACCTGGAATACCGAATGGTGGAATTTATGGTTGGAAAATCGTATTGCAAACTTACTACGCTACTTAAAAATTTCATTAAATTTTCATTTATATTGTTCGATTCTATCAGTTTGCAATACCAAGGAATGGTGCCGCCAGAGAAACGTTCGGAAAACGATTTTGATCCAGCAGCCAAATATCATATTGCAGCGCATTATTCATACATCAGGTGAGCGCTATGACACCGAGCTCTCTCAAATAGACATCAAGACCTCATTCTCAACTCGTCAGCTTTACTCTGGTTGCAGATATTTCGTTGGTTTTGTAATACAATTCCAGTTTCACGAGGCGTTGTGCATTAGAGCGGGTCAATACGACCCAAAAAATCCGAATACAGCGCCTCTGCACAAATGCGACATCTATCAAAGCAAAGAAGCTGGAAACCTCTTTAAGTACGTAGGTCTAAAGAATTCCCGATTTGGGAGAAGGTCTTGAAAGAGGGAGTTGGTAGCTTTCATTGACGAAGTTTGACAAGTAAAACAGAGCATCAACCTAATGTCAAAGAGTAAGAATTGATTATCAATTATTCGACCTCAATGACCACCCAGGCTTCCCATTTTCATTATAATCCCTATACTCCATATAAATTCCTATGGGTGTATTTACGGCCAAGACCTTTGGGAATCATTGATGGTCTTAGATTATCTGTAGTAGTAAAAAGAGTGGGTAGTAAGCTTGTCGATTCGGACCTACCTCAGGGACTACTTCAGCATGCGACTTGAATAAGGTAAGAGGAGAAGAGGTGAGTTCAACGATTTACTACCAAAAGACCTAGACTACGCGCTCCTAATCCTGATGATCTACGTATATATGGGAGAAGAGAGCTAGTGAAGATTACAACTTGAACTTACTGCGGAGGGCGGCTCGGAAGAAGCCTGGGCGTGTCTCTGATCCAAATTAACGTAGATGTAAAGTAAGGACATAGCTATTGAGGATAACAGTTTTGATTTGGATGATCCTGACGTCGAACTACTGCCACTAAATGACTACCTAAATTAAGAATTTTGGAACAAACTTGAAAGCCTTAATACGTAAAATATTCCGGAGTGAACTTCCGATCAGAGTTTACTACGCTTCCTGAGACTAAATATTGGAAATTTACTTAGTCATATGCTTGAATTAAAGAGTCAAAACTTTACTACATCCCTTCCCTCATAATCAGAAACGAGGAAGAAGTTTTAGAACTCACACTCGCGACAAGACCTGCCTCGTGATTACACCCCTAATTATTATTGCAAGTAGAACCCAATATTGCTTCACTAACTGATGCGTAGTTAGAAGAATATATTCAGTAGACTATTCTTATTTCATCAGCAATAGGCTACAACGAAATATTTTTGTTCTATGAAAACTAAGATGATTACACGTGTGCGAGAAAGGTTCCGAGGAATCAATTATCTGTCCTCTATCCAAGCCACTTTCACCGAAATGATCCATGGTTCCATGTTTCTTTCCTTCTAGGGAGATGATGAAGCTTGGATCTTCAAAATCGTGGCGAGATGCTTTAGCAGTGATGACTGGGCAACCGAATATGGATGCTCAATCGGTATTAAGTTACTTCAATCCTCTCTACGAATGGCTAAAAGAGGATAATAAGAAAAACGGCGAACCAGTGGGTTGGGATGTACCAACCAAACGTTGATGATCGTAGACAAGAAAAATATTCCAATATTCGAAGAAATTCCAGGAAACTAAAGCGAAAAAGAGAAAACAAATGGGAAAGATTCCCATCAGTTTTAGAACAAGCTTGAATGACGATGATACCTCTCTAGTCAATCAACAAATCTTGAAAAATTGCTCAAATTTCTAATCACAATTTTGATAATTAAAAGACTTCAATTTCTTTTTTTCTTTTTCCAATCAATGCACACAATATTTACCTAATAATAATAGCATATTTTCTAAATTGATGTACTATAGGTACATCGACAAGTTGCCGCTGGGTACTGTCCAGTCTCATGCTCCTGGTACATCTTTTTTATAATAGTAAATAAATTTTCCCTGCGATGGTTCGAATTCAATGTACACATCACCTTCCCCGATTGGACGAGCAGGACACCTTAGCAATGTTCTTTCAACTGCATTGCTATTTTCAGTTTTCTTCACTTTGAAGTGTGCAAAAGTTATAGCTTCATCTTCTAAAAATTGTCGACCAGCACGTTGACATGCTGTTGCGCAATAACCCATCCTGTGCTCGGTAGGAAACGTTCCACCAATGCCAAAATCTAGGAACAAGGCAAAAATTATAAAATAATATGCCCGGGCTCTTTATAGTTTTTCTTGCTAAGGAGATTTTGTGCGAACTAATAAAAATATCGGCCACGTTCCGTTTCATGGCGGATAATTTGGGAAACCATCAACTGCGACTAAGGCAAAATTTAAAAGAGATTATTCTACACATTTAAAGTTTAAAATGGGTTCTCCGTGTATTATTCATATATGCGTTGTTATGGAGTTACGGTATCCGTCAATTTTCAGTCTTTTGATAAAGCCGCGCTAAAATATTGTAAATTGGTAATTAAAGAATATCGATTTACATATCCACTCAAACGAATAACTCGGCTGTAACGAATACAATTCGGCGTGAATGTCCGGACAGACCAACGCAATCATCAGTATACAGACGAAGGTATTCATATTTTTTACTTCTTCAAATCTGCCATCAACCGAAAAAAAAAAAAGACAAGATGATCAGCATAGGTAGGTTTAAGTTATCTAATAGGTAATATAACTGAGCTACATCTAGTTGGGCTCCGAAAAACAACGGCTTCCTTAACGATATTGAAAGAGGAACGCAGGGAACTTGGGCTTAGCTCTTTCATTGAACCAGATAATTATGCAATTCTACAACACCATAAGTCCCACTTCTATCATATAATTATTACGACTCGTGAGTCGAAATTTTTAAAGTCTCCCTCCTATCATGCCTATCTCGAGAGTCTAAATTTTTTCAAGTTTTTGGCTAGACGGTTTTTCAAGTCCTCTTTAAACATATTATATGGCTCAGAGGTCGAAATTTTTGTAAATATCATTTTATCATATACAGCTCGAAAGTCGAAATTTTTCCAAGCTCAACTTTGAGCTATATATGAAAAGGGGAGAGGGACTTGGACCATTTTTTCAACCGATGTTAGAATTGAAACATTTTCATTTTGGGCGGATATCATACGGCGCACGGCAAATTTTCGGAATAACCTCCATAGAAAGGTTCCCTATATTAGAATATATGCGATAAAAGACGGACTTGTTGAAATTTCGACCCTCGAGCTCTAAATAATAGAAGTGAGACTTGGACAAATTTTGATATTGAACTATGGCTATGATGGGAGAGGGACTTGAAAAAATTTCGACTTTCAAGAACTCGGAGTGGGACTTGGAAAAATCGATGGCTTCCTTAACGAACTTGAACGAGGTGACGTGGGGAACCGCTTTTTTGGTTCCAATCGGTTTTGGTCTTGAGAATTCGAAGTCCCTCTGCTGTCGTATATCAGGGACTTCGGTGTCGGAATTACTCCAAGCCCTTAATCATTATAATATATTACAGCTTGGAAGTCAAGATTTTTCTAAGTCCATTTCCTTTCATTATTATAAGTCCCCCTTTAATAATATTATATGGTTCTATGCAGTAAACTACTTGTGTACTATACTAGACCTAACCTTTCCCATGTTCAATGCACTATACTAATTTTATACTTTGCTTATACTGGCTTAAGCCTCCTTATTTACTAGGTTCAAAATCGAATTTTTTCATCCCAAATCCTTTACGTCGAAATTTTTACAAGTCTCCCTCTTATCATATATTGTGCGGCTTGGAAGTCGAAATATTTCTAAGTCCAAAACCCTAACTAGAGTAGGTCAGTTTTCGCCAGACATTGCACGGCGTCCGGCAAATTTTCCAAAAAAACCCTCGATAGAACAGGTTCCCTCAACTTCCGACCTAAATACAATTGATAAGAGAGAGTTTGCACAAATTTAAACATAGAGCTTTATAAAATAGGAGAGGGACTTGGAAAAATTTGACCTCAACTCCCAAGATGGTGAGGAACTGAGTTTGATCTTTATTTAGAAGAAGTATAAACAAAGAGACCCCTAGAAAACAGGTTCTCTCTTTGCCTCGTTCAACACAATTAAATTAAGCTCGAACAGCAAACGAAGTAGGCTACGGGTTTTCTTCTGTTTTCCTTCGATAGTTCTTATAAGAGGCCTACAAATTTGATATTTGAACAATACCACGAAGTTGTACCGCACGAATTCATTTCGGCTGATAACGAATTGCGTCCCATGCAGATTTGGGATGTTCGGATTGCGGCCCGGATCAAAAATTACAATGCACGAATTGCGGCCCGCATCCAAAATTATGAGTCATTAAGAAATATTCTCCAGTTACGTGTACGACAGATACGTAAAAGCCGACGCAAAATATCGGCTGCATCCAGATTGCGGCCCAAAACCTGAAAACCATCCACATTGCGGCCCGTGGGTGAACCAGATTGCGGCCGAAGAAAAATCTAAAGTCATCCAGATTGCGGCCCACTGTGGAACCAGTTTGCGGCCCCCAAGGCTACCATTTTGCGGCCAAAAAAATTTTCTTTTCTACACTTCTACTTTTATATAACTGTGTTAGACCGAGGCCTTGCATTTTTCTGAACCAAGCTTGACCGATATGAAAACGGCAACCTAGTATAATCGTAGATAAGGCCACACTCTTCGAATAGCTTTATGAATGCTTGTTTCGAAATCAACGTACTCTGATGATGGTGAATAAGAGGGAAGTAAAAATGTTTTCAATTTCTGCAGGGCTCCTCGATACAATGTCTCTTTCTTACCAGTAAGAAGGAAGTAGGCGAGAGGTACATGAGTGTTCTTTTTCTCGCCGTGTACAACAAACAACTGCGTGAAGAGAGATGGGGACGTAAAGAATGTGCCATCCATTAATAAAAAATCACAGGTGACTAAAAAATCCAAATTTTTCCGCGTCGAAAACATTACGATGTTTTTTACATCATCATTTACTAGGAGAAAGTGCTCATTTAATTTTGTTTTTACATCGTACTGCTTGAGAACAACGTGAAGTTCCTCCAGCATTTTTGGGAGTGGAGGTCTTACTTTTCCTCTAGCGGTGTGGATTGATTTCCGAATCTGAGCACGATCCTGCTCCGTCAACACCTGCAATGCATCGGCAGACATTTCTCGGCGCATTACCTTACTAGGTCTCTCGAAGAGGTCCTCTGTGGCCTTCCTCTTACAGGCATTAGCCACCTTCTGCCTGAGTAGACGGCTGGAGGGATCGCGTGTATGGTTATGATCTAAGTTCGAGTCTACTTGCCTACCTGCTGAGAATTTGATAAAAGCAGTACAAGATTTATTCGTGCATACCCATCGCTCCACTTCGTGTTTCAAATTCTTGTGCCACCGAAACTTGTACCCGTCGACTACACGCAGCTCCTCGCCACGTTTGCTGTACATAATGTATCACGAAAATATATGTTGAAAGCTTAGGCGTCTTAAATCACACTGATCGTAATTCCATTCATTCATTCATTCATTCATTCGTCACATTCAGTCCTGCAAGATCGATTACTTGATGCAGTAACCACGAGGTAAAGGATAATACGCTAAATGAGATGTATTAAACGCATTTGCAGGGGTCGAAATTTTTCGTTTTCTTGGCCGCAATGTGGTCGCAAATAAAAATTTTCTGGCCGCAATGTGGGTCACTCGAAAAAATTTTTGGGCCGCAATATGCTTGCATTATTTTTTTTTTCAGCCGCAATCTGGATGCGAGGTCGAGCCGCAAACTGCTTTTCCCGAAAATATCCCCCTACAATGTGGGCTGCTTACGCGGCATATAAAATTCGAACAACAAATGCTTGTGAAGCATTTCACTCAAAACTAAATAAAATGTTCTATCATTGTCATCCACATATTTTTCAGCTAATAGAAGCATTGTTGGAAGTGCAAGACATATCTTACATAAAAATGCGAAATACCTCGAATAATAAACTTTGTGAAAAAGAAAATTTTATTGCCGAGAAGATGGCTCTGTTGGACGATAAGAAAATTACTCGGTTCGAATTTGTTCGCTTACTGTCCCGCAAATTTTTGCCTCCTAAACCTTTGTGAATTTAATTTTAGAGATCTAAAGTTTTGTAAATTCAATTTTAAAAATATACTTCAAAATGTAGAACATAATTATATGATTGGGCCGCAATTCATACATCGTTTTTATTTCACCCGGCCGCAATTTGTGCATCGTTTTCATTTCACCGGGCCGCAATTCGTAGTAAAACACGATTTTGGGCCGCAATTCGTGATTTCCCTTCATTTCGATATCTACATCAGAGATCAACGAGAGAAAAGAAGAAAAAAAAGTAATTGAAATTTTGATTACATGAAACAGCGAAGTCTTGATCCCAATGAAAGAAAATTAATAATGGAAAAAAAAGGTAAAGGCAGGAAGAATTAGTTGTTTCTCAATAAAATAACGACCGACGAATATACGTAGTGTTCGCACGTCGAGGAGTTTAATATAAAATTAACAACTAATTCGCTAAAAAAATATCGCTAAGACGTACGAAATGAGTGACAGCAAATGATTCAAGAAAATGATATTCAACTTGGATATCAGGTATAAAATTCGGAAAACTGAAAGAAATCGAAGGAATTCCTCAAAAACGACTGATGTGAATTCTACGGAGTTATTCGAATCGATTTCAATACTATTTGACAGCATATGTTTTTTCTTATTTGAAAATAATGCACACCTATACAAATTAAGCCCAATGCGATTCATTTCTAATGCGGTCACAGACGTACAGAAATTTTTTACGTCCAAAGTTTCGTTAGCGAAAGAGGAAAGGAGGGAGTTCAAGCCGGGATTTGTGCATCCAAAATCTAATTTTGAGCAAGTGCAAAAATAATATGTGGAACAAACTAATCCGGGTAATTCTGAAGAGCTTTAAAAGCACAGAAACTACGTATAGATGGAGGGGTGCAAATGCCTTACGTAGGAACAGGTTAAGAGAAGACTCTGACGGCCTGAGCAATCCACAAGCTGTCCTCAAAATCTATCGAGGAGTGTAGTGTCTACCTGACAACTCTTCGGGAGGGGGGAATTACGCCCTTCTCTGTGAGTACAAAACTACAAAATGCTTGAGGCTCCAGAAACTTGAAAAAATTTTGACGTTGGAGCAATATATACGAGAGGAAGAACACGCAGACTATAAATCTTGACCTTCGGGCTTGTCGAAAATCTGCAATGCAATTTTCGACTTAAGTTTTATCGCTGCGGCAATAGCCGACTGATAAACAAATAACGAAATCCATAGCAATGAAAAATCAGCCCATTTTCAATATCTCTCTTCAAACTCTCTCATTAATCCTTTTCCACTGTCTACGAATTTCGATTACGAGTTACGTATAAACAATGACAAACATTTGCGATACGATGTCGGATCAGCAGACGCCGACTCAGCAATTCATGATGGTTCCAATCGATGTAAGTACTTATTCTTAGACAATTTGACTCTTCTTATTATTCTGGTTCAACCCGTTAAGGACTTGTACGATCCACGACCTCAATCTCCTTTTATTTCTAATCGACTTACTCTCGTTCGCGAGACTGACGGATAGATATTTTATTCTCTGTCCGTTAGATTCCCGATGATCAGTCGATGACGACCATGGTACCCACATTCAGACACGTTTCGGACTTATAATTATTCGATTTATCCTCTTAATTAAATAAATATATTTTATATCTCTTGTACGTCTCGATATTTTCCTCAGATTGAGTTTTCAGCACGTCTTCCACTGCAACAAAGCCACTCTAGCTATTCCCCCTTTCGCATTTCCCACAGAGCTCTAGATTTGAAGCTACAAAGGATGGAACTGGAATAATATTTGACGTCATCGGGTTAATTTAGACATTTTCAAGATCTTAAATCTAGAGCTGAAGGCCCTTTTCTACCTTTGATTCGAAAATCGAACGTACTTTTCCCACACAGCTACCTATATTCAATTTTTTCCTGCAAAATTAAGGACTACAAAACGTAGCACAAGATACGTCGTAGAAATTGCCCCCGCGGATTTAAACTCGGTATATTTTTCGAATTTTATCAAAACGTTCGAATGAAGCACGTTGATATTTATAAAATCTGCACTGTAGTAGTACATCAGCACAGACTGTTTACATAAAAAGTCACACAGGAAAACAGAGCGGTCTATTTTCTATATTTTTCATTTTTTCATGGATTTACGAAGAATGAAAAACAACTTCCATCGCGCGGCGAAACCAGCGATCGATCACTGGGTCCGAAAGAGTCAGGTATCATGGCATATGGTGTCATCAATGTCCTATTGTTCTCGGTTTCTCTCTCAGCAAACTAGTATCTACAGAATACGACTGTGAACCACAAAAAGTTGCCTTCACACTTCCTAAAAAGTCACATAGCACATCATCACAACACGCTTCATACTTTCCTATAATAACAGGACGAAAGGACGAAGACTAGGGTCAAGAGAACACAAGCCGCCAGAAGAAAATCGTGTGAATGATTTGAACTTGCCTGAGATGACGAATAAGCTTGTGGAGTACAAAAGCAAAGATTAAACAAAACAAATTACCCATAATTTATGGTGGTATTATCATCAACCTCATTCCTGTATAAGAGTGTAATAAAACTAGGGTCATTCAGTAACAAGAATTTTCGTTTTCTATAATATTCAAGCTTATCGAGATTGTAATTCCGAATGACACGAAGTTTAATTTTTTTTATAATGGAAAATTTCGTCATTGTCTAATTTCTCAAATGTGTTCTTTTGCACTGACAATTGAATCCGTTTTTGCAAAAAGGGCCCAAATGTGCTTTAGGCCCTTTTTGATTAAAACACGCTAATACGTAGGGCGTACTCTAGCAAACATGTCACCAAACTTTCAAATCGTTCTAACGTGCCTTTGTTGATCATTCGTTGATGTTCGATGACTATACGACCCGTATTAACACGTACATACGTTGTATCATCCTTATCAGTTTCCAAGTTCCCGGCAATCTGTTGCTAATAATATTTTTTAATTTTTTTTTCTTACATACTGTTCTTTCAAAAAAATTTTATATGCCTAAAAAATTCGATTATATTATTTCACGTGCCCCTTAACACGGTAAAAATTGCGTTTTTACAAAAAGGGCCTGAAAGGTAGTAACTTTTCCCGTGTTTTCATCAGCACAATGATCTTCACAGATCTTCAATTCCTTCAAAATATTGTAGTCCGATAACTCTAATCTTCATTCCCAACTTGTCTTACAACATTTCGTTTACTCAGATTTTTAATTTTGAATGCTGAAATTTCAAACACGTTTTTCTAGAAACAAGATTTTCGCACTTGGGCCCTTTTTGCAAAAACGGATTCAATTTTCAAACGGACAAATTTCGTCATTGCTTAATTTCTCAAGTTACTTTTTTCTGTCGGTCAATTTTCGCTCGGACGAATTTCCTAGGACCGAATATTGGCAGAGACAATACGAAACTCCAGATTTTGCCGATATGTTGAATGAATTATGGGAGCAGCTCAAGCTTCTTTACACGGAATTTCATGCATACATAGGACGAAAACTACGGGAGAAATATGGAGAAGCGGACCTATTCTGGCACATTTATTTGGTGCGTTCATCGGAGAAAGTTGTTGTGATCGATCCCAGCCTGATAAATTCACCTCAAAACGTTTTTAATAAGTTTTCATTCACCTACAAATCATAAAACTGAGCAATATATCACCATTTCCAGGTAATGTGTGGGGGCATACGACTGGTCGAACATAGAGGATTTTGGCGAACCATTCAAAAATGTAGGCTCTTAAGACCCCAATGAACAGGTACAGATTGAATTAAAGGTGTGAATTTGAAGACGTACTTCCAAATTTAAATCGCTGTCTCAACTCAGGGTTATACGCCTTTGGAAATGTTCAAACTTTCCGAAAAATTCTACACATTAATTGACCTCAGCCCGATGACTAACGAATTTTGGAAAAATTCTCTCATCGAGAAGCCAGTGATCAAGAAGTAGATTGTGGAGCGGCCGCTCGGGACTTCAGATGTAAAAATAATTTCCGGTGAGAATATGCTTCTCACACGAATTGAAGAATCAAAACTTTACCATATCCCTTCACTTATATTTTGAATTGGTGAATCAGTTTTAGAACTCACACTCGCGACAAGACCTGCCTCGTGATTACACCACCAGTTATTGATGCAAGTAGAACCTAATATTGTTTTACTATCATTCTGATGGATAGTTAGACGAAAATGCAACCAATTTTTGACAAATAATGTTGTTCCGTATGAACCTCGAAGCGTAAAATTAATTTTAAACATGATTTTTGCGGAAACGATGATGTTTTTATAAAATTTTCTGGCGTAGCCAAATGAATAAAGATCATGTTTCATATGCCCCCCTTCTTATATTTTAGCAGTCATCTTGAAATATTCTAATCTAGGCTTCTACTAGGTCAAGCGCTTGTGAGATATTACTTTACTTTTCCTCCTACTTTCAATGAACTACACGCCTTTCGTGACGCTCCTGAGAAAGCTTGTAGAGCAGTTGTCTACATTCGTGGGAAAAATATTTTGAGCTATTTTCGTGGGGCGAAAGTCTGATATGATATATTTTGGGCTATCACCTTTCACCTTTCGTGGGGCTCACTCGTTCGCCCCCTTCCTCGGTTTAGAATAAGTCTGGTACGAAATATTTGGGTAACAAGGATGGTACACAGGTTTGTCCAGTAATTTCCAGGAAAATTTTCCTAGTTCCTTTTTCTCTGCTTCATGCAGTATATTAAACTAGGCTTATGATAGAGCTAGTATGAACCACTAATACAGACCTCCTAATGTAATATAAAAGAAGCTGAAGGTTGTTCGAGGCTAGTATAAAGGAGGCTTAGACCTAGTATAAGCCCAGTATAAAATGCCAAATAGTATAGCTTATAGCTAATATACTAGGCTAGTATGATGTATATTAGGGGTACTATAATGAAGCCTAGTATACTAAGCTAGTATACTGTATATTAGGTTTGATTTCGCAGCCCATTGGAATTAGGGTGGGGGTCAGATCAGCGCTAAGCCTAGTACAATAGAGACAGTATAAACTACTAATACAGACCTTTTAAGGAGCCTAAACCTAGTATGAAGCTAGTATAAAGGAAGCTTGGACCTAGTATAAGCCCAGTAGAGTACCTAGAATATACCTAATATAATAATACTGCATGATTATTAGTCCAGTATAATACCTAGTATATACCTAGTATAATATACTGAATGAAGCAGCACAGCACCAGTAGGGAGGGAGCTAACCAGTATACTGTACAGACGCCCAGACGCAAATTCCAGAGTCAGGGCGAGAATTTTAAATTAGGGTAGGGGTAGAGAAAAGACATGAAACATGTCAATATTTTCAGTTGACTATCTTTATTTCATCAGCAATAGGCTACAACAAAATATTTTTGTTCTATGAAAACCAGGATGATTACAAATTTTCATGAAAGGTTTCGTGGCTTCGGTTATCTGTCCTCTATCCAAGCCATTTTCACCGAAATGATCCATGGTTCTCATGTTTCTTTCATTTTATAGGGAGACGATGAAGCTTAGATCTTCAAACCCATGGCGAGATGCTTTAGCAGTGATAACTGGGCAACCGAATATGGATGCTCAATCGGTATCAAGTTACTTCAATCCTCTCTACGAATGGCTGAAAGACAGGGTGTCTACCAGAATTGAAAAATGGAAATAGTTGACATTAGTTGACCTTTTTTCGATATTTTATTTGACCCTAAAAAATATCACCCCCCTCCCCCCCCCCTCTGCAAACTAATATCGTAATTTCGGTATTTTTTTTATTCGTTTGCAAGAATTAATATTTAATTGAGAGAAGTGCCATTTTAAAAGTCAGAAGTTTATTGATTATACCTTGATATTCTGCATATAGGAAGACAGGTGAAAAACATTCTTTACATAAACTTTAATTGACTTAGCTGACCTAGTTGACCTGGTAGACACCCTGAAAGAGGATAATAATAAAAATGGCGAACCAGTGGGTTGGGTTGATGATCGTAGACAAGACAAATATTCCAATATCCGCAGAAATTCCAGGAAACTAAAGCGAAAATGAGAAGACAAATAGGAAAGATTCCCATCAGTTTTAGAACAAGCTTGTGTGACACTGATACCTCTCTAGTCAATCCACAAATCTTGAAAAATAGCTCAAATTTCTAATCACAATTTTGATAGTTAAAAGACATCACTTTTTTTTTTCTTTTTCCAATCAATGCATACAATATTTACCTGATAATAATAACATATTTTCTAAATTGATGTACTATGGGTACGTCGGCAAGATTCCGCTGGGTACTGTCCAGTCTTATGCTCCTGGTACATCTTTTTTATAATAGTAAATAAATTTTCCCTGCGATGGTTCGAATTCAATGTACACATCACCTTCCCCGATTGGACGAGCAGGACACCTTAGCAATGTTCTTTCAACTGCATTGCTATTTTCAGTTTTCTTCACTTTGAAGTCTGCAAAAGTTATGGCTTCATTTTCTAAAAATTGTCGACCAGCACGTTGACACGCTGTTGCGCAATAACCTATCCTGTGCTCGCTAGGAAACGTTCCATCCAGGCTAAAATCTAGGAACAAGGCAAAAATTATAAAATGATATGCCCGGGCTCTTTATAGTTTTTCTTGTTAAAGAGATTTTGTGCCAACTAATAAAAATATCGACCACGTTCCATTTCATAGCGCATAATTTGAAAAACCATCAATTGCGACTATCTAAGGCAAAATTTAAGAGAGATTATTCTACACATTTAAATTCAAAATGGGTTCTCCATGTATTATTCATATATGCGTTGTTATGGAGTTACGGTATCCGACAATTTTCAGTCTTTTGATAAAGCCGCCCTAAAATATTGTAAATTAGTAATTAAAGAATATCGATTTACATATCCACTCAAACGAATAACTCGGCTCTAACGAATACAATTCGGCGTGAATGTCAGGACAGACCAACGCAATCATCAGTATACAGACGAAGGTATTCATATTTTTTACTTCTTGAAATCTGCCATCAACCGAAAGAAAAAAAAGACAAGATGATCAGCATAGGTTTAAGTTATCTAATAATATAATTGAGCTACATCTAGTCGGGCTCAGAAAAAGGACGGCTTCCTTAACGATATTAAAAGAGGAGCGCAGGGAACTTGGGCTTAGCCCTTTCATTGAACCAGGTATGCAATTCTTCAACACCATAAGTCCCACTTACATCATATAATTATTACAACTCGTGAGTTGAAATTTTTCAAGTCCTCCTACTATCATACTTAGCTCGAGAGTCTAAATTTTTTCAAGTTTTTGGCTAGACGGCGCACCGCAAACTTTTTCAAGTCCCCTTTAATCATATTAGATGGCTCAGAGGTCGAAATTTTTCCAAGTACCCTTTTATCATGTACAGCTCGGAAGTCGAAATTTTGCCAAGTACAACTTTGAGCCATATATGAAAACAAAAGGGGGGCGGACATCATACGGCGCACCGCAAATTTTCGGAATGACCCCCATTGAACAGGTCCCCTGTTAGAATATATGTATCCCAAAAAACAGGTTCTCTCCTTGCCTCGTTTAACACAATTAATAAAGGCAACCCCAAGTAGCAAACGAAGTAGGCTACGGGTTTTCTTCTGTTTTTCTTCGAAAGTTCTTACAAGAGGCCTACAAATTTGATATTTGAACAATACCACGAAGTTGCACCGCACGAATTTATTTCGATATGTACATCAGAGATCAACGAGAGAAAAGAAGAAAAAAAAGTAATTGAAATTTTGATTACATGAAACAGCGAAGTCTTGATCCCAATGAAAGAAAATTAATAATGAAAAAAAAAGATATAGGCAGGAAAAATTAATTGCTTCTC